>CM060979.1:165670382-166941632 GCA_030765065.1 Deroplatys truncata
GATTCGAATCTCTGAAGACTGGCATTTGTTGAAAGGTAAGAGACTTACAAGTTGTTGCACTCATTAACGAACATTTCAAACAGCAACTCTACATAGATAGCTTAAGCTGAAGGACACTCCGCGCAGTTTCTCTTTGATGATACGGATCAAGACACATGGCACTAGATCGCCACTACATGACATATGAGAGATTAATTTCATGCTTGACATTTCCAAACTGACTTTTATCTCTACCGCAGCGTGGGACGATACAAATGGCAAAAGTAGAACAGGGATGACAGGACCAGAGAGACAAAGAAATAAATTAGGACGACGACCTTTTTCTTGATGTTCGTCAAAGTTATTCATTACATCGATTGCCACTATTTTAGGGCCCGATGCATTTGATTGAACTAATGTGCATCTATTGTTCAAGGGTATTACATTATCCCTTCATAAGCTGGATTGCTCCTAGAATGTTAAAACAACTTGTTTCGGCAGTAGTCAACACAGGTTTTCGTTTGTGCAATGTTTTTATGATACATCGTTTGGCTACCAATATACGTGTCCTCATAAGGCTTAATTTGTTCTTTTCAAAACACCGGTTTTAAAGAGGATGAAAATTTGCAGGATAATTCGAGGTGGACTTACCACATTTGAGAAATATGATAGAACATAATTCGTGCTGAAGTGACCACCATGCGCCTCTAGACAGGGATCCAAGGCGCAACATTTTGGAAAGTTTAGAGAGTAAGTCCGCTGAATTCTTCGAACCTATTTGCTTGCAAGGCATCTTTGAACCATTATTTGATGTAGTAGACTTGACCCAAAAAAAGAGCACGTTGGTCAAATTCACTTCGAAATGATGCGATTGCCGATAGAGGACTCAGCTTATACCGCTCATAGTCTAATTGATTTAAAACGGTGTTGAAGATATCGTTATAAACGGCTGTTGTCATAGTTGTAACGAAGAAAACGGGACCATCATAGGCAACCAAACATTAGTGTTCTCTGAATGAATGGGAATCACGAACATACAGCCTTGAAAATAAACATCATCGAAGAATGTTTCAGGTAGTGGCAGCGGACTACTGAAAGGCAATTCCTGACAGGCCTTTCCCAAAATTTAAAACTCCCTAGATGCAAATGTTAGCCATATTCAGAATATGCTGTGGTGTAACCAGATTTCTTACAAAACAAGATAGCTCAGTTTAATTTTTTTTGTATTAACTGCATTGGTTTTAAAACCTGAGAAAATAACGGCTTGAAAGCGACACTCCCTGTATTGTTGTATGTGAAAAGCCAGTTTCAGCATCTCCTTTCATAAAGTTGGTAAGTAAAGCCTTTAAAAGTAGTTTTAAAAATAATGTATGGTTTCATCCGCGCCTTTCTATGATAGCGGCAGACGGCAACAAGCGCAGAGGACGCGACAGGAAAAACACCGCGCAGCCGGTTCGTAGTTTTTTTTTTTTTTTGCTCTCTCTGCATATTGTGTTACCATGCGAAATGTGCTTACCTTCATCAGCTTCTATACACTTCAACTTGAAGTAAATTTTCTTTTAGGCCCTACTACAGCTGGCATCCGTAAAAGAGGAAGGTGAAAGACTTCCTGGTAGAAAATGAGCTGTACCTGTAAAGATAACTGAGAAGATGCGACGATGCCGTTTGTCATTGTATAGCGGAAGAAAACAGCCGAGTGTTTCCGAACATTCTGTGTAAAAATAACAGTAAAAGACAAAACGTTAGTGTATGCTGCAACAGCGCGTCTTCCAAGGTTACGGAGAGTGTAAGGTTTAAGGAATGCAGTGCTGAAAATCCATCTTCTAGTTCTCAGCCAATTCTTGTTTACTTTCTCCAAGAGGAATTTCACTCTATTCTATCAAACTATTTGATTTGTTTTATTTATTCCACAGATTAAACCCTATTTTACAACTTGTGTATTAGGGTTGTAGTTTTATAGGGGGCGTCTAATAAGTAAGTTTCCCTATTTTATAAAAAATACATTACACACCATTGATCATGTTGAATTAACTTCATTTATATTGTACAATATTTCTGTTACATTTCTACATAGTCAACTTGTTTTTCCAAACATTTTTAGGGACGAGACACAAGTTTCTCCAAGCCAGTGTTGTACCAGATCGGGTCCTGTGCTCTCAACCAGCTGTTCACTGATTTGACTTCATCATCGGTGTTAAAAGTGCTTCCTTTGAGTTGGAGGAACATGTGAAAATCACTGAGGGCAAGCTCCGGTGAATACGGAGGAAGAGCAATCAGAAGTGAACAGCTGGTTACGAGCACAGGACCCGACTTCTGGTTCACTTTTGATGCATTTACGTCACGGTGTTAAAGTGCTTACCTCCAAGATGACCTTTGAGTCAGGGTAACGTGAAAATCACTTGGAAAAAGATCTGGTGAATATGGAGGATGCGAGAAAACCTCCCAGTTGAATCTTCTGAGTTCCGCTTGGGTCAAGACTCAACTTGGAAGTTTTCTCTTATCCTCCGTATTCATCAGAGCTTGCCACAAGTGTTTTTCACATGTTCCTCCAACTCAGAGGTAAGCACTTTTAACATCGATGATGAAGTAAAAATCAGTGAACAGCTGGTTGCGAGCACAGGACCCGACCTGGCACAACACTGGCTTGGAAAAACTTGTGTCACGTCCCCAAAAATGCTTGGAAAAACATGTTGACTATGTAGAAAAGTAACAGAAGGATTGTACAATACAAATAAAATGAATTCAACGTGATCAATTGTGGGTAATGTTTTTTATAAAATAGGGGAGCTTACGTATTGGACGACCCTCGTATAAGTTAAAAAGGATCAAATTAGTATCGTTATTTACATTTTACAATGTTCATTGGATGTGGTGAATAAAATTTACAAAATACTTGTAACAACCAACTACTTAAAATATTATGCAATGTTTTATAAATTCTATGTTACAATGGTTTAAATGAAGTTTGAAACAGTATCTTGTGTACATGACCCGAGGACAGTTAAAGAGCAAATGTTCTACTGTTTCTTCATTTCCATAAGGACAATCGAGATCCTTTTCTATGATAATATGAAGTGGTCCGAAGTATGTATCAAATTTGCCATGACCAGAAACAAACTGTGTCAGTGTAAAATCAGGGAGGAATACATCGCATTTTAGGTGACTGTGTGTATCAGGGAAGAACATATTTCTAGTTAGTGGACCATTGTTGCTATTTATCCACTGTGAATTGCTTGTATTTGTCGTTGACTTTAGTCTTGATATTGAATATCTGTTGTAGGCATAATTGTCATTACTAGAAGCTGTTTCTTTTGCTAGAATATCTGCTCTTTCGTTCCTGACATTACCGAGATGTCCTCTTGTCATGCAATGCAGATATGTTTATCATATGCTAGGAGTTTTGACCTAATTCCTATGGCTATTGGATGTAAATTTTATTTATCTTTGATTGAAAGTAAAGCAGCTTGGGAATCTTAATACACCTAAGAATTTTTCTTTTGATGGAGCAGCTATTGCTGCAGGTAATCAAGCTGAAAAAGGAATTTGTGCACTTTTCGTTATTCATTTAAATACTTAAATATTTAATAAATTATATTCCCTAAATTAAATCTATTTATTAAAAAACTGATGCTCGATTATCTACTTCAAGTGAACGGATGTTATATAGGTCTAATTCATTTTGTGGAATTATATAAGAATCAAATTCAATATTAGTAAAATTGAATATTCGGAGAAATTTAAATATTTTTATGTACATTTTTTTTTCGACTGGTTTAACAGTGAGTGCTTGTCGAATGGCAAATAGTTTGCTGGAAGACAGTGCAGATGGGAGCCAATTTGTATATTAAGTAAATTCGATATTAAGGTTTCGAAAAAAAAAAAACAGGCTTTGGGGTTCCCTGACTCCAAAGAAGCATTTTTACAAAAAAGAATGTCTCTGTGTCTGTGTGTGAGCAGCATAACTCAAAATCGAAAAGACGGTTAAATACCAAACTTGTTATTTTATTTCAGCATCTTCTAAGGATGCTACATAAAGATATTTAGCAAAATCCTCTTACCCCGTACGATGGGGAACGATGGAACGATGTTCCTTGTTTTTTTTTTCTCTTAAAAAGACACGTATTTGTATATTGAGGGAGAAATAGAATCCATATCCTGAATTTTCGGTGAATGTCCTGTGAAGTTCTCTTTGCTTGACTGGATTTTATTCCACAATAGAAGTAGGCTAACAGCCATCGATACACCAGAACTTTGAGGAAGTAGGCCTATTTGGAACCCGAGCACATATATAAGCGGTAACGGCAACTAGTGATTTGAGATTCGTATACTTCGATTTGCAAATTAAGCGACTCCTGCCAGTGAAGCGAGCACTGTTAAAACATTGGCCACCAGATGAAAGACTGCAGACGTAAATCAAGCAGGTTAAGGATCCGGGACAACATAAGAGTGAAGTGAAGTTTACTGTGCATCAAATAGAGTGGAGTGAGGTGGCCCATTGGGGCGTTGTTTACACGTGAGGCCATGTACAAACGCTTCGTGACTAGAGATACAATACACTTCTGTCTCTCATTTCGATGTATGTGTCCTACTTCATTTTCCACCATCACTAGACTGCACTGTTTACAATAGCAAATAAGGCAGCGCATTGGTGTCTTTGTTTACATCAACAGTACTGTGTTTACGGAACTCTATAGTAAGGTTGCACATACTAATCGCCCACGATATGAGTGCGTGTGATGGGAAGAGGAACTAACGGTTACAAAATAAGTGAGCGGGGCATCGGAAGAACAGTCAGGTAAAGAAAATATCCGCAGTTCCCAGTTGCATTTACTAGCAAGGCTGAGGCCTGCAAAAGTAGTACTGTTTTCATTGTGCGACCCTACATTTCCCTATTGCCTTGCCCCTCACTCCTCTCTGATCCCTAACCGTGATTTCCAACAAATAAAAACAGTGTCGCCCTCCTCCAAGCGCATTCATATCGGGCCGACTTGCACTCGCTTCCATTTATGCCGTTACCACAGCTTCGGGAGGCATTTTACCAACCTCAGCACGTGCGTACATAGCAGGGAGGGGTGTGTCTGGAGCGTTTTGCCTTTGTTGTTCGACCAAGCAGTGATGTGTGTTAATTGTAGCTCATACAGTGTATGCAAATATTTCGGAGGTGCATCGGGGAAGAATTGTGGCTATGAGGGAAGCCGATTTGTCATTTGAAGACATAGCTAGGGCAATTCCATGCAACATTCGCATGGACAGATTGCTAAACTAATGTCTAGTAAATGTGTCCTCTTTGAAAGTAAAATGTATAATTTACTTCAGTTTTACATTATAATTACTGTCATTAAAATACTCTTTCATGGAGAATTTTTTAGTTTAGCGGCCTTTAACCATTTAGGACATCGGACGATGAATGAAATGATGCTCAAATGAGTCCGGGGTACACAGAGCGTAAAGCTACCCAACATTAGTATTTTCAGACAAGGGAAAACCCCGGAAAAACCTTATCCAGGTAACTCACCCTAACCGAGATTCGAACTCGGGGCCTCTTGAAAGTAAAGCAGACACACTACCCCCACACCACAGAGGATGAAGAAATTTTGCAAAACAGTGTTTTATTTAGTTGTATATTTGTACTGGACAGATTATTCCAATAATTTCTAGTAAATGTGTCCTCTTTGAGAGTAAAAAATCTAATGTATTTCAGTTTTACATTACGTTGGCATTAAATCTATTTTTTCGAGGAGATATTGTACAAAATAGGGTTTTATTTAGTTGCATAATTAAACATGGTTATTATAACTGATGACGAGTAAAGTTACATATTCATATGTGAATAATCTAGAACTGTGCACGTAAAACAGGGCGTCACTGCATGCGCGAAAAGGTAAACAGGTACACACCTCCTCTTTGCTATATGTACATACTCCGCATGTGAAGGTCAGTAGAATGCCGCCTGAAGCTGCGGTGACTGTATAAATGGAAGCGAATGGACTTTGGTTGCTAAATTGTCCCGAATCCTTAATCTGTGAATGAGTTTTGTCTTTAGATCAGCCCCGAAAAGTTAAGGAAAAAAAGGACAAATTAGTTATAAAAGTGCTGCGATGTATGGTACAATCAGACCAATCGGGCATCGAGAACCCTTTTTAGGTTTAGTTACAGTAGAGATTTACTTACAAGTAATGTCAATTAGTTTGATCCATATATTATGAAAATATTTTCAACTCCGTGGCGTTTAAAAGCAACATCCTTCCATTTCTGACTTATGCTAACCAACTGTTATTTAGGGGAGAATAAAAGCATTATCTCGCCAATGTTGAATTTTCTACATTTATGACTCATTGTCTCAGAAACTGTTTACGATATCGAACTGAAATTTTTATAGGATGTAGATGAACGCATTATAAGTTCACTGATCTACTTTTATCCAATAAATTTGTTTATTAAAGAAGATATAATTTCATTTTCTTAATTATGCAACTTTTAGATTAAAATTTATCAGAAATTATTTTTAAAAATCTGGTGTGTTACATTCACATGCCTTTCTCTATCCTCTCGTTTATTATACAAGTAATTCTTACTAAAAGATTATTTTCCTGTCTACTTCATTTTAATTGAGATAAACCTTTCTGCAAATAGCTGCATTACAAGGGAACAGCGATAGTCAAATGTTTAAGAACTGAACGCTATATGCAGGCCTTAAAATTCCACACTCTTTCCAAGACATCCGAGAAATAACTGAAAATCGACAGGACTTTAAAAGAGTGGCTAATTATTGAACAATTCGAACCATTAATAACGGATATCTTGGAAATGGCTCATGGCACAAGAAAGCTTATTTGAAATAAATTGTGTGTTTTAAAGAGCTCTACATTTTTTGTATTGTACGTTTTCGTCTATCGCTTAACGTTTACCAGTTATACAAGATTATACAAAACTCCTTCCATGTGAAGAGGACTTCACAGGCTATTCCCAGAAAATTCAAAATATACATTTTATGATGTATCTTTAATATACGGTATTTTAATCAAAATAGTTATCATTTTTTAGAAAATAAACAATTTCGAAAAGTGTTCTATGTAAAGGATAGTTTGGAGGGATTTTCTGAAAATCTTCGTGTTGCATCTTTGGAAGATGCTGCACTTAAATACGCAGTTTGGTGTTTATCCGACTTTTTGTTTTTAATTTATGCTGTTCACGATACACACACGTGGACTTTCTTCTAAAAAGGTGTTTTTGGATTCGGGGGCCTCAAAACATGTATTTCTGGTGAAACCTCAGTATTGAATTTTTGGATGCAATGCAGTAACTACCTTCTCTACCTGTTACGTACGTGGTAGAGAAAGTCAAAATAACTAACGATATTAGTAGAAATATAATGGCGTTTCTGGCCCTCAAAGGATTTGCCGCCATCTGATAAGGTTCTTTGATCTATGCCGCTAGCCCCGCCCCCTCCCTTTGAGGTCTTAGATGCCGCCTGGTAGCGCGTGCCGCTAGCCCCGCCCCCTTCCTTTGGGGGCTTACTTAATGCCGACAGGGTCTGTGCCGGCAGGTCCTCCCCCCTCCCCCCTGTGGTCACGTGCCGGTGGCCCGCCCCCCTCCCTCCCCCATACGCGTGTCCTCCCTCCCTTTTGTGTTCTGGTTGGTTCCCTGTGGATAGGTGGGAGAGTGTGTATTGATCCTATACGTCGGTCCCGTACCTTCCCTAGGCCTAAATCCCTGCCGTGTGATTGGCTTGGGGTAGGGGATGTGCCGCTCGGGTGAGGGGTTATATGTGAGGGTTCTCGGTGCGTGACGTTGGCGATGTGGGAATGCGATTCTCGATGCCTGCCGCACATCGGCAAATCGTTTGAGTACATAATTGCCTCAATCAATTAGGTAATGTGTGTTATTGAAAAAAGAATCAATGTTTATATACCGCTATTGCAATTAAACGCTGTTCGTCGAGCAATTAAGTATTTTTGATTGATTAATTGACTCGCTCGCATCTGACAGCCGTCGTATATGTATAACTACGCTCACGGTCTTAACTTTCCTTGGTATTCAAAAACAGACGGGTGGCTTCTGCCTGGAGGGTGAATAACAGGTCTCAACTTGCATTCCACCCCCTCCACCGCCGTGTGACGTCACCGTCTACAGTATATAAGGAACGCAGGAACCCGGAGCGATCATTTATTGTTTTTTCAGTGTTCGTTCAGTGATAATCGAAATGGCTGGTGATCATCGTGTATCTGATGTGAATGATTACTGGAGCGAGTGCGGGGAAGATTATTTTCACTACGTATACTTCCATACCGAAACATGCAATGGTTTAATGCATTCAGTGTTGTGTACTCAACCATCGCATCATGATCAGATGACTACACTGGAAGTGTGTACAGAGAGCTGTCCTGTTTATCGAGGAGCGAACATGTAAGTAATATACATATTTCTATAACTCGGTAATATATTGTACGCATGTTAAATGAAATCTAACTTGAAATTATTTCATTCTTTCAGTGAAAATCACAGGGATGTTGATGTGAAGGATCTTAGCGATGTCGATGAAGTTGACGATGTCTTCGTCTCGAAACATCTAGCTGAATGTGATACAGAGTCGTGCACCGGATACATGCATTCTGTACTTTGTACTAACCCGGCCCAGCATGAACGCATGACATCCTTCTTCCTATGTAACGACAACTGCGAGGTCTACCAGCGCAGAAAGAGAAAACTCGAGTAAGTAGAAGAAATGTTAAATTACATATTCATTTACTGCTTCTAATGCTACTCTGTGTCTAACCTAAAAAATGAAATTATTACAGACTGCGAATGACTGCGCCTAAGGTACCCGTGCCAACAGAGGAGCTGGATCCTGAGAGACGCGATGTCGATATAGTGGAATATCCAATCGCAGAGCGCCATACACAGCCTATGGAGGAGGATGGCGCTCCACTACCCGACATTACTACTAGCCCTGATGATAAAGCAACGAGGGTGCAGGAGTGGATAAATCAGACGACTCCAGATTGCTCGCCCGAGATACACACAGAATCGTGCAAGCCCGTGAAGTGAGTATGACACTCTTTGATAGTACTTTTTTGTGTGACAAGGGGAGAAGATTTTTCTAATATATGTATTTTCTCTTTCAGACGTATGAAATCATTAACTAAACCTATTTCTAACATTGTTTTGAATATATGTTGCAGGGGTGTGAGGAGGGAGCGGAGGAAGAGACGGAACGAGACCGGGGAGAAAAAGCAGAAGAGACGGTGTAAGAGGAGAATCCTCAACGAGGGTCCTATGGTCTTCTTATTCATTGAAGATACCCCGGAAGAACATGGAGAATCGATCACATGCGCTTGATGACGTCAACATCTCCCCCTCCCATTCCGTGAACATTGGACTATACTATGACACCCCCTCCCTCTACATAAACTGCGAAAGTGATAAATCATTTGTTTATATTACAAACTCAGACTGGGATATAATATCCAAAAACATTCCAATGATTGAAGATTACCTACGCCAAGAAAAAACGTTTGCGTGTGATGAATATTGTGACAATGTAAGTTATGCATACAATATTATTGTATTTTTTGACCATTCAATTCATTTCATAAATACATGTTTAAATAATAATGTAATATCTTTAGACATTGAGGGTGTAAGGAACCTAAAACGGCTATTGCCCTATATTGAAAGACATTTGAATATTTTAAATGATTTCTGCAAGTCAGGAGCAACTAGTTTTTCAGGGAGTAGGAGGGGGAGAAGGAAAATGCTTGAAATGTATGCTAAAGTCAATAAAAGAGTGTTTTAGTATATGAATTCAATTTATTATTCATAAACTTATCCTAGTACATTCCTTTACAAAACCATTCACCCAAACATATACATAATTATATAAGTGCTTGCATCAAGTGAGAAAGAGGTTTGTAGGTAAATACTTTGTCATGTAGAACCAGGCAGTACAGTGACGTCTGGGCTGGTATATTTGCAGATGCTTGAATCTCGATTCTGATGTTCACAGCTCCATTTATAACCTCCTCGGGTTGGTGAGAACAGTCTATTACGAATAATGGTGCACGGTGAAGAAAATCCTTTCTCTTCAAGAGGGGGTAATTATCTCTTTCATAATAAGAACTTTGAAATTTACAGTACATTTCATATAGTGAAGCAAACTTTGAATTTTTAAAGTCCAAGTTCAAATCGTGGTAGGGGTAGCATTCACTGTTGAGGAATAGTCTCAAATTAGTAATGTTGCAGTGATCAAACTCGGAACTGTTCTTGCTATAATCACCCAATCTTGCAGTCTGCGCGCACACTATGATGAATCGTGGTTTCTCGAGCTTAGATGTTGTTGCTACATTCCAAGTGAAAGATCTTGTCTGGGGTACAGCAGGCTGGGTATGAAGATCCATAGATCGAAAGGCAAGGTGTAGAGGTTTATCAGACTTGACAATTTTTAGAATGTGAACTCTTTCAGCATCGGAAAGACGAATTACAGGCATCCTCCATTCGATTCTAGTTAACTTTACATTAGCTTCCTCTCCATTCGAACTCAGGACACAGTTTCTAGAATCTTTGGATCTTATGAGAATCAATTCAAACTTACTGTTGAGTATAAGCTCCTTGTGGTCATCAGCAAATCCTAGGAGCATCGAGAGAGGGACTACAGCATTGAAAGCTCCATTCGTTGCGTGTACTATATCAACTTCTTCACCAGGATATGCCCATCCAGCATTCAGCAGCCGATTCGACTCCATAGGGTTGAGAGTCACATAATTTCGTATAGTTGTAGTAATTCCAGGATTCCTTGTTCTGTCTATAGTTGTAGCATTCATATCTAGACGTATCTCATCAAACATGAAGGCTATAGCATTATTAGCGAGCTTCGCTGTAGTAGGCGATCCATCTACCTTGGTGAGAGCACCTTCGATGTAGAGATAACTCTTGTTAGGTAGCGTATACAAATCTTCAGCTTGGCATGGTATTCTAATTTCATCGTTTACATCCAGAGTGGACGTGTTGTATGGAAGAAAAATATGCTCCTCCTCCTTGGTGATCTTGTCGTCAAAGGCTGGAACTTCTGTCACGTTTAAGATATCCATTATAGCGTTCTGTAACCTAAACCCTCGAGGAACTTGCGGTTAGCACGTGTTAACTCCTCGGAAGCTGGAGAGGTAGTATGCTTCGAACGTGGTGTACGTCGTCTATTATAGTATTTGCGATGTCTTTTAAAATGTATTGCCATTGCGTCTTATGTGCAGTCTTGTAGTGATAACTTCGTTCCTGAAGTTGATCGCCTTTCCGTGTTGATCTACCACTCGAATAGTGATCTGGTCTATATAGTTTGTATCTATGACCGGTAAATATATCGGGTTCGAGGGTTCTTGAGAGATATGATAGCCTGGCGGAACAGAAGGGAAAAACTCGTAGAGCGAATGTCCACTTTTACCGTCAATGAAAGAGCCTGTTGCAATACTGCACTCCACACGTATGATACTCACTTTAAATATATTCACAAGATCGTCAGATTCAAACGCTTCTCCAGCAGGAATTATTTTAGTGTCTGTGAATCCTAGAAGCGAACCAATAGATCTAGCCTTAGAAAAGTCAATTGTATAAGGACATTTAATCTCAGCCTTCATTGTATTATTGTTAGGTCTTATAAAGAAGACTTCATCATTCAATCCTAGTTTATCCTTTAGGAATGCATTGATATCGGCAATCTCGTAGGTTCCATGCGGGATGACAATGGTTTCAGGTTTACCATTATGAATATAATGAAATCTATTATTACTTTCATCGACATTTGGTATTGAATAGAATGTTTCAAAATTCAAGAGAGCAATCTCATAATGGCCTGGAGGATCTAGCTGTAGAGGCGGGTTTAAATACGTTGAAATAACAGTGTCTGGCCCACTCACTGTAACTGTATAACTCATCTTGACGATGTAGCAGCTTCCAGGATAAAAGAAATTGCAAGCACAAGTGCCCGCAGATGACTGATTCGAAATTCTGGTATCTCTGTGTATTATAGTAGATTTTAACACCTTGTAGATATTTCTCAATCTCAGGAGGCGGTTTCAAATTGCCGAAACTATCAAAGTAGTATGCGACATCGCCTTCTTTCCTTATAGCGACCCAGTGTGTTCCTTCATTATCGGAGGTATCGAGATTGGTAATAAGCCTCTGTTTGAAGTGTGGTTTTAAAGGAAGTTTGTCAATCATATAAACTCCTCTAAAATAAGGAATTTTTAAACG
This sequence comes from Deroplatys truncata, assembly GCA_030765065.1. Classification (NCBI taxonomy): domain Eukaryota; kingdom Metazoa; phylum Arthropoda; class Insecta; order Mantodea; family Mantidae; genus Deroplatys; species Deroplatys truncata. The sequence continues at coordinate 165,682,605 of CM060979.1, forward strand.
TTTAGCATAATATTTGAGGGCCACGTTACTTAGGGCTTCCTCCGGTATATGTACAATCCTCTTCCACCGTTTTTTGTCTTCTTCTTTAAACCCTTACCTTTAGATCCTCTTTTTTTCAAGGACCTTGCTATTTTAGATGCAGCGGCTAAAGACGACATCAGTGGCATTGCAGGTAAGAATCCTCCTTTATTCCTCTTCTTACACCTTCTCTTTCGGAGCCCCTTTCCTCGTGTCTCCATTGCCTTGTTATGCCTAGCAACTTCTGCTAAGTGCCTATCAGCAGCCTTTTTTTTATTAACTGCAGAGGCTATCTGAGCAGCGCCGCCTGCTGCAGCGCCTAAAGCAGCAATGATGGGTATCAATGGCAAGAACCCTCCTCTCTTCTTCTTCCTCTTTCCGGCTCCCAATGCAACCTTTCCCTTCATGATTGCAGTTACTAGCCTTGCAGCTAACCTTTCACCAAAAGTTGAATCTGATGACTGCACCCGTTTCCAAGCCTTCTCTGCAAGAATTTTATCCGCTATTTGTCTTGAAGCGGTGTCCTTATTCTCAGCGTACGCGAGGTCGTGCTGTTTGCAAGCTTCGTCTAATTGGTTAATTCCGGGGTCTCCTCTTTTTAGACGTTTTTCCAATTTAGTACCAGGCCCGCAATATCTATATCCAGGTAAGTGAGCTTCAAAGGGGAGCGAATTAATTATGGAATTAATAATTCCGGAGCCGCGCTTATACTGCAACGACCTTCCTCTCTTAGCTCTCATGATATACTAAGCGAGTAATTGCATACATTAGCCCTTTTATATCATTGCAATCAATCATTAACTACTTTACATCCCGTAATATATAAACATCGCACACGCATTTTATATGTTAGTTGTTAACATGCAGCTTGTTAAGCAGCACTGCTCTCTACCTATTCAGGTATTAGACTTTGAAAGTGACTTTAGAAGCGATCGCCATGGCAAGTTATTTCCATCTAATGTCAGAGCTCTTATTTTAGGGAGCTCCAGTGCAGGGAAAACAAACGTATTACTCAATATGCTACTCCATGAGAATGGACTACGTTTTGAAAATTTGTATATTTATTCAAAGTCTCTCTATCAACCAAAGTACCAATACCTAATTAAAGTGCTCGGAATCATCGATGGTATAGAAGTGAACACCTTCGACAACGGGGATGATGTTTTGCATCCTTCTGAAGTCAAAGAAAATTCAATCTTTATATTTGATGACGTCATCACTGAAAAGCAGGAAAAGATAGCATCCTTTTACAGTATGGGTAGACATCGAAATGTCGACTCTGTATATCTAGCACAGTCCTATGCTAAAGTTCCAAAACATTTAATTCGCGATAATACAAACATGATAATACTCTTCAGACAAGACAATTTAAACTTAAAGCACATTTACGAAGATTATGTAAATACCGACATGACCTACAATGAATTTAAAGATCTATGTAAGAACGTTTGGGAGAGTTCTACAGAAGGAAGACCCTTTGTTCTGATAGTTCCTGAATTTCACATGAATGAGGGACGATATAGGAATGGTTTTGATGTATATATTAAGCTCGACAAAAAAGAAAATGATCATTTGTAGTTAACCATGAGCATCGATAGGTTCGGTTCTCAGAGAACTGGACCAGTTAGAAGAGTGTTTGATCGTTTTATCATAAACAGAGATGTCAAAGGAAACTATCAATTCAAGAATAAGAGATTGTGCAATGTTCACGATCCTGAAGATAATCATGACGCCTCCAATAAGAATTATGTGGATGCTCTCGAAATTAGGATGCAAGATTTCTCTCAGCAAGCTGCTAACAATGTTGAGGTTATGGTTAAGACACTGATCGATGAATTGATTTCAAGATATATCCTCAAGAGAGATAAGGAAAATAACGTTGTGATCGATAAAGTTAGATTGAAGGTATTGCTAGATCCTGTTCACGATAATGATGTTGTGAATAAAAAGTTCATCGTTGGATATGTCAATTCACTCACGCAGTCGAGAGATGGTAATGGTAACATTATATTCGACAATAAAAGAATCATTGATATAGCGGATCCTCTCGGAGATACGGATGCTGTAAATAAAAGATATGCTAGAGCTATGATCATTAGGAAATCGAACGAGACGCGACAGCAGTTAAACAGGTACTTACCAAAGGAAATCGAGATGCAAATAGGCAAGAAGCTGCTAGACATTACAGCAAATCTGAATAAAACTACGAGTAAAGTGGATACTCTAACAATCTCTACAAAAGACAGAGTGGATTCTGTAATGGACTCTATTAAACAAGTTACCGCAGAGCTTGATAGAGAAAAAACAAATCTTCAGAATCTTTGCAATCAGAAAATTAGTAATTTAGAAAAGTTAGCGATGAAGCGAGTTTCAGATTTAGAGGCTACAGTCAGACAGTTAAAGATAGAGGTTTTGAATACTCTCAAAACTGACTGCTGCAATGATAAACTTAAGAAAGTGGAGGATAATGTAAATATGATGATGGACGCCTACAAAACTAATATGCAGCAAATGACGAGTCTAGAAGAATCGGCCAGAAGCCAGTACGCTAATACGGCAATCTTTGCTGAAGCGTTCAAGACACATACACAGGAGCATAAGAAAGAAACCGAGCAACTGAGAACTTCGATAGAGATGTTAGCTAAGGCTATCGACACGATGAGAACTCAAGCTGAACGCAGACTATAAATTGAAGGTAATCGTCTATTTCCTCATCATTTGTAAGATGGATAGTGAAAGCATGAGACTTAAAGAGTCTGTAGCCGAGCATACCAGGGCTGTAAAAGAAAAACTGAGAGCTCTAAAAGGCCTCAGGTTTGAGACTCAGCATGTCATGTCCGAAGCTTTGAAGCCTGTAACCACCCCCCTCAAGGATATTTTGGACACTCAACGAGGGTTGCCGGTGAAGAACGTCAAGAATGAAGATGGTGATTCTACAAGTATTTCTACTTACCTCCAACACGTTCGCTCAAAAGACAAGGATCGTATTGATACATTGTTCGGCGTGAGATATCAGGATGGAAGTTATATGCTTGGAAATAAAGATATTCATTTTATAAATAATCAAATATTGATAGGTGATGAAACGTATGAGTCTACCGCCGGTTTGACGGAGCTCATCTTTAAGCGAACGCCTCAGATTTCTGCATACACTAGTGAAGACTTGGAGACATACGCTAAGATTATGAAAAGTACTTTTCTTCATAGAAGTGGTTACAGCAGACACGGTCGCTTGAAATCTGGTAAATCGTATAAATACAAGAATATAATACGACCCTTGCTCAATACACATTCAGGTCTAGGACTGGCATGGAAGGAGCATAAGCCTGATAAGGAGGTTGACTACGTTTTCTGGAGAAATCCTAACACATTAGTGAATAGACTGAGGTTACTTATTGCTTCGAGGGACGCTGGTAATAATAGCCACACTCGAGAGATTGAGGAAATTATCCGGGGATTGAAAGCATCTAAAATTATAGCATGACCACCAAACAGAATATCGCCAGAGAACTTCACGGCTCGGCGAGGAGGAACTATTTACGACGGAAAATTATCAGCAAAGGCATGAATGATTTATTACAAATTGATTTGATTGAAATGATACCCTATGCAAAAGTGAACAAAAATTTCAAATACATTCTGATCGCAATCAACTTTTACTCTAAAATGGCATATGCAAAACCCTTAAAGGATAAGGGTGGAGTTATTGTTGCAAAGGCTATGGAGGATATATTACAAGAAATGGACGTCCCTCCCCGGAATATTCAAAGTGACAACGGGAAAGAATTTTATAACAAGTTCTTTAAACGATTAATGTTTAAGTATAATATTAACCACTACAGCACCTATACCAATGTGAAGGCTGCGGCTGTTGAACGTTTAATTCGAACCTTGAAGAATATGATGTACCGCGAGTTTTTAGTCCAAGGCTCATACAAGTGGCTAGATCTTTTACCTAGAATCCTTGTAAAGTACAATGATACTTTTCATTCAACTATCCGCATGAAGCCTAATGAAGTGAAGAACAACGATCTTCTTCTGACTGTGTATAATTATAATCAAGACCGAAGAGAGAAGAAGGCTTCAATGAAGTTTAGTGTTGGTGATTATGTCAGGATATCTAAACATAAAGGACATTTTGAAAAGAGTTATGAATCTAACTGGAGCGTTGAAATCTTCAAAGTATTTCGTGTGAATCGTACCAAGCCTACAACATACATACTAAAGGATAGGAATGGTGAAATCATAAAAGGCGGCTTTTATGGACATGAACTAAAAAAGACTAGCTATCCTAACACATATTTAGTAGAAAAGGTTATACGTAAACGTGGAAACAAAGTTCTTGTAAAGTGGTATGGTTTTGCAGATACTCAATGGATTGATATAAAGGATTTGGTGTAATGTATGAAGACTTAATAAAGACCAGTTGTTATGATTGTAAAATCACGAGTATTTTTTATTTTAAAAATCCTTCATATTTTCTCTTTTTTTGAGGGAAAATTAATATATAAAAACCCTCACACATACTTTAAGTGAATATATACAATGACATTATCAGAGGGGAAAAATTAATATATAAAAACCCTCATACACACTTTAAATGAATATATACAATGACATTATCAGAGGGAAAAATTAATATATAAAAACTCTCATACACACTTTAAATGAATATATACAATGACATCAGAGAGAAAAATTAGTATATAAAAACCCTCATACATACTTTAAGTGAATATATACAATGACATTATCAGAGGGAAAAATTAATATATAAAAACCCTCACACACACACTTTAAATGAATATATACAATGACATTATCAGAGGGAAAAATTAATATATAAAAACCCTCACACACACTTTAAATGAATATATACAATGACATTATCAGAGGGGAAAAATTAATATATAAAAACCCTCACACACACTTTAAATGAATATATACAATGACATTATCAGAGGGAAAAATTAATATATAAAAACTCTCATACACACTTTAAATGAATATATACAATGACATCAGAGAGAAAAATTAGTATATAAAAACCCTCATACATACTTTAAGTGAATATATACAATGACATTATCAGAGGGAAAAATTAATATATAAAAACCCTCACACACACTTTAAATGAATATATACAATGACATTATCAGAGGGAAAAATTAATATATAAAAACCCTCACACACACTTTAAATGAATATATACAATGACATTATCACAGGGAAAAATTAATATATAAAAACCCTCATACACAATTTAAATGAATATTTACAAAATCCAGATTGAAAAAAACAAGATATCTTCAAATATTTACATATTTACAAGTTTAGGCACTAGCAATCACCAGGTCTAAGGGAATAATGTCCCCACGCTAGAGTCTTATAACTTCCCTCCACCATCTTTCTCTTATCGTCACCTCCCTTCAACGCCAATTTATTTGTCTCAATTGTTGTAATTTTGTGGTGTTTACTCCGAAATGTTTTTTGTACCGAATAAATTTTTAGGCTATGGTCTTTTAAACATTCAAAATAATGGCCGAAATCTATTTTATCCATGCCTGCCCTGGTGATGCCCTTAGCTTTCTTAATTGTCTGCCCTCCATATCTGTAGGCGTATAGCTTCGCTCTAATACCGACATACTCCTCCATAATCAAGCCACCCAATTCGTCCTTGAACAAACCAATCTTTTTCCTATTGGCTTGCTTAATGCCATATACATTATCCTTTTCGAAGTTTGAAGTGTCGAAATATTGAGGATTCTCCCTGATGAACTCATAGATATCAGAACTCGTTTCAAAAATAAACGAGTCTGTATCCATGTAATTCAGCAGCAAGTCTTTTAAATTCGGTTTCATGATATTGTAAAAGAAGTCATACATGATAAATTTTGAAATGTCCAAAATTGCGTGTCCTATGTAAATTGGTTTGTTCATATGTACTTCCTCTCTGCCCAGTTCGATTCCCACCAGATTTTCCTCAAAAATTATGGTGCGTAGGTAAGTGCTGCGTGCTATTAACTTCTTTGCCTGTTCCCATGTTCCAACTATTTTGAAATCCGTGTATTTTCTAACATTCTCTATAAATTTTCCATATACGGCGTTATTCATCTTTTTCCACAGGTTTTGGCCGAATTTTGACTTTTCTTGTGCTCTCTTCTCGGTGTTGACGTCGATATATGTCTTCAACCAGTTAGACTGGTCGTAGGACACCACTCTGTGAATATGTCTCACAGTTAGACCTTGCTCGATACACTGCTGCATCACCCTGTAGTGCAAGACATATTTGCTTTTCTGTTCTAATGTTGCAAGCAGTTTCTTGTATTGGCCGTTCGGTGGTATCGCGCTCTGTGGGCAGAAAGGAAGTTCGTTATGGGCGTCGTGGATATGGTCGGGGTATTCGATATCAACCTCTAGCACATATCCAGTCTCTGAATCTTCTTTGACTTCTGCGAAGTTTATGACGTCAATTTCTTCTCTCGTGAGCCATTTCAGATTTTTGTACGGTAGGGCAGACACCATAGAAGCTCCATATAAGTTGTTTATGTCCCAATAGGACAGGTGTTTAACAGGCGCATGCTGGTCAAAGTTGGACATGTATCTGTGGTTAGCTTTGGTGTAGCCCTTCACCACTGTGCACAGTCCGCCTCTAATTCCCGACTCGAAAAATTCCAGCATGCTCTTGTCGGATATTAAGGAAAGTTTCGCCTTTGTTATCTTCAACATAGCGTCAAAGGCGAGTCCTGGTAATGTATAAAACCATGCTGGGTCAAGTTTATACATTCCCAGGATGAGATCTCGAAACTTTTCGAAAATATCCGCCAAGAGCAGTATATCTGTTTTCAGGTATAGATCGCTGTATTCTCCGAGATTCCGGATATTAAAGACCTCCCAGACTTTTACAGCATGCCTGTATTCCTCTTCGGTAATGTGGTTGCCGGTGAGAGTGCTGTAGAAGGCCTCCTTCGGTGGTAGAGAAGTTTCTTCGAGAACGTCAAGGCTTGAAACATAATCATATGGGAATATTCCCTTGCTCTTTGCCAGCTTAAAATGCTCCTCAACAGGATATTCGGCCCTTGTTATTTTAAAATCAGTCTCCTCCAGCATGTCAGCCAGGCTGGACAGCTTATCGTCAAGAAACTTAAAGCTGTCCAGAAACCTGAAGCTGATGTTCCTGTACCGTTTGCTAAACGCTATATACCTTTCACCACTTTGAGCGATGCACGATATAGGCTTATTATCATATGCCAAGCGTCTTATCAAGAAGTGGCTGTCATAATTAGATAGACAATGAAAAAAGATCGGTATGAAATCAGGGACCTTTCTATTCAGATTGCATCTATTATGAGCAGCACCTAGATATTCGCCTGTCACATGATCGTGATCCCTCACGCGCAAATCGCCCACAGTGAAAGCAGCAAGGCATATATGACACTCTGAGGCATTGTCAAAATTCTGTTGCTCTTCAAGGGTTAAATCCATAGGTTTAGGATTGGAATACACGTCGATGACGTCATTAGCAATTGATTTCAATTGTTTGATAAAGTCATCGACGGCATTCGGACCTCTAAAGAGAAAGAATTTTGACATTGACTCGTCATGCCTACATATCACCTTCAAGGCAATAGACATTGCTTCATGCTCTTGAACGGCTCGGGTCCAGCTCGAGCTGCTTGAGGGCTCGCAAGAGTGAACCTTCGCCAGAACAGATTCAATGTCTGCGTATATAACAAATGGTACAGGAACGCTCTTGGAGAATGCTTTAAATTCAAGGTATTCATCCTGTTGAGGCATTTTAAGCAATTGGCATTTTCCACATCTTAATCGGTGCGTTTCCAAGGCCTTTTCATTGGCGCATCTCTTTAGACAGGCCTCACATGCCCATATTCTATGACTGTGCCTCGTTACTTGACTCCTTACAAGTCTGGACAAGTCTTTAATGAGACAGTAGTGGGACTTTTCCCCCTGCTCAATATATAACAGATTGGTATGGTGCTGCTTCTTTTCAGCTGTTTGGTATAGAGGAATAATGTTTTCATTCTCCTCCTCTATACCAAACACTGAAACGGATGCTCCATTGTTCTGCTTTTCAAAGCATTCAATTTGATGGAGGGCGTCGGAAATTCGATACCTTCATAATTGAATGCTTTGAAAAGCAGTTCAAAGGGGTATACTGTCGTTTTATAGCCATGACGTTTAACAGGGTATTTAGAGGCTAGCATACACCATGCGAAGCAGTAATTGTCTTTGTTCTGGATGTTTATGACTGCATGTTTTTTCACAATTTTCTGTGGTAGTTCAATATATGAACCTGCGTGTAAAGGGTCGTAGTGTGTAAAGCCCATCACCAGGCTGAGTATCTTTGACAAGGACTTCGATGATGCTCCCCCCTCAAATTTAGAAATGTTTTCCAAAATATCCCCCGCAATTGAAGAGAAGATCTGATTGAGATCGCTTGACGGAAGAATCAATACAGGCTTAGAATTAAAGCCAGTGGAAAGGCTCTTCTCTTCATCAGGTTTGCGGATTAAATATTCAAGTTCCAGGGAACAATGCATCTTTAATCCACTCCTGCTTTTCTGCAAGACGCTTTCCACTTCTTTAATAATAAGCTCTTTGCACTCATCTAAAAAGACTCTGGGGTCCAGTATTTCTAATGTATTTACTATTCTACTATTAAAAATACGTCCCTTGAATGCCGATTGGATGGTATTGCATTCCAGTCCCTGGCAATTACTAGCACTAACCTTGGCCTTTTTAATTGTAAGCTGCTCGCTCCCGTCCGATGCCGGCCCTCTCTTTCCATTCAAAGTTGTCGCATTACTGGATGATGATGATGAGGAGGTTGACGGTGCAGCGGCTTCATTGTTTGCGGCTGAGGAGGTCGATGGTGCAGCGGTTTCATCGCCTGCGTCTGAGGAGATCGAAGGCGCAGACGGTACAACTTCCTCCAGAATGTTGAATGATGAGGAGGCGGATGGTGCAGCGGACGAGTCTTCACCAATCTCTGGTGATGTCGACTCCTGTGTTGCTAGATCCATAGGCTGGCTTCCAAGGTCACCCAGATCATTTCCTGGAATAATAATAATATTAATAATAATAACAATAATAATATAGAATGTGTAAAAGAAGTTCATAAAATGTGGAAAAAATTCTTACCATTCAGTGGTTGCTGCATGTATGGGGCAGGGCCCCTCCACTGCTGATTTGATGCAGGGAATGCGTGTGGTGCAGATGGCGCGCAATGAACAATACCGCCTCCGACATATAGTCCATTTCCTGAAAATAATAATAATATTAATAATAATAATATAGAATGTGTAAAAGAAGTTCGTAAAATGCTGATAAATTCTTACCGGTCGGCGGTTGCTGCATGTATGGGGCAGGGACCCAACCATGCTGATTTGGAGCCAGGTAGGTCTGGAAGCCTGGGGGTGGTGGTGCAGCGGTCGCGAAGCCTACTGGTGCAACGGTCGCGAAGCCTGGAGGTACCGGTGCAGCGCTCGCATGTTGACCGATGCCGCCTCCGAAATAAAGTCCGCTTCCTGTAAATAATAGTAACAATATTAATAATAATATATAATGTGTAAAAGAAGTTCGTAAAATGCTGATAAATTCTTACCATTCGATGCTTGCTGCATGTATGGGCCAGGGACCCAACCATGCTGATTTGGAGCCAGGTAGGTCTGGAAGCCTGGAGGTGGCGGTGCAGCGGTCGCGAAGCCTACTGGTGCAACGGTCGCAAAGCCTGGAGGTACCGGTGCAGCGGCCGCCTGTTGAGCGATGCCGCCTCCGAAATAAAGTCCATTTCCTGGAAAAAATAAATAATAATAATAGTATAGCATGTTTAAGTACAGAGTTCTAAAGAATCTACACTCTATACGTGAAAAAAAAATACATGTTTTAAACACCCGTGTGAAAAATACATAGCATTCTGGGAGACCGAAAGAGTTATGTGACTGTATATGTGTGAGAAACTCCCCTTAAATATATCCTTTTCTCGTTATACAATCCGAAACTCTATGCTCTCATAGGTAGGTCTTTGTGTGCCAGAATCGCCGATGTATGACTACTATTATGTAATTTTTTTTAGTTACAAATGCTCGAACACCAGTCTGTAAATTCTTACCGTACGATTGTTGCTGTATGTACGGGGCAGAGCCACCTCCATAATGATTTGGAACCAGGAAGGTTTGGAAGCCTGGCGGTGCCTGTGCAGCGGTCGATGGATGGTCGATACCAAAATAAAGTCCATTTCCTGAAATAATAATATAGAATGTGTAAAAGAAGTTAATATGAATTGTTACATTACTTTTTTAAAACACTGAAGAATGCTTACCATTCGACTGTTCGGGTGCCTGAATCATTACGGCATTTGATGAGCGATCCTGCAGCCGGCGGTGGGTATCCTGCTGGAGCTGGATGTATGCTTCAGCCATGTTAGCAGAACTGATTGCTGAAAACGCAATTAATTTACGCGTTAGATTTGTATTTATTAAAGAAACGATATATTATTAATTACTTTACTGCGAATACCTTATACAGGGAAAATGTCGATGTATTTTAAACACCTGAGAAATTTCTATTACAGATATAAATCACGTGTATTTCTCGACACAATCATGGAAAATATCTCTTTAACATGATGGAAACAGGCTGAAAGTTTTTACTAAATAAATGCGAGAGAGGAATGAAACATTCACAGTGAATGTTCGACCAGTGCATGCAAGCATGAAGTCTTCGGATCGATTACCGTCGGTTACCCCGGAAGAAATTTTTATACAGATCATTTTTTATTCGATTCGCAGGGTTTTCAAGTAATTGTATTTCTCTAGAAAGGAATATAATTCACCCGGTGAAAACACGTATTTAAATATCCGGAATAATAATTACTCAACAATGTGAATACTTAACTAAACTGTTCACATTTTTTGAGAATTCGCGCAGTTAGCTATTAAATGCAGAATAAGCTTGCCTAAAATGAATACTTAACTAAACTATTCACATTTCAGAAAATTCACTTGTCTAGCTATTAACTTTTTAGAATGCTCAGCTATTCGCATATAAATGCCATGCATTAAAAACAAGAACGCGAATATAAGTTAAATGTACAGAGAAATAATTTTACTTTTAAAAAGTAAATGAAGTGTTTTGTTACAACTTACCAGACATGATGTTCGTTGAAATTTCACTTTGAATGAGAAAAGTTTGCAGAGACCTTAACTCGTTGATTTCAGCGGAGAAACTGTGAGAATTCCCGACGAAGCAGCCTTTTTATAGTGTTCTTTTGCGATATAAAAAAATGTATGAGTGAAAGTTTAAGATATATAATACAGCAATTTTGATTGGCTACTCCAAAAATTCGAGAAGGAGGGGGAAACGCTAGCCTCGCACAGGGGCATTTCGTGAGCACGTCTAAACCTGTTATCGGGGAAATCCTTCGATCACGCCAGCGTTCCTTAAGGGGAATGTTTCTGCGTATGACGCTAGAAAAAATATATTTTATTTTTTACATGTACCATTAAAATTCATTGTTAATTATTGTTACAATACCAAATTAATCACAGAGTGAAAATAATGTATTGTTTCTGTAGATATAATTGTCCTCGAACCAGCGAACTTTCGATTGTGAATAGATACGTTACAGATGTTTAAAAAACGTCTGATGCTATGTGATTGCTTTAGAATTCTATTCTCTATGCATTACCACGGGAAAAACGAATAGCGAGTTACCGCTTGAGAAAAGTTAAAAGTATTTGAAAATTTAAACCAATATCAAAAAAATCTGATGTGATACACTCACATGACTTTCTCTACTCTTGTACAAACTATTTTTACAAACACTTATTCTCCATATGCTTCATGTTAATCGAGATATCGAGATGTCGATGTTATCGGTAATTTTCATGACGATACAATGTGAATATGATAGGTTTTAAGCGATAGTCAAATTATTTTAACACTGATTGCTATGTGCCGCATTCCATTCTCTTTGCATGTCCAGAACATAAAAACAAGAATAACGAATTTGAGAAAAAAGTATAAGTATTGGAAATTTTAAGGGAATAACAAGCAATATCTCAAAAACGATTTACTCATCAACAAGAATGTATATGTTATAAATTATGTATTTTAACGCGATCTCCATTTTTTTGTGTAGTAAGTTTACTAACTATACAAAAGTAATTAGAATGAATAGGACTTCACAGGCTATTCCCAGAAAATTCAAGAGATGTATTTTATTTGTCATGAAAATATCTTAAACATATAATATTTTATTCAATATCGTTAGAGTCATTTTTGAGAAAATTAAAATTTTCGAGAAATGTTTCATGTAAAGGGTAGTCTGGTGTGAGGCATTTTCTTTAAAACCTTCGTGTCGCATCTTTGGAAGATACTGAACCTAAATACCAAGTTTGGTGTTTTATCAGCCTCTTCGTTTCTGAGTTATGTTTCACAGGCACACTCGCAGACAACCATGCTTTTTCGGATTCAGAGGGTCTCAAAACATGTATTTCCGGTGAAATCTCGGTATCGATTTTTTTTTCGGGTGGAATACAACACTTCCTCTACTTACTATACGTAGTATAGAAAGTAAAAACTCAGTCGCAAATACTTAATGTCGCACAAATATTACTTGAAATTAATTTTTTGTGTGTGTGTATTAAGTTTATATTAACATGCTGGAATATTCGAAAAATATCTCTCAAATGGACGGGGTATTTAAAATCGTACTCGTCCTATGTTTACTAAGCCCAATCTTTTTAAAATGGAATAAATTAAGAGTAACGAGGCTTGTTTAGGCAAGGCTCCATATTTCATTATTTAGAATTAAACAAATGCTATTAGTCGTAATAATCATACACATACGACAGCAAGCAAATGCGCGAGTCAATTCATATACAATTAATTAATAAAAAAATATTTAATTGTTTTCATCGATCAGCGAGAGCCTTATTTATTTTAATAACGTATGTAATATCTATCATTCTGAATACTTTTTATTCTTCATATTACTCTCGCCAAATCATATTTCTTTGTTTAACATTCCGAAAAAAAATCAGTTTAATTTTTTGATATCATGTTTGCATTTCTTGTACGCGAGTATTTAAATAATGACAAAGATACAATCGAATGTTTAAGTACAGAATCTATACAGTATACGTTTAATTGAAAACTTAAATCATTAATATTCTTCATGTAGAATTATATTAATTATCGGGAAAACATTTTTTGTGGTAAGCTTAAAACATGTCTAGACTTGGTTTTCCCCTGTCTATGCTGGAATTTCTGGACAGAGGAAGCTCTTAAGAAAATCTTTTGTGTCGCTAATAGTTATTTACCCCGAGGGTCTGTGGTTTTTCAGAGCACTTAGCCTGCTTAATGAACTGGAAACACCCTTCATTGTTCACTAAGAGCTCTATACAAGACCTTGGTTTTAACTTCGTCTGAAGAAAAATTAATGATGCGGAAGGGACTCTCGCCTGCTAATGTGTCTACACACGCGTTCTTCAGGGGTGTACACCATATTTCTTTCAAGCAGTGTACGAAAGTGAATAATTCGTTGAATTTCTCAAAGTTCGCTACGTCTTTAGAAAGAACATTTAAAACGAATATAAAATTTATATTTGAAGTCTTCGTGCGTGTTACTTACAGGTACGCCTGTTTTGAATTGTAATTATTACTTCTCTCGTGTGAGAAGAGACATAGAGGGCTTTTATTTTTAACGTCAGTTGAAGCGTACTCGATGTGCTGGATACCCCTAGCCATTAAGAGCAGGTACTGAGGGAAAACCCAAGCGTCCTGGTTTAACCGCTTCTATTTAGACGAGGTACAGCTGTCGCATTGCGTCTTGTTTTTTCGTAAAGGGTTCTCGTGTTAACGTCTCATACAAGCTATTTGCAATTTCGCTTTAAGTTGCTTTTTAATTCATCTAAGCAATGTAATATTTTTTATAAACCCTCCAGTCAAAAGAAGAATTAAACACACGTTATTAGCCGTAATAGTTATATACGCGTAATAATCGCGCATATACGATAACGAACAGTTGCGCGCGAGTCAATTACATTAATCAATAAAAAAACTTAATTGTTTTTAATCGATAGACTGCGTCGTTTCATTAGAAGTGAGATATTCATGGTAGATGAATAATTGGGTGAGATATCTCTAGGAGCGCGAGTCAATTACATTAATTATTCATTGTATTCATCGATCAGCGAGAGTCTTATTTATTTTTTATTTATTTCATAATCAATTCCTCCGGAGCCAACATGAACGCCCCTTGCATGTTAATTCCCCTTTATTTTTTTCCGGAATCATATTTCGCAGAATTATATAGAGTTAAGATGGCCGTCTTGCGTACACCTCGAATTTAAATATGGTGAATTCACAACTTTCGGGTATGACCACCAGGGGCGCTGTGAGGGAACACTCGCTGGAGTTTCACTCATATTACCACTTGGCGCGCTAGTGTATGTTGCGAACTGAAGCGGGAGTGGAGGGGATGCGGAAGTCGACTTGCCAGTCCAAGTATCGGGAGTCTGTCATTCCAGTGAAACGTCTCGGAGCGGAAGGTTGCGGTCGGTGTTCCACCGCAATTATCACGCGATAACGAGTGTTACGTCAAGTCTGTCCTTTCATCTAAGTGTTGTAATATTCTTATAAATCCAAAATATATTTTCCCTCAAAAGTAGAATTAAATAAATGTTATTACTCGTAATAATTATACACATGCTACCACACATATACGATAACGAACAGTTGCGCGCGAGTCAATTAATCATTCAAAAATACTTAATTGTTTTCATCGACAGACTAGCCGTGTTTCATTAGACGTGAAATTTATTGACAATAGTAGGTTATAAATGGCGGTTTAGGGACAGGTGTGCGCGATTCAATCAAAAAATACTTAATTGCTCGAAGAATAGCGTTTAATTGCATTAGTAGTAATATGATGTGCATTCTTATTTTTTTTTCAATAACACACATTACCTAATTGATTGAGGCAATTATGTACTCAAACGATTTGCCGATGTGCGGCAGGCATCGAGAATCGCATTCCCACATCGCCAACGTCACGCACCGAGAACCCTCACATATAACCCCTCACCCGAGCGGCACATCCCCTACCCCAAGCCAATCACACGGCAGGGATTTAGGCCTAGGGAAGGTACGGGACCGACGTATAGGATCAATACACACTCTCCCACCTATCCACAGGGAACCAACCAGAACACAAAGGGGAGGGAGGACACGCGTATGGGGGAGGGAGGGGGGCGGGCCACCGGCACGTGACCACAGGGGGGAGGGGGGAGGACCTGCCGGCACAGACCCTGTCGGCATTAAGTAAGCCCCCAAAGGAAGGGGGCGGGGCTAGCGGCACGCGCTACCAGGCGGCATCTAAGCCCTCAAAGGGAGGGGGCGGGGCTAGCGGCATAGATCAAAGAACCTTATCAGATGGCGGCAAATCCTTTGAGGGCCAGAAACGCCATTATATTTCTACTGATATTACGAGGGCAGTTCCAGAAGTACCCGACTTGACATATAGATAGCTGTTGTTGTTTCAAACAAATGACTATGGTAGAAAGTACCACCCTTATAAAGCTTAAGTTTGAAATTTGGCGATGCTACGTTGTTTAGTAATTGTTTGACAGTCATTAATAGTAAACTCTCTCAGTAAAGTTGTAAACATGGATAAAACTGGCCATCATTAGGTGATACAATACTTTCATTTGAAAGGTCTTAGTCCAACTAATATTAAAGCTGAGCTAGATTCTACTGTGGGGGGGGACTGCTTCTTCGTTTACAACAGTAAAATATTGGATGGCAAAGTTTAAGCGAGGTCGTACGAGCTGCCAAGACAAACATCGCAGTGGTCGACCAAATGAGGTGACCACGCCAGAAATTGTGAGGAAAATCCCAAAATGGTATTGGATGACTGTTGAATGAAAGTGCGCGAGCTAGCAGACAGCATAGGCATTTCAAAAAGTGCTGTACATCGCATACTAACTGAAAGTTTAGACATGAGAAAGCTGTGCACAAGATGGGTGCCGCGTTTACTCACAATGGAACATAAGCAGTGTCGTGAGGATGTTTCAGTCGAGTGTTTGGGACGTTTCGCTGCAATAAAGCCGAGTTTTTGTGTCGATTCATAACCATGGATGAAACATGGGTCCGTCACCTCACACCTGAGACGAAGGAACAGTCAAAACAGTGGTTGAAAGGGGAGAAGCGGCTCCAAAGAAGGCGAAGACAGTTCCATCTGCAGGCAAGGTCGTGGCGTCAGTTTTTTGGAATTTGTGTGGAATAATTTTCATTGATTATCTTCAGAAAGGAAAAGCAATCAAAGGCGAGTATTATTCAAACTCATTGCAGCATTTGAATGATGAAATCAAGCATAAAACGGCCGCATTTAATGGAACAGAAACTTTTGTTTCATCAAGACAATGCACCAGTTCACACATCCATTATCGCCATGGTCAAAATCAATGAGTTAAAGTTCGAATTGGTTCCTCATGCACCCTATTCGCCAGACTTAGCCCCCTCTGATTATTTTCTGTTTCCAAAGTTGAAGAAATGGCTTGGTGGTAAAAGATTTGCCAACAATGAAGAGGTGGAGCTTGCAGTTGATGGTTATTTTGCAGAGCTTGACGGTTCTCTCTATAAACAGAGTATCGAAGCAATTGAACACTGCTGGGAAAAGTGTATCGAGCTGAAAGGAGACTGTGTAGAGAAATAAACATGTTTTTTTCCCCAAATTGTTGTGTTTTCTTTGTTCGGTCGGGTACTTCTGGGACAGCCCTCATATTAACAACAAAGTAGACCCACAACAATGTTTAGATGTTGTTTCTGTTACCCTAACATTTTCTTTAGCTATAATAGTACCTGAGAAAACGGGTTATTTATGCCAGAAAATGTCATTCACAGAAAAAGTTGTTCAAAATAAAAATGAAGAAAACAATCTCGCATATACTTCCAAAGAAAGATACCACATGGCTTGGGCAGCACATAGAACCTGACGATTTTTCCTGTGAAGTGATGTAGAGTGGCAGATGTAGCACAGTCATTAAAATATATTTAAAATACAATGATAAAATACATATTAAATTAAACAGGACATTTCAATAAATAAGCCTACAAAAAATATCTTTTATTGGCATTGCCTTTATGTTTCAACTATTTAGCATAAGTCCGTGAGAAACTGTAGATAATATTTACGAAAAGAAATAGAAAGATCCCCCCAGGTGTAAACCATTTCCCAGATGTTATGTGTGTAAACAATTTCCGATGCGCGATGATGGTTCATGTAGCGTCCCGCCCTCGAGGCAAGATCAAAATCCAGCGTAAGTTATAAGTTTCCAAACATAATGCGTGTCGCAGCGCTGCCCTCAAGGCTACAGAGACATCCTTCATGACATAGCAGTGGCAACAATTTGATCATCACTGGTGGGCCCGGCAATTGAGATGGGCAGAGACGTCAAGCAGAACGCGTTGCAGACGACATAAAAACAATAATGGGTCCACTAATTCTGTCGTAGTGCGTGAGACCTCGGGAAGAACGGCTGACCTACATACGGCATTTGTACCGACTTCCTGCCTCCTCATGAGGAAGACATGGTCCTGTCAAACGGTGTTACTCGCTTTTTTTGTTTCTTACAGCTCATCAGCCCGCTCGTAATTAATCACAAGGTCGTTCACTGTGTTGCAGCGTAAGCTTTTGTTAGTCCCTGCTTCTGTATTCATGCGTCCATGAACGCATTTGTGACTGAAATATTTCAATCGTTACTATACTTCATAGTGAGTAGAGGAAGTATTGCATTCCAGCCAAAAATTCGTAATGTAGATTTCATGGAAATGCACGTCTTGAGGTCCCCTGAAGAAAAAGCGTTTTTAGAAAACGATCCGTGCGTGCGTGTCCCCGTGTCTTGCAAAAGCATAACTCAAAAACTAAAAGTCGGTTAAATACCAAACTTCATATTTAAATTCAGCATCTTCCAAGGATGCGACCCGAGGATTTTTAGGGGAAAATTCTCTCACTCTGAGCCACCTGTTACATGAAGCTTTTTCGGTATCTCTGGTTTTCTCAAAAATGTCGCCGATTTTGATTAAACGTATCATAAGTTTAAGGCAATTGCTTGAAAATGAAATGTATATTTTCAATTTTATGGGAATAGTCTGTGAAGTCCTCTTTATTCTGAATAACTTTTGTATAATTGGTAAATTGTAAGAGACATACTTACCTATACAAAATCTTACTTCACGAAAAATGTAAATCTCATTCAAGCATAGAAGTTATGTCAAATAGCATTTATTTGTGGCGTTAACCATTTCCGAGATATTCTTTCTTTATTGGTTTGAATTTTCAGATACTTAAATTTTTCTAAAGTGGAAAGCCGCTATTCGTTCTTTCTCGTGGCCATGCAAAGGACATTGAGTATTAAAGCCCTCACATAGCGACATGTTTTTTAAAAATCTGACTCTGTTACATTTAACAACGAAATGTGGGCTGGCCCCGTAGCTTAGTCGGTAGGGCACCTGCCTGTTGTGCGAGGGGTCTCGGGTTCTATTTCCAGCTGGGGGTGGATAGAGGTAAAAGTACGTATCACGGAGAGGCCCCAGAACCGGGGCAGAGCACTGCACGCAAGCCAGTCGGCCCATTGTTCTTCCAACGTGACCCCTGGGAGGGAAGGATGAGGAAGAGATCCGAAGGGCAACCAGATCCGGATGCCACGGTCGCAAGCATGGACGGGATCCCTAACGTTTCCAGATAGAACGCATCCAACGCCACACGGTTCCTGCACACCAGCCACCAACCCCCAGGGATCCCCGGAGAGAAATTTCAGATTTCTCTTCCCTGAGGAGAGACCTGAGCTGTACCGCAACGACGCCAGGGAAGGAGCCTTTACGGAACGCAAGCCACCGCCCAGCCGCAACCCGCCGAACACCGTCGCCTGGTCCTACAACCCTGAAACAGATGACAAGGAAGATGATAGGTACAAGAAATGAGAGGAAGGAGAGTCGTGATAGAAGATGAACCACCCCAGCATTCGCCTGGTGACCTAGAGAAAAACCACGAAAACCCATGGGCCAGAGTGGGTGGTCGCCGGGTATCGATCCCGGGACCTTCCGAATGCGGGCCACAGACGTAGCCTGAACCATTCCGCTCGGGGTAATTTTTCTGTATCCAAGATTATTCTCCATCCTCCCCAAAGTTTGGAATTATGATAGTATGAATGTGTGTGTGCTCTAGTGTATAAAACCCAGACAGAAATGCAATGACAACAATATACGAGTTAACACCATTGCCAACAGGCAATATGTTCCAAAGTTAAAAGGCCGCCGATATCACCATTGTAGTTAAGGGATTAAATGTGTGCTGAAAGCTTTTATCCTGATTGACAATAAAGCTTTTGTACGATTAGTTTATAGAAGAATGAGTAGAGAAAGGCATGCGGGTGCAACACGTCAACGTTCTTGGTAAGGTAAAGGCATGCGTGTGTCAATTTGTGGACGGCATAACTCAAATCAAAAAGTCATATAAATACCAAATTTCATATTTAAATAAGATATCTTTGAAGGATGCAAGTAGAAGATTCTCAAACTTTCCCCAACAGCAAACAAATTTATACACTGAAAACATTCTGTTATTCTTTATCTTCCCAAAAGTTTGACTGCAACGATTTTCATACAAATATCATGAACTTGCGATGTTTCGTGGTAAATCATGTATGTTGAATTTTCTGTAAATAGCCCATGATGTCCTCTTTTTTCTCATAAAGTGATAAATAACAAGAGAGAGAGAGAGAGAGAGAGAGAGAGAGAGAAAACGAAAGGTTAGCACAGGAAAAGTCTATATCTGGTTAAAGCATGCAATTATCAAATATTTGTTTTCTGTCATTAACCATTTCTGTAATACTCGTTTTTGTTCGCATAATTTTCCACACTTTTAGTTTTTATTTTAATGTGTTAATTGACCGTTCTTTTGTTTCTTATAAACTCACACAAAGAATTTAAATATAATGTCTAATATAATAATTATATTGACCTGTTTTTAAAAATCATTGACTGTTGTCTCAACGTACTGTGTACCTACAACAAAACGTATTTTTAATATCATCTGAGTGAAGGGATTACTGCAAATGCTTATCGTGATTAACACAAATGGAGAGAAAAATAAAGTTGTATAAGAATAATTTGTAGAACTAAGTTTAGAATCATGTAGTCATAAACTGAGAGAACAAAATTGAAACGAACACACGGCTTTCTCTATCCATTATCTGTTCAGATATATCCCTCTTTAAACAATCTTCTAATCACTTTAACTTAATTACGATAATTATTTGCTCAAAAATCCTTTCAAATGCTAAATTGTTATTTGCAGCTTACCATGCTTTATTTAAAGTGTATATGTACTGGAATAGTTCATATTGTAAAAGAAAATTCAAGATATTCACTGTTAAATAGGTTTTAAAGTTAATGTAGGCTAGGAATTTTCATAAATTAAATAAAAATTACGAAGGGAAGGTAAAGCAATAAAAACAAAAATTCTCGAGTACTTCTATTTGTCAATTTGTATTATAGGTTGAGAATTTGTACTTGTCTTGCGAGCTTGAGCGGATTTCAGATTTGCACAGAACAACAGATATTTCGGAAATGGTTGATGCCACGAAAATATTTACTCTACATAAACTGTGTATTTCGAGCTCTATCAATTTTCCTGTAGAAGTTTCTGTCTTTGGTTAAAACTCTGAAAGATTAAAGAAGACTTCACCTGATATGTACAGAAAATTCAAAGCATAAACTTTATTCATCATCTCAAGCTTACGAATCTGACATATTAATCAAAACAAAAATGGTTGGAATTAGTTTTGAAAATTAAACATAAAATAAAATAACCGGTTTAATTTCTTGAAAACGTATCTCTTGAAACATGCACACACACAGAAGCGAGAATGCACATTTTTCTAACACATTTTCCCTTATTCACTGGGCTTCAGAACTTGCATTTCTATTGAACTCGAATTTTTAGGTCGAATGCAATAACGCTAAAGTAAACGACGCAGAAATTAAAAGGTATACTGGAATAATAAATACAATTGTAGTTACAATTATTTACTGCTTACTTATTTAAAAAATCTGATGTGTTACACTCAAATGACTTTCTCTACTCTTGTACAAACTATTTTTACAAACGCTTATTCCCCATATGCTTCATGTTAATCGAGATATCGAGATGTCAATCTTATTGCTAGTTTTCTTGTAGATGCAAAGGGAATATGGTAGGTTTTAAGCGATAATCAAATCTTTAAAGCGCTCGTTGCTATGTGGCGCATTCCATTCTCTTTGCATGTCCAGGACATAAAAAAAATCTGATGTGTTACACTCACACGACTTTCCCTACTCTTGTACAAACTATTTTTACAAACGGTTATTCTCCATCTACTTCATGATAATCGGGATAAAGATTTGCAGAGTCTATCTTATTGCTAATTTTCTTGTAGATGTAAGGGGATAATATATTTACAAGGGCAATTTGGAAATACAGTAGCCTTTAAGCACATACATATCTCTTAATAGCTGGTTGCTAGGTGCAGCACCATTCCCTTTCCCACAGATTAATACTCTTTGCATATCCAAAACAAAAAAATGAATAACGAATTCCCATTTGAGAAAATAAGTATTGAAACATTTAAGGGAATAACAAGCAATATCTCGAAAATGGTTCACTCAACAACAAAAATGTATATGACATAAATTGTGTATTTTAACGCGATCTACATCTTTTGTGTAGTAAAATTTTGTCTATCTCCTATGGTTTACTAGTTTACCAAAAGTCGTTCACAATGAAGAATACTTTTGGAGACATTCCCAGAAAATTCAAGATATAATTTTATTTGTCATGAAAATATCTTAAACATATGATATTTTAATCAAAATCGTTAGACCCATTTTTGAGAAAATTAAAATTTTTCGAAAAATGTTCCATGTAAAGGGTACTCTGGGGTGGGGGAATTTTCATGAAAACCTTCGTGTCGTATCTCTGGAAGATACTGAACCTAAATACCAAGTTTGGTGTTTATCCGACTGTTCGTTTCTGAGTTATGCTGTTCACAGACAGACACACAGACAGGCAGACAGACACACACGGACATGTTTCCAAACATGCTTTTTTCGGATTCAGGGGATCTCAAAACATGTATTCCGGTGAAATCTCGGTATCGAATTTTTGGGTGGAATACAATACTTCCCCTACTTACTATACGTAGTAGAGAAAGTAAAAATGAATAACGATTTTGAGAAAAAGTATAAGTATTGGAAAATTCAAGGGAATAACAAGCAATATCTCGAAAACGGTTCACTCAACAACAACAACAAAAATGTATATGACATAAATTGTGTATTTTAACGCGATCTACATTTTGTGTATAGTAAAATTTTGTCTATCTCTTATGGTTTACCAGTTATGCAGAAGTCGTTCACAATGAAGAATACTTTTGGAGACATTCCCAGAAAATTCAAGATATACATTTTATTTGTCATGAAAATATCTTAAACATATGATATTTTAATCAAAATCGTTACATTTTTGAGAAAATTAAAATTTTCGAAAAATCTTCAATGTAAAGGGTACTCTGGGGTGGGGGGATTTTCTTGAAAACCTTCGCGTCGCATCTCTGGAAGATACTGAACCTAAATACCAAGTTTGGTGTTTATCCGACTGTTCGTTTGAGTTATGCTGTTCACAGACAGACAGACACACAGACGGACATGTTTCCAAAAATGCTTTTTTGGGATTCAGGGAGTCTCAAAACATGTATTTCCGGTGAAATCTCGGTATCGAATTTTTGGGTGGAATACAATACTTCCCCTACTTACTATACGTAGTAGGGAAAGTAAAAATATATTCATAAATAGTGATATTGAATATATCTTACTGTCAGGTCGAAACTGATTACAGGTAGTTTATTTTAAGGAAGATTGATTTTTCAATAATTTTTTAGGCATTGCACGAACCGACAAGAAACGACAGTGGCCGACAGAATGGGAAGATGGAACAAACGTAGGTATACATAATCTTTGAACCGTTAAATAAATACAGTAATTTGTAGAAAATAGATGTGTAACAAATATTTTAATTCGTTTCCGACTTCAAGTAAAACAAGCTGATAAAATATTTCAGCGAAGCTATTTTAAATGGCAAGACATGCATATGTGCAGGGAACATTGCAAATGCTATAATCTGCAAGAAGGTCGTGTTGTTTTCATTTGATGACGTAGCGTCTCTTAAATGTGAAGGTGACGAGTCTGCTTGTCTTAAAGCCTTGGTTTTGTAATCCTCCGGTTTTTTTCGCTGTTTCGGCGTTAACAGCGAACAAGGGCACGCTAAAAACGGAAGCTGGATCTTTCAGAATAATGAGATAGCCTTGAAAATAAGGGTTGTACGTCACATATGCAGTTGTCCAAGCACTTTGGTGTATTTCTGGACATAGTTTCGCAGCTCTGTTGGGATCGTAGTGTGTTTACTGAAGGGGGACACCTCGCCACTGCGACAGACTAAATCTATTGTGAGGCAGGGCGGGAAGGAGCCGCACGAGGTTGCAGTCCGCAGGCAGGCATATCCACAGGAACGCATAGAAGTCCCTAATGCTTCCAGGTTGAAACACCCGGCTTCACCAGCAGAGGCGAAGAATCCTGCGAGAGGGTGACGAAGCGACGCTAGCAAGCGGGCCAACGCACTCTGGCGTTTACGGAGAGAAATCTTTTACAAGGCGCAGCAACCATGCCATCTGCTCGACATCAGCCGCACTGCGGAACCCGAAAGGGAGAGAGATGAAATGACAGGACATGAGGAACAGGGGAAATCGTGGTAGAATACACCATCCCAGCATTCGCCTAGGCGACCAAAGGAAAATCACGGAGAACCCCATGGTCAGAGTGGGCAGCCACTGGGAATCGAACCCGGGATCTCCCAAATGCGGTGTAGGGATCGCAAAACGTCATTCCATTTTTACTCTGGAGTTCAGGAATGGAACGACCTAATATTCGGAGCATAAAGTAGCCCGAAGTATTCATCCGGAGATGAGCAGCTCGGAGTATCCTTTTAAGTGAGTAAGGAGGATGTATGATATCTTAATGTCACTACAGTCCAACTAGCTACTAACCGACTCCCTCGGGATCGGCAAGCGAATGCTGGGACGGTTTTGTAGCGGGAAACGGTTGCTGAGCGCTATTTGTAGCGGGAAATCGGTCCTTGGGTTGATGCCATCTGCTGCAGTGTTGTTCCTCAGCTATGGATGCTGGTCGGCTGTTGCGTTTTCCATTCCTAACTTTTCCCTTGGTTCTGTTGAGAACTCTTGGTTCTCAGGTTATCGTGGGTGAGGCAAATTAAAAATAAACTGCATTTCCCTTAATCAGTATAGTTTATTAACCATTTAAATATTCATGGGCGGCTAGCTTTTCCCATTATTCCAATCCCACCACTTTAAATAAGTCAGGAGCCTAACTATCTGCACACGCACTCCCATCCTTAGGCACACACACGTGCATCTGTCGCTAAGAGCCTAGCACTTCGTACCGACGAAATTCTAGAAGAGCAGAGAGAGAGAGAGAGAGAGAGAGAGAGAGAGAGAGAGAGTGGGCTCTGGGGCCTTGCTTGCCCTTATATACCTGAGCCTAGTGACGCTCACCTCTGCGTTTAAAAATATAACGAACGTTTCCAATTGGTCCTCAGACCGCGCTACCTTAACATATATGAAAATATGTTACTCCAAATTCGTGCGCTTACGCGTCACCCTGGCGCGTTGTGAAGCCGGTTCAATATCTCCGTCTCTTTCTTTTTCTCCTGGCCGTTACCGGTTCCCTGCTCGTTGGCTTGGTGAAAGGTGTGCTGTACTTAGAATTGTTTTACCTAGAATTTTGCTAGCTCGCCCGTTTCTTACAATTTGCTCTGTACAAATGTTGGATGTTGAATATTTTAACATGTTTCTTGGTGAATTATCTTATTACTGTAAATTCTTATCTATGTATGGTATATTCTCTTTCATATGTACAATTCTTATGTATAGTATAACCCCCTTCAGTTCCTTCTCCACCACGATTTCATTTTCATCATCTCGCTTTCATTCCGTTTCCTTCTCATCTTTCCAGTGTGTTTTTAGGTTTCATGGCGTAAGGCGGTGCCGCGTGCGTGCATGCTCAATGGAAAGAGTATTCCCATGCTTGATTGATGGGTCGTTCTTCGCCCTCGTTGCGAGCTGGGAAATGTGACTTCCGCGCGTCTCTGTGGCGTATCTGCCTAGACCTGCAGCCTCCTGGGGGTGGTAGCTGCAATAGATTTGTGCAGTCGCAGCGCGCCACATATGCTCCTCCTTTGAATCACCTATATCTCTACATAGCTACTAATGAAATGTAAGCAATCCGTCTCTCATGCAAGATCCCTGCCCAGAACTTCCCTGTGAACCTTCAGAATTAAGGACAATGCCCAACGAATGACGCTGAATACGTGCTTCAAGCATAGCGGTTTCCTAAACATTAAACGAGCGAGATGGCTCCACGGTAACGTGTGAGGCTCGCATTCAGGAGCTGCTGGGTTCGATTTCTGCCGACCACCCAATTTTACCTTGAGTTTTTCGTGGTTTTCATGGTCGGTAGGCGATTCTGGGGAGGTTTCTCGTCTACCACGATTTACCTTCCATCATTTCCTTTCATTCCCTGTTTCCGGTGTGCTTCTAGGTTTCGTGGCGTTCGGCAATGCCGGAAAGATGGCACTGGTGCTTGCTCAAAGGAAAGCGTATTTCCCATGGACACTAGAGGGCTGCTTGGTTAACAGGTCGTTCATCGCCCCCTCTGGTCTGTAGTAGTTGGACGGGTCTTCGAGCCAGTAGCTGTTAGGGCCGTGCTCTCTGTGGCCTCCTGTGGTTGCTTCACTTGATCCCTTCCTCCCCCGTACATCCCCCGTAGGTTGCAGTGCACGAGGTGCCATCCTCTGTTGTATACTCTATATTCCAAACATTAGAGCTTTCCAACCTTTAGATTCTCAGAAAGCACTCGGCTGACAGCATTTAACTTCTCCGTCTGCCTGGGAGATGATACAGGGTAGGACAGTGATGAATCCAAAGGTATGCGCTGCTTATTTTGATGTACACCAGCTCACTTCTCATCAGTACGGCATATGTCGTCAAAACTCTTAAATGTTTATAATAAAACTGAAATCGTTAACGAAAATAGGGAAAGAAAATCAAATCGCCAGAGACATGAAAAGAGAAGCTATAAGGGGAAGTCAAATGTTGCCATGTATAGGATTCAAGAGGTGAAAATTCGGTAACGTAGCTGTTCACTAAAGATTTTGCCGGGGTTTATTCCGTGTGTGGGTAGAGCACTTTGCTACCAACATATAACACACGCACTTGCATCATGGTAGCGTTGCTGTCGTTGGCATTCTATTGCCAACGTTGCAACGTTGAGAGCCCTACGCCGAAAGCCATAGCCGAGGGATTGTGAGGGCCCTCAGCTTTAAAGCGTAGCCGAGGAATGTGTTTCGGAGCGACGACAGGGCGTAGCCGTAGATCTGCGCGTCTAAACTCGAATGATCCATTTTATCTACATTTTCCTGGCTTCGCGACATTCCGTTAACATTTTCTTTTTCACCACGTTGGCAAAAACTTCTGACAACATGTCCGCCAACGCTAAGCTGTCGCCAAGAAGGGCCCAGTATTTTCAATAAAGCAACAGCTGCTGCATAATTTAAGAATTCAGTTTCCTACGCGATCAACTCTACATACAAGTAACCCCGATTCCGCAAGTTTCTTAAAAGTTGTTCGAGGGTGGTTCTGGGACCATTTTAGCGTTCATTGAAGATGGCCATATGGGGAGTGTTAGAAACGAGACAATCGATCAACTGCACATTGGTCAGAAATCACTTTCGAACGCACGCTCCATGCTTGAATTAGGCTGCGATGTCATTTTCAAATCACATCATTTTCTTATTTTAATGTTGTGTTACTCTTCACAAACATTAAATTCTGTACTTTTGATAATCATATGAAACAATAGCAATATATCTTCTTTTGCAACACATTAAACCTCATCTTTAAGTACGTACTTTAGCATTTCGTTAAATAGTAATTATTAAATACTAAACACACACAATAGCCAATAGTATTCAGGCCATCCACCTACTTGCGGCTGCGACAGACCGTATCACATTCCAAACGTACGAAAATGTTCAACAATAGACATATTTCCTTAAGCAAAAGAAGGCGATCTTTAGTATTGTTTGGAAATTGGCAGAAACCATATAATATATTTAAATGAAAGTAAAACTAATAACCAAAAATACACAATGAATAATAATTGTTATAAGGGATGCGACACATCAATCGCAACGATGGTAAAGTCGCGGAACAGCAAAGTCATTTGTATCATTCAGTACATTCCGTGTGTTACTCTTCCTACACATTTTGTTCATTGGGCCAATCTTTAAGCTTCTTTGATTAGCATATTAAACAATAATGTTTATGCCCATCTTCTTGCTGCGAAGTGGACTCCTACCATGCTCTTGCAATGCTCTCCCCGAGTATTTGTGATTGTCTTGCTTCTATAGCATAGTCATGGGAGTCTGATGCTTCCTAAAGTAAATCTGATGTATGCAGTGGCGTAGCCTGATTATCAGACTCGGGTATGCAATTCAACGTATATTATAAAATTCGTTAAAAATGTGACCCAAACTAAGCAGAATTGTCCATATCAGTATATTTAATCTCAGCTAGACAATATGTAGTGTAAACAAGATTTTCATTATACAATTTAGAATTATTACCTAGTAAATTCATTAACGCATGCTTGTTACACTGGAGGTAGTTTAATAACATAATTTAGGATCATGATCTTATCATTATGTTATTGTGTTTATTTGAACAATAAAAGTTAATAATACAGACAGCATGATTCAAGAGAAAATCTCTTTTTCTGTCAGAGCTTACATCTGTAAAGCATATACACCTCTCCAACATTTCCGTCATAGCTATGTATCGTAAAACGGCAGAGAGTTGCTGTTTATTACTTATGTCAGGAGTTTCATCTAATATCAGTGAAACAAACAAGGTAACAGAAATTTCCTTCTTAATTGACACGTCATGACGGCACTCACACTTGAAATTAAGTTATTCTCAATATCAGGTGAAGTTGCACGAAAATCAGTCGATTTTCCAATGTTCATTCAGAGAGGTATCATATACTGGTAATCCATTTAAATACTCAATATAGTTACCTCTGTTTACAGATCCTTCTTTCTTATTGTGACCACGAAGAGCAAGTGCTTGTTTCCCTAAAAAGCATGCAGCCTGTACAAACTGAGAAAGTAAAGCTCTATTCTTTTTCACTTCACTGTTACGCTGTTCAACTGAGAGCTTATACCTACTGACTATTCAATGAAAATCCTATTCTGGGAGTTTTCCCGAAGATTTTTAGTTGTTTTTCACATATTACATGATTACAAGAATAGTTGTGTTTTTTTTTTTTTGGTTGCCTGATAAGTGTTATTTAAATCTTCATAACCACTGGAATTCCAGATGCACCTTTCATTTGAAAAAAAAAAAAAACATGACCAACAAAACAGTTTGTTTAAGGTTTTACAACCGCACATCCATGACTCACTTTCATAAACTTTGACGCTGAAATGCCTTACACAGTTTTTTTAATGTTAGTTGCAATATTGAGTGCGGGCTTTGAAGGACCTGTTTTAATTACATCTTCCTTTTCAGGGAAATTTAATGACTGAAAAGTTTCTTAGCTAGAGTTTGCCGATCACACAACAGTGTGTTTCCATTTTCGCTGCCACAACCGCACTGAAACAATGTATTGTTTGCTGTTGTAGCTGCTATCCGCCTCGTGAACTCTCGGATGTACACTGCCTGTGTACATACCTTTCTCCCAGAACCCGCGCAAATCTTAACCTACATTTGCTTTGATAGTGAGTAACCAAGTGTCCAAAGCAAGCTCAAATTTTCCCAATTGAAGAAACACACATACAAGAAACAAAAAACTCGCGATTTACTCTCTATTCACGTTTATAAGCGCAATAGTATGAGCATGAGTTTTAACACGAGATGTACTCCAACTCGGTACATACCATGGGTCAAGCACACAACACCAACTTCCTCCAGCTGACGGCAGGTGTCGTTGACCAGAGCTTTGTTTCAATGCAGACTGCGTTCAAGTTATCGCAGCATGGCGCAAGTTCAAATCATAATATTTAAGAAACCTCGATTTTTAATGGCATTAGAACGATTGGGTACCACAAAATTATAATGAACGCCAATTTTGCCCCAGTTTGGGGAAAACTATAGGGTATGTAATACATCTCTCGCATCCATTGACGCTACGCCCCTGGATCATGTATGTGAGATAGATTTTCCAATTTGAAATAATTTAATTACCCTTACTGCCGGGAAGCATCAAGACGGTTGCGATTTTGCTTTTCTTTTAGAATTTCAAAACAGCTTAATGTCATTTAATATACCGTGCACAACAAGGCTAAACGACTCAATAAGATTAAGATGACATCCTTAAAATATAAGAACTCAGAATTTCAGTAGGTAATCAATCGTATAGTCGTGTCCGAAAAAATTACATACCGACCAAAATGGCTCCGCAGTAATTGTGAGCCTCGCATTCGGAAGATCACGGGTTCGACTCCCGCTGGGCCGCCTACTCTGATCTTGGATTTTTTTCAGTTTTTTCCCGGTTTGTAGGCGGATGCTGGGGTGGGTTATATAATGCCGCGAATTTTTTACTCCCTTTTCCTGTCATTTTATTTCCTTATCATGTTTCTGGGTCGAAGGATCAGGCGAATGAACGGCGGTCGAGGCATATGGCGGTGAAGTTTGCCTTGTGGAACCTCAGAGAGATCTCTCCGTGGAAAGTCCTGCCGGCATCAATATGTAATACCTACCTGGAGTCGTTAGGAGCCTGTCGCCCCGAATCTGGTCGCCCTTCATCCCTTCCTCATGGAGGGAGCACAATAGGCGACTATGCAGTTAAGTGCCGAAATCGTCTTCCGCTTCCTCATAACTAGGTATAAGCATCTGCCATACCATATAAGGAACTATTACGAATGGGGAGGTTGAGAAACATGTTTCATTTTAAAGATCGACTTCGTTTATTTATGTTAGCTGCCTAACCACCTCAAACAAAACAAGAACACTATACAGCTCAAGAAGTGAAGTGGATCGTGAGCGCTCAGAATTGAAGTACAGATGGTTCTGCTTGTATAACACCATTTTAACATCGGCTTGTATTTTAAATAATCTATTAGCATTAGTACGGAATGTGGGTAGGAGTGGAATGCATCGTAATTACGAAACAGAGCGTTTTTTATATCCAGAATGGTTTTGAGAGAATGTGTATTTGTTTTACGCATGAGTTATTGGACCGAAGTCATGGGATCACCCACCCATTTTAGCGGCCGCTGTTATATAGTGATTACTGGCGACACTTTGTGGTGAAAAGTTTCCTAACGAAGCAGACAAATGTCGCTAAAGGGTTTACAACATAAAAGGTAAGAATATACGCTATCCTGGATTTTTGGAATTGCCTCACAGATCCTACGGCTACACCCTATCGTCGCTCCGCAGTTCTAGCCGAAGGCCACTTCTGTAACTATAAGTAAACATCCCTCGGATACGCTTTGCGGCTTAGGACCTTTAATGTTGGGCTACGCCTTGCGGCTTGGCCCTCGATGTTGGCAGAAGGACAACAAAGAACAACGCTCCCACAATGCCTCGGGTGAGCGTCCTCCAGGTCTAGAGGTACCATGCTAGCCTCTAGTTCTGGAGGTTGTAGGTTCAAACCCAGCAGAGGGCGATGGATTTTTTTGGGGGCGTAAAATTCCTTCGGAAGCAAAGTAAAGATGAAGGTCCCGTGTCGTACATTTACGGCACGTAAATCAACCTCAAGGTTGATAAAGCGGCCTCTGAGCAACATGTCCGGTCTTTAACACCCAGTATAGAATGGGACGCTAGAAACCGTAGTATTTAGAGAACGTCCATAAATAAAACTCAATGTTTTAATGTTTCGGGTGGGGTACATGTAATGCGAGTTGTGTAACTGGTTGATATGGGACGGCAGTGATAATGTTTTTCATAAATGTAATGAAATATGCTAACCAACATCCAGTACTGTTCATGGTGTATAATAATTAGGGCTGCGACATCGGAGTCGCTACATGGAGGAAAGCGTATAGGATAGGAAGGTAAGAGTGTAGCGATTAAGGGCTGACATTGACCCCGCGTGGTACAATCTATACAGGAAGAATTACGCATGTCTCGCGAACATTTACTTTATTTCTGCAACATTTATAACATGTACAGCTGACTTATATAACTGAAATGTCTTTATTAAATCAATAATGCAAAATGCTACGCCACAATGTGCACATGGATAATATTTATGTCAGTTGATTGCAATGAATTACAACTCGCAACTTTGTATCCTGTAGTTTATACAACGGAATATCGGCAGAAATAAATGCCGAGCATGGTTCTTCATTAAACGTTTGATTTGATGGAGGTGAGTCGTGCTGTAGCATTTTATCCTCACAGTTTGCAATACAGCGTAGTATGTTTCTGTGTTGACATGTCTTTGCACAATCTCGACCTACTGTGCGCAGAAGCAATTGTGCAATAAAGGTTTTCATTAATAATTGAGAAAAAAATTTCTCCATTCTCCAGTATATAGTTTTGCAACGTTGTGGACTTTAGTACCCTTTCCTTTGGCATTACGTCTACGTGAACCTGTGCGAAAATACGCTTGACTCTCAACTGTGCAAGTAACTGTAAACAGTCGACTACAGGACGCCTTCAAACAAACGTAACGACTCCGATGTCGCAGCCCTAATAATGATGTTATGAAAGTAATCATGTACATGCGTGTGTACCATGTGTATAGCGAATGCGGCCCCTACCCGTATACCGTATATTTTCAATCTATTTTTGCAAAGCGAGAGCCTAAGCCATCCACAAGAGTCATCTACTGAATATTGCAGAAATGGTTCAAATCAAATCAGTAGTTTTCGGGATACCTTCGAGTAAAAATTGCTGTTTCATTGTTAGTACTGATCAGAGCTTGAGTCAGCAGGTCCATTTGATTTACATTTAAGCTGTTCCTTCCATCAGGGCCTACAAACATTTCTCTTACCTCATGGAAAGCTTTCTTCTTAAAGCAGTCATTCTCCATTCTTTCTTTCCGAATGTTCCATCCAGTGATCACATAGATTATTCATCTTTTGTACTATTTCTTTTATTCCCAGTTCCTTTCTGATCTCTTCATTTCCCCCGTGCTGAAGTAAAGAATATCCAACTATTGATCTCAGGAACTTCATATCTGAGGATTCTAGTCGTCTTTCTTCCTTCACTTTCTCTGCCACTTATCTATCATAGGTAAGAGGAAGTATTGTATTTCACCCAAAAATTCTATGTAAGATTTCACCGGAAATACATGTTTTGAGGCCCCTGAATCCAAAAAAAAAGCATTTTAGAAAAAGGCCCTTGTGTGTCTGTAAACAGCATAACGAAATGCTGGACAATAACCAAACTTGGTATTCAAGTTCAGTGTCTTCCAAAGATGCGACACGAAGATTTTCAAGAAAATTCCCCGCCTCAAGCTACCGCTTACACGTAAACATTTTCGATACTTTTGATTTTCTCAAAAATAGCTCAAACGGTTTTGAATAAAATACTGCATATTTAAGATATTTACGTGACAGGTAAATTGTGTGTCTTGAATTATCTGGGAATAGCCTGTTAAGTCCTCTTCGTTCGAAGGAATTTTGTATAACGGGTAAATCATAAAAGATGGACAAATACTACATAAAACATTTAAATCTCTTTAAAACACATAATGTATTTAAAATAACTTTTTTTGTGGCATCAGTTATTTCTGAGCTGTCCGTTCTTATTGGTTTGGATTTTTTCAGTATTTCAAGTAATTTTTTAAAAGTGATGTAGCTATTCAGTTCTTTCTCGCCATGTCATGGAAAGACTATGTATATAGCGTCCCGCTTTTAAACATCTAACTATCGATTGGTTTCCTCTATCACCCTTGTACCTACCCCGAAATGTACAATAAAATAGCTTTATCTCGCTTAACATCCAGTAGATAGAAGAAAAAATCTGATGTGCTACATTCACATGACTTTCTATACCCTCTATAGCTTACTAGTGGATATACAAATTATTCTTACGAAAGTTTGTTTTCTATCTAATTCATTTTAATCCAAATAAACCTTTGCAGAAATTTAAGAACTGGACGCTATATACTGGCCTTAGTCCTTAAAATTCCATACTGTTTACAGGCAATCACGAGAAACAACTGAATGCTGATAGGACTTAAAAAGAATTACCAGGTATTGAACAATTCGAACCATTAATATCGAATATTTCGGAGATGACTGATACCACAAGAAAAGTTATTTTAAATAAATTGGGTGTTTTAAATAGATTTACTTTTTTTTTAGTATATTTTCGTCTATCGACGTTTGCCAGTTACACAAGGCTATATAAAATTTTTCCCGCATGAAGAGCACTTCGTAGGCTATTCCCAGAAAATTAAGATATACATTTTATTTGTCATGTAAATATCTTTAATCTATGGTAATTTAATCAAAATCGTTTGAGCCATTTTTTAGAAAATAAAAAAACTCGAAAAGTCTTCCATGTAATGGGTAGTTTGGAGTGGGGAGATTTTCTTAAAGATCTTCGTGTCGCATTTGTTGAGGTTACTGAACCTAAAGACCAACTTTGGTGTGTATCTAACTTTTCGTTTTTGAGTTATGCTGTTCATACACGCACACACACACACAGAGAGAGGCAGACACCAGTCGTTTTTCTAAAAATACTTTTTTTTTATTCAGGGAAATATAAGCTTTGAAGCATATATTTACGGTGAAATCTTGGTGTAATATTTGGGTGGAATGCAATACCTTCTTTACCTACTACCTATGTACGTGGTAGAGAAAGTAATAAGCTTTCGTAGGAAGTTATATAAAGATAAACGATAACGGGTATAGAAAGTGATGTGAATGTAACACATACGATTTTTTTTCTGTTAGAGTCGAGGTATCTGTACCTTGTGTCCTAAAAGTTTTAAAAGTTTGTAAAACCTCAACTGCATTAAAAAGTATTTCGAATTATTCATGAATTATAGATTGACATTGCGAAAATTTGACATGTTTAATTAACTTCCATTATATTTACAGCAGATTAACATTACATACCATTGCCTAAATGAAAGACGGGAGGTGGTATATCAATGGAAGCCCAACAGAGGCGTTTGAAGTAATGAATTATTTGGAGGTGTGGTTTTCAAGCAACGGGAGGCTCTAATGTGCACAAATGAAAGGCAAATTAGCTATGAAAGGTGTTAGTATATGTTTGTACCAACTTCCAACATTGTCAGTAAACTGCTAAAACGATTATATGAGGCGATAGTAGAGGCAATGGTGATGTATGGAGTAGAAATCTGGGGAACGTCAAAGGGATGGTTAAAGATAAGTATAGTACACAGGGTGTTTTGTAGAGAAGTTATGAGTTTACCAAAATGTTCCTAAGAGGAGCACAGGGTAAGAAGGAAATGTATAATATTGGGACTTTTAAATGTTGGTTCAGATGTTTAAATTTAGAGGACAACAATATAATAATGGAATGTCTGAGGTATCAAAGATATGAAACGGGAAAGGAGATTTGGTATGGGGAGATGGGAAAACTGCTAGAGGAGATTGGAATGGGGATGTTTGGCGACAGGGGGAAAGCAATGTCTGCGGATTTCCGAAAGAAGTTAGACAAAGAATGGATAGAGAAGCAGGAGATTTAGGCAAGCTTTGAGAATAAAAGTTATTTAAATCTGTGTAAAATAGTAATTATAAATTGGGGATGGCAGAAATGTATATATAACTGTGATCAACTTGGAAGAAGTCTTGCGTGGATCTGCATTGGGGCATTATTCCTGAAAGGATGAAGGAAAAACTTTGCGGAAATAAGTATTTTGTGTTGGAAATTAAATGATAGTTTTCATTGTTTAGCAGAGTGTAAAATGGTAAAAATGTGGGGAAATAATGTCTCGAATGGAAAATGGAATAAATTACAAGATGCAGTAGCAGTTAAAATATTGGCAGACTTAGGATAGGAAACATTAAAAAGATCAGGCATTTTTTAGAAAAAGTAAGGGATAAGTGGATGAGAAGTTTAAAGAAGGAGCATGATGGCATACATAGTCGTGACGGTGATATATAGGCTCTTTATCCATACATACAACCTGGGGATTAAGGTATGGGAGAGCCTTGGTGCAGTAATGCTAGACTTTTTTTTAATACATGGTTTGTTATGTTATTTGTACCTCGCTGGAATTATAAAATATGTAATACTTTTTTTTTCTTTCTTTTTTTTTTTACTTGCAAGGGGCTGAGAGGATTTAAACACTACGGCCAGAGGCCTATTGTGCCATATGCAACTCCCAAGAGGAAGGGATGAGATGAAAGATCCGAAGGGTGGTTGCCCGGATCAATTAGCGGCAGGTGCGGATATTGCGGAGTCCCTAAAGTTCACAGATGGAAACACTGCAGGAGCCCCCCAGCGTTCCTCCTGAACATGTCCAAACTGTGTGGTTCCGTACCAGAGGACGAACAATCACAGAGCGCGCACATATCCACCGCGTACCACACACCACCAAACTACCCAGTCAAGCCCCGTACCCGAAAGGTGATAGGAAGAGAAATTATTGGGAATGAGGGACCGTAAAAGTTCGTGGTGTAGGAAAAAACTCCTGTTTTTTTTCTTCATTTTAGTTTTCTTGTAGGTACAAGGGGAATATGGTAGGCTTTAAGCGATAGTCAAGTGTTTTAAGAGCTGGTTGCTATTCCATTCTCTTTGCACGTCCAAGATATTAAAAAAAGAATAACGAATTCCCATTTGAGAAAACGTATAAGTATTGGAAAATTCAAACAAATAACAAGGAATATTTCGGTAATGGGTGACTCGACAAAAAATACGTATATGACATAAATTGTGTGTTTTAACGAGATCTGTATTTTTGGTGTAGTAAAATGTTGTCTACCTCTTACGGTTTATCAGTTATGCAAAAGTCATCCAGAATGAAGAGGACTCGTGGGGGCATTCCCCAAAATTTCAAGATATATATTTCATTTGCCATATCTTAAACATATGATGTTTTAATCAAATCGTTAGTCATTTTTGAGAAAATACAATTTTTCGAAAAATGTTCTGTGTAAATGGTAGTCTGGAGGGATTTTCTTGGAAATCTTTGTGTTGCATCTTGGAAGACACTAAACTAAATACCAAGTGTGATATTTATCCGACTTTTCGTTTTTGAGTTAATGCTGTTCACAGATAGACACACAAATACATGTTTCCAAAAAACGCTTTGTTTGGATTTAGGGCACCTCAAAACAGGTCTTTCCGGTGAAATATCGGTACGAATTTTTGGTTGGAATGCAATACTTTTACTTACTATACGTGGTAGAGAAAGTAAAAATAATCTATTGGAAAATATTTAGTAGTTCTTATTTTATTACAAAACGGACCTTACTTTTAAAATGCCTCTCGTGCATACTGATGTCAGCACTATACACGCTGAGAATGGCGACATGTTCTACGAGTGAGTATATGCGTCATTATGACCCTCCTGTAATACAATACATTTGTCCCCTGTTGACCACTCTGCTGCGAAGATTAAAACATAAAAACTAAGCAGTGGCGTGGAAGTGCCGATAATAATTGCTCCCTAAGCGTGCCGGCAGTAGTGTCTGGAGGAAGGTAGTCAACCGTGGCACACCGTCTGGCATTAAGGAGTCAAAATCGTGACAAGACCCCGCGTCAAGGGCTCCACTTCGGCGACTGTATCACTACTTGCCCTGGGCTCACCAAATGCACAGGCAGTCACTCTTACTTTTCTGGATTTTAATTACTCAGTACGTAGACATTTGTTTACGTTAATGCTAAATGCTCCTTTAGGAAGCTGTTGGTATATTATTTATCTAGAAACAATCTGATGTGTCACATTCACATAACATTCTCCACTCACTGTTCTGCAAACTATTCTTACATAGCTTATTATTCTAGCAATTCGTGTTAATCCATGTAAATTTTGAATTAACATTTCGTTGTATGGTAGTAGGTAAATCGATAGATTTTTAAAGAACGTGTCACTATTTATGGATTTGAAATTCCATAGGAGAGAGAATTTTTTTTCTTATATGATACATTCACATGAATTTCTCTACCCTCTGTTGTTTATTAGTGGGTATACAAACTATTCTTACTAAAGCTTAGTTTTCTATCTACTACATTTTAATCCAAATAGACATTTGCAGAAATAGCTATATTATACATTTCGTTATAGATACAAAGGGAATAGCTATAGCCAAATGTTTAAGAACTGGACGCTATATGCTGGCCTTAAAATTCCAAACGGTTTCCATGCAATTGTGAGAAACAATCGAATGTTGAAAGGACTTAAGAAATGAACAAATCGAAAAATTAATAACGGATATCTCAGAAACGGCTTAAGTCACAAAAAACTTACTTAAAATAAATTGTGTGTTTTAAAGAGATCTACAGTTTTTGTGTAGTACGTTTTCGTCTATCGCTTAACGTTTACCAGTTATACAAGGTTATAAAAATTCCTTCCGAATGAAGAGGACTTCAAACACTATTCCCAGACAATTCAAGATATGCATTTTATTTGTCAAGTAAATACATTTAATATATGGTATTTTAATCAAAATCGTTTTAGTCATTTTTTAGAAAATAAAAAATTTTCGAAAAATGTTCCATGCAAAGGGTAGTTGATGGGGGGGGATTTTCTTAAAAATCTTTGTGTCGCATCCTTGATCTAAATACCAAGTTTGGTATTTATCCGACTTTTCGTTTTTGAGTTATGCTGTTCACAGACACACTGGCAGACACACACGCGGACTTTTGCTAAAAATGTATTTTTTTCTTTCCTTTCAGGGGGCCTCAAAACATATATTTCCGATGAAATCTCGACATCGAATTTTTGGGTGGAATACAGTAGGTACTTCTCCTACTTACTATACGTAATAGAGAAAGTAAAAAAGAAAAGAATAACGACTTCCCATTTGAGAAAAACTTAAGGACCTACTTGAAAATTCAAATCAATAACAAGGAACATCTCGGAAACGGTTAACTTAATAATAAAAAAGGTATTTGACATAAATTGTGTGCTTAAATGAGATCTACATTTTTTATGTAGTAAGATTTACTATATATATAAAATTTACCAGAATGAAGAGAACTACAGAGGCTAATCTTAGAAAATTGAAGATATATGTACATTTCATTTGTTATGAAAATTATCTTAAACATATGGTATTTTAAACAAAATCGTTAGGCTATTTTTGATAAAATCGTAAGTTTCCAAAAATTGTTCTATGTAAAGGTTAGTTTGTAGTGAGGAATTTTCATCAAAGTCTTCGTGCTACATCCTTGGAAGATGCTGAACTTATATCCGAATTTTCGTTTTTGAGTTATGGTGATCTCAAACACACACAAGCGCGTGCGTGGACCTTTTTGTAAAAATATATTTTTTGATTCATGGGGCCTCAAAACATGTATTTTGGTGATATCGATATCGAATTTCTGGGTGGAAATTAATCCTTCCTATAGGTAAGTATAGGTATAGTAAGGCAAGTAAAAATCAACTTATTTCTGAAAGGAATACACAAGGGCTTTGAAAAAGTGATAACAATACTGCAATTCATTTTCTCCCTGGGTAATGTATTTTGTTATAAAAGTGGCGATTGTTTCTTGTATACACCGTCTTTAAACTACAGTGGTCATATCGGCGGTCTCTAGCGTGGGTCCCTGGCCACACTGGGATACTTGGAAATGAAAATGCAGACAAGGCTGGTTAAAATGGGAGCGCATGCCCCATTTATAGGATCAGAACCGGTCTTGGGTGTTACCAAATTAATGGCAATGAGTCTATTAGACCGGCAGCATATAAAATACTGGAAACATATCCAGGAACAAAGACTTGGAAAGCTAATGATGCAACAGCCATTACTTAGGAGTACTGTATTCCTTAAATTAAGTAGGAAGAAGATGATACTCATGGTGGGTTTGATGACTGGTCGTGAGAATTTTAAAAAACACCTTTTTGAAGACCCAAGATGCAGGATGTGTGGTGTCTAGAAGGAAACGGCCTCGCACTTAATATTCCAGTGTGAAGCACTGCCACTGAATATATACAATCAATTTGAAACTGTTGATCCAAATGAGACAGTATCTAATGAAAACCCTAATCAATGGGCTCCTGAAACTTATTAGAGCTTAGGGAGGTGATGATTGGACAAATAGGAGGAAACCGTACAATAAACCTAAGGTTTCAGTGCGGGCAGGTAGGGTTATGTCCCTCCTGTTCGTCTCCCTGTCAAATATCTAATTTGATTAATTCGTACACATTGGATTTCTGGTTTTCTTTGGGTTTTTACATTACATCTTGGCTAGTGAAAAGTACCCACCGAGAATCAAACCCGGGACCCTCACATAGCAGACAAGTGTTCTACGTATGAGTTACGGAACCAGCCGAACGTAATATTAAACGTCTCGAAGTAAGCATATTTTTACTTTCTCTACTACGTATAGTAAGTAGGGGAAGTATTGCATTCCACCCAAAAATTCGATACCGAGATTTCACCGGAAATACATGTTTTGAGACCTCCTGAATCCAAAAAAAGCATTTTTGGAAACATGTCCGTGTGTGTGTCTGTGTGTCTGTGTGTGTGTGTGTGTCTGTGTGTGTGTGTGTGTCTGTGTGTGTGTGAACAGCATAACTCAAAAACGAACAGTCGGATAAACACCAAACTTGGTATTTAGGTTCAGTATCTTCCAGAGATGCGACACGCAGGTTTTCAAGAAAATCCCCCCACCCCAGACTACCCTTTACATGGAACATTTTTCGAAAATTTTAATTTTCTCAAAAATGGCTCTAACGATTTTGTTTAAAATATCATATGTTTAAGATAATGCCATGAGAAATGAAATGTATATCTCGAATTTTCTGGGAATGTCTCCAAAAGTATTCTTCATTGTGAACGACTTTTGCATAACTGGTAAACCATAAGAGATAGACAAAATTTTACTACACAAAAAATGTTGATCTCGTTAAAATACACAACTTATGTTATATACATTTCTTTTGTTGAGTGAACCGTTTTCGAGATATTGCTTGTTATTCCCTTAAATTTTCCAATACTTATACTTTTTCTCAAATTCGTTATTCATTTTTTTATGTCCTGGACTTGCAAAGAGAATGGAATTCGACACATAGCAACCAGCGTTAAAATATTTGACCATCGCTTAAAAGCTACCATATTCCCCTTGCATCTACAAGAAAATTAGCAATAAGATTGACATCTCGATATCTCGATTAACATAAAGCATATGGAGAATAGGCGTTTGTAAAAATAGATTGTACAAGAGTAGAGAAAGTCATGTGAGTGTAACAAATCAGATTTTTACTTTCTCTACTACGTATAGTAAGTAGGGGAAGTATTGCATTCCACCCAAAAATTCGATACCGAGATTTCACCGGAAATACATGTTTTGAGACCTCCTGAATCCAAAAAAAGCATTTTTGGAAACATGTCCGTGTGTGTGTCTGTGTGTGTGTCTGTGTGTCTGTGTGTGTGTGTGTGTCTGTGAACAGCATAACTCAAAAACGAACAGTCGGATAAGCACCAAACTTGGTATTTAGGTTCAGTATCTTCCAGAGATGCGACACGAAGGTTTTCAAGAAAATCCCCCCACCCCAGACTACCCTTTACATGGAAGATTTTTCGAAAATTTTAATTTTCTCAAAAATGGCTCTAACGATTTTGATGAAAATATCATATGTTTAAGATAATGTCATGAGAAATGAAATGTATATCTCGAATTTTCTGGGAATGTCTCCAAAAGTATTCTTCATTGTGAACGACTTTTGCATAACTGGTAAACCATAAGAGATAGACAAAATTTTACTACACAAAAAATGTAGATCGCGTTAAAATACACAACTTATGTCATATACATTTCTTTTGTTGAGTGAACCGTTTTCGAGATATTGCTTGTTATTCCCTTAAATTTTCCAATACTTATACTTTTTCTCACATTCGTTATTCATTTTTTTTAAGTCCTGGACATGCAAAGAGAATGGAATGCGCCACATAGCAACCAGCGTTTAAAATATTTGACTATCGCTTAAAAGCTACCATATTTCCCTTGCATCTACAAGAAAATTACCAATAAGATTGACATCTCGATATCTCGATTAACATGAACCATATGGAGAATAAGCGTTTGTAAAATTAGATTGTACAAGAGTAGAGAAAGTCATGTGAGTGTAACACATCAGATTTTTTTATGTCCTGAACATGCAAAGAGAATGGAATTCGCCACATAGCAACCAGCGTTAAAATATTTGACTATCGCTTAAAAGCTACCATATTCCCCTTGCATCTACAAGAAAATTACCAATAAGATTAACATCTCGATATCTCGATTAACATGAAGCATATGGAGAATAGGCGTTTGTAAAATTAGATTGTACAAGAGTAGAGAAAGTTATGTGAGTGTAACACATCAGATTTTTTATGTCCTGGACATGCAAAGAGAATGGAATGCGCCACATAGCAACTAGCGTTAAAATATTTGACTATCACTTAAAGCCTACCATATTCCCCTTGCATCTACAAGAAAATTACCAATAAGATTGACATCTCGATATCTCGATTAACATGAAGCATATGGAGAATAGGCGTTTGTAAAAATAGATTGTACAAGAGTAGAGAAAGTCATGTGAGTGTAACACATCAGATTTTTTAAATACAAATACTGATTTGTGTCCCTAAAAATTTAGTAGAAATGAAGAAAGCTTAAGAAAACTCCAAGTTATAACAACAAAACTGATGCGTACCATATACCTACCTGACTTTCTCTAACTTTCTTTACTCATTCTTCTACAAATTATTCTTGCAAAAGCTTATTACTTTCTCTACTACGTATAGTAAGTAGGGGAAGTATTGCATTCCACCCAAAAATTCGATACCGAGATTTCACCGGAAATACATGTTTTGAGAATCACTGAATCCAAAAAAAGCATTTTTGGAAACATGTCCGTGTGTGTGTCTGTGTGTCTGTGAACAGCATAACTCAAAAACGAACAGTCGGATAAACACCAAACTTGGTATTTAGGTTCAGTATCTTCCAGAGATGCGACACGAAGGTTTTCAAGAAAATCCCCCCACCCCAGACTACCCTTTACATGGAACATTTTTCGAAAATTTTAATTTTCTCAAAAACGGCTCTAACGATTTTGATTAAAATATCATATGTTTAAGATATTGTCATGACAAATAAAATGTATATCTCGAATTTTCTGGGAATGTCTCCAAAAATATTCTTCATTGTGAACGACTTTTGCATAACTGGTAAACCATAAGAGATAGACAAAATTTTACTACACAAAAAATGTAGATCGCGTTAAAATACACAACTTAAGTCATATACGTTTCTTTTGTTGAGTGAACCGTTTTCGAGATATTGCTTGTTATTTCCTTAAATTTTCCAATACTTATACTTTTTCTCAAATTCGTTATTCATTTTTTTATGTCCTGGACCTGCAAAGAGAATGGAATGCGCCACATAGCAACCAGCGTTAAAATATTTGACTATCGCTTAAAAGCTACCATATTCCCCTTGCATCTACAAGAAAATTACCAATAAGATTGACATCTCGATATCTCGATTAACATGAAACATATGGAGAATAGGCGTTTGTAAAATTAGATTGTACAAGAGTAGAGAAAGTCATGTGAGTGTAACACATCAGATTTTTTTTCTATGTACTTCTTATTAATTTAAACTTTCCTTACACATTTCTTTGTACGTATAAGGATTACAGCAGGTTAAAGTGACAGTAAGATTTTTTAAAAAGCGGACCGCTATGTGGTGGCGTTGAAATTCCATACTCTTTCTATGACCACGAGGAAAAAAAAAAAAAAAAAAATCGCACGCGTCACATTCACGCGACTTTCTCTACCCACTATCGTTTATTTTTATACAGCATCTACAAACGTCTGACGAAAGCTTATTAGCGAGTGCAACTCATCAGATTTTTAATTCCTACTAGTTTGGGAAAAATGTTAAATATGAGACTTCAGTTTTTTGCTTAAAAATTTACACAATATGCATGTTGTTGTTTGATAACAACACAAATAATCATGTTAACAAAAATTCATCTCATCACTTTTTTATCCTGTTATTTACAAGGAGGTATAAAAAATTTCACCAAATCATACTGGAATGTACATCGTGTGGAACAACTTTAAAATCAGATTGTGCCGACAAATGAAAGCCCTAGAACAGATAGTTTAAAATATATAACACTAAAATAGCAAACTTTATGCTGTTTAAAATTCATTTAGTACACATGTAAGTCCTCCTTCCTCTTTTTCTGCTCCCCTGCAGCTAATTTAGTATCCCAGTATTCCTTAGGCCTCTCTTGAAAAATTTGTTCACTTTAATGTAGGCAAAACTTACGGCTTTTTTACTACAATTTTGTAGAAAGCTAGGTTCACACATATGTACTTTTAAATCGCAGTATGCCAGGCTTTAAAAGGTAAAGCAGCTGTAAAAGCTGCATAGAATAACATTTATTCTATTGTATATAAAGTTTGTAGTATTTAATAATGCTAAAATCCATATTACGAATTTTGGCAATTTTTGGCAGATGCGTATCCATCTATTAATTTGCTCGACATTTATCTTCTGTTGCGACTTTTTAACCAATTTTTACTTTCTCTACTACGTATAATAAATAGGGGAAGTATTGCATTTCACCCAAAAATTCGATACCGAGATGTCAACGGAAATACATATTTTGAGGCCCCTGATTAAAAAAACACTTTTAGAAAATGTCCACGCGCTCGCGCGACTCTGTGAACAGCATAACCCAAAAAGGAAAAGTCGGATAAATACCAAGCTTGGTATTTAGGTTCAGGAT
This sequence comes from Deroplatys truncata, assembly GCA_030765065.1. Lineage (NCBI taxonomy): Eukaryota > Metazoa > Arthropoda > Insecta > Mantodea > Mantidae > Deroplatys > Deroplatys truncata. Next base: position 165,726,702 of record CM060979.1, read on the forward strand.
CTTTCAAAGATGCGACACGAAGATTTTCAAGAAAATCCCCCACCTCGGGCTACCCTTTTCATGGAACATTTTTCGAACATTTTGATTTTCTCAAATACGACTCTAACGATTTTGATTAAAATATCATATATTTGATACTTACACGACAAATATTATGTCATATACATTTATTTATTTGTTTATTATTTGTTTATTTAGTTAGTTATTTTTTGTGCAGTGAACCATTTCCGAAATGACATTCCTTGTTATCTGTCTGAATTTTCCAATACTATACTTTTTCTCAAATGGGAATTTTTTTTTAATTTTTTAAAAAAAATTTAGTATGCCCTGGGCATGCCAAGAGCATGAAATGCTCCATATGGCAACCACCTCTTAAAAGATTTGACTATCGCTTAAAGCCTACTATATTTCCCTTACACCTAGAAGAAAATTAACAATAAAATAGTTTCTGGAAATGTTTATCTCGATTAACATGAAGTAGATGGAGAATAAGCATTTGTAAAAATAGTTCGTAGAAGAGTAGAGAAAGTCATGTGACTGTAACACATCAGATTTTTCATTTAACCTCGAATGCCGTACCTTTGTTTTGTCCCTGATTTCTGTTATTCTTTATAAGTCTGGTTTAAAATTTACTACATCGTCTATTCTTTTATGGATTAATTATTTAACCCCACGAAGAAATATTATTTTATAAACTTGTTTTTCTTTCTAAATTGCAACTTATACATGCTTAATGTGAAGCTGTGTTTTCAGAAATAAAAGCGAGCTTTCAACAAGTCTAGAAAGGAAATACTTTCTGTGAAACAAAACTTATAGAAGGCATGCATATAATTTAAATGTTTTTCGGATACTAAACAGGGAATGGACGACTGGGACCGGAAATGGAGTCATCTGTCCCTCTCCTATGTCCTCGCCAAACCATTGCCATCAATTATCCGCTTACGAAACTATTTCAATTTACTATGCTAGTTTTTTTTTCCTTTTCCTGCGCGGTTCGGACATCCATTAGCCTGTTCCACCTCCAAATGGCTGTGACCACCTCTTATTAGGTCTTCCCGAATTTCCTGTTCTTCGCGGTCCTTTTGATGTTTTATTTGTCAGTCTGCGCGCGTGTTCTTTCTAATTTTCTCTAGGCTTTTTAATTGTACTACTTACATCCAAATAACATGCATCTGCATCTATTCTCCGGTGCTGTTTTGTATACTGCTATTGAGCTTAAAAAATTGTGGTCGATTGTCTGCTTCTGGCCTTTCAAACCAAAGGTCCTGGATTCCATCCCCTGGTGCGGCGAGGGCGTTTATCATTAACTAGAATAATTCTCCACCCTCCGCAGAGTCTGGAAATGTGCCTGTGTTTGGCTCATGGCAAAAATTAATAAAGCCAACGTTAAAAATATACAGTTCAACGAGTTATAACACTATCAATTATTTCTAAAGTCACATTGCCGGATATCACCACGGTGAAAGGGCTGTACAAATGATACAATAATTTAAAAAATCTGATGTATTGCACTCACTTGATTTTCCCTACTCTTATACAAACTATTTTTATTCTCCACCTACTTCATATTAATCGATATAAGCATATGCAGAAATCTTATTGCTAGTTTTCTTGTAGATGTAAGGGGAATCTGGCAGGCTTTAAGTGATAGCCAAATCTATTAAGAGCTGGTTGCTAAGTGGGGCATTTCATTCTCTTTGCATGTCCCAGAAAATTCAATTTGCCATGAAAATATCTTAAACATATATTTTACTCAAAACAGTTAGAGCCATTTTTGAAAAAATCAAAATGTTCGAAAAATGTTCCATGTAAAGGGCAATCTGGATTTTCTTGAAAATCTTCGTGTCGCATCCTTGGAAGATACTAAACACAAATGCCAACTTTAGTATTTATCCGACTTTTCATTTTTGAGTTATGATGTTCATAAGACAGACACACTGACACACACCCGGACATGTGTCCAAAAAGGCTTTATTTGGATTCAGGACGCCTCAAAACACTTATTTTCTGTGAAATCTCGGTATCGAATTTTTGGGTGGAATGCAATACTTCCCCTACTTACTATACGTATTAGAGAAAGTAAAAATCTAGATATTACCTACAAAAAGAAAAAAAAATACCGCGGGCGCATGTGTGTAACTCAAAAACGAAAATTTGGATAAATACCAAATTTCAGACAGAGATTATCAAGAAAATTCTCCATTCGCCACAACCCTTAATACGGGAAATGTTTCGTTATTATTCATTTAATCAACGGTGGCTTTTAATCATTACTTAAAATGCCTAAGATATAGGAGAAAAAAAAATTACTACAAAAATAAAACGGCTTATAACTGGTTAAAATACATGATTTTGTCAGGTTAACTTTTTTGATAGTGTTAATCTTTTTGTATATATTTCCTGTCGTTTGTTTGTATTTTCTAATATTTTAGGCCAGGGGTAGCCAACCTATCTTGAGGTTGGTCCAGTAAATTGTAGGATTTTTTGAAGGGCCTTCTAACTAAATTTACATTAATAAATATTTTGAATTTGAACTAAAGCAGGTATTAAATTAAGTATTAGTAAAGTATATATAAATAAGCCATATTTTAAACATAGTGTTTTAAAAGTCATTCTGTTATTATTATTTTTTACTTTTTTATTTTGAAAGAACATCATTAATTTACAGTTACCACAACAGAAAATAATTGCCATAACAGGAAACGCGTTGAATTATAATAGTAGTACTCCTTATTACGCTATTTGATAAGAACATTGCAATGAATTTTTAAGACCTGTAATGTTAATATGACTTTAGAAACCTGCTCTTCATTTACTAATTTTTCAATATAGGTGCAATTTTTTTATGCGCAGAGATCAAGTATGTTATCAAGATGTGCATCTGTAATGGTTGAACGTTATTTATTAACAACATGCATGGCAGAAAACGTTTGCTTACAAATGTATGTGGAGCCCAATCTGCACCTGAACCTTCTCCCCCCTCCTCCCTGAGAATCAGAGGGGACTCGGGCTGTTCCAGTGAGGATATTGTACTTATGCCCGCAAGGTGTGGGGAGGGCCTTCGGAAGGGAGGAGATGAGAGGAGGCACCAGGCGGCCGGAACCAGGAGTAAAGACACAGCAATGACAGGGCGCCTGCAGTTTCCAGATTGAGACGCCCGGACAGTCGGACAGGCAGATCGGAGATCCCCGCCAACACAGAGGGTCCAAAAACACCCCGATTCCAAGGGGCGGTCCGCTTACCCCCGAAACTAGCCGAAAGCCGAGGTACGTGAATGCTCCACAGAGAGCATTCTTTTCATTGCCATGCCGCACCGAAACATCATCGGCAACACTTCCAACCCGAAACAGAGCCTACTGGGTAAAGGATGAATGGAACGAAATGGAGGGACAGGCTCAAAGAAACCAATCCAGCATTCGCCTGACAATCCGGAAAAAACCCTCGAAAAAAAACACCATGGGTTATAGTGGGCGATCTCCGGGAATCCATCCCGAGAACTCCCGAATGCAAGTCGTATGCGTTACTGCGGCGCCACCTCGCCAGCCACAAGCAAGATCGTGAATTTTAAGGGACATATTTCCAAAATTCATTCAATTTAGAAGAAATGGGCATTTCCGATTGCAAGGTTGGGGAGTATTTATGAATCTCACGCTTGTGGATTTGTGAATAAATCTGTTTACCCTTTTCAGAATCGAAAGAGGAACAGTTTTTAATGATAAACGGGTCCACATCGGATCTTGAGCTATCGGGGAGGCATTCAATATGTTTTTTGACGGGTCATTGTTTGACCCGCGGGCCTAAGGTAGGCCGCCCCTGCTTTAGGCAGTACATTTTTGTTTGTTTCTCACCATCTCCTTTAAAGACTGTGGAGTATTACGCTTGCATATTGAACTTGCCTTCTACTTTCTCTACTACGTATAGTAGGTGAGAAGGTGAAGTACTGTATTCCACCCAAAAATTCCATGTCGAGATTTCACCGGAAATGTATGTATGTATGTATGTATGTGTGTATGTATGTATGTATGTATGTATGTAGGTGGGTAGGTGGGCGGGTAGGTAGGTAGGTAGGTATAGGTAGGTAGGTGTAGGTAGGTAGGTATAGGTAGGTAGGTAGGTAGGTAGGTAGGTGTAGGTAGGTATAGGTAGGTATAGGTAGGTAGGTGTAGGTAGGTAGGTATAGGTAGGTAGGTATAGGTAGGTAGGTGTAGGTAGGTATAGGTAGGTAGGTATAGGTAGGTAGGTAGGTTGGTAGGTGTAGGTAGGTCGGTAGGTAGGTAGGTCGGTCGGTAGGTAGGTAGGTCGGTCGGTAGGTCGGCAGGCAGGTAGGTGAACAGCATAACTCGAGAACAAAAAGTCGAATAAATACTAAACTTGGTATTTAAGTGCAGCATCTCAAAAATGGGACACGAAGATTTTCAAGAAAATCCTCGTATCTCCTGCTATTTTTACATGGGAAATTTTTCGAAATTTGTTATTTTATAAAAAATGGCTAACGATTTTGATTAAAACACCATATAGATATTTACATGACAAATAACAATTATATATTTTGAATTTTTTGGCCATAGCTTGTGAAGTCCCCTTCATTCGGAAGAATTTTTTTATAATCCTGTATAACTGGTAAACGTCGAGCGATACACAAAAACGCACTGTGCAAAAAATGTGCATGTCTTTTAAGAATAGTTTATTTCAAAAAACCTTTTTTTTTGCGGAATCAGCCATTTCCGAGATACCTATCGTTATTGATGGTTCGTTGTTTTTAAATTTATTTGTTTATTTACAGTCGCTAAAACATCTTAGGTCTTATAGCGACTTTTACAAAGTAGTGCATATTACAGTAAGTAGCATGTTATACAGTTATCATTACATAATTAAGTTTTAGATAACATTGAGAGAATTACATAGCAATATTGTGATGAGCGACAATACAATTGATCAGTGAGACAGTAACTAGAACAAGTGATATTTAATGGTGAGTGTGGCATATGATAAGCGTGATTACAGTTTATTTAGTATTCCAGTGTCACTAAGGAAGATCTTCCTTCAACTTGAAATAAGCTGACGGGCTTCCAACTGCGTTATGGAGTTCGACGGGGATTCCATATCTTTTCCTCTTGAGGTCGATTTGTTGACATTTTGTCACTGTGTGTTGTATTGTCGAGGTAGCAGAACAGAAGACATTTCGGTGTTTCATCTTTAGTTATGAGATGAATATGAGTAAGTCTATGCGAATCCTTGTTGCTATGATTTGATCTTGGCGTTTCATGGTATTGTAAGCAAAAGGCTTAAGTCCATTATTCCTAACTATGTGAGGTTTCTTGCCAGAATAAGAAAGCATTGAAGTTTCTAATTGTTGCGTAGAGTTCCCTTGAGGTGTGATGTTAAATCGAAGTGAGGAATTTTGGTGGAATAATCAACGGTGCTTTGAAGAATAGCTCTTTTAGTTCTGGAATTCGCTATTCATTTCCGGCGATGCCAACATGTGATGGGATCCAGGCGAGAACTACATGGTAACCCTTAGCAAAAATAGACTGGCACAGGCAATGAAAATCATGAAGTAAAGGATGATGCATGAATCGATCTAATATTGCTTGAAGGAAGCTTTCGGAATCAGTAAAAATGGCAGAGAATTTGTTATCGGATGTCATAGTATATGATAGTGCTTCCCTGAGAGCCAGCAATTCACAGGAGAAGATCGAAAACTTGCCAGAGACGCGATGGGGAGCTATGCTGTCGGTGTCTGGTCACAGCATATCCGCATCCATGATCCGTTTTTGATCCATCTGTGTATAAGTGCTTGCCTTGCGCGTATTGAGAAGTCAGCTCTCGGTAAAGTGGAATATAAACAACATTGCTAGTGACGGATTTTTCTTTTTTGCTGAGTTCATATTATTTTGTAGTATTTTGATCCTTCATGGTGGACATCAATACTTGTCATTCTTTAAGTTCTGTCGACAGTCAGTTGTTTCTCGCGAACACATGAAAACAGTATGGAATTTTAAGGCTAGCATATAGCCTTGAGTTCTAAACATTTGACTATCGCTGTTCCCTTTGTATCTATAACGAAATGTGTAATGCAGCTTTTCGATTAACATGAAATAGATAGGAAAATTAACTTTTGTAAGAATAATTTGTATACCCACTAATAAGCGATAAGAGGGTAGAGAAAGTCATGTGAATGTAACACATCAGATTTTTAATAGTAGTCATCTCTCCAGCCTCCTCTATAGGTATGCTTGCGTACCTGTAACAACATATGAAAACGTTTGTGGCGAGCATTTATTATGGTTAGCAGGAAGTACATAGAAAAACAAGCTTTTACCTGAGTAACTTATGAAAACAAATAAAACTTGTAGAGAAACTCTTGTGATTCTTACACATAATTGTTTCGGGTTTAGTGTTATTCTCAGGTGATTTTGTAGCATCCATGCTGTAAGTTGAATTTCGCTGACATGCTAGAGCTAAGAGTAAGAATGTTTTACGCCCGAAATATTTGTAGATCGCTGTGGTTATTTAATGGCATTTCCAGAGGTTGTTTTCTGAGAGAGAGCCTTTAGATGCAACAAACAAAAGATAGAAACCAACGGGCAAAGCTGTTCAAGGTCGAGAGAGTTCAAGCGGCGAAAACAAAAAGCAAGTGTAGGTGGACGCTGGCAGCTCCAGTTTCATAGTTAATGTTCCTTGTCCTATTTAAATATCAACACAAAAAGTAGTAAATGTGCGCATAGTGTTCGCTTTGTAGCCTTGCCAAAATATATTATTATGTGTATTTTGGGAAATAACCCCAAAATCTTATATTTTAGAAGAGTCACCATATAAACTGCCCTTAATTTCGTATCTATTTCAGCAAAATGTGAAATGCTGGAAAAACTCTCTTCAAACCTTTATAGGTAGCATTTCAACTCTCATCATGCAGATTGCATTTGTTCTTGCGTACATGCATACAGAGTTACAGATGCTGCGCTATAGCAAGTGCACCTAAACTGTCTATAAAGTACTTTCATAAATCTTGCATTTTATACGAAAATGAAAAGTTAAGACTGGTTCCCAACAACCGAGAACGGTAACCAAAACGACAATGACAAAGTTGAAATACGAGGTGGCATCCAAAATATTCGGGACTGGTGCTGCCATCTCGACAGTAGTTGCAGTAGAGTTTTGTACTGCTAGGTGACAACACTAGCACATCTGATGAGTAAGTGTTTAAAGTTTCATGCAGCTTGGATGTGTTGAGATTCTATAGTACTTTTCACGATACCCTGTGTGTAGTGTGTGGCGATCAAACGATGGACCAAGATTAGAACAGAGAGCGTGTATCAAATTCTGTGCATATCTCGGGGAAAATGCTATGGAGACCCCCGTAATGATTCAACAAGTATTTGGGGGGGACAAAGCATGAGCCGTAAGGTGTGTTTGAGTGGCATGCTCGGTTCAGGGCCGGCCGTACAACTATTGAAGACGATGCTCGCACCGGTAGGCCCGTCAGCTGCACAAGCTGCATGCTACTCGTTTTCTTTGATCCAAGGGGATTGTGCACAAAGAATTCGTCCCACCAAATCAAACAGTGAATTCCACGCATACTGTGACGTTTTGCGACGGTTCCGTGAAAATTGCGGAGACGACGGCTTGAATTTTGGCGACAAGGGAACTGGCTGTTGCATCACGATAATGCGCACTGTCACAATTCCTTGTTCACCAGAAGCTTTTTGACGAAAAACAACATGACGGTTGTCCCCCACCCACCGTACTCGCCTGATTTGGCAACCTGCGACTTCGCTCTATTCCCCAAACTGAAAATCAAGTTGAAAGAATGTCGGTTCGACACAATTGAGAGGATTCGAGAAGAGACGTTGTCTGTGCTAAACACCCTCAAAGAACATCACTTCCAGGATGCATTTGGAGAATGGCAGAATCGCTGGGACCGGTGCATACGTGTGGAAGGGAACTATTTCGAGGGTGACGGCGGTCATTAGTCTGAAAGTAAGTTTTTGGCCAGATGACAGCACCAGTCCCGAATATTTTGGATACCACCGTGTACATGTATTTTAATGGGAGTGTTCTACAATTGACGGGAAACCTTCCCGGGCCCCGGGAACGGGAAATAAGACCTGGTTAAGTTTTAATCTTCTCCGTTCTCGCTCCCGTGCACGACATTTTTTATCCATATTGTGCATATTAGACTTTCACTGTAGAGATTATTCTAGGCAGCCGTGGCATGAAACAGCGCTAGTGCTCTCTAGCCGCAAGCTGGAAACATGAAACGGAAGATATTCTAGTATATGTAGGACATTCCATTTCAAATCGTCCGAAATAGAAGGAAAATCGACATTACATTTTTTAAACGAAACAAACTTTTTATATTTGTAGACAAGTCCGATACAATGCCTTAATGCAAACTCTTAAAATTTAGAACATCATAGTTTTGCAGTTAAAATTGTTCAAATTTATGGTATCTTCCTAAAATTTCCAACTGCAAGCTGTTATAACTCTGAAACCTTTAATATCATACTGGTAAGTAAAATGTTCCTCTTATTTTTAAGTGAAGAAATTTCTATTTTTTCAAGCGTAGAGGCTTACAGATTAAAAAATAATTTTATTATGTATGGTAAGATTCCATAATTTAAACACAATCAAACATATATTTTACTGTAATGGTTACTTGTAAAGTTTCATCTAAAATAATTAAAGAAGTAAATTGCTTTACGCGTTCATGGTCGCTCTCGCAAGTTTGTTTTGAATTGAAGGTCAAGCAAGCTGCTGTGAAGGGTTCTACAATGAAAACGCTTACTAAGCAGTATGCGGTTTTGTGTATTTCCTCACAGATTCACAGAGCGCATGGCGACTATCGTGTAACTACGTAAATCGCTGTGTTTATTCACTTTTGTGTTATATCTACGAATATCCAAACATAACCACTTTACCAACATTGCCGAATTCTCTTAATGGCACTATGGATTATTCTCACTCTAATGTCTTAGTTTTATAAAAATCCGAAGACACTTAAAATAAGTAAAAACTGTATATAGATTTTTGTGAATATTATAAAAAATAATTAGTATATGCTGTAATGAAATGCGGACCTTCGTCTACAAAATGAGATTTGGTACAATATTCTGAAATAAAGGTTTCCGGAGCTATGCGCACTTAAAATGCTACAAAATGAATCAATACGATACATTTATCGTTCAATAACGTGACAACCGTTGGGTTTTAGATGCTAATAATTGATAAATATACTTTCCTTAGCACCGCTTATTAATAGGAAAAATTACAACGCAAACAAAAAATTCGAGGTTTTTTGCCGTTCGATTTCACATGAAATGTCACATGTGCGTCTTAACCTCAGATCCTGACACGCAGATCCACTGAGCGTTGGTTCTTCTAGTGAAAGTGTCATCTGTAGTTTGAATGTATGCATCTCAAAGCTGGCTATTACCACAAAACAATACAAAAACTAAAGAACAGCAAAAACCAGTGGAAATGAACAAAAAACAATAAACATATTTAATGTACGCCATTATATAAAGGAATGAAAACTTGGTACGTATAGAGAAACCAGAAATGTAATGGATATGCATTTAGATAACGTTTACTCTATCGAATTTTGAAGTCGGCTAACCCACATTATGTTGGCTGGATTGGAAGCACGTGAAAAAATATCACCGGTTAGTTAAAAACAAACGAAATCCCAATGCGCAAAATCGACTTTCCATTTTGTGAACGATATGATCGTCGATATACATTCCCCCCTTCTGTTACAGGCTGTTGTGAACCAAAATCTTATGTGTTGGTTTGCTTCCCGTTCTCGGGTTATTGTAAACCAATATATAGAATGTTTTCAGCTAAAATGTCTGTACACAATGAACGTTATATCACATTTACTTTACAACAAATCGATCAGGCGTTTTGACCTTGGTGATTCCGTGTTAGTGTTTGTTAAACTTTCCTCAGCTGGGACTGACGTACAGATCATCGCTGTTTTTTGCCATCTAGTAAGTATGTTCTTGAATATCAATATCATAGCGGAGGTAAGCAAGATGGCATACCAGCTTTTAGAGTATTTAATATCCTTTGTTTCTTATTAGCTCAAGCAAAGCGTTTGGAACACCATGTCTCACATAATTACATCAACTTATTTACAATCTCAGCTTACAAACTGTGATACAATATAACCTAGTTATAACTTTTCAAAAGGAGACGCCTAAAATAATGTATACACAAGAAAACGTAAAAGTGAATTTTTTATGGAACTGAAATCGGTTTAATAGACTATTACTAGGGCTGCGACATCGGAGTCGCTACATGGAGGAAGGCGTATAGAACATGAAGGTAAGGGTGTATTGATAAGGGCTGACACTGACCCGCGCGGTACATTCTATACAAGAAGAATTACGCATGTCTCGCGAACATTTACTTTATTTCTACAATATTATTTATAACATATACAGCTGACTTATATAACTGAAATGTCTTTACTAAATGATTAATGCAAAACGCTGTCACAATGTGCACATGGGTAGGATTTTATATCAATTTATTGCAATGAATTACAACCCGCAACTGTGTATCCTGAATATCGGCAGAAATAAATGCCGTGCATAGTTCTTCATTAAACGTTTGATTTGATAGAGATGGCTCTTGTAACTTATCCTAGATTTTACAATACAACATTTGTGTGTTTCTGTGTTGACATGTCTTCACAAGTTACTCGATCTACTATGCCCAGAGGCAATTGTGCTATTGAACGGTTTGCAATAAAGGTTTTCATTAATAATAGAGAAAACATTTCCCCCATACTCCAGTATACAGTTTTGCAACGTTGTGGGCTTTCGTACTCTTTCCTTTGGCATTTCGTCTACGTGAACACTGTGCGGTGATACATTTGACTTAACTGTACAGGTAACCCTTTCATTGTAAGCAATCCACTACAGGACGCCTCTAAACAAACGTAACGACTCCGATGTCGCAGCCCTAGTTATTAGTCAAACTAATAAGAATATAGATAAGAAAGTAATACACGGAACAAACATAGAAATAATAAATATAATACACTAGAGTACTTATATGCCTATCAGCACTGTTATTGATAATTCAAACTAAAACGGAAAGAAAAGATTCGAACACTGGCTTAAACAAATCGTCAATTTTTCTTTGCTTCTTTAATTTTTTCATACAGTCTTTACTAGTCTATTATATGCTCTTATCACAGAAAAGCTGTCATCATTTAGGCTTTATAATTATAGAATTCGTAGTGTAACTTCTGCAGTTTGAATTACCTCATACACTGTGGGAACACAATTATTCAGACCTACTTCTTCATCACCGACATAATCAGATAAAACCTGGGGAAGAATGACCTTGCCCGACCGTATTGTTAACACGTGTGCAACAGTAATGTGTTCCGAAGATATTGATGCCTCGCCCAACATGCCTACTGTTTTGTGCTGCAACAGCAAGGATACAGTATACAGCAACCATGCATAATGTATCATAACAGCATAAACATGATGTATAAATGGTTAACTAAATGGATATATTTCGTACATGAGGACCAGAAAGATGTAACGTATTAAAAAGAAAACATAAAACCGAAAAACGAATAATTGGGCTAAATATCAATGGAAAAAGTTGGGGGTCTAAAAGATTTCATATATATTTGCGAAAAACGTAGAAGTGAATAATGTTTAGGTGAGGTTGAAGTGTATAAACTTTTGAAAACATTTTTTGCAAATATTTTTCCATGATGAGCAAGAGAGTAGATAGAAAATAAAAATATGGTTTTGTAATAGAAGCTATAAAAATAAATCCAAAGAAAGTTGTGCTTACGCAAAAGATTTTTCTTATTAACGGTGCCTAATTTTATAAATAAGGAAATAAGTAAGTTTGATAATTAAATTGAACTTATTTAACGTGCCATGGCTGTATTTTTTATTATTATTATTATTATTATTATTATTATTATTATTATTATTGCAAAACCATTTTTGAGATTAATGACAGGTGCTCCCTGGTTTATCCGCAATGACATTCTACATACTGACATAGGCATTCCGGAAGTTGCTGCTGTCCTCCGCGCCAGCTATAAACGGTTACTCTAGTCCTGCAATTATGATCACCAGGACCCCAACTTTGATAGCCTAACAATATTTGAAAAATTACCTACTTATAAAAAACTAACATTTTCGATAAATGACATAATAATTACAAAAAAGAGATGTATCTTATCTTCCTTAACGGAGGAGACTCGGTACCGATCCAGAGGGGATATTGTACCTGCGCCCCATAAGGTGGCGTCCCCGAGAGGATGAGGCGAGAAGATATCGGGCGGCCGGATCCAGGAGCGGGGGTACAGCAATGACAGGGTTCCTAATTTTCCAGAAGTAGACACCCCGGCAGAGACAGGCAAACCGGGGGCCCCGCCCCACGCAGAGGGGTCCAACGACTCTCAAGAGGGTTCGGAAATCCCGGCAGCCAGCCGAAAGCCGAGGGACGAGAGTTCACAGAGAGCATCCTTTTCCCCTGCCGCGCTGCACCAAAACACCATCGTCGACACTTCCGACCCTGAAAGAGACCAACAGGATGAAGGATGAATGAAATGTGGATTGGAACGAAATAGAGGGACAGGAAATTCGGGGGCTGAAAGAAACTACTCCAACATTAGCCTAAAGATCCAGGGAAAATCCCGAAAAAAAGCATATGGGTCAATGTGGGCAGTCGGCGGATCGAACCCAGGACCTCCCGAATGCGGCCACAGACTTGCCGCCTGAGCGATCCCGCTCGAAAACTGAGATTTATTTAATGTAGTAGTGCTAGTGCACAGTAGGTTATAATAGTATATTACGCAACAAGACTGTAATGGTAATAATTAAGACGCCGCTCGTTTCATAATTTTCATACGTGCATCTTAATTACTATCATATACGACTGGTTTTGGTCGATCACACTATAATTTCAGAACTTTGAGTTTTTACAAAAAGATCTTACTTTTTTTTTTGTTACTTATGGACGCTCTTTAGCTGCTTTTTACTGCGGTAATTTTGCTCAGATGCCTCTTTATCAGGCTTGAGATTCTTTTACGTGTCGTAAATCTACGACACGGGACTACCGGCTTTACTTCCCTGCTACGAATTTTTATGTTCGAAAAAATCCAGCGACCTCGGTAACTAGAGTCTAGCATGATAACCACTACACCACGGAGGACGACGATCTTACCTTGTTGTTTGTGTGTAATTAAATGCTGATCGGATGGCAGCAGTGTTGAGTCCACGCTGTATATGAATTTTTGCAGGTAACGTGATAGCAACACATATTGAAGCAAATGAAATGAGCTCAATTTATTAGAATATTTAAATTGCAGTGAAAAGAATTTATTTTATTTTAAATACACATATTTCATTGTTTATTGTGGGAATGGTTCCCATTGGAGCGCTGCTAAAGGTGTTAAAGGTATGAACTGCGCACGCCGCCGAGTAGGATCATGAGTCACTGAAGTATTATGGATTCATGTCACATGTAATCATCGTATTATAGTATGGTAGACCAAAAATTAATTTATACATGAGTATAACTGCTATACAGGTAGGAAATAGGTATACAGATAATGCGATAAGTTGGAAATTAATTATATATTTCTTCCATGTTCTTTTTTGAAGAACCTAAGAAGAAAATTAGGAAAATTGTTTCTGAAGCAGGTCTTACTGTAGCATTAAGTTTTTTTCTCAGATTACAGAAAATTTATTGCGAATGAAGAGGATTTCATAGCCTATGACACCACACTAGGATAAGAGCCATAGCAACCTGACTGTACGAACTCGTTAACGCAAAAAAGGGAAAACTGGCCTAGTTCATCCCTAGTTTGGGACGTACTTCATCACTACAATGATAACTACTCCCCTGGCAATAGCAACCCTTTCCAGACTAACCATTAAATAGATTTTTTTCTTTCTAGGAATGCGAGTATAGGATGTATAACGTGATACCGTAACTATTGACAGGAAGATATAAATAATTAAATAAGGAAATTATAGAAAAATAGATAAATAATTGCAATATATCATTTCCATATATTGAATCAATACATAATGAAAGAAGAAAGGGTTAGAACTTTGTAAGTGATTAAGGAATGTCAATATCAGGCAGATTACGGATTCAGGAAAAGTAGTAAAAAGTATAAAGCAGCTAAGGTAATTAAGCATTTGGCGAACTTAAGTCAACAAGAAACGCATTTACTCAAGGATTAAGCTAGCTAGAATTCATGACATTAAGAAACCAGAGATGTGAAACTGCACGTAGGCCAGTTCAGAAAAATGGAGAAAGTGAAAGAATTCTTACAATATTGTAGTCAAAGAGTAAAAGTTGTGCTTCAGATGGTAAGATCTGGCAACGTATAGTGTAGGAACGTTGGTGGGGTGGTTATAAAATTGGAGTGTATTGCTAAAATTTCCGTCTTTTTTACTTTCCCTACTAGGTGTAGTAAGTACAAGTATTGTATTCCACCCAAAAATTTGATGCCGATATTTCATCGGAAATACATGTTTTGAGGTCTCTGAATAATAAAAAAGCATTTTAAGAAAAAGGTCCTTGTGTGTTTGTGGGCGTCAGTGTCTGTGAACAGCATAACTCAAAAATGAAAAGTTGGATAAATACCAAACTTGGTATTTAGGTTCAATACCTTCCAAAGATGCGACACGAAAATTTTCAAGGAAATTCCTCCACACTAGCCTACACTTTACACGGACGTTTTTTCGACATTTTTTACTTTCTAAAAATGGCTCTAACGATTTTGATTAGAATAGACATATTAAAAAAAAATTATATTAGAAATATAATGTATATCTTGAATTTTCTGGGAATAACCTGTGAAGTCCACTTCATTTGGAAGAAATTGTGTATAATCTTATATAACTGGTAAATGTTAAGCGATAGACAAAACGTACTACACAAAAAAATGTAGCTCTCTTTAAAAAACATAATTTATTTCAAATACTTCTTTTTGTAGCATCAACCATTTCCGAGATTTCTGGTTTAATGGTTAGATTTGTGCAATACTTTGTCATTCCTTTTAAATCTCATAGATTTTCAGTTGTTTCTCGCGATTGCATGGAAACAGTATGTAATTTTAAGGTCAGCATATAGCGTACAGTTCTTAAACATTTGGCGGTCGCTGTTCCCTTTGTATCTATAACGAAACGTGTAATGTAGCCATTTCTGCAAAGGTTTATTTAGATTAAAATGAAGTAGATAGAAAAATAAGCTTTATTAAGAATAGATTGTATACCCACTAATAAACGTAAATGGCAGAGAAAGTACGACGATCGCCAGTTCGTAGCGCCTAAGACCGCGCTGGGTTATCAGTTACTTAACGGTAGCCGTGAGGAGTTTTGCCGGTAGGCATTTTAGCGCCTCACGGCAACTTACGCATCTAGTTTCTTTTATTGCGAAAATAGTTATTTAAAGCCTTAAATTGATACTGCAGAAGTTAGCAGGTATAAAAGTTCAACTGTTATAGTGGTACCATTCACAACAGTTTCATTTTTTGTCTTCAAACGGGCAGCAACTCGCTTTGCTAGCTCGGTATTAGATCACATTAAATTTCTCAGTCAATTTAAACCGGTGTTATCCTTTCACACTACGCCCACGCATACCCTGAGAGAAAGATCTCATAGCCAATTACTGTAGCAGCCAGCAGCAGAACCAACAGCAGATATTGGAGACAACGTTAAAAGGTGACACCGGGCATTCGTAGTCAAATGTTACTCTTATTTCTCAGTTGAATAGTGTAATTTCTGATGTATGAAAAGTTATCCTTATTTAAAATGTCAATAATATAAAACTGTTTATTGATACTCAATGTGAATGCAAGAAAATGACTAAATAAAGACGCCAAAGGCAACAAAATGAAAAAATAATGACGTAAAATCGAGTAAAAAAAACCTCTAAAATTAGAAATGGATAAAGTGAGCAAAAAATAACCTAGTAAATATGCATTTTCGTACTCTGGGACCCAGAATAAGCATTTATGTACATAGCAATACCTATGATACAACAATTAAAAAGATGATATGTCTAAAGCATCTGGGCCCTGGTCACAATTGTAATGTCTATTTGGTACAGTAAAGTTTTCAAGGAATAAAAAATAATCCTAAGAGTATGTTCTGCTTGAGTGTCGAAGGGAAAAGGGGAAGGAAGAGGAAAGAAAAGATTGTAAATATAAGCTTACAGAAGAGTATTAAAGGTTTTGTTTCTATCAATGCCACGGTACTCTCCCCAGGACTCGCACGTCAGAACAAAGAATGACGTCACGTGATGTATACAAACACGTGACGCGCGTAGTGTGCATCGCAACACACGTAACCTTGTGCTACTGAATACCAGAGGGTAAAAGGAAGTCGGCGGCATTTAATTTCGCGTATTTTGTTGCTCTGATACCGGAGAATTGGCAGTCGGCGTGGGACGTGTTGAGAAACATTTCCTGTTTGCAGCGGAAGTGAGGTCATTTTATCGTCTTCGTGAAACCAGACAAAAAAAAAACCTTTCTTCCTCATCTCTTTCTTTTTTCGCCTAATTTTTGTCCGTAATATATATGTGTAATGTCTTATTAGTTACTTTAACTCGCCATTTCTCTCGTTCTGTTTTCTTTTTCTTATTTACCGGTACTTGTTTTACGTTTTAAGTCTGTGCTGCCCGTTGCTAATATCTTCCAAATCATTAGTTCTTCCTCCAACTGCATGCCTTGCATTCTTTCTTCTTTTTCTTTTTGCTTTTGTCTCTTCTGCTGCTTCAGTGTTCCTTCTTCCTTCTTAATGCTGGTTCTAAATTCTCCTTGTCAATTTTTTGCTTTCCTCCTCGCCCTTTTCCTCTCGTTATTCTCTTAGCTTACCTTTATTTCAGTATGTTTGTCAAATTGTACTCTGTACGTTTAAAAATAGGTCGCTGTTGCTGTGAATGTTATAAGAATCAGAATATAAAATATTTACTGATATAGAGCCAAATTGTTAAAAATAAATAATACAACAAATAATAATTGCCGTTCTTTGTTTCGTTTCCAGCTGCCATCATTAATACTATTATTTTGTCCCTTTGTTTATATGAACGAAACAATTCACCAATCGCAAAATACACATAACTGATTTTTATGTATCACAGATTGAAAAAAAAAGAAGAAAAACTCATTTTAGGTTTAGTTAAAATCGGTGCAAAATTCAGTATATATTTGGTTAATGATGCTGTCAATTACCAGGATCATTCAGCGTCGCCGGCATGCTGGAATTTCGTCCCGCAGGAGTTCTTTTACATGCTAGTAAATCTACTGACATGGGGTTGTCACTTTTAAGCATACTTAAAAACTATAGGTCTGGGCCGGGTTTGAACCCGCGACCTTGGGATCAGAAGGCGAGCGCCTAACCAGCTGAGCCACCCATAGAGTAATAATGTTGAGAATCTTTCTGAAATGTTATAATTTTGGAATTGTTTCCTTAAACATAAATAATTAGATATTCAGTCAGTTTTTTTATGTTCCATTTATATGCCACCTTTTAACATCTAAGGTCCTATCGAAATAATTGTTCATTGGCTTTTCTTTATAAACATTAAGTTTACACTCTCGCTCGTACTTTTAGACTCTAGGGAGGAGGAGGAGGAGGAGGAGGAGGAGGAGGAGGAGGAATAATCCTGGCTAAAGAAAAATTCCCATCCTCCAGTCAGGAATCGAACCCAAGACCTCTGGATTTGGAAACTATCAATCAATGTTAGGCAATATTGGTGGCACAGAACGAACTTACCAAGCGGAATGGCTCAGATGGTAATGGCTGTGGCCCGTATTCCGGAGGTCTCGGGTTCAAATCCCAACCGCTCTTGACGTTTTGTTTTTCGTGGTTTCCCTCAGCAGCCAAGGTAAACACCGGATGGGATATTTAATACCAGAATCCAATGTTCCATGTTATGTCTAAATGAATGGTAAACATGAAAATAGATGGTAATAGCGAATGCGCTGCCATCTATACACAGATAATGAAACCGGGTAGAATGGACGGCACCCTAATGCCATCTGCCCGGCTCGTGTAGAAGCAGAGATGCAGTTGCTGGCACTAAAGTCTCTGTGGACACGTGTCGAAGCTTCATACATTTCGGTTATCATTCTGATCATTCTGACATGATCTTGTGGAGTGGACTTCGGCAAGCGTTGTATTGTTTGCAGGTGTCAAGTAGTGCACTCCCGGCTGCAACACACATTGGTATAATGGTAAAGTATAGGAAATGAAACAAGGGATCGCAGAGGTGTATGGGGGGGGGGAGTGCGGGACATAAGCTGCATGTTGTTGGTTAACCTAGTAGTCGGAGAGCTTAGCATAGGATGATCAACAGGAACAATACTTTTCGTTTCGTCCCATACACAGAGCCATTTATTGAATTCACAGTAAATGTTTACCTCACTTCCGGTCTTCTATCTACTGAACTGCATCTCTGATCATTACGTTGCCTGTATGCCACGTGGTTTGTGCCGTGTTGTGTGTATCGGGTTTTAATTTATGAATCAAAGTGGTTTATTTAGCTAAATACAGGTAAACGCTGCTATAAGGAGAAACATTGAATTCCGTCCAGTCTCTTTCAACGCAACCATTTTCAACGCTAAACTTGGAGGAAAAGAATGAAATTAAACGCATTGGCAGGCCCACACCATACCTAAAAAACCACTCAAGCAGTTCAAACAAAAACAAGAAATTTTAACAGGAATTTTAACAGCGATGTATATGAAAAATATGATTGGATGTGTGGTTGTGATATTAAAAAGGCCTGTTTTGTTTTCCTTGCGTTTTGTTTGGTGGTGAAGATACATGGACAAAGCATGGCGTGAATGATTTGCAGCATCTTCCTGACCGCGCCAAAAAACATGTAGCGTCAAAGTTGCACATGAAAAATACTGTCTTGTTATGTTTAGCAATGTAAATTTAGCAAAACAGATGGACAGTGCATATCGGAGAGCAATTGAAGAACACAACCAGAAAAGGGCTCAACATAGATATGTTTTAAACATTATTATTAACTGCATTAGGTTTTGTGGGGCCTTTGATTTGGCTCTTCGAGGACATGATGAGTCAGCGACTTCAATTAACCCTGGTATTTTTCGTGGACTGATAAATTTCAGTGCAGAGCTAGATTGTGTTCTGAAAAACTATTTGGAAAATGCAACAGTGTTAAGGAAACGTCAAAAATGATTCAAAATGAGATTTTGCAATGCATGCTTGAAGTCTGTCATGAGGAGATATCGAAAGAAATAAAAGACTCGCCATTTTTATCTGTCATAGCAGATGAAACCAGCGACGTAGCATCCAAGTATCAAATGGTAATTGTCTATAGATATCTGGTAAACCATAAGCCAGTGGAAAGGTACTGCGGTTTTGTGAATCCTATACGACACAAATCAGATAACTTAGCTGCATGCTGTATTGCCAGAACTTGAACGACATCTGCTAGGCTGTGAACATAAATGGATTGCTCAAACATACGATGGGGCTAATGGTATGTCTGGGTCGAAAAATGGCGTTCAGTCCATTATAAAACAGAAGTACAGGTCTGCAGAATACATTCATTGCCATGCGTATCAGTTAAACTTAATTATGTTAAATGCAGCATCAGCGACTAATAGTGTACGAATTTTCTTCATAAATCTTCAAAGAATTTGTGCTTTTTTCTCTAACTCTCCTCAGAGAACATCAGTTTTAGAAGAAGTAGTGCAGAAGCGGCTGCCAAGATCAGTGCAAACGAGATAAAACTTTCAATCTAGATCTGTCAACACAGTTTTCGAATACAGGAGGAGTTAATAGAATGTATGAAAACCATAAGGAGGGGCGAAAGAATCACCAATTCAAGTTCTGTTCCTCAAGCATCTGGTTTTATTGGAATTTTTAGTGATACAGATTTCATATTTTGGTGTCCTTCCATACAATTATGCCCCATGTCGATATTTTCTACAACCAACTTCGGAAGAGCGACTGTACTCCTGTAATGGTCCAGGATAGACTTAATTATTTTGAGGTGGGAATTATCAAAATTAGAAGCACCATAAGTTCCACTGTAGTTGATGAGAATGTGACGAAGAAACAAATTGTGGAACACACTGAAAGAAAAGAGTGTGTGACGTAATCATTACTGAAATGAAAGACAGGTTCAGATTTGTTGCTCATATGGGAGCAGAAGCTCTCTTTCAGCCTGGCAGATTTTCAGAATATAACGTTTCGTTCCCGGAACAACATATTGAAGTTGCCATTCAGATATATTCTTTTATTGAAGAAAAGAAACTGACTACAGAACTTTCCACAATGTATAGTACTGAAGAATTAAAAACATAACAGTTGTTCCACTAATGGAGTTTTTCAGGGACACATGTTCCACTTTTAGTGAATCTGTTAAACTACTGTCATTCTAACAATCCCCATGACAACATGTGAGGCAGAAAGATGCTTCTCTACTCTGAAAAGGATTAAAACATTTCTGCGTGACACAATGTCTGAGGAGAGATTATCTGCGTTGGCCATGCTTTCATTTGAAAGGGATTTCATGATGCAGATTAAGAACTTCAATGAGCTGGGTCATCGATGTTTGTTGGCAGGAAGGAGAGAAGGGCTGATTTTCTCTATAAATAGGTGAGTGCTATATGCTAGACTATGAAATGTGTATGTGTTATATATTGTGAATGCCCATTGCTTGTTTATTTGCGTAAATTAATCAGCCTATAGTGAGAAACTTATTCCGTATTTATTACTTAAAACATTTCAAATTGCAAGGATAATTTTGGGAACCACCAAAGTTCAGAGTTACCAGCCGTCCCTGCTCCAAACAGATCCGTCGCGGTATGATCACGTAGTTAAAGCGACGTAAAATGAGAGAGAGAGAGAGAGAGAGAGAGAGAGAGAACAAATGCTATCATAATCTGTTGGTTTAAATATGCATACGGCATTTTTGCTTCGAGCAACACAAGCATGATGATGATATGGTATCTGGAATTATCCATATACAAATAGAAGTTCTAAGGCAATTTTTGTTTTCCTAATTATTTGTTATTAACGAAAACAGAAAGGAATGGAAAGCTCTAGAATTGGAGGAGTTATCGTTGTCGCCGTTGGGATTGCAAATGATCGGAATATAGGCTGACTTCGCGACCGTTTTATACCGCTAAACAAACTGGTTTTTAAGTATAGGTTTAGGAAAGGGCAAACCGAGCGAAACGGTTCCGTGATAACGTGTAAGGTTCCCGGGTTCGGGAGGTCCCGGGTTCCAATCCCGTTGTGCCGGCCACCCTGACCTTGGATTTTATCGTGGTTTTCTCAGGTCGGTAGGCCAATGCTGGGTTTGTTCTACCAAGAATTTCCTGTCCATAGTTGCTTGTATTTATTTCATCTTCATATATCACACCATGCTAGCCTCTAGTTCCCAAGGTCGCGGGTTCAAACCCGGCGGAGGGCGATGGATTTTTTCGGGCGTAAAAATCCTTAGCATGGCTTCCTTCGAAAGGGAAGTACAGCCGGTGGTCCCGTGTCGTAGATTTACGGCACATAAAAGAACCTCAAGCCTGATAAAGAGGCCTCTGAGCAAAAATTACCGGTATTTCACGTCCAGTATAGAATGGGACGCTAAGGACCACAACAGTTAAAGAGTGTCCATAAATAAAACGCAATTTCATTTTTCATATATCAGGATTACAGGACTAGCCAACGGCGATTGGTGCGTGGCGGCAGGATGTTGGATTTTGCATCAAATGTCTTAAGCATGTGATGTTTTAAACCAAATGGCTACATCGTTTTTAAAAAAAATTAAAAATAAAGAGGTCTCATCTAAGTATAGTTATGGGCTTGTGAATTTTTTGGACAATCTTCATGTCTCACCCATTGAAGATACTGTGCTTAAATAAAAGTTTGGTATTTGTTTTATTTTTCGTTGTTGAGTTATGGTGTTCTCTCTCTCCCCCTCTTCCACCTCTCACTGACCTTTTTCTAGATTTTTTTGTGTTCAAAGAACCTAAAAAGCTGTATTTACAGTGAAATCTCAATCCATTGCTCTAACTTCGTTAACTATGAAGTCCTGGACTTAAAAGTGCAGATTGTACAGATCACCCACCTTGGATATGCTATGATGCAGACTGCTTGCTCCTCGACAGACTACTGGCCAAAGGCATTGGGCTGATCACCCAACTTGGATATGCTATGATCCAGACTGCTTGCTCCTCGACAGACCACTGACCCAAGGCATTGGACTGATCACCCATCTTGGATATGTTATGATACAGACTGCTTGCTCCTCGACAGACTACTGACCCAAGGCATTGGACTGATCACCCATCTTGGATATGCTATGATTCAGAGTTTGCTTGCTCCTCTACAGACTACTGACCCAAGGCATTGGGCTGATCACCCACCTTGGATATGCTATGATGCAGACTGTTTGCTCCTCGACAGACTACTGACCCAAGGCATTGGGCTGATCACCCACCTTGGATATGTTATGATCCAGACTGCTTGCTCCTCGACAGACTACTGACCCAAGGCGTTGGGCTGATCACCCATCTTGGATATGCTATGATTCAGAGTTTGCTTGCTCCTGACAGACTACTGACCCAAGGCATTGGGCTAATCACCCATCTTGGATATGCTATGATTCAGAGTTTGCTTGCTCCTCGACAGACTACTGGCCCAAGACATTGGGCTGATTACCCATCTTGGATATGCTATGATTCAGAGTTTGCTTGCTCCTCGACAGACTACTGACCCAAAACATTGGGCTGATCACCCATCTTGGATATGCTATGAGTCAGAGTTTGCTTGCTCCTCGACAGACTACTGACCCAAGGCATTGGGCTGATCACCCATCTTGGATATGCTATGATCCAGACTTTGCTTGCTCCTCGACAGGCTACTGACCCAAGGCATTGGGCTGATCACCCATCTTGGATATGCTTGCTCCTCGACAGACTACTGACCCAAGGCATTGGGCTGATCACCCATCTTGGATATGCTATGATCCAGACTTTGCTTGCTCCTCCGCAGGCTACTGACCCAAGGCATTGGGCTGATCACCCATCTTGGATATGCTTGCTCCTCGACAGACTACTGACCCAAGGCATTGGGCTGATCACCCATCTTGGATATGCTATGATTTAGAGTTTGCTTGCTCCTCGACAGGCTACTGACCCAAGGCATTGGGCTGATCACCCATCTTGGATATGCTTGCTCCTCGACAGACTACTGACCCAAGGCATTAAGATGATCACCCATCTTGGATATGCTATGATCCAGACATTGCTTGCTCCTCGACAGGCTACTGATCCAAGGCATTGGCTTGTATGTTCTTGGGGGTGTAAGTCCTACAAAGAGGAAGGTAATCTGTTAAAGAAGAAGAAGAAGCATATAACGCAGTACCCACATTAGCTGCATATTCAACCCTGGCCTTTGCGCATAACCGAAGTGATCGATCATCCTTCTAGAAGTTGAAACTTTCGCAAGCAGTTTTATGCACTAAGTATAATCCATGACCATGTGTTCTAGGTAATTGGGCTTCATAAAGTTATTTTCTAGAACGTTCTGGAAGCAGAAATTACTGAAATTACTGAGCAGAAATTATGTGCGGGTGCTTTCGACGTGCAGTAAGGAAGCTCTTGCGAGCGCTTTGTGCTGCGGAAGTGAAACGATGTTATTGTTACGCTTCCGACATTCTTCTGATGATGATAAGCGAAAGCACTGCGCAAAGCCTTAGGCCCCATTCACAATGAAGGCGTAACGCTAACATAACGCAGCATAAGCGCAGGCGTTAGGTAAGACCATATATAATACAGCCGCAGACATAACGCAAGAACTTGGCATAGGTTTCTAGATCCGTAAATTGCATGCGTAAATCTTCCGAACGCACCGCAAGTTTCAAATTGGATAACATAACCATTAATATCCAACATGAAAATTCATCCGGTCTTTATAAATAAATAAGACATAAAAAGCGTTACAACTAACAAACAACAGATCAGTGTTTGTCGCCAGCATTTAAAATGATGTGGTACGGCCAAATGGAAGAGCACCGTGATTGTACAGTAGATGGCCTAAAATCTCGCATCGCGATCGTGTGTTTTTCAGAAGCTGGCAATGCATGGAGACAGAAATGCGGAATTTTTCCTCTATGCACGCTACGCAAGGATAAACTTTGGAGTTTGCAATCTCTTGTGTTACGTGGCTATGTGAATGCTGCCATTAATTAACATGAGTGCAAAGTCTAGTTTTTTTGCTGCGTCTGCTCTTACTTTTCATGGTGAATGGGACCTTACCCGGGCATACTCTCGCAAAATGTAGAAAAGGTACAAGCGATATGCCGCTTCTTTGTAAGAGGCTACAAACGCAAACTTTCAACAAGCCATGTGCCATGCTTTTTCTTTGTTAAGAGCTAGGTATAAATGAAGCGTGCCTTTGTTGCATCGTATGATATCTGCAGTCAAAATTACCTTCATAAATCTGTATGGTCAGGAAAGAACGGCAAATTTTATAAGCGGCATATCGTTTGAATCCTTTCTAAATTTTGCAGCATCTATAACTCATCCTTAACTCGGAAACTCTTGAGTTTCAGACTACTCCTACACCATGGATCGATTCACACGCGGTAACGTGTGAGGCTCGTATTCGGGAGGTCCGGGGTTCGATTCCCGTCGTGCCGGTCACTCTGAACATAGATTTTTCATGGTTTTCCTGGGTCGTTAGGCGAATGCTGGAGTGGTTCCCCTTCTACCTCGAGTTTCCTGTCCATCATTTCCTTTCATCTGTTACAGGACCAGGCGTCGCGGTTTGTTTGTTGCGGCAGGACGATGGAATTTGCATTCTGAAAGATTTTTTCCTGGCGTTTAGTGGGACTGCTGGACCCCCTTCCTCGAAACTGTCTCAATTGCCACGGGATCCTCGGGAGGCGCAGGGCTTAGGCAGAGCTAGCCGGCGTCAGGATTTTCACCATGTTGGAATCATTAGGGACCCCGTCCTTACTAGCGCATATCGTCGCCCGGATCTGATCATCCTTCAGGTTCCCCCTTTACCCTTCCTCCAGGGGTCATTGGAAGCAAAGGACCCACTGCAAGTTTACATGCAGTGCTGTGCTACAATTACTGGAAGCCCCTTCGTCTGCCTATTCTTCTCTCACACCACGGAGGTGAGCAGTAACCTTTAGTTTGGGCCCGACAAACTACGATAAAGTGGGACCACAGCGTCCATAGGCACTAAAAGCTAATGGTAGAGGTACTGACGAACGGAGGGGCCCAGGAACTGGGGCAGAGCACCGCATGCAGACAATCGGGCCCCTTGTGCTTCTGTGATCTCTGGGAGGGAGGGATGAAGGGAGTGGCACGAAGGGCAACCAGATCCGGATGACCTCGGGCGCAGCCATGGACGAGATCCTTATGTTTTCAGATGGAACGCATCCGACACCGTCCGGTCCCCCCCCCCATAGGCCCGAGCCTCCGGGGTGTCCCCGAAGGAGCGCCTGCCCTAAAGCATCCCTGGAACGTCAGAAAGAAACCTCTGCAGATCGCATAGCCACCGCCCAGCCGCAACCCCCCGAAAACAGTCGCCTGGTCCTACAATTCTGAAACAGATGACAACAAAGATGATGGGTACAGGAAATGAGGGGCAGGTTAGTCGTGGTAGAAGATGAACCTCCCCAGCATTCGTCTGCCGACCAGGGAAAACCACGAAAAACCAATGGGTCACAGTTGGCGGTCGCCGGGGATCGAACCGGAACCTCCGGAATGCGAGTCGCACACGTTACCACGGCGCCACTTCGCTTAGTGTCTATAGATACTACTTTGAGACGTATATCGGCAGAAAAAGGTCAACACATTTCGGGACTGAAAACTACAGTAATTATATTCAGAAAGTTACTTTTTAATCGATTACTTCATTACTGTATTACCAACTTTCCATCGAGTGACGAGTCGATTAGGAAGTTGTGTTTGGGATGTGTCAAATCTATAATGTTTCCAAGATGCTGAATTGATGGAGTAGTAAGAAAATTGTACGATCTGAGCTTTTTTCGTTCGCTTCTCAGATAATTATACTGCTTGCACGAGACTGCTTGTCTGCGCATCCGTTCAACGAACTCGGCTTCTAGGAAATATTGAATATTAAGGAAAATGTTGACTCTTAGAATCCTGACGGTTAGTGTTTCCCAGAAATGAGATCCATTCCATTTAGCATTAGATTTTATGGAAATGGGTGCTGTTCCGTTTAATACTGCCACGCATAGAATTAGTTATACATGCTACAATATACGAGAGGTGACTTAAGTGCAAAGTTGGCATTTTTCCACTATTATGGGATACGTCACTAGAATCTGGTGATATTCGGGTTGTTAGGTTTCATTTATAACGGCAACTCCTCCGCAAATACGCACCTATTATCTGCATTGGGAAAGTTTGTTATACTGTATTTTACGTTTAAGCCCTGTTTTTATATTCGCAGGTGTTCACACTTTGCACGCCGACCATTTAGTCACCACTGACACACTCATTATAATATTAAATAGGTATATTATATTAATATTATTACTCTTTATATTAGGTTTGTTATAGTTATATTAATTAGGACAATTATTAATTATTATTATTAGGTTATTAGATTATTATTAATTATATTAGGTTTTACCTTTGTAGTTAACTAGTAATTTGAATTGTTTTTCCAATTTCTAGTGTAAGTGTTGTCTTTGTGTGGGGTTTTATTTTTTAGAGAAGAAGATCTGCGTAGAAAACCAAGAAATTTAATTGTTTGGTTTAAATAAGTACGCGAAAATCATATTAAAACGCAGCTATAAGCTGTTCCTTCGTAATCTACAGTACAGTAATTTGCAAAGCTTAATAACATGCGCATATTATATAAATTAAGTCCATAGCACGTTTCAGTGCTTAATTTAATACAGATGCATCCAGGTAATAGGTTAAAGGTAATCAACGATTATAGTGGAGAAGGAAGGACAGATCAGTATGTAGGTAGGTATATGGCAATGACAATGATTCATAATAATAGCAGAAGACCAAAATTGTGCGCCTTTTGTAAATAGGTTGTCTGGTGATTTCTCTATTTATATATCTAGTGACTCAAGTTAGAACGTTGACCGCCCTGACATGCAGCATCAGTATCTTTGTTTCTTAACCCTATAAACCGATTGTTATGAATCATAAATATGGATGAAATTATCATTTGTACTTCCATTTATGTATAGAGTTTCAAAATCATAGGCTCCATTTCTCAAGACTATTTCAGGAATAAAATAAAATAATGCTTACAGTAAATGATAAATTAAATTTACAGCCTGGCCACTGCAGCTATGATTTTATGTATGCTAATGCATTTATTAAACATAAATGAAAGATGGTATTGCTTATTTGTAACTAATCCTTATAAGTTATAATCCTCTCCATTTACCATCTCATATTTACTGCACAGTCTGTTAAAATATTTGCGATCTGATATGCTGTTGTTTGGTTTTGTAGTTCATAACCTTTCACTTGATTTATTTCCTTTGTGGTAGGTTGACCAAACTTTTCAGAGACCATTTTGTCGTATGAATTCAGTGTTAGCCACCCTTCTTTGGATGCTAAGATTCACGCTTGAAACACAATTTCGTTGTATGTAATCTGAAAGGAACGTGGTACAATTGCCCAGCGATAATAATTATCCTCAATTATCGATATAGAGAGTCACGATTGCTTAATATCTGACATCATCTAGCATGATTGGTCTGCATCAAATTAATGAAGTCCTACATGAAATAATCGCAAGAAGTTTTGGTATTAATCGAATAATTCCGCTAGTGCTAATCACTTGTTAGTGCATCTCGAGTGATGTTTCTTATGATTATTTCACGAATAGTCATAATAAGTGACGCTATTATTATTATCTATACGCAATAAAAGTAATTTATACTTGCATCGCAACATATTCCACCCTAGTTCCAATTGTTAGATTGAAACAATGCTTAACCTCAAAAGCAAGCGTATCTCAAAGACAGGGGAGGAAACTGGTTCTGGGTTCATGGAACACTCTTTCCTCATCTCTCCTGAGTTTGGACAGACGAGCAATAAGGAAAGTAGTTGCTTAATTTCTGAACATGGTCACTTCAGGAAACGTCTACGTAAAGCAGGACTATACAAAGATGAACGACGTGCAAAGAGGAGGAGGAAATTGCCTTGCATATCCTGCTCGATTGTCCATTGGCAAGATATTTACGCTCTCCATAATAAAGACCTAGGAAAAGATGCTGATATAGGAACCAAAACACTGCAACTCGCCATGGTAGAATTGTTGTTCATCCAAGCCCTTAATCCGCGCCACACATTCTAAAGCTCGTGACTAGAACGGCAAAGGGATTAGTGGCAGTTCAATCATAGCACAGAAGTGATAGATACAAATCATTACAGCAGCTCCACGCGATTCTAAAGCTCGTGACTACAGCGGCAAAGGGGCTTGTGGCTGTTTACTCGTAGTAAAGAAGTGGTAGATCCAAGCCACTACAGCATCGTCACGCGATTCTAAAGCTCGTGACTACAGCGGCAAAGGGACTTGTGGCAGTTTACTCGTAGTAGAGAAGTGGTAGATCCAAGCCACTACAGCATCGTCACGCGATTCTAAAGCTCGTGACTACGGCGGCAAAGGGACTTGTGGCAGTTTACTCGTAGTAGAGAAGTGGTAGATCCAAGCCAGTACAGCATCGTCACGCGATTCTAAAGCTCGTGACTACAGCGGCAAAGGGACTTGTGGCAGTTTACTCGTAGTAGAGAAGTGGTAGATCCAAGCCACTACAGCATCCTCACGCGATTCTAAAGCTCGTGACTACAGCGACAAAGGAACTTGTGGCAGTTTACTCGCAATAGAGAAGTGGTAGATCCAAGCCACTACAGCATCCTCACGCGATTCTAAAGCTCGTGACTACAGCGACAAAGGAACTTGTGGCAGTTTACTCGCAGTAGAGAAGTGGTACATCCAAGCCACTGCAGCATCGTCACGCGATTCTAAAGCTCGTGACTACAGCGACAAAGGAACTTGTGGCAGTTTACTCGTAGTAGAGAAGTGGTAGATCCAAGTCACTGCAGCATCGTCACGCGATTCTAAAGCTCGTGACTACAGCGACAAAGGGACTTGTGGCAGTTAACTCGTAGCAGAGAAGTGGTAGATCCAAGCCACTACAGCATCGTCACGCGATTCTAAAGCTCGTGACTACAGCGACAAAAGGACTCGTGACAGTTTACTCGTAGCAGAGAAGTGGTAGATCCAAGCCACTACAGCATCGTCACGCGATTCTAAAGCCGGTGACTACAGCGACAAAGGAACTTGTGGCAGTTTACTCGCAGTAGAGAAGTGGTAGATCCAAGCCACTAAAGCATCGTCACGCGATTCTAAAGCTCGTGACTACAGCGACAAAGGAACTTGTGGCAGTTTACTCGTAGTAGAGAAGTGTTAGATCCAAGCCACTACAGCATCGTCACGCGATTCTAAAGCTCGTGACTACAGCGACAAAGGAACTTGTGGCAGTTTACTCGCAGTAGAGAAGTGGTAGATCCAAGTCACTGCAGCATCGTCACGCGATTCTAAAGCTCGTGACTACAGCGACAAAGGGACTTGTGGCAGTTTACTCGTAGTACAGAAGTGGTAGATCCAAGTCACTGCAGCATCGTCACGCGATTCTAAAGCTCGTGACTACAGCGACAAAGGGACTTGTGGCAGTTTACTCGTAGCAGAGTATGGTAGATCCAAGCCACTACAGCATCGTCACGCGATTCTAAAGCTCGTGACTACAGCGACAAAGGGACTCGTGACAGTTTAATCGTAGCAGAGAAGTGGTAGATCCAAGCCACTACAGCATCGTCACGCGATTCTAGAGCTCGTGACTACAGCGACAAAGGAACTCGTGGCAGTTTACTCGTAGTAGAGAAGTGGTAGATCCAAGCCTATACAGCATCGTCACGCGATTCTAAAGCTCGTGACTACAGCGACAAAGGAACTTGTGGCAGTTTACTCGTAGTAGAGAAGTGGTAGATCCAAGCCACTACAGCATCGTCACGCGATTCTAAAGCTCGTGACTACAGCGACAAAGGAACTTGTGGCAGTTTACTCGTAGTAGAGAAGTGGTAGATCCAAGTCACTGCAGCATCGTCACGCGATTCTAAAGCTCGTGACTACAGCGACAAAGGGACTTGTGGCAGTTTACTCGTAGTAGAGAAGTGGTAGATCCAAGCCACTACAGGAGCGTCACGCGATTCTAAAGCTCGTGACTACAGCGACAAAGGCATTTGTGACAGTTTACTCGTAGTAGAGAAGTGGTAGATCCAAGCCACTACAGTATCGTCACGCGATTCTAAAGCTCGTGACTGCAGCGACAAAGGGACTTGTGACAGTTTACTCGTAGTAGAGAAGTGGTAGATCCAAGCCACTACAGAATCGTCACGCGATTCTAAAGCTCGTGACTACAGCGACAAAGGCATTTGTGACAGTTTACTCGTAGTAGAGAAGTGGTAGATCCAAGCCACTACAGCATCGTCACGCGATTCTAAAGCTATGGCAACAGCGAGGTATATTGCAATGGAAACTACATACAAGTCGCTTTTTGTTTTAAGTAAACTGTAGAGAAGTGGCCGATAAAAGCACGTGATTGTACAAGCGGCGTGTAAAGGAGCCTCATTACAATTCACCTTTAATCCCATACCTATCGACCATTTTTCACTTTTGCCATTATGACGCCCAGAAATCGTAGTTGGACATCATTACTACTTCCAAATACTCTTTTGATATTTCGCATTACCATCACAATCGGCAGGACGTTCACCTCGCAGTAAAGGTAATAGAGAACCAGTCTGGCATGCTGCAGGATGTGAGATCGACTCCGCCTAGTAAACACAGGATCTGAACATCTCTCGTACTTGCAGCCACTGGTGAAATAGCCAAGGATAAAACCACGTTGGTAACAACACAAAACGCTTTCCTATTGTTCCAGACGCGGTGCATCTTTACTTTCTTGACATGTCTCGAATATTTAATTAGGGTTATTCTTTGTTCGTAGAATAGGCTGCTGTGAATGGGATTTATGTGTGCCAGAATTCTTCTCTGAGCGTATCGTAAGACATGGCAAACTTAAACATATTTTTGGTTTAATTGCTAATACCTACATGTTTCAGAAAAGTGCTTTTGTTCTTAAAATCTTCAGGGAAATCGCAGCCCAGATGACTCTCTACCGATTATAAATTCACACCACCCTTTATATGTTATAGTATTCTATGAAAAGCGATTCTTCTACTAAGTCACGTTATTCAGCAAAATATTTGCTTAGAAATTATCTTAAATTAAGCAATAGGACCTAGTTTCATGCACAATATGAAAAGCTGTTCAAGGCGCTTATTGGGGCTAATAAATCTATGCGGGAAAAAAGATAAATCACATGTGTTCAAAGTTACTGTGACATATCAAAGTTCAACCTGCAAAACTTAATATATGTAACAACGAATATTTCGAAAAAGGTTAATGCTAAAAAGGGGGGTTATGTATTACATTCACAGGCCTTTCTCTACTCATTTTCGTTTATTTTTATACAGCTTCTATAAACCATTCTTACGAAAACTTATTTTTCTATCTACTTCTAATTAATCGAGATAAACAATGGCAGAAAGTTTCATTACACATTTCGTCCTGGGTACAAGGGGGATAGAGGAACCGAATCGATAGGTGGATGTTTAAAAGCGAATGGCTATATGCTGGCCTTGAAATTCCGCCTATTACAGGGTGGAAGTGGATACGCCACTTACGTGCGTCAACCCCCCAGAAAGGGGAAGACTACCGAGACCTAGGTGGGGACGACAGCCACCTAGCAGACTGTCCACCGGCTCTCCAGGGCGGTACCGAAGGACCTTGATGCGTCTCACAACCCCACCTGGACGGAAAACCGCACAGACGTACCTAATCTCCCATGGGTATCGGGAACTTTTGCCCCACCGAGTCCAACCCAATCGAAACGACACCTTTACGGGTGGGGCTCGGACGTTTGGCCCAGCGTACTTCTAGTAACGTCAGATCCCGAGGAACAATTGAATATCGACAGCGCTTTAAAATAATGACGAAATATTGAAAAATTCAAACCAATTAAAACGAATATCTCGGGATGGCTGTTGCCACAAAAAATTATTTGAAATAAGTTGTGTGTTTTAAAGAGTCTGTATTTTTTTGTATGGTGTATTTTGTATAGGCGTTTTTGCCCATCTCTTAGAGTTTACCAGTTATACAAAGTTATACAAAATTCCAGCAGAATAAAGAGGATTTCGCAGGTTATTCACAGAAAATTCAAGATATAAATTTTATTCGATATGCAGACATCTTAAATATATGGTATTTTAATCAGAATCAATAGAGCCATTCTTGTGAAAATAAAAACTATCGAAAACTTTTACACATAAAACGCCTATGTGGGGGAGATTTTCTTGAAAATCCTAGTGTCGTATCTTTGCAAACTACTGAAATTAAATACAAAGTTTAACATTTATTGAACATTTTGTTTTAGAGTTATGTTGTTCACACATACACACTCGGAACATTATTCCATAATGCTACTTTTTTGGATTCAGGGGCCTCAAAATATGTGTTTCCGTGAAATCTCGACATCGAATTTTTGAGTGGAATACACTAATTCCTCTTACCTACTAGGTAGCTGGTAGAAAAAATAAAAACTCCATTCAGCCCAATACCTGGTATGAGAGCAAGGAAGTAGATGTTATGAAATGAAAGGTGAAGATGGAGCAGTTGGCGGAATGAATGGCGGGGAAAACCGGAGAACCCGCTCAGACGCTGCTTTGTGCACCACAAATCCCACATGTAAGTCTCTGGGATCGAACCCGATCCGCCTTAGTGAGAGGTGAGCGGTCTAACCACTCTGCCACGGCGCCGCCTCTTATAGTTTCACAGTTTACATAACATTCAATTAGAACGAATTTCATAGAAAATTCAGGATCCAGATTCTATTCGCCATGTATATATCTAAACATATGGGGCAGATTTCACCAACCAATGTTAAACATACTCTTACATCTTGTTTAACACGGTGTTCAAAGTTTAACATAAGGTTAAAACATTTGCTATTCATTAAGCGAACGCTAGCTTTCGAGAAGGCGATGGCCGAACTACACTGTTTCTGAACGTGCTCCGATGCACTTTTGTCTACGTTTCGCTGCGCTCTCTGTATCAGTAGCAGACAACTATTTACATTCTTGGCAACTGCCATGTGTTGTCCACGATTGTTTGAGGTTAGAATCGCGAAGTCAACTGAAATAAATGTTTCACCGTTTGAAACGCGTTAATTAACATCTGGTTAATAAGTATATAAGTAAGATCAAGTGTGAAAAAGCCGACGGTTACATTAAAGGAGCTTGAGACAAAATCCGCGAGTAATTGGAATGAACGCGTTTCTCCTAAGTCCAGTAAGCAACTGAGGCAATTTTATGCTAACATAAAGTGTAGCACCAGAAACGTTAGGTGCGAAGAACGTTTAAGACGGTTTAAAACTGGTGGTGGACACTGCATTGAAACTAAAGTGAACGAAAATGTATTATTGCTGATTAATCAAGCAGATCGGAAAAAATACTGTTTGCTTCTTGAAGCAATTGCTTTAGAAACCTTCCGGATAAACCCATAAACAGTAGTTTTGGATATACCAACATTATCACCCACCAAGTAAATGAAAAGTATTAATAGCATAAAATCTAAGTACCTAGTTAACACTTGTAGCATAGGAGAAAGAGGCATGCTTCTGTTGGCAGTATTGTAACCTCTCGTATTTCCCATAAAACCATGCTCATGATCCCTGGGACAGTCTATATTGCTTTAAAAATTCCTCCTTTTGGAGGGTTTCAAATTTATTATGACGTGCAACCGCTCTTCTATTAGGAATGACATTAAAAAATGCCAATTGTAGCAAACTCGCATCAACAGTTTGGTTTGCGGCAGCTATTTTCCAACTCCTAACATTTGTTAAACGCCTTAACACAGGGGTACTGCGATGTTAACTTAACACAGACTTTAACACATTGTTGAAGTTAACATTGTTTGATGAAACAGAATTTGTGTTAACTTCAGTGTTAAATCAGTTTAACATTGTGTTAAAATTTAGTATCTATTGCTGAAACCGGCTCATGGTACTTTAATAAAAATTGTTAAGCAATTTCTGAGAAAATAAAAAATAACGAAATTGTTCCACATAAATGAATGTGTGGGATAGAGTGACTTTCTTGAAGGAAATAAAGCAGACCTTTCGTACATGAGGGTTATTGTGTTTTGGCGTCCAGAAACTTTAGGCATACATCTATAGAATTAGAACAAAGGTTATTCAGAGGTTTTGACAATGTTTAATTACAAACACACCTGCAGCGTTTGAGTAAATGGCAATTACAGAAATAAAAACACACGATTCGTCTGTTATAAACAGGATCGATTGTCGGTTTTTAAACTCTGACTTCTGTTTGCTTAAGTGTTACATCATGGTCATCTATGTATACTGCTTGAAATGAAATGTAACTGGATGTAGGTATGGGTATAGGTGATTCAACGGAGGAGAACTGCATAGATCTATTGCGGCTACTACCTCCCAGGAGGAAGGGATGAAGTGAAGAAACCATAGGAGGTTACAGGCGCAGACAGAAAACAGACAGACAGGCCACAGAGATGCGCGAAAGTTTCTAACATTTCCAAGCCCTAAGATCCGTCCCACCGCTGGAGCTGCCGAGAGAGGGCGATGAACGACTCACCAACCAAGCAGCTCTCTGGTGTCCACGGGGAGCACTCTTTCCTTTGAGCATGCATCCGTACCATCTGTCCGGAACCGTCATACGCCAGAAGCACACCTGAAAGATGAGAAGAAAACGGAATGAAAGGGAAATAATGGAAAGCAATTGTGGTACAGAAGAAATCACCCCAGCATTCGCCTGCCGATCCGGGGAAACCACGAAAAACCCATGGGTCAGAGTGGACGGTCGCCAGAGATCGAACTCGAGATTTTCAGAATGCGAGTCGCACACGTTACCACGGCGTCACCTCGCTCGGTGTAACCGACTTTTGTTTTTACACGTATTCTTTGCAGAGTACAGCAACTAACCCGACCGGGGACTGCCGGGGGTTCGGCTGCTTGTGGGTAGGACCGGGCGGAGCCGGATGTGTTGTTTGGAAACGTTAGGGACCCCGTCCATGCTTGCGCCCTTCGGATCTCTCCCCTCATCTCTCCCAGAGATCACGTTGGAAGCAACAAGGACCATTATGGCCTACTTGCGGTGCTCTGGCCCGGTTCCGGCGGCCCTTTCTTGATATGTACCTTTAACTTTACAGCAACTAACCGCCTTTTGCTTCTACACATATTACTTGTGGAGTACAGTAACTATTTTGTACTCCATTGCATTCTTAACGAATGCTTATAAACCATTTTACTTTCTCTACTAAGTATAGTTCAGTACGGAAAGTATTGCATTCCACCCAAAAATTCGATACCGAGATTTCCCCGAAAATACATATTTTGGGGTAACCTGAATCCAAATAAAGCATTTTTGGCAACATGTCCGTGTGTGTGTGTGTGTGTGTGTGTGTGTGTGTGAACAGCATAACTCAAAAGCGAAAAGTGGGATAAATACCAATCTTGGTATTTGAGTTTAGTATCTTCCAAGGATGCGACAAAGATTTTCAAGAAAATCCCCCTCACCCCAGGCTATCCTTTACATGGAACATTTTTCCAAAATTTGTATTATCTCAAAAATGCCTCTACGATTTTGATTAAAATATCGTATTTCCATGGCAAATAAAATGTATATTTTGAATTTTCTGGGAATGTTCCAAAAAGTTCTCTATATTCTGAATGACTTTCGCCAAACTGGTAAACCGTAAGAGATAGACAAAATTTCACTCCACACAAAAAATGTAGATCTCGTTAAAACACACAATTATGTCATATACTTGTTTTTGTCGAGTGAACCATTTCCGAGATATTCCTTATTATTTGTTTCAGTTTTCCAATTCGTTTTCTCAAATGGGAATTCATTATTCGTTCTCTTACGTCCTGGACAGGCAAAGAAAATGGAATACTCTACATAGCAACCAGCTCTTAAAATATTTGACTATCGCTTAAAGCCTACCATATCCCTTGTACCTATAAGAAAATCAAACATTTCTGCAAATGTTTATCATATTAACACGAAGTAGGTGGAGAATAAGCGCTTGTATAAATAGTTTGTACAATTGTAGAGAAAGTCATGAGTGCAACACATCAGATTTTTTTGGTAGTTTATGAATTAAAATTAGAACACACACATACATACATACATACATACATACATACATACATACATACATACATACATACGTACATACATACATACATACTGACATACTGATGCAGTAATTTGTATCACAAATTACTTAAATGTAAATAATGATTGTAATATGAATATGCATTTTTATGTGACATTGATTTGAGATGTTTCTTGACTGTAATTATTGTTGAGAAGTAAGTTTTTAATGCCTTACTGAAACTGTCAATAATAGCTCGCAATAATGCAGTGAGGGGGTGAGCTGTTTATCATTATTGGAAACGAGGAAGTTGCGTAATGTTTGACGCGTTTTTCCGTTTAGAACCTTCTGGAATATTTCCCTAGAGCATATGTATTCATAATTTTCATTGGATATTAAAATAGACGCTAATGTTGGCGCGTTTTATTAGCCAATTGCAGCTCAGTTATAATCTTTAATCATATCGGGGAGTGGGTGTATAAAAAGCCAAGTCAGAGGTAGATCGCGGCCAGTTCATCGAAAATCTCAATACATTACACGTCGCCTTCGGTCGTTCAGTTCATCAAAAATCTATGTACACTACACGTCGTCTTCAGTCAGTTCGTCGAAAGTATTTGTACGGCAAACGTCGGGTATCGATTCTCAAGTTACGCACAGCAGAATTATGAATAATCTAAAGTGTTGTAAGGTTAATTATACAAAAAGTTGAAGTACGCAAATTAAGAGTGATCAGTAAGAAGTTGTTATAACAGTTTCAGTTTGGCGAGTATCAAGATCAATGTATAAATGTGATAGTTAACGTGTTCGACAATAAATGTGTAAAACAAATTTCTTCATCAGTGTTATATTTGGATAAAAGATTCCTTTCCGTTTACACAACCCTGATCAAGAGACATGTTCGACCGAGAAATAATAGCTAGCCGGAGGACAGTGAAACAGAATTAAATAAAAAAATAAAATTAAAATTCTTTCAAACAAACACTAATACTACCACAAATTGCTAACACCAGATGGAGCTACAAACCGAACAAATGAATGACGTCACAAGATGGCTTCACATGAAGTAAACACACATACACAAACATTACAAGTAATAACATTATAAGTAGTACCGTTACAAATTGGCTCCCAAATGTGGGGCTAACAAATACAAACATATACAAATAAAGTTACTACAAATTGGCTACCACAACGTGGGGCTACAATAATGTTAAATAAACAAACTTTATAAAAATACCATCGCAATACATACATACTTACATACATACATACATACATACATACACACACATACGAGGGCTGATCAACAAAGACAGACTTATTTTTTTTCACAGATGTTTATTACTCCAATTCAATGTTTACAGGATCTTTTTCAAAGTAGTCCCCTCCTACTTTAATGCACTTTTTATAGCGTCTCTGCCAGTCCTTGAACACGTGCTGCAGACCATTCTTTGTCAGGTCCTTGAGAATCGCCTCACTTTTCTTGAGCACTGCTTCAGAGTTCTCAAATCGAATACCCCTAAGCTTTGCCTTTAGTGATGGGAATAAAAAAAAAGTCACAGGGTGCAAGATCGGGGCAATAAGGTGGATGTGGTACACAGGTAATGTTGAATCGAGCTAGAAACTGCATGACTTGATTTGCGACGTGAGGCCGTGCATTGTCATGATGAAGTCGCCACCCAGTCCGAGAAAGCTCTGGTCGTTTCTTTGCAATGTGCTTCCTCAGTGTAGCCAATACTGACGTGTAGTATGCTGCGTAACAGTAGTGTGAGGGGGAACTGCATGCTGGTAAACCATTCCATTACAGTCAAAAAATGTGATCACCATCACTTTCCCTGCAGATGGAACAACGTTTGCCTTTTTTGGTGTTGGGGAAACTGGCGATTTCCACAGTGTGCTGGCTTGTTTTCCTTCAGGATCATAATGATGCAGCCATGACTTATCACCGGTGATAATCGATTTAAAAAATGTATCACCTCCATTGTCTGGCATGCGAAATGCACGTAGGGGCTACAAAATAGAGCATTACTACCAACCTACCAATACGAGAGTGCTGCCACCTACCAACATTATACATAAAAACCCGCTCTTTTCAAATATTTATGTTACAGATACGAAACTATCACGGAAGCTACAGGAAAAAATCAGTCTGTCTTTGTTGATCAGCCCTCGTACATACATAATAAATACATACATACATACATCATACATATATATACATACACACATACATCTATAATCAAATGTTCCGTGATTATAATAATGGTAAAGATAAGGGATATATGAATTTGTGATCAGTAGGGAATGTGTGAGTGTTTGTACATCGAAGGTTTTATAATTGGGATTGTAAATCCTTGACATAATGTTTGGTTTAGATGCTGACGGTGACTGATTTATCGGAAACAATATCTAATCTTTTATGTCAATAGGTAGTTTATTAAGCATTAAATTTTCATTATTCATTTTCTTGACAAGGTCGCCCGCACACCCCTTTCCGGCTTCACCGTCATAAAACAAGTTACTGCCGAGGATCTGACGATGCACTTCTCCTCGTTAACCATTATCAGCGTTAGTCAAGTGCATCCAAGACACAGACCAGGGTGGAGCAGACCTCGCTATAATTGAACACTGGCGACCTCAATCTGCTCTAACAAGAAATCAAATAATATACCACATGTTTGTCTATTTCTAGTAACTCACTTTCATCCTGTTCGTCCCTGCAGCTCAGTTTGTGGGAATGATTGCCTTTCCAACTGTCACGTCCATCTTTATCAAGGCCAGCCGGTTTAGAATTATAAACTCTTATCTCTGTTTCTGTCCATTCTTTCCATCCCTTTAATTTGTTTTATTTTCCTTATTACTTCGTTAAACAGTTGAACCTCACTTATAAATTATTCACTTCTACTTTTTCACAATTAAACAGTACGAGGGCGAAATTGCATTTTTTTTAGAAAATCTGGCAAGGATTAGTTTTAAAAAAAATAAGTGGTTTTATTGTTTTTCAAAATATTCCCCTAAAGAAATCACAAGGTCCTAGGTCAGAGCTATGTGGTGGAGGTTCCATGGTGCTGACTTTTAGGGCATCCAGATATTCAGTTGTTAGTTTTGCTGTACGTGACGATTCGTTGTCATGATGTAACATTCATTTTAAACAAAATTGCAGTAAACAGACATTTGTGTACCAATTGTCAGTAACGGTACGTTTATCTTCTAATGCTATAGTAGCAATATGGCCCGTTTTAGAAAAAATAAACTAGCAACCCTCTTCTTAGCAACACTGCGAATTCGTCAGAATTTTGTAGACTTAGGTTCTGTTCGAAAGACCATTGAGCCGATTGACTTTTCTTTTCAGCATCATAACAATAAATACAAGATCCATCAGCTGTAACGATATTCCAAACCAAATTTGAAGTGCCGCCTTGGAATTTTTCCAGAGTTTTCTGCACCAGTAAATGCGTTGTTGTTTTTGATCGGGAGTCAGTGTATGTGGAATCCATCGAAAACAAAATTTTCTGTGTTTTTCTGTAAAATGTTTTGGATTTGACTCATACCAATGCCTAATGTCGCCCGAATAAATTCATAAAATGTCCGTCGATGTTCTTAAAGCATTGTTCGAACAGTGGCAATATGTTCATCAGAAACAGCAGTTCATGGGCGTCCGTCACGAAATTCATTACTAAGAAAGAAAGAAAGAAAAGCCCATCTCTTTTGAGTTCGTTGTACCAATTATAAATTGCTGCCTTAGATGGGGCTTCGCCAAATACATTTCTAAGTCGATTTTCACATTGTTTACGCGTTAATGACGATTTAAAATCGTAAAAAACCATAGTCCGGAAATGTTTTGTAGTCAAATTCATTTTTGGTGAACACAAGATCTTTAAATTATGATAATTAACAAACCATTGGAGCAAATCCAACAAACTACACGGCAATCAACTCGCAAAACATTCGAAAGTAGTTGTCAATATAAACAAATTTAATTTCTTTTTAGAAACATGGCATTCTGAGGCAGTATTTTTTAACACTTAAATGATTTCAGTCAAATTATGTAATATAAAATATAATAACAGCCCGCCTTAAAGCAATATGTATATGTAACAATATATAAAAATTGTATATTACAGTCATTGTATATGTTTTATTATTGTATACATGTTCAATAATGATATGTGAATGTATTACGTAATTTAAAATGTAGGAACTGTGAGAATAATATGTTAAAAGTTGCTAATAATGAGGTAACAATGAGGGAACCTTGAGGCAATAATGAATTTGAAAGTTTAACAATACTACTTGTAATTCTTGGAAGCAATAATGTAATTTTGGACAGTTTATAAAATAGCCGATCAACAACCAGAAAAAAGCTTAAGTTAAATAAAAGTATTCTATTGGATTAGGAATAGCCAATCAGAGACTTGAAATGCAGAAATTTACAAATTTAGGCGGTTGAAATCAAGTCAGCTGCTTGTAGACAGCGCACATAACTGGACGTGTTGGTTGTAGACAGTGTTCCTTACCGGACGCGAGATGCGTCCTCGAGAAATTTAATAAGTATTACGTGTTAAAAAAAGTGCAAGTAAATAATAAAAAAACCTCACAGCTCTCTCTCTCTCTCTCTCTCTCTCTCTCTCGCTCTGTATCAGTGAAGTGTTATTTAAATAGTGTCAAGCATTAATAAAAGGAGTGAAGTAAAAATTATAATCTGTGTAAGCCTACATTCTTCAGTCGCACCACCTCCTGCTAAGGCATTCATGTCTCTAAAATAAATACTGACGCAGCCGAGGCAAACATAAATACATAATATTTAAAGAAACAGTAAAAATTATAAAGTTAATTTTTTTTAAACATTTGGGGCGAAGGCTACCGGAAACTTTTTACTATACGTGCGGTTGCTACTACTTCAAGTTCGGCTCCCCAACAGTTGAACTACAATACAACAAACCATCTTTCTTCAATTCTAAACATTTTCACTTTCGCCCTCGTGCATAATAAAATCGTGGTCATGCATGGCATTTCAAAGCCATCATATAGCGATAGATTCGACATCGCTTAAACTTACTGCATTCTCCTTGGATCTACCTGCAACGAAATGTGTAGCAAAACGATTTCTGCAAAAGTTTTAGCAGATAGAAGAATAAGTTTTTGTAAGAATAGTTTGTCTGAGAATGGGTAGAAAAGTCATGTGAATGATACAAACTTTTGTTTAGCAAGTATATTCTCCTACGTTAAAGGGATGTCTGCAACAATTCGATAATTATATGCAGCAATAACCTGACTTTTATAAAGAGGAAAATAAATGCCCTATTCCGTCAATGTTAAATTTACGAACCTCAATGACCCATTATCTCATAATCTATTTAAGATATGAGACTGACATTTTTACAGGATATAGATGCCTGCCTTCTAAGTTCCCTCTTTTACTTTTATACAATAATAT
This sequence comes from Deroplatys truncata, assembly GCA_030765065.1. Classification (NCBI taxonomy): domain Eukaryota; kingdom Metazoa; phylum Arthropoda; class Insecta; order Mantodea; family Mantidae; genus Deroplatys; species Deroplatys truncata. Next base: position 165,768,456 of record CM060979.1, read on the forward strand.
GGTTTATTAAGGGAAAAATTAAGTATTTTCTTAATTTGGCAAATTGTATTTTTAAAAGGAGTCAGCAATTAATTTATTAAAACATAACCAACTGTCACCAAAATGGATCAGTAACACCACTGAGGTATTGTTTTTGTCTTATAAAACTTTCATGCAGTTCCTGAGAAAACGGGTCATTTATATGTTTTTTAGAGAAAACACCATTCAAGGTAAAAATGGAGGAAAAAATCTGAAGTGTTACACTCACATGACTTTCTCTACTCTTGTATAAACTATTTTTACAAACGCTTATTCTACGTCTGCTTCATATTAATCGAGATAAACATTTGCAGAAACTATCTTATGGCTAATTTTCTTGTAGGTGCAAGGGGAATATGGAAGGCTTTAAGCGAGAGTCAATTTTTTAAAGAGCTGGTTGCTATGTGGAGCATTTCATTCTCTTTGCATATTCAGGACATTGAGAAGAAAGAAAGAAAAAAAAGAGTAACGAATACCCTTTTGAGTAAAATTATATAAGTATTGGAAAATTCAAACAAATAGCAAGGAATACCTCGGAAATGGTTCATTCAAAAAAAAAAAAAAAAAAAGCATATGACAGAAATTGTGTGTTTTGATATCTACTTTTATTTATTTTTTTTCGTAGAAAACTTTTGTCTATCTCTTACGGTTTACCAGTTATGCAAATGCCATTCAGAATGAAGAGGACTTTTGGGAACATTCCCAGATAATTCAAGATATAAATTTGATTTGTCATGAAAATATCTTATACATGTATTTTAATCAAAATCGTTAGAGTCATTTTTGAGAAAATCAAAATTTTCGAAAAATGTTCCATGTAAAGGGTAGTCTGGGATGGGGGGATTTTCTTGAAGATCTTCGTGTCGCATCTTTGAAAGATACTGAACCTAATATGTACCATGTTTGGTATTTATCCGACTTTTCGTTTATGAGTTACGGTGTTCACAGACACACAGACCTTTTACTAAAAATTCTTTTTTTTTATTTATTCAGGGAGCCTCAAAACATGTATTTCGGTGAAATCTCGGTATGGATTTTTGGGTGGAATGCAATATTTCCCCTACTTACTATGCGTAGTAGAGAAACTAATAACCTCACATATTTTTACAAAGAAAAACTCAAATTGCTTGAATATGAGAAAACTGCCTATCTGGAAGTGGTAGCAATTTGTAGGGCAAAGATTTCCTTAAAAGATCAGCTAAAAATGTATCTGTTTACCCCAAAGAATATAGGAGTATTATTTTTTCTGTGAAGTGATGCAGAATTCAGAGTACAAAATGACAGATGCACTACCATTTTTAAAAAAAAAATATTTAAAAAACAAGTATTATACCTACAATGATAAAATATATGTCAAATTATAGAGGAAATTCTAATGTATAAGACTACACAAAAAACTAAAATTGTGAGTTTTTGGCAACATCGCCATTTAGTCTCCCCTTAAGTTATACACACATACTGTTTTATTGAAAAGTATGTTGAAGACATAGGAATCCAGGCATTGACTTCTAAGGGAATCCTTGTATACATTTCAAGAGCAAACTTAAAAGGTACACGATTGTACAATTTAGTAACAGCACCTGTCTTACATGAATAAACGTATTATCTTATCCTGTTTTAGAAGAAGGGTAAGTGAAAAGCAGGAATAGTTAAACCGGTTTGAGTGCATATCATCGGGCCAAGTTCCCCACGGCGATGAATGACACACAGATGTTTCTTGCAGCTTAGCTGCATGCTACCCCCTCTGCAGTAGACCGCTTCGCCCTTCCGTCTGCAACTCGGGCGTGAAGGCTTCCATAACGGATTCAAGATGACACTCACACATGCACCAGATCATCTCGTCCCTAGACTGCTCAGTTGCCACATTTCCTATTCATTCAATGAGAAAGCTGATTGCTCTTGATCTTATTGAATATGCAAGTTCAGGATAACGATAGGTATTGATCTCAAAGTCGGCATGCCTAGCATTAAGGAATCTGGGAGGAACCGAGAGAAAGTAAATGAAGATAATGAGCAACTAAAGCCAGGGGAGCTATAAGAAGACACTAACAATGAATTAGAAAGAAAGTGTTATGAAATAGCGTTTGTGCAGGAAAGATCCGAAGAAACTTTTTTGTTTGTTTGCAATATTTTGGAACACATGAGTTATTTTTTGTTGTTGCTTCATTTGTATAGGTTCTTTAAGGTAATGTATATTGAAATTTCAAAAATCCACTGTATATAAGACATACTTTTAAAATTTATTCCAGTTATTACACGCAATAACAGTAATGTTTTTGTCATGTTTCAAAATTGTAGCTTGCATTGTTATTTCAATATTTTTACTTTCTCTACTACGTATAGTAAGTAGTGGAAGTATTGCATTCCACCCAAAAATTCGATATCGAGATTTCACCGTAAATACATGTTTTGAGGGCACTGAATGAAAAAAAAGCATTTTTAGAAAAAGGTGTATGTGTTGGTCAGTATGTATCTGTGTGTCTGTGAACAGCACAACTCAAAAACGATAATTGATAAATACCAAACTTGGTATTAGGTTCAGTATCTTTCAAAGATGCGACACGAAGATTTTCAAGAAAATCCCCCTACCTCAGAATACCATTTACTTGGAAAATGTGTCAAAAATTTTGATTTTCTCAAAAACGACTCTAACGATACTTTCATGGCAAATGAAATGCATATCTTGAATTTTCTGGTAATGTCCCCAAAAGTCGTTTTCATACTGAATGAACTTTGCACAACTGGTAAACCGTAAGAGGCAGACAAAATTTTACTACACAAAAACACATAAGCTGCAGATCTCTTAAAATGCACAATTTATGTCAATAGGATTTTTTTTTTCGAGTGAAACATTTCCGAGATATTCCTTGTTATTTGTTTGAATTTTCCAATACTTATACTATTTCTCAAATGGAAATTTGTTATTGTTTGTTTTTTATGTCCTGGACATGCAAAGAGAATGAAATGCTCTCCATAGCAACCAGCTCTTAAAAGATTTGACTATCGCTTAAAGGCTACCATATTACCCCTTCACCTACAAGAAAATTAGCAATACAATAGTTTCTGCAAACTTACATCAATTAACATGAAATAGATGGGGAATAAGCGTTTGTAAAAATAGTTTGTACAAGAGAGTAGAGAAAGTCATGTGAGTGTAACACATCAGATTTTTTTATGTCCTGGATTTACAAAGAGAATGGAATGCGCCACATAGCAACCAGCTCTTAAAAGATCTGATTAAAGCCTACCATATTCCCCTTGCACCTAGAAGAAAATCAACAATAAGATTAACATCTCGATAAATATAAAGTAGATAGAGAATAAGCGTTTGTAAAAATAGTTTGTACAAGAGCAGAGAAGGTCATGTGAGTGCAAAACAGATTTTTTATCATCTAAATTCATTGTTCTAATAAAAATTAACTCCAAGCTGCATTTTTAAAAATAATCACACCAGAAATTTAGGTTTTATAGTAAATGAGCTTAGAAAACGATCCATTATATCAGATGTTTTATATGAGTTAACCTCTAATTATTGTATAGAGTTATTACTTTTTGTACTCTCCAATATTCTTGATTTTTAAATACTTAATCATTTATTTTTCAAAATACGAGCATTAGTTTAAAAAAGTATGTGCTACTTTTCTTAAATGCAATTTTGAGAGGCAACAAAAAGATTCGAATGAAACTTGTATAAAATTGCACACTTTGAGTATGGAAAAATGCTGGAAAAAGTTTGTGAGAAAACAAGGTTTAGTTGGGCGTGCCTATTAATTAGCATGCACTTGTCCAGTTATAACTTTAGTTACGATAATAGGTAGTTAGAAGGTATTGCATTCCACCCAAAAATTCTATATCGAGGTTTTAGCGGAAATACATGTTTTGAGGCCCCCTGAATCCAAAAAAGGATTTTTAGAAAAAGGTCCACGTGTTTGTGTGCATGTGTGTGTGACTGAGAACAGCATAATTCAAAAACGAATAGTCGGATCAACACCAAACTTGGTCTTTAAGTTCAGTATCTTCCAAAGATGAGACACAAGACTTTCAAGAAAATACCCCACCCCAAATTAACCTTTACATGGAGAATTTTTTTGAAAATTTTAATTTTCTAAAAAATGGCTATAGCGATTTTGATTAAAATGCCATATATTAAAGATATTTACATGGCAAATAAAATGTATATTTTGAATTTTCTGGGAATAGTCTATGAAGTCCACTTCATTTGGAAGAAATTTTGTATAATCTTGTGTAACTGGCAAACGTTAACCTATAGATGAAAACGTACTATACAAAAATGTAGATCTGTTTAAAGCACGCAATTTATTTCAAATAAGTTTTTTTTGTGTGTGTGTGTGTGTGTGTGTGTGTGTGTGGCATAAGCCATTTCTGAGATATCAGTTATTGAAGGTTCGAATTGTTCATTTTTTTGGCCATTTTCTTAAAGTCCTATCAAATTCAGCTGCGTTGGCATGCAAACAGTATGGAATTTTAAGGCCAGCATATAGGGTCCATTTCTTAAACATCTGACTATCTCTATTCCCTTTGTACCTATAACGAAATCTGTAATGCAGCTATTTCCGGAAAGTTTTATCCCGATTAAAATGAAGAAGATAGGAAAATAAAACTTCGTAAAAATAATTTTGTGTATCCACTAATAAGAACTAGAGGGTAGAGAAAGTCATGTGAATGTAGCACAAGATTATTTTACTGTAGGTTTCTTAAGTCTGGGTATTAATCAATTCCAACATTAATCACAATCACATTCACTCCCACATGCATACTTCTAGACTCTGCGAAGAGTGGGGAAATATTCTAATTAAAGAAAAAAAAAACCCTCCACAGGCGGGAATCGAACTCGGGAGCTCTGGGTTTAGAAATTAGAATGCCAACATTAGTTGCCAATGAAAGCGCCGTTTAAAATGAACCCCTGCGGCCTGTTTCATAATATTCTATAAACTATTACTATGCTTGTCGTTTATAATTTGCAAATGTTTCTCAGACTGCCTATGCACTATAGTGTTTAGCATGCTTTAAGAGGTTGTAGGTCCTTGGCTAGATGGAAGAATTCTTACTAGGCGTTCCCTCTCTAGAGTCTGGAAGTTTAAATGGGATGTCAAATTGAGTTTTATTTATGGACGCTCTTTAACTGCTGTGGTCCTTAGCGTCCCATTCTATATTGGGCGTGAAAGACTGGAAATTTTGCTCAGAGGCCTCTTTATCAGGCTTGAGGTTCTTTTACGTGCCGTAAATCTATAACATGGAACCACCGGCTTTACTTCCCTTTCGAAGGAAGCCATGCTAAGGATTTTTACGCCCAAAAAATCTATCGCCCTCCGCCAGGTTTGAACCTGTGACATCGGGAATTCTACCGTGGTAACCACTACATTGAGTGGGATGTGAATGTATGGATAGCGAAGAAAATAAAGGGGGAAGAAGGAAACCCAACGATTAAAACCCAAGGTAAGGTAAAATCGTCGGTGAGACGGCTCAGGCAGTACCAAACACACATGGGTAGCCGAGGTCATTAAGGCATGCCAAGTCCGCGGTTCAAACCCCACCAGAGTTGTCCTCCTTGACGAATTTTTCCAGGTTTCCTCACTCCTCATAACTGACAAATGCTGGGGAGGTATCTACGCCTGGAATGATTCCTTCCCAAATTTCCTTTCCCCATTATCATTTCAAGTATCACCAGTGCCCACCGCCTATGATGCCGTATGTATAAGAACAGGCGTTAAACATTGCTAAAAGAAATCAGGCTGTCGCGTCTACCTATATCTTGCAATAAGGAAGTCACGGGTTCAAATTCTGTTTACTGGCCAATCTGACTTTTTATGTTTGTTTCGTCGGCTCCCATAGTCACAGGCAAATACCCGGCTATGTAATCATTACCACGATCCAAAGTTCCACAAAAGAAACAGGGAGGTGACTACGCAACTAAGATCCTCTGTCCGGATCACAATTACTATAGGTATGTATTACAGAAGAACAAAAATCCTACGATCGCAAAGACCACCCTCCAATTATTATTACTGAATGATAACTTTTGATGGCAAAAATCCGTATTGGACAAGATAGCATGCTAACTTCCAAATCTAGAGGTCCCGGGTTAGATTCTCGGCTGGAGGATGGGAATTTTTCTTTAGCCAGGATTATCCCACATCCTACCTAGAGTCTGGAAGTATGAGCGAGAGTGTAAAGGTGTGAATATAATGTCTATAAAGAAAACCCAATAAACAAACCCAAAGATACGCAATAGTAAAACGAGTGAACGTCCTTGCCCATGGCAATTGCTCCAAAAGTCAAAGCCGCCGATAAGACCTTAGATGTTAAAGGCGACATATAAATAGGGGCAAAATGCAGGCCACCGAGATAAGTTTCCCAAGAGCAGTGAATGGATGCATTCTCTTAGATAAAATCCAAAATCATAAAACTAGGGAAGAATTAGGAATAATTTCTTTGGAATGGAAAAAAGACTGAATTCCACCTGTAGGATCCCAAAGATTTCAACTAGTGTCTGAGGAAGAAGTCATCCAGGAAGACCAAGGAAATCCTGTTCTAATACTTTTTGAAGCCGGTACGGGCATTTTTGCCCAAGTGCAGACGAAGTAAAAGAAGACAATTACTTATTAAATTTGATTGCTGTTTTGTGGGTACTTAAAAGCTGGAGTGTGATGCTGGATAATCCTGTGTCTTTTGTTTTGTAGGTGGTACTTTGGATTGCGGTATTGAACAGTTCAGTATCCGATATTTACTTGGCGAATGAGGTTTGTCTGAGGTAAAACACAATAAAAAAAGTCAGATTGGCTGATGCCCTTTATTTACCGTAGCTCGTTTTGTTGTCTCGTACACGAGCTGCTCCAATGGTAAGTTTTGAGATTTTTCTATCAGGGAATGCGTGGATGTATTGTCAAAGTCAACACCGGTTAAAATTGAATGAGACATTTAATTTGATTTAATATTTGAGCGTTTGAAGCGAGTTGCCGACCGTTTGAATCTAAAGAATGAAACTGATTATGAATCGTAGTACTTGAAATTGTGACAACTGCTAACTTTTGCAGCATCAAAGTTACGGTTGGAAATAACTGTTTCCGCAATAAAAGGAACTAGAAGTGTAACTTGCCGTGAGTCGCTGAAATGCTTATCGGCGAGACCTCTCGCAATAGCCGCGAAATCTTACTTACACAAGCGCGTCTCTAAGTGCTTAAAATAGCACGAGCAACACATACTGATGACGGTACCGGAGAGAGAGAGAGAGGGAGTAACTCTGATTTAAAATTGCACGCATTTATTACTTTTAACTCCGCCTACGTATTATTCCCCCTTCCAATATTCTACTTTATTCTTTAAGTATGCATATATGACACTTACTAGGCGATGGCTCAGTTTTCTAAGAATTTCCTTCGCCTCTGTTATTTACACAATTCTCTCTACCCCACACTTTCTTTATCTCCCTGTATATCCTCAATGAATTTTTGTTGTTGAAATTACTAAATATATCCTGGATTTCAGTGTCCTCAATTCTTTGTTTGACTTCTTTCCAAAAACCCCTCTCCATAACCTCTCTGTCGCATCACACCATACCCAATCCGACTTTTTTTCTATGGTCTCTCTGATCCAGGTATTACTCCTCATCGTTTTGTCTTGAAAATTTAGGCAATGTCTCAAGATGTTATTCTCTTCCAAGTTCTTGATCCTAAACCAATACTTCAATGTTCTTGTCATTATTTTTCCTTTACTCCCAACTCTACCTAGTTCAGTTTGTTGAGCCTTTTGCTAGCCCCAAAATTTGTTTGCAAAAATTCCTGTGAATCGAATCAACGTTTAGCCATCCCTCATCAATACCCCATATTTCAGTCCCATACAACATTTTGGCCTCTACTACTGCCGAATATATTCTCTCCAATCACTTTATATGTGTTCCTGGTAGTTTGTGCCTGCAGGCACTAATAACTTTTAAAGCTAGCCTTCCTTTACCTTATTCTTAGTTCCCTCCACCTCCATTACGCTAAGCCTAATGCCCAAATAATCAAATTTATTGACTACTTCAACTTCGGTCCCTTCCCAATACCATTTTTCATTATTTCGTAACTTGTTTCCTTTCTTAAATACCATGACTTTTTCTTTCCGCGTATTTATTTTAAAACCCCACTCCGTACAAAATTCAGTTATTGTTTTAGGCCTATATCGGTAATTGACGCCACTACTATTAAATTATGTAGTTAGCTTCCCGTCGCTCCGTTGCCGTATAGAGACACCCTAGCAGTGTTTTCTCTAATCAAAGCGAGCTTCTACAGTCGCTGATTCCACCATTAGGCGCGCATGGGAGCAGATCATTCATAGATAGCCCCACGGAAGAGAAGCAGGACGCTGCCGGTGTGAAATGGACAGTTTTGTTCAGGGATCTTCCCTTTCAAGATGTGAGGTTCTTTTACGTGCAAATAAACATTACACGGTACCAACGCCCTCCACCAGGTTTGAATCCGCGTCCTCGTGGACTAGAGGCCAGCGCGGTAACCACTAGACCACGGAGGAATTATCGCAGTTTATGCTCTAACTGGTGTATCTATTTATAATTAGATTTTTTTTTTGGATCGTATAACATAAACATTTTCACTAGAACACCGTAACTAAGCGTATTTAGAACCTTCATTTAAAATACACAAGGATGGATTTTGCGTTTTAAACACAAGCTAAGCTTTGATGTTATTTATGAAATCATTAAACGCCTAACCAATCTCTTCACTTGTTTAATACATTACTCGCCTTAAGGCAAGTCCACACTGTTCAACATATCAACAGTTAACAAAATGTTTCATTCAACATATTAAATGCCTTCAACATGTAACTGCAAACGTTTAACATTCCATCCACACCAGTTGACTTATTGGGACAACAAAATCTCTCAACTAAAGAAAATGGACTCCATGATCAGGATTTGACTATTGCTATTTGTATCTGTGCTTGATATGCAATAAAAAGAAAAGTGGAAGGTGATGACGTCTATCTTGTTAATCGACACAGGAGTGAAAACATTTTGAATGAGTTTAAATTTGGAGCAGGTTTGACTTTAATTTCTTGAGAACAAGTCAAAGTGACTTCAACTTTGTTTTGAGCAAGGTTTCTAACCTATAATTCACAAAAATGACACACATTTGAGAGCAGCCATTCCAGCTGCCAAACTTGAGCCTGTTTTACAATTCTCTAGCAAAGTGGGTTTTTTATTTGTGATATTGCCTCTGGAACAACAATAAATTGCACATAGTTTGGTATAAATGCTCATTATTTTTATTAGCTATATTACAATGTTCCATAATGATAGCCTCAACAAAGCTTTTATTAATGAAAGCGTCTTTTCTTTCGTACATTCCAGAACTTCACCTGAAGCAAACCAAATCAAAGATACGAGCACAGAACGAGTCAACACGGAACTACCGAACACAATAGCGTGAAGGAATCAGAAGTGCGCCATTGCCATGGTTACAGTCTGGAAACGTCCAAAGTTCACCCAATCACATACACAGAGAGCGAATTGACTTAACAAGTTTTCCGTTAAAAGCGGAAAACATTCAACATGTTAAAAGTGTCAAACACAACTCTTTCGGTAAACATGTTAAGTCAATTCTGTGATCGAAATTTGGCCAACATGTAAACTGTTAACATGTTGCACTTGACAAATTTTGTTAAATGTTAATCAGTGTGGACAGGGCTTTAGACCCACTGCAGGGTGCGCGTGCGGTTGCCGCTCATCCGAAGCAAAATGAGGTCAGGAGACCTCTTGGTTGTCCCCTGGCCTCTCGAGTTGTGGATCTCAGGATGTAAATGCTACAAGGGAAGAACTCTCTTCGTCGCAGTGTAATTTACGTAATGATCCTGTTGAAGCTCTGCTATAGATGAGCGTGTGCAGCACTGTTGATGTCACAAGTACGGGAGGCAAGACCACTAACGACCTGACAATAAACGACTATGCGAAACAACTGTCATCTACATTCGCGCGCAAACAGGCCACGGACAAAAACTACACGTTTTCTCCCGCATTTCTTTGAAACTGATGCTTAACAGTTCTCATTAGAAGTGAGATCAGTCACGCAGAAGTACTGAAGTTACATGTTAATGTCTATAGCTGTTCTTAATGAAGAATTAGTAATTATTTTTTCTTATAGTAAATAGAGTATTTTTTGTTCCATTTATATGCCGCCTTTAACATCCTAGGTTATATCGGCGGTTTTGCCGTTGGAAAATGCGAAAACATCTTTATATAATCTTTCTTTAAAGTCCTTAGGTATCAGCTATTTACAAATCAGGCTCACTGTGCATTTAAAAAAATGATTTCCGTTTCAAATAGGCTGTTCGAAACTTCCCTTGGATTGGAAGTTTTGCCAGAATGCTTGAAATGTTGTATATGGTGTGGTGATAAAAGGTTACTAGGATTGCTAATTTTACATAAAAACCATGACGCTGACCTTTGACACATCTGTGTTGTTCCTTGCTGTCGCTTCAGGAGACTAAGAGCCCCGGGTTCGATTGTTGGATGGCAGGGATTAGGAACTTGTTCTGGTTGAGCTGAGGTTCTGGTTTTCAGGGGTGGTGACACTGCCTTGAAAATATTAATAATGCTGCCGGCGAAGATTGAGTTATTATTCCTGTATTTTGTCACGAAGATTCCTATCTGGTCGACCCGCCACCTTCGTGTCAAAACCATTGTTATTATTGTCATAGTCGCTACTTATGTGTTCCTCCGACTAGTCCTCGAATTGCCTAGATTTCACAACTTCATTTTCACACTATAAACTTTTGATTATTTTCTTCTTATTTTGGTTTCATCAACCGTCCTCGTGGTTAGTTTGTACCGGAATGTGTCTCGGCGTTTTTTGTTTGTTTTTTGTTTCCTTTTTCACGCCTTTCGGCGAACTTAGAATTTTCCCCCACCTTTCTTATGTTTCGTTCCGTTTTAAGTTAAAACATATCATGTGATGTATACGCGATCTTTGATTGGCTATCATTTTTGTTTCATGATTTTATTGTTGGCTACCCCCACTTGACAACTTTCACGTCTGCTGCTTACAGCTTATTTTGAGTTTTAAAATCTTCCCACGAATATTCTTAGATAGTAGATAAGACACGTATACTTTCTGACCCTGCTAAGCTTTGAAACCATTGTAAACTACACGTCCGAGCCAAAGTACAAAAGCGAAACTTCCGGTAGACTTCTTGTCGCCGATAGCAGGTACATCTGCTTTCGTTTCGAGGAAAACAAAAATTGTTTTTCTGCCTTTTCAACAAAACCCCTTTCTAGTATGAATTTACAGAGCGGGCGTCTTTTTATTTTATAAATTGATTCTCTTTATACCCTTTATCTCTTTTCGTTACATTTTTGTCGTTATGTTTGATTTCGATCGTATATTATTATTATTATTATTATTATTATTATTATTGCTATTTTCCCTCCTGGGTCTCGATAACCGGCTTTAACCAGTAGTAAACTAAACATTCGTAGAGAATAGATCACTTCACAGCTGCTGTTATTAACCTCTATCTGTATTGGTGATCAAAATTAGGTGAATGTACCTTTAAAATTGCAGGAGATTAATGCTTCCACCAAGTTATCTCAAGAGTGAAACACTTTAAGGCTTTCTACATGACGCTAATGTTAATGTTCTTTCACCACTAGAAAACCTTTCCCTACCTTTCCCTCTCACCACTAGCCACAGAGTGACAGGAACCTTTGGGATAAAGTTTCCGGCTCTTGCCACCTTTACTGCACTATTGTAATGGAACTGTTATTCCCTCACTCCCTTCTATTGCTTGCACTGCTCTAGCAATTGTTCGCAAAAGCTGAAAAGTGACAAAGCTGGATTTTGAAAGATCGGGTTGATGTTCTTTTTACTTTCTCTACCACGTACATTGTAGGTAGAGAAGGTATTGCATTCCACCCAAAAATTCGATACCAAGATTTCAGCGGAAATACATGTTTTGAGATCCCTAACTCCAATAAAAGCATTTCTAGAATACGGTCCGCGCGTGCGCGCGTGTGTAAACAGCACTGAAAAATACATTGTCTGATAAACACCGAATAACCTATGAAGCCCTCTTCATTGGGAAGGCATTTTGTATAATCATGTATAACTGGTAAACGTTAAGCGATAGGCGAAAACGTATTACACAAAAAATGTAGACCTCTTAAAAGTTTGTATAAGACAAAGTTTTTTTTGTGGCAAGCCGTTTAGATACATCCGTTAATAAAGGTTTGAATTGTTCATTTCTTGGTCATTCTCTTAAAACCCTTTCAACATTCAGTTGTCTCTGGCGATTGCATGGAAACAGTATGGAATTTTAAGGTCAGCATATAGGTCAATTTCTTAAACAGTTGACTGTCGCCGTTCCCTTTGTATCTGTAACGAAATGTGTAATGTAGCTATTTCTGCAAAGGTTTATTTGGATTAAAATGTAGTAGATAGAAAAACAAACTTGAGTAAGAATAACTTGTATACCCACTAATAAACGATAGAGAGTTGAGAAAGTAATTTGAATGTATCACATCAGATGATTTTTTTATTCCGTGCTTAAACGATGTAGTGTGCCAATTAGATTTATGGCTTCTTCTTCAGCAGGGTTTTCTAGTTGAGAAGTGAAGAATAGTAAAACACTGTTTCCTAATTTTTTTTTCAACAGAAAAGATCGGGAATATTCAGAGGGTTCGCTGTATCGCGGGGCCGCGGATCGCGCAAATGCGTGCTCCGCTCACTATTACACTGAGAGTTTTCCGTACTAAATCTCCCAGTTACTTACTCACGAGTGATAGTAATATGCACTATAATGAGTACTAACCTTATTATAAGTGGTGCTGAAGGTGATGTAATGAAGTCCAACTTCATTGAGACATTCCCGGCATCTTCGGATGAAATTTCCAATCGCAAGCATAATTTCTTCTTGCGTACATTATTCTCATAATTTCTGTGCTTATAATGTCCGTAAGTTCATCTATGGTGTGAAAATTCTTTCTATAAACTTTATTTTATTAGGGTTCGAATGATGCACCACTTTCGTCAATTTTTCCTCCTTTTAGAATATTTCGTTTTCGCTTCTTAGGTTTAGCGTTTAGCGATCTCGTCCTAAATTTATTAACCAGACGTTTAACAGTTTCTCTTGAATAAACTTTCACCTTTGAGATGCACAAACTCTAGTGCTTACAGCACTAACAGAAGGCAGCAACTGACGCAGTGCGAGTATAATACAGCTGATAAACGTAGCCTTGAGCACGTCATTCACCACTAGTGCACAGCGGAAAAATATCGAAGTCATTGCAGTGCAGGCGGGGCATACATACACGCGATCTGTGTCTCCACCATTCAAATACCGCTCTGTTTAATCAGAAAACTCTCTTGTATATTGCGATACAAGTGCGCTAAGTGCATCGTTAGCGAACGAGGAAGAGTTTGAAAAAGACAAGACGAAGTCGAGTGATTATTTTATACATCTGCTTCCAATGCACTTTAGGCACGTGTATTATATACTTTTTTTCAGCGATAGTGAATAAATGAAATGGTACTTCTACGAAAATAAAATGAATTACTAACAAACGTTGAACATGGTGGTTACAGTTACAAACAAGGTCGCCAACATTAACATTGGTGAAGTGGTGATCCATTACCCACGCCTGGTTGTTGCCTAAAACGGCAATAACTTGCAAATTATACTTAGTTGCTAAATAAATTAAATAGTAAATACATATTAATAAATGAAAAGAACAAAGTATAACAAGTGTTCCAGGCTCGAATAAATTGGTGAATCTTGACGTTTTGTCTTCAGCTGCAGAGGACATCCTCAGAAGTGGCAAGAACGGCTGGCGGCTGCGGGCTCATTTGTCAGGGAACATAATTTATAATGTTGGAATGGTGGGAGGGTTTGTGCATGGACTGCTCTGTTGTGTTGGCCGATGCGAAGGCGTTGTAAAGAAGGATCCAAACTGCTGGTTTAACTTAAATCCTGAGGATGTCCTCCACAGTAGAGGACGAAACGTAAAGTTTCACTAATTTTATTCTTCGTCCGATACCTCCGAGCCCGGAAGACGCGTTTACATTTTACTAATATTACCGGTCGTAAAAGTCTATGCTCATAAATTAAAAGGAAGTAAAGACCCAGGTAAGACTTAAGTGTTAAAATTTAACTATCAAATATGTTTATATTTCATGTCTGCAATAATAAATATATCAAAAGCTAGATGATTTAATATAGTTCATACACATATGTTCAGTAAAATAGGCAGAACACGCAGGTAGGTAGGTTACCAGCACTGAATGCAGGAAAATTCAACTATCCACCATGGCAGCATGAACTAGAAGTGGATAAAAAACTACTTTCGTCGAAAAACAATGTTTATTGATACAATGCGTGAAGATTAATAAATCGAAATTTATATTTATGCCATTTTATAAGTTTGAGTATTGCAGTCCGCAATACTGAATGGGATAAGGAAACAGAGCGATGGTGACACTAAACCAGGAATTTCATCTGCTGGAATGCCTGTAACAAAGATAGTGTTAATTACTCCCTGGAACTGCGAATTCCGCTTCCGTTCCTTGGTGAGTCACGGCCTGTCGGTTCCATTATGTTCATTCCCTCTTCATTCACAAGAAGCTTGCTTGAATAACCCGCTTCAGTTCTTTTAAATTTGCCACTTACAACGGCTGAGATGAGTTTCTCTGAATAAAACTGTTCTCTGTCATCACTTTCAGAAGCAGAATCGCGAGTTGTTCTCTGTAGGACTTTGAAGTGCTCTGTGAAGTTGATGGAGCCTAATATGCCCTGAGCAGTTGCAGCTTTTGTCTTTCCTTTTCTTTTTAGAATAAGGAGAGCAGAGAGATACCCAAGCACAATTTTACGCTGTCGTAGTTTGAAATATTCCACTGTGCTGGAAAATAGCCACTGCAGTGCCTGGGTTATAAAATATGTCAGTGTAAATTAATTAAATCAGAGAAAAAAAAATATATCTCACTCCTATGTGCAGATAAGCATTATAAAAAGTATTTATGATTTTAATAAACTAGGAAAGGATTTTAACGCATCAGTTGCAAATGAAACTAGGTTAGGATAGGACTAGAAGCGAAGAGGGACCTCGACTTCCGTAGAGCTTCTGTACCTATGCACCTCGGCCCCCCCGGGAGGGAGGGGTGAGGTGAGAGGAGACAGAAGGCGGCTGGACCAGGAGGCACGACAGGCAGAGGGCAGGGCCCCTACCATTTGCAGATTTGAACTCTCCGGGTGGCGACTGACCCCTCCCCCTGTGGGCTTACGGGGGCGCGCGACCCAGAGACCGCTCACAGTCCGGGGGACGAAGGTTTCTACAGAGCATTTTTTCCCTGCCATGCACACGCCAAGACTTCCCGCCGACACTTGCAACCCTGAAAGAAACCAAGCGGATGAAAGATGAAGTGAAATGAGAATGGAGATGAAATGGAGGGACAGGAAATTCGGGGGATGTAATGATCCTTCGAGCATTCGCCTGGCGGAAACTCCCCGAAAAAACCCATGGGTCAGGAAAGTCGGCCACGGGAATCGAACCCACGACCTCCCGAATGCGGGCCACGACCTTATCGCCTGAGCCATCCCGCTCGGTAAATTAAACTAAATCTAATCTTTTATTGGCAATGCTTCAGTAAGATAAAAAAAATCTGATGTGTTACACTCACATGACTTTCTCTACTCTTGTACAAACTATTTTTACAAACGCTTATTCACCATCTACTTCATGTTAATCGAGATAAACATTTGCAGACTCTATCTTATTGCTAATTTTCTTGTAGATGTAAGGGGAATATATATTTACAAGGGCAGTATAGAAATACAGTAGCCTTTAAGCACATACATATCTCTTAATAGCTGGTTGCTAGGTGCAGCACCATTCCCTTTCCCACAGATTAATCCTCTTTGCATATCCAAGACAAAAAAATGAATAACGAATTCCCGTTTGAGAAAAAGTATAAGTTTTGGAAAATTTAAGGGAATAACAAGCAATATCTCGAAAATGGTTCACTCAAAAAAAATGTATATGACATAAATTGTGTATTTTAACGCGATCTACATTTTTTGTGTAGTAAAATTTTGTCTATCTCTTATGGTTTACCAGTTATGCAAAAGTCGTTCACAATGAAGAATACTTTTGGAGACATTCCCAGGAAATTCAAGATATACATTTTATTTGTCATAAAAATATCTTAAACATATGAAATTTTAATCAAAATCGTTGGAGCCATTTTTGAGAAAATTAAAATTTTCGAGAAATCTTCCATGTAAAGAGTACTCTGGGGTGGGGGGATTTTCTTGAAAACCTTCGTGTCGCATCCTTGGAAGATACTGAACCTAAATACCAAGTTTGGTGTTTATCCGACTGTTCGTTTCTGAGTTATGCTGTTCACAGACAGACACACACACAGACACACACACACACACACACGGACATGTTTCCAAAAATGCTTTTTTTGGATTCAGGGGGTCTCAAAACATGTATTTCCGGCGAAATCTCGGTATCGAATTTTTGGGTGGAATACAATACTTCCCCTACTTACTATACGTAGTAGAGAAAGTAAAAATGAATAACGAATTCCCATTTGTGAAAATAAGTATTGAAACATTTAAGGGAATAACAAGCAATATCTCGAAAATGGTTCACTCAACAACAAAAATGTATATGACATAAATTGTGTAATTTAACGCGATCTAGATCTTTTATGTAGTAAAATTTTGTCTCTCTCTTATGGTTTACCAGTTTCCAAAAGTCGTTCACAATGAAGAGTACTTTTGGAGACATTCCCAGAAAATTCAAGATATGCATTTTATTTGTCATGAAAATATCTTATACATATGATATTTTAATCAAAATCGTTAGAGCCATTTTTGAGAAAATTAAAATTTTCGAAAAATGTTCCATGTAAAGGGTACTCTGGAGTGGGGGGATTTTCTTGAAAACCTTCGTGTCGCATCTCTGGAAGATACTGAACCTAAATACCAAGTTGGGTGTTTATCCGACTGTTCGTTTCTGAGTTATGCTGTTCACAGACAGACACACGGACATGTTTCCAAAAATGCTTTTTTTGGATTCAGAGGATCTCAAAACATGTATTTCCGGTGAAATCTCGGTATCGAATTTTTGGGTGGAATACAATACTTCCCCTACTTACTATACGTAGTGGAATATATTATAATTGTACAGAACATCCCTATTCGAGACGGTAAAACCATCTTCTGTATAGACCTATACGGAACGCCCAAAATAAGCAAGTAAAAGAGTGACAATTTTCATTGTTTCCTTTTAATATTTCATGCATTTTCTATGTTATATTATCGCATTTCAGATGAAGTGAAAACATGTCAAGCAATTCTGATTCCTGATGCTTGTGATTTTACGCGCACGGCGCGGCTATGTTTCTGCACGCTACTAGAATTTAGCTGTCTTATGACAACTCATAAAAAAAAGTTAGCTATCACATTAGGGTTTCCTGTGTAGATAATAGATGTACAAAAGATTTATTTATAGTATGGCGTGTTGTGAGTATAGGATACTCTCAAATTAATTGCATTTTTTTCAATTAAAGCAGCGTCTTAACCATCAGTGTGAACCTGTCCCTTTTTAGCATTCTAAAACCCAGGAACCCTAAAATACACTAATGATATAACTAGATATGTGGGACACAGTAAGAACACTAAAAAACACCACAAAGAAATATATAGTAATACCATTTTACAAAACAATTGTCGCATTTTTATGTTTATATGGTAGGGAGATTGTAATTTTAAAGAAGAGAATATAAATAAAGTACAAACAACCGAGATGGGATTTTTAAGGTCAATCATGGTACAATACAAGACAGAATAAGAAACGAAACAATAGGACACTAGCACTCCATAAACAAATTAAAACCCAGCGCAGTAGCTCAACCTTTGCACCATTCTTGTACCCGGTTTCCAGCGATAATAGAAAGAAGAGTTATCGAGGTGCAGCCACTTCCTTTAGAATAAGTTACGATGACGTTCATAAGAGGGGGGATTTCGATAATAAAGTAGACGGCAACATCTTAAAGAAGACTCGACATGTGAGCCTGCAGCGGGAACTTGTAAATTTGGAACAGTCATTCATTACTTCCTTCTCAAGTGTACACTAAATCTTAGCGAGCGCGGCCACGGTGCCTGGGGGCGATAAGCCAAAGGAAATTGCCGAGTCAAAAATAATAGTATTTCATACCTCGTGGGGGCAATGAGAGTACGCCAACGCGGTCAAAGCTCTGTGTGTAGGAACAATCGCTTTGATGTTTGCATTCCGGAAGCTGATTTCGCTTGATTATGACTACCGCTGCGGTAACTATACTTGCAGGCTTCTAGCCGCGGTTTTGATTCTCGGCGCAATTCTCTAGCCTCTGAAGAGCCTTTGTGTGACATAAGAAACGCTACAAGGTTTCCATCCTGATTGTGATAGCCTTTACAGCACTAGATTAATGAAGGACACTATAGACTGAACACCTGTTCTACGGATGATTATTTTTTCCTTTGTTTTCGGCATTGCTGTGCGATACGCAGCGATTAAACATCTTAATAAAGTACATTCGTTTGAATGCGTGGCTGTATTACGGGGAATTGCTTGCCCTGCACTGCGCTGTTTCTAACTGGTTTTGTTCTCCCTCCACTTTCCTTCCTTTCCGTGTGCCGGCTAATCAGTTGACGCGAAGTCTATGCTGTTGAGATACTAGGTTGATACTTGATGAAATGTGTGTTAGTGGCGTTATTATGTCCGTATACTTTAAGAATCTGATGTATGATGTCCTCCGTGGACTAGTGGTACCGTGCTAGTCTCTAGTTCCCAAGGTCGCGGGTTCAAACCCGGCGGAGGGCGATGGATTTTTTCGGGCGTAAAAATCCTTAGCATGCTTCCTTCGGAAGGGAAATAAAGCCGGTGATCCCGTGTTAGATTTACGGCACGTAAAAGAACCTCAAGCCTGATAAAGAGGCCTCTGAGCAAAATTACCGGTCTTTCACGCCCAATATAGAATGCGACGCTAAGAACCATAGTAGTTAAAGAGCGTCCATAAATAAAAACTCAATTTCAATTTCATGTATGATTCCTATGCAACAACAAACTCTTGTAGAGAAGTGAGACGGCGATTTATACACAGATCTCCTGCTGTTCGTGCACGTCACAGAGAAACGATTCGTAATCTTGTGAATAGATGTAGGGAAACGGGATCTATTTTTGAGAAGAAACCGAAAGTAAATAGGTGTTCTTACAGAGAAAAAGCTCGATGGCATCAGAGAATGGTTAGAACGAAGTGCAAAGAAATATCTGAGAAGCTTGCACAGGAATTTCGCAAATCCCGGCTCGGAATGCTATTAAACTTTTAAAATTAAAACCCAATAAGATAGCGTAGTTCAGAAATTGCAACCACGCGATAATGTAAGTAGAGTTAATTTCTACAATTGGGTATAGGATAATGTTAATGATCACTCTATTGACCCACTTTACGACGAAGCTTGGTTTTATTTACATGGTCTTGAAGAATTAATGAGTGTTAATGAACATTTGCTTAGGTGTGAGAGATATATGGCGGCACAAGGACATCATTTCCAATTCTTCTGTGACGAAGGTGTCTGGTTATTATAAACTTTGCATAAGAAATCTATGCGCTTGAATTTAAGGGGTTATGGATATCTGACTCTCCGGCAAACAGCGTGCTTCTCGGTGCCCAGAAATTTCCCGTAAGCCGGTCACGCATCCAAAGGTTCTGTATGTTTCAGCATTACAGCTTTCATCACAAGTGATTTAAAATTAATTGTAACGCCAAGCGATTACCCCTTCTCTTGGTTTTATCATGGAAGGGAAAGCAAATATAACTATTTCTCTGAACAAGCGTTTAATATGAAACCACCTCTTCTGCCGATTTTAAATTTATATTTGTTTATTTGACAAATTCAAGAACTTCCCACAGAGTTTGTCGTCACCGAGCACAAAGTAAACAATGCGTAATAGAATTTTAAAAAAATGACGTGTAGTGAACATATTATATCATACGAGGAAGAGAAAACTATAAAACATCAATTCTTTTGGTTAATTGCGTGTGTAAATATTTTTAACATCAGCGTAAAATAATTGCGAGGGCGGATTAGAATGACCTGGTCAGTGATTTCAAGTTACCGATGTAGAGAGCATAACGTCTTGGCGTATCTCTTGGGTACAGACGGTGGGTAAATAAATATGCTGTAGTAAGCATAGTGTTCCGTTTCGCAAACAGAGTAAGAAATATATCAGACAGTGATATAAGTGTATTATTCGTATGCAGTTCTTGCGATGTCGAAAGGAGCTTCTCACGATATAGCTTTTGTTGAAGCGAGAGCGCGGAGAAGGTTCACTTTCAACAACCTCCGCATGTGCATTAATCCACTGCAATGCACAGACTATGTACAGGGTGATTTATGAAGAACTGACACATTTATTTCTTTAATTGTTTCAAACCGAGTTATGCTAGCGTCAACGTATTATACCTGAAATGTAGAGGAACTTTAGGAGATTATTTACCTGTATAGCAAATGTTGAAAATGTCCTCCATCCTGCATAAGGCACAACTCAACAGGTCGTTCCGTGTTACTGGCCACTCGTTGGAGGACTGCCAAAGGCTTGAATCTCCTGTGTAATGTTGTGCTTCAGATCGTCCAATGTCTGGGGACGTGAAGCATAAACCCTGTCTTTGTGGCAGTAATTTGTATCACAATAATGTAAATGCCAGAGTGATTGTAGTGTAAATAAGCATTATTGTATGACATTGATTTGAGAT
This sequence comes from Deroplatys truncata, assembly GCA_030765065.1. Lineage (NCBI taxonomy): Eukaryota > Metazoa > Arthropoda > Insecta > Mantodea > Mantidae > Deroplatys > Deroplatys truncata. Next base: position 165,789,284 of record CM060979.1, read on the forward strand.
GTTAATTATAAGCATTATTAGGAAATAAGTTTACACGGCCTCACTGAAACTGACAATAAGAGCGGATAACAATGAGCGAGGGGGTGAGTCGAATATTAATTAGAAGAGACAAACAAATGACGTCAGATTGGCGCGCTTTTCTTAGAAATAGCGGGAATATTTTCCCTAGAGCATTTGTGTTCGTAATTTTGATTGGATATAAAAATAGACGCTAATGTTGGCGCGTTTTATTAACCAATAGCAGCTCGGTTATAATCTTTAGGCATATCGGGGTGTGGGAGTATAAAAAGCTAAAGTCAGAGGCAGATTTCGTCAGTCCAACAGAAGCATTCGCGTGTAATACGTCGATAATTCAATATAAGTATTCATGAGTTATACGTCGCGTAGTTCAACGGAAGCATACATAAAGTACACGTTACGCAATTCTACAGAATCTCTGGCGTCCTAAAGTTTATTATAAATGTGAAACACGCGAATTAATAATGTGCAGTAAATAAGTGATTATAGTGATATTAGAAAATATAACAGTTTCAGTCTGGCGTGTATCACGAGTCAATATGGGAACTTAATTAATTGTGAGGGTAATAAAAGTGTAAAAACAAATTCTTTTATCAGTGTTATCTTTGAATAACAAATCCTTTCCGTTTACACACCTTGATTAAGAGATATGCTCGACTTAATAATAATAATAGCTAGCCGGAGGACAATGAACCCAACATTCAAAGTAGTAATACAATAACAGGCGCCCAGCAAAAGATAACATGAAGTGACCGCGACAAATTGGCTCTCATACGTGGTGCATATAAAAACATGAAGCATCTTCCTACTACTAACAAACCATTCACTTCATCTTTTAAGTAACCCCATCCGGCGATGTCAAATCCGGAGATTTCGGTGGCCACAGGTTGTTAGAAATTATCCGGTCGTCAAAGAAATTTGCAATTAGTGCCATGGATTCATTTGATGTATGGCATGTAGCGCCGTCCTGCTGAAAATATCCTTGACTCAGCTCTACATCATCTAGTTGCTCAGCAAACCCCATGAAAATCCTTCGGTACTCTGCTATGTGCACATTGTTTTAAAAAAAATTGATTCCACTATTCTCTGTGCGGATATTGCGCACCAAACTCCGATTTTAACCGGGTGGATAGGTGCTTCATGAATAACAGGTGGATTTTCGCTGGCCCAATAGTGTGAGTTATTTGAGTTCACATAGCCGGATAAATGAACTATGCTTCATCTGTGAACCATGTGATGCACAATATGGCAGGGTTTTGCACAATGAACGCCTGAAACCAACAACATTTCAGTCGTCTATCCTCATCTGGTTCCTGTAACTGATGAACAACCGTAATCCTATACGGCTTTAGGTCTGCACTTTTTACAGCTCTGTGACACCCTGTCTCCTGTGACAAACGTCTTAATGATTTTTTGGATGACTGATCCAGTCGTCCCCTTACGTCAACAGCAACCGTGGGAAGCCTAGATGAACGAGCTTTGCATTTTTCACTCACCAGAGATCCAGTTGTTGCCAATTTATTTATCAGTCCCAGTATTGTGTTTCTTTGGAGAGGATTCCGAACACCAAGTTCTCTTTGGTATGCCCTTTGAGTAGCTGTAATTGAATTCGTAATCCAGTATTGCTTTACAAGGAAGAGTCGTTCATTTCATGTGTACTCCATTTTCACGTTGACTAGAATAAAATCTCAATAACAGGCGCGACAATAAAATAGCAATTACGAATAAAACATGAACATCTGCGTCTAGTGACAGGCAATCGAAACTCCAGAACATTCTGCTTAATTTGGCGCTAAAATTGGGGCATTGGGTGAATTTCGAACAGAATAATTGAAGAAAGAAATGGTCAGTTCTTCATAAATCACCCTGTAGTTTCCATTTTACACATATGTGAAATATAGTGTTCTATAACGGAATAAAAACATTAACAGCCGCCATGTACAGCATATTATACGCATTCTTTTGATACAATCCGTACGAACACAGCAGGTACGCACCCGTTGTTTACATTTGGACTCACCTTCTCTCCTTCAACATAGACTACAGTACAAGGCAAGTTAACCTCATAAAAACCGCCCCATAGTAATTACCTTCAATTTTTAAATGAGCGGTTTCTACAATTTTACAGATACATCTAAGGTTTTCTTGTGTCCTAACGAAAAATGTAGGAATTATTCCGGAAGCGCCCACCATTAGTCCGATGACTTCTTTGTCAATCAAATGATACATTTGTTTATAATTTGGAATAAAAATTAAATTGTGTCTTATTTATAGAAGCTCTTTACTACTATGGTTCTTAGCGTGCCATTCTATATTGGGCGTGAAATACTGGAAATTTTTTTCAGTGGCCTCAGACTTGAGGTTCTTTTACGTGCCGTAAATCTACGACATAGGTCCACCGGCTTTACTTCCCTTCCGAAGGAAGCCATGCTAAGAATTTTTGCGCCCGAAAAAATCCATCGCCCTCTATTTGATCCCGCGACCTCGGGAACCAGAGGCTAGCATGGTACCCCTAGACCACGGAGGACGACTAATTTGGAATGCTGGGTATTAAATTTCTCATTTTTCTCTGTTAACTTCTTCAGGTTTGTTAGAATGGTGTTGAAATCGAACGGTAGGATCAATTAAGTAGCCCTTTTAAGTGTTGTTGAACGCTATTATATTTATCTTCTTTGAACTAAGGTCCAATACAATCTCTTCATTGTCTAATTACGTGAGTTGCGTAAAACATTCCTAGGGAGATGATACTACCAAGACGTGGGCAAATGTTTTTCCCAATCTGTGTCATGTTACGCCTTGAGATCTACCCGACGCGGATTTGACTGCAAAACTTTTTCCATGTCGTTTTTCTTGTGTAGGAAAGGCCTTGATGGTTTCTGATCCACTTGTTGGTAGTCGTGCAGTCTTTGTATAGCTCAAATCTATACCTGTGAGTACCAAATAACCATTTCCTTATTTTTTAGTGTCTGCCGGATTTTCTAGCATCAGCAAGGTCTGTTCATGCAGAGCGAGAGCTCTCCACGGTAACGTGTGAGGCTCGCATTCGGGAGGTCCCAGGCTCGATTCCTGTCGGACCGGCCACTCTGACCAGTTTTTTAGTGGTTTCCCTTGGTCGGTAGGGTATGCTGGGGTGATTCTTCTTCTATCACAAATTTCCTGTCCATCAATTCCTTTCATCTGTTCCAGAGTTGCAGGACCAGGCAACGATGGTTAGTATATTGCGGAAGGTTAGTGGAATTTGCGCTATGGAAATATTTCTTCGTGGCGCTTGGCCGGCCTACTGGGGCGCCCTTCCTTCCTAGGAGCTGTCTGGTCTACTCCCGGGACCTTCTTGGAATGTTTAGGGGCCCGTCCTTGCTAGCGTACATCGTCATCCGGATCTGGCCACCCTTCGGGTTTCCCCATCGCCCCATCCAGGGATCACGTTGGAGGCACAAACGGTCCACTATGAGTTACGTGCAGTAGAGGGCTCGGGCCGGGCTTGGACTTGGAAATAAAGACGAAAAAATTTATCACATTCAGTATAACATTTTATTTATGTGATGTAAATATATTTAAACTCATGGTATTTTAATAAAAATCATTGCGATTTTTGAGGAAAAAGTAACGAAATCTTTTCCACGAAAAGCGAAAATAAATTTGAATGTCGCGATGCTGAGATGCCAGATAAACAGTTATCACAACACGGAGACATCCATAGCAGTAGTAATACTAGTAGTAATAAATAAATGGTTGCTTCGGCCAATTGGAAATAACATTACAACAGCAAGGTAGCCGCAAACTTCGCTTCCCTCCGTCCAACCACACCCAGAGTGGTAGTAATAGGGGCGGCATGTGGCCAGTAAGGCAGTATGATGTCAACATGCCGCTTGCTCATGCGGATCCCATGTCTTCAGTCGCCACTATTTCCCAAGAACCTGAGTGCATCACTTACCAGGGCCCCCATGGTGTCGGAAATCGAACCTGAATCCCTTCTCACCGCAGACAAGCAGCGTTTCGTGGACTGATGTTGATGATGATGATAATAATAATAATAATAATAATAATAATAATAATGAATAGCTGCAAAATAAGTTTATTTAAAATAAAACTAGACAGTAGGGCCGGGTGTTATAGTGCAACCTATGCTCGGGCTCGGCTCTGATCGGGCCTAAAAGTTCCGGCCCATCGGACCTCGTAACTTGCGGTGCTGTGATCCAGTTACTGGAGCCCAGTGGCAGCCAGAGATATAAAAAAGGAGGTGAAGTGATGGCAACAAAAATTATTATACTTTATTTTAACATCTATAACATTTATTATCATTACTGCTACAACAACTAATAATACTACTCATCCTATTTCTTATAAATTAAATATATCCTCCTATCCTTCAGGCTGGCATACTTATCAATAACGTCCGCGTAAAAAGTCTTGCTCTGGATTATTTTGGAACTTGGACAACCTAGTGTATTGAAATGCTAGCCAATGAAGAAAGCCGACCCTGCGGGAACATTGTCCTGTGGGAAAATATTTTCAGTCTTTTCAGACAAGAGAAACTGCGTTCCTCAGATGCACCTGTATAAAGTATAGTCAATACCAAAGTAAAATTAAAATTCCCATGGTTTTACAGATGAAACTGTCTGATCATTCCTATAAATGGAAGTTCTTGAACGCTTAACTATAGCATAACCCTAACGACTAGTCTGAAGATTTGTCGGTTTAAAAAAAGCACGTTCGTCACATCGAAGGATACACATTCTGCCATTTCTCTTAGAGTATCTGCGATTTTGCTATGATTTTTTTTCTAAAATTTTCAATTACAATTGACACTTTAAATGCTCCTCAGAATCTTTACACTTACTAAACGCACGCGTCACATTTTGGAAGTCACAAAATCTATGTGTATTTCAGATATCAAATGTACGAGGGCAGATCGTAACGCACAATAATGTTTTTACAAAAACGTTTAATAGTTAAAACAAAAACAAAAATTCGCAAATGAACTTACACCTTTTACCTACTTTTCGACATAGTCACCAAGTTTATCAACACATTTCTTCCATCGTGATACCAGTTTCAATATGTCCTTTCGTAGAAGTCCGTTTCCTTGGAGTGTAGGCATCTGGGGACTGTTGATTTCACTTCCGCATCTGTTGGCCGGCCAGGAATTTCTTCATGGGAGCAAATTGATGAAAGTCCGACGGTGCAAGGTCCGGACTGTATGGTGGATGCTGGAGCACCTCCCAACCAAATTTGGTGATTTTCTGACGAACAGCAGCAGCAACATGGGGGCGAGCATTGTCTGAAGCATTTTCACATCGTCAGCATTCATGTTGTGGCGTTTGTCACGAAGGGCACGACGCAACTTCACCAAAGTTTTCATGTAGGCTGCAGCATTCACAGTGGTCCCGTGTTCAGCAAAGTCCACCAATACAACACCACGCATATCCCAGAACACCATCACAAACGCTTTCCTATGAGATTGGGTCACTTTGAATTCTTTCTTCACTGGGCAACCGGCAAGTTTCGGGCGTGTAGTGGTATGCTCACGACTCATCACCAGTGACGATTCCTTTCAGAAAGTCATGCCCTTCTGCAGTGTACCGCGTTAGGTGATCCAAGCTCGTCATCATTCGCTGGCCCTTGTGGTTGTCTGTCAGGATTTTAGGTACCCAGCGAGCACTAAGTTTACGAAATTTCAACGTGTCATGAACAATATCGTACACTGCACCATAGAAAATGTTGAACTGTTGCGATAAGGTTCGTAGTTGCACACGCCGGTCGTTTAAAATTGCCGCCTCAATGCCTCTGACATTCTGTGGGGTTGCACCTGTTACCGGCCTCCCGGAGCGTGGCGAATCACAAAGGTTCACACGGTCCTCTAGGAAGAATGCACACCACCTGGAGACATTGCTACGGTCCATACAATCATCCCCATACACGCCACGCATGTCCCTGTGAATATCACTCGGTTTGTGCCCTTTGGCCCACAAATATCGAACCACAACTCTCTGCTCTTCACACGTGGACGACAGTAACATGCGCGCCATCTTTTTGGCGTAGTTCACGCTTCTCTTGCTAGAGCTGCACATGAAACAAAAATACCCTCTGTAGCGAAAACTTCAAACTATATCTGTGTGAAATTACAACATTCCAGCTGTAATATCAAGGCAAAAAAAAAAAATGTGCGTTACTTTTCGATCCGCCCTCGTATTACTGAACTAAAAGGCACGGCCAACAGAAGAGCTTTTTTAATGTCACCCTACTGCCATAAACATAGATACGTATTGTTGAAACCAAGAGTCCTTAAAATGAAGGTTCTATGATTTCCCGTTTTTTTTTTCCCACTTCCCTTTTAACATTTATTTCTGTTAAATCCACTGTCCGTCTGCAGTTTTCTTGTCTTTGTCCTTCTCCTTCCACTACTAAACTGTGTCTCTTGTAATATTAGCACCATGTCCCTAAACGAGTACATATTTCACTTTCACAGCTCAAGAGAAGCTATACTTCTAAATAGCTTTACACCATCAAATCAAATTGACATCAAGTTTGAAATTATGGCGCTTGTTACATTATAACATGCTAAGAAACCAAATATACAAAACACGCTAAATTACTTATCTTCTGCCAACTCTGTTCACTAAAGGTGTTGGCGTGTTAAAGAGAAACCCTCAACTCCTCTTCATCGCACTTGTATTTTGTACCTATATGCGTCACTGTTGTCATAGCAACCATGAATAGTTGGATATAATTTACTAAAGCAGTTCAACGTCAAATATAACCCTTATTTAAAATTGTGATTTCGTTCACTGCAGACAACAGCCCTCTAGCGGACAGAAAGTCAACTCTTGGCGCATGAATAGCACACTGTCGGCAACATAGAGCAAAAGCAAAAAGATGACAACAACAAGATGGTCATAAAATGTCACGAACAAAAATGTTAATGATGATAATCTGTCTGATATTAGAAAACAGGTGAAGCGAATCGCTGCTACTGCTGGAGACCTCTGGTCTGACTACTCCTAGCTCCCAAGACCAGTTTGCTGACTTATGATAGCATTATACCGAGCTCTTATGTCTGTGGCCAGCATTCGGAGGTCCCGGGATCGATCCCCGGTGACTGCCCACTCTGGTCCATGGGCTTTTCGTGGTTTCCCCGGGTCGTCAGCGAATGCTGGGGTGGTTCATCTTCCACGACTCCTTCCTCTCATTTCCTGTATCCATCGTCTTCCTTGCCATGTATTTCAGGGTTGTAGGACCAGGCGACGGTGTTCCACGGGTTGCGGCTGGGCGGTGGCTTGCACTCCGTAAATCTTTCTTCCCTGGCGTCGCTGCGGTACCACTCAGCGTGGAGCTCCGCTCCGGGGGTACCTGGAGGCTGGTGGTTTATGGGCAGGGACAGTGCGGCGTCGGATGCGTTCTCTCTGGAAGCGTTAGGGACCCCATCCATCCTTGTGCCCTTTCGGTATCCGGATCTGATCATCCTTCCCTCCCAGGGGTCACGTTGAAGCACAATGGGCCGACTGCTCTGCTCGGTTCCGGGGTCCTTCATGATACGTACCTTTACCTTTACCTTATGATAGCATTATTGTCGTTGGTGTTAATGTTTGTCGCTAAATCACGTATTTATACCTACATTTAACTTCTAAAGTATGAATAATGTTTATGAATTTTAATAGTTGAATGGATTTGTGGTACAAATAACGAGCAAATTCGAAATGGCAGTTATTAAATTTCTGTCATCTGCCATTTAGTAGCATGGCCCGTTTAAAACATATAGGTAAACCCTTAAACCTGAGCGTGTCAAGTCAATCTGTTTTACCAAGCACGGCTTGACTGACCAGCTGGTGCATGGGGAAGTGTTAGTTGACCAAAACCTGAACACGGTGACTACATGCCATACACACCCTGCATGACTGACTACTAATACCAGATTTTGTTGACGTAAAATATTTATAAAATGGCCGTTAGAATGACATAAAACCTTAATTTTGATACAAGGCGAATACTTTCCTTCCAGAATGCCACACTATGAATTGCTTGACCAGTATGATGATGCAGCAAAACCGTCAGTTTTGTGTTAGTTATCAGAGGGAGGGAGAGAGAGAGAAAGAGAGAGAGAGATTATAAAAATCATAAAAATTACAAAAAAGCTGATAATTTGCTGCGACATGTTGCTGCAATTCTTAGTTCTTCTTTAAAAGAAAAGAATGTGTATTGTGGCCACAAAAGGTAATATTAAAAAAAATCTGATGTGTTACATTCACATGACTTTCTCTACTCTATACAATCTATTTTTACAAACGCCTATTTTCCATATGCTTCATGTTAATCGAGATATCGAGATATCAATCTTATTGGTAATTTTCTTGTAGATGCAAGGGGAATATGGTAGCTTTTAAGCGATAGTCAAATATTTTAACGCTGGTTGCTATGTGACGCATTCCATTCTCTTTGCATGTCCAGGACAAAAAAAATGAATAACGAATTTGAGAAAAAGTATAAGTATTGGAAAATTTAAGGGAATAACAAGCAATATCTCGAAAACGGTTCACTCAACAAAAGAAATGTATATGACATAAGTTGTGTATTTTAACGCGATCTACATTTTTGTGTAGTAAAATTTTGTCTATCTCTTATGGTTTACCAGTTATGCAAAAGTCGTTCACAATGAAGAATACTTTTGGAGACATTCCCAGAAAATTCGAGATATACATTTCATTTCTCATGACATTATCTTAAACATATGATATTTTCATCAAAATCGTTAGAGCCATTTTTGAGAAAATTAAAGTTTTCGAAAAATGTTCCATGTAAAGGGTAGTCTGGGGTGGGGGTATTTTCTTGAAAACCTTCGTGTCGCATCTCTGGAAGATACTGAACCTAAATACCAAGTTTGGTGTTTATCCGACTGTTCGTTTATGAGTTATGCTGTTCACAGACACACACACACAGACAGACAGGCACACACACACACACACACGGACATGTTTCCAAAAATGCTTTTTTTGGATTCAGGAGGTCTCAAAACATGTATTTCCGGTGAAATCTCGGTATCGAATTTTTGGGTGGAATGCAATATTTCCCCTACTTACTGTAAGTAGTAGAGAAAGTAAAAATTATGTGTTACATTCACATGACTTTTCTGCCCTCTATCGCGTATTAGTGGGTATACAAATTATTCTTACGAAAGTTTATTTTCCTATATACTTCATTTTAATCGAGAAAAACCCTTTCGGAAATAGCTGCATTACACATTTTGTTATAGATATAAAGTCATTCATTCACTGTTTAACCTCATCTTAAGTAGGACTTACAGATGGGTGCCTGGGGTCAGAGGGGGTCAGAGGCCCGTCGAGGAAGCAGACACTCTCATGGAGCAGACAGAGGCTGATGGGTGATCAGCCCGATGCCTGGTATGGGATGAAGGAAACGAAATGACGGCGAAATGGATGAAAGGAAAGGTGGTGATGGAGCCGCTTTGTCCACCACAAATCCCACATGCGGGTTCCTGGGATTGAACCCGGGCCGCCTCGGTAAGAGGCGAGCGGTCTAACCACTCGGCCACGGCGCCGCCTAGATACAAAGTCAAATGTTTAAAAACTGCCAGCTATATGCTGGCCTTAAAATTCCGTACTCTTTCCATAACATCGCGAGAAACAACTGAAAATCGGCAGCACTTAAAACGATGACGAAGTATTGAACAATTCGAACCCTTAATAATGGATATTTGGAAATGGCTTATGTCACAAGGAAGTTACTTGAAACAATTGTGTGTTTTAAAGAGATCTACATTTTTTGTGTAGTACTTCTTTGACTATCGCTTAACGCTTACCAGTTATACAAGATTATACAAAATTATTTCCGAATGAAGAGGATTACACAGGCTATTCCCGAAAATTCAGGATATAAATTTTATTTGTCATGTATCTTTTATATATGGTATTTTAATTAAAAAATCTTTAGAGCCGTATATTAGAAACTAAAAAACTTCGAAAAATGTTCTATGTAAAGGGAAGTTTGGGCTGGGAGATTTTCTTGAAAAATCTGGGGTTCGCATCTTTGGAAGATATTGAACCTAAATACCAAGCTTGGTATTTATCCGACTTTCCTTTTTTACTTTCTCTACTACGTATAGTAAGTAGGGGAAGTATTGTATTCCACCCAAAAATTCGATACCGAGATTTCACCGGAAATATATGTTTTGAGACCTCCTGAATCCAAAAAGAGCATTTTTGGAAACATGTCCGTGTGTGTGTCTGTCTGTGTGTCTGTGTGTCTGTGAACAGCATAACTCAGAAACGAACAGTGGGATAAACACCAAACTTGGTATTTAGGTTCAGTATCTTCCAGAGATGCGACACGAAGGTTTTCAAGAAAATCCCCCCACCCCAGACTACCCTTTAAATGGAACATTTTTCGAAAATTTTAATTTTCTCAAAAACGGCTCTAACGATTTTGATTAAACTATCATATGTTTAAGATATTGTCATGACAAATAAAATGCATATCTCGAATTTTCTGGCAATGTTTCCAAAAGTGTTCTTCATTATGAACGACTTTTTCATAACTGGTAAACCATAAGAGATAGACAAAAGTTTACTACACAAAAAATGTAGATCGCGTTAAAATACACAATTTATGTCATATACATTTCTTTTGTTGAGTGAACCGTTTGCGAGATATTGCTTGTTTTACCTTAAATTTTCCAATACTTATACTTTTTTCAAATTCGTTATTCATTTTTACTTTCTCTACTACGTATAGTAGGGGAAGTATTGCATTCCACCCAAAAATTCGATACCGAGATTTCACCGGAAATACATGTTTTGAGACCTCCTGAATCCAAAAAAAGCATTTTTGGAAACATGTCCGTGTGTGTGTCTGTGTGTGTGTCTGTGTGTCTGTGTGTGTGTCTGTGTGTGTGTCTGTGAACAGCATAACTCAAAAACTAACAGTCGGATAAACACCAAACTTGGTATTTACGTTCAGTATCTTCCAGAGATGCGACACGAAGATTTTCAAGAAAATCCCCCCACCCCAGACTACCCTTTACATGGAACATTTTTCGAAAATTTTAATTTTCTCAAAAATGGCTCTAACGATTTTGATGAAAATATCATATGTTTAAGATAATGTCATGAGAAATGAAATGTATATATCGAAATTTCTGGGAATGTCTCCAAAAGTATTCTTCATTATGAACGACTTTTGCATAACTGGTAAACCATAAGAGATAGACAAAATTTTACTACACAAAAAATGTAGATCGCGTTAAAATACACAACTTATATCATATACATTTTTTTTGTTGAGTGAACCGTTTTCGAGATATTGCTTGTTATTTCCTTAAATTTTCCAATACTTATACTTTTTCTCAAATTCGTTATTCATTTTTTTATGTACTGGACATGCAAAGAGAATGGAATGCGCCACATAGCAACCAGCGATAAAATATTTGACTATCGCTTAAAAGCTACCATATTCCCCTTGCATCTACAAGAAAATTACAAATAAGATTGACATCTCGATTAATATGAAGCATATGGAGAATAGGCGTTTGTAAAAATAGATTGTACAAGAGTAGAGAAAGTCATGTGAGTGTAACACATCAGATTTTTTTTATGTCCTGGACATGCAAAGAGAATGGAATGCGCCACATAGCAACCAGCATTAAAATATTTGACTATCGCTTAAAACTTACCATATTCCCCTTGCATCTACAAGAAAATTATCAATAAGATTGACATCTCGATATCTCGATTAACATGAAGCATATGGAGATTAAGCGTTTGTAAAAATATTTTTTATAAGAGTAGAGAAAGTCATGTGAGTGTAACACATCAGATTTTTCTGAGTTATGTTGTTAACAGATACAGATACACACGCGCGCATTTTTTCTAAAAATACTTCTTTTTTTAATTTAGGAGCTTCAAAACCCGTATTTCCGGTGAAATCTCGGTATTGAATTTTTGGATGGAATGTAATATCTTCTTTATCTACCATGTACATGGTAGAGGAAGTTAAAACACATTATCATGATCGTAAATTTTGGAATACACATCGCTGTAACAATGATCTCAGAGTTAAAGCACCTATTTTAAAAATCTGATGCGTTACATTTACAAGACTTTTTCTACCTACTATCGTTAATTTTTGTATAACTTCTGCAAACTGTTCTTACGAAAACTTATTTTTCTACCTAGCTCTCATGTTAATCGAGATAAACCTTTGCAGTAATAGTTTCATTACACATTTCGTTGTAGGAACACTCGCTTCCATTTATACCGTCACCGCAGCTTTGGGAGGCATACTATTGACCTTCACAGGTGGAGTATGTGTATTCATAGTAAGGAGGAGGTGTATGCATCTGTATACCGTTTCGCGCATTCAGTGATATCCGTTTTTACGTGCACAATTCTAGATTATTCACATAGGAATACGTAACTTTAAGCAGTAGCTTCATTCGTCATCACTTATAATAACCATGTTTAAATATATAAACTAAATAAGATACTGTTTTGTACAATATCTCCTCCAAAAATATTTTAATGACAACATAATATAAAACTGAAGTACATTATACTTTTTACTCTCAAAGAGGACACACTTACTAGAATTATTGGAACCATAAGTCCTAGGGGTTGTAAGCCCTACATACAATACAGGAAGGTAAGCCGACTAAATAAGTATTGGAATCATCTGTCCAATCCAAATCACAACTAAATAAAACACTTTTGCAGAATTTCTCCATCCTCTGTGGTGTGGGAGTAGTGTTTCTGCCTTACGTCCAAGAGGTTTTTCCGGGGATTTCCCTTATCCTGAAAAGATGAATGTCGGGTAACTTTAAGCTTTGTGCACCCCAGGCTCATTTGAACATCATTTCATTCATCGTTGGTTATGAGCTAAATTGTTAAAGGACGCTTAAAAAAGCTCCACGAAACAGTATTTTAATGACAGTAATTATAATGTAAAGCTGAAATAAAGTATACTTTTTTACTCTAAAGAGGACATATTTACTAGACATTATTTTAATAATCTGTTCATGTGAATGCTACATGGAATTGTCCTAGCAATGTCTTCAAATGGCAAATTGGCTTCCTACATACCCAAATTCTTCCCCGATGCACCTACAAAATATTTGCACACATCGCGTGAGCTACAGTTAACACACGCCACTGCGTGGTCGAACAACAAAGGCAGAACGCTACAGATTCACCCCTTCTTGCTATACAGACGCCCGCTGAGAAGGTTGGTAAAATGCATCCCGAAGCTGCGGTGACGGCATAAATGGCAGTAAGTGTACAAGGGGGATACATGAAACCGAATCGATAGTCAGGGTTTTAAAAGCGGGCCGCTATATGCTGGCCTTGAAATTCCTTACTCTTTCCATGGCATGACTAGAAACAACTGAATAGCGACAGCACTTTTAAAAATTGTAGTTTTGACAAATTAGAACCAATAATAACGCATATTTGGGAAATGGCTGATGCCACATAAAAATTATTTGAAACAAATTGTTTGAAAGAGATCTAAATGTTTGGTGTAATATGTTTTTGTCTCTTAACATTTACTGGTTATACAAAAGTATACAAAACCTAGCTCCATGGTGTGGGGTAGCCTGTATGCCTTACGTTCAAGAGGTCCAGAGTTCGAATCTCGGTTAGGATGAGTTACCTGGATAAGGCTTATCTATAATTGTATATCAAACATTTAGGTGCATATCAACGATGTAATTCTATGGCCGTTTTGAGAAAATAAAGCATAACGAGAATGTGTGTTTGTAATGGTTAAGGCTTTCTTGAAGTTTGTATACTGTTGAAATTTTTACTCGCCATTTTCATTTTTATTTATATCTTTATAAGTTTCATTGTTGGTTTTCAAAAGGTCACAGCACATGTGATTGCACAGAGAGAGGGATAGACACATGGAGAGGTGGCAGAGAGATAGATACAGACAAAATGAAGGATAGAATGTAAAAGAAGAGATGGGGAGAAAGCGAGATTGGCATAGGGAAAGAGTGATGGAAAGAAGTTTGGAAGGAGAGAGAGGGAGGGAAAGAGGCTGAGAAATAGTGAGAGAGCGAGAGTATTAATAATTGCCCTATTTTATGTACGTATATGTGTTTAGTAAACATTTATGTTAAAAGTGACGGCCATGCATCCCGTAGACCCAAGGTCTTTAGACCGTTGGTGGCTAGCCACTTGTCCAAGAGCAAGGTGATGCTGCGGTGGTTTACCTTTTCTTCTGTATATATGGGAATGAAGTAGCATCATATACACCAAGTCGTAGGATGGATGTGTTTCCATGGCTGAAAAATATTTGCGGACGGGAATAGAAACCGGGTTCATTATTATGCTGGCCAAGACCGCTGACTTCTACGCCACAGGATCAGATTCAAAAAATAAAGCGGTTCAAAATGTTCTGTGATTGTTTTGTGACACCCAGCGAAAGGTTGTCACAGGTAAAAGGTAAATGCAATACGAAAGCCACAGGCGAAGTATTTGGGAAGGGGCTAACCGGAAGGAACGTGACCTGACATCTATAGGAGGGGTCTCAGAGTGTAATTGAGCTAGTCTGCTAGGGAACACAGCGGTCACTCATCCTGCTAATAGGCAGTGGGCTGGGGTGAGATATTCTCCCTTACGTTTCCTGTTGCCAAACCAATACGGTCAGCACATGTCCATTGCTAAGGTTTTGAGAGTGACATACCATCAGTGTTACCTAGAAAATAGTGGTGTAGTTTCATTTAACGTTTTCTGCATTATCTATCAATCATTAGTTTTTTGCCCAAATTCAGGTCCTTCACCATTACTAGCCCCTTTCATCACCCCTCCTTCTTCTACCTTCTCTACCACCAACGTTTAGTAGATAGGAGGAAGTATTGTATTCCATCCAAATTTCGATGTCGAGATTTCACCTCCCAAAAAGAAACATTTTTAGAAAAAGGAGTCTCTCGGTGAACAGCTTAAATAGAAAACGGAAAGTTGATTAGACATAAAATTTGGTATTCAAGCTCAGTGTCTTTCAGAAATGCGACACGCAGATTCTCAAGAAAATCGGAGCCTGCTTTCAAATCCATTAATTCCACGTTGGAGCAATTGAACAAATTTGTAAGTCAAATGCTGAAAAGTACTTTATATCTTCTTTTTAGAGTCAAATTTAAGAAAATAGTGTGTTATCAGCAAATTTAGAAAACAATCTACAGTCAGGAGAGAGAGGGGGGGGGGAAATCAGTTTTATTAAACTGAAATATTGTGCCTACAAGGTGAGTATCCATATGTTTGCATGAAAACTACTTGGTTGGGATTCAAAACCTGTAACGCGATATCGATTGTATTTGTCCATTAATATATATCCTCTAGCTGAGATGAAGGGGAGAGAAAACAAAAAAAATGTATATGACATAAACTGTGTATTTTAATGCGATCTACATTTTTTGTGTAGTAAAATTTTGTCTATCTCTTATGGTTTACCAGTTACGCAAAAGTCGTTCACAATGAAGAGTACTTTTGGAGACATTCCCAGAAAATTCAAGATATACATTTTATTTGGCATGAAAATATGTTAAACATATGATATTTTAATCAAAATCGTTAGAGCCATTTTTGATAAAATTAAACTTTTCGAAAAATCTTCCATGTAAAGGGCAATCTGGGGTGGGGATTTTCTTGAAAACCTTCGTGTCGCATCTCTGGAAGATACTGAACCTAAATACCAAGTTTGGTGTTTATCCGACTTTTCGTTTCTGAATTATGCTGTTCACAGACAGACACACAGACACACACACGGACATGTTTCCAAAAATGCTTTTTTTTTTTGGGTGGAATACAATACTTTCCCTACTTACTGTACGTAGTAGAGAAAGTAAAAGTCTGATGTGTTACACTCCCATGACTTTCTCTACTCCTGTACAAACTATTTTTACAAACGCTTATTCTCCATCAACTTCATGTTAATCGAGATAAACATTTGCAGAGTCTACCTTATTGCTAATTTTCTTGTAGATGTAAGGGGAATATATATTTACAAGGGCAATTTGGAATTACAGTAGCCTTTAAGCACATACATATATCTTAATAGCTGGTTGCTAGGTGCAGCACCATTCCCTTTGCCACAGATTAATACTCTTTGCATATCCAAGGCAAAAAAATCTGATGTGTTACACTCACATGACTTTCTCTACTCTTGTACAAACTATTTTTACAAACGTTTATTCTCCATATGCTTCATGTTAATCGAGATGTCAATCTTATTGCTAATTTTCTTGTAGATGCAAGGGGAACATGGTAGGTTATAAGCGATAGTCAAATCTTTTAAGCGCTGGTTGCTATGTGGCGCATTCTATTCTGTTTGCATATCCAGGACATAAAAATTGAATAACGAATTTGAGAAAAAGTATAAGTATTGGAAAATTTAAGGAAATAACAAGCAATATCTCGAAAATGGTTCACTCAACTAAAAAAACGTAGATGACATAAATTGTGTATTTTAACGCGATGTACATTTTTTGTGTAGTAAAATTTTGTCTATCTCTTATGGTTTACCAGTTATGCAAAAGTTGTTCACAATAAAGAATACTTTTGGAGACATTCCCAGGAAATCCAAGATATACATTTTATTTGTCATAAAAATATCTTAAACATATGATATTTTAATCAAAATCGCTAGAGCCATTTTTGAGAAAATTAAAATTTTCGAAAAATCTTCCATGTAAAGGGTAGTCTGGGGTGGGGGGATTTTCTTGAAAATCTTCATGTCGCATCTCTGGAAGATACTGAACGTAAATACCAAGTTTGGTGTTTATCCGACTGTTAGTTTTTGAGTTATGCTGTTCACAGACACACACACAGACACACAGACACACACACACACACACACACACACACAGACACACACACGGACATGTTTCCAAAAATGCTTTTTTTGGATTCAGGAGGTCTCAAAACATGTATTTCCGGTGAAATCTCGGTATCGAATTTTTGGGTGGAATGCAATACTTCCCCTACTTACTATACGTAGTAGAGAAAGTAAAAATGAATAACGAATTCCCATTTGAGAAAATAAGTATTGAAAAATTTAAGGGAATAACAAGCAATATCTCGAAAATGGTTCACTGAACAACAAAAATGTATATGACATAAATTGTGTATTTTAACGCGATCTACATTTTTTGTGTAGTAACATTTTGTCTATCTCTTATGGTTTACCAGTTTACCAAAAGTCGTTCACAATGAAGAATACTTTTGGAGACATTCCCAGAAAATTCAAGATATACATTTTATTTGTCATGAAAATATCTTAAACATATAATATTTTAATCAAAATCGTTAGAGCCATTTTTGAGAAAATTAAAATTTTCGAAAAATGTTCCATGTAAAGGGTACTCTGTGGTGGGGGGATTTTCTTGAAAACCTTCGTGTTGCATCTCTGGAAGATACTGAACCTAAATACCAAGTTTGGTGTTTATCCGACTGTTCGTTTATGAGTTATGCTGTTCACAGACAGACAGACACACACGGACATGTTTCCAAAAATGCTTTTTTTGGATTCAGGGGATCTCAAAACATGTATTTCCGGTGAAATCTCGGTATCGAATTTTTGGGTGGAATACAATACTTCCCCTACTTACTGTAGGTAGTAGAGAAAGTAATTACTCTTTGCTCTTGTAGCGTGCACAAATTAAAAGCGCAAAGATGAAGGTTATTAGAAATAAGTTACTCTCTTTGGAATTTAAGACTGAAATAAATGTGTAATCAATCAAATAACGAAAAGCAAAAGGTTTGATTTTTGCAACTTTGAATGAATGGCTATTATTGTTATTGTTATTACTATTATTTCAAAATAAAACAAGTGCAAGTGTTTATTTCATCAAGATTTTTGTTTTATATTTTGACAATGATGTACCAGCACTCAGTGATACACATTATTCTATAGTTCAGCAACTTAGAAAAAACCCTTGGGAGGGGTAATTCACCTGGTCATGTATTCCCCCTCTCTAATTGCCTTGGGCGGGCATGCCTCTCCTACTCTGCCTCTTAGTCACTGCTTAAGCGCCAACGCCATAATCTCACCTAGCCCGTGTTTTATTTTATTCTCACAAAATCGTTTATCACTTAGTCACACCACTGTTGTAACTGTCCAACTATAAAGGCAGGACTAAAGACACAAGACCACTACACCAAAAACGCCAAGTTTGTAGATTGTTGTGGCAGGCCACGCAAAGAGCAAGGTGCAGCGGGTGTGAAAACAAGTATTTGCATATAACTAGCGATAGCATTTCACATACATGCGTTATTATCTTCCAAAAGTTAATTCACACCTTTTAGGGTATTTCATAGCCTTCACTTCCCATCTATCTTTTCAAGGAAAAAATTTCCTCGCTGATAGATTTTCATAATACAAATTATTTCAATTGAAGTTTTACAAAGAAAACTAGCGGCTTTAATTTTTTTTCAGGGAGACCAATCACACATCATCAGCATCAGTGCTCTTTAACATACCTCTTACAGAACTGGAATAAGGGTTTTAGTTTTTGAGTTACCACGGTGTAAACAAGATCCTATTACATTTTTCTACACTATAAAACTGCTGTGTTTACAAGTGACGTGATACTTGTTTCCCGCATATCAGCCCACTTCCTCTTTAAGACACCTCATTGGATGTCTCAGTAGGTAAAGGCAAAAGACAAGTAGAGTGGGGTCGATTTACCCCCCCCCCCTGAATACCCGCGCAGCCCGTAGACTGAGGGATTTTACTAAATTGTTATACTATAGTTACGTTTTTGTTTTATTCTCCTAACTGTAAACTAAGCCGTTGGGTTACACTTTACGGGACCTAGTGTTTTGAACGACTGTTGTATATGAACGGTTGCGAAGCGAGGTTACCTGTATGTTACTTATTGTATGTTCAGTCATTTGAGACAGTGGAAGGTAGAAAACCGGTTGCTCTGTCCAGGTCGGCTACCTGTGGCGGCTCTTTGTGACAGCTGTCGCCCCGGCCGCGCAACGTCCTTATCTACCCCTTCCATTGTCTAAAATGACTGAAAAAAATCTGATGTGTTACACTCACATGACTTTCTCTACTCTTGTACAAACTATTTTTACAAACGCTTATTCTCCATATGCTTCATGTTAATGGAGATATCGAGATGTCAATCTTATTGATAATTTTCTTGTAGATGCAAGGGGAATATGGTAGGTTTTAAGCGATAGTCAAATATTTTAACGCTGGTTGCTATGTGGCGCATTCCATTCTCTTTGCATGTCCAGCACATAAAAGAAATGAATAACGAATTTGAGAAAAAGTATAAGTATTGGAAAATTTAAGGGAATAACAAGCAATATCTCGCAAACGGTTCACTCAACAAAAGAAATGTATATGACATAAATTGTGTATTTTAACGCGCTCTACATTTTTCGTGTAGTAAAATTTTGTCTATCTCTTATGGTTTACCAGTTATGAAAAAGTCGTTCATAACGAAGAATACTTTTGAAGACATTCCCAGAAAATTCGAGATATACATTTTATTTGTCATGACAATATCTTAAACATATGATATTTTAATCAAAATCGTTAGAGCCGTTTTTGAGAAAATTAAAATTTTCGAAAAATGTTCCATGTAAAGGGTAGTCTGGGGTGGGGGGATTTTCTTGAAAACCTTCGTGTGGCATCTCTGAAAGATACTGAACCTAAATACCAAGTTTGGTGTTTATCCGACTCTTCGTTTTTGAGTTATGCTGTTCACAGACACACAGACACACAGACAGACACACACACGGACATGTTTCCAAAAATGCTTTTTTTGGATTCAGTGAGTCTCAAAACATGTATTTCCGGTGAAATCTCGGTATCGAAATTTTGGGTGGAATACAATACTTCCCCTACTTACTATACGTAGTAGAGAAAGTAAAAATTGTAGGAATGACGGGGAATGTTCTTTTGGTACCGCGAACGCAGCAAGAAGGAGAGGGAGACCGTTGACAGACAAGAAGATGCAGTAACAGTCCAAAACCCTTTTTACGTATATGATCATCAACAAACCTTTCAAAGATTATTCTCTATTAAAGGAGACTAACGTTTGTTTTAAATTTCTTACAGCGTTTGTGCTAGAATAATCTTGTAACTATTATTTCTAAATTTTAATAGATGTAGGTAGACGTGAACAGCCCTCTCTGCTCCTCTTAGTATTCATCTCTATTTCCAGCTCCATTTTCGTTATTTCTGCCTTTGTTATTTTTCCCCAGATCTGAGTTCCCTTTCATCCCGTTACATCACGATTTTCTGCTGACGTAGTTGGCAAACATCTGAAATGGGGTGACAATCTGTGCTTCAAAACGGAAGTCTTATTCGAGATTCCGCCCAGGAACTGTCACTAGAGGTTGTTATCTTGGCAACTTGAGGATTAAGTACATTAAGTAATTGCGAGGCGTAACAAAGCGGAAAGATGAAAGTGATGAGAAAATTATTCGGTCGTAGGAGGAAGAAACGCGAGAATATTGTCGAATAATTGAATAGAGCATTGCAAGCAGTTTCAATCACTGTTCTGCAAAACTGTCGTGATGATTACCCTAACGAGAAGAGGGCATCGACACGGGTAGCTGAGGCCGTTACGGATTCTGCGAACGGGAGATCCGCGGTTCAAATCCCGCCAGGACCCTTTACCAAGTTTTCCTCAGTTCTCATAACCTACAAATGCGGGGAGGTGCCCTGAACTTAGCCTGGAATGTTTTTTTCCTAACCTTCTTTTACCTAAATATCATTTCATTGCACGTATTACCAGTGTCACATCACATGTGGTGTCATATGCATTAAGAACGGGCGTTAAACACTGCTGCTTAAAACAATCTGATGTCTTACATTCACATGACTTTCTCTACTCTTTATCGCTTATTAGTATGTGTATAAATTACTCTTACGCAAGTTTATTTTCCTACTTACATCATTTTGATCGGGACAAACCTTTCCGGAAACAGCTCCATTACACATATCGTTATAGATCAAAGGGAATAGCGATAGTCAAATGTTTTAGAACTGGACGCTATCGCTGCCTTAAAATTCCATACTCTTTCCATTACATCGCGAGAAGCAACTGAAAATAAAATCTGATCTGTTACACACACATGACTTCCTCTACTCTTGTACAAACTATTTTTACAAACGCTTATTCTCCATATGCTTCATGTTAATCGAGATGTTAATTTTATTGTAGGTGCAAGGGGAATATGGTAGGCTTTAAGCGATAGTCAAATCTTTTAAGAGCTGGTTGCTATGTGGCGCATTCCATTCTCTTTGCATGTCCAGGACATAAAAAAATGAATAACGAATTTGAGAAAAAAAGTATTGGAAAATTTAAGGGAATAACAAGCAATATCTCGAAAATGGTTCACTCAACAAAAAAGGTATATGAAATAAATTGTGTATTTTAACGCGATCTACATTTTTTGTGTAGTAAAATTTTGTCTATCTCTGTTCACAATGAAGAATACTTTTGGAGACATTCCCAGAAAATTTGAGATATACATTTCATTTGTCATGAAAATATCTTAAACATATGATATTTTAATCAAAATCGTCAGAGAAAATTAAAATTTTCGAAAAATGTTCCATGTAAAGGGTAATCTGGGGTGGGGGGATTTTCTTGAAAACCTTCGTGTCGCATCTCTGGAAGATATGAACCTAAATACCAAGTTTGGTGCTTATCCGACTGTTCGTTTCTGAGTTATGCTGTTCACACACACACACACACACACACACACACACACACACACGCGCGCGCGCGCGCGCGCGGACATGTTTCCAAAAATGTTTTTTTTTGGATTCAGGGGTCTCAAAACATGTATTTCCGGTGAAATATCGGTATCGAATTTTTGGGCAGGAATACAATACTTCCCCTACTTACTATACGTAGTAGAGAAAGTAATAAAGGGTAATTGGGGTTGGGACAGCTAAAGGTGATTGTCAAATGTTTTAAAACTGGACGCTATACTGGCCTTAACATTCTATACTCTTTCCATGATATCGCGAGAAAGCTGAAAATCGACAGGGCTTTAATAGAATGGCTAAATATTGAACAATTCCAACCATTAATAACAGAATCCTCGGAAATGGCTGATGCCACTAAAAGAGTTAATTTGAAATAAATTGTGTTTTAAAGAGACATATTTTTTTTGTAGTAAGTTTTCGTCTATTGCAGGGATCCCAAGCCTTACGGAGAGAGAGAGAGAGAGAGAGAGAGAGAGAGAGAGAGAGAGAGAGGATGAGGATGAAGGATGAAGGGAATTTCCCTTCCACTCATTTCGCCAAGGACCGAAACTTGAGTGGTTTAGCTTATAAATATCTTAAAGTGTAGTAGGTGGGTGAACTATAGACTTCGAAAGAGAACAGGTTGGGCTTCACTGGTCTATCGCTTAACGTTTACCAATTACACAAGATTATACAAAATTCCTTCCGAATAAAAAGGACTTCAAAGGCTATTCCCAGAAAATTCAAGATATACTTTTCATTTCATATGTAAATATCTTTAATATATGGTATTTTAATCAAAATCTTGGAGCCATTTTTTGAAGATAAATTTCGAAAAATCTTCCTTGTAAAGAGCAGTTTGGGGTGACGGAATTTTCTTGAAACTCTTCGTGTCGCATCTTTGGAAGGCACTGAACCTAACTACCAAGTTTTGTGTTTATCTGACTTTTCGTTTTTGAGTTATGCTGTTCACAGACACACGGACCTTTTACTAAAAAGGCTTTTTTGGATTCAGGGGTCTTAAAACATATTTCTGGTGAAATCTCAATATCGAATTTTTGGGTGGAATGCAATACCTTCTCTACTTACTAGGTAGGTAGTAGAGAAAGTAAAAACAGGTTAATTTCTGACATGCGCCAAATAGGTACAAAAAATAAAATGTTAGGTTAGTTTTTATATTTTGGGGATGTGCTGGTTCTCTGTTTTTTAAGGATGAATATCGGGATAAATTACTGGAAAGTAAGTTATAAGACCTCATGCAGAATGTCGAGTATCTTGCAAATGCTTGATGTTACGGTAGAGACCGTTTGAAATAAATTGCATATTTTTAGTGAAAATTATATTTTTTTGCTGCTTTTTTTGTTGTTTTTTTTTAGTTTATGCCCTCCAATTATATAAACATCCAAAGTTATTAAAGAGGACTTCACCGGCTATTTTTAGTTTTCAAGATACACGTTTTATTTGCCATGCTATTATTCCAAACGTGTGATACTTTATCAAAATGATTGGAGCTATTTTTAAGAGAAATGTCAAGGATTTTTCAATATAAAGGATTGCTTGAGGTGAGGGAAATCCATTGAAAATCTTTACCTAGCAACACTAAAGGATACTGATCTTAAATACGAAATTTATTGCTTTATAAATTCTTCAGTTTTAAACCTCTTTCTGTCTCTCTCTCTCTCTCGCTTTCACTCACATACCCCATGTACTAGATAAGTTAAATTTACAATAGGTCATACATTGAATCTAAGCAGATAGTTCTTAAATGCAGAAGTATACCGTTTGTTGTTTGGTGTTGTGGAATGTTATGTGGTATTTTGTAATTGTTTCTATTGGTGTATACTGTGGACAGTTTATGATGATATTTTTTACTGTTAGAAGGCACTTACATATTTCACACTCAGGTGGTTTCTCCCTTGAAAGTAGGTAGGAGCGTGTTAACTTTGTATATCCAATTCTTAGCCTTGTTAATTTAACCCTCTTTTTTCCAACTGGAGTGTCAAGTAGTTTTGGGGTATATAATTTAAAAAATATTCGTCATGTCAATATCTAAAACACAGATTTAATTAAATAGATTAGAAGAAAATATTTTTCTGTTAAATACTGCTAGTGGTTGATGTAATGCATATTTACTATTGTTGCAGATGCAGACAATCCTGTACCACAACTCGAGTGGGAATGATGCCTTTACAGGAAATCTAAAGCAGAAAGAAGTGCACCGTGCTATCACACTGCATCCAGTCAAGAATTATCAGCACATGTATCGTATGCACAATTACATGAAGGTAAACACTATCACGATTTAGAGCTTCCAATGAATTTTTTAGAGCCATGTTTAGATAAATGCAGTGGTAATACATCTGTACAGCCATGTAAGAGGTTCCAGCTACCTGTTAGAATTTTCCTGTGATCCTCTCCATCCAAAATTACTTTGCTTGGAGGTGCTTTCATCTTCAGAAACAAAATAAGGATTTTTCTGCTTAGAGTTGTTGTTGTTCACTAATGGCACTGGGGATTAATTGATCTGCATCATTTTCCCTCTGGCTTCCCTCCCTCTGTAAGTTATCACTTTTAAGGCCTTCACATTTGGCAAGGTGCTTTTTGGCTTGGGAAACATGCCTGTGTTGTACTCCATTTAGCGTTACCCAGGGAACACCACATGGAGGCGGACTATGTTGTTCCCCTGTTGTTCCCCATTGTTCTGTTTAGAGGAACAGCAGTATATGGTCAGTCTTGCAGTATCTATACTATGACAGTTCTGCAGAGAGTTGAAAGTTTTAAATTACATTGGTGCATCTCTGTCATCAATCTTATAGGGTGATAAAATGAAACACGTTAATGATTTTAGAGATGAAAGTGCTCCCCCAAATAAGAAAGAAAAAAAATGAATTTAATTAGATTAGATAAGTTAGACTACATACATAAGATAGATCAAATACATGAGATGAGATAGAATAGATAACATCAGATGGATGGAATTAATATTAATAAGTACAGTGACATTCATTAAAAATATTTCATAAGTTAGCAGTTTGATTTAAAATGTCCTTTATAAGAGACTTCAGAAAAAATCATTAAAAAGGAGTTTCCAATAACATTAATTTTGATATTATTCGTTCTAGTAAACAAGCCTAAGTGAGATTGGAATGATATTTGACTTAATTATTACTCACTTTCTGGAATTGTATATTAGGAAGCATCCATTTATTACAACATGCATATATATATATATATATATATATATATACCCTCCACGTCTTGATCTCTTATGTTCTACTAGACCTCCCCTCCCTTGGCATACTTGCAGCAGTTTTTTTATATTCATTGTTTTTAAACTTTGTAATTTTTAAATTTTAAGGGCAACAGAATAATTAGCATACACATTTAATAAAGTACTCTATTAAACACTCACAATGAATTTTTAATCATCCTAGCTTCACTTCTTTATTAAAAACTTACTAGAATGCGTTTTAAAGATAATCAAGTCATCTTCATGATCAGTCAACACACGACCATGCTTCCTCCTGTGACTTGTAGATGAATTTCTTGGCTGGATATGCTATGAGATGTCATTTTCTTGCATCAGATATCGTATAATTCCAGTCATTGTTTATAAAAATAAATAAGGCCCATATTTTCTTGTTTTAAAGAATACTCACATTCCCTATACTTCTCAACAATTTATTTAGTAAACAATCAGAGACAAAGCCTACTGATGATGAGAAAGTTCTCATATTTGAGGACATTAATTTAGGATCAATTTCTCATCATTCTCATAGTCTGCAGCAACTGAGGATATTGGGACCTCTACTGAGGATTTCTGTACCATTCACCTTCCTGATAGTGCCAGTTATCTGCTACTATAGAAGCAATAGCCTGCTAGATGTCATTACGGAGAGACAGTTGCTTGTTGGATATGAAAATGGCTGACAATTTTGCTCAGATACTGTTTGAAAGTATGAGATTCATTTATATGTGAACAAACATAAAATAGACCAGCAGCTTTACTTCCTATCCAAAAGAAGGCATGCTAAGCATTTTTACTCCGATTTTGCCAATGAATCTAATATAGCATCAAGTACAAATGGAAAATGGTTTAGCGGATCTCTCTTCTTATTTTGATGCGTTGTACTAGGTGTCAAAATACTGAAACCTTTTAATTTAGCATACTGTATATGAGGAATTCAGTTGATTTTAATGGATGGTGCTCTGCATATCATCCTGTATATTGAGAAAGGAGCTGTATTGTATTTCGAATGTAGGGGAGTCGAACTTAAAGTAGTTGCAACCGCATGTATGGTACCTGGTTTCCGATTGCCTTCGTCTCTAGTTTAAAAATATTAACTTTGTAATTTGACTGCTCCTTTAAATATTATATATTTATGTTTGCCTCGGCTGCGTCACTATTATTGTTAGAGACATGAATTTCTTTGCAGAGAGTGGTGCGGCTAAGAATGTAGACTTACACAGATTATAGTTTTTACTTCACTCCTTTTATTAATTCTTGACATGATTTAAAATAGCACTTCACTGATATAGAGAGCTGTGAGATTATTAATTAATTACTTGCACTTTTTAAACACTAAACTATTTTCGTCTCACACTGAATACGTATTAAACACTGTCTACTAGCAACTGACTTCTGAATTTGTAAATTTTGCTCCATTTCAGTTTCTGATTGGCTAATCCTACTCCAATAGAATACTTTTATTTAACTTAAGCTTGTTTCTGGTTGTTGATTGGCTATTTATAAACTGTCTCAAAAATTACATTATTGTTGCTCCAAGAATTACCAGTAGCATTATTAAACTTTCTAATTCATTATTGCCTCAAGGTTTACCTCATTGTTAGCAACTTTTAACCCATTATTCTCACAGCTCCTAGATTATTAAATTACGTAATATATTCACATAACATTATTAAACATGTACATAATAATATAAACATTAATACAATGACTGTTACATGCATTTTATATATTATATTATACACATATTGCTTTAAGGCGGGCTGTTATTATATTTTATATTATATAATTTGACTGAAATCATTTAAATGTTAAAAATACTGCCTCAATATGAATTGAGCTGATTTTACCAGCACATTATCCTGTATATACTATTTCTGCTAAAATACATTACAGTATTGCTCCCATGACTTTCTTACATTTATCCTTTATATTTACATTGGTTTTAGACCAAGCTCTCTTGACTCAGCTCACCATAAATGTTTACCTACTAAGTCATCTCTAGTCATAAAAATGCAGCTGTTTGTTTTCTTTACTGCAATGTATACATAGTCTGTTCTTTCTTTAATGTCTTATTTGTTTTCTTTTGCAAACATTGGACAACAAAGTGGTATGTATGTGTATCTTGTTCAAGAAAATAACTTAATACTGGATTACATGCATATGTGTCGAAAATCTTAAAGTTTTTAGAAAACCCAATAGACTGAAGTTGGATTCTATCAGTTAAATAAAACTTTAAAGTGAGAAATGAATGTATATTTACCTATATGATGATTTAACAGTTATCTGCATAATAGTTTCCAACTTGAAAATGAAAGATTGAAATTTCTGAATGTACTATAAATAATTCCATGCAGGATAATACTATACATGGAAAATTATTTATATGTTGGGCAAACAATTTTGGCACCATTTTGTATGAAGTATATTTTGTTGCTTAATAGCTATAGTGGAAAAAAAAAATTTAAGATGAGCTCATTTAAACCAATGCATTGTGGTGAAATTAGGTAAAAAATGTGAACATTTTCGTATTTTAGTTTTTTGCATTCTTACTTTCATGCTACACAATTGGTTTTTTAATATAAAAAAATTTAAAGCCACAAACTTCTATTTAATTGGCCTGTACCATTTAGGTAAAGCACTGTGTTGAACTTTAAACTCCATTTTTCTTGGTTCCTTTTTTCAACATTTTTCACTATTCAAAATTCTTCTTGAGCCATAGTTTATAACCTATTAGCTTGAAATTTTCAAGAGAACTTCAGAAATTATGGATTTAAAAATTGTTGTGCACTAGTTAAAAGATCTGATGTGATATATACACACGACTTTCTCTACCCTCTATCGTTTATTAGTGGGTATACAAACTATTCTTACTAAAGCTTATTTTTCTGTCTACTACATTTGAATCTGGATAAATCTTTTCAGAAATAGCTACATTACACATTTCATTATAGATACAAAGGGAACAGCAATAGTCAAATGCTAAATTCCATACTGTTTCCATGCAATTGCGAGAAACAGGTGAATGTTGACAGGACTTATGAGTATAACCAAGAAATGAACAATTCGAACCTTTAATAATGGGTATCTCAGAAATAGCTTTGCCTCAAAAAAGCTTATTTGAAATAAATTGTGTTTTTTTAAAGAGATCTACATTTTTTGTGTAGTGCATTTTCATCTATCACTTATAGTTATACAAGATTATACAAAATGTCTTCCAAATGAAGTGGACTTCAAAGGCTATTCTCAGAAAACTCAAGATATATATTTTATTTGTAATGTAAGTATCTTTAATATATGGTGTTTTAATCAAAATCATTAGAGCCATTTTGAAAAATAAAAGATTTCAAAAAATTTTCCATATAAAGGGTAGTCTGGGGTGGGGGAATTTTCTTGAAAATCTTTATATCACATCTTTAGATGTTATTGATCCTAAATATCAAGCTTGGTATTTATCCAACTTTTCATTTTTGAGTTATACTGTTCGCAGACACACACACATGGACCTTTTTCTAAAAATGCTTTTTTTGGATTCAGTGATCTGGTGAAATCTTGGTATCAAATTTTTGGGTGGAATACAATACCTGCTCTACCTACTATGTACGTGGTAGAGAAAGTAAAAACATAAAATAGTTTGGCTGAAATTAATTATTTTCCATAACATGTGAAAAACAAAATTGTTTTCTCTTAAACTAATTAAAATTAAGAAATGCCGGCACAGCAATTTCTTAACATTTGTATACTAAGCTCAAATTAAAAATTTGAGAGCAATATGATAATCCATTGGGCTCAAGGAGCATTTTATATTACCATATCAAAAAGTGATTAATTATGGACACAAAAAGTAGTATCTTAACAAGGGTTTACATAGCTCGTTAAAATTTTGTGTGCACTATGAGTTTTATGTTCTGAGTATATGGTAAAAAATCAAAGCAATCAGAAGAAAACTGTGGAATTTTTATTTATACAGATGCATTGCTTTAATAATGCATTGTTAACATAGAATTTTCATTTTTCACTTACAAAATGAGCTTTTTGTTTGCTATATAGCTTAGTGTATATGTGGAGAAGTCAAAAAAACTAAAATTAACAGAAAGAACAGATATTTGACAGATAGATTTTGAAGCTTTAAATTCCTTTCATGAAAGGAAATTTGTTATAGTATTAAGACACATATCTCCTATACTAATGGCTAGTGGATGTACCTTTAGCTTTAAGGTTGGGCAGAAAGATTGGTTTACAATTCTTCGAAATGTGGAAGTTAAAATTGTCTTCTATTAACATATTGCTTCACCAGACTTTTAAAATATTACCAGTTTTACAAATAATACAGATTTTTATTCATTTCTAATCTGGGGGAAAGTAGTACAAGTAAGATTTGAAAGATAATAAGAATATAAAATAACACAGAATTATACATGAAACATCAGAGGATTGTATGCAAGGGCATACAACAACTTGCGTACCTGTTGACAGTCTGTGCTGTATTGAATGATGATAATGAGGATGTAGATGATGATAGAGAAGGCAGAATGAGCGGCAGGGGAAACTTGTGCATCCAGAAAAAATCAGATGTGTTACATTCACACGACTTTCTCTACTTCTCTCATTTATTAGTGGGTATGCAAACTATTCTTGCAGAAGCTTATTTTTCTATCTTCTTCATTTTAATTGAGATAAACCTTTGCAGAAATAGCTAATTATACATTTCATTATAGATACAAAGGGAATAGCAATAATTAAATTTTTAAGAAACTGGCACTATAGGATGTACTTAAAATCCCATATTCTTTCTGTGCAATCGCGAAAAACAACTGAAAATTTACAAGACTTTAAAAGAATGACAAAATATTGAATAATTTGAACTATTAATAACATATAATAAATGCCTTATGCACAAAAGAGTTATTGAAAGTAAGTGTGTTTTAAAGAGATCTACATTTTTTGTGTAGTACATTCTTGTCTATTACTTAACATTTACCAGCTATACAAGATTATACAAAATTCCTTCTGAATGAAGAGGATTACTCAGGCTATTCGCAGAAAATTAAAGATACACATTTTATTTGTCATGTAAATATGTTTAATATGTAGTATTTTAATCAAAATCGTTAGCCATTTTTTAGAAAATAAAAAATTTTTGAAAAATGTTCCATTTAAAGGATAGTTGGGGTGGGGGGATATTCTTGAAAATATGTGTCACATCTTTGAAATATACCAACTTCAATACCAAGTTTGGTATTTATTCAACTTTCATTTTTGACACACAGACACATGGATTTTTTTTCTTTTTGGGGGGGGGATTCAGGCAGCCTCAAAACATGTATTTAGGTGAAATCTTGATATCAAATTTTTGGATGGAATGCAGTATCTTCTGTCTACCCTATATATGGTGGAGAAAGTAAAAATGTACTTATTCATCCTTCTGACATAAAACCTGTATACAGCAGCAGACACCTAATATAAGTAGATTTGGATTGCATAAGCTTATAAGAAACATTTTGCTAATTCTCTAGTGCCCATTAGTGGCAATTTCTAGCATGGAAGATAAAAAATCATTCAAATTCTATGCTGTAGTATTTCACAAAATGTAAGTTGAGAGTTAAGCCATAAGTAAAACATATAGAGAATTGATGGATGGTTGCAAAAATGGGCTGAACATAATTTTTTTTTAGTTCTGATGTGATACATTCACATGACTTTCTCTACCCTCTAGCGTTTATTAGTGGGTATACAATCTACTCATAGTAAAACTTATTTTTCTATCTACTTCATTTTACTCTAAATAAACCTTTGCAGTAATAGCTACATTACACATTTTGTTATAGATACAAAGGGAACAGCGACAGTCAAATGTTTAAGAACTGGACGCTATATGCTGGCTTAAAATTCCATTATCGTTTCCATGCAAGCACCAGAAACAACTGAATGTTGACAGAAACTAAGAGAATGACCAAGATATGAACAATTCGCACCTTTAATAACAGATATCTCAGAAATGACTTATGTCACAAAAAAACTTATTTGAAGTAAACAGGTGTTTTAAAGAGATCTACTTTTTTGTGTAGAACATTTTCATGTATCTCTTAATGTTCATCAGATATATTATGCAAAATTTCTTCCAAATGAAGTGTACTTCAGAGGCTATTCCTAGAAAATTCAAGATATACGTTTTATTTGTCATGTAATTATCTTCAAAATATGGTATTTTAATAAAAATCTTTTGAGCCATTTTTTAGAAAATCAAAATTTTTAAATAAATCTTCCATGTAAAGGCTAGTCTGGGGTAGGGGGATTTTTTAGAAAATCTTTGTGTTGCATCTTTGAGAGGTATTGAACCTAAATACCAATTTTGGTATTCAACTTTTTGTTTTTGAGTTATGCTGTTCACAGACACTCAGACAGACAGACATGCACACACATGGACCTTTTTCTAAAAATACTTTGTTTAGATTCAGGGGGCCTCAAAACATGTATTCTGGTGAAACCTTGACATTGAATTTTTGGGTGGAATACATTAGTTCCCCTACTTACTACATATAGTAGAGAAAGTAATAAGTTGCGTTTTTGGATCTACTGCAGGAACTGCAATACATCTTTTCTGAAATCAGCTAACCTTAAGGAAATCTGAATGATTAGATACAAAGCTTATAATTTTATGGTGGCTTATCAAAACATGCCATTTTGTTTTGTTATAGCAAATTAGGCTCACTTGGAACTTTACAGAGGAGGCCACGCAGATGCTGTAGGAACTCTGTCTGTAGTGATATTTTATTCCTATATATGCTAGAATCTATGGGCAATTTGTTTTATTGGTATTTGCAAAGGTTGAATTATCTGTGATCTAATAAAATGATGATTACATCGTTTTTGAAGTACCCATTCAATTTGAGATGGGGTTGTGATAATAGCAAATGGTGGAATGAAAACCAAAGTGCTCAGAGCAACACTACTTATAATTTCTAAAGCTTATAGCTCAACGATGCAGTGTTTGCTCTAAAACAGATTATAGAAGAATACAAAATTCAATTTTTTTCTGTATAAGCCTCAGTATTTTTATAAAACCTTTTAAGTGACAGAAATATAATTTTGTGGGAGGAAGAAGAATTAGAATCAAAGCTGGTACAAGATAATAGTTTGCACTGTTTTGCCTCTCTGGGTGGCACAGTTGGTTGAACATGGCTTTCTGTATACCAGGTCTAGGAGTGTCTTAAATGTAATAGTTCATGTCAGAAAATTTACTGTTATGTTATTGTTCATTAGACACAGATGGCAGGAGGCAACAGCTAAAGATTTTCAGTAATTGCTCTTATTTATATATTGTGAAATGCTTAATAAGTAATATTGAAAAAAACTGTTCAAAGTATAGGAAATATTAATTCTCTGTTTTCTTTCAGAGCCTGAAAATCCAAGAGTTACAGCAGCAGTCCTTGAAGTTGCATCGAGATATAGCTAAGATGGTTCAACTTTTAGGTGATAAGCCAGAAAATGCAGAGCACATCATGCTAGGAAGTACTCCACTCTTTCCTGCTAAGAAGGGAAGTCCAAGTTACCTAGGAGACTCAGGCATGTTGGGTAAGAATTTTGAAAACTTTAGATCGCTCATCTCTTCACTTATTAAGCAAAAACCCTCTTAAATTATTTTGGAAATATAACTTGTAGGCTATTAAAGTAAAATCTTAATTTTCTGCTGTAATGAAATCCTCAATAACTATGAGTTAAGAAAGAAAAATGTATATCTTTATCATTTTTTATTTATTTTAGCATGGATAATCAATTTTATTTAATTAATACAAGACATAGAGAGCTCATATTAGGAAGAAATATTAAAAAAAAATCAGCAAGGTATAGATCATAGAAAATCAAGTTTTTAAGATAGCAAATGAAGGTGAACTGACCGAAATGATTCTGAAGGATATATCAAAGAATCCAGCATTAGTGAAAATTGGATGAAGCTTGGACAAGTATAATAAAGAAACAGCTTCGAAAATGAAAAAATCTGATGTGTTACATTCACATTACTTTCTCTACTCTATATTGCTTATTAGTGGGTATACAAATTCTTAAAGAAGCTTATTTTCCTATCTACTTCATTTTAATCGAGCTAAATATTTCTGGAAATAACTACATTACACATTTCATTATAGAAACAAAGGGAATAGTGACAGTCAAATGTTTTGAAACTGGACACTATATTCTAGCCTTAAAATTCCGCTGTTTCCATACAATCACTAGAAACAACTGAAAATTGACAGAACTATAAAAGAATGACTTAAGTATTGAACAATTCGAACTATTAATAACAGATATTTCAGAAATGGCTGATGCCACAAAAAGAACTATTTAAAATAAATATGTTTTAAAGAAATCTACATTTTTTGTGAATTACGTTTTCATCTATCACCTAACATTTACCAGTTATACAAATTATATAAAATTCCTTCTGAATGAAGAGGGGTTCATAAGTTATTCCAAAATTCAAGATATACATTTATTTGTTATGGAAATATTTTAAAATATATGGTATTGTATTCAAAATCATTACAGCTAATTTTAGAAAACTAACACTTTCGAAAAATTTTACATTTAAACATAGTTTGGGGTGGGGATATTTTCCTGAAAATCTTTTGTCACCTCTTTGAAAGATACTGAACTTAAACTTCAAGTTTGGTATTTAACTGAGATTTCGTTTTTAAGATATGCTGTTCACAGATACACACATGACCTTTTTTTCTAAAAATGCTCTTATTCGGGGGGTTTCAAAAGTTGTATTTCTGGTGAAATCACGGTATTGAATTTTTGGATGGGATGCAATACTTCCCATATTTACTATAGGTAAGCAGTAGAGAAAATGAAAAGGTATACAGCCAATGACTTAAAGGTTCCATACCAGAAAAATTGTACATGCTGTAAAATTGTTTAAAGTTTTATATGAGCATAGTATGCATGTATAATGGACTTACAGCTTTTAAGAAACAGTACCATATTTTCCTTTATTGTTCCATGTACAGTATAATTTACTGCAAATATTCCTTGTTTTTGCTGTTTCAATTAATAATGTACTCTGTTTTCCGAGGAGATGATGCGTGATACAAACTAATTTTCATGTTAATGAAAACAAGTTGGCAATACTACTTATCAGCTTATCAAATACGAAGTGTGCTCATTTCTTCACTATTTATATCATGATCCCCAGATCTCAGCCTTAACTAACCATGAATTTTATTAATATGAATTTTGCTATGGTTTGATATTCGCCTTTATTTCTGGTAGAATCTGGGAGTTCAGTGTACTTAAAAATCCCTTATGTGTTAAATTCACATGACTTCTCTACCCATTCTTCAAACTATTCTTACAAAAGCCTATTATTCTATCTAATTCATGTTAATCAAGATAAAGATTTGTAGAATTGGTTTCGTTACATATTTTTTTGTAAGTACAATAGGAATAGGAGAATACAGTAAGCTTAAGTGATAGTCAACTCTTTTAGGAGCTGGTCGCTATGTGATTGTTTTGAAATTCCTTTCTCTTTGCATGAGGAGGAGAAAAAAACGAATGGCATCCCATTTGGGAAAAGTATAAGTATTTGAAAATTCTAACCAATAACAAGGAATATCTTGGAGATGGTTATTTCGGAAAAAAAGAAAAAAGAAAAATTGACATATATTGTGTGCTTTAATGAGATCTTTATCTTTTGTGTAGTAAGATTTCATCTATCTCTTATGGTTTACAAGTTACACAAAAGTAATTCAGAATGAAGAGGAGTTCAGACAGAAAGTTCAGGATATACATCTCATTTGTCATGAAAATGTCTTAAATATATGGCATTTTAATCAAAATCGTTAAAGCCATTTTTAGGAAAATAAAAGTTTTCGAAAATTTTCCCATTTAAAGTTAGTTTGGGGCGGAGGGATTTTCTTTAAAATCTTTGTGTTGCATCCTTGAAAATTGCTGAAATTAAATACCAAATTTGGTAGTTAACCAATTTCATTTTTGAGTTACGCTGTTCACAGACAGAATACAATATACTTCCTCTACTTACTGTAAGTATGTAGTAGAGAAAGTAAATATAGCCAGAAGTAGCAGTGAAAATGTAAAATTGGTTAGCATACTAGCTTCCAAATATAGAGATCCCGGGTTCGATTCCTGGCTGGAGAATGGGAGCTTTTCTTTCGCCAGGATTATACCCCATCCTCTTATAGTCTGGAAGCATGAATGAGAGTGTAAATGTGTGTGTGTGTAAAATTAATGCTTAAATAGAAAACTCAAAGTAAACAAACCCAAAGATTAACACCATAGTAAAACGAGTGAACTCCATTGCCGATGAGCAATAAAATTGCTCCAAAAGGCAAAGCCGCCAATATGACCTTAGTTAAAGGCAGCATATAAATGGAACAAAAGAGAGAAAGGATGGATGGTAAAATAAAAAATCTGATGTGTTACACTCACATGACTTTCTCTGCTCTTGTACAAACTATTTTTACAAACACTTATTTTCCATATGCTTCATGTTAATCGAGATATTGAGATGTCAATCTTATTGCTAATTTTCTTGTAGATGCAAGGGGAATATGGTAGGTTATAAGCGATAGTCAAATCTTTTAAGCGCTGGTTGCTATGTGGCGCATTCCATTGTCTTTGCATGTCCAGGACATAAAAAAAATGAATAACGAATTTGAGAAAAAGTATAAGTATTGGAAAATTTAAGGGAATAACAAGCAATATCTCGAAAATGGTTCACTCATCAAAAAAAATTTATATGACATAAATTGTGTATTTTAATGCGATCTACATTTTTTGTGTAGTAAAATTTTGTCTATCTCTTATGGTTTAGCAGTTATGCAAAAGTCGTTCACAATGAAGAATACCCTTGGAGACATTCCCAGAAAATTCGAGATTTATATTTCATTTGTCATGAAAATATCTTAAACATATGATATTTTAATCAAAATCGTTAGAGCCATTTTTGAGAAAATTAAAATTTTCGAAAAATGTTCCATGTAAAGGGTAATCTGGGGTGGGGGCATTTTCTTGAAAACCTTCGTGTCACATCTGTGGAAGATACTGAACCTAAATACCAAGTTTGGTGTTTATCCAACTGTTTGTTTCTGAGTTATGCTGTTCACAGACACATACACACGACATGTTTCTAAAAATGCTTTTTTTGGATTCAGGGGGTCTCAAAACATGTATTTCCGGTGAAATCTCGGTATTGAATTTTTGGGTGGAATACGATACTTCCCCTACTTACTATACGTAGTAGAGAAAGTAAAACTTAATGAGTTTCAATTCATATGTGCAAATGTTTGTGTAATTGGCAAATAATATACTCTTTAAGGATTATGTAATTAAGTTTCTACAAATAGTAAATTTTATTTTGGTTTCAATTAAATAAAATATAATTCCACATGGGGCTCCACTGTCTATGT
Organism: Deroplatys truncata; assembly: GCA_030765065.1. Lineage (NCBI taxonomy): Eukaryota > Metazoa > Arthropoda > Insecta > Mantodea > Mantidae > Deroplatys > Deroplatys truncata. The sequence continues at coordinate 165,825,701 of CM060979.1, forward strand.
TTATAATCACCTACTTTAGTGTCTAGAGCACTGTACACAGTAAGAATAAGCGTGTTCATTATTTTCAATTTGAGATCTGGCAATCTTACATGCATTTGATTGGTTTCATCAGTCTTGGTAAGTTTTCTTTTTCTTCCCTCCCCCTCCCAGTAAACTTCACTCTTCAGAGAAAGCAGTTTACTAACTGCTTTGTCTGAATAGTTATGAACTACAAAAAGATTGGAATGAAAACTACAATTGAGTGTCAAAAATCATACAAATTCGTGCAGGACTTCCTTAACTGTTGAATTATCTACACAATCATTAAAACTGTAACCAGAATGCTTGTGGTAATGTTTTGTTTTGAAGAATAACTCATCTTAACACATGTAATGGGCTACATTGAAACTGAAAATCATATTATTTCATAAAATATTTGTATGTATTTTTACATTTATATGCTTATATTTTGATGATAGTGTGTTGATTGAAAGCTGAGCAGTGGAGTAAGTGGTTTCTCCCCATATCTTCTTCAAGTTCACAGAAAGGGCATACAGGAGATTGTGCTATGTCAATTCTGTGTAGATGTTTGTTGAGGCGTCATGATCTGTTAATGATCTAAAAACTGCTACAGAGGATTTTCTTGGTAGTATAGTAATTCTAATTGTGTTATATAGATTTTCCCATTGTTTTCCTTTTGTTTGTAATATATATCCTTCTTTAATTTTTGTATTTTATGTTGGTATAATTATTCTTTTGATGGAGTGATAAGACAATGGACCAGATGATTTTAATGTAATTTTACTACCTTTCTTTGTAAGAAAATCAGTCGTTTCATTACCATCTATTGCACACTGTGTTGGTATCCATTGAAGTACTACTCTTTTATTTAAATTAGTTGTTTTATAGTTTTTGGCATTCTAGGACATTTAGGCTTTGGTCTGTAGTATCAGATGCTATGGATATTATAGCTGCTTTAGAGTCAGATAATACTACAACTCTCTTAAATTTGAAATTATGTAGAAAATTTGAGTTAGAGTTGAAACACTTAACATCACTTACATGTTTACAGCTTGATGATTTTGGGAGATAATTGCTCCCATCTTCAATGATGATGAGTTTCAACTCCGACTCAAATTTTCTATATAATTTCAAATTCACATCACTGTTACTAGCTTATCCATGTTTTATACCAATCTCTTAAATTTGTTTATTTGATATATATGATTTTGTAAGCTGGGAAGAATTGCTAAAATTTCACCATCAAAATTTGTAGATTTTGAACTTAATCTTCTATGAAAAGAAAAGAGTGGACATACTGCACCAGCATTCGTACCACCGTAATTTGTAAGCTGGTTTTATCAGTGTAAACATGTAGCCATTCATTAGCAGGATGTTTTAAATTTATTATTTCTTGTGACATTTGTTTCAAAACACATAGAGAAGTTTTCAGATTTTTTAAATTCTTCTGTAAATGTAGATAGTATTCAATACCAAATAGGTCTAAAGGGTTGATTATTGTTTGTAAGTTTTCTTTTAAGTATGGGAGTTTTTAATTTCTGTTTGATTTCTTGGACTTTATAAAGAAACCTTTGTTGAGTTCTTAAGTTCACCTGTAGTTTTTTTCTTTTTTCCCAATTCTATAGGGTAGTCTATTAATTTTTCATATTTTATGGTAGCTGCTTTTTCAATGTCAAGATTAAGTCTTGTGTTATTTGTTAGAATTTGCAGCATGAGCACTGGGGTAGTTTTAACGGCTCCAGTTAATAAACAAAGAATTTGGTTTTGTAGAATATCAAGTTTTTCTACATTTGCAGTTATTAATATCTCCTCACAATATTTGAAAGTTGGTTTAATATACATCTTATAAAAAGTATTCAAAGTTTGTGTAGTACTCCCCCATTTTTTCGCTGCATCTTTTTAATAGTGGTAGTTGTTTCCTCAGTTTTCTTACATATATTATCAATGTGTTTTCTTCATGTTAATTTTGTATCAAAAACAATATACCTAAATATTTGGCTTCACAACTTCCTGTAAGCGTTTTCCCTTCTAGCCTTAGTGAAATATTTAATGATTTCCTCCTTAGTGAGAGGAGTTGATAATTTGTTTTCTGGATATTTATTTTCATCAAATTATTATGTGCCCAATTCTGTAATTTTATCGGGGACTGTTGTGTTATACTTATTAACTGTTGACTTTGATTTTTTGGTTTAGAGTTCCATAAACTACATTGTCTGCAAACCTTAACACTCTGGATTGCATTTTTTGTAATTCACAGGGAAGATCATTGATATTGTTGAAAAGTGTGGTACTAAGGAAACTGCCTTGTGGTAGACCTCGGTGTGTCTGTTGATATTTTGATAATTCTCATTATATTTGGTAGCAATAAAGCGTTGGATAATGAATTCCCTTATCCAATGTAGCATTTTGCCTTGAACTCCTAATTTTAAGTTTTTCAAGTAGTTTGTATCTTCAAATAGGGTCATATGCTCCTTGAAAATCAATGAATACTGCCAAAGTATTTTCTTTTTTGTTCAATGCATCTTTAATGTCTTGAGTAAAATTTAAAATTTGTTTATTTGTGAACAGTGTTCTCTAAATGCTGCTTGGTTAATTGAAATTAAGTTACTTTTTTCTATAAACCAATATAATTGGTTGGAAATAATTTTTTCCACGATTTTTGCCAATATATTGGGCGGTAACTTGAACTTTGTTCTTTTTTAGTATTTGCAGATAATTTATAGAATTAGCCTAGTATTGTTGAGTTCGTTAGCTATATCACTGTCATCTGTAATTGTTTTATTATTATAAATAAAAGATGCTAGAGTGCTAGAGAGGAATGGCTTCATTGCCAACTGTGCAACATTAGATACCAACCAACATTTATGAACTTGTTTCTTTATATTTCAAGAATGAGTGAACCACATGATATTTAACACAATACATTGTATTCTGTTTAGTTAATAGGTTACCTGGCATCTTATTTACATTCCTTTAGAAAGGCCTATGGGGCAATCATCAATTGTTTTTTCTGAACAAATTTTGCATGGCAAAAAATTATTATTTTTGGTATCTTTGATTATTTACAAATCCTTGTAAGTAATTTGTCTGTATAAAAAAATCTTTCATATTATAATGAAGAGCTGCTTCTGAAAACTGCAGAAAACAATTCACATATTTTGTCTGGTATATTTACTGCATATTAAATATAGTATTGAACCTGTTTTAATTTTTATCATTGCCGTAAAACAGGCAGTTCAGTGGTCTTGTAAATGCCACTTGAATAAGTAGCTTGCAGAAGAAAAAAAGTTAGCAGTAGAATGTATGTATAAGATGCTGGTTCCCCATAGAATGTTGAAATAAAAATCTCATATATTGCAATTAAAATATCGTCTAGGATAATTAATTGCTTTTTCACAAATGCTGTGTGTAAGCTAAAGTTGATAAGGTAGAATCAGAATGAAAAATTTAATGCCATTTCCGGAATTTGATCCATGGATCTTTGGCCGCTTTAACCAAGTGAGCTAACATGGCAACATGCCGATATGATGTTAACTTCACCAACTGACACACATTCATTGTCAAAATGAATTTGAGAATGTCTTGTGGTTTACTAGGAAACATGTGAGTCATTCAGGGAATTTAATATTGTACTGGCATGTTGCCATGGTAGCTCAGTTGGTTAGAGCAGTGGCATGGTAAGCCAAAGATAGATGATCCAAATCCTGGCTATGGCATTGAAGTTTTCGCTCTGATTCTACCTTACTAAAATATTGACTTCAACTGTGTATATTAATAATTCTGTTATTATTTTTAGGAATGGAACCAGGTTTGAATAAATTCAGATCCCGTTCAGAGTCAGAAGTTCTTTCCTGGGATTTTATCTCTCGCTCACTTTATTCCTCCAATAATGCCAATCCACGTCGACGAATTGAGTCTCCATTACGAGAAGGCATTGATGATATTATTCGAGAGGTAAAGTTTCTCTCAAGTAAAACAACTACATAATAAACAGAGAATAAAAATGTCATATGGGATTGCTCATAAAGTAATTTCCATGAGATAATTCAAAAGTACCTTTGCTTGCCAATTTTAGGTGTATTGAATGTATAGTGCTCTAAAGTCTTAAAAGTTGTGTAATGCAATTCAGTTCTAATTTGTACTAAGTTTACATATAGATTTAGCCCTGTCAGTGTTGCATGCTTTATCAAGCCTTATTTTACAATAATTAATGAAGAAATATACAAAATGTAGAAGTACCTAGTAAATGAACACATAAAAGAATCTTTAGTTGTTTTGAATTATAAGTCATGAGCTATTTATAATTTGTAATACATATGTATAAAAATAACTTTCATTTATAGTAAATAATATAAATTCATGAACTTTAAAAAATGAAGGAAATGCACAAATATTATATGCAATATTAATAAAAACCACACAAGCAAGTATGCATGCATGCATGTACACACTCATGTACACAAAACTTTTTCTAAAAATGCTTCTTTTTTGGGGGGGGGGAGGATTCAGTGGGCTCTCAAAACATGTATTTGAATTTAAATCTTAACTTCCATTTTTGGATGGAATACAATAATTTCTCTACCTATTAGGTGCATGGTAGAGGAAGTAAATATAAGTATGAGGGTAGTTTGAAAAGTTCTCGGAATGAAATACAAAATAACAGCTCCCCTCATTCAAACTATTTTTATTTTTCAATATAGTCCCCCTATACACTAATGCATTTGGTCCATCGATGTTCCAATGCCTGTATTCCATCTCAAAAATTAGATTCCTCCAGACCTGTAAACCAGTTGTCAACTCTGGCTATCAGCTCTTCATTTGTAGAGAAACTTCATCTGCTAAGGAAACCTTTGAGCTAAGGGAAGAGATGGAAGTCTGATGGAACCATATGAAGCGAAAAAAGCAGGTGTAGTAACAATTCATATCTCAGTACATGAATTTTTGCCATAGCAACGACACATATTGTGGGTGTGCATTATCCTGAAAGAAGATGACTTTCATTCTTGCTAATCCTGGCCTTTTTTGTGTATTTTTTGCTGTAGTTGGTCCAGGAGGTTAGTATAGTATTCTCCTGTAATTGTTTGACCAGTGGGAAGACAATCTATCAACAGAATCCCTTTTTGCATCCAGAAAACTAATGCCATAACCTTTCTGGCCAATGTATTGCCTTTGCCTTCTTTGGTGGTGGAGAATCACATGTTTCCACTGCTTCATCTGTTGTTTTGTCTGTGGGGTATAGTAGGGGACCCATGTCTCATCTGTGGTCATGAAACAGTGCAAAACATTTGTGGGTTTTTCTGAAAATGGGCCAAACATTGTTCAGACATTTGTACTCTTAATGCATTTTTGACCCTGTGTTAACAGTTGCGGCACCCATCTAGCAGATAATTTTTTCATGCCCAATTCTTCAGTCAAAATGCAACATACTCATTCAGGTGATATCCCTACAGTTTCAGGAATTTCTCACACTTTTAGTGGGTGATCGCCCAAGACCATTTTATGCACTTTTACAATCATTTCAGGGGTGGTGACACATCTTGGTCGAGCACTATGCTGATCAACTTCTAGCTCTCTCCCGACCAAACTTAAACTCGTTGGTACACTTGGCAACATTTGAATATGAAGGAGCACAGTCCCTCAGTGTGTTCTGAAAATCGGCGAGAATTTCATTTGTTTTCATTCCTTTTTTTACGAAGTATTTAATCACCATTCAAAACTCAGTTTTTTCCATCATCAAAAATCACTAGATGGGAACAGCAATAGAGAGGAAAATGCACCACAACTCTCCATGCACTGGTACGCCATATGTTTACTCACAAAGCATGACTGATTATTACATCAGATCTGGGTTGCACTAGTGGTGACCTCTTTTGGTGATTCCAAGAACTTTTCAAACCACCCTCATACTATTGTTTATATAGGAATTAAACATCTGGTCAAACTACTAAACAAAGTTCAGTTAATATGTGTAGTTTTACAACCCAATTTAGAATTAAATTTTAAATGGAGTGAAAATACTACGATGGTTTGGGAAGTTCCTGGCCTGAAACAGAGATGGTGCTGGTAGTATCAAACAGCAGAACCCTCTGGATACTCTAATGGACCTGACACTAACATCCAAAATGACGGCTGTATGTGGTGGGAATTTGAGAAATACTTTAAACAGCTGTTGTCTATAAGCTACGACTTCTCTGCAGTAAAATGCAAATAATGTGGCGTAATGACATGCTTTTTTGTAGGTATGTGCTCGTTATACACAAAAACATTGTCTTAAAAGTAAAATAAATGTAATTTAACATTAAATGGTGACCACTGTAATATATAACCTTAAATAATATTCATGCAGTCTACAGTTTTGCATGCCATAACTTAACAGTATTTCTAAACTATAGCTAAATGTTTAAATTATAAAGGACATAGATTTATAAACTGCAAGCACGGTAATACTTGCATGAAACACAACTGTTGATATTGCATTTGACACTGATGGAGTTGACCCAAAATTATCTGTTACTATTTACATCGTTTATCTCACTGTGCACAATATTATATACACAAAATATACAATGGATGGCACACAATGAAATGCTATTGTTTACAGTATTTAGCTACTAAATTAGGGTGGAATTTTGCTTTTGCTTTCACTGAAAGCTTTTCATTTCTAAGTTTGCAATAAGTATTAAAAAATATACACTAGGTGATCAAAAGTATCTGGACACCCCACAAACATATGTTTTTCATCTTAAACGCATTGTACTGCCACCTACTGCCTGGTACTCATTATCCGTGACCTCAGTAGTCATTAGACATCGTGAAACAGCAGAATGAGACACTCCGTGGAACTCACGGACTTCGAACATGGTCAAGTGATTGCGTGTCACTTGTGTCAGAAGTCTGTACATGAGATTTCCACACTCCTAAACATCCCTAGGTCCACTTTCTGATCTGATAGTGAAGTGGAAACGTGAAGGGACACGTACAGCACAAAAGCGTACAGGCGAGGTGCCTGTTGACTGACAGAGACCGCCAACATTTGCAGAGGGTCGTAAAGAGTAATAGGCAGACGTAGATGTTACAGAGTAGGTGTCACTGAGTGCAAGAGGGTCAATATGCTCCAGGAAGGCTAAAGGCTGGTTCACAACAACTGGGAATGGTAACCAGAACAAGAACAACAAAGTTGAAAAATATGTGTTTTAATGGGAGCATTCACAATTCGATTGATGAGAAGCTTTCCTGAGCTCCAAGAATGGGAAAGCAGACTTGGCCATGTTTTAACTTTCTCATTCTTGTTCCCAGGCACAACATATTAGATTTATATTTGCATATTAGACTCTTCACAGCACAGATTATTTTAAGCAGCTGTGAGATGAAACAGCTGCTAGTGCTCTCTCTAGTCACAAGCTGGAAACATGAAACAAATCTAGCACGTGTGCTTCCTAACCTCAGATTCTGGACACTTGCAGATTCATTGAGCATTGGTTCTTCTAGTGAAAGCATCATCTTTAGTTTGTTTATATGCTACTCAAAATTGTTCATTGCCTCAAAAACAATAGCAAAATCTACAAAGAACAACTAAAACTGGTAGAAATTAACAACAACAAAAGCAATACAATTAAATAAATGAATAAAACTTTGGTACTATTAGAGGAATCACAAATGGATCTGCATTTAGAATTTAAATAATGTTTAGTCTAACAAATTTGATATTGCCTAACCCACATTATGTTGGTTAAATTGGAAGTAGTGAAAAAATATAATTTGCCAGTTAAAAGCAAATGAAATCCCAATGCGCAAAATCAACTTTCCACTTTGTGATTGATGTGACCATCGATATGCATTGCCATTCTCGTTAATGGTCTACTGTGAACCAAACTCTTGTGTGCTGTATTGCTACCCATTCTCGTTTCCATTTTGGTTATCGTTCTTGAGTTATTGTGAATCGCCTTAAGTATGTTCCTTCAGCAGGAAAGATGGCCACTGTTTGCTGGGGTGTGGTGTTGGTAGACTACCTGGAAAAGGATAAAACGATCAACAGAGAGTACTATTCAGCTTTGCTGGAGCAGTTGAAGGATGCTATGCAGGCCAAATGCCCACTTTGTTAAAGAAGGAAGTTCTTTTTCACCTAGAAAATACACCAGTGATCACCTCTTTGTTTATGATTGCAAACTTGCATGACTTATACTTTTGAACTGCTGCCACATGTACCATATTCACCAGAGTTGCTCCCAGTGAAATTTACCATTTTCCAAATATGGAGAAATGGCTCGCTGGACAGAGTTGATCTCAAATATGGAGATAATAAGTCACACAAACTCTTATTTTGCATAGTTGGACAAATCATTTTATACTAAAGGTATAAAGAAGGTAAAGTATTCTTGGTTCAAGTATATATCGAGTTGAAAACTTGAAAAATAAAAACAATCAAAGCTACAAATCTTGTGTTTTCTTTCTCAGGCTGAAAACTTTCTGAACAACCCTGGTAGTGATTAATTTGATATACTTTTAGACAGTGTTTTTTTCAGGCTTCAGATTGTTAAATAATAATGTTTGCAGGAAAATTAAACAATTTCAGCTCATTACATATGTAGTTAAATTATGTCAACTTCAAGAAATTTGAAATAAGTTAAAACTAGATAAAATTAGGGAAAATACTCATGTAAGTACAGAATTTCTAGCCATAATGTGAAATGCAGTAAAAATAAAATGGGTCATGATGATGTGTTTCAGGTTATGGACATGATTAACATGTATTCCAAGCAACGTGGTCGAGTGATTGAATACCGGGAGATCCTTTATGGTTACCATAGAGTTAACCCCATATTTGGGGCAGACTACATTCTTGATTTGTTGCTAGTCTACAAGAAATATCGCGGACATAAAATGACAGTACCAGTGAGAAGACATGTCTATGTGCAGCAGCAGTTTACAGGTATGGGTTCTTAGAGCCACCATTGTTGCAATTTCTTGCCTGGTTGCATATAGTAAACTATTGATTTTCTTTAAACTAAAACACACTGATTTATTGCAAGTTCTGTAGATTTATGGTGAAATATGAAGAATATTTCTTAAATATGTCTGCTGTGCAGTAAAATACAAACCAGTAAATATTATTAATAATTTTCTTTATGCAATTATAAGTACATTAAAGCATTGTGATTTAAACATGAAACCTTTATACCAAATCATACTGTCCAAAATTATAAACTTTTGGAAAGGAAAAAATATACTAGGTTTATTTTAATTTTATCTTGAAATGTTTCAATATAAGGTACTAACATAATACGCTCTGTGAGGTATAAAGCAAGTTTTGTTTTTGGTAGTAGATGTTCATAAGAATGATGAACAATGGAATTAAAATGTTTTACTTATTTTCAAAACTCAAACAAATGCAGAGGTTTTAACCATCCATAATTAGGCACACTTTTTTCTTCAGTGGCATACCAACCAATCTTGTGCTTCCACTGTTTTGTCTCTATAAACATAATGCTTACCTAAATATGACATCTCAATACAATTTGAGATCTCCTTGTGGTTAACCGGGAAAAATGCAAATCAGTTGGAGAATTTAATGTCGTGTTGGCATTTTGCCATGGTAGCTCAGTGGTTAGAGCAACCGGACAGAGACCAGGAGATCTGTGGTTCAAATCCCGGCTATGGCATTGAATTTTTCAGTCATCTGATTCTAACTTTCCAACCCTGTCCAACACACGGCTTGTATGAAAGAACAATTAATTCCATTAATTGACCTAATAGTGGTTGAAACTATAAAGCCCAGTACTTAAGTACTTACAAAGAATGTAAGTCGCCATTGGGGTATGAACATCTCAATACAATTTGAGATCTCCTTGTGGTTTACCAGGAAAAATGCAAATCAGTTGGAGAATTTAATGTCATGTCGCCATGTTGCCATGGTAGCTCAGTGGGTAGAGCAACCGGACGGAGACCGGGAGATCCGTGGTTCAAATCCCGGCTATGGCATTGAATTTTTCAGTCATCTGATTCTACCTTTCCAACCCTGTCCAACACACAGCTTGTGTGAAAGAACAATTAATTCCATGTTAACTTATATTGCCTCTAAGAGTCAAGTTTACTATCTAGTTGAGAAGAAACACAGTGAGACATAAATCCATGTAATATATTTCATATGCTTCGATTTTGCACAAAAAAGATAGGTTGAATTGATTAACGATTATGTACTTTTTTCCATCTGTTTTATTCATATAAAAATACAATGTTTACATCAATGAAGAATAATAAATGTACAAAAATAGAAAGTTAAACATTTGATTGGTGACAGAGTAGGCTAAATACATTATATACAGTGAAATGATAAAAATAGATCAAAAGTTTACATAAAGCTTGTACAGTTTGGCATATCTATATTATGTTCTGTTTTCAGATAAGCAACATAGTCTGAAATGATCACATAATCGTGATGATGCAACATGTAGTACACTGTATTGGCTAATAATAATAATAATAATAAACAAAACTTATGTTTGGATGTCAGTGTTAATACGAAGTCTGATTGAAGGTTTGGGGCTACATCTGCAGTATCTTCTAACTTACCACTGTTCAGAACCTCTAGATAAAGCTGGCATACTGATTACTAGAGGCAATCCTTACTGAGATCTTTCAGTTAACATCAGCCTTTTATTGCACATTTTCTAGACATTAAAAACCTCACCATTATTTTATGTTTTGAAGCTGGAGACAGAAAAGTTGTAAAATAAAATAATAAACCTGTTTGGAGAATAATGAGCATTAACAGCAGTTAAGTACTCTCTAGAAATTGTAATTCACATTTTACATATTAAAACAAGTCTGTTAGAGTTGGAGCATACTGGAATAGAGTATGACAAAATTTTGTCTTCCTATACATGTAGGTATGTGAAAGAAGGGCCAATGCTTTCCTAACTAATTCATGCAATAGTCAATAACATGTGGGCTGATCAACAAAGAACTAAGACTGATTTTTTTCCACGGATATTTATTACTCCATTTCAATGTTGACATCTTTTTCAAAGTAATCCTCTCCTGTTTCAATGAACCTTTTTTAGCATCTCTGCCAGTTCTCGAACACGTGGTGCAGGCCATTCTTTGAGAGATTCTTGAGAATTGCCCCAATTTTCTTGAGTATTGCTTCAGAGTTCTCAAATCGAATGCCTCAGAACTTTGCCTTTAATGATGGGAACAAAAAAAAAATCACAGGGTGCAAGATCGGGGCTATAAAGCAGATGCGGTACACAGGTAATGTTCCATTTAGCAAAAAACTGCATGACTTGATTTGTGATGTGAGATTGTGCATTGATGTGATGAAGTCGCCACCTAATCCAATGAAGTTCTAGTTGTTTCCTTGCAACATGCTTCCTCAGTTTAGCTAATATTGACATGTAGTATGTTGCAGTAACAGTAATATGAGGCAGAACTGCATGCTGGTAAACCATTTCATTACAGTCAAAAAACATGATCACCATCACCTTCCCTGCAGATGGAACAACTTTTGCCTTTTTTTGGTGTTGGAGAACCTGGCGATTTTCACATTGTGCTGGCTTATTTTCCTTCAGGGTCATAATCATGCAGCCATGACTCATCACTGGTTATAATCGATTCCAGAAATGCATCCCCTCCATCAACAAAGAGATGCAGCATCTCATGGCTTGTCCCCATTCCCACAATCTTTTGTTCAGGAGATAACAGACGTGGCACCCAATGGGCACAAACACGGGTCATATGGAGATGATCATGCATGATTGTAAAGACACTGCCATATGGAATGCACAACGCTTCACTGAGCTTATATAATGTTATCTGCTGATCCTCACGGACAATCACAACAGCTTGGTTGATGTTGACTTCAGTCACAACAGAAACTGAAACACCAAGCCCACATTGCTTAACACAGAGAACTCAGCTTTTCTTGAACTCCTTGAAACCACCTAAACACTGTTGCCGAAGTAGTGAATCTTTACTGTATGCTTGCTGCATAAGTTTCAGAAGCTGTATGATTTATACGCTAACAATTTTATTGCACTGTACTGCTTCTCTCACATCACCTCCATTTTGTGGTATGCAAAATGCAAGCAGGTCCTACAAAACAGAACATTACTATCAACCTACCAATATGAGAGTGCTGCCGCCTATGGACATTATACATAAAACCCTGCTGTTTTCAAATATTCATTGTATACATACAGGAAATTATTAAAGAAGCTACAGGAAAAAATCAGTTCTCAGTCTTTGGTGATCAGCCCTTGTACACTACGTGATAAAAAATAACCGGACACCTGACTGAAAATGACGTACAAGTTCGTGGCGCTCACCATCGGTAATGCTGGAAGTCAATATGATGTTGGCCCACCCTTAGCCTTGATGACAGCATTCACCCTCGCAGGCATACTTTCAATCAGGTGCTGGAAGGTTTCTTGGGGAATGGCAGCCCATTCTTCACGGAATGCGGAACTGAGGAGAGGTATTGATATAAGTCGGTGAGGCCTGGCACGAAGTTGGCGTTCCAAAACATCCCAAAGGTGTTCTATAGGATTCAAGCTGGGACTCTGTGCAGGCCAGTCCATTACAGGGATGTTATTGTCGTGTAACCACTTCACCTGTATGAACAGGTGCTCGAATGTGTTGAAAGATGCAATCGCCATCCCCGAATTGCTCTTCAACAATGGGAAGCAAGAAGGTGCTTAAAATATCAATGTAGGTCTGCGCTGTGATTGTGCCATGCAAAACAACAAGTTGGTGCAAGCCCCCTCCAGGAAAAACACGACCACACCATAACACCACCACCTTCGAATTTCACTATTGGCACTACACATGCTGACAGATGACGTTCACCGGGCATTCGCCATACCCACACCCTGCCATCGGATTGCCACATTGTGTGCCGTGATTCGTCACTCCACACAACTTTTTGCCACTGTTCAATCGTGTAATGTTGATGCTCCTTACACCAAGCGAGGCATCATTTGGCATTTTCCTGCATGATGTGTGGCTTATGAGCAGCCACTTGACCATGGAATCCAAGGTTTCTCACCTCACACCTGTCATAGTACTTGGAGTGGATCCTGATGCAGTTTGGAATTCCTGTGTGATGGTCTGGATAGATGTCTGCCTATTACTCTTTATGACCCTCTTCAAATGTCAGCGGTCTCTGTCAGTCAACAGATGAGGTCGGCCTGTATGCTTTTGTGCTGTACATTCCCTTCACATTTCAACTTCACTATCACATCAGAAACAGTGGACCTAGGGATGTTTAGGAGTGTGGAAATCTTGCGTACAGACTTCTGACACAAATGACACCCAATCACCTGACCACGTTCGAAGTCTGTGAGTTCCATGAAGTGTCCCATTCTGCTGTTTGATGCGGTATAGCTTACGTATTCTGTTTTACGTAAATTATTATATCTTGAAGATCTTATAGTTAGCTCCACGTTGTGGTGCCAATTTACGAGAGCAAATATGTGTTTACTTCACGCGAAACCATCTTGTGTGACGTCATACGTTGGTTGGTTCATTTGTTCTGTTTGTAGATTCCTCTGGCGTAGCAATTTGTATCAGTTTTAAATGTCCACCGGCTAGCTATCATCTGATCTGGATAGGCATGTTTTTCTTACAGGTTGTGAAGCGGAAAGGAATCTTTTATCCAAAAATTACTAGTGAAGAAATGTGTTTTATAATGTTTTATTGTCGAACACGTGCACTAACACTTTCACAGATTTATCTAGATAATCGCCATATTGAAACTGTTTATAATAACTTCTTATCACTTTTAACTCACGCACTTCAACTTTGTATATTTAACTTTAGAACATTTTATAAGATTTCTCGCACTTCTACTGCGTGTAACTTATGACGAAAATGAAAGACTGATTGGCAACATGTAGTTGAACTGCGGGATCGACGTGGAGCGTACGGAAAATTTTGTATAACTGCAGGGCGACCAACTTCGAGCATGGCTATTTATAGGCTTGCCTTAAGATACACCTAAAGATTATAAATGAACTGCTATTGGCTAATAAAACGCGCCAACATTAGCGTCTATTTTACTATCCAATGAAAACCACTAATACATATTACTTTTATAGAACATTCTGGAAGCTTTTTTTACTGAAAAGGCGCGAAATATTACGTAACTTCCTGGTTCCCGGTAACGATAAACAACTCACCCCCTTGCTGCAGTATTGTGTTATTGTTAACAGTTTCAATAGAGCCGTATATTATTATTTACCAATAATAATTACAATTATTAAACCTCTGAAATCAATGTTACACAAAAATACATATTCATATTAAAATAATTATTTACATTAAAGTAATTTGTGATACAAATTACCGTCTCATATGCCCCACTAGAAACATAATTATAAATATTTATAACTTGTTTAGAATTTTATAATTTGTGTTTTTAGTCTCCTAAATCTTGGAACACACGCTATCACTTTCACTTTACACTTCACACGTATTTAACACACGACATATGTTTTATCTCGCCACTACTTACTGGCTCTGATTTAATTAATTTAGATATTCATCTGACATCACAAAATTTTTTTTTTTTTTTTTTATAGCAAATACTTTACCCTAAATTACTTATTTACTGCTACCAAATTGTTTACATTAAGTTGTTGACAAAAATTTATACATTTAAGATTTTTGTAATTATTATACATATTTACCAAAATATTCACCCTCAACACAAATATTTACATCTCTTAAATCTAGGCACTGTTTCACATGTTCTATTTACTACATAAATATTTGTTTTAATTATGTTTACCATTTTTTTTTTTTTTTTTTTTTTTATTTATCTTAACAATACTCTTGGAATAGTATTTATGTACTTTACTTTAATATAACATCATGCTTTATTTCACATGTTCTGTTACTAGTAAAATGTTATTTTCCTCTCAAACATTTAATCATGTCCAAAATTTATTTCTCCTTTCCTATGACGTACATATTTATTTAACCCTCTTACGTTCCAATACATTGCTCTGCATTTCGTCTTTAACTATTCAGCATTTATTATTTATCATCATTGTCTTTTGTTTCACCATGATCTTCGTAGTTGTATGGTTTCAGCATCTCAATATGAAACTTTCCTATGCTTTTTCGAGTTGTTGAATTACATAACTCATATGTGTTAGTTCCATACACTTCAACAACTTCATATGGTCCATGGTATTTGAGAAACATTCGCCAATAAAGTTTATTTTCTTTGTCCGACAATTTCTTGGTTTTAACCAAAACTAAATCTCCTATTTTGATCCTCCATTCCTTTCTCTTCTTTTCTTCATGTTTCATTTTTCTTTTTATGGCCTTTTTCTTCATCCTCTCAAATGCTTTTCGGAACATCTCTTCTTCTGTTGGTGGTATCGAATGCGCATCTGGAATGGCTTCTGGAATTTTTTTACACATTGTATTGATCTTCTTTCCCAACTTAAGTTCACATGGTTTGTATCCTGTTACATTGTTTATGGTTTCGTTTAGTAGGTTCTGAACAAAGTTCACGTATCCATACCATTGGGTGTGTTTTCGATGACATAACACCCTTAAATAATTTGAAATTTCCTTAATTTCCCTCTCCACTGGGTTGGAGTTCGGTCTGTATCTTGACGAAAAATATTGTTTAATGCCATTTTCTTTCAGTCCATCCATAAATTTTTTTCCTGTGAAGTACGAAGCATTGTCGCTCAATACAGATTGAATAGGTCCTTCTTCTATCACATATGACTTAAGTAATCTATTCAAACATGCTAAACCTGTAGGTTTTCTCAAAGGGTAGATTCTTACATATTTGCTGAATATATCATAACAGACAAATATATATTTATTTCCAAATTGACTTGGAGGCATCGGACCATGAATATCAATACTAATTACACATCTCGGCTTATCCCTTATAACCGAATTAGTTTCAAATGCATATGCTGCATTTATTTGCTTTGCCTTCTGACACAGGTTGCAGCACGATATAAATTTTCGAACTTTCTGACGCAATTTGGATATGTATAAATTCTCTAAAATCATAGAAGTTGTTCGGTCCGTCCCTGAGTGTGCTAACCCTTCATGAAAATTCTTAATTAGTTCCTTTTCCATGCTTTTCGGAACCATTATCTTCCAACTAGGCATTTCTTTTCCATGCTTTTTGTATAATGTCCCATCTCGAATTGCTATAATTTCTTTCTTTGCCTCCTCAATCAATGGTGCATTTTTTTTAAGTTCAAATAATTTTGCATCCTCATTTTGAATTTCCCCCATATTTTTCAATTTTCTAATCATTTCTTTGCTTAAAGGAATTTCAATTGTCAATATTTTGACTTCATTTCTAGGCCTGTCAATATTTTCGGGAATTTGTGGGTTGTAGTTCAATCTTGACAGCAAATCACTGAAGGTATTATTTTTGCCAGGAATGTGGATAATCTCAATATCGAATGCAGATATTGCATGAATATATCTAGCAAGTTTTCCACTACATAATCTACACCGTTGTATGAAAGTTAAGCTTATGTGGTCTGAATACACCTTCACCTTTTTCTGATAAATATAGGTTTTAAAACGAATTAATGAGAAATATAGTGCTCCAATTTCTAACTGAGTCACTGAAGAATTTCGCTCAATATTTGTAAGTCCTCTAGAAGCTGTACTAATGACGTGAAAGTCATTGTTGATGTCTCGCTGTCCTAAAATTCCGGCGTATCCTTGCATTGATGCGTCGACATAAATCTCATATTCCAAATCTTCTCTGGGCCTCTCAAGTAATATGGACTTAGCAAAGAGTTCCTTTACTCTCTCAAAACATTTTTGATGATCCTCTGTCCATTTCCACTTATTGTTCTTTCGGAGTAGCTGCCGCAGTGGTTCTATTTCAGCCGAATATCTTGGTACGAACTTACTCTGAAAGTTCAATACCCCTAAGAGACGTCTAATTTGTTTTACGTTCCTGGGTGGCGGAATTTTCATTATTGCTTCTATTCTTTTCTGATCAGGTCTTATACCTCGTTCATCCACTACATAACCCAGAAAATTTATTTCCTTGACACAAAATTTTGATTTTAGTATGTTCACAGTCATACCATGTTGTTGTAGTTTATTTAACACATAATGGACATTATTCATGTGTTCTTCAAATGTTTGACTAATGATTAAGAAGTCGTCAATATACTTTATTAAAAAGTCATCTGCAGAATTTCCAAAGATACTGTGAATGGCTCTCAAAAATCCACTTCCCGAGTTTTTTAAACCAAAAGGATTTACACAAAAGCGATACTGGATCCCTGAGTACTGAAATGAAGTGTAATCACGCACTTGCGGATCTAATTCCACTTGCCAATATGATGCAGTGAGGTCGATGGATGTCAAAAATCTCCCTCTTGAAAGTTTTGTAATTAGTTGTTCAATTCCCTCACTTTGAAAATGATCTGGTTTCATATACTTGTTGACATATCTACCGTCTAAAGTTAATCTCAAACTACCATCTCGTTTAATACTCCAGCAGATTGAATTTATGTATTGAGAATTACTTTGCTCAATAATCCCATTTTCTAACATGCTATTTATTAATTGTCTAGCTTTGTCTCGAAGACTTATAGGTAAATTGTCATACTTGTGCCTATATGGTGGTACGTCTTCTACTTGAAATGTATGCTGATATACATTACATCTGCCTGGGATATTACTAAATACTGAACTATTGTTCATCAAAACATCATGAAGGATTTGTTTTTGCATTATCGTAAGATTATAAGCTTCTTCACACTTGTGCATTATTTCCTCATTTCTCTTCTCTTTCCTGCTGTTGTTTGTCTCGCTCACATGGTCGTCTTTTGTTTGGATTGTAAATTCCTCTACTTTCTCTGGCATTTCTGCTAGCTGTTGAAAATATGGCGTGGTATTCCCTTCATATTCTGTGACTACCTGCTTTATTTGATTATTTCTATCAGTTTCTGTTATTTGCACAAAAAATTCTTGGTCACAAATATTTTTCTCATCCTTTGTCATCTCGATTACAGAAACTTTTTCTTTTATAAATGGTACCCTTATTTCTCTACCTTCTTTTGTTATTTTTAACTCTTCATGTTTAAAATC
Organism: Deroplatys truncata; assembly: GCA_030765065.1. Taxonomy (NCBI): domain Eukaryota; kingdom Metazoa; phylum Arthropoda; class Insecta; order Mantodea; family Mantidae; genus Deroplatys; species Deroplatys truncata. Next base: position 165,843,797 of record CM060979.1, read on the forward strand.
TATACATGCTTCATATTCATGTAGGAAGTCACATCCTATAATTATGTCACAAATCAGATGGTTTACAATTAGAAACATAACCTCAAAATTCTCTCCGCCAATAAGTATGCTAAGTAGAGCTTGTGTTTTTATGACCTGTGCAGTTCTTCCAATTGCAACACGACAAACTAAATTACTAGTGGGAAGAGCCATAATTTTGTTACCTTCATTAATCAAATTTATGTAAAATTTCTGTGAGCAAATTGAAGCTGATGAACCAGAATCTATAGTTGCAATGATTTCTTTCTTCGCAATTTCCATTCTAACATGAGGTGACTCAAAATTTTCTCCCTTATCTTTTGTTGCTGTAATCTTATTACAGGGTGTATGTGTAGGCGTATGATTTGTATTGGTAATGGATACTGAATTATTAAAGACGTCCTGAGAACCTACTACACAGGAGTCTGTTAACAGTTTTCCTGGTTATTTCCATGTTCACGTACGGGACTGCCATTCCTAACAGGCGCTAAATCTATCTCTGTGTCGCTACCATTGTTTTGAGTTCCCCTTCCTCGAGTTCGAAATCCTCGATTTCTTTCATTTTGTCCCCTTGGCACGTAATTTTCTTGCCGTTCCTCAGATCTTTCTCGGTTATTATTTTCCCTCCAGTGAGTGAAATTTCCCCTCTGTCTAGTGTACCTCCTTCCATAATTTTGCCCTCTTTCAGGCAATCTTTCTGTCCGGACATAATTTATTTGTTCCTGCCGGCCTGGTCTCCTATCTATCCTTGATCTTTCAAATTGTGGAACGTATGATTGATACCGTTGTCTGGTATTAATTTCATGATGTCTGTCTTGTCCTCTTATTTGTTGATAACTACCTTGGTAATTTCTTCTATCTTGTACATCTAAAAATCTATGTTCCCACTCCCGAGACATATCTTCTTCCTGTTGTTCCAAAGCTGTTATTAATTCTGTCATCTCATAGATGTTCCGTGGTTTTGCAATTAATAAGTAATTTTGTATCCTTATAGGATAATGCCTTGCGAGCAAACTCACAAAATCTTCCTCACTGATTGGAGGTGACAAGTTTCTAACCTGACTTGCATGTTTTAGTAAGTAATCAGTCATCGATATTCCCCCTCGTGGATTAAATTGACCGTGACTAAGCATTGCTCGTATTCTTTGCTGTACCGTAACATTCCAAAATCTGTTCATGAATAATCTCTTAAAGGATTCATATGAAATTTCGCCCCCTGATACCATTTGTAACCAATCTAAGGTTTTCTGGTCCAAACATCTTTTGACAACTATCATTTTCAATGCTTCAGGTATCTTTTTAATTTGAAAATACTCTGATAATTCTGCAATGAACTGTACTGGACTGGAGTTTTCATTAAATTTTGGAAGTGGAAAATCACTTAAGATGTGATTGTAATTTTGCAAACTCCCTATTCCCATATTTAAATTCTCTAGTGTTACTTGTGCACTCTGAGTTTCAGCATTAGCTATGGATGAAGCTGCCGCATCACTCACATTATTTGTCATACCTGAGGAACTACCTCTATCATTATTTTGTACATCTGACACATGCACATCACATATATTTGCCCTTGAATTCAATTCTAATCTATTTACAGTACCCTGCAGATTTTCTATTGTCTGTTCCAATTTCTTATTATTCTCATTTTGAACATTTTGGTGTTTGTTAATTTCAGAAGTTAGCTTTTGATTCAAATCTTTAGACAAATCTTTAACTTCATCTGACAATTTCTTTCTCTGTTTTTCTGACTCCTTCTGAATTTCAGATATTTCCCCTCTGAAATTAACTTGCACCTGTATTAAATCTGCATTTGTAGCCTCCATCATCCCTTTTAACTCACTTGAAATGCTACTCATTCGGCTACCTAGCTCTGTACATTTTACATTAACCTCATTTTTTTGGTTAGATATTTCCCTGCTCATGTCTAACATTTTCTTTGAAACCTCGCCTATCTCATTCGCTATCATTTCCTGATTTTCATTTCTCATTCTCATCATACTACTATCTAGCTCCATGAATTTCTTTTCAATTTCTTCCCTGTTTTGTTCTAAGCTTCTACCAATATCTTCTCTTAACTCCCTATGACTCTTTTGCATATCTTCCCTGTTTTGATCTATTTTCTTTTCTAATTTCTCATTATTCTTACAAATATCTTCCCTTAATTCTTCCCTCAATTCCCTCTTATTCTTTTCCATATCTTCCCTTATATTTCTCAGCATTTCCATAGTATCAAGATTAACATTTCCTGATATTCTATTCTCACTTTCTGCACTAACATTTTCATCTTCAAACCCCAAAAAATCTGGGCTATTTCCTGTACTTTGTATTGGATCACAGCTAACTGTTACACTATCTCCCTCCATAATTATTTCTTCTGTATTATTGGTAGCCATTGTTTTTATTATCCTACCGCTCCTCATTAACATTGAAAGTTATTTACACTTAAAAAATTAGGATACTCTAACCTTACTAATGCTGTCCGCTGATGTATCTTTGATGTCCAGCGTTCTGCCCCTTTCTCCTAGATTTGTATGTCGCTTCTGCGTTGTTTTATGATGAATCTACGTTGTCTCGATGTTTTTGCGTCCACTTATCCGCGTCGTTTGTTGCTCCTCTTGTTTCTGGAATCTGCGTGTTGTAGATCATTTTACTGCTGCTTTTGTTCCACGTCCTGATTATGCTGATCCTTTCCTGGTCACTTCGCCTTCCTTTCCTGGTCACTTCGCCTTCCTTTCCTGGTCACTTCGCCTTCCTTTCCTGGTCACTTCGCCCCACATTGGGCGCCAATTTGATGCGGTATAGCTTACGTATTCTGTTTTACGTAAATTATTATATCTTGAAGATCTTATAGTTAGCTCCACGTTGTGGTGCCAATTTACAAGAGCAAATATGTGTTTACTTCACGCGAAACCATCTTGTGTGACGTCATACGTTGGTTGGTTCATTTGTTCTGTTTGTAGATTCCTCTGGCGTAGCAATTTGTATCAGTTTTAAATGTCCACCGGCTAGCTATCATCTGATCTGGATAGGCATGTTTTTCTTACAGGTTGTGAAGCGGAAAGGAATCTTTTATCCAAAAATTACTAGTGAAGAAATGTGTTTTATAATGTTTTATTGTCGAACACGTGCACTAACACTTTCACAGATTTATCTAGATAATCGCCATATTGAAACTGTTTATAATAACTTCTTATCACTTTTAACTCACGCACTTCAACTTTGTATATTTAACTTTAGAACATTTTATAAGATTTCTCGCACTTCTACTGCGTGTAACTTATGACGAAAATGAAAGACTGATTGGCGACATGTAGTTGAACTGCGGGATCGACGTGGAGCGTACGGAAAATTTTGTATAACTGCAGGGCGACCAACTTCGAGCATGGCTATTTATAGGCTTGCCTTAAGATACACCTAAAGATTATAAATGAACTGCTATTGGCTAATAAAACGCGCCAACATTAGCGTCTATTTTACTATCCAATGAAAACCACTAATACATATTACTTTTATAGAACATTCTGGAAGCTTTTTTTACTGAAAAGGCGCGAAATATTACGTAACTTCCTGGTTCCCGGTAACGATAAACAACTCACCCCCTTGCTGCAGTATTGTGTTATTGTTAACAGTTTCAATAGAGCCGTATATTATTATTTACCAATAATAATTACAATTATTAAACCTCTGAAATCAATGTTACACAAAAATACATATTCATATTAAAATAATTATTTACATTAAAGTAATTTGTGATACAAATTACCGTCTCATGTTTCACGATGTCTAATGACTACTGAGGTTGCGGATAATGAGTACCAGGCAGTAGGTGGCAGCTCAATGCACCTAAGATGAAAAACGTATGTTTTATGTGTCTGGATACTTTTGATCACATAGTGTATATCAGTATTTGCAGCAGCAATTAATGAGATTGTCTCTTTGGAATGGTAGCTTTTAATTCTCTTTCTCTTGTGTTAAGAACTGCTTGAGTCACCTCCTCTCTCCTTCTCTCTCACTACCTGTCCCTGTTTTCATCTTTTCCCCCCTCTCTCCACGTTCTCATTCTCTCCTCTCTCTCCCGTTACTCAGTACTCTGAATTTTAGTATGCGTACTTATACTTTTTTCAAGTGGTAAGTCGCTATTTGTTTTTCCTCATGGTCATGCAAAGAGCATGGAATTTCAAAGCCATGATATAGCAGATTTTTACAAAAAAATCTGATGTGTAGCATTCACATGACTTTCTCTAGCCTCTATTGTTTATTAGTGGGTATACAGATTATTTAAATAAAAGCTTATTTTTCTGTCTACTTCATTTTAATCAAGATAAACCTTTGCAGAAATGGATAAATTACAAATTATGTTGTAGGTACAAAGGGAACAGCGATAGTCAAATGTTTAAGAACAGGATGCTGGCCTTAAAATTCCATACTGTTTCTGTTACATCGTAAGAAACAACTGAATGTTGACAGGACTTTAACAGAATGACAAAGTATTGAACATGACAATATCTCAGAAATGGCTTAAGTAATAAAAAAAAAATTATCTGAAATAAATTGTGTGTTTTAAAGAGATCCACATTTTTTGTGTTGTACATTTTTGTCTTTTGCTTAATATTTTTATGCAAGATTATATAAATTTCCTTCTGAATGAAGAGGACTGCACAAGCTATTCCCAGAAAATTCAAAATATGTGTCTTATTTGGCATATAAATATCTTTAATATATGAAATTTTAATCAAAATTGTTAGAGGCATTTTTCAGAAAATCAAAACATTCTAAAAATGTTCCATGTAAAAGGCAGTTTGGGGCGGGGGATTTTCTTGAAATTCTTTGTGTCGCATCTTTGGAAGGTACTAAACTACAGTACCCCCCCTCTCTCTCTCTCTCTCTCTCTCTCTCTCGCTCTCTCTCACATGCACACTCATGCATACACACATAGGAAATTTTCTAAGCATTATTTTTTTTATTCAGAAGGCCTCAAAACATCTGTTTCTAGTGAAATCTTGGTATCCAATTTTTGGGTGTAATGCAATAATTTCTCTACTACTAGGTACAAGGTAAGCAAAAGATCTGATTACTGCTTCAGCTAATTGCATCATTCCTATACCTACAACAAATATGTTCATAGTAGATTACTCACTGTTAACATAACAAAGTATACTAGGTTTCATCAGATTACATTAATTACTTCAAAATTACCCTTATCATATCAATTTATTTACATTATCAATGTAATATTACATTATCAATTTAAATAACTTTAAATTAAGTCTAGAAACTCGTCCATGCTATAATAAGCTTTTCTCAGTAGCAAGCTCTTCCAATCTCTTTTGAATCAGTGCATGGACTGTTCTTTTAAATTTACTGGCAGTTTATTAAATATCATAGCCCCACAAAATTTCACCCCTTTAGCAATAGGGTTGTCTTATGTTCAATAACTCTTAGGTTTGTTTTATTCCTAGTACTGTGGAAATGAATATCTTCATTTGTCATAAAATTACTAATATTTTGTTTCACATAGCACAATGTGATGTATAAATACAAACTGGGAAAAGTTAATATATTTAATTCTTTAAAAAATGGCTACAAGAGTCAATTTTACCGGTATTTGCAATGCTTCTATGGCAGGCACAAAATTTAATTGCAACTGGTAGCTGACCACTATGGGAGAAGTATGACATTGCCATACGTTAAAGAGCGAAGCAAAGTTACATGCAGTAATAAGATGAATTGAAAACTATTTATAGGGTATTACTGTACAAGTCAAACAAACAGACTTAGTGTGCATTGCTAAATTAGCCAACAAAGTAATCTAAAAGCCAGTAATAAAAACCTTGCGCAGACCAAGAAAGTAGAAGAACGAATACACGTTGTAAATTATATTCCTGATTTGGTGATGCAACACTTCCCATTTATTTATTATTGATAGGCTTTCAGTACTTGTATCTTGTTTGTCAAGTGACATTTTGACTAACCACCAATAAAATAACACAACTCAATCACTGTAATTGAACTATGGTAACTGAAATTACCATCGCTAACACGAGAGTAAAAATCCCTACTGAAGGCTATAACATCAGCAACTTAAAGGCCTTTCCCTTATTGCTTACCTCATGCTTACCTGGTATCTGTTTTGAATCACATGTTGATAGAATAAACAAAAGAGGCATGAAGGAGTTTGACACAGAACTTTAACCCTTTTAGCCTGGTGTATAATATACGTTACAAAGGTGGTATTTTTTTCTTCTTCTAGGTTTTAGGATTTGAATGCACTATTTTTTCTAATTTCATATTAAACTAACCTTCAACAATAAAATTAGGCTATTTGTAGCTGTTTTATATTGTAAAAATATTAATATTTTTGCAATAAAACTGTAGTGTTTGTTTTTTAATAACCAAGAGCAAAATCCATGCAACTGTAGTCAAATGTAACCCTGTCAGCATCCAAGCATGTCATTATATCGGTTATTTTACTTGGGCTCTCCCCTTTCTTTACCACAGGGACATTTAACTGCAGTTGCTGGGACTTGAACTTGTGACATTTAGCTTTGAATGGATGGCCAGTCCACTTCATATTGCACTAACGATCATGGCTATTTGAGTCGCTTTGGTTGTGGTGCCAGTGAAAGGGATACATAAGCTGGTTTGGGAATTAGATGAAGAACAGCATATGTAACAAAATAATTCTAGCAATAGAGGGTTAAAAATTCTTAGCAGAATCCCTTGTTAAAAGACAAGTTTGATACACATCATATCTCTGCAACCAGTTAACATAAGAAATTGATTTTTAGACTGCAAGGTTCAAAATAAAATGCTCTTCATGAACAGGTTATTCTCTTTCCTGGTGCGCAAGTAAATTTTGTGGACACAAATTATGTTTGTGTAACCAAGCAGCTTAACTATACAATGCTGCAAGATGGGGCGTAGAGTTGGATTTTGTGATCACCAGCTCCTCCCGCCACCCCTGTTAAATTGTGTCTTCCATAATAATGTTTTTCTGAGCCTTAAAAACTAAATGACTATCTTTACCATTTCCCCAAAATATTATCCCATATCTCAACAAAATGTAATTGTGTAATAAAAGTTGCCTTGATTAATAAGAAGTAGACAGAATAATGAGCTTCTGTGAGAATACCTAGTTTGTAGAATAGTGAGTGGAGAAAGTCTTATAAATGCAACACATCAGGTGTTTTTACCGTCTCTGTCATGTACACAGTAGGTAGTTTCCACCCAAAAATTCAATACCTAGATTTCACTGGAGATACATATAAGGCCTCCTGAATCCAAAAAAAAGCTGTTTTAGAAAAAGGTTCATCTGCGTATCTGTGAACAGCATAACTCAAGAACGAAAAATCAGATAAGTACCAAACTTGGTAACTAGAGTAAACTTAAGTGATGTTAGTGTTACAATTCCGACTCACCTTTAAAAAAAAAAAAAAAAACCAAACTTGGTATTTAAGTTCAATATCTTTCAAGAATGCAACTCTCCCATCCCCAACTATTCTTTACTGGAAAATTGTTTTGAAAATATTGATTTTCGAAAAAATGGCTCTAACGATTTTCATTAAAATGCCATTTATTAAAGATATTTTACATGACAAATAACATGTATATCTAGAACTTTCTGGGAAAAGCCTTTTAAGTCCTCTTCATTTGGAAGGAATTTTATATAATCTTGTATAAGTGGTAAATGTTAAGTGATAGATGAAAACGTACTACACAAAAAGATGTAGATCACTTTAAAACACACAATTTATTTCAAATAAGTTTTTTTATGGTATAAGCTATTTCTAAAATCTGTTATTAATGGTTCGATTTGTTCATTTCTTGGTCATGCTTTAAAGTCCTTTAAACATTCAGTTGTTTCTCGTGATTGCATGGAAACAGTATGGAATTTTAAAGCCAGTATATATGACATCCAGTTTTCAAACATTTGACTATCACTGTTCCCTTTGTACCTATAACAAAATGTGTAATGTAGCTATTTCTGCAAAGGTTTATTTGGATTAAAATATAGTACAGTAAAACCTGTCTTCAGCAGAATTGAACGGGCTCTTGAACATTTCCGTTAAAGATAGGTTTCCATATAACGAAAGTAGGCCGAGGCTAATAACAAAATTAAACCATAAACATACACCTATTCTCACCTTTTAAACACAATGATTTATTCGGTAACACGTGGAATAATAGTCCCGTCTCGTCGCCATTTGTTATATTTTCAGGTTCATATCCTTAGATTATTGAAGGTAGTTTAGCAATCCAATCAGGATGGTTTCAATATTAACGTCATTCGATTCACCAGTGTTCGTTGAAAACTATCTGATGTCTTTTGCAGAAACTCTCCAACCATCCATTAGTTGCTTTGAATTCAGTGTTACCCAATTTTTCAGCTACCTTTTTAGCATATTCCTGTAACATAGGCCCCGATATGCAGTGAGTTTTTGCCCTAACACTAACAAACCACTCCCACACTATTTCATTAATGTCTGGTTTTCAGTTTTCTTAAGTTCTCTCATTGTTTTTCCATTACCTTTTTCCATTTCCTTTGTATCTATAACAAAATGTGTAATGCAACTATTTCCAGAAACGTTTATCTGAATTAAAATGAAGTAGATAGGAAAATAAACTTTTGTAAGAATAATTTGTATATCCACTAATAAGCAATAGGGAGTAGAGAAGGTTGTGTGAATTTAACATATAAGATTTTTTTTTTTAAACACAATGACATCCAAGAATATTCATGATTTTCCTAATCATAAAATTAAAAATCATCCTGCTAGACAGAATAAATGAAGTAATCCATTTCACTTACTTATTTTAATAAAACTGTTGCAGGGTTGGAAATTCGAGAAACACTGGACGGGCAAGAAATAGTTCCTCCTTCACATAGCGAAGATGAAGAGGGAATGACCCAAGAAGATCAGTCTGGGCCACAAAATCAATTGGCATCCTTTAGAGACGTTTTGGAAAGTGGATTACTCAGGATAGGAGAAGTGTTCCCAGGAGTCCTGGGGGCACCTGATACCAAAGAATTTGATGACAATGTCCGTAATAAAATAATTAATTTTATCCTGCCCTTAGCCTGTAGGTATGATGCTTTCAGACGTTTTCTATCAGTTTATGAAGATTTGTGCCTTCAAGATGATCAAAAAACTACCCTTACTGTAGTTGTGTACCACTGTGAGAAAGAAACCCAGAGCTATAATCAATCATTAGGTTTGTTGGAACTTCTGCATCAGAAATATCCACTTGCAAAAATTCATACAATATACTCCAGAGGTTACTTTGCCAGAGCTTCAGCACTACAATTAGGTGCAGATCATTTTAGTGACAGTGGAAGTTTACTTCTTTTCATTGATGTGGACATAATTTTTACATCCAGAAGTCTGGAAAGGATACGGACAAACACAATACAAGGAAAGCAAGTTTATTTTCCAATAGTGTTCAGTGAATTTGATCCTAACTTTGTATATGATGGTGTTACAGTTCCGCCAGATCATTTTGCAGTGGAAAGTACTAGAGGCTATTGGAGACAATATGGATATGGCATTGTAAGTGTATATAAAAGTGATTTACAAAAAATAGGAGGTTTTGACACTGGCATAAGAGGATGGGGAAAGGAAGATGTTGATCTTTTTGACAAGTTTGTTAGTGTAGCAGCAAATTTGTCTGTGTTTCGTGCAGCTGATCCGCATCTTGTGCATGTGTTTCATGTAGTGGAGTGTGATCCACTTCTAGACAAATTGCAGCTAAGCATGTGTAAAGGCTCTCGGGCTGACACATATGGCAGCATTCCCCAGTTAGCACAGTATATTTATGAACACAAAGATGAAATTTTTATATTTGCAAAATATAGAAAAGAAAAGGAGCCAGCGTCATGATGTTCAAGGATGTTATTCTGAAGCCAGTTGTAAAACAGTGAATAAATGTTAATTTCTTTGCTTGTGATGCATTTACATTACATAAAAACAGTATTGTATAATAATAAAACTGTGAACATTTTATTTGTACTATGTTTATTATTCCTAAATACCTCTGCTAAAGAAGGTTCAATTAAACATGTTTCAATAAGTTGTCTGTACAGAAACTATAATCATTTTAATAAGATATTACAATATTATGGTTTGTTTTTATTGTATAGATTAGTAGGGGAAAGTAACAACATTTCCTATCATACTTATGTGTGTGTCTTCTTTTCAGATTTGAAAAAGTGTTTGACATTGTGGCAGCACATTGCCATATTATAGAGGAAAAGACAAAGAAAATAAATTTTTGGTCAACCAAACCATAATACACTGATTACATATGACATAACTGAACTGTCATGGCATCCATAATACTTCAGGAACTCATTATGATCTTACTTGGCAGCATACGCAGCTCCCCTATTGCCCATACCTTTTAACACCTACACTGTAGCAGTCCTTTGAGATGCATTCCTACAGATAAACAATGAAATATGTGTGTTTAAAATAAAATAAATGTTGTTCATTATAATTTTAATACTCTAATAAATTGAGTTCATTTCCTTTGCTTCAATATATGCTACTTTCACATTACCTGCAAAAAATCAATAAAGAAGGCGTGGATTCAACAGTGCTGTCATTTGTTGCTCTACTGAAAAACACGCTTACGGTCCTGCCATCCTATCAGCATTTAATTACACACAATTATTAGAATAAGATCTTTTAGTAAAAACTTTTGTAAAAAAAAAAAGTTTTGAAATTATAGTATGGTCGACCAAAAACAGTTGTGTGCTGCTTGTCTATAATGGTAACTATAGTCTTGTTGCATAATATACTATTACCTGGTTACCTAGCCCCACCATTAAGCTTAACAGTATCTGTAACAATCTTGGGGTGGTTTTGTAAATAAAAAATGAGGTAAACAAAAAAGTGGAAGTCGTGGTATAATTAACACTGATTAGGTTTGTTAAAGTTTCAGAGGAATAAATGAGTTGGCTTTAAATAGGACTTAATATTACGTTTTGTTTTCTTTATTTCTATAAATGAAAGGTGAGAAAATTAATCCTAAAACTACTTTAATGACTACCAAATAAGTAGTCTCCTTTTCTTTTGGTTCCACTGTAGCTATTTATACTTTTAAATACAGTTCAAATTTTATTTAAAGTACTTCTAGAAACTGATAAGTTAATTATTCTACAAAATCATGTTGCCATGTCTAAAAATAGAATGTTTTCCTCCTGCACCATGGCATCAATGCAATCTTTGGTTGGATGTTCTCAAATTATTAAGACTATGCCAGCTCTGCGAGATAACTTAAGGGGAAACATCCTCAGATAGCATGTGTTTTAAGTCCCATTGACAAGGTAAACTTTGGCTAAAAAGTAAGAAGTAAATAGAGTTTCTTTTTGAACCTCATGCCTAGTGGTAGGGAAGGTAAGCTGCAATTTTGAAAGATTAGACTTTATCTAGTACAGTTGCTATAATAAGCTATCAAAGCTGACTTGAGATTGCAGTTTACATACTTGGCATAAGAGGGATTAGAATAATACAGTATTGTGGTAAAATGTTTAATGCTCCAATCAAAACAGAAACTACTTAACTTTCAAGAAGATAAATGTGAAGTGTTGTTAGAGGAAGTCCAGTGAAATAAATAAACAGTTTCTCAAATGGCACAGATGCTCAGCTTACCTTCTGTTCCTGATAAAATCTCCTTCATTAGTCCTAAAATAACTATCATGTTACATCAATCACCTCCCACAAAAATATTTCCTAGAGATGATCCCATATTGTATTGAAAAAGTTAACCAAAAAGGCTCTTACATATTTATCCAACATTCTAAATGGAACTCTTTGCATTGGATATTTTCCTCCTGTTTGCAAAATTGCAGAAATCATCATATTCAATAAACAAAACACCTTCCTTCTAGCTATAGACCTATAACCTTATAGTTCACACTATAAAAACTTTCTGGGAAAGCTATTCACCATCGACTTTGTATTAACCTTAATTAAATTATCAATTTAGATTCCACTGAAATCATTCTACTATTCACCAGCTCTTAAGCCTGTCTCACTCCATAATTCATGGCTTTAAAAATCGTCACTATAGAGCAGCTATGTTTCTTGACATCGCCCAAGCATTTGATGAAGTGTGGCATAAGGGATTAATTAACACTTAATTGCATTAGCTCCGTTATTATTTAATATATTTGATACTGATGATTCTCTGAACTCCTGATATTATATGCTGATGATACAGTGCTTTTTCAACCTCATTGAGATTTTAACTCTGTAATAGTTGACATTCAAACCTCTCATAATCAGCTTGCCCAATGTCAAGCTACAAGGCATATAGCTGCAAATACTCATAAGCAGAGCTACGCCTTTTAGGACTTGGCTTACAATGTGTGCATGCTGTGAGCATAGGAAGTGGAGCGTGGACTAACTCCTGTAATGAACGAGGCCTGCCTCATAAGGGTATACAAATGCGCAAACAAACTGTTGTAATACTACAATATATAAATTATGTAACCATTGAGAGTCATTGTGTAGAACTGGAGGTATAACAAAATTAACATTTTACAAAAATGTTGTCAAACTTAATTTATGCAATACAAAAGTATGTATCTACATATCCTAGCCAGTGTCATGGAAAGCATTAAAAGGAGATATAAGAATAGAAGTGTTCTTATCCTCTCAGACAGTCAAGCTGCTCTTAAAGCACTTGAATCACCATCAATAAAAGCAAAGCTCGTCTCAGAATGCCGGGAATCCTTAATGACACTGGCAGAACACAATAAGGTTCAACTTATGTGGGTGCCAGGACACATAGGTATACCAGGCAATGAGAAAGCAGATGAAGCAGCCAAGATTGGCAGCGAAATCCCATTTTTTGGTCCGGAGCCTGTACTGGGAGTGTCCTACAGACCAGTGAAACAGGCTATTAACTGCTGGGCTCAAGCAGAACACAAGAACTACTGGAACTCCATTGAGGGTTGCAGACATTCCAAGTTGTTTATTACAGACCTGGATAACAGCCGGGCAAAATACTTGTGCGGTCTTAGTAGAGGAAGACTTGCATGGGCAACAGGATTCATTACAGGACACTGTGCCCTAAAGTTTAATCTATACAGAATGGGATTGTTTAACAACCCTATCTGTAGTAGATGTCTAGAAGGAGATGAGACTGTTACTCATCTACTATGTGATTGCCCTGCTCTTGCGAATCAAAGAGCAAATATTTTTGGTAATCACTTTCCAAAGATAGATGAACTATCGAAAGCCTCAGTTAGCAGTCTGGTTAAGTTCATATCGAGCAACAGACTACTTAACGGATGAAAGGGGGGATGCGCAATAGATCTTAAGGTCGCAGTGCTTGGGCATAAAACCCACCACTTTTCAAACTAGAACTAGAACTAGATGTATCTACATGTTCAACATCTATTCAATTTTCCAACTTATTACAATGTATAACAACATATATTTTAAACTTTTCGAATGTGAAGCTTCTCCTTCTGTTATTTTAAGCAATGTTTGTAGTCTGAAAAGCTTCTCCCCACATCACATGGTGTCACAAGAGCAAACATATAATGCTGCAGTGATATTGCATTGTAAGCACTATTTCATGATGCTCTTCTAAATTATTTTTAATATTTACCATCTGCAAATAGCCTGGATTTTTCTCATTTATGGTTTTCATTTTCTGATTTACTTTATCTTTAACAGGTCCTGCAGATGCTCTATCAATCGTTTGAGCTAGCTTTTCTACGAGCCCAATGGCATTTATTATCTGACTTTTCTAAAAGTATTATGGTTTTGGACAGGTCTAGAAAATTTTTTTAATGAACAGCAATTCTACATGTAATGTATTTGAAATGAGGGACTGAGCAGATCGTAAGGCAGAACTATGGTCATTATTTAAAGCGCAAAGAATTTTGGTAACTATCTTGTAATAATCCGCATAATATTCAGCCGCATTTAGCCAGGTGCCCCATCGAGTTGTAACAGGTTGAGGGGGTAAAGGAATGCTAGAGGCCATTTCTTTAAATTTCTGTTTTCTGCTTGAGGCTTTCAAAAATATCTTTTTTATGTTTGCTATGAAAATATCTATATCACTGTAACTGCTGCGAATTGTCTCAGCTACACGGTGGAGCCCATGCACCAGACAGGTTAAATGCAGCATGTTAGGATACGTATTCTGAAGCTCCTTGCCTGCTTTTATCATATAACTTGCAGTATCGATGATGAAAACGAGTAAATTATCTGTATTTATTCCTCCTGGGTACAACAGAGTCATGCTTTTGTGAAATATGTCTGCAGTTGTTACATGGTTCACCTTTGTAATAACTTCTGAGGTTAACAAAAATTTCACCAGGTTTGTCTGGCAAAAGTGTTCCTACTACGACATTTGTAAAATGCCTACCAACAGCATCTTCAGTTTCGTCAATAGAGATCCACATTTTATTTTCGCCCATTCTTTTTCTTATTTGAGATAAAACTTCACTATGACATTGTGGTAACTGGCGCTTAAGTAACGTTGTTTGGGAAGGAGAATCTCATTTTGTGTACTTTTGTATGAACTGTTTAAAATGTGGATTTTTTTACTGTGTACATTGGTATATTTGCACATACCATCATTTTTATAGAAAGAACTCAGACTGAGAGGGGGAAGTTAAACATGAACCTCCTTGTGCTTCACCCTCTGTTCTTGTTGCAATCCTTGCTTTATGCTTTTTAGTGTTGCAGTGCTGTCTCAGCCATTTACGTTTAGTATCGTTGATTTCTGTATGGCATACCTTGCACTGAAGATTTTCTCCCCTCTGTGTGAAAATATCTCCTATTGCTAACTCCCTCTCTAATGTGCTTTTACTTGCTTCTGACATTGTCTTCACTTCCATGAAACACTGTCTCCACACAACACCAGCCTGCCACTAATTATAAGGACCAGTAATTTGTATGGTCCTGAGTGAGTTGAAGAATGATGCAGTAATATTAGTTGCATGGTAACAAACTGCTATCTCTCACTGAGATCTAAAAGTCCTAGTTCTGTTCATAAGACAGGCAAAAATCTTTGCATCACATCCATTTCATAATGTTCCTTCACTGCAAATCTATGATGAACTTATTTCTTGGTTGCCAGCTAATACCTCTGTAAAGTATTTAGGTGTGTTACTAGACACATGGCTCACCAGGCACTCTGAACTCAATCACGTGGCTTCTGCTAGACTTTTCAAACACTCTTCTTAACCAACATACTTCAATTAGCTTAGAATGTTCTTTACTGCTTTACTGTTCACTGATAAGACCACTGATGATTTATACCGCTCCTGTATGGGGATCTGTAACCGCCTCTTACATCCATTGTCTCGCAAGTACTTCAAAACAAAATCCTATGTATAATTACCAATGCCCCATGGTTTGTGCACAACCACCAGCTGCATTGTGAACTTGAAGTTCCTCCTATACAATTAGTAAATCCATAAACTCACCTGTCAGTTCTTTTCACATCTACAAGAAGTTCCAGAACTGTAAGATTTGATATCAGCATTTAAATACACCATCCAACATGACTCTAAAGAAGACTACCGCAAGACCTATACTACTCATGGCCACCTCTGGCTCAGAAGATACAGATGACTCCCTATAGCAACATTGACTACTTAATCTATCACACAAATACCTATATTTTATACTTCTAGGAATTAAATATCATTACTTTGTTAAATTAATATCCCTTAGGTTTCGTTCGAGGAGCCCCTATGGCCAACCTCCAAAAATTCTGTAGCAGTTCTTTATGAACAGAGATCTGTAAATCATGATCTTTTATTTAAGATGCTGATCAATCATAATTAAAAAATTTAAAAAAAATAAAAAGAAAGAGGGATACTATGCTGCCCCAAGTGGTTCTTAACCCGTCATTTGTCACTACCATTGTTGTGACACGGTTTGTCACACCGTGAGCATTTCGCTACGTAAGAAGAGATAAAATTATGTCAATAACACAATTTAATAACACGTAAATTATAATTTTCTAAATCTACTACAAATGACATTTTTTTTGAAGTGTTCACAAAATATTTGTCTTTACAAAAAAATAAAGAATATTAACTTGCGGTTGACTAAATGTAGTATATGTAGGTATTTGAAAGAAATTCAAATCCAATGTCTTCATTGATAAAATTATGAGTTTAGTGTTTGTTAAATATGGTACTGTATGCAATACCTAAATATAACACAAATTCAATATTCCCCTAAAAACAAATTATGGTGATGGTGGTGACAATACTGGCAGCTCAAGGCACTTATCACAGGTAATTCTTGCATGTTCGTTACAGAAATATTTGTTACATTTACAACAGCTTTTCTTGGTTTTTCTGTTCTTTTGCCGAGGACACAGTGAACATACACCAGGAGTTGTCACAATAGTTGCAGTTTCTGCATTCTCCTCTTCATTACCAACAATTTTCTTCATTGAGACTCGCAAGTTGTCTGACAAATTGAAATAGACAGGCGTTCTAGAGCCAAATGTTTCAAAAATATTCGACGCGCTAATTTCTTCTCTGTATTAGTGAAATAAATTATCTGAGAATTTATTGCACCAATGTTCAAGAGCCAAAAAAATACCGTTATTGGCCACCTGCAGGTAATTCTAGATACCGAGTATTCAGATATCAGTTCATTAACAATATCGACTCCACCTTTTGTTTTGTTGTGTAGAAGGTAATTATGTGCGGTTTGTTTTGGTCGCCGGTTTCCTCATCAATTTCGTCACCACAATGTAGAGTTGAAAGAAGCAGCACATTTTTTTTTTCTTTCAGGCACATATGACACTAGAACCCCTGTTTAGAGGAAACCAAACATACAACTACAAGCTGGCCTCTTTTTAGTATTTACAAAAGTGGGTGGAATTTCTTTTTTGTTCTTCTTTAGTGTTCCGACCACAGTAGTTTCCTTCTGTAGCAACTCCAAGGCTAGCGGAACAGATGTAAAATAATTATCCATGGTAATGTTTCTTCTGCTATTCAAAATGGGTGCTGCTACTCTATTCACAACACTAGATGCTTTATTATCGGTCTGATATGGACCTTCAGTTTGCTTCCCTGGATAGATTTATAGATTTGAAATGTAATATGTTTCAGAATCTACCAATGCATAAATTTTAATTCCATGTTTTGATGGTTTTGATGGAATGTACTGGCAGAATTTACATCTTCCTCAGAAAGCAGCTAGCATTTCATCAAGTGTGGTGTTTTCTCCTAATTCATAATTATTCATGCATCTGATGACAAATTCCTCAAATATTCTTCTAATGGGCGCCAGATTATCGATTTTCTTTCTATCATCTCTATCGTTGATGTCATCAAATCGTAGAGCCTCGAGAAGAATATAGAACCTGTGACTTGACATCACAGCAAGAAAACATTCAGGAGATGTGCAATCATCAGCCCAAAGCTCTTGGATGATGATATCAGCAGCCTTTTTCAAGCCTGCCATGTATAGAATACCAATTAGAGCAGTTAATTCGTGTGGAGTTGTATCAGGACAGTCCCTCGGTCGTACATATTTAATACACATTTTTGGAGATATATGTTAGTACAGTTTGTAATATGTAAAATTGTCTCTTCAGGAAAGAACAAATTCCATGCACCTGCGACTGAAGTTGCATTTTTTGCCTCTCCTTTACAGCCTCGATGTGTTATAACTATATTATGTCTAGGAGGGTGCATCGGATTCACATTCATCTAATCTTTCTTCCTGGTTCAAATCACCGCTGTCTAGGCCAACAGAAGTACTAGTTTCACTCAACCATGCAGGGATGCCTAAAATAAAATAAAAATAATAATATAATAATAAAAATAAGAAGTAGTTAGAAATCATGTTAGAATATGTTTCACTATTGATTATGGCATCTAATGTTGGCCTAAATTCAATTCTCAACAGCATTGTTCGAACCCGTGTCGAAAGAAGCATTAAAAATATGGTAATTACATACACATTTATTGTAACAAAAATAAAAATAAACATACCTTGAGAATCCTTTCCATCCTGTTGTAAGGCTAGCAGAAGGATTTTTTTTGGCTCGACTCATTGTAAAAACCTAACTGAATATATCAATGAAAACAATTCAAACGAAGGAATATTTTTAACGAACACAAAATAGGGCTTCTACATTTTAGCTTCAAGCCAGGTTGATTGCGGACTGCACAACAATTGAATAGCACGGTTTGTCGCTTGATTAGCAAACCGCTCACAGCTGTGCCGCAACTGGACAAAGATTGCATAAACCATTGTCAATGTGATTGTTGTTAAATCTAACTTAAACAACTGCTTCAGGAAAGTTTAAAAGTCCGGTAGATTGAGCGAGAAGATTTTATCAGCAGTCGTTACCGTAAAAAATAAATCAAAATCAAAAGTGGAGCAAAATGCTCATTTAGCGATAAATGACGGGTTAAGAGTACCCGTAACTGAAATTTGATTAGAATTTTCAAAAAATTAAAAAACTATAGCTTGTCTCAACCTTAAAAGACAGTATGGAGGTAAATGGGATATCTCTGTCTCTAGCCAAACAATTGCATGTTGCAATTAGCTTTGATCTTTTCTACTCTTGCCCTGTCACCAAGTTGTTAATAACATGGTGTAAATATTCAGTTGTTATAAATTTCAGCTTTTAACACTTATCCTATGCAGAATATTTTTTCTATCAGACTCTTTATAGATTACTATGGACACAAGTTTCTAAAGAAAACAAGTTTTACAGTAAAAGTCCTGCTTATGCAGTAACTAATAAACTAAAGGGTAGAACAAAACTATTTTTTTCTTGGCTAGAGTAAACTTAAGAGTGCTGCTCAGTTTGAATTCTCTATCTTTAATAAGATGAGCATTATAAATTTTTTAAATTAAATGTTTTTGGAAAATTCTATACCTATGCAGCAGAAAAGTCAACCAGCGAAAAACTTTTTTGTTATTGGATTTACAATGGAGACCAAGTTGGAGAAAATGTTGAGGAAGGCTGGGGACAGTTTTAAAAGAAACCAGAATCCTGTAGCTTCTTGCATTCATTGTGTATGACAAACCAAAATCATCCATCTATTTAGCTAACTGTGGCCAGGCATGAGGTAGAATGCAGCAATAGTTGTACAGTGTGTGGAACATTGTGAAGTATTATGTAGATCATTTAAGATTTTACATAAATAGTTATAGCTATGAAGGGATAAGCTAGGAAGAGATGAAATGTTGGTAAACTAAGAAGAAATGCAAAATAATAAAGAATATGTTAAGTAAAATGAGCGCTAGTAAGCCAGTAAAAGAAACAGCTAAGGTTACTGGGTGTTCAGAAACAGTGGTGTATAGGATAAAAAAGGAATGAATGAAAGGACCTCTAAGAAGGCCATAAAATAAGATAGTAAAAAGTATGGGAGAAACAAAAACACACTAGGTTAACACAATATATGGAAAAGCACAAAGTGGAATGTGGCACATTGTTCATTCTTTTCTCTTTGAAAACATTCCTCCCACATTGAATATTGAATGCAATTTTGTCAAGGATAAAGAGTGATGATACCCTAACAACTTAAAGCATTTATCATTTTATATCTCCATATTTCTTTGATAATACATCTTTTTATGCCTGTAAAATCATATTTCAAAGTACTAAAAATCCAAAGAGGAGAAATAAAGTGCAGGTGGAAATTAAATGCCTTAGATAGCCTTAAATAGATATTTCACTACTTGGCGATGTATAATTCACAAAATAAATTACATTGGTAGACCAATCGTAGTTGGGCACCAAAGTTGCAAGCATATGTAGGTACATGTGGCAACAATGCATCCCTTGTAACCTATACTGTCTTTTAAGCATGAGATGCAATATAGTTTTTATGTCCCAAAAAATACCTTGAACCTTTAGCTTCAATTACACATTATGACTTTTGCTCTCATAGCCTTTTAAAGCTTCGACACATGATCATTTAAATGCCCAAGAGCACATGGCCTATATTTACTTCCAGTGCCTTTTATGCCACTTTGATATTTCTTACACTTGTATGCATTAAAAATGTTTCATACAATGTAGTATGTAACCAATCTTGTTCAAAATTTCATCAGAAACTCAGAGAGAATTAACTTAAAAACCGGTATCTGGTTTTTGCTACACTTTTAAAATTGTTCAAGATATATGACATAATTAATTCAACCACTGAGGATAAATTATTACAAACATATTTAAAGGTTTAAAAACGTTTTCTGAAACAATCAGAAGAGTGAAAAGGATTCTGTATGCCAATTTTGTGTATTAGTATTTAGATAATGTGGTAGTATTTTTATTTCATGAAAATTATGATTTATGCATTGTGTGCAACACCTGCTTAATTAGTATAATAAAAGCAAAGTAAACGTTTTTTCTCAAAAACTATTAAAGATAACTACATGAAATTTAAAATGCACTTGTAATTGTGGCAGAGCAGCGTGTGACAACATTTCAAAACATTTAGATAAAAACTGCAAAACATAGAAATTTCACCTATGTAGATTAACCACCCTAGCTGCCAATGTTAAATTAGCTTATTTAAAGACTGTTATCTTAGGAACTATTGAAGATATAATTTTGAAAGTTTTACAGCTTAAAGACACAACATTTCTAAGAAAATGTACTCACTTATATAAATAAATGCAAATGAGAAAATAAAGATATGATTTTTCAAAACAATTTTATTTTTAAAATTACTTTTTTAATCAAAATCTTTTTCTGACCAAATTAATATATATACATAAGGTTCAAAGTGTGTGCATTTCATGACTTATGCAATCATCATGTGTTTAAAACTTCATTCTTCTATCATTTATAGTTCCAGAGAAATGGGGCATTTATTACACAAAATATAGTTTTGATAAAATGCTAGAGGAGAGCATAAAAAAAACCTCTTATTGCATATTATATACAAATTAAAATCCATCTGCCCAATAATTAGCATCCTCCTGCAGTCTAGTCCTCCTCCAATGGAATCTGCTTTAGATATATTTTGCATTCCAATTTCTGTATAAATTCTTATATAATCCAAGTCACTTGATATTCTTTCCAATTTTCATATTAAATGTTCCAGTATACTCACTCTGCCTAAGTTTCCAATATTAAATGTAATAACAGTTTCATGAATCTATCAATGAATAAAGCTTAAATTAAGCTAAATAAACAAGCTAAATACCTATTAGCTTTCTAGTGCCAACAGTTCCAAAGTTATTGATTATTTTTAGAAATGATATATAGAACACTCTCATACTTATTACTTTCTCTACTGCATTTCTGAAACATGCCTGTGTGTTTATGTCTGTGAATAGCATAACTAAAAAAGAGAGTAGAATAAACACCAAACCTGGTATTTAGGTTCAGTATTTTTCAAAGATGCGACGCGAAGATTTTCAAGAAAATCCTCCCTACCCTGGACTACATTTTACAAGCAACATTTTTCGAAAATTTTGATTTTCTCAAACATGGCTTTAATGATTTAGGTTAAAATATCACATGTTTAAGATATTTTCATGGCAAATGAAATATATATCTTCAATTTTCTGGGAATGTCCCCAAAAGTCCTCTCCATTCTGAATGACTTCACAACTGGCAAACCGTAAGAGATAGACAAAATGTTACTACACAAAATATGTAAATCTCATTAAAACACACAATTTATGTCATAAACTTTTTTTTTTTTTTGAGTGAACCATTTCCAAGATATTCCTTGTTATTTGTTTGAATTTTCCAATACATATACTTTTTCTCAAATGGGAATTCCCTAATCATATTTTTTATGTCCTGGACATGCAAAGAAAATAGAATTCTCTACATAGCAACCAGCTCTTAAAGTATTTGACTATTGCTTAAAGCCTCCCATATTCTGCTTGCACCTCTACAAGAAAATTAGCAATAAGATAGTTTCTGCAAATGTTTATCTCAATTAACATGAAGTAGATGGAGAATAAGTGTTGGTAAAAATACCTAGTTTGTACAAGAGTAGAGAAAGTCATGTGAGTGCAACACATAAGCTTTTTTAAAATGCGTAGCACACTAACATGTACCATCTATTGTTTATTAGAGGATATAAGAATATTCTTACTAAAGCTTATTTTTCTATCTGCTTCATTAAAATTGAGATAATAAACCTTTTCAGAAATAGCTACATTACACATTTTCTTATCATACAAAGAGAACAGTGATAGTTAAATTTTTTCAGAACTGGAATCTATATGATGGGTGATGGCCTAAAATTCCATACTCTTTCCATGCAATCATGTGAAGTAACTGAAAATTGACAGGACTAGATAGAATGACAGGTTTTGAACAAATTGGAACACTAATAAAAGGATATCTGAGAAATGGCTTATGCCACAAAAAGGTTTTTTGAAATAAACTGTGTGTTTTAAAGAGATCTGATTTTTTTTTTTTTTTTTTTTGTAATGCATTTTTGTCTATTGCTTAATGTTTATCAGTTATACAAGATTATACAAAACTTGAAGTTATGTGCTTACATAATATATTTAACTTGAAGAAGATGTATGCTTACGTAATTGTATTTTATGTAATTTTTATTTAGTTGAATTTAAGGAGTTCCTGGAACACGCTTTGGCCGTCGGTTTGAATTTTGTTGATTAAGTAATAGTTACTGTTATTACGTACTATGCTGCTACGTATGAGAAGCTGATTTTAAGATGTGCTTTTGTTATTACACTCCAAGTTTTACACTATATTATTTAACCTTGTTATTAACACTGCTTCTATATATTATTTATGTTTGAATTTACCTCGGCTGCATCAGTCTTGTTTGTAGAGTCACGTATATCTTAATTAGGGTGCGGTGTGACAATGATTATAGACATCACAGAATTTAAATTTTTTTAAAATTCACTTCTTTTATTAATTCTTGCACATTTTTATAAAGCACTACACTTTTTAAGAACTGTGAGAATCTTCAATACTTTCACTTAGCGCGTATACATATTTTACGATTCACATGTAGAAAACACTTCTTCCATCTGTTCACTACCAAGGCTTGCCAGCACCTGAGCAACTTTAAATGGTTAAAACCCGTAAGCTTCGGTATTTCAAGTCTCTGATTGGCTAATTCTAGTCCAAATGAATATCTGCATTTTACTTAAAACTTTTCTTTTCTGTTCATTGGCTAATATTAAACTGTTAGAGAAATTACATTATTGTTTGCTTTAATCATGACTAGTAACTTTCAAACTCTAAAACTCATTATTGACACAAGATTACCTCATTATTACTTCATTGTTAGCAACTTAAAACTTATTATTCTCACAGCTCTTGCATTATTAAAGTATGTAATGTATTCACATAACATTAATAAAACATGTTTACAATAAAAATAAGCATATGCAATGACTGTTACATAACAATTTAAATAATTATTACATACATATTGTTTTAAGGTTATTGAATTTACTTATTATAAAATACAATTGAAATTATTCAGGTATTAAAATACTGCCTGAAATTCCTTGTGAATGAAGAGGAACTCACAGGCTATTCCCAGAAAATTCAAGATTACATTTTATCTGTCATGTAAATATCTTTGTGATATTGTACTTTAATCGAAATCCTTAGAGCCATGTTTTAAAAAATAATGTTTAAAAACGTTCCATATAAAGATTAATTATGGTTGGGGGGATTTTCCTGGAAATCTTTGTGTCGCATCTTTGGAGCATACTGAACTTAAATACAAAGTTTGGTATTTTCCCAACTTTTCATTTTTGAGTTATGCTATTCACACACACACACACACACACACACACACACACACACACACACACACACACACACACACACAATGTTTTCTAAAAATGCTTTTTCTTGGGTTTAGGGGTCTCAAAACATGTATTTCCAGTGAAATGTTGACATTGAATTTTGGGTAGAATACAATACTTCCCCTACCTGCTATACATAGTAGATAAAGTAATAGTTTTAGTTTACCAACATACCTAAATAATACATAAAAATAAGCGGAACATTTCAAGTATTAATATGACAGAAAAGAATCTGACATGATACATTCACATGACTTTCTCTACCCTCCATCTTTATTAGTGAGTATATAAACTATTCTTACTAAAGTTTATTTTTCTATCTACTACATTTAATCCAAATAAACCTTTGCAGAAATAGCTACATTACACATTTCATTATAAATACAAAGACAACAGCAATAGTCAAATGTTTTAAGAACTGGACGCTATATGCTGGCGTTAAAATTCCATTCTGTTTCCATGCAATCATGATAAACAACTGAAAGTCAATGGGACTTTAGAAGAATGACAAGTATTGAACAATTCAAACCTTTAATAATGGTTTCTGAACACCGGGTAGCTTAGCTGTTTCTTTTACTGCCTTACTAACACTCATTTTACTTGAATAATAATCTAACACATTTATTATTACTCTTCTTAGTTTACCAACATGTCGTCTCTTCATAGCTTCTCCCTCCATAACCATAAATATTTACATAAAATGCTAAATAAATAATCTACATAACACTTCAGTGTTCCAATCACTATAAACGTAGACACTGATGTTAACTTATGTATACTGCCTTCTGCGTTGCAACTGACCTGTTAGCTGAATAGATGGATGACTTTTGTCTGTCATACACAATGAATGCAAGATACAGGATTCTGGTTTGTTTTAAAAACTGTCTCCAAACCTCCTCAAAATTTTCTCTCGCTTAGTCACTGTTATAAATCCAATAACCTAAAGGTTTCTCACTAACTGACTTTTCTACTGCTTTGGTATAGCATTTTCTGAAAATATTTAATTTATAAATTATAACGCTAATCTTATTAAAGGTAGAGAATTCAAACTAGATATGTATCAGCATAACAGTTTAATCTATATAAAAAAAAATTGTTGCATTCTACTCTTTAGCTTATTAGTTATTGCATGATAAGCATAGAAACAGCAAGTATTGGACTTTCACTGAAAAAGTCGTTTTCTTTAGAGATTTGTGCCCACAGAAATCCATAAAGGCACTAAAAATTACATAATCTGATAGAGAAATACAGGATGAGCCAAAAAACTGTGAACCGGCTGCATAGTGTTTTTCCTGTCTGCGCCAGAATTCATTTGCTGGCGATTATGAAGGAAATCCTGAACCATTGACCTATGCTAAACATAAATGGGAAAAAGCCAAGAAAGAAGAGTATAGTTAATTAAAAATGAAACCTGGAAGTCAGTTTATTTATCTTCTGGTAAGAAACCGGTAAGCTTTAAGTGGCTTTAAAAAATAAAATGGAACCAAATTGGCCAAGACAATTTCAAGTC
Organism: Deroplatys truncata; assembly: GCA_030765065.1. Classification (NCBI taxonomy): domain Eukaryota; kingdom Metazoa; phylum Arthropoda; class Insecta; order Mantodea; family Mantidae; genus Deroplatys; species Deroplatys truncata. The sequence goes on from CM060979.1 coordinate 165,869,105, forward strand.
TAGATTAGTTGCAAACATAATTTATTCAAAATACAGGGGTTGATTATAATGAGATATTCTCACCTGTAATTGGTAGATCTGTAATCAGATTTTTGTTTGTTTTATCTGTAAAAGGAAACTTGGACCTTTATCGTTTTGATGCATGTACTGCATTCTTAAATGGGAAGCTTGATGAGGAAATATACATGATACAATCTGAGGGGTAAGAGTTGTCTGTGGTTTAGTGGTTACCATGCCAGCCTCTAGTTTCCGAGGTCACGGGTTCAAACCTGGCGCAGGGTGATGTATTTTTTCGGGCATAAAAATCCTTAGCATGGCTTCCTTCAGAAGGAAAGTAAAGCCGATGGTCCTGTGTTGTAGATTTACAGCTGTAAAAAAACCAAGCCTGATAAAGAGGCCTCTGAGCAAAATTACTGGTCTTTCATGCCCAATATAGAATGGGACACTAAGGACCACAGCAGTTAAAGAGCATCCATAAATAAAACTAAATTTAATTTAATTTCTAAGGGGTAAGGAAAAGGGCAGGAAAACAAGGTGTGCTTGTTACAGAAATCAATATATGGTTGGAAACAGGCATCTAGATGCTTGGAATTCTGTTGCAACAAAAGAATTCTTAAATATTGATAATGGAGTTTCTGCACAAGAACCTTGTTTGTTTTTCAAGACAAATGATAGGCATTTGTCAATAATAGGCTCATATGTTGATCTTCTTCTAGCTACTAATGATCCCGAATAAATAAATAAAAGAAACAATGAGAAAGAAATTGGGAGAAAAGCTTAAGTAAGTAAGGGTGAAGTAAGTAATTTCCTCATCCATTTTGCTCTTACTCTGCCCAAAAAGTTTCCTACTTCTATTATATTTTTCCTAGATTTTACATTTACTAACCTTTTAGGTTGAATTCCTTTTGGAAAATTTAACCATTCTCTCTTGTCTATCCTCTTTCTAAACAACTTCATTTCTTCACACTCTAAAACTATATGCCACTCCTTAACTTTCCGGTGGCATAGTGGGCATTTCTCCAAATCAATCTCTTTTCTCAAACTTTTCAAATTCACCACTCCTGTCCTAGCCCATGCAAATCCTTCTCTTGGTGTTTTATCACATATATCAACATACTGTTCCCTGCTTCATACTACTTTCATTTCTCTGTATAATCTCAATGAGCTCTTAAAAGTAAAGCTCGCTAATAAATCTTGTTTTTTCATATCCTCTATTCTTGTCCTAATTTCATTCCAGAAACCTATTTGTAATAATTCTTTAGCTCCCCAAATCTCCCCAAAGCCCATCTTCATCTAGGTTTCCTTTATCTTACCTAGCCAAGACTCTTTATGATTAAGTCTTTCCTGCGCTATCAAACATTGATGTAAAATGCTCTGATCATCAAAATTTCTAATTCTAATCCAATATTTTAGCACTCTTTCCACAATTTTTCCTTTAATTCCCATTCTCCCTAATTCGGCTTGAGCTACTCTGTTGGGTGATGATCTTGGTAAGCCAATATTTTTTTACAAAAGTTCCTGTGAATCACGTCACCCTTCTTCCAGGTCCCAAATCTCTGCTCCATATAACATTTTTGCTTGTACTACAGTAGTATAAATTCTCTCTAACCATTTTAATTGCATTTCTGGTAATTTATCTATACAAGTTTGGATGGCTTTCATAGCCACTTTTCCTTTAGCTAATACTATTCTCTTTTGTTCACTCCATCCACCATTGCTGCTTAATCATATCCTAAATAATCAAAGTTTTGGACTACCTCAATTTCTCTTCCATGCCAATACCATTCTCATCTTTCCGTAATTTATTGCCCTTTTTAAATAACATAATTTTTGTTTTATTTACATTAATTCTTACACTCCATTTTTTGCAAAATTTATCTACCACTTCAATTGTTGCGCCAATCCTGCATTAGTTATAGATCCCACAACTAAATCTGCAAATAACAAACCAGGTATTTCCTTATTATTAATTATTGGCACATGTCTGTTCTCTACTCTAATTGATTCCAAAATATCGTCTATGAACAGATTAAATAATACAGGACTCAATTTACAACCTTGTCTTAGACCAATATTATTCGGAATGCTTCTCGTTAATTTATTATTAGTAATTTTAATGCAAAACTGATTGTCCGTATATATTCTTTGAAGTACCCTTTCTTGCTCAGTTTAAACCACAGTGCTTCTCTATTTATTGTGTCAAAGGCCTTTTCAAAATCTACAAATAACATGTATAATCTCCCTCTCTTGTTGGTAAATATTTCTTTGTTTATAACAAAAATGTTATCTAGTGTACTCTTATTACATCTAAAACCTGATTAAAGGACCAATAATGTTTTCTCATCTTCCACCCACTTTTGAACCCTTTCTGCCAACCTCCCCCCCCAATATATCTTGCCTAAAACAGATAGTAGACTAATTCCCCTATAATTTGCTGGGTTATTTATCTCCCCTTTATTTTTAAATATCGGTACTACTATTGATAATCTCCAACTATTCTGTACCTTTCCTCCTTCAAATACATTGTTTAAAAGTCTAACTAACAATCCTAATCTAGTAATCTAATTTCTTGGGAATGAGGATTAGAAAAAATTAACTGCCTGTAGATAAACAAAAGTACGTTGATAATCTATTCAAGCATTTCAACATAACTGATTGCTATCCTTTATCTACTCTGTTGGAACCAGGTATTAAGTTTGATCCCGTTACTGATTCCAATAAACTTAAAAACAGGTATTCTTTACAGGAATTTAACTAGCTGTCTAAACTACTTGGCTGTAACTGCTCGTCCAGATTTAGCATTAACAGCAAAGTCTGTTATGTCAGTTCAATTCTGACCTTTCCATATAACATTGAAAATGTGCTAAAAGAGACTTAAAATACTTGAAATGTACTAAGGGCTACTGTGTTGTTTATGCTAATGATTCCAAACCTGTTCAAGGCTATAGTGATGCAGATTATGGGAATGATTCAGATAGATCATACTCAGGATATGGATTTGATTTTTGTGATATTGTTTCTTGGAAAAACAAGAAACAGCGAACTGTAGCCTTGTTAACAATGAGAGCAGAGTACATTGCCTTAAGTGAAAGCTGTAAAGAAGCTTTATTTCTCAGAAAATTGTTTTTAGAATTATAAGTTATGATGAGTGCATTCAAATTTTTGTTGATAATGAAAGTGTGGTTCATGCCAATAACTGAATATCATGCATATAGACATTCGTCACCATTTTGTGAAGCAAGTAATTAAGGATAAGTTTGTAAAAGTGAACATGTCTGCAGGTATGAAAGCGGATGGATTCACCAAACCATTTGGTAGAATTAAGCATCTAAATTTTTTGTCAGATTTAAGTATGCGTCAGTGCTAACTGTAATGCTCATTCTAATGTTTATGAATGTTTGCTTGGCGTTCTAATTAGAATTAAGAGGAAGTGTTGGAATTTATGTAATTAAAAGTTGCCGCTAAGATAAATTTGTACAGAGGGCACTTTGCCTTTTGTTTTGTGTAGCAGGCCTTGCTATAGTGGTAGTAGTGTGTGTTCAGCAAACTCTTCCTTGTAACAGTTGTTTGACAATTTTTGTATGGTGTTCTGTGTTACTCCACTATACATAAATATTTATAGAGAAGTTTTAGGCCTGCCAAATACTACAGTTAAGGAATTTGAGTGAGGGAGAAAAGGGGTAATAATGGAGAGAGCTCTTAAATATTGGTACAGACTATTAAATTTAGAAGAGAAGAACTTGTTGAGGCAGTGTTTGGAATTTCAAGAAAGGAGCTTAAAGAAAAATGGGTGGAGTTATAGTACAGAAACTAATTTGGAAAATAGTGGTCTGGGAGAAATTTGGAGGAGGGAAAATAATGTTAAGGGTTTTTGGAAAGAAGCTAGGCAAAGGTTTGAAGATATAGAGATACAAAATTTATTTAGTAACATTGGGAAGAAAAGTTCCTTGGAATCATATATATTAATAAAAAATGTATGGGCTAGAGAACAGTATGTGGATAACTCAAATAAGGAACAAAGAGAAAGTATAGCCTGGGTATGAGCAGGTGTATGGAGACTAATAGGAATAAGAAATGGGTTCCCACAGAACCAGTGTCCAATATGTGGGGAAAGAGAAGATTTAGAACATATCGTTTTTTATTGTAAAGGTACACAGCATTGGAGAAAGCAAGCTATAAATGGGAAATGGTTAAAACTGGACAGGAAAGTAGCCTTAAGCAAGATTTTTAACAAGGATAGTAAAAAGGTAGGAGAGTACCTCTCCAAAGTAAAAAAGAAATGGTTATGGACAATAAAAAGAGATGTGAATTAGTTGCATCATGTGATGTTAAGTTATGTTATTATTATAATATTAGTATTATTAGATTATTATTTTGGTATTACTATTATTATTATTATTATTATTATTATTATTATTATCATCATCATCATTTTTATGCATAATTAAAGAATGTAATATGGGTAGAATATGGCAAGATAACAGCTTGGGCTGATGTATAGCCTAAGGAAGATTGCTAGCACAAATAAATAAATAAATAAAATATATAAACAATAAAAGAGCAAAATCTGTCCAGACTTAAATGCTGAGTTCTATTTTTAGCAGTTTCAAAGAACTAGTAAGGCAGATTCCTGTAAATGCTAAGATAGGGAAACAGTTGTATGATACTCTTATACATTCGATTAACTGTGTTCAAAATATTGGGTTTAAAGTTCTCTGTATTATTACAGATAATAACAGAGTGAATCAGAATTTCTGCAAGGTAATCTCTGGCGAGAAATGCTATTTAAACGACCCACAACATGTCAATGAAAATATATTTCTCATGCTTGATGCTGTTCATATATTTAAAAATATTCGTAATTGTTGGTTAAACTTAGGAGTATAAGGAAAAAGAATGTGTACACTTCTCTTGATGGCAATCTAAAAAACAGCCTGTTATAGCCATTTACATGCATTTCACAATAAAGAGAAGGACAGCATTTAAGTTGAACAGTAAATCACTGTATCCAAATAATTTAGAGAGACAAAATGTTAGCTTAATATGCAACATTCTTTGAGATTTTACTATCTGCTGTTTTAGGAAGAAGCAATGGTTATGAGGGTACTTAATAAGAAATTAGTGGGATATAATTAAAGGGGGGAAATCCACACACAACTAAAGGTAAAATAAAAAAGGATGATTTTACCACACCCATAGCCTCTATGATAAAAAAGTTAAATATATGAGGACTTTCATAGATTGGCTGGATAGATGGAATTTGCACCCCAATTGTAGGACACATAGTAAAGACACTCTTATTTAGCACTGCATCAAAGTACTGGGATAATAATTGAATTGGTCCACTATTCTTTTCAGATTTTTTCAACAGAATATTTCTGTACGGCCAAATTTCAAACTGACTACTTAGAGAAACAGTCCTGCAGATACAGACATTTTTCTGGATACAGTTAAAATATTCCATATAAGCAAATTGTTGAATCTGAGAAGAAAATTAGGTTGGAACATCTTTTAAATAGGTGATACATAGAGTGTACAGAATATACATGTGCATGTAAAAATGAATGTGATATACGTGGTTTTACATGCATATTAAACACAATTACCTAGAGAGATGTGTGGTTATGGAATCAGAAATGGTGTACTTTGTGTTGTGCAGCTAAGTGTATAATGAAGAAACTGTTCTTGTAAGTCTTGTGTAGATCTTGCAGTAGTTAGTAAAGGCACATTCATAGGTAATGCATATTTTGATCAATTACAAAGGGAAGGGTTTTGTATTCCAAAAGATGAAGCGAGCTATATTATATTTCATTTCTGTGCTATTTTTTTTAATATATTGTAAACAGCAATGATTTGCTAAATACATTTCTTAAAAAGCATCAGCAAAAACAAATATTAAATTCATTGGTAGTTTTAGCCTTAAATTCCAATGAATATTACGTTGGTTTTAATGCGGTGTATCAAAATTGTGGTATGACATCACTTTCAATATCGTCGTTCTCCGTGGTGTAGTGGTTACCCTACTAATTTTAGTTCCCGAGGTCGCGGGTTCAAACCCGGCGGAGGGGGGTTTGATTTTTTTCGGGCGTAAAAATCCTTAGCATGGCTTTCTTCGGAAGGGTAGTAAAGCCGGTGGTCCCGTGTCGTAGATTTACGGCACGTAAAAGAACCCCAAGCCTGATAAAGAGGCTTCTGAGCAAAATTTCCGGTCTTTCAGGCCCAATATAGAATGGGACGCTAAGGGCCACAGCAGTTAAAGAACGTCCATATATAAAGCTCAATTTAATTTAATTGTAACTTTCAATGTGTGAAATCCTAAGCAATATTATTTTGAATAATTACACAAAAATTACAAGTGATTGCCACCTAGATTTAAAGAAAGGAAAGCCCCTGAAACTGGGCTATAAAAGGTAAAATACTTTATCACGTATACATGCATACTTTATGCTAAAGATGCCTGTTTTTCACATATCTGTTTTGTAACTTCAATATTTAACTATTTATGATAAATAGTTTCTGGATGCTATGTAACTTGTTATTCCATATCTCATACAAGTGGTCCAGCTACTGATATCGGCATATTACAGATCGTATGTATTATCTGTTAGAAGGGATTGGATGTCACATTTTCATTTACCAATAGTTTCAGCATTCGTCGACATTACCTAACCCTCAAGTAGTCGCACGGACTACAGCTGTTAAACAGCAATTTTTCCTTTCTCTACTACGGATAGTAAGTAGGGGAAGTATTGTATTCCACCCAAAAATTCGATATCGAGATTTCACCGGAAATACATGTTTTGAGTCCCCCCGAATAAAAAAAAGACATTTTTGGAAACATGTCCGTGTGTGTGTGTGTCTGTGTGTGTGTGAACAGCATAACTCAGAAACGAGCAGTCGGATAAACACCAAACTTGGTATTTAGGTTCAGTATCTTCCAAAGATGCGACACGAAGGTTTTCAAGAAAATCCCCCCCCATATTACCCTTTACATGGAACATTTTTCGAAAATTTTAAATTTCTCAAAAATGGCTCTAACGATTTTGATTAAAATATCCTATGTTTAAGATATTTTTATGACAAATAAAATGTGTATCTTGAATTTTCTGGGAATGTCTCCAAAAGTATTCTTCATTGTGAACGACTTTTGCATAACTGGTGAACCATAAGAGATAGACAAAATTTTACTGCACAAAAAATGTAGATCGCGTTAAAATACACAATTTATGTTATATACATTTTTTTGATGAGTGAACCATTTTCGAGATATTGCTTGTTATTCCCTTAAATTTTTCAATAATTTTCTCAAATGGGAATTCGTTATTCATTTTTTTGCCTTGGATATGCAAAGAATATTAATCTGTGGCAAAGAGAATGGTGCTGCACCTAGCAACAGCTATTAAGATATATGTCCATGTTTAAAGGCTACTGCATTTCTATATTGTCCTTGCAATTACAAAACAAGGGGAACATAGTAGGTACGCCTTAAGTGATAGTCAAATATTTTTAGAATTGGTCGCTATGTGTAAAATGTAATTCTCTTTGCATGTCAAAAGATCGTTTCTGCAAATGTTTATCTCGATTAATATGAAATAGATGGAGAATAAGAGTTTGTAAAAATAGTTTTACAAGAGTAGGAAAGTCATATGAGTGTAACACAGATTTTTTTCTGCTCGCGCACAGCTCCTGGTGTGTTTAGAGAGTTGGGTGGTTTCTTCAACTTTAGAGCACTTACAGGACAGCGAGATTATGGATTTGTAACAGCAGGCATATTGTAATTTAGACAAATCCTGGCTACCTCTGTAGCTAGCTCGACTACTCGTGCTACAAAGGTTGCGGTGTTAGAGAAGCAAAAATGTTTCTGTGGGGTAATGCAGAAGGGGGGGGGCGGCAACAACAATTGCAACAGTGGCTAGAAGAAATGCTAAAGAAAGTAATGAAAGTGAAGAAGTTGTTGAAAGTGTTGGGGGGGGGGATAGGATCGCTATTGAAAATGAGCATCATAGATGAATATGGATAGCATCATAGCACTTGGATATGTAATCAGTCTTATGATTTTGTAACGTTTTTAATCGTTTTAATTTTAAACAAAATAGTGTTACCTGGATTTATTCTTTTTTTCGAAAAATGCGAATATATGGTGTCAAGAATTGTAATATAAGCACAGAGTTTAAAACATTTAAGAGCAGGCCCGTATTTAGAGGGGGGTTCCTAGGGTTCAACCCCCCGAAACTTCTGAAAGTTTTATTTATTTAAATTCATAGCAAACCAATATGGGAAAATGTCGTTAGATAACAGTAGGTCTATTGCTAGTAGCACATTTACAAGAAAAAGGGAAACTTAATATCGTCGCCTTACATAGGTAAGGTGACCACGTTCCGGTTTCGAAACAGTCCATGTTTTGTGCTGTAAGTGGAATATTCTCATTCTGGTGAGTTTTTCTTGTCTATATAATGTCTCCAACCAATTTTCTTATCCATGTAACGTCTATATACTACGGAGTAGGTACAAGGTAATTGTGTGGGGTACTGTTAAGTTTAGATCTACTTGTGGAAAACCCTCCCCGACATTTTTTCTGGGTACGGGCATGTTTAAGAGGGCCAAAAATATAATTACACATTAGACTACACATGTAGTCCACGTGACTTCTGCAAGTTAACAGAACTTCGGGAAATTGGTAGATGTGTGCTCATACTTGTAAAATATGAATGCAAAATTTAAAATTCACTGAGATATATCTTTGTTTTAAGCTATAAAATTGCATAAGCCTAAATTTAAGTAAGTTACATATTTTCAGACCGTTTAGGTATATCAAGGTGATAAGTATAAGCCTAAAAGAAAGTAGAATATCTTTATGATTACCTTTACCTACCAATTCTTTCACAGATTTTTGATACTGCGTATGGCAATGTTAACATTATTAAAAAAGTATTTCATAATACTTAAAAGGAAATGTCGCTTTAAATATACATTCTTATAATAATTATTTTCGATCTAAGTAGTGCTCGCCAATCTGCTATTGGGAAGCTACATTTGGAACATCATTAATATGATATGTAACATTGATACATAATTAAACGAGGGGCAGGAAACAAGGCTTTCATCACGCTCATGCGCGATAAAGCATCGTATAACCTTCAAAAGAAAGGTTGCTTTCATTCAACATATCTAAAGTAAACTGTTAAACATGACTCAGAGCGAAAGCCGCACTACGGGAGACGGACTACTAACGACAGGAAAATGCACAGATTAATACGGAAAAAGCAACATTGCTTCAGTGTTTCGTGAAGCAGACTGTGAGTAGAGAGAATGTTTTGCAGCCATAACCACAGAACACTTAAGTATAACTAACGCTTGAAATCAACCCGATTTAAGTTTTATTCTGTGCAACGACTTAAAATAACTAGGAATATGTGATTCTAAAATCAGCACTACAAAATGGACATAATGAATTTTGTAGTAGTTACTAATGATCAAATGCATTATAAGACTTTTGCTGTAGTTTTGCGAGACAAACATAATGAACTTTGCCATAGTATAATCCTTGGACCTAACGAGTTCTGCGGTAGTTCCAGTTATTCACAGCCTGTTTAGGTGGGATAAAGTGGTGTTGAAAGGCACATTGTACATCCTGGTACATACATTAATGTTTCGAACTATGGTAATAGATGACGTTAGTAGTAGGGATTTAGCGGTTCTGTATCACTTAATATGCAGGAATGTGTAATTAATATGCTAATTAGCCCCACCCCCAGCTCCTTGGTAGTTTTACTTGCACCTGAGGGTCATAAATCTTGTTGAGTACAATGGAAGCTTGACAGTTAGGCAATTAAGGCTGTCAATCAACTGTCAAAACGAACAAAGGGGGCATAAATTTAAGGTTCTGTAACAAAGGCGAGATGTTTTTCCTACCCATTCCACATCAGGCCACTTAGCAGTTACCCACCCCCACTTGCATTGTTTGTCGAACACATGGCATACTCATTCCACAAGCCAATAACAAAGCCGGTCCCTTTCTATTGTGTGTGCCTTTCTATTGTCCTGGGCAAGACTAGTTTAGAAAGACACCTGCGGCGTTCCCATCCCACTACTCCATAACAAAGCCTGACCCTTTCCATTGTGTAAGAGATTCTATTGTGTGTGCCTTTCTATTGTCCTGGGCAAGACTAGTTTAGAAAGACACCTGCGGCGTTCCCATCCCACTACTCCATAACAAAGCCTGACCCTTTCCATTGTTTGAGCTTAACAAAAGAATTCGAGGGCTGCTTTATACTCGTCCTGTCCTTGTTTGCGTGAAAGAGAGAGAAACTTGTTTACCAACTCCGCGTAACAACGTCAGAGTCGCCATCATGATTTTGCGTGAGGGAGTTCTCCCCGATGTTTTACGACATCCTACGAATATACCCGAGCATAGTTAACAAGTATTCTGTTTGGTTTATTTCAGCCAGCGACTCTGAAAAAGCGTCTATTATACATTTCATTACATGCATTAAACCTCTGCGTGATATCCATAGATCGGTGTTCGATTCTTACTGTAATCAAAAGTTTATTGCTAATGAGAAATTGATGATTGATATTATTATATCATTACCCTAATTAATAAAAAAGGTGTTCAGAGAATTCTAACTCGACTCTTACCAAGTGAAACTCTAATGCTTAACAACTATTAAACTATGAAAGGTCAGATTAAAAAAATGTATTTATCAAATATAATTTAATTTTTTATATATCATTACCCTAATTAATGAAAGGGCGTTCAGAGGGTTCTAGTTCGAATGTTACGCAGCGAAACTCTAATGCGCAATAACTATTAAACTATGCACGGCCGGATTAAAATGTATTTAACAAATATAATTTAATTTTTATATATCATTACAATAATTAATAAAAAGGGTGTTCAGAGGGTCCTAGATCGAATCTGCGAAACTCTAATGCACAATTACTATTAAACTATGCACGGCTAGATTAAAATGTATTTAACAAATATAATTTAATTAATGAAACGGTGTTCAGAGGGTTCAAGATCGAATCTGCGAAACTCTAATGCTTAATAAATATTAAACCATATGAGTATTGGGCGGTCAGATTAAAACGTGTTTAATAAATATAATTTAATTTATACGCCATTACAATGTTTAAGGAGCTGTATTCTTAGGAACCAGAGGTCCATAGTTTGAATCTTACCCTGCGAAACGTTATAATAACTATTAAAATATTGAAGCAGGGGGCGGTCGGATTAAAATTGCAATTAGCAAATATAATTATTTATATTAAACCTGGTGCATACTTAGATATCCCGATGCCTAGACAACATTCTTTCTTCTTCTCCTCTCTTTTTCTTTCTATCTATCTCTTTCTTTCTCCACGACTTGTACACATTCAGGCGTTCGCATATACATGAGCACTTGCACACACATCAGCAAACATACACTGGTGCACGCATGCACACACACGCACACACGTACATGTAAGTACACACACGCACACACATACACACGCGCACATACATACACCAACACACGCACACATAAATACACCAGTACACACACGCATTCACGCACCTCATGCGTATACCTACATACACCAGTGCTCTTACACTCACACTACATATACATGGACAAACACATACACGCACACACACTCGCGTACATACATACATACACTGTTACACTTGCACATACGCACACGACCACACACACACACATGCAAGCACATATGTCTGTTCACTTACACCCGACAGCACCAACCCACACACACACACAACTCACGCGCATGTCCTGAATGAAAAGAGACAAAATGATGCAATAAAAACTAATTATAGCTCGGGATGCGACGCGTCATTTACGAATTGTTCGAAACTGGTCTGGATGCAGGGGTTCGAATCCTAGGAGGGATTACAAATTCATCTTCTAATAACTACAAAACTAATTAAAATAAAGACAGTAAATAAACTTTATTACTTTTATGTCATTAGTTCCTTTCTTGTGCATGTATATTAGAGTCCAGGTGTCATGGGTTCGATCCTTAATTTTAAAATCTCAATTATCTCGGAAACTAACAGTGATAGAGGAGCGGACCAAAGCACGATTGTTAGCTCCTATGATGAACAATTAATGCCTTATATAATTTCCAATCAGTTGTCCCTAGTTCGAATCCTGATTTTTCAGTGACTTCCTTAATTTTCCAGTGTACACTTAGATCGATGCTGTAACTGCATACAGGTCTTTTAAACACAAGCTAATATTATAAATAATTTTGTTTCTGGCGTTCTGAGTTCGAATACCGATTCAATGAAGTTTACTTATAAATTTAATAACAGTAAATAATTAAGACAAAGGTACCAAATAAACCTATTACGTTTATGTCATCAGATAATATCTTGCGGGCGTATATTAGGGTACCTGACGTCCAGGGTTCGATCCTTAAGTTTAAATCTCAATTATCGCAGAAACTAGCAGAGATAGAGCTGTAGATGAAAGCATGTTTGATAGCTCATGCAATGAACAATTAATGCTGTATATAATTTTCAATCAGTTGCCCCTAGTTCGAATCCCGATCTTTCAATGGCTTCACTGATTTTCCTCTGTACTCTATAATACATCGCTTAGATTTATGCTTTAACTGTATGCAGCTTTGTGTAACGACATTATGGATGTACTCTGTGTGAGAAAGAGCGAGAGAGGGAGAGAGAGAGCGAGAGGAAGTGAAACAAGCAGGGATAGAAGTGCTGAGGGCCTCTGCGCATGCGTAGCAAGAGATGATGTCATTGGCTGCAATAATCACGTGAGTGTAAGCATCACAGCCATGATGACGGGCCGGCATCGCCTGGAGGGGGTTTAGATCCCTATATAAACAGATATCTGCCCATGTTAGAACTGTTGTGTACTTATTAACTTTACATGCAAGTTTTAAAGAGCATTAAAAGCAACGTGAGCTGCAGGCCGTCTACACATTCAGCACATATCAAAACGTGGCAATGCAAGGTGAGTTTTAAATAACTATACAAAATCACTGTTGGCTTTTACAATACATTTAATTTTGTTTAAACGTTACAGTACATGAAAGACGATTCGTTGCAAAGAGCATCATATTTTCTAATCTGTGCTTTACATTCACATGGATTTCACTGCATACTCTTCTTCAGTTCACAGGATTTTCACCACACATTCTTCTTACATAAACATTAATACGATTTTTCCCCCCTCATCCTTTGTTTCACTATACACTCACATGATTTCCTCTACTCATTCTTTGTTCCCCTACAGGTTCATGCCCTGTTAACATTCACATGACTTTCTCTGCACATTCTTTGCTTCCATTAACATTCACATGATTTTCACCACACATTCTTCTTACCTAAACATTCATACGATTTTCCCCCTCATTCTTTGTTTCACTATACACTCACATGATTTCCTCTACTCATTCTTTGTTCCCCTACAGGTTCATGCTCTGTTAACATTCACACGACTTTCTCTGCACATTCTTTGCTTCCATTAACATTCACACGATCTTCGCTACACATTCTTCTTACATAAACATTCATACGATTTTCCCCCACTCATTCTTTGTTTCACTATACATTCGCAAACGATTTCCTCTACTCATTCTTTGGTTCTCTGCTGGCTCATCTTCAATGAACATTCACATGATTTTCTGTACTTATTCTTTGTTTCTCTACACATTCATAGGCTTACTTACAAAACATACACACCCTAGTTCTAATATAAAGAAGTGTATAACTCGTTCTTCAACTTGAATAATGTAGTGAAAATAATAATTCATGACAATGTCTGTTACAGATTGTTTAGCTGATAGACTTAACAAGATGGTTGAAGAGCGTAGTTTCCTACCGACTCGTCGAGTTCAAGATCTCGAAATAGGTCTTAACTATGAGATAAAGTCCTTAAAGAGAGTTCAAACAAGATATGGTACCAGGATCGCATCTTCGCTGGAGGATTGTCTAGTGTTCTTGCCAGAGCGCTATAATTCGTTAACAGATCAAGAGATTGCAGAAATACCTGGGAACATATACCTCCAGTATAACGGCATGGAAGAGACGGGGAAATTTAAGACATGTAAATTGTCTTTTTTACATGCAAAGAAGGTGCGTAGAAGTGTCAAACTTAAGTATTGAATGTTCTCCCATTTCACAATGAAAAATTCATAAATAAAACAACTGACTAATTGATATTACATATAAAGATACAAAAGATGCATATTATAGAATTTTATAAAAAATTTACGAAATTACAATATCACATGCTTTGAGTTTAATTATATCTAGCGCATTGAAGTAACTCTAAATATCCGAATGTTTATACAAATCTTTGTGCTTCTTTTTACATGTGCCATATGCTTCATTTTACATGGATCATAACAAAAAATGTAATTCTTTCCAGGTTGCCTTTACTTGACCAAGATAGTTTTCTAAGACTTTCATTGTGCAATGTTTCAGGGTGTGCAATAAGAGGAAGAAGAAGAGGAATAGCCTGCTGCCATGCAAAGGATGCTGACGCTATTGGAGGGTGGAATAAGCACCATCGGCACCTACAAGAAACATTTCGGCAAGAAACGGGTGCTGAGACATCTACATCACCGAAACACATTAAGACAGAATCCTTATATAACATTACAGGGTATACAATGAAAAAATACGGTCAATTTTGTATACAATTCAATGCATGGCTGAGAGTTAGCTCGAACTAGTCTCCCTTTATTCACTGAAATTAAGCATTGTGAGCAATAATTTAAGTGACTGTGAAAATACTTTAAGTAATGGTGAAATTTGTATTCTAAAAGACTTGAGCCCTGTATACATTAACAGCATTAAGACTGTTTGCCACGCTGGAATACAAATTATGAAAATAAAAAGACTTTCATTTAAATAATAAGGAAATTTGCATAACCTGCTGTTACAAGTGTAATGACATATACAGAAACAATGAGTGGGATGAGAAAGTGATGGAAATGTAAGATAAATAATAACAATAAAAGAATTAAGGTATGCTTTTACATAGTGTTTTAATTCATTAAAAATCCTTGCATTCCTAATGAAAAATAAATCATTACAATGATTATTTTAAGTTATGTCACAATGATCAAAAAGAGAACCGTCTTTAGATGCATTACTCGATCTCTAGTCAGAGCACCAAAAAAGACAAATCACGGCTTCTCCATTTTAGATGCGGTGTCACTATTCAGGTAAATTCTTGTAACACAGCAGGTTGAGTATGCAGATCCGTTGTCCTAAATGGGTGAAACAGAGTCTTATCCAGCTTAACAGTCTTGAGATCTCAGCATCAGAAAGTCGAATCACAAGCCTTCTCCACTCGATGAGTACAGGTTTAACAACAGCATTCTCTTCACCCTGAGACGATGTAAAGTATATAAATGTTCAACTTGGCAAGGGATTCTAAACTCGTTGTTAGAGTCCAGAACTGATGTATTATATGGTGAAAACACACGTTCCTCTTCTTAGTGATCTTGTCGTCGAATCTCGGTGTCATTGAGGTGTCGATAACATTGAAGATGCCCATGATTATAGGATTCTGAAGCCCAATAACTGTAGGAACTGCTGAATGCGTGATGTTAACTTGATGGGCGTCAAGGGCAGAGCATGATGTGTGCGTCGAATCATTCCATTATTATATCCTCGACGTCGTTGACTTCTTCTAAAAACTATAGGCATTATGCTTATATCCTTGTTTCTAAAGGCAATGATATTGCTGTTAGGCTCCCCTGTTTGCTCTATGAAGCGGATCTTTATGAACAACAGGTAAAATTTGATTTGATGGTTCCTGTGAAATACGTTATCCAGCCGTAACAGATGGGAAAACTGGTAGATGGAGTGTCCACTTTTACTATCGAGGAAGGAGACTGATGCAATATTGCGCTAAATTCGTATGATACTCAACCCAAATATATTCACTAGGAAATCAGATTCAGACAGCTGATTAGATGGAATAACTTTGTCACTGAAGGGCCACAGAAGGTTCCTATAGAACAATCACTGGAAAAAATCAAGAGTGAAAGGACATTTTAATGACATTTTTATTATTATTATTCACTGATCTAATAAAGAAGACATTCGCATCCTAATATGAGGAATCTTTCTAACTCTTTCATGCTTTCAAGGTTCTGCAGATGCTAATCACGCTATAAAACCACCCAGCTTTAAATCCTGAATAATGTCGCTAATCGCATCGGAAAAGTCATTTTTATCAGGTGTATGAAGCATCATGAGTACCCTTAGCATGTTTACCAAATCATTAGGATCGGTGTAGCGGTATAGCATCTCCTCTGTATTCGCTTTGGATATATCTTCTAATCTAGGTGAGTTGACACTAGTATGCTTGCTTTCATTGGTGTGTTTATTCAGAGCTTGCTCATTCAAAGAAACTGCTCTCATTGCTTCATCAGTGGTAGCTCTTGACGTTATTACAGGATCGCTTGAACTGGTTCCAAGTACGGTACATCTTGAATCCCGCTCTTCGGGACTTGAGAAGATTTCAGGATCTCGTTTGGGTCTTGTAGTCAATGCACAGCTGGTCATCACCTTACAGCATCGTCTCCTATGTTGCTTAAGCCTTGAAATTGTCCTGTTTTTTAAAGTTCTATTACATATGCAGCACTTAACAAAGCGATTACTCCCCCCTTGGGAAACATAGGAAAAATCAAGATTCTCGTAAATTGACTGTAATTGTCCGTCTTTGTGAGTGTTCATGCTCAAACAGTATATATAAACTAGTCAATGTATACTGTAGGTGTTGAATTCGTATACGATAACACGAGACTGAGTTATTTTTTAACATTTATGTGTTTATATATGTACTCAGGTTTTGATGCATATAAACAGCCATGTCCGAATTAGACTAAGCAAATTATTGTAGCATTCGCGCATAATAGTTGTAATTCCGTTAATTATAACTATCTCATTAAGCACAAGCAGATTCAAGTAGCTAGAAATGGATTCATAGGGGTAAGAACACAAGTTTTCTTGATAGTTAGCACAGAGAATGCGAGAGTTGAGGGAGATACTGGTCATTTTCCCTTTGCAGGTCACCTTTTTTCCCTTTGCTGGCCACCTTTTTCCCTTTGCTGTCACATTTTTCCCTTTGCTGGTCACCTTTTTCCCTTTGCAGGTCACGTTTTTCCCTCTTCTGGTCCCATTTTTCCCTTTGCTGGTCACCTTTTTCCCTTTGCTGGTCACATTCTTCCCTTTGCTGGTCACATTCTTCCCTTTGCTGGTCACATTTTTCCCTTCGCTGGTCACATTTTTCCCTTTGCCGGTCACCTTTTTCCCTTTGCTGGTCACCTTTTTTCCCTTTGCTGGTCACCTTTTTCCCTTTGCTGGTCACGTATTTCCCTTTGCTGGTCACATTTTTCCCTTTGCTGGTCACGTTTTTCCCTTTTCTGGTCACCTTTTTCCCTTTGCTGGTCACGTTTTTCCCTTTGCTGGTCTCCTTTTTCCCTTTGCTGGTCACCTTTTTCCCTTTCTGGTCACCTTTTTCCCTTTTCTGGTCACGTTTTTCCTTTGCTGGTCACCTTTTTCCCTTTGCTGGTAACGTTTTTCCCTTTGCTGGTCACGTTTTTCCCTTTGCTGGTAACGTTTTTCCCTTTGCTGGTCACCTTTTTCCCTTTGCTGTTTACCTTTTTCTTTTTGCTGGTCACCTTTTTCCCTTTGCTGGTCACCTTTTTCCCTTTGCTGGTCACCTTTTTCCCTTTGCTGGTCACGTTTTTCCCTTTGCTGGTCACCTTTTTCCCTTTGCTGGTAACGTTTTTCCCTTTGCTGGTCACCTTTTTCCCTTTGCTGGTAACGTTTTTCCCGTTGCTGGTCACCTTTTTTCCCATTGCTGGTCACGTTTTTCCCCTTGCTGGTCACGTTCTTCCCTTTGCTGGTCACGTTCTTCCCTTTGCTGGTCACCTTTTTCCCTTTGCTGGTCACCTTTTTCCCTTTGCTGGTCACCTTTTTCCCTTTGCTGGTCACGTTTTTCCCTTTGCTGGTCACCTTTTTCCCTTTGCTGGTAACGTTTTTCCCGTTGCTGGTCACCTTTTTCCCTTTGCTGGTAACGTTTTTCCCGTTGCTGGTCACCTTTTTTTCCCATTGCTGGTCACGTTTTTCCCTTTGCTGGTCACGTTTTTCCCTTTGCTGGTCACCTTTTTTCCCTTTGCTGGTCACATTTTCCCTTTGCTGGTCACATTTTTCCCTTTACTGGTCACCTTTTTCCCTTTGCCGGTGACGTTTTTCCCTTTGCTGGTCACATTTTTCCCTTTGCTGGTCACCTTTTTTCCCTTTGCTGGTCAGATTTTTCCCTATGCTGTCACCTTTTTCCCCTTGCTGGTCACGTTTTTCCCTTTGCTGGTCACGTTTTTCCCTTTGCTGGTAACATTTTTCCCTTTGCTGGTCACCTTTTCCCTGAATGGGTTACATGATAGGCAAGTCAAGAACATTGACATGAAACAGTTTTCCACTAAGTTCACATCTAAAGTCGCTTTTAAAGCCTAACATATCAATAGGCTGTGAGCATTCTTGTTTCATCCTCTCTAGCTTGACAGCTAAAGTAAAATAAATCGCTCTTAATGTATATACGCTAATGAGAAAGTATAAAAGAACTATCCTGAATAAAAATCGATTAGTATAACGTGAGAGCTAAGGTGGTTAAGCTCGCAAGAGGTTTCGGTTTAATTAACTCTCTCACTAGCCTGCAACCGTTGAAGTACATTTACCTGGTTACATAGGCTGAGGAACTGTGGTAAAGCTAGAGAAAAATTAAAGAGAGGAGACCCTGGAATCATTCCGTTAGACGATTCGTGTAATCTTAGTGGCATTGCCAACGCTCAGCATAAGGTCTCTGCTTCGAGAAACATTGCTGACAAGGTCTGGCTGAAACGACTTGGAAAAGCGTGCAATCTGATGTTACATTAGGTGAAAAAGTTGGCAGCGTGACTAGTAACAGCAATTATGAAGGAAAAGGTAGCTCCAGGTGCAGTAACCACGAAGAAGAAACGAGGAGGATTTCTACCTCTCATACCAATTATTGCAGCTCTAGGCGCTGCTGCTGGAGATGCAGCCCAAATTGCCTCAGCAGTAAATAAGAAAAAGGCAGCAGATAAACAACTTGCCGAAATGATGAGGCATAAGAGAGAAATTGAGAGAAAGGTATCTGTTAGCGGAGGGTCCAAAAAGAAGAAACGAGGAGGATTTCTACCGCTCATACCAATTATTGCAGCACTAGGAGCCGCCGCTGGAGGTGCATCACAAATTGCTACAGCTGTAAATACGAAAAAAGCTGCAGATAAACTACTTGCTGAAATGATAAGACGTAACAGAGAAATTGAAGCAAGAGGGAGAGGTTTTCGAGTGAAGAAGAATACGGGAAGAAACACAGAAACGAAGAGGAGACAGAGCCTGAAAGGGAATTCAAAAAACTCAGGCAGAGGGCTATACTTGTCCCGGAAAAAACATTGAGTAACATAGACCTTGACTTGTATGCCCTACGTTTAAAGATTCCTCATATTAGGATGCGAATGTCTTCTTTATTAGATCAGTGAATAATAATAATAAAAATGCCATTAAAATGTCCTTTCACTCTTGATTTTTTTCCAGCGATTGTTCTATAGGAACGTTCTGTGGTCCTTCAGTGACAAAGTTATTCCATCTAATCAGCTGTCTGAATCTGATTTCCTAGTGAATATATTTAAGTTAAGCATCATACGAATTTAGCGCAGTATTGCATCAGTCTCCTTCCTCGATAGTAAAAGTGGACACTCCATCTACCAGTTTTCCCATCTGTTACGGCTGGATAATGTATTTCACTGGAACCATCAAATCAAATTTTACCTGTTGTTCATAAAGATCCGCTTCATAGAGCAAACAGGGGAGCCTAACAGCAATATCATTGCCTTTAGAAACAAGGATATAAGCATAATGCCTATAGTTTTTAGAAGAAGTCAACGACGTCGAGGATATAATAATGGAATGATTCGACGCACACATCATGCTCTGCCCTTGACGCCCATCAAGTTAACATCACGCAATCAGCAGTTCCTACAGTTATTGGGCTTCAGAATCCTATAATCATGGGCATCTTCAATGTTATCGACACCTCAATGACACCGAGATTCGACGACAAGATCACTAAGAAGAGGAACATGTGTTTTCACCATATAATACATCAGTTCTGGACTCTAACAACGAGTTTAGAATCCCTTGTCAAGTTGAACATTTATATACTTTACATCGTCTCAGGGTGAAGAGAATGCTGTTGTTAAACCTGTACTCATCGAGTGGAGAAGGCTTGTGATTCGACTTTCTGATGCTGAGATCTCAAGACTGTTAAGCTGGATAAGACTCTGTTTCACCCATTTAGGACAACGGATCTGCATACTCAACCTGCTGTGTTACAGGAATTTACCTGAATAGTGACACCGCATCTAAAATAGAGAAGCCGTGATTGGTCTTTTTTGGTGCTCTGACTTAAGATCGAGTAATGCATCTAAAGACGGTTCTCTTTTCGATCATTGTGACATAACTTAAAATAATCATTGTAATGATTTATTTTTCATTAGGAATGCAAGGATTTTTAATGAATAAAAACACTATGTAAAAGCATGCCTTAATTCTTTAATTGTTATTATTTATCTTACATTTCCATCACTTTCTCATCCGACTCATTGTTTCTGTATATGTCATTACACTTGTAACAGCAGGTTATGCAAATTTCCTTATTATTTAAATGAAAGTCATTTTATTTTCATAATTTGTATTCCAGCGTGGCAAACAGTCTTAATGCTGTTAATGTATACAGGGCTCAAGTCTTTTAGAATACAAATTTCACCATTACTTAAAGTATTTTCACAGTCACTTAAATTATTGCTCACAATGCATAATTTCAGTGAATATAGGGAGACTAGTTCGAGCTAACTCTCAGCCATGCATTGAATTGTATACAAAATTGACCGTATTTTTTCATTGTATACCCTGTAATGTTATATAAGGATCTGTCTTAATGTGTTTCGGTGATGTAGATGTCTCAGCACCCGTTTCTTGCCGAAATGTTTCTTGTAGGTGCCGATGGTGCTTATTCCACCCTCCAATAGCGTCAGCATCCTTTGCATGGCAGCAGGCTATTCCTCTTCTTCTTCCTCTTATTGCACACCCTGAAACATTGTACAATGAAAGCCTTAGAAAACTATCTTGGTCAAGTAAAGGCAACCTGGAAAGAATTACATTTTTGTTATGATACATGTAAAATGAAGCATATTGCACATGTAAAAAGAAGCACAAAGATTTGTATAAACATTCGGATATTTAGAGTTATTTCAATACGTTAGATATAATTAAACTCAAAGCATGTGATATTGTAATTTCGTAAATTTTTTATAAAATTCTATAATATGCATCTTTTGTATCTTTATATGTAATATCAATGAGTCAGTTGTTTTATTTATGAATTTTTCATTGTGAAATGGGAGAACATTCAATACTTAAGTTTGACACTTCTACGCACCTTCTTTGCATGTAAAAAAGACAATTTACATGTCTTAAATTTCCCCGTCTCTTCCATGCCGTTATACTGGAGGTATATGTTCCCAGGTATTTCTGCAATCTCTTGATCGGTTAACGAATTATAGCGCTCTGGCAAGAACACTTGACAATCCTCCAGCGAAGATACGATCCTGGTACCATATCTTGTTTGAACTCTCTTTAAGGACTTTATCTCATAGTTAAGACCTATTTCGAGATCTTGAATTCTACGAGTCGGTAGGAAACTACGCTCTTCCACCATCTTGTTAAGTCTATCAGCTAAACAATCTGTAACAGACATTGTCATGAATTATTATTTTCACTACATTATTCAAGTTGAAGAACGAGTTATACACTTCTTTATATTAGAACTAGGGTGTGTATGTTTTGTAAGTAAGCCTATGAATGTGTAGAGAAACAAAGAATAAGTACAGAAAATCATGTGAATGTTCATTGAAGATGAGCCAGCAGAGAACCAAAGAATGAGTAGAGGAAATCGTTTGCGAATGTATAGTGAAACAAAGAATGAGTGGGGGAAAATCGTATGAATGTTTATGTAAGAAGAATGTGTAGCGAAGATCGTGTGAATGTTAATGGAAGCAAAGAATGTGCAGAGAAAGTCGTGTGAATGTTAACAGAGCATGAACCTGTAGGGGAACAAAGAATGAGTAGAGGAAATCATGTGAGTGTATAGTGAAACAAAGAATGAGGGGGAAAATCGTATGAATGTTTAGGTAAGAAGAATGTGTGGTGAAAATCATGTGAATGTTAATGGAAGCAAAGAATGTGCAGAGAAAGTCATGTGAATGTTAACAGGGCATGAACCTGTAGGGGAACAAAGAATGAGTAGAGGAAATCATGTGAGTGTATAGTGAAACAAAGAATGAGGGGGGAAAAATCGTATGAATGTATATGTAAGAAGAATGTGTGGCGAAAATCATGTGAACTGAAGAAGTGTATGCAGTGAAATCCATGTGAATGTAAAGCACAGATTAGAAAATATGATGCTCTTTGCAACGAATCGTCTTTCATGTACTGTAACGTTTAAACAAAATTAAATGTATTGTAAAAGCCAACAGTGATTTTGTATAGTTATTTAAAACTCACCTTGCATTGCCAAGTTTTGATATGTGCTGAATGTGTAGACGGCCTGCAGCTCACGTTGCTTTTAATGCTCTTTAAAACTTGAATGTAAAGTTAATAAGTACACAACAGTTCTAACATGGGCAGATATCTGTTTATATAGGGATCTAAACCCCCTCCAGGCGATGCCGGCCCGTCATCATGGCTGTGATGCTTACACTCAGGTGATTATTGCAGCCAATGACATCATCTCTTGCTACGCATGCGCAGAGGCCCTCAGCACTTCTATCCCTGCTTGTTTCACTTCCTCTCGCTCTCTCTCTCCCTCTCTCGCTCTTTCTCACACAGAGTACATCCATAATGTCGTTACACAAAGCTGCATACAGTTAAAGCATCAATCTAAGCGATGTATTCTAGAGTACAGAGGAAAATCAGTGAAGCCATTGAAAGATCGGGATTCGAACTAGGGGCAACTGACTGAAAATTATATGCAGCATTAATTGTTCATTGCATGAGCTATCAAACATGCTTTCGTCTACAGCTCTATCTCTGCTAGTTTCTGCGATAATTGAGATTTAAACTTAAGGATCGAACCCTGGACGTCAGGTACCCTAATATACGCCCGCAAGATATTATCTGATGACATAAACGTAATAGGTTTATTTGGTACCTTTGTCTTAATTATTTACTGTTATTAAATTTATAAGTAAACTTCATTGAATCGCTATTCGAACTCAGAACGCCAGAAACAAAATTATTTATAATATTAGCTTGTGTTTAAAAGACCTGTATGCAGTTACAGCATCGATCTAAGTGTACACTGGAAAATTAAGGAAGTCACTGAAAAATCAGGATTCGAACTAGGGACAACTGATTGGAAATTATATAAGGCATTAATTGTTCATCATAGGAGCTAACAATCGTGCTTTGGTCCGCTCCTCTATCACTGTTAGTTTCCGAGATAATTGAGATTTTAAAATTAAGGATCGAACCCATGACACCTGGACTCTAATATACATGCACAAGAAAGGAACTAATGACATAAAAGTAATAAAGTTTATTTACTGTCTTTATTTTAATTAGTTTTGTAGTTATTAGAAGATGAATTTGTAATCCCTCCTAGGATTCGAACCCCTGCATCCAGACCAGTTTCGAACAATTCGTAAATGACGCGTCGCATCCCGAGCTATAATTAGTTTTTATTGCATCATTTTGTCTCTTTTCATTCAGAACATGCGCGTGAGTTGTGTGTGTGTGTGTGTGGGTTGGTGCTGTCGGGTGTAAGTGAACAGACATATGTGCTTGCATGTGTGTGTGTGTGTGGTCGTGTGCGTATGTGCAAGTGTAACAGTGTATGTATGTATGTACGCGAGTGTGTGTGCGTGTATGTGTGTGTGTCCATGTATATGAAGTGTGAGTGTAAGAGCACTGGTGTATGTAGGTATACGCATGAGGTGCGTGAATGCGTGTGTGTACTGGTGTATGTATGTGTGCGTGTGTTGGTGTATGTATGTGCGCGTGTGTATGTGTGTGCGTGTGTGTACTTACATGTACGTGTGTGCGTGTGTGTGCATGCGTGCACCAGTGTATGTTTGCTGATGTGTGTGCAAGTGCTCGTGTATATGCGAACGCCTGAATGTGTACAAGTCGTGGAGAAAGAAAGAGATAGATAGAAAGAAAAAGAGAGGAGAAGAAGAAAGAATGTTGTCTAGGCATCGGGATATCTAAGTATGCACCAGGTTTAATATAAATAATTATATTTGCTAATTGCAATTTTAATCCGACCGCCCCCTGCTTCAATATTTTAATAGTTATTATAACGTTTCGCAGGGTAAGATTCAAACTATGGACCTCTGGTTCCTAAGAATACAGCTCCTTAAACATTGTAATGGCGTATAAATTAAATTATATTTGTTAAACACGTTTTAATCTGACCGCCCAATACTCACATAGTTTAATATTTATTAAGCATTAGAGTTTCGCAGATTCGATCTTGAACCCTCTGAACACCGTTTCATTAATTAAATTATATTTGTTAAATACATTTTAATCTAGCCGTGCATAGTTTAATAGTTATTGTGCATTAGAGTTTCGCAGATTCGATCTAGGACCCTCTGAACACCCTTTTTATTAATTATTGTAATGATATATAAAAATTAAATTATATTTGTTAAATATATTTTAATCCGGCTGTGCATAGTTTAATAGTTATTGCGCATTAGAGTTTCGCTGCGTAACATTCGAACTAGAACCCTCTGAACGCCCTTTCATTAATTAGGGTAATGATATATAAAAAATTAAATTATATTTGATAAATACATTTTTTTAATCTGACCTTTCATAGTTTAATAGTTGTTAAGCATTAGAGTTTCACTTGGTAAGAGTCGAGTTAGAATTCTCTGAACACCTTTTTTATTAATTAGGGTAATGATATAATAATATCAATCATCAATTTCTCATTAGCAATAAACTTTTGATTACAGTAAGAATCGAACACCGATTTATGGATATCAGGCAGAGGTTTAATGCATGTAATGAAATGTATATTAGACGCTTTTTCAGAGTCGCTGGCTGAAATAAACCAAACAGAATACTTGCTAACTGTGCTCGGGTATATTCGTAGGATGTCGTAAAACATCGGGGAGAACTCCCTCACGCAAAATCATGATGGCGACTCTGACGTTGTTACGCAGAGTTGGTAAACAAGTTTCTCTCTCTTTCACGCAAACAAGGACAGGACGAGTATAAAGCAGCCCTCGAATTCTTTTGTTAAGCTCAAACAATGGAAAGGGTCAGGCTTTGTTATGGAGTAGTGGGATGGGAACGCCGCAGGTGTCTTTCTAAACTAGTCTTGCCCAGGACAATAGAAAGGCACACACAATAGAATCTCTTACACAATGGAAAGGGTCAGGCTTTGTTATGGAGTAGTGGGATGGGAACGCCGCAGGTGTCTTTCTAAACTAGTCTTGCCCAGGACAATAGAAAAGCACACACAATAGAATCACTTACACAATGGAAAGGGACCGGCTTTGTTATTGGCTTGTGGAATGAGTATGCCACGTGTTCGACAAACAATGCAAGTGGGGGTGGGTAACTGCTAAGTGGCCTGATGTGGAATGGGTAGGAAAAACATCTCGCCTTTGTTACAGAACCTTAAATTTATGCCCCCTTTGTTCGTTTTGAGTTGATTGACAGCCTTAATTGCTTAACTGTCAAGCTTCCATTGTACTCAACAAGATTTATGACCCTCAGGTGCAAGTAAAACTACCAAGGAGCTGGGGGTGGGGGAGGGGGCAGGGGGGCTAATAAGCATATTAATTACACATTTCTGCTTATTAAGTGATACAGAACCGCTAAATCCCTACTACTGACGTTCAAAAGTCCATTTGAAGAAAGAAAAAAAAATGCATATAATCGAGTTTCGCAATTGTACTACTCAAGTAAGGGCTAAACAACCGCAACACACATGCAAGCAGACTATTTGCCATCAAACACTCTTGATAAGTAAATATTATTCACTCTAGTCCTATTGAAACAAAATGTCCACGATTTTGGTGGTGCCATCTTATTCGCAAGGAAAGAAATCATTCCGGCAAATTGAAATTTTTGCACTGTTGCGCATTTATTATTTTAAATTGTAAGTATTTCTTCCTCAAGTTCAAAATATGAACTGCATATGTAAGCATAGAAAGAATTCGCTGTTGCAAAACTGACCATTCATTAGGAGCGCTAGTGCAACCTTCGAGAGTGGGCGTATAATTAAGGGCATTTGTGCCATGTACGTACAATAAAAATGTCACGAGTCCAGCCAGAACCCTTGAAACAGCAGATAAGTGCTCTACCACTAAGCCAAACGGTTATCTTTGTTTTATCACTTTTAACTGAATCTAAAATCTCTTAAAAATTCCAACAATTTCTATTGAAATTTTTACTATTGGGGTTGGCAAAGCTGTTTCACGCCCAGGTGAATCTTGAGGTGAATCGGCTTTCTTTCACATTTGAATAAAAGTACTGTCTTCCACAGCAAAGAAAGTCCCTGGGGAATGAAAGGCAGAGGGGAAATTGCTGATTAGACACGGTCCGAACCCTGCCTACTTGCTTATGTTACCCTTATTTATGACACACACGACAGCTCAGTTACAGCCGAATGAATAGTTTTACTCCTTACGTAGCATTAGTGTTGCCAACTTAGCTATTTTATAACATTTTTACAGTAGCGTTTAGCCATATAAAATCTTAAAATGCTTATAGCCTGAAATCTAGCCTATTTAACAAACTCCTAAGCCAAAATTTAGCCTAAATAGCATAATTTCATCTGCACTTTAGCTATGCAAAAGAAATAAATGGTCAGGGTGAATCCCGACTATAGTGTACTCTGTATTCACTCTTAGGTTGATCCGCACCAAAACAAAACCCAGGTGACCAGTGCACCGTTGTAATGTATCCTTCCGCCATTCGTTGCAGCAATACTGTCATATTTTCACTACCATGTGACAGTACAGACAAAAAGAACATGGTCCGACAACTTAAACGATGACTAGCATACTCTGTTAGGGTTGAAGGTGATAAGATTGATAGTTGCAACAAAATAAATGTTTGCACATATGATAATAGTTACTTTCTTTTTGTTCGCTTCTTTTAGAATTAACAGGTATGCGATATCTTGATTTATTCGCTCTCTGGAAGCGGCACTTTTATCAACTGTCAGCGGCTCATTTTTTAAAAAGAAATTGTATATTGTTACGTGAATAACATTCTTGTCCCATTCTTGCATTGCTTATTTGTAACGCTTTCTGTTTTTCCTGCGTGTAAACCAGTTTCCCGTTTTAGATTCTTCTTTACGAGCACTGTTTATACTTGTGCTCGAAGCACAGGTGATCTTAGAAATTAATTTCACCACTTCTTTCACGGGAAGTATTAGATATTTCTCACATAACTTACAATAAACTTTCAACCCTATTGTTTTTTTTCACCACTAGTCCGCTTATGCTTTACGTAAGTCGACGAAAACGCAAGAGCAAATCACCGTCCGCCATGATACTAAACAGAAATTCCTGGTTGCTGGCTACAAACAATATTCTGAGCACACCCGTATGTCAAGTACTTATATGAATTGCATGTTGGGACTTGTAGCTCTGTTTAAAGGTACAAATTAGCGTTAAATAGACTATTAGGAATTTGTATATAATATACTATTTATGGGTACACTCATTCTAAAATTTAGATTATTAACATGGGACTATTTTCCTGCACGCATTGCTACAGTGTTGTACCACGGTGCATTGGTCACGTGCGTTTGTTTTGGCGCGGATCAACCTAAGAGTGAATGCAGTGTAGTTGTGTTATGTTCCTACCATGAGTCATGACATGCCATCAAAATGTGTACTAATCATAAGGTCGACTTTATGGAGTATGCGCCCAAAATATATGATTTTTGATACGTAGAATTGGTCAGTTTTTACGTATTTCATCTAAAGAATTTCAGTAAATTTCATAATTCAATATCAGTTATATTTAACATGCGGTGTTGGTGCTTAGCAAAACTATACCTTATTCCATTTCAAGTTTATATTAAATTATTCTTTTACAATATTTAAATATTATGGAATTATCTAATCAATTATAATATTTAGATTGTCTTTATGGGGTTTAACTTCTGCAAACAAAGCATGGGTAGTTTTAGACGCCAATTATATCTAGCCATTTTTTGTTGTTAAATAATGCCTTTTTAAAGATACCATCTAGCCATTAATTGCGAGGAAGTGTTGGCAACACTGCATAGCATGCGTTCTCCGTCACACACATTCACTGTCCTTGTCGCACTGTTTCCAAACAGATAAGGACAGCACATTCCTGTCAGCTGTACTAGCGCTTGCAGAAAGCCAACCGAAGTGTCCCGACGAAGTTCGAGCGAATGCCGAAAATAAACGAAAAGGAACGATCTTCCAGTTCAAGGGGGAAGGTAGTCCATTCCGGCACATTTTGCTCCCATTGGCTGTGGTCAAATACGTAACGTGGAACGTTGGCGCGCGCATTTCGACTGGCAATTGAAAGTGAATACATAAAGCCATGCGTTTCAAAGCAGGAATTTGTACATACATAGTACAAATCGGTTTAAGTTCAGTACCTTCCAAAGATGTGACACAAAGATTTTCAAGAAAATTCCCCACCCAAAATAACCCTTTACACGGAAGAATTCTCGATTTTTTTTCTTCTGAAAAATGACTCAAACGATTTTGATTAAAATGCCATTGTATTCAAGATATTTACATGAAAAATAAAATGTTTATTTTTAATTTTCTGGGAACAGCTTGTGAAGTCCTCTTCATTCGGAAGGAATTTTGTATACTCTTGTGTAACTGGTAAATTTAAGCAACAGAGGAAAATGGGCTACACAAAAAATGTCAATGGGATAGATGGATCTGTTGCATCCCAGTTTTATATGTTATAATGTTTTATGTATATGCAAACTCCACCATCTTCTAAATGTTTTCTTATACAGGGTGAAAGATATTGCTTGAACTGTAATAAAATGGCTAATAGACACAGGCACAAGGAACATAAAACACTGTGTTTCATTTTTGTAGGTTTAATGACAAAAATTGTATTGGACATATTTGCACTACTCATTATATAGAATCCATGATTAACATACGGTTCAAGCAGTACCTTCCACCCTGTATACTGTCCTCCCAAATAATACCCATGCAGTAATAATGAGAATTTCTCGTTTCAAGTGATGTCTTTCTCAAACATATCTTCAAGGTAATAGAAATTACATGGGAAATTGAAATTTAAGCATAACAAAGTATAAAGTTATAATTTCGAGCTTATTCAAAGTGAATTAATCATCATAATAGTATCAACCTCATGTAAGCACTTTATGTAGGGCAGATTGCATGTGATGGTGATTAACACTTATTTGCTATTGTTGTCCTACTGTAATGCGTGTCGAGAAGTTTACTGTTGAAATGGTAATGGTTTACAATTTTTTCTCTCTTAGATAAGACATGATGGGGAGGGGAACATCCCCCCCAAAGGCTGTTCTTGGCATTGGGTATATTCCTGCTTACTCTGCATACTTCATAATTGTATGATGTGTTCAATTTCCCTTGAGCATTGCTCACAGTGGAACCAAATGAACAAACACAAACAAACAAACATCACTGTATGGGCTCAATTTGCTTTTTTCCCATATGACCTGTCAATAAATTTAAGGTTCCCATGTGCTGTAGGACCTCCACTGTGTTATATCAAATTTTATATATAGAACCTTTCCCAGGAAAAGGAATCAAAGTGTATTTTCTATTCAATAACTGTAAGTTTTATTAACTAGAACTGGATTTGTGTATGCATAAGTGACTTAAGTGCAATTACCTATAAGATCATTCCAATAGATTGTAATAACAGACATTCAAGAGGTTAGAATTTAATGAACATTTTAATTGGGTAGGCCATTCAAATGTATATTAATGTAGGCACATGTTCCTTAAAATACCATACAAATGTATTATACAGTGTTATTAAATATGAATGTGAATGCAATGACTCTAAACAATAACAATGTCTCTTTGTGTTTAACCATATCACACTCACTCTTCATAATTGTCAATCACTTTAAAATGTTGTTTAGTGTGCCAGTATTAATTGTTTTTTCATATGTTGACTGCAGAAAGAATGTAACAGCACATGCTGGTTTATAAATTTGGGGGCTGGATGAGACACTCGTTCATTAGTATTGCTCTCTGTCCTCCATAGTATTTTTAATTTTAATGTCCCTTTTAACTTCACAGGTTTACAGAGATTGGAGACTGGTGGGAGGGGGGATGAAGATGGTGCAATTGATGGAATTATGGTGGGGAAAACCAGAGAACATTCATTCTAAGTGCCATTTTATCTACCACAAAATCCCACCTCTGATCCCTAGGATTGAATCCAGGCTTTTTTGTGAGAGGCCATAGTGCTGCCCAATTAGAAGTGTGAATATGAGACAACATTTAAAACAGATATAGCATTACTCAATACTATCAAGTAATGAAACCAAGAAGTTGTTTTACAAGCCAGCTCCCACTATGACTTCACAAATGATGTGTATGTAAATAAAGTAGATACTTAAAAAAGAATAACTATTTCAGCAGATATTTTGCCATGCAATACATATTACACATTTATATAATTTAAGTTGGGTGTTTTGTCATAAATATGGTAGCTGACATTTCGATATGTAGAAATCATTCAGCAATAATGTGGTAATACACAAGTTTTATGTAACTATTTGTGCTTCCAAGGCCAGCGCTTAACCGAGTTACCCAGATTGACAAAAAAATTCCCAAGGATATACAGTACATATGGAGAATTTTCTGTTTATGAAATGCTTTAAGTTATTTTGCAATGAAAAGAGCATTATGTCCTAATTTATTTATTTATTTGGTATAACAGCACGAAATAGTGTTTGAGCACAACACTAATACACATCCAAAATCAAACTATGGATCCCAAAATATTATCATTACATCACATTCAAAATTGAAATAGGTATCAGACATACCCTTTGAGCATGAGTTCTCTTGTTCGTTTTACGATATTAGTGTGCAATCCATAAAAATAAACTTTTCGAAATACAGTCCCTAATTTGAACACATTTCAACACTATATATATATATTCAATTCTTCATTAAAACCAACTAAACTTTCGATTCATAAGCTGTCTTCTACCTTACTAGGTTTTCAGGTCATGTTCCAGTTTTAAACATCGAATGCGCGTTATTTGGTACTCAATATTAAATAAGGTATCACTATAAACTCCTACATTTACACAATTGCTCGTTGATACGAAAATTCTGGTTTATTTTTATATTTTCGGCATTGCTATTTTATCAGCTGACTTGCATCTTAATTTAGTTACAAGCCTCAGCAATCAGCATGGCAGAGGTCGCGACACCTTCCCCCTTGAACTGGAAGATCCGTTCCCTTTCGTTTATTTTCGGCATTCGCTCGAACTTCGTCGGGCAACTTCGGTTGGCTTTCTGCAAGCGCTAGTGTCAGCTGTCAGGGACCCAGGGACTTCCTTTCCGTTAGGGAAAGCGAACTACGGTGCGAGAAGCGACAGAAATTGCATTTTTTTT
This sequence comes from Deroplatys truncata, assembly GCA_030765065.1. NCBI lineage: Eukaryota > Metazoa > Arthropoda > Insecta > Mantodea > Mantidae > Deroplatys > Deroplatys truncata. Next base: position 165,900,842 of record CM060979.1, read on the forward strand.
CTCAGGTGTGATATAACTACTTTTATTTTAATTTCAGATCTTAAAAATTAGGTTCCTATTTTTCAACTCTTGTAGAAACATAAAGTCATACAAAAATTCACCTGATGGTAATAGTGAAATTGTCTAAATTCTAATTGGGATGCACTTAACCTAACGAGAATGACACCATGCTACTGCTTCACGCCGATTGGTTCTAATTATCAATTGCAAACAACCCTCAACTCTCTTTATCTTAAAATATCAATTGCAAACTCTTAAGTTATGTCGCGTTAAGTCCACTCGAAATACCTATATTTAATAGATATGTTAAGACTTTCACATTACGTCGCGTTAAGTTAAGTTTTGTAATTCCTCCATAATACACAAGGGAAAGAAAGAAAAAAAGAGCACTTTTCCTCACAGCCATAACACTCTTGTGTTCTATTTGTACATTTCTAGATTGAACTGATGACAGCGATTGTTGTTTGCTGCTGCAGATTCGGCAATGGCTTATCCAATGTTTTCATCCGAATTTTTTCACCGATTGTCTTGTTGCTAAATGGAAATTTTAATAATTCACATACTTTATTCACGTTTGTAACTTTCACACACAAGTGAATATTCATTTAAACAAAACACTGTACACACACCTACACTGTTTTAGTTACCTACTTCTTGGTGTACTACGTCTTTGGACTGGACTGCTATTACACAAAGATAAATAAAAAATATTTAAATACTTCTTTAAATATAGGTGCTTAACATATGGTGAATACCTTAGTTTTTTTTTTCTGTGGTGGATAAGATACAACATGTTCAATGATATCCAATAACCCCCTTGTGCCTGTGAAATATACAAATATTGAAATAATGCCCCTTAGTTTCAAAGCCTAATATTTTAGTTTATTAGGATATTTTGTTGTATTATTTCTGCATGCAATTTAATTAAGCATTAATTTGTGTTTCCAAATGCATTAGGATTAACTTGCAGCAAGATGGTAATAGTGCATTAAAGAAAGGTTGAGCACAGAATATGTATTCTACCATTGTTGTCAGGTTCTGTGTTTTACTGCGCTCTAACAAGTGGAACGTAAGCTCTGAATCACAGCAATCTTGGCTCCACCTCTCTCATAAGAACCGTGTAGAAAAGTGCATGCTAGCCTTAAACACATTGCTTATGAGTTAATGCAGGAATTCCATGCACTATAAAATTCCAAAATATGCATGCATTCATACACTGTCAAACTACCATACATTCGTGATCAAGTAAAAAATACATTAAAATATACACTATCATTTTTATTCCAGTATGCACTATCATTTTTATTCCCAATTTATTAATTCAGTTCCCTTTTTGCACAGTTAACAACTAATGTGTCACGCTAATGCAATAATGGTGACCTTTTCGACTATGGCGAATATGCCAAACACACTTTCATCACGATTTAAGGCCGTTTAACTTACTTTTTGTGGGGTTCGTAAACGGAAGTTTGGCTTAGAGAAGTTTGTCTTAATGTAAAATAAATCCTGCTGCACATATTTTGCATTCAAATGCTGCTTATGTATCTCTGATACATGTGGCATCATCTGACGAGAAACTGTTACTACCTGAAATGAAAGAAGTATTTACTTTATAATTAAATATTGAACTATTAATTTTATTGCAATTAACTACATATCAATTTTCTTTCATACCAATTTAATGACATCAAATTTGTCAGAGAAAAACATTGCAGCTTTCAACCAAGTAGCCCATCTAGTAAGGATGGGCTGTGGGGGTAACGGTATCTCAGGTAAACTGTCTTTGTAAGCAGCTACATGTGCAGAGGGTTTTGAAAACAAAATATCCAAATGACTAATTTATTTTTACAGCTTTGGGATCATTAAAACTGATATAAACTTAAATTTTATGCATACCTTTTTAGTTTAGGTTGTCAAATTATTGACATTGTCATAATTACAGTGTTGCTTCTGCAACAGGATGGATCCCATGAGCAAGACATGTGATGTGTTTTACATTTGGGTAGAATATTTTAATTACTTTCCCGGCCTTCAGCATGTAGGGAGCAGCATCAGATAACAGCAAAAGAACTCTGCTTTTGTTTAGATTATTTGGCCACAAAATACCTAAAATATAAGAATCAATTTCTCAGAAAATTGTTTATAAAAATAGAACCTTAAATGAGAATAAAATTATTTAAAATGTTATTCAATTACAACATCTATTAAAACTTATACAATCAATCATCAAAGAAACTAGCAATTGTGGAGTTATTTGCCTTTTGCAGGACTTTACAGCACACTAGATGGGGTTGACTAGGCCCATCCTTAGTTATTTTTCCGACTACAATTAGATTAGCAACATAGTGCCCCGTAGGATCAGTTGTTTCATCTACAGATGCCCATATGTTTGAAGTTCCCAAGTCCTCGCGAATTTTATCCAATACCCGGTTAGCAAAACAATAAGTATTTTTTTATCTGTGAAAATAGTTTTTATTTATTTTTACACAAAATTAAGTTTATTTTGGTAAATACATTACATAGGCCTACCTGATTATAAGATTTTGGAACATAAACTTTCCTCAATGTTGAGGGATCAGGGACATCTTTTGATATATACTTCTCCAAAAAACCCTTAAAAGTTTGGCTTCTGAGTTTCTCAGATGGTATATTTGCTCCTACACAAAACAATCGCACAAATCAATGTAAAAATTATTTTGCTGTGCCTTATATAAATACTGGATTTGGTGTGTTGCAGATTCATTTGTCTTTTGCATTCTTGCAATATGTGATGCAGAAGCAACATGCTGTTCAACTTGAAATCTTTTAGTACATTTTATCTGAAATTATAAAAGATCTTCTGGTTATAATGGTGTGGTTATTTTTTTTTTTAAAAAGCTGCCATTCTTATTTAATTAATTATTTAAAATAATTTTTGTAATGTTTTACAAAGAACAAGTGCCATAGAAAAGCTTTGGAAAAAGAATAGCTTACCTCTTTACTACAACAATCACAGAATACAACATCCCCATCTGATCTAATAAAATCCTTTCTTTTTATCCGCTGTGCAAGGAGTACACTTCGGAACTTTTAATTGGAGGCATATTAGAAGCACATTAACACAGGCAAACTGAATAACACTGACACTTGCCACTTAAGAGGTTCACACGCACACACACGCACGCACACACTGCGAAGACAGTTTAACAAATATCAGTTTTAGAAGAATCAAAATTGCTAGTAAGGTTTGTTCAAATTCCACAAGATCGCTCTGCAGCTGTGTCTTTGTCATGTCAGCCACAGTACCTGACTTAGAATGTTAAATTTTCATTGTCTTGAAATCAAAGGCTTGCCAGTGATTGTTGTGGATAAATAAATCAGTTTATGACAGGCGATTTGCAGAGGGCTGTTGGTGAAGTTCTGGGAAATCATCCTATTGTGGGAATCTTAACTTTCAATTTCTGTTATTCCCTCCCCTTTTCTTTCTTCAATCTTGATTCCTGAAGCAAATATAAGGATCATAAAATAAAAAAAAAAGAAAAGAAAAACCTGAGGTGTTTACTCCAAACCATTAAAACATGCATTTAAACTGAAAATAATGTATATTATATGCATAATTAAGCTAAAAATGCCATATATATACATTATGCATGTTTTTATCCCCAACAAGGTCAAAATATGCAAATATGCACAGAAGAGGTACACATATTTGGAATCGGAAAGTAATGAAATGATAAGTACTAAGTTTGAGCTATGTCCATTGAACTATGAAAGCGTGCATTTGCATGGCATTCTTGTCTTTACTTATGGGCATAGATGGTGTCAATCTGGAATTGGCTCCAAGCTTCAGAAAACTACTGGTGTGTCGCTTAACACACCTGTTGAAATGAAGGAACACATACTCTGAAACAATGCTTTATGTGCAATTCCTGTACACTTCTCTTTCTTTCCTTTTGACACAAGTTGTGCCACATCACAGTAGTGCTATCGCAGAAACCACCCCCTGTTAAAGAGTACAAATCTAATAGATGTAAATCACTAAATGCTAGAAATGTTAAAAATAAACTTGAACACATATAGCTCATGGTGTCTAGGTTAGGTCAAATTTATGTCATAATTACTGAAGGTACTGATTTGGTATGAGGAAATAGGTGAAATATATGGAAAATACTTAAGAAATGGAGGATTTTTTTACATCCAGAGCATTGGAGTGTGGAGTTGTTTTATATAGTGGTTATTGCTTGAACTAAGCCCCGAACACCCTCCCTTTCTGGTGCCCATCCTTATATAGTAGAAACTGGTGACATTTTGTGCTTAAGTATTGCCAACATAACAAAATATAGCTAACGTGGTTCATTTGAGTTAATCGCATAGATCTTACAGCTATGCCATGTCATCGAAGGTCACAATTGCTCCACTTCATTACTTCTAAAAAATATCCCTTGGATATACTTTGCAGCTTAGGCCCCTCAATATTGGATTACTGCTTGCAGCTGGCTTCAATGTTGGTCATGCTCCCATGATGTCTCAGTTAGATACATGCGATGCAAGTTGTGTGCTGGTTAATATGGAACAAATATTTTGCAAAAATGTAAGGAAATATGTAAACCTTATGTTCATTATGTGCTATAATGCTATAAAAGTAATAAAGATCAGCATCTAGATGTGTGTGTATCAATCTGTATAATAAAACTGGCCCATTTCCTCATACAAATAATATCCAGTAGGCTGTGTTAACATTTTTAGCACTTTTAGTCTAAATCACTGTAACAAAATAGCTACCAGAAACTGACACTCTGTTAGATCATTTCCTTTGTGAGCCTTCTGATGATAAATAACTTTTGTCCAACATATTTTCAGATATAAGTGACCATAAATTGCTTGTTCTCGAGGTAAATCCCAATAATGATGCACCTCTAGATAAACTGCTGTACACAACATTTCTTTAAAGTTAATTTTATTAAGCTAAACCAGTATCTTTCCAGATCTCCCTTTAATGATAATAGTGATGTAAACATATTTACCCTAAAATTTGTTAATTATGTGAAAGAAGTTTTACAATTAAGATTGAAATACGAGTAAAAGACACTTACCACAAACCTTGATGAACTTTTGTCACTAGTAAAACAAAAAAGTAAAATGGATCAGTCAATAAACAAACAGACTATAGAGGCGTGGCACAGATCCAGGGAATTTGCCGCAATTTATTTGCTAAGGTACAGTTGTCACACAATTATTACTATTTGCCATGGTTACAATTCGCCACTGTTACAATTCATAATGACAATGTGTTGTTTTGTTCTCAGATTGATATTGGTACCACTTGTTATCTAAGGCCTTGTCTAGGTAAAAGTGTTTTTCTTATTTTCATCTTTTTATATTGGCATCACTTTTAGGTAATGCCACTGTCACTAGTCAACAATGTAATAAATTATATTGTGTTTTTCTAGTTTCTTCATTTTCTGAGTTATTTGCATATTTTGTAAATTATGGCTGATAAAATAAGATATACAGAAACTGAAAGAGGAAACTTATACATAAATTTAAATTTAAATTGAGTTTTATTTATGGACGCTCTTTAACTACTATGGTTCTTAGCATCCCATTCTATATTGGGCGTGAAAGACCGGTAATTTTGCTCAGAGGCCTCTTTACCAGACTTGAGGTTCTTTTACATGCCGTAAATCTACGACACGGGACCACCAGCTTTACTTCCCTTCCGAAGGAAGCCATGCTAAGGATTAATTTAATGTGTACTAAACATGGAAATGCTGTAAGTGGAGTAGTATGGCACTGTGATTTACTAGGGAAATGTAACTCAGTGATGACAGTAACACACAATGGGACCAGAATCATAAAAGGACCTTCAAATCATTGTAATCATATGGCTGATTAAGGCAGAATTGAACCGAAAGAGTGTATTGTGTTTATGTAGGAAACAGAAAGAACTTCCAGAAAATCAATTTCCTCAATTCTTCAAAATGAACTGAAAATTATGTCCAGTGTAGGAAATGTTATACTACTAAAGAAAACAAGCATTAAAAGGACATAGGCTTCACCAGGAGAGAAAATCTGCCTCCGGAATGGAAAAATATAGACAAATTGAACATCATAGCTGAAAGATATACTGAAACCTTAGAAGGTGACAGATGCATCCTACAATTATACAAGATGAGCCAAAAGACTCCGAACTGCCTGCGCTGTTTCTCCTGTCCGCATCCTCAGCGCTCGTTGCTATCTGCCGCTATCATAGAACTGCGCAGATGAAACCATACAACATTTTTTAAAACTACTTTTAAAGGCTTTACTTACCAACTTTATGAAAGGAAATGCTGAAACTGGCCTCCATCGTTGTCCATACATTTTTGGCACCTCTTTTGGAAACTATCCATCATTGAATTGTTGGGGAAAATTTTTCAAACGATGTCGTCTAATGTTTCTTCGGTAAGAACCGAACGCTGTCTCTTACATTTCTTAGCCTGAACACTTCCTGTGGCCTGAAATTTACTGTAAAGTTCATGGATTGTTGTACGTCCCAAACTTTTACACCTGGAAATCTTTCTGCAAATCGTACATTGACTTGGTGTGCTGACTGAGTTAACACATACGAATCATAAATACATGCTGCAATAGAAAACACATACTGAGCCATACTGTGATGCAGTAATTTGTATCACAAATTACTTAAATGTAAATAATGATTGTAATATGAATATGCATTTTTATGTGACATTGATTTGAGATGTTTGTTGATTGTAATTATTGTTGGGAAGTAAGTTTATACTGCCTTACTGAAACTGACAATAATAGCGTGCAATAATGCAGCGAGAGGGTGAGCTGTTTATCATTATTGGAAACGAGAAAGTTACGTAATGTTGGCGCGTTTTTCCTTGAGAATCTTCTGGAACGTTTCCCTAAAGCATATGTATTCATAATTTTCAATGGATATAAAAAAATAGACGCTAATGTTGGCACGTTTTATTAGCCAATTGCAGTTCAGTTATAATCTTTAGGCATATCTGGGTGAAGGAGTATAAAAAGAGTAGGTTAGAGGTAGACCCCGTCAGTTCATCAAAATTCTTTGTACACTACACGTCGCCTTCAGTCAGTCAGTTCGTCGAAAGTATTTATACGGCACACTTTGGATATCAATTTGTAGGTTACGCGTAACAGAGTTATGAAAAATCTCAAGTGTTATAAAGTTAATTATACAAAAAGTTGAAGTACGCGAATTAAGAATTATCAGTAATGAAGTTATTATAACAGTTTCAGTTTGGCGAGTGTCAAGATCAATGTGTAAATGTGATAGTTAACGTGTTCGACAATAAAAGTGTAAAACAAAATTTCTTTCATCAGTTTTATCTTTAGATAAAAGATTCCTTTCCGTTTACACAACCTGTATAAAGAGAAGTGCTCGACCCAAAAGCTAGCCGGAGGACAGAGAACAAAATTTAAATAAAATAACAGTAGCATTCTTTCAAACGAACATTAATATTGCCGCAAATTGCTAACACCAGATGGAGCTAACAAACCTAACAAATGAATGACGTCACAAGATGGCTTCAACACGTTGAGTAAACACACATACACAAACAACGTGGGTTATAAACAACCATAATGATACTTCAACTGTGACTAAGTACAGGACAAAATAATAAATAACTCCTAATAACTGAACTACATCACATCACCGTCAATTCATAACTGCACTTAACACTGTAGACAAAAACCATGTCAACAGCATGACTTTGTTTATAGCAGCAGTACATTGTCATGTTTTTATCATATTTTCACACGCCCAGTGGAAAAACACCGTGCAGCCATTAATATTGTTCATAAAATACCCCTCCAGAGTAACTTAAAACATAAAGTGTACAAGACAAACCCACACACTCTGGAAGAATTAAAATAAAATATCTGCCAGGAAATTGCCAGCATTTCTCAGCGTGAACTACGGCGAGTTATGGATAGTTGGTGAGAGGTGCCAAAAATGTATGGACAATGATGGTGTCCAGTTTCAACATCTCCTTTCGTAAAGTTGTTAAGTAAAACCTTTAAAAGTAGTTTTAAAAATGTTGTATGGTTTCATCCACGCCTTTCTATGATAGTGGCAGATGGCAACAAGCCCCGAGGACGCAGACAGGAAAAACACCCCACAGGCGGTTCAGAGTCTTTTGGCTCACTCTGTGGTATTTTGCTAAAGACAGACATCTAAATGAGTTAACAAGAAGTCATTGGATAATGGATGGAACATTTAAATACTTGTCAAGAATCTACTGCAGCTTTATACAAAGCATTCAAAAACAGTAGTCCTCTGTTATAATTGTATTAAAGAAAAGAAAGAAACAGGAATTCTTATAAAAAACTTTTTTGAGTTCTGAAGGAAGATATATTACTCTGATTTCAATGTCAACAGATTCCACAATTCATTATAAATCAGCCGTTATTAATGCAGTTACAGTGGAATTTCTAGAGGCCAAAATAGTGGGCTGTTTGTTCCACCTTGAGCAATCCTTCTGGCATCGTCTGCAGACGAATGTTTATCAGTAAGATACCAAGAAGAAGAAGAAGAATTTAGATCACAGTTTCATTCACTAATATTACTGGCATTCGTACCAGAAGAAGATGTTGAAAATGCATTTGACAGCTTGCAAGAGATAGCTCAAGATGACCTGACACCAGTTTTTTATTACATAGAATATAACTATGTTAAGGGACGACCTCACAGAAGAGGTAGACAGCAACCTCTCTTTCTACCAGATATGGAACTAATATGTTCAGGTATTTCAAAACCTTCCCAGGACTAGTAATTCATGTAAGATATGGCTCAGGAGACTAAACACAATAGTTAGAAAACTTCACCCAGTTTTGTATCATCTACTTCAAAATTTGCAGTGTGTGGTTGCAAAAATAGACATATTGAATGGATGCAAGCAGGGCACAGTGTGACAAAGAAAGAAAAAAAAGGAAATGTGTAGAGAACTATTATGCACAATATATGGAAGAAGGGAACATTCCGAGTTATCTTCAAGCATTAGATCATAATACATCAGTAACTTAAAGTTGTGTCAACTTGACTTTTAATTTTTCGGTATTTAAAATGACTTGTGAACAATTCACTTGTTAACAAAAACCCTGTGACAAATACACACCTGTTTCAAATGTAAATCTGTAGCAAATATACTCTTGTGATGAATATGAATGTGTGATCAATTGTAAGAATGACGAAAAAATTGTGACAATTCCCATGGGCTAGTTGTACTATTCTAAATTAACTCATGATACAACAGATCAGAATATTGTGAATGACATACTGAATAAAAAAGAAATTCACAGAGCTCAAACTATTGAATTAAGAGTACAAAATAAATTGGAAAGGTTTCCAAACCTTTCCAGTCTTGTCCTATACATTGCTTGTGTGAAAGAACAATTAATTAACTTTAATCTCACAGTTGGTGAAACTGTGAAGCCCAATATTTAAAGTACTTATGACATTATAAGTTGCCATTGGGATGAATTTGAGATCTCCCCTGCAGGTCAGTAGGGAATTTAATCTGTGCCAGCATGTTACCATGATAGCTGAGTTGGTTAAAAAACTGTTGAAGATCTGGGGTTCAAATCCTGGTAATGTTATTGCATTTTTCAGTCTGATCCTACCTTTCCAACCTTGCCCTACACATGGCTTTTGTAAAAGAAAAATTAGTTACCAAAAAATAATTTGATTAGTGCTACAAAGGAATAATTTCTATATTGATATAGCTAAGAGCTTTGGAATCAGTAACCAACCATACACTTGTGGTAAATAGTATCATTGGGCTTTGCTCCATGGCTAGCCTCCACTAATTAGTTGACGGTTTGGCCAATATAGGCGCTTTGTGCCTATGCAATTCTTACTGAAGAGCCGCCATCATTAGAGGGAAAAACACCAGAAGTTTGAAATGAACTATTTTAAGAGAGCATACATTCTTAATGAAAAAAGGAAGAAATGAGTATGATGCAAGCGGAGGCCATTCAGGCCTGTGAGAGCTGCAGTGAATTGACAGGTTCCTCTGGTTTCAAGATTTACCTGAAGTTTGGTTTATGTTAATGTGTGCATATATGGATTGGTTTCAAATAACAGGAATGATATCAGAAATTGTGCAGTAAAGGAAGCAGGAGCAAACGTTAGATGCTCACCTAAGCACATTGATGATGGATAGAGTTGAATTCTTAACTGGTATGTTAGAAGAAGTATAAATATTGCTTCACAGATTGTGCTAATACAATTGGGTTTGCAGTTTCCGTTGCACATGTGCATAGTAACAAAATGGAGTACTTTGTCAATATATTGCAATGAACTTACTATATAAGAAAGTGTCCTAAAAAGGGGAGGGTGCGTAGTTTGCTGGCTGTGTAAGTGTCCACATCTTCTCTTAAAGTCAATATTATACATAGTTTTGTTCCTTAAATCACTATTTTTTATGGGATTAGTTATGGAACTATTAGAGTATCTTTATTAACCAAAATGTTTCTTCTGTGTTCTTAAGGCCTAAGGAAATTAGTTGTATTTTACAGAAGTTCGAAAACAAAGGTTTCTCTAGTGACAATAACATAAATAATATTATATTTAAGAAATGCTTATATTAACTAAAAATTGAGTTTTATTTATGGACGTTAACTACTATGGTTCTTAGCGTCCCATTCTATTTGGGGGTCTCTTTATCAGGCTTGAGGTTCTTATACGTGCTGTAAATCTATGACACGGGACCACCGTGTTAAATTCCCTTCCTAAGGAAGCCATGCAAAGGATTTTTATGCCCTAAAAAAATCCAGTGTCCTCTGCCAGGTTTGAACCTGCAACCTCAGGAACTAGAGCCTAGCAAGCGCATGAATATTAAATCTAGGTTTACGATGAGGAATTTTTCTGAGCGGGGAACTTAACATTATCTAGTCAAACTAATAATTTTTTCATTCAACACAGGTGTGATGCCTGAAATGACATAGTACCTATTTTTAAAAGTGGTGGTGCAAAGCAACTCAAAAAATAGATTACACAGTATTGCCCAATATGGTTTCCTACAGAAGTCTTGCAAACTAAATGTGGTAGTAGACTCCCTAGTACCTGCTCCAAAAGCCCTTGATCAAAATGAAATTGCAGCTAGTCTGTTTATTGATGTTAAGAAAGCATTGAATACAGTTGATCATGATATTCTATAGCAATTTAATAAAGTTGGAAAACGGGGAACAACCTTACAGTGGTTTAAGATTTAATCTCAAAATCAAAGGCAATATGTTTGTGTTGACAGCGTTAAATCTGATCTAATTAAATAGGATGTGGTGTTCCCCAGAGCTCTGTATAGGGATCTATACTATTCTTAATATTTTAAATAAAAAATTTAAAGGCAAAATAACTACATGATGACATGTCACTATTGTATACTGGTAAAAATGAGGCAGCGAATTGACAAGAATTTGTGCTTAAGTTATCATAAATGAATGAATTAAGACAAATAAGTTTATACTTAATACAGCTAAAACCAAGTACAAGTTTTAAAACATACTGCCCCATAGTGCAGCATTCACACCTCATTCTTGACATTGAAATAGTATGGGAAGTAAAACACATCTTGTTTCATGATCCATTTATCCCTTTGTTGGAAAGGTTACTTACAAAAAATTAAGAGAAAAATCACATCATTTTTGGTACGATTTTTAAATTAAGAAATATTGGATTGCCTAGATCTTTGTTATAAACATACTCGTACACAACATTTTAGATACATGGATGTAATGTGGCAATCCTGTACTAAAGCTCAACTGAATCAGCTTGAAATTCTGCAAAATAAAGCCATAAAAATAATTTATATTTTGGATAATTTACACCAAATAAATATATTTATGAACAGACAGATATTCTGCCACTGTAACTGAACCTGGAGTTATCTATAATCACATGTGTATTCAAATTATGGCTAACGTCTAGACTGCAGCATCATGGCTATATACTGTTTTTGCACTATATTTCAGTGTGTGTGTATGTGCATCTCGTGATGGTAGTAACTGAATCCGGTAGAGTTTAATTTGGTCTAGAGCTAGAAATATGAAATTAGTGATATCTTTGGCATCTATACTAGTTTTGGAAAAAAATGATGATATTTGCAGATACTGCACAATTGTATGGTAATATCACGGCTACAATGTTCTAAATTAAATGTTACTAATATATGATATATTCAAGTGGTTAAAAGAAAATGAATTTATGTATATATATTGGGCACAAGTCAGTAAGGTGTTAATGATGACGTACCATAGACAGCTACATAGGACAGATGCATCAAATTGGTGAAAACTGGTTTCAAATTGTATTGTATTGTTTCTTTAAATTTTTTAATGATTTCCGAAATTCGTTTGTTGCAGTCTGCTATTATTGTGGTGCTCTTTAATATCCATTGTTCTATTATTTTTGTGATTGTTTTTTTCAGACTGGTCTTCTATTGTAACAGAAACACTGCTTCCTGTGTCTCTCTCTCCACCCAACTTACTCACTGCTCTTCCACAATGTTGCTCCGATAATGTTTTCTTTTTCCAAATTCGCTTTCCTCAATTTCTGTGGTTCTTCCTGGTCCTCCAGTTGATTGTGCCTGTTCTATATGTTGTATTAATATGTCTCTGCAAAAATTTGATCAATTTGCAAGAGCCTGTTTCGAAAATCTGTATTGTGACTGTGCACATAAAGCCCTGATTCTGGGTGGGGCCTTCAATCGGCCGTCAGAACAATAGCCCATTATGTGCTGCTTCCGTGTTCCAGGGCATTTCTTTCAGCATGCTCTATTTGCCTCCCATTCTAGAACATTCCTCTTTGTGTGCGAGGTTTATATAAGGGGCTGTTCTTGCCTGGGCAGTTTAATTTAGTTCTGTTAGTTAAGAAGTTAAATTCAGTCAAGAAGTCGAAGAGTTCGGACAATTAAGGGGGGTGATGGGTGAAGTTTAGGCTTTCTACAATTTTGATGCTAGACTTCAATTTTTGTGCACACAGCAGGGATATAAAAAGATGTTCTGCTGAAATTTTGCTTCTCTACGTTTTTGAGTTATTAAAAATTTTGTTTCAAAAATGTGCAATTTTTTCAAAATCTTAACTTATACACCTTTTAAGAAAATAGACTAAAATGTTTTTGACAATGTCATAGAAGCATTTAGAAAAGCTTCAAGCATCGAATTTTCAATACCTTAGGGGGGGGGAATTATATCCACTGTAAAAGCAAACTTTCTAAAAGTTTTTTGTTTCTGCTCACATTTTACTTTTACTTCAAACACTAATGTGCTAATAGAAAATTCCATACTTAGTTTTGTTAACAACAATTTTGGAAAGATACAGCAAAATTTTCAGCTTGCTAGCATGTATTTTGTGGATTGCATAAAGTTTTGAATATGCAGAAATGTCAAAAAGATTTAAGTCTGGAAAAATGACAAGGTTTTCATGCAGTTTGTTTTTAAATAGCACAGACCTTTAAATGTTTTGTAATAAAGACACCTTGCAGAATCATAGGACTTTGAAACTTTGCATACATATACTTTAATGTGTCTATTTTCTTTCATGCAAAAAAAAAAAAAAAAACACTAGACGCCTTTAATTTTTCATGCATAAATCACAAAAAGTATATTTTGACTGAAAAGGGCTGAAATTTCACCCATCATACCCCTTAAAAGTGGACAGTTTGAGTACAGTTCAGTTGTTAGTTGTGACTCGGCAGTTCAGTGATGATTTGATTCAATGAATCAGTTGTGTTCTGTGCTGAGTGTGTGACAATGTAAAGTTTGTGCTATGCTGAACACCTAAAAGACAAAGTGTGTTTAGCAACAACTGGTGTTCTGATTTGTTAATATTCTCTAATGATGTGAGAATATCATGCTGTGTTGTATACTAATTCATAAGTCAGAGCCATTACTTCGGTTGTGAAATTGCTTTTAGAAAACCAGCAACATTTATAATGGATTTGTTTGCTTTACATCTTTCTGTGGTTTTACCTTTATTGCATACACATCTTATTTCATTGGTTGTTCTGTATATTTTTTTCTAGTTTCACTTTGCTGTTGTATTTTGGACATTTCATGGATGTAGCTATTAGTTCTGTTGCTTGTAGGAAAGGTATTGCTAGTTCGTTGTTAGTGAATAGTAAATTACAAATTTTCTTTTTGGTATGCCTGGTTTTCCTATTGTGCATATATGTATGATGCTTTTGGTATCTCACATTTAGTTTACAGTTTCTCGTGGTGTTTGGATAAATGCTGAATATAGTTTGGAACTGTCAGTTGTCTCTGTTAATGTTGCTCCCACTGCTGCTTGTTACTAACTGGTGGTAGTGTACTGCAAGGTCCCTTGGTTTCTAATGTCTTCAAATTCTGTTTGTGCAGCATTATTGTGATAAGAGAGCAACTAATATTGGCCTATCTCAAATCTTTTGTCTGTAGCAGAGCTTGTGTGATTAACCACATCTCTGTACTTTGGATTCAAGTTAGTTTGGAATTCAAACTCATAATTTCTAAAACTAGCACAAAGACAAAGGTTCCTGATTCAATTCATTAATAGTAGGTGGTTACAATAAGTGAATAATATAATAATTACAATTATGAGTGTGCACAAGAAGTAAATAAGGTTAAGAGGAGTGGAATTGTAATGTAGTGGTAGAGGAATGGAGAAGATGTGTGATGGAAGAGGTGCCTAATTTTAATACAGTAATTTTCTGTTTGACATTGATCCATGACATTATGCGTAAAAATCTCTCCACATAAAACCCCAACTTCCCAGGTTATTGCTGCAGTATTCTAATCTTGTACCCAAATTACTTCATAACCTCCATCATTTTAATCTAAAATCAAATAATTATCATCAAGAATTCAATGTAATATCACAGTAAGTAATGTTGAAACCTGAAAATATGGACTAAAATGTGTATGGACTTAATATGTCCACATGTATTCATTACAATAAACTCCCTAATCATATCAGGAATGCCAGTACTTTAACACAGTTTAAAATACTGGCAAAAACATATTTATTATTTTGTATTTTAATGATAGTACATAATTTTCATTTTTATATATACACCATATTAATACTTTGTTTATTATTAGATTAAATTACTGTATTAATATACATAAGAATCAGGAGTTGTAACATTTTTGTAATTTGTAACAGTGACTTCATTATTTTTTGTGATTGTCCCTCTGTATGAGCCCTGAGGCTCTTTGGGACCTTATACAACAAATGAAATGACATCCTTTTTCTGGTAGTGTAAGCTGCAGACTTAACCATTTTAGTATAATGACTGATGCTTTATAATGCCTGCATTCATGAAAGGTTCCTGAAGAAAAATACTGTACCTTAGTGTTTAACCTTCCTGTACAGGTGAAGAAAAGCACAATTTATAGAAGTAGAAGAAAAATAGTCAGAATATCTTACTACGGTGTCTTCTACTAAGTTAGAATGGCATTTAAAGTAGGTACCTACTGAAAATGTATGCTGTCACTCAAACGATAATGAAAATGGCAGTTTCTTAAACCTTTGTAAGTTGTCGCAGTTACTTCGTGTTAGTGTTATTGCTGAGCGCCTGTTATTGTATTACTATTTTTAAATTTGGGTTCTTTGTCCTCCGGCTAACTATTGTTACTACTCAGTCGAGCATATCTCTTGAACAGGGTGTGTAAACGGAAAGGATTTGTTACTGAAAGATAACACTTATAAAAGAGTTTGTTTTTATACCTTTATTATCGTCACAATTAATTAATTTCACATATTGACTCTTAATACACGCCCGACTGAAACTGTTATATTTTTATGTTACTATAATCACTTATTTGCTGCACATTATTAATTCGCGTATTTCACATTTACAACTAACTTTATGACGCGAGAGATTCTGTTAAACTGTGTGACGTGTAACCTTTGTATGATTCTGTTGGACTGAACGACGTATTACCCGCGAGTGCTTCTGTTGGACTGAACGACGTATTACCCGCGAATGCTTCTGTTGGACTGAACGACGTTTGCCTTGTGAATTACTCTGTCAAACTGCGCATTACCCGTCTCTGGCACGGAATTTATACTCCCTCACCCCAATATGCCTAAACATTATAACAGAGCTGCTATTGGTTAATAAAACGCGCCAACATTAGTGTCTATTTTTATATCCAATCAAAATTACGAACACATATGCTCTAGGGAAGAAATTCCCTCCATTTCTAAAGAAAAGCGCGCTACTCTGACGTCATTTGTTTGTCTCTTCTAATTAATAATCAACTCACCCCCTCGCTCATTGTTGCCCGCTCATATTGTCAGTTTCAGTGAGGCCCTGTAAACTTATTTCCTAACAATGCTTATAATTAACAAACATCCCAAATCATTGTCATACAATAATGCTAATTTACACTACAATCACTCTGGCATTTACAGTGTTGATATAAAATACTGCCACAAAGTACTCCTTTGGAAATGCACCAATTGTCGGTAATCAAACAAATGAAATTCAAAATTTGCAGAAGTGACATGTTTGTACCTCCCATTTCTTGTGTCAACAATGTTCACTGTGCGTAACTAAGTGCTTTGACCTCATCATGAGTACGACACGAGATCACGCTTTCAGGACATAGTGACGCACATTGAAAACATGAGGGACTGAAGCTTGTATACTTAACAGATTAGGCTTAAATTGCTGTGGATTTGTGAGAGGTTGGATGTTACTGTTATTACCAACAATGTTGTGGTTCAGCATATTATACATGGAGAGATCCATCCCCATACCACATACACTATAATGCTTCTGGTTTAAGGGAGATAATTGAAAATAAGGGGCAACTGGATCCATAAATATTAACTCACTTTACCTTTTAAGCTGTAAATTGTTACAAGCATATGAATTAAAATGTCAGGCATTTATTTACCTCAATAGTGACACCTCTGCCTAAAGATGATGCATTGACAATGAATTCATATGCACACAAACAAATATGCACTCTTTTTGGATTAACTATTGAAATGAGAAACCTGATACCTTGCTGTGGTTTTAATGTTCTATGCTTAACTGAGTAACACATAAATACACACAAGCAATCCTCAAAAGAGGGCATGTCATGAAAACCATTTGTGCAGCAGGGAAAACAAATGTTTAGGATTTTGGTGATTGAGATTAACTCATTGCATTGATAAAAGTGGAAATTCCCATTAATGTAAATAAATACTACATAACTGAGGCCATCAAGTGCAAAACTCGCCTTATCCAGGTAAAACGAATTTTCAGAAAACATGAAAAACTAATATTAGGCAAACAGCATAACATTTGAAAATTCTCTTAATGTTATAATGTCCAGACCAGACCCTTAAAGATGCATGTATTCTCTTGAAAATCAGTCTCAAATAATATGGCGGTAAATCAAAATTTAATTTTGAATAAGGTGAGTTTTGCATGCAACGGTAGTGGATTTGGCGAGTTTTGGTGCAAACACAATACTAAATTACAATTAAGTGCAAGCATTTTCGATTTACTTCGCAATATTCATGTTTGACAATGTTGATAAATGACTTCTTGCAATGTTTGTATAACTTTAACCATTTCTGATTTCATTTTAGTTAAAAAAAACTAAATTTTCACAATTTTTTCACCAATTTCGCATAAGGATGCCCATGAATCACTCCTTTCATAGTTTGATCACTAAAATTGACCAGTTTTCATATCACAGACTTCTTATGACTTGTAAAATTTACGTATTATGTTTAAAATATAATACTAATAACTAATGTTCAAAAACAAACATATCAAATTCTAAGTTCTCCTTCCTCACTATCCAAGAAACTCTCACAAACAGCATCTACTTCTTTATCGTCATTGATAGTATTGTTTTTAGATATTAAATTCTTGTAAAATACAGGCTTTCATTTTCCTCCCAGTTATCATCAAATGTTTTGCACATCTTTAACTTTTTCCTCCTTTACTTTTACACCTAATCTAAATCCCTTGCAATAAGCATTTCTAAGGTTTTGCCTCGCTTCAGAATGGTCTTGCCTACACACATATCGGCCCGATAATTTGCCTCACCTTTCACTAGAACCTTGTCTGAGGTAAAATGTAAAATAATATGTTTATATGCCTTTAATTTAAAATACTAGGATCCTGGTGACTTCAATGTTTCCTTTGCAGCATACTTCCAATCTTGTACAAATACATCTGTCCCTAGTCTGATTACTTTTCCATGATTTTTATGGATTTAAAAGTATTCTTCAGGCCTACTGGTAGTGTTTCTCATTCTTATTTCTTTCTCTATTAGCCCAAAAACACGATCAGGAGGGGTGAAGGAATAGCCAGGAATAGGAAAGATCATTTCTATTACCTGCACGTTCTGTGGTGCTTGAATAGCAAGCCATTTATTATACATGCCTATCATAGTGGTGCTTTTATTTTGTCCACAGCAGGCATCTGCAAATATCCTTACTTTCTTAACTCCAGAAAAATCGGATTTGCACAGTTGACCATATACTGCTGATACAATTTTGTTTGAACCTTTAGGACCTTCATTTTCTGTCCAAACAGAATTACAATCATTCTAATTTGTCACTGTTGTCTTGGATGAACCCTACACAATGGAGAAGTTATACATGTATAAGTGCCTGCTGTAGTATGCTGCTTGATCCTGTACTTTTGACAATACCATATTTTTCTGACAGTCAAATGAAAATGTTGCTTCTTTATCATTTTCTTTCAGGAGATCAAAATATGCCTTAGCTCAAAGTTTATGTATTCGTTAAGCTATCAGCAAATCAGAACGTTTAGCTTTATCTGTTTACAATTTTATTTTCTCATCATAACAAAGACAAAGTGAGCATACATCAGAAATAGGGCTTTTGAAGCCTATATTAAATTTTGCATTAAAACTATTACGAAAGAAACTCTTAGACGCTTTCAATGAATTAGATGCTTCTGCATTATACATACATCTCATTTTATTAATGCGTAATTCCCTTGGTAAGTATTGCCGTGTTGATGTTTTGCTCCTACAATAATGGACCTCAAGTACTTTAAACTTCTGTATGAATTTAATTACAGATTCTCTCTTATTACTATTTTTTGTGACATCCTGTCTCCACCTCGGAATTCCTTTAGCGCCACTCCAGTTTCAAGGTGTCTTTTGTACTCTGTCGTTTGATATTTACAAAATATCCAGAAACGTTTTCTGACACACCTGAACTGGCAGACTTTGTACACGTTTTACATGATACTTTGTTGTAAAATCCTTCTGAGAATCATCTTTCACTGCACGCTGCTGTTTTGGTATATCAGTTGAACAGTAAGTCAGTATAACGCAGTCTTGTTTAATTTTAGAACTGCAGCCGTAGAAGGCTTTGTGGAATTTCCTTATGTCCTTCTGTGTCAAGTTACTGCATTGGAATGACTTGCTGTTGTGATTGCAGGCAGGCAAGCGGGTGCTGAGGCTTGCTGAATTTCTTTAACAATAGAGACTATTGTAACACATCTGTTTATTCCTATATCAGTCATATCTGTCAACAATAGAATAATACTATTTAATTGTAATTCGATCACACATACCTTTCCCTATTCTCTCTTTCATGTTTCGATTCATGGGATACCCATTTCCTAGTTCTACCCTTTCCACCAACTTTGGGATATCAGAGGACTCCATAATAATACGTCTGCACCTTCGACTAGTCAAAACTAAACTAAGACAGTTGTAATCACACAGGACTGCCAATGTAGGGAAACAGAGAAGCGAAACTGCTATATTTCTTAGTGCTGGATAAGGCGAGTTTTGCTCTTCACACAGCACAATTGTAGTGAAACAAGTATTGGATAAGGCAAGTTTTGCTCTGAATTGCTGAACTGGATTAGACGAGTTCTGCATCAACCGCCACCATGGATTTGAAGAGTTTTGCATTGAACAGCAGTTTTCAGGGCTCTCTTGAAGGTGTACCTAATAGATGAGTTTTCTTCAAACCCAAAGTCACCAGTTCGTAGAGAACTGCAAGAAGTATTGAATCCCATGTCTAACTCAATTTTTTTAATTTTTGGATAAGACGAGTTTTGCACTGATGGCCTCAACTAATACTGAAGCACAGTTATAATCTGTTCTATGGATTAAAGCATGCTGCCTTCCATCTGTTGTGAGGGAACAGCATGTGACTTCCCTTTGAAGGTGTGTACTCGAACATTTCAGAAATAAGTATTGGAAACGAACTGCATCACCATAAGGTGAAGGTGTGTGTCAAAAATTTACACAAATTCAGTTACTCAGCCAAGCTTAGAGCGTTACTCAGGCATAAGAGTAAATAAATACTCTTAACATTCATTAACAAATATTAAGAGTTAACAAGTTGTTAAGGGGCTGGGTATTGATTTTTATATGGTTTCAGTATTTCAATACAAAACTTTAGTTGAACATTTCTAGACTTAAATACTCAGATTATAATGAAATTTGGCATAAATGTACAGTGTTTCATTGTAATTCCAGTGCTATAAACAACTCCATAATTATTTAAAATGAATGCAAAACGGTTATAACTAATAACATGATTTTGAAAAAAAATCTGATGTGTTACACTCACATGACTTTCTCTACTCTTGTACAAACTATTTTTACAAACTCTTATTCTCCATCTATTTCATATTAATCGAGATAAACATTTGCAGAAACGATCTTTTGACATGTAAAGAGAATTAAATTTTAAACATTTTGACTAGTTCTAAAAATATTTGAGTATGGCTTAAGGCCTACTAAGTTCTCCTTGTTTTGTATTTGCAAGGGCAATACAGAAATACAGTAGCCTTTAAGCATCGACATATATCTTAATAGCTGGTTGCTAGGTGCAGCACCATTCTCTTTGCCACAGATTAATACTCTTTGCATATCCAAGACAAAAAAATGAATAACGAATTCCCATTTGAGAAAATAAGTATTGAAAAATTTAAGGGAATAACAAGCAATATCTCGAAAATGGTTCACTCAACAACAAAAATCTATATGACATAAATTGTGTATTTTAACGTGATCTACATTTTTTGTGTAGTAAAATTCTGTCTTATCTCTTATGGTTTACCAGTTATGCAAAAGTCGTTCACAATGAAGAATACTTTTGGAGACATTCCCAGAAAATTCGAGATATACATTTCATTTGTCGTCAAAAGATCTTGAACATATGATATTTTAATCGAAATCGTTAGAGCCATTTTTGAGAAAATTAAACTTTTCAAAAAATGTTCCATGTAAAGGGTAGTCTGGGGTGGGGGGATTTTCTTGAAAACCTTGTCGCATCTCTGGAAGATACTGAACCTAAATACCAAGTTTGGTGTTTATCCGACTGTTCGTTTCTGAGTTATGCTGTTCACAGACAGACACACACACACACACACACACACGGACATGTTTCCAAAAATGCTTTTTTTTGGATTCAGGGGATCTCAAAACATGTATTTCTGGTGAAATCTCGGTATCGAATTTTTGGGTGGAATACAATACTTCCCCTACTTACTATACGTAGTAGAGAAAGTAAAAATATAGTGTATCTAATACTTGCAGTGCACTTTACTTCAGTATTCAAGCATATTCCTTGAATATTTTTTATGGCACTAAGCAGTGTTTATTTTTAATTTGTAATCTGAATTTACTTAAATATTTCTGACTAAATTCAAGAGAAAAAAAGTTTTTACTCAAATATATATTTTTTTAATTTTACGTTTTGGATTTTTCTAATAATAATTGGTTATGTTTGTAGAATACATGCTTCAGCAACTACATTAAAAATTTCATTAAAATGGGTTCAGTAGTTTTGAAAAAAAGTCCACCTAAGTATGAAAAATTTAAAGTTACGCAGAACTGCATTTAAAGAAAAGTGTGTCACGTTGGCTCCACCAGCTAAATGAGCATGACCCAGCATGCCGCCATATTAAAATGGACCATTTAAACCTAAACTGCTTTAATGGGCCATAATTTCTTTCTGAAAGCTCATAGAAACATTACATTTATTGTAATGGTCTAAGTGACGCTTGGAGAATCAGTACCACTGCCATTTCTTGATTATTTTGTTGATTCGGTGGCAATCATGAGCAGTCTTTAGTTTGCAGATGTAACAGAAACATGCAGTATTCACTTCAAAAGCATATTTTTATTGTGAAAATGTATATTGGAAGACAAATTCATTTGTAACACACAATTCGAATTTCAAAGAGAATTCAATATGTGTGACATTCCTACAAAGGCAACAATTTTGTTACTAGTAAGAAAGCTGGAGACAATTGGTGCACTCGTCAGTGAAAGTGGAAAACATAGACCATCATTGAGTGCACAGTCTGTTGATAATGTTCGAAGATGCTTAGTGAACTCTCCAAAGAGATTGTTCCATGGATTGAGCCAGGAGACAGGCTATTCATATGGCACATGTTAAAGAGCTGCAAAGAAATTGGGATGACGACCTACAGAGTGCATATGCTGCAGCAATTGAAAGAAGCAGATCATGAAAAACGAATGCATTATTGTCGATAGTTTGGGGTTTTCTTGTTCCATGTCCAGACATTTTCTCCATAATGGATTTACGGATGAGACATGGTTTCATCTGTCAGGCTACATCAACACACAAAACAGCAGATACTGGACTGCTGTAAGCCATCATATCATCCACGAAACACCACTGCATGATGGAAAAGATTGGAGTATGGTGTGGAGCGTCAGCAGGATTGTTGACCCCATTTTCTTTGATATGACTGTAGACACTGCAGTTTATATGGGCATCTTCAATACATTTGTGGAGTGGCTGGATGATATTGAATTGATAGAAGGTTATTTCCAGAAAGATGGAGCAATGTGTCATACATCTAAATCCTCCATGCAACTGTAATCATTTTTTTGCTAATCGAATAATCTCGAAAGGTATGTGCCCCTCAGAGTACCTGACCTAACCTTGCCGGACTTTTCCTTATGGGGGGTATCTTAAAAAATAAAGTGTATAAGCATAGAACTCAAACTACTGCTGAACTCCATGAATCCATTAGTAATAAAATAGGCAGCATTGGCAAGGATACTCTTCATAGAATGTCACAGAATAAGGTGAAACGAGTACAGATATGTATGGATGGTGATGGAAGACACTTCCAACATTTGCTCTGAGCAACAATGTAATCTCCCAAAGTTGCACATGTCCTTTTATTATTGGTTCAAGAGTTATGACCCATTAAAGTGGTTCAGGTTTATATGGATCACACTATATATCATTTTAAAGAGGAAGATTACTACTTTTTTTTAAGATGAAAACAAAAAAATTATTTTTTGAGCCCAAATCACTACCCAGTCCCCTTAAACACTGTTAGGGCCAGTTTCACCAACCAAGGCTAGATTTTAACACAATGTTAAACTGATTTAAAGAGATTACAATACTCGGCCAATCCCAGAGTGTGTCCAAGTTAAGATGAGGCAAATAATTTTTATAATTCCTGACACCACTTTAAACATAAGAATATATCTGTGCCATGCATGGTAAGGAAGATAGAAACATACAAACAGCGGTATTTTATATCCATCATTTAGAAAATTAAAATTAACAAAATGTGAACTGTAGCTGTTCGTTAGAAAAACGAATAAGGTAACTATGCAGCAGTTAGGCTGTTTGAAAAAAACTGAAATTAATTCTTGCTGGTAGATTATTTATGCTGATTACAATTCTACCAGTTGAGTTTTTCAGAAGAGTTTTATTATTAGAGTTAAACATTAATTTGTTATATGCATGTAAGTACTTCTTAACTTACTGTTAGTCTTAGAAGGAGCGGAATTTCAGTCGCTCTTGCTGCTGTTACATCATATCTAATTACAGTAACATCAGTTCATATACACACACTAAACCTAAGGCTAGCCTTGGGATAAATCTAGATAACACACGATCCCTTTGTATCATTATGTATGCAGCCTTTGCTCACCTTTTACATGTTTTAAAGCTAACTATAAATTATGATGCACATACCAAATTAGTGTCTAACCAACGGAGCTTTTCCAACAAACAGAAATGCTAACAATATGATCAGATGAAGCAGTATACCAGTAACACCTCATTTCATTTATTTTTTCTAGTGTCTCAACTTCTGCAATTACCAAAAGTAGTGTAAATAAAGTAAATGAATTGAATTGGTAATTCGAAAGGAGATAGAGAGGAAATCCCAAAAGAGGATTTTCACTTTTCACTGATAATGGTGTAATGTAATTTTGATCATTTTATTGAATCCATTAGCCAGCATGCTTATTCCAAATGAAATGTTTAAAATGTTCTGAATTGGGTGACTACATGCTTATTTACCAGCCTAGAACGACCTCACAGGAAGTAGGTTTGTGTGCTTTTGATAATTGTTCTTTTTGACTAGCCATGTGTAGAGACTAACTTGGAAAGTTGAATCAGACTTGAAAAATTCAATTCCACAACTGGGACTCAAACCATAGAACTTTGGCAATCTGAACCAATATACTTACCGCACCTGCCATGGCAAGTTGGCCGTCCTCCATGGTGTAGTGGTTACCATGCTGGTGGTCCCTTATAGGACGTAAAAAAAACCCTCAAGCCTGATAAAGAGGCCTCTGAGCAAAATGGCCTGTCTTTCATGCCAAATATACAGAAAATGGGATGCTAAGGGCCATAATAGTTAAAGAGCTTCTATAAATAAAACTTAATTTAAATTTTACGGCAAATTGCTCACACAAGCATTAAACTTTCTCATTTTATTTAAGTAACACAGTTAACCTTAAACTCGATAAAGAGATATCCTACATCAAAGGTTGCAACATTACAATATCCTTCTTGTAATGTTGCAGGTGCTTTATAGTTAAGGACTATTACGGTTAATTTTTCAATTTATTTGTTGCACACAGCTAGTGTGGAAGAGCAATTATCAAAATAAAGATTAACCCTAATAGTCATTAACATTGCAAGTTGCTTTGAGGTATATGTAATATTTGAGATTGCCTTAAAGGTTAACCATCACATGTTTCATGCTTCTACAGGTATCTCAAAATTGTATCCGAAGTGGTAATAGAATTGGTATGAATAGGCGAAGGAAGATCCATGTTCAAATCCCAGGCACGGCATTGAATTTTCCAAGTTTGATTCAACTTTCATAGAACTTTAATTGTGAGAGAACAGTGGAAGTCTGAGATAATTTGAATAGCGGCTGATGGATTCAAGAAAGTAATGGTTAAAGTTATAGATACTTAAATATATACATGTGTTTCTTTTTCCACAGGCTTGTTTATTAAATTAAGAACAGCACCATCAGATTTAGCATCAGTTTTGAAATGGATACCAAACTAGAAATCAAAGAAGAGGATCCTCTCTTACATGACATAGCCTCACAGAATGAGAGAAAGTTTTTTCACAAGAATATTACAAGGAAGACAAACAGTGGTGCTGTGCTTTTGGACGATAATGGTTACCTGGCAGTCAAAACAGAAATTAAATCAGAGACTCCTTTTATCAAACATCTCTTAACCCAGATTAAGACTGAGACACTTATGTACAGCAACAACTGTGAGATAGATACAAAAACAGAAACTGAGAAACAGACTGTGGTCTCAGACTTTGGTTCAAAGAACGAGAGAGAATTTTTTCTAGGAGATCCTGTAATAAAGATTAAGAAATACAACAATGTTCATAAAATGGATAACAAACTAGAAATTAAAGAAGAACCTTGGTGGCTGGAAGCAGAAGCTTCACTTGTTTGTGATGACATCAAGGTAAGTTTTATAGAAATCTAACTGCAGTTAGAATTTTTGTTTATTGTGCACTCAATAAAATATTTGAATTTTGTGGTACAAAATTAGTAAGGATAAGAGAGAGTTTGTAAATGTGTACAGTGTTTGTCAGATGATTTACAAAGTAATGGTGGTGATAGTTATTGAAATCATAAGATACCCAAAGGAAGTTTTGTGGCAATCATACCAAAATATTTTATGATATTGTTGCATCTGATGATCAGCTACACTTGAAGTCAAAAGTGAAATGAGTGCTAAATGATGCCAAAATGAAAATTCAATGATTTTAAAACACAGACAACCCAGTTACAAAGCTTTAACCCATTTCCCGATGGTCATCTAAACCCTATACTCGTTGTTGCTGTGTGTGCAATAAACAGATGTAGGTATTTAACTCAGCTCTCAATTTAAATTTATGCTTTGCAGATCAAACCTTTATTTTGTGCTTATTTTTATAATATTTTAGTGAAACAAAAGTTGAATTAAAGCATATTAGGTGTAATATGCAACAACTACAACAAGTAGTCTGTATTTATTTACAAAAGGGGGGGGGGAAGTGTCTGAATCCGATTTATGGAGCAAAAAGAGTTCTTACTTTTTCTTCTTGGATGATACCATGATTAAACAGTTGTTTTGCATTGCAAGCAAACAGCTATTAGTAGCAAGTCAGTTTTTTCTTTGAAGCTCTCTATTTATTGCTGACCTATTACTTAGCACTTAATAAATCTTGTAAGGGAGATTCCCAAAGCCGCAGGTTCAGACCCGGCTGTTAGGGATGGGTGTTTTCAAGCGTAAAACTCCTTAGCATGGCTTCCTTCAGAAGGGAAGTAAAGCTGGTGGTCCCGTGTTACGGCATGTAAATGAACCTCAAGCCTGATAAAAGGTGTCTGAACAAAATTCCTGGTCTCTGATGCCCAATATAAAAGGGGATGCTAAGAAGCATAGTAGTAAAACAGCATCCATAAATAAAACTTGATTTAGGTTTTTTAAGGGAGACAAGTGTTTGACACTGTTCGGAAATGAGCGCACACACATGCTTATTACTGTCTGTACTAAGAGTAGCTTTATATATACACATGTTTATGTCTTTAGATGAAGTTGAAATAAATATGATAATCTTTGCATGCCAAATTAGCTCTACAGATTGACATGAATCTGTGGTAATGTGTGACGCTCTGGGAGGTCTGCAGTTCGAATCCTGCCAAGATTGTTCTCCCTGACTGAAACTTTTTCCAAGATTTCCTCAGTCCTCATAACTGGTATACTGGGAGGTCCCTTAACTTAGGCCTGGAATGCTTGCTTTCTCAAATATTTATTGCCTGTATCGTCAGTGTCCATTGCCTGTGGTGTTACCTGTAATAAAAAGTGATAAACTATTAAATTTGTTATACTAAGATCAGCTATACACTTTTCAGCTGTTGAGATAGATTAGCATACAACATGATGCTAGAATCTGTTCTCGGCACTACCTGATGTTTGTTTTGCATTTTTGAGATATTTACATTTCAGCTAAATACAAATACAAGTCCTAGTTCAAATCCTGGCTTCAATTGGTGTTATAGCTTCTAAATTAGATGGCATGGGAAGTGTTGGTGCTTATGAAATAACTTGAGACCATTGAAGAACTTTTGATGTTTGAGAGTTATTTACATTTTGAAGGGGAGTTTTCCAGTTTTGAAGCTGGTGTTAAGGATGTGGGCAGCACTGAAGATGCAGGTATTAGTGCAGAGACAGGGTTATGGAATTACAAAAACTATTCCAATACAAAGAGAGGCATTTTCTGGAGTACAACATGTGCTGTACAACATCATACCCAGCTCACAAGTGATAACCAAATATTTGATTTCTTCATAAAGCTTCTCAATGAAACACTTGCATATAAAAATATAAACTGGATAAATATTTGACTTCAGAAGGGAATTAGGACCTGGATGTCAGATAGATGTAACACAGATTGAGATTTAAAGGCTACTTTGCTTGATTATTTTAATGCATGTTAGTAGGAAAACCAACGTTACACATGCACTGGTCTACAGATAACATTCTGTCAATTGCAGTTTTTGGAAAATGCATGTCAAACATCAAGTTTCAGTGCATTATTCAGTGTCATGTAAGATGTTTGTTCATGTCCATATTATTCGGGCCCATTTTAGCTTGGACGTCAGTAAATATCCATATCGCCTTTGCTCTTTAACCCTGAATTACACATCCATATTATTTCATCCCATTTTTGTAGTCTATACATATCCATATTGCTTGGTGCCATTTTACCTTGGATGTCTGTACATGTAAATATTACTTGGGCCCATTTTACTTTGGGCGTCTATACACATCCATATCGCCCGGGGTCGTCCTCCATGGACTAGTGGAACCGTGCTAGCCTCTAGTTCCCAAGGTCATTGGTTCAAACCCATGGAAGGCAATGGATTTTTTTCGGGCATAAAAATCCTTAGCATGGCTTCCTTCGGAAGGGAAGTAAAGCCAGTGGTCTCGTGTTGTAGATTTATGGCACATAAAAGAACCTCAAGCCTGATAAAGAGGCCTCTGAGCAAAATTCCCAGTCTTTCACGCCCAATATAGAATGGGACGCTAAGGACCATAGTAGTTAAAGAGTGTCCATAATTAAAACTCAATTTAATTTAATTGAATATCGCCAGGCCCATTTTACCTAGGATGTTTATACATGGTCATATACCTTGGGCCCATATTAACTTGGATGTCTATATACATCCATATCTCTTGGACCCATTTTACATTGAACATCTACACACTTCCACATAGCTTGGGCCCATTTTACCTGTCATCCTTTGTGGTGTAGTGGTTACCATGCTAGTAATACTGGTCGTCCTGTGTCGTAGATTTGTGGCATGTAAAAGAACCGTAAGCCTGTTGAAGAGGGCTCTGAGCAAAATTACTGGTCTTCCACGCCCAATATAGAATGGGACGCTAAGGACCACGGCAGTTAAAGAGCGTCTATTTAAATAAAAAAAGACATTTTACCTTGTCTATATACATTCGTATCGCTCAAGCCCATTGTACCTTGGACCTTCCCGAGGTCCAGGTTCAAATCCCGTGGATGGTGATGCATTTTTTCGGGTGTAAAAATCCTTAGCATGGCTTCCTTCGGAAGGGGAGTAAAGCTGGTGGTCTCGTGTAGTAGATTAACGGCACGTAAAAGAACCTTAAGCTGATAAAGAGACCTCTGAGCAAAATTTCCGGTCTTTCACGCCCAATATAGAATGAGACACTAAGAACCACAACAGTTAGTGTGTCCATAAATAAAACGTAATTTAATTTACATCCATATCCCTTGGCCTCATTTTTGTTTGGATGTTAATACATGTCCATATTGGTAATATCCATTTTATCTTGTATATCTATACAGGTCGATATTACTCGGGCCTATTTTACCTTGTATTTCTATACACATCCACATCGCTTGTGCCACTTTACCTTGAATATCTATTCACATCCATTTCACTCGGGCCCATTTTACATTGGATGTCTATACACATCCACATCGCTTGGACAAATTTTAGCTTGGATGTTTATACATATCCATATTGCTCATGCCCATTTTATCTTGGAGGTCTATACATGTCCATATAACATGTCTATATGTCCATATTGCTCAGACCCATTTTACAATGAATGTGTATATAGCTTCGACCCATTTTACCTTGGATATCTACACATGTCAATATTGCTTTTGCACATTTTAGTTTGGATGTCTATATGCCTCCATAAAGCTTGGGCCTATTTATTCTTGATGTCTATATGCCTCCATAAATCTTGGGCCCATTTATTCTTGATGTCTATACGTCTCCATAAAGCTTGGCCCATTTAATCTTGATGTCTATACACATCCATATCCCTTGGGCTCATTTTACCTTGGATGTCTATGCAGGTCCATATAACTCAGCCTATTTTACCTTGGATGTCTATACATATCCATATCGTTTGCGCCCATTTTACATTGTATGTCTATACACAGTCATATTTTGGGCCCATTTTACCTAGAATTTTATACTCATTCATATTGTTCAGACCCATTTTGCCCTTAATATGTATGTTCATATCGCTTTGTACCATTTTACCTTAAGTATCTACACATGTACATATGCTTGGGCACATATTACCTAGGATGTGTATACACATGCGTATCTCCTTTTGTCCCTTAGGATTGTAGAGTCAAAAGGATAAAAAAAGTCTGTGATACTAATATTCGAGAAAACTAGGGTGAATATCTTAAAGTGTGTGTCCTGCTGAAAATAAGATTCATTGGTGAAGTTGAATGTTCTTTGAGATTTCCATCGTCCTCTGTGGTGTAGTGGTTATCATGCTAGCCTCTAGTTCCTGAGGTTATGAATTCAAACCTGGTGAAGGGCGATGGATTTTTTTCAGGTGTAAAAATCCTGAGCATGGCTTCCTTCAGAAGGGAAGTAAACCCGGTGGTTCCGTGTCATAGGTTTACGACACGTAAAAGAACCTCAAGCCTGATGAAGAGGCCTCTGAGCAAAATTACCGGTCTTGCACGCCCAATATAGAATGGGACGCTAAGGACCACAGCAGTTAAGGAACTTCCGTAAACAAAACTCAATTTAATTTTTGAAATTTCCTTAAAAAAAAAACAAACACAACACATGCACGCACGCACGCACTCTCTCTCTCTTTTTCTCTCTTCATAATTCAGTGTGCATTATTATGTGCAAATATCTGAATAGTTACAAGAAGAATGAACATCGTCACTTTTACACTTTGGGTTCTTCAAATTCTCATTATTTTAAATGGAATACAATGTTCTATGAAATGTATTGAGATATGTATTCTGGACAGATGCTGTATCTCTGAAAACACTTGAATTTGTTATTATTATTAATATTAATAATAATATTTATATAATAATAATAATAATAATAATAATAATAATAATAATAATAATAATAATAATCTGCTTCATATTCTACAATGGAATCAATTAGCTCTGGAATTATTAATGTAAAATGGAAATTGTAAGTTTCTTGTGTACAAGCCCAGTAGCTTATGCACCCCAATACCCAAATTATTGTTGTAGAAGAACCTAGTTTGTTCCTCGCCCCTTCCCTGCTAATGTCTTCCCATGTATTTCAAGCATTTCTGTCTTAATTTTCTTAAATGCTTGAATAATTAAGTCATTTTCTGAATTACTGAACTTTCCTTTTACTAGTTTCGAGTTCTTTAAACCGAACTAATTATTTAGAATTATTAATAATATAAACATTGTTTGGTTTTCTTACACCTCATTTACAGGGTGAAATGACAAATCTTTGTTTCTACGTATCTTCAAATACATATATGTACCAATTTATAAACAAATCAAACCTGGTGTTTTAAAAGATAACCATGTTATGTAGGACACTTGACTAACCCTTTGTAGATGACTGTGAAACTGTACATTTGAATTATTCTGTTACAGAATGGAGACTTCCCTCCAGTAAAATCTTCAAGGTAAGGTTTAACTCTTGGCTAATGTTCCAGTTCGAAGTCTACGGCTTCTTGTTTTAAGTTTTCCTTTAATTCTTACACAACTGTCCTATTTATGTTGCAGATGTTTCGTTCTGCTCTTGAACAGACACAAATGGGAATATAATAATCAATCCATCACATTGCATACCAGAATTTCTTGTATGTTTCACTCTTTTTGTAGAATCGACACATACTGTGGAAGGTTTTATACCCTTACATGAGGATGGATCAAATACATACCAGATGCTCCTTTCTCCATTACATGGTACCGTGCTAACCTCTAGTTTCCAAGGTCGCAGGTGCAAACCCGGCGGAGGGTGATGGATTTTTTCGAGCGTAAAAATCCTTGGCATGGCTTCCTTCGAAAGGGAAGTAAAGCCCTTGGTCCCGTGTCATAGATCTATGGCATGTAAAAGAACCTCAAGCCTGATAAAGAGGCCCCTGAGCAAAATTACTGGTCTCACGCCCAATATAGAATGGGACGTTAAGGACCATAGTAGTTAAAGAGCGTCCATAAATAAAAAAACTCCATTTACCCACAGTAATTACAGGTGCTATTATATTCCACCCAAAAATTCAGAATGAAGATTCCATTGGAAATATATGTTTTAAGGTTCTTTGAAACCAGTTTAAGCATTTTAGAAAAAGGTGTGTGTTTGAGAGACAGGGAGAGAGCAAAGCTCAAAAAGGAAATGTCCCAAAAATACCAAACTTGGTATCAAAATTTTGCATCTTACAAATATGTAACACAAAGATTTTCAAGAAAATTCTCCTATCTCAAACTGCCCTAAACAGTAAAGAGTTTTATTTATTTATTTATTTTTTATTTTTTTTATTTTCTCAAAATTGACTCTGACGATTTTGATTAAGATATCAATTTTTAGATAGTGTGGAGTACTAAAACATATCTTTTCTGTAAATAGCTTGTTAAGTTGTTTTCATCCTGAATTACTATTATATAAATGTTTGTTGCTTATAATCCATAAGCAAAAGCTTACCACACTAAAACCGCAGATCTATTAAGTACACAATTTATAATATAGAGTCGACTGAAAAATTCAACACCACAGCCGGGATTTGAACACGGTTCTCCCGCTCTCCATGCGGTTGCTGTAACCATTGAGCTACTGTGACAAGATGCTGGTGGGGCATTGAATTCCCCAATTGACTCAAGTTGTTTCCCAGACATACCTACTAAGGGATCTCCCTCGAGATGACAAACTTAGCGGCGACCTGCTTATTGCAATTACTTCAGTGCTGGGTGCATAGATTATTATTAAGGGTTTTTAATTATTTTGTTGTTATTGTATAAATTAATTATACTTTTAATAGACCTTAGCCTGGTCTAGGCAATTGGGGAATTCAATGCCCCACCGGCATGTTGTCACAGTAGTTCAATGGTTAGAGCAACCGCACGGAGAGCGGGAGAACCATGTTCAAATCCCAGCTGTGGCGTTGAATTTTTCAGTTGACTCTATATTAAAAATTTGCCTAGACAGGCTAAGGTCTATTAAAATTATAATTAATTTATACAATAACAACAAAATAATTAAAAACACAATTTATGTTAATTCTCTTGGTGGCATTAACCATTTTGGATATGTTTGTTTCTGGTTTCAGTTTATTTCATTTCCTGTTATATGTGAGGAAAAGAGGATTTCAAAGCCAGCATATAACAATACACTTTTAAAGATTTGTTGTTTTCAGCCTCCTTATACCCACAACAAAATGTTCTGTATAAATGTCCAGGGACATACTCGAGTAAGTTGATCAAATAGAACCTGTTTAGTTAAATCCTGAGATAGCAGCAAAGAAAATTTTAGCGATAAATCTCAAATCAGGAATTTAGGGACTATCTTTATCAAGTTAAAAACATCCATG
This sequence comes from Deroplatys truncata, assembly GCA_030765065.1. Lineage (NCBI taxonomy): Eukaryota > Metazoa > Arthropoda > Insecta > Mantodea > Mantidae > Deroplatys > Deroplatys truncata. The sequence goes on from CM060979.1 coordinate 165,933,971, forward strand.
GTATGGTTGATCAATAAGTAATTGAATATCGATTGTATTAGTTCAGATTCAAGACATGGGAGTGTTTGTAGGTGTTGCAATCAGGAGAGTTGTATAAATGGAGAGAGCCAGGACTGAAAACCATGAACATTGTAATTTTGTAATCACTTAGTACTTGAATAAATATTACCATTAAACAAAATGTGTAATGAAACTTTTTCTGTTAAGATTTTTGAGGATTAACTTAAAGCCAATAGAAGGAATAGATACTAGAAGGAGATAATATCAAACAATTGGGACGAGAGAAGTTAATGTTGGGCTCTTAGCTCCGGATGTTGCTTACAAGGGGGCAATAGCTGTAGAACAGGTCAGTTCCGGGTTGCTAGACTCCATGGTAGGGTGTCGGGAAGGGAGAGGCTCAATGAAAACAACATTTGAAATTTTTTTTTTATTTCTCAATATAATCTCCAGAAAGGTTAATACATTTGTCCTACTGGTGTTCTAATTTAATTAAACCATCTCTGTAATGCAATTTGTCAAGGTCCTTGAAATAACTGTTTACTGCATCGATGGCCTCCTCGTTGCTGTGATATCTTCATCCTCCAAGAAATTTTTTGAGATTAGGGAACAGGTGGTAGTCACTGGGCGAATAGGGTGGATGTTCAAGCAATTCAAACTTTAATTCGCAAATTTTCCCCATTGCAATGACTGAACGATGGGTCGGAGCATTGTCGTGATGAAACAAGATTTTTTTTGCCAAATGAGATCTTTGTCTTTTCACCTCATCACTCAAACATTGCAGAAAGCTTGCGTAGTAGTCACCAGTGATACTTTTACCCTTTTCCAAGTAAGCAATAAAAATAATTCCCTGTGCATCCCAGAAAACACTTGCCATAACCTTGTTAGCTGACAAAATTGACTTTGCCTGTTTTGGAGTTGGTTCACCTGGCGCAATCCACTGTTTTGACTGTGATTTACTTTCTGGAGTGTAGTGATGTATCAAAGTTTCATCCATGGTAATAAGCCGCCTCAAACATTCATTGGGAATTTTATGCTAGAGCTCCACATTCTTAACAGAAACATTTTTTCTATGCAACTTTTGATAGGTGTCAACAAACTTGGCACCCACCTGGCACAGACCTTGTGAAAGCCTGAAACATTACTTAAAATATTACCTACACATCCTTTTGATACGTTTAAAGCCTCTCCTATCTCAAACAACTTTAATCTGAGGTCTTCTGGTACTAAACAATGAATTTTTTCAATCATCTCTGGAGTTGTGGCTTCCACAGGGCGTCCAGAGTGAGGCTCATCACTAGTGCTCGTAAGTCCCATTTTAAACTCTGCAACCCACCTTTTAATCATTGAATATGAAGGAGCAGAGTCTTTCAATGTACTGTCCATTTCCTTCTTGATTTGTTTAGGCATTAAGCCTTTCAAATGGAGTATTTAATCACTGCTCGTTTTTCCAAATCCTCCATTTTCGTGAAAACTCTAAAGTTGTCTTGTTTAAAATGCTGTCATTCAAAACCTAAACAAGCTATTGACCTGCAGCTATGGATACAAGTTAGTCTAGAGTAAAACTATACAATGCTACTGTCTAACTGGCCTAGTGGCGCCATCTGTGTGTGAGGCCCAGGACTTATCAGCCGATCCTCATAAATACCCAGTGGTGGTATAAAAGGCTGAAGGCTCTATTCTGGTGTACTTTAACACAGCAATGAAGTCCCTCAGTAGCGGAGTGCAAGAACTTAAGACATAACTCCACATCTCTTATCTGGAAGTCTCTGGCTGGAGTTGCTGTAACACTAGTTAAATGTTAACTAGTTAGATTGGGGTGATGGCATTTTCTTTACTGCTATCTCAGGATTTAACTAAATAGATTTTTATTTGATCAACTTACTTGAGTTTGTCCCTGGACACTTACACAGAACATTTTGTTGTGGGTATAAGGAGGCTGAAAACAACAAATCTTTAAAAGTGTATTCTTATATGCTGGCTTTGAAATCCTCTTTTCCTCACATATTACAGGAAATGAAATAAACTGAAACCAATGGCAACAAACATATCCAAAATGGTTAATGCCATTAAGAGAATTAACATAAATTGTGTTTTTAATGGGATCTCCAGTTTTAGTATGGTAAGCTTTTGCTTATGTTTTGCAAGTATCAAACATTTATATAATAGTAATTCAGGATGAAAGTGACTTAACAAGCTATTCACAGACAAGACATGTTTTAGTACTCCACACATATCTAAAAACTCAGGGTGTTGGAGTCCTAATAATCGTACTCTCGGCATTGTAGTGTGTTGAAGATTGAGGGCCTTTGACCTACGTACATGTCCAATATATACTATTTGCAAGCTGAGCAAGCAAGCCGGCACCCTACAAGCCCGAACTTCCTACATTACCACATCTTTCAACACTTCATGTGGTCTAACACAATCCACAGACTGTGGTTTGAACTCTGCCTCTGAGGGGAGGAATTCTGACCCCGGAATGAAAAACCAAACATGAAAGGGAGAAAGCCCTTTGTCTTAGGGTATGTGACCTGTCTCATTTGAGGACCTTTAAAAATAAGATATAAAAACAAGTTAATACTTAGGCCAAGCACCTTAGGCAACTGACTAAGGTAAAAACTTAACTTGCTAGTTAGTACCTCTGTCGTTCCCACTTCTGTATAAGACTCAGGGAGCATGGAAAAAGCTTTTTGGGGGTTGGGATATCATAGGGGGTTAGGTTTCGACATATTGGTCCTCTTGTGCATCCATAGGTTTCTACCTCTGCTCCATATTCTGTCAGGTCTTGCAGCATGCCTGTGCTATTCCTGCATTTATTCTGTTGTCTCAGCAAATTCCAAATCTCGTGTTCACTTCTTGCTGTGCTCCCATGCTTTGTCTGTCAGTGGTGGCTCGTTATCTCATACTATCGCTGTGCCCACCAACTTTGACAGCTTCTTGCGATATAAACATCACTGGCGATCTTTTATTCATAATGGGGAGTTCTATACCCTCTCTCTCTTATTGTTGTCTGCTAGCTTCTCATTGGGTCTTTCTTCCCTGTTACTGCTGATTGTAGTGCTGAGGGGTGGTCTTGAGATGGAGGGAGAGAAAAAAAAGAAGAGAGGGGGAAATTCTATGATTTTAATCCTCAGGGATGAATCTAGTAATGGGCAGGTTTAAAATTTCGAAAATAAGTATTCCTGCTGACTTACCTTTCCATTTCCCGAATTTTGAAAATGGGTAATAAAAAAGAAAAACCTACCCTTCAGGTATGACATGGTGTTTAATTTCTTGCTTGTATTATTTCCACTCTACATTTCCCCCATGTGTTTACAATATTATTATACATTTACATTTTTATTTGTATATGTAGTATCTTTAGAGCAGAAGAAACAGGGTTGTGTTAAGTGTATAAAGAGGGTAACTGTGTGGTATTCTGTGTGTTCTTCCTCTTTTTACATTCTTGCTGCCTGACATGGCTCCACCGGTGTCTGCTGTTCCATCATGATCTGTCTGTTTTTATGCCTGCCCTCCTGCCTCCTCTGCGGGGGATCTGAAACACTTAAACACTTATTTTACTTGTTTGTAAACCGCATGTAAAAACTTCTCCCTTTCCGCCTATTAGCCGTTCCTATTTGTTCACTTGGTTTTTCTTTCCTTTTTCCTCTGGGGTCACTGTTTCCTAAAGTCTTATTGCTCTAGTGTGCTCTTCATTTATTTTTCTCCGCTTTTATTTTCCTCACTCCTGTCTTCATGCCCTTCTTTCATTTTCAACGCTCCTCACTGCTGACTGGGAATCTTGTAACTCGTCTTGTTTCATGATTCTACGGGCAAACCTCTCCTGGGGTGATCAATCTTGAAGTTTGTTCACTTTCTTTTCCTTAAGACTCCCTACCTGGATTACTTGTGTTCCTCTATGTTCTTATTGGAAGTTTATTCGCGGGGCGCATATAGATCGGTCTGAGAATTTCCCTGTATCTGCGAACACAACATGTATATATTTTTCTTTTCGGATGGCTTCTTAAGTCTCAGGGTGCGCAGTTTGACTTGCTTCGACCTTTGAACCATTAATCTAGCTTTCCTCATTGTTCCCTGCAGGTAGTTATGAACATTGTGATGTAATTTCTGAACCCTTTAATGTATGTTAAGTCATAGCCCACTACTGTGCTTAAGAGCCTTGAAAGTTTGGGTGCTCTCTTGTTATGGGTAATAGTTCCAATAAACTGTATGCAGGCTTCCATGGCTGTTGGTCATAGTATGTTCATTTGACTTTCAGTATAAGCCATATCATTACTTTGAAAATGCACTCTGCCGATGTTTCACTGCAGCCTATGTTGAGCTTCTTCCCTGGGTTACTGGTACAGCTTGCGTTACTGTGCCGGTATTTATTTGCTGACAAGACCCGCCATCTCTCCCATTGGCTATTAGGTTGTCAACCGCAATGAGCTCTGTCAGTAAAGCTTTCCAGACCGACTTTAGTGGTTTGCCTCTCTCTCTGTTAAGTTCGCTATTGTCTTTAAAGATTTCAATATCTTCCTCTATAATTCTGTATGTGTAACACCCGCATATTGCCAAAATCTTAATGTTATCAAAATCTATATGGTGTCCTGTTTTTATCACGTGTTCTGAAAGAGAAGGTTTCTCTACCTGAGAATATTTTATGGATCTAATATGCTCATTTCTGTGAGTTTAAGTATATCTGCCAGCTCGTCCGACATAGGAGTCTCCGCAGTCACAGTTAATTTTGTACACTCCAGGATTTAATAAAGGTGGAACTTTGTCTTTCACAGCTGATACCAGAGATCGTTATTCTGCTTTGTGTGTATCTAGCCCTTATATTGTGCTTCTGTAGGCACCATATAGATTTTGATGACATCAAGATTCTGGCAATATGCAAAATTATAGGGGAAGGTGTTGAAATCTTTAAAAAAACAGCAGCAGACGTAACAGAGAGAGAGAGAGACAAACCACTAAATTCTGTCTGGAAAGCTTTACTGAAAGAGCGCGGTGTGGTTGACCACCAACAGCCGATGAGAGGCGAGGAGATAGGTCTTGTCAGCGATAAATACTGGCATGGTAACACATGCAGTACCAGTAGACCAGGGAAGAAGCTCAAAATAGGTTGTAGCTAAACATCGGCTGTATGCATTTTCAAAGTAACAATGTGGCGTATACGAAAGCCAAATAAGCATACAATAGTTCCGCTACTTATAGAAATCATGGGCAAAGCATCCCCAACCAATGGCCTTTGTGCAGTAATTAAACACTTGTTCCCTATCTCCCCTGTCGTCCTCCGTGGTCTAGGGATACTATGTGGGCCTCTAGTTCCTGAAGTCATGGGTTCAAACCTGGCGGAGGCCGATGGATTTTTTTGGATGTAAAAATCCTTAGCATGGCTTCCTTTGAAAGGGAAATAAAGCTAGGGTCCCATATCGCAGATTTACGGCACGTAAATTAACATCAAGCCTGGTAAAGAGGCCTCTGAGCAAAATTTGAGTCTTTAATACCCAATGTAGAATGGGACGCTAAGAACCATAGTAGTTGAAAAGTGCCCATAAATAAAACTCACTTTATTTTCCTACCTGCTGTATTCACAATCATCATATACATCTTAGGAAAAAAGAATGATATGCATGTGCACATTGTTGCCGCAGTTTAAAATAGTATTTAAAAGCAAACTTTCCAGCTGATTTCCACATGTACAAAATACAATCATGCAGTTTAATTGTATTGCTTACCCTACACCAGGGGTGGACTTATTTGGAGCTATCTGCCACACAGAGGGGGGTTTGTGCGGTAGGGATGCACGTCCACTGCACTTTCAATGTGCAGTGAGGAACTGCAACAGAAATATAAAACTAGATATGAGCGCACACTACTGTGCATGTATTGAGCATGCCTTAATCACTATTTTACAATTAAATTCATTTAAAACATTCTTTTACCTTAAGGCTATATATACAAAGAAAATATATGATTACCTTAAGATTCTTGCTAACAGACCACATTTAAAATTCATTTTCCAGCTTCCTGAAATCTCTGAAGCTATTATTTGTGAAATCTGCACTCATTTATCCAGAATTTCTCCATATTTTTTACCTTTTGTACTCAAACACTGGGTAATGACTTTAAAGAAGGAAAATGATAAAGCTGAGCATTAAGTAAGTTTCCTTTCCATATATAAATTTTTAGCACAAAAGATTTGATCATATCGTACATGTGTACTATGGTCTGATTTTTTCCTATTCAAGTCGTTCAAATGGCCTGATATATCGACAAGAAAAGCCAGGTCACTGGCCCAATTTTCGTCTTCTAGTTTGTGAGTTAGTGTCATGTAAAATTAGCAATAAATTAATTTTTTGCAAGTAAAACACATACCTCTTTCCCTATGAGGTTTGAAATTGTGTTACGCAAATTGAGAAACTGCCGTAGACATTTACCTCTGCTCAACCATCTGGTTTCACAGTGATATAACAAATCTTCACATTCCACCTCCAAATCGTGCAGAAATTGTTGAAATTTGTGATGGTTAAGGGATTGTGATTTTATTGTTTTTACCACCATCAATTACGCTTTTCATGTTTACTGTTTTAGCACACAGTGCTGCTGGGTGTATTATACATTGAAAATTTGTTAACATATCCTCTTTCAAGTAATTTTTCAACCTTCCCATTTAATCTTTCGTTTCTCCTATCGACTGCCCCATCTGTCAAAACTAATTCTAGTTTGTGTATATCCAACTTATATTTTTAAAAATAACAGTGATATAATGCTTCAAAAAGGTCATTTCCTGTCATTTTCCCTTTCGAAGGAATCAAGTCAAGCAGGTATTTCTTAACTGATAGGTCATCTTTTACTTCTCGAATAAACAATGCTAAAGGCAAGTGGATAAACTATAAATTGAGAAATACTAGATTTTAGTTGATTGACGAGAGGTAAAATGTCTTTTATTCTTCTCCCTACAGTATGATGAGACAAATTTATTTTTCATATTGTTCTGGACACATAACACCTGCTACATTTACTAAGCATTTTTTAACAAATTCCCCATCACTTCAAGAATTTTGCAACTTCCCAGGCAACTATGTAACTGGCAAGAATTTCCTTTTGTTTTGGAGTCAAGTCATTCATCTGTCTATTTCCACTTGTAATTTTGGCTTTCAATATTCCAAGTTGCTGAATATGTTCCATTCTAATTGAGTTACAGAGAAATAGACAAGAGAATAGAAAATATAAAGAAGAATTGCTAATATTATTTTAACCTATTGTATCAGTTTAATATTAAAATGATTACATACCTGTAACTAGTAGACTGTGATTATTATGACATTGTCTGTAATGTCTCTATAATGCTTCTATGCATTCCTTTAAGGAGTTTGTTACAAACTAAACCATCACATTTTCTTCATGAGCACAACAGAAGAATTTTCTTCCCAATCAACCTGTTCTTTGATGTTGATATTTGAGAATGGTAGGCGTTCCGGCACTAGTAATTGACCCACAGGTTGCTTGCAGTAGGGGTGGAGGTAAACAGAAGTGACACTGGATGTGATCAAAACCACAGGATTGCCTACATGTGCCCTACACACAAATGAAGTAAACAACTATATATTGCATAATAATTTTATGTTACAATTGCTTTAGATTATAATATAACTGAGGAAGAGCTAAATTAATATATTAGGCTACAAGAATGGAAATTCATGTCAACATATTATCCAAGGAAAACTTATAAACACGTCTTGAATAAATTCTTATTGAACAATTATTATTAAATAATTAAAATGCATTAATATGAAGTTATTTTGAAAGGAAAAATTACCTGCAAATTAAAATATGATCTTTGATTATGTTATTTACCCTGATAGTTAATTTTTGTCAATAAGGGTTGTATGTTTGCAGTTTTGCTTACTGTTATTGTGTACAGAACTATAGTAAAACATTATTTTGTTTGTATCGCAAGAAGAGAATGTAGAAAAATGAAGTTCCAGAAGAGGTAAACACTAGAGGTACAGCAGGAACGATGGATTTGTGCCGGTGAAGACTGGGTGCGCAATCGTTTAGAGCCCAGTTGCCGAGCCTATATTCTCGGTCATGCGCAGTACACTGAAATGGCCAGTATCGTGGAGAGCTTTGACCGTGTAGTATCCGTCTTCTACAGCTTTGGTGCCAGCACGTTAATTTTTAGAAAGTGATTGTTAATCGCATTCGTGATTAGTGTTTTGTGTCTTGTGTGTATGTGCGTGCGCGTGTATATGTATTTGCTTATTTAGACTAAAATGCCTTCCATTCAAAGTAAACTTGGTGGAAAAACACTGCACAGCCAAACATGTGAAGTTGTTAATAACGTCCATTTCTTCCTGAAAGGGGAAGCAGCTTCTGGCGATATTCTAATTCCATTGAAGAAAGTGCAAGAGAGGGTGAGTGCAGCAACAAAAGTATCTGAGAGGACAATACGTAAAATAATTAAAGAAGGGGGAACATGTGAGGAACAGGGAACCTCCTTTGGGACACCTGGAAAGGTACATCGTGTACCAAAATGGATCACAGACATTGATGACTTTGATAGGTGTGTGATTCGGCAAACAATTTACAATTTTTATATTCAGGAGAAAACGGTGCCCACTGTCAGAAATCTGCTACTGAAGCTTAAGGATTCCATTAACTTTAAAGGGGGAAGCACTAGTTTAAATATTATCTTACGTGACATGGGTTTCACGTGGAAGAAAACAAGGAACAATAAGGTCTTGTTACAGGAAAGACACGAGATAAGAGATTGGCACGTGTCATATTTGCATGCCATTAAAAAGTTTAGAGACGAAGGAAGGCCGATTATATATGAAGATGAAACATACCTTCATAGCAGCCACACAAGGCCAAATAATTGGAGCAATGACAGCACCTCTGGCTTATTAGCACCTGTTGCAAAGGGACCAAGAGTTATTATAGTTCATGCAGGAGGGCAATTGGGATTTGTTCCTGGTGCTTTTTTAATGTTCCAGTCAAATAAAAAAACCGGAGACTATCAGGATGAGATGAATGGGAGGAATTACAAAAAAATGGTTAACTGAGAAACTAATTCCTAATTTGCCTCCTAAATCTGTTTTAGTAATAGATAATGCTCCGTACCATAATGTGCAATTGGATAAGGCTCCTACAAGCAGCTCCACAAAAAGAGCTATGCAGGAATGGCTCACATCAAGGCACATGCCCTTTCAACAACAAATGTTGAAAGTAGAGCTCTACAGCCTCATTAAGGCGCATAAGACAGCCCATAAAACCTACGTGGTCGACGACCTCTTAGCCAAGCATGGCCATTCAGTGCTCAGGTTACCACCATGTTCACCTGACCTAAACCCCATAGAACTTATTTGGGCCGACATAAAACAATGGGTAGCAGGTCATAACACGACATTTAAATTACAGGATGTCATGAACTTGTGTGAGCAACGGGTTGCAGATATCAGCGAAGAAAAGTGGAAAAATGTGTGCCTGCATGTTCAAAAAATTGAAAATGATTACATTGAAAAAGAAGGAATCTTTGAAAATGTAATAGAGAGCTTTATAGTGCAAGTATCAGGAGACAGTGACAGTAGTGAAGGTGAGGAAACAGAAGAGAGGAAGAAGAACAACATGATGACGATAGTGAGCTGTCAGGTGTTGAATATTTGCCAGATGATTAGATACCTCATTGATAAAACTGTGTGCGAGTGTGTGCGTGTTGGAAAAAAGAGAAACGAGCTGTACCACAATATTTAAAATGGTTTATATTAACCTGGTGTTCTGTAAGGAGTGCAATACATTGTTCACCCGCCCGTAGCAGCTGTCATTCTAGGAATGAACAACAATACGGTGAGTCACATGATAGTATACTACTTAGTTATTCTTTTGCCGGTTTATTTTCCGGGGTTTTCTGTTTTACTGGTTGTTTACCGTTTCCATACACCACATTTACAGAGAGCTGCCTGGCGTTAGACATAGACTCGCTTCAGTGCGCGAGGAAGCAAGGTCACCGGCACAGAACTATCGTTTCTACTGTAAATATGTTAATAGTTAAAAAAGAAACAGGTGTAAAAGCACAAGAGAATGTAGAAAAAGCAGTTTCAGAGGATGTGAACAAAAACAGTAAATATGTCAGTAGTTTAAAAAGGAACAGGTGTAGTAGGGCAAGCACAATTTTTTGTCACTCTTGGGAAATAGCCGCCCCTTTTTTTTTTGCTGCAGATTTGAAAATATGATAAACTTGTTTCACAACAGTATTTTAATAGTATAAAGCCAGGGGTGTCATTTATAGGGGCAGGGGGTGGATTGCCCCCCCCCCCCCCCCCAGGTTATGACAAGTAATTAGGCTACTGGTTATTGTTGCTCTACCAAGAAAAATTACAGCTGTACGTTTAATACAAATATTTCACATCAGAGAAGTAAAACATTATTTTCTTTTAGGCTAAATGCGTCATTAAAATTCGGGAAACCACTTCAGGCAATCTTGTCCCCCCTAGGCAAAAACTGAAATGACGCTGCTATGTAAAGCTGATATAAGAAGCAATTGTGTATTATTTAAGATGTGTAAGATTTATTAGTTAGCATTTTGCTTCTGGTTATTTACTTTTATTATAAAGTGCAAGACAAGTAAACATATAAGAAAAGAAAGAAAAAAGCTGATGTGTTACATTCACATGACTATCACTACTCACTCTTCTACAAACTACACTTACAAAAACTTATTCTTCTATCCACTACTTGTTAAACGAGATAAACTTCCATTACACTTATACGCATTTCGTTGTATGCAGGTAATTATAAGGATGCAGTAGCTAAAGCGAGTGAGATTTTTAAAACAACAAATGACTATGCAATGGCTTTGAAATTCCTTGTTCTTTGCATGACCACGGGAAAAAAATAAAAATAGCGACTTACCATTTGAAAAAGTATAAATATTTCAAAATTAAACCAATAACAAAGAATTTTTCGGAAATTATTAAGACATAAATTGTATCCTTTAATGAGAATACATTTTGCATACAGTAAGAGTTTGTCTATCTCTTACGTTTAATCAATCATACAAAAAGTTATTCAGAATGAAGAACAGTTCACAGGTTCCAGAAAATTCAGGATACACATTTTGAAATGGGAGCCTTTAAGCTCCTCGTCCTCGGTTCTGGGTTTGGCTCTCTTCCAGCTTCGGATCTTGTTGCTTTGTACTCTGCAACTTGTTACCTTATTTGAAATTCCCACTCCAGTAAATTTGTTGGTAATGTGGTGTCCGCCTGTTGTGGCAGACTTGTAGATTTGGCATTATACAACTTAATTCAGTGATTGCTGGTTCTTTTTAACTTCGTTTCGTTATGAGTTTAGTGGAAGCTTTACTTTAGTGATATGTGTCTGGCTATTTATATGATTTTGAAATGCATATCAGCTCAGCAATGACCGAGAGTCTTTAATCTCAAGGAATTTTATAACTTGTTTTATGAAGGTAAGGCAATTAATAACAATCCCATTAATGATTAACTTCACATTTATTTAACTCAGTATCACTTAACTCACTTAATATCATCAGGTATTATTCTTTTCAATATATTTTACAATATATTATGACACATACTTGAAATTAATTCTCTTAAGCTAGGCTCGAGATGTTGTCGTCCTGAAAAATGTTATTGACAGTATTTAAAATAATTTGAATGTTGTTTACTTTTACCGTCGTTGCTATGCTTAAGTTTAACATATATATGAGTTAACTACATTAAACAATTTACATGTGAATATAAATAACGAATTAACAATATTATTCCTTATTTTACATCACTATAATTTAATTTTCTCTTTTAAATGCACATTTGCATTTCTGTTGTGTATTTCTTTTGGTAAATGCAAGTTTTTGTTCCTTTAGAATAATGTATTTTCCTTTATATCATTATTCAGTTGTCTTCTCCTTCCTTTTTATAAAAAGCAAATTAATTCATAACACATTTTCTTTACAAATAATTTAAATCTTTTAACATAATATTTTCTAATAATTTCAACTCAAAAATTTTAACACAACATAAAATAAATGTGTCAAGCATTGTCCATATCTATGCATTACACTTCTTGCTTACCCTTATATCATATTAACGTCACATGCTTCTTTCGACTCATTTAGATTCTGCATCAATTTTATTTTTCATACAAATATCTTAAACATGTATTTTAATCAAAATCGTTATGGCCTTGTTTGAGAAAATCACAACAATAACGATAATTGTTCCAAGTAAAGGGTAGTTTGGGATTTTCTTGAAAATCTTTCTGCGGCATGCTTCGAAGACACTGAGCTTAAATATCAAGTTTGGTGTTCAAGCGACTTTTCTTTTTTGATACTTGACAAGGGGTCATTAACTGTTGCGACCAGAGGGACAGCAATTTGCTTTGTTTCCCAAGACCACCACATTTTAATTTATCTACACAAGTAATAATAGCTATTAAACACTGCTAAATGTAAAAAACTACACCAAGTAAAAAAACTATAGCTTCTATGAAGATAGAGATATAAGTTTAACTAAAAGACGGTCTATGGTTACCATGCTAGCCGTTGTGTAGTGGTTACCATACTAGCCTCTATTTGCCGAGGTCAATGGTTCAAGCCCGGCGGAGAGCGATGGATATTTTCTGGTGTAAAAATCCTTGGCATGGCTTCCTTTGGAAGGGAAGTAAAGCCGGTGGTCCCATGTTGTAGATTTACGGCACGTTAAAGAACCTCGAGCAGATAAACATGCCTCTGAGCCAAATTACCAGTCTTTCATACCCAATATCGAATGGGGCGCTAAGGACTACAGCAGTTAAAAGGCGTCTATAAATAAAAAGCTCAATTTCAATTTCTGGTTCCCGAGGTCATGGGTTTAAACGTAGTGGAAGGCGATGGATTTTTTTGGGTGTAAAAATCCTTATGGCTTCCTACAGAAGGGAAGTAAAGTCGGCAGTCCCGTGTCGTAGATTTGTGGCACATAAAAGAACCTCAAGCCTGATAAAGAGGCCGCTGAGCAAAATTTCTGTTTTTTCACGTGCATGGGGCGCTAAGAACCTTTGTGGCTAAAGAGTGCCCATAAAAAAATTCAATTTAATTTTGGAAGAAAATCATGTGCGCATACTCACAGGTGCTAAAACATGCTGAAGTTAACAGAAATGACATTGCAATAACGGTTGACTGATGGCATGTAGTGATCGGACCACCGGCTATGTTTAGGGGATGGGAAGAGCCTACTAATCGTTTATAGATGGGTGTGTGATCAAGCTTCAAAGTGTCCCTTTTGCTTTAGCCGCTTGTGGATCCCAATGAGCGCGATTTCTATACCAATTGGCGCTGAATACGGACCCTTGCCCGTTCACTGTCATGCTGCTGTTAACATAATCGGAGAAACCTCCGGCTCTTAGGCTTCTTCATCATTTCTGTTGTAGTTGCAGCAGTGTTGCTCAGAATTACGAGAATGAAATGTCTGCATATTAGTTCACTAATTGCCTGTGAATGATCTGGACTTTCTTCACAAAATAAAACGTGTGTCGTAATACTGGATTTGCGTGTATCTTCAGGGTCTTTCTGACACCAACATTTGGTGGTTTTGATATAACATTCACAGTAAGCTTTTTTAATGTTGACATAGCTTATTATAAATCTAGGAAAAGAATAAGAGAATCTTGAATTTTCTCCCATTTGTATACAAGGTTTAAGAGAGAAGAATTGGACTCTGTGATAGATACTCTGTCACTGCACAGTGGCCAAGTAACTTCTGCAATTATTCTCCTTGCTATAAATCCTACTATATAAACCAAGGATGAAAGACGAATGTTATTGATATATTATTCAAAGCTATAAAGGAAAAGTGACATGTTTACATCCAGATAAAGCATAATAATAATAATAATAATAATAATAATAATAATAATAATAATAATAATAATAATAATAATAAATAATCTTTAGGTAATTAAATTTAACATATTTGATTACAGGAAATTTTGTTTTTGCTAATGTAGAAACATTTTGTCCAACATCATTTTCATGTGTATCCTACCTACATAAATGCATACACACAGACATAGATAAATGATACATAATTATGTGCATCCTAGATTATTTAGAATGCATGTTTTATCTCAGTATATTTTGATGCTAATCTTTAAGAGAAGTAAAATTGGAAACATAATACCTCTGTTGTTTGAATAGTAGTAATTATGGATTAAGTAACTAGAGAACGGGTTCAAATTACGATAACAGAAGAAAGTTCCTCTAAAACCAGGGTTTTGTTAAAATATTTTGATAAATATATGAATATTAAGGAAATGATGTCACGAAGGTCATAAAACTTTCCCTGGCAAATGAGTATTAGTATAATGCAAGGTTTTGCTGTGTTCTTTGCTTGGGCTGCGCTTATCTGTCCTAGTATATGACAAATCTTTTTCTTTCTTCAGTTTCTTTTCTTGGTGCTACTGCTGTGGGCACTTTATGAGCTGGATAATTGGGGAAAATAGTAGGTACTTCTCCAGCTTCAAGTATTCTTATTTTAGAGTCTGGTTGGCAATCATTTTCATTAAAGTAAGCTCTACAAATTACAGATGAATTGGAATACATTTGGTTTGAAGTCTATTCGGCTAAAGAAGCCTCTGAGAAAAAATTTCCACTCTTTCACACCTAATATTGAATGGGACATTAAGAACCGTAAATAAAACTATCAATTCAGAAATTGCTTGCAAAACTACTTTGAATAGTTGCTGTTAAAGCAAATCTGGAAGTTGAAGGAATTCTCAGTGCTTGTATATGCCACAAATATTAGACTGGTTTTACCATTAACATGTTTTTCATTTGAAGGATTTTATTAAATATCTAATCATATTCTGGATCAACAATGTTAATTCAAATGAACAACATAGTTGCTTTACATGAATTTATAACTACAGTTGATGGGATGCTTATATCTCAACATCTACCTATTATTAGCAAACAGAGATTGTTTTCAGATTCAGTTCTGTGTGTAATCATGCTAAATCCTACAATTTTTCAGATTATGCATGAAAGCAGTTTCTGGTCATAGCAGGAATGAATCACCATTGTCCTCTGCTAAAGTCTCTATAAGAGACGGAAGCTTCTATAATGGAAAGGGTCGCCCTAGATGTGAAAGTCAGGAAAGTGATATCACAGAAATACCAACTCTAGAAGAACATGTTCATTCAGAACAGTCTAGTAAATGTAGTGATGCGGAAATGTACAGCACGGTTTTATACCATAAACAAAACAATTCGATTCATGTGGGAGAAAGGCCACACAAGTGTAACATTTGTGAGAAGAGCTTTACTCATTTGTCAAGGTTGAAAGCTCATAATTTGTTACATGAGGGCAAGAAGCCACACCAGTGTAAAACCTGTGAGAAGAGCTTTACTCATTTGTCAAGGTTGAAAGCACATAATTTGATTCATGAGGGCAAGAAGCCACACCAGTGTAAAAGTTGTGATAAGTGCTTTACTCAGTTGTTTCTTTTGAACAGGCATAATTTGATTCATGAGGGTAAGAAGCCACATCAGTGTAAAACTTGTGGTAAATGCTTTACTCGGTTGTGTCATTTAAAAAGGCATAATTTGATTCATGGGGGTAAGAAGCCATATCAATGCAATGCTTGCGATAAGTGCTTTACTCGTTTGTCTTATTTGAAAATACATAAGTTGATTCATGAGGGTAAGAAGGCACACCAGTGTGAAACTTGTGATAAGTGTTTTACTCGCTTGTCAGATTTGAAGGTACATAATTTGATTCATGAAGGTAAGAAGCCACACCAGTGTAAAATTTGTGATAAGCGCTTTACTCAGTTGTCAAATTTGAAATCGCATAATTTGATTCATGGTGGTAAGAAGCCGCACCAGTGTAAAACTTGTCATAAGTGCTTTACTCACTTGTCAGATTTGAAGATGCATAATTTGATTCATGAAGCTAAGAAGCCACACCAGTGTAAAACTTGCAATAAGTGCTTTACTCGGTTGTCTTATTTGAAAAGTCATAATGTGATTCACGAGGGTAAGAAACCACACCAGTGTAAAACTTGTGATAAGAGGTTTATTTGGTTGTCACATTTGAAAAGGCATAGTTTGATTCACGAGGGTAGAAAGCCACACCATTGTCAAACGTGTGGTAGGAGGTTTACTCGGTTGTCACATTTGAAAATGCATAATTTGACTCATGAGGGTAAGAAGCCACACGAATAAAACCTGTAGGAGCTTTACTCAGTTGTCAAATTTGAAAATGCTAATTGTATTCATGAGTGTAAGAAGCCACACCAGTATAAACTTGTGATAAGAACATTACCGAATTGTGAAATTTGAAATGGCATAATTTGATTCATCAGTGCCATAAACTCGTACAATTCTTACATTTGTAAACAGAGGATTACTTTTTTGTACAGTTTGAAAATGCATAATTTGAATCACGAGGAAAGAAACTCATACAGATAAGGACATTTGTGAGGACTTAACTTGTATGTGATATTTTAAAACATCTTGTAAACTCGGACAACTATACACATATAGCAACCAATTGGGATTTCCTCTACACTTCAAGGCCTAGGCAATATGCCCATTCCAACTTTACATAATTAGCGCCATCTTTCTGGCCGTTCTACATCTCTTCTTCCTACGGGCTTGTATTTGTTTACAACTGCTGGAATTCTATATTCATCCATCCTCCTGAGGTGTTGTCTCCATTTTCTCCTGTTATTCCTCAATCTTATTTAAATTATAAATTCCCAATTCTGCCCAGATGTCATTGTTATGTGGTCCCTTCTTCAACAGCCTTAACCGTCCTTAAAAATCCCATTTCTGCTGACTGTATACTATTTTTATCCAATTTTTCTCTCAATTCAAGATTCGCTGCCATAAAGTAGCAAGACACTGCAATTGTTTTGTTTTAATTTTGTGTCTTTTCTTACTTTATTATTTTGATGTTTTATGTACAATCCCACATATCTACTGAAATTATTGGTTTTTTCTGACTATGTCTAGACTTATGTTACTACCTAAATAGCTAAAACTAGAAACTTGCTCAGGTATCTTGTTTTCAATAACAATCTTAGATCGAACTGGAAATGTTCCGTAATACGCTTAACTTTTGTTTTAGTAAATATTTTTAAATTATGTTTTCTTCCCAATTCATATAATCTACACAATGCCCTCCGCCGTGTTTGAGCCCCCATGCTAGCCTCTAGTTCCCGAGATCGCGGTTTCAAATCCTGCGGAGGGCGATGGATTTTTTTCGGGTTTAAAAATCCTTAGCATGGCTTCCGTCGGAAGGGAAGTAAAGCAGGTGGTCCCGTGTCGTAGATTTACGGCCGTAAAAGAACCTCAAGCCTTACAAATGTCTCTGAGCAATATTTCCGGTCTTTCACGTCCAATATAGAATGGGACCATTGCAGTTAAAAAGCGTCAAATAAAATTAAATGTAATTGTTTTTAGAATGTAAGTCTGCCTCTGTATTTTGTATCACGATTGTATCTGCATACAGCATAACATTAAATATAGTTCCTTTTCAGCCGTATACCTTCATAGACTTCCAATTTCTTACGAGATCTTCAACATGAATGTTAGAGAGAGTCGACGAAAGGCTACATTACTGTCTGACACCTTATTTTTTATTATATTATCTGTCTTTGAAATGCCTGTATTAATGATAATTTTGGTGAATTTGTATATGATTTTAATTATATGTATAAGAGGCGTATGGTAGCCTCGTTTGTCCATAGTCTATTTCTGATAACCGAGTCAAGAGCTTTATCGAAGACACGTGTCTCTAAATTTACTTCTCGTCGTTTTTCTAAAAAGTTTTCCTGCTAAACATATCGCTGCATGAGCATGGTATTACCTACAAACGGTTGTTGATTTTATTTGAATAAGCTGCATTTGCAAGACTTATAACTATAATTGCCACATGCATTTCTTTGGTCCCTTTTAAAGACAGAAATTACTTCAGCGGCAGTAGTGATATATAGGGATTAAACAGTTGGATTAACGATAATCCCGCCACCAGGGGGTAAAGCGCTAGTGTCGCGTTAATCCGCCAAAAAGGCGGGAAAAGTAGTAATTTTGAAGATGGCGGCAAAGCGCTTGTGACGCGTTAATCCGCCAAAAAGGCGGGAAAAAGTAGTACATTTGAAGATGGTGGGAAGGCGCTTGTGACGCGTTAATCCGCCAAAAAGGCGGGAAAAAGTAGTAAATGCCAAGATGGCTGCTGGCGCTAGTGTCGCAAAAACCAAGATGGCGGCAAAGCGCAAGGTGGGGAAGCGCTTGTGACGCGTTAATCTGCCAAAAAGGTGGGAAAAAGTAGTAAATGCCAAGATGGCGGCTGGCGCTAGTGTCGCAAAAACCAAGATGGCGGCAAAGCACAAGGCGAGAAGAGCGCTAGTGCGCGTTAATCCGCAAAAAGGCGGTAAAAAGTAGTAAATGGCAAGATTGCGGCTGGTGCAGCAAGTTTAGGGAGCGCTAGTGTCGCGTTAATCCGCAAAAAAGGCGGGAAAAAGTAGAAAATGGTAAGATGGTGTTTGGCGCTAGTGGAGCCAAAGCAAGATGGCGGAAAAGCGCAAGCCTGAAAAATATGCGTCACAATATGGTGCAATAGTTTTTCTAAAACGAAATGCTGGAAAAGTACCTCCACAATATGGTGCAATACTGTATTGAGAAGTTACGAAACAAGATGTCGGAATTGCGCAATAAGAATTAAAAGTTATGCCACAAGATGGATATTTATGCAAGAAACAATTGATAAGAAGCTACGAAACAAGATGGCGTAATTGCGCAATGTTTGAAATGCAATAATGAATTTGGAAGAAATTACGAGACTAGGTGGCTTATGTTGCCAAAATTTGGAAAAAAAGAATAAATCTACAGGATGTTTGTGAGGTGGCGGGATTAGCGAAAAAAAACCCTGACTGGTTAATCTCTATATGTATAAATCTTTAGTGGTAAAAAGTAATAAAGGATTACATAGTGGAGCATATAATGTTGTAACAATACACATGCTTAAAACTGTGGTATAACAATGAACATGCATTGAGTAGTTACGATGCATATAAGCATAATGTTTATATTTCACACACACTAGCACATACATAGTCTATTGTAATTGTGATAGAATTGTTTTTGCAGGAGCACATTAACACAGATGGCCGTCGTCGTTGGTGAGAAAGATGATATTAAAGTATGGTAGTTGTTGAAGGGTAGATCCTGTTGGTTGAGAGAAGGTTGCGGCGGTTGGTCGTCACAGGTGACGTGAATGTGCCGAAAGTTGGGGTCGATCTCTGTGTCGATGGTGGGTACGACTAGAGGTGCAATGATGTTCTGACGGTTGCAAACGCCAGTTGGAAACGGGCCCGTAGAGGAGATGATGTCTAAGGATGGGGTCTGGTTGTGCCCAAGGTAGACGGCGCATCTAACCTGTTTGTCGCAAGAGGTGGCTATGAAAGGGACGAACTGGACATTGACGACGTGGGTATCACCGGAGAAGACCTTGATGGTGACAATTTTGTGTTCACCAAAGGCGGAGATCTCCTGGGAAACGATGCGGCAACTGTTGGCGTAGGTTCCTGCATCATTGACGGTATCCTGTACGTCAAAGACGATTCTTGAGGTTAGAATGGGGAAAATGTCCACAGGGTCTGACTTGCAAGGCATGTTGAAGACTGACGGGAGAGAGAGAGATTATTGGAATTCGTTGTATGGGTAAGGGCGGGAAGGTTCATGTGATGGAAGAGAGGGAGAAGGGAATGAGAATTTTACGATGCGCCGCTCGTAGCCTGTCTTGAGCATTTCGTCCCCGACGTACGTTAGGCACACGGGAACGGTGTTGAGTTCGTCGATGGTCTCCTGGGCCATGGCATCGAAGTTGGACGGTAGAAACAGTTCGTGGTTGTTGACGACTGCAATCTTTCTGCCGTATTTGGTAGTGATGGCCCTGGCACCCTGAATCCTGTAGCGTCGACCTCTCTGAAGTTCAGCGAGGGACATGAAGGGTAGGGTTTCTGCCATCTGGTTAAGAACACTCACGATGCTGCTGTCTGCCATGCTGATGAGGTTGGACGAGCGTGCTTATAATAGCGGAGAGAACGGAAGCCGAACATCCGGCATGGCTGCGATAAGTGGTGCAATGTTGGTTAACCTTGGCGGCAAAATGGGCACTCTGCGATGACGGGAGCTGGCCCATCGATGTGAAGGCGATGCCACGGTTGGTTCCAATGTTGCTTGCACTGCCGGTAGACATTGAATTTCTGCTGCTGTTGCGGCGTTAGGCGTTCCCAAACGGGATCCAGATCGTAAGGGGGGAATCTTGAAAAGATGGAATCGGCGTGCAACAGCACGGTGTGAAGCTCCTCATTGCTGAGGTGCGAGAGAGCCCGGTGATGTTGAAGGTATTTCATGAGTGCCGGGATCTCTGCCATTGCGCCTGGCATACCTCTCTAGGAAGGCGTCGATTCTAAGTTGCAATTTCTGCAGGTCGGTGAAGACGCCAGCGCTGCACTTGTCGCACCAGTAGGAACGAATGCTGCATCTACACTGGCGTTGAAAGCACATGGAGCAGTGCAGCGGTGCGCACGCAGCCGCAGGCATGGTAGGGAGAGGGAGAAGCGGATAGGGTCTACCACCAGATGTCGCTTCTTGTATAGGTGATGAGGTTGCCTTGGGCGTGTGCTGGTTCCTTTAGGATGATCTTGTTGGCATTGACACTGAAGATCCAATCACCGTGAATGACATCGGGAATGATGTAGGATGCGGTGTTGCCCAAATGCACGGCAAGGCACCTGCCGTAGCACAATTGCCCTTCGTTGACCATGCGTTGCAGGTGATCGGGGGAGAGGAAGGGAGCCTCTAAGAAGGCTATGAATAGGCCCATTTTCGGAATAAACCGAAAGAGCTGGTCGTCATAGACGGCGTCCGCGATGCCCTCGTCGTCGACGTTGCCTGGGTGCCAGCTGTCTGCCTCGAACTGAATATATTGCAGGGCGTAGTTGGAAAAGACGTAGTGGACGGTGTCGGCACAGCTGTGAAACTTCACAGTGACGTGCTTGCCGTCGTAAGCGTCATCGATGAAACGCAGAGCGTACGGAGCATTCTTCTTAGGATGGCCGTCGACCTCGTAATTCTTGTGGACCTTTGTGCCGCCGCAGTAGACGGAGACGTAATGCTTGTAGCCCATACTTGCCGGAGGTTGTAGTAGGAATGTCAGGGAAGAGGGGCAGAAGGCGTAGTTAAGAGGAGGGATGCAGGATGCCTTGTTGGAAGTGTGGTTTGAGGTAATGTTCGACCTCTAGGAATGTTCTAAGGTTGGCGGACCTGATGTACTTGGTGAATAGCGTGAAATTGATGGAATCGAAAGGGACATTGGAGGCGTAGCTGTGAAGCATGACCTTGTGGAAGGCCGAGATTTGATTTTGCACGTCGGCCTCTTTCTTTTTGTGAAACAGGATGTCTGAAATGAGTTTGAGAAGGCCGTCCAGCACGTCCCATTCCTCGGGCCTAGAGCGGTGCTGTCGCCCCGTAGATCCTTAACGACGATGAGCAGTTTGCCGAAAATGTTGAATAGGACGGTGTAGCGTGCGGAAATCTGGCACTCCTGTAGGTTGGTCTCGGGGAAGCGAATTCTGCGTTGAATGATGAGCTTTGCGTCCACCAGCTTTTGCCAGTCATCGGCCGGCAGGGATACGGCGGAGCTGGAGCCGCACCTGGCCAAGGGAGCCGATCGCTCGCGAAAACCCCACAGAGGAAAGGGCGCGTGAAGGGGCAGGCGGTTAGAAAACGTTCGAGGTGGTAGGTGTTCATGACACGAGGATGGAGCGGTTGGCGTATATTTCTACCGTGCGATGTATCTCTGCCACCGGTTTCGCCACAGTGCCGACCTGGTGACTTGGTGACGGTGGCGCCACGGTACCGGCCTGGTGACTCGGGGACGGTTTTGGCTTCGGTTTCGGCTTCGGTCTACTCCTAGGCGAATCGAAACGAAGCCTTCATCGGGCCGCACGACGATCTCAGGCAGGACGTTTTCTACGAAGCCCCCGAATGGAACGGATGGCATGGGTTCAGAGTGCACGGCCTCTTGCTTCACCGTCACCCTCTTTGCGGAATCGATGTGGAGGATGTCCTGCACGCCGAGGTGTTCGGGCATGGCAGCATTGACGCTCTGCACCAGCTCTTCGGGGTCGTACACGATGGCCTGCGGCAGCTGCAGGCTGAATTTCGTTTGCGACGGTTGCAGTGCCAAGGTGTACTTGGTGCCCACCAACTGCGCGTCCGCCTTGGAGACGTAGAATTTAACCGGATACCGCACCTTTTGCAAGGCCACCTCCCACTCTCCCTGCAGTACTATTCTCTCGGGGAGGATGTTTGAAAACCGGGCCGTCGTGTTGCCGGTGTAGTGGTCCATGGAGGCATTGCTCACTAGCGTGATGGAGAACGGCCTAGTCCTGATCATGCCTGCTGTACCGAAGAGACCTTCACCCACGAGTTAAACTTTTTAGGATACCCCCTCCACTTGACGAGCACCTGCCTGTTCTTTCCTCGTCCCTTGGACTGCAACACTTTGTCCACCTTGAACGTTTGTGGGAGCGCCACTCTCTGCAGCTCCTCAGCATAGAATATCCCTTCTATGGCGTCTCCTGGCAAGATCCTCGATCTTATGTACCGTGGGCGATCCTAGCATCACCTTGGAGATCTTAAATATTTCCTCGGTCCAGTTCTGCTCGTAACCCTTGTCGAACCTCATCTTCTGTTTGGATATGCGCACGTGTTCACCCGCCTTTAGAGGTGTAGGGCCCCTGTGGCTCGCTTGCATTCTTTTATGGGCATAAAGGTTGTTGTAGACCTGCAGCACGTTGGCTTCCGACACGTCGGCGGGGGCCATTTTGATGGACCTGTGGAACGACCCGTTGTAGGATTTGACCAAGGCCAGAAGGACGTCCACGTAGCGGTAGCTGTTGGCGTGCGTAAAGTACTTCCACATCTTGGCCTTTAGCATGTGGTTGAAGCGCTCCACTACGCTAGCCTTCACGTTGCTGGTGGTTGTGTAGTGCCGCACGCCGTGCCGCTCCAGAAAGGCGCGAAACGTTTTGTTGACGAACTCTGTACCCTTGTCCGTGTGCTGTTATGTGTTCCTTTTATGTTTTGTATCTGTGTTATAATCCAGCCAGTCACTTTACGTTGCTTGTCCCCTTGCTTAACGCACTCTTTGGTGCTCTCTTTTTTCTCCTCTCTGGTTTGCTTACGTGGCATGTGCTTTGACCGTACGCGGTGAGTGGTGGATTTCTGTCGCATTGCAGGGATAGCTCTCTGCCCGGCAACTACTCATCCGGATTGTGGAAGTTTTTTTTTCTAATGGTTTTAAGGAACGTCTTTTGGGATTATTTGTGGATCGGCCTTATGTAAAGGTAGGCTTTGTTATCAGTTTTATATCTTGGTAATGGTGAGTGAATTTTGGGGCGGAAAACGTAATGTGTGTTTTAAAATACGAATTCGTAAAGTGACTGGCTCTTGGAATTGTTCATATGTTTAGTGTGTTTTGGTTCTTTTCTAGCTGAGTTATATTTTCAGTACGTGATTTTCAGTGCATAGTTAGTTTAAAATTACAGAAATTCTGTTGTGTTAATTATGAGAGCAGTAATTGCAGTTGAGTTATATTTTCAGTACGTGATTTTCAGTGCATAGTTAGTTTAAAATTACAGAAATTCGGAGAGCAGTAATTGCAGTTGAGTTATATTTTCAGTACGTGATTTTCAGTGCATAGTTAGTTTAAAATTACAGAAATTCTGTTGTGTTAATTATGAGAGCAGTAATTGCCGTTAAAACCCAATCATGCTGAATTTTTGTAACTAAAAACGGTTGGGTTGTAAAGTACATCTAGCTCAGCTGGACTTTGAAGCTCACTGTTACTAGAAAATCATTGTTTTCCCCTACGGCACTCGTTAGGGCTTCCCTTTTCGCTTGGCCGGGGTTCCCTAACTCAGTCAAACCTTTCTTAAGCGTCTGCATGGTTTCGCTGCCTTGCTCCAGTGTTGTGTTTTGGGAGAAACAGCGGAACCATTGCATCCGTCTGCAGCACCCTGGGGATGCGATCGTTGAATATGGTGTTAAACGCCGATACCAGCTCAGAGCCTAGCTTCGTCTTTAGCGGAACGGCCCAGGCATACTTTGAAAAGACGTCGATCACGGTCAGGATGTAGACAGGGGTTGCAGTATGTTCGGGGTTGCCATAGATGTGTCTTAGCACCGTCCACTCCTTCATGGTTTTCTTTCTTACTCCTTATACAGGGGTTCCCAACGGCGGTTTCTGAACTCGTAGGGGTATCCGGTTTTCTTAGGCGAAGCAAAGTGTATGAACGACTCGTCTCTGCGCTTTCGGCCCGCCTCTAGGCGTTTCACTTTAAGTTTGCGAACCACCGTTTCCTTTCCTTTGCTCACCAAAGGGGGCTTTGCCTTCTTCTTTTTCTCTGCTGCGGACCTTGCTTTGACGCTTTCCGGGGAATCCTCAAAGGCATCATCGTCGTCATGGCCTTCCGCAGGCATGTACGGTTTTCTCACTTGTGCCTTCAGACCCAGGTAGTTTCCCAATTTATATTTCCTCAGCTTCCATTTTTCCGGCAGGGTTAGCTTGGATCGCTGCACCCCAGCCATCTCTTTGGCCACGTTGGCTAGGCTAGACTCGATGACGTGCAACTGTTCGACGGCCTTTGGCTGGGGCGCAACCACCACCTGGCGTGCAAACTTCATTTTACAAGCTTGGTGACTAGAGCGCTGCCCAAGGAGGCGAGCACGGGTAACAGGAATGCCGGCAGAAATCCGCCGCGCTGCACCAGAATGTGCTTTTTCTTTAGCGCCAGCCTCTTGTCGACTAACTTTCTCCAGCTGGCTCTGTGCCTTTTTAAACGTTTCACGCACCTTGGTGGCAATGTGACGTTGCCCTTGCTCACGTTAAGCATGCTCTCGGAGATGGCCTTCACCAATTCGGGGTTGGCATTCTTAAGCAGCTGCTTGCGCAGAGCTGGTTTTGCCTTCGCAAGCGCCGTCAGACTTTCGTGTTGCCTCGCAATAAGCGGGCTGCTCACCTTGGCTATCGTTAACCGTTTCCTCGCCATGCCGGCCTCACAATGGAACCCTTCCCGTGCAACACCCTGTATTTATCTGCACTTAGTCCTTCGCAATGAAGTACGATAGGCACTCGCCTGGTAGAATGCCGGTTCTGTACCTGTAGGGGTCCGGTGTATACTGGGTGCAGTCAATCACCAGGTACCCGTGCGGCCTTTGCGTTGCCTTCTCAAACGCCTCCAATAGGAATTTAGAGTTTCTCGGCTCCAGTTGCTGACACAGCCTTTCTATTTGCATCTTGTCCCTAGTGTTTTTAAACACGACGATGTAGTTTGCATTCAGCGATATCTCCGAAATTTCTTCCCCTGCGGCAGAACATTTTGCAAGATGTATATCACCCCAAAGCGCCTGTGGTGCGAGTCGCGGGTAAAGAAGTTGGAGACGTTTAAGCAATCCCCGTCATACATCAAATCGTCCAGGAAGACAAGGTAATTCTCACGCACGTCGGCGAGTTCGGGTATCCCTGGATGCGCCTCGCACGCCAAAGGCAAATCCCCCGGTCCAGGCGTGTATTCCTCCGGGTGGCATCACAGCACCTTGCGCAGCGGCTTCTCGAACATGTGCCCGGCGTTCGTGATGAGATTCTTCACAAACGTGGACTTTCCGCAGCGCGAAGGCCCTGCCACCAGCATAGTGCATGTGAAGGTAAATCGCATGGGGCATGTGGCAGGGGTGGTGGGGGTGGGCTTCGGCATAGCCGCTGCGGCAATGACCGACATGTCCTGCTAGCAGTTTCTTTTTAATGTGAGCAACGTCCCCTCTTGAACCCGTAAGGATAGGTGTCGAATCCGTCCGTCATGACGCGCTTGATGACGACCATTCTAAAGGCCTTTGTGGCCGGTTCCGTGAGCACGTTCCACAGCGGCTTCCTCGAAATCTGCGTGCCTCGCAGCCTTACCACTTTGGCACGATCCTCCAGGACGACGTCGTGTATCACGCCGGCATTCACCGTCCTTAGGTTGCCAGAGTTTAGCGTGATGCCCTTGATCTTGCACACGGTGTGCGTCTTTCCTGTCTCGGGGCAACGAATTTCTAGGCAGTAGCTTTTAGGGCCCGTGGAGGCATAGCGGGAAATGTACGCCCCTTTCCCGTACCTTTCCAATTTGTTCGTCATGTCTCCCAGAAAGCTCCCGACGGGAGGCATCCACTGCCCTGGTGTACCTACCGCAATCACCGAGTCGGTATCGAAATAGCACACCTGCTCGCCTAGCCGCTTCAGGTAATCGTACAGCACTAAGCGTGCATGCGCCTTTGTGTAGGCGGCGATGACGACGTTTGTAGTTCGACTTAGTTTAGGGCTCTGCTCGCAATAGCGCCACACCACGTACATCGTGTCGTCCGTGGCCGGCACGTAGTTCTGTACCTCCACAGCAGGGTCGCTAAGCAGATCCGTCAGCCTGGTATACTGATCCACCAGCTCGCAGGTGGGAAGGTTATCCCTCTGCCCAAACTTGCCCCAGAAGCTGTTCAGTATGAGCTTCGCAAGCTCTCGCCTACCCGGGTTGTGGGCAATGTCGTTCGGGGACAGGGTAACGCCTTCTCGCTCGTAGAACCTTCGCACAAAGGTCTCTTTGGCCTCGGGCGTCCCGCAATCTGCCGGCCAACCGGAGGCTTCCGTCTTAATCTTCAAAAACTGATTCACGTAGGCCTCGAAGAGGCCCTTAGATTCTGTTGTGGGGTCGTATTGCACCATGTCGTATTCCCACAACTCGTTCGCCTCCAGCAGGCGGTAACCCTCCGCTAGGGCGACCGTCACCTCGTCCACCACCCAGGTTCTCGATAGCGCTCTCGCTTCGTCGTTTTCGCAGCTCTCCTGGCATTCTGTCTCAGCGCATGTGCGGCACAGTGGAAACAACAACTTTCCATTCGTGCGCATCGGCAACACGGGGTGGTACAGGTGTTGGGGCGGTAGTACCTTGCACTTCACGAGCCCTCCCTTAACCTCGCTTAAGCTAGGAAAGTGCTTAAGGTAAATTTTCGGTTGGCCTACAGGATACGGCTTAGTCTTGTTGACGAAGGGGTACAGGCTGCACACATCGTAGTAAAACAATTTCGCCGTTCCCACTGCCTCGCAGTAAGTCTTTGTGCAGTTGGTTCGCCCTCCGTAGAAGGCGTGCCTAGGGTCCAAGGGATCAGCAGTGGCATACTGCGTCAGCCGCGCGTTAGCCTTCACCATTTCGTTAAAGTAGCATTCCCACATTTCGACGACGACATAGCCGGCATGCCTTATTTTCTCGGCCACCTTTACCGTGCTCTCGTACCGCGAGGCCATCGTCTCGTTTCCCGTGCAAAATAATACCGCGTGCCTATTCGGAAAGCAATTTCGGCACCCGTGGTACCAACAGCCGTGAAATAGGTACACGGATTTTGTGTCCACATCGAACCCGTCCACCTTGTGCCCAGCAATTCTGACCTCGCGCCCCTTCACCGCGTGCATGATATTCACCTTCTGCTGTTGCTCGAGCCATGTCAGCCATATACACGCTATGCGCGAATGCTTGTCGGCAAGCCGATACCCCCCAGCGGGTAACACCGCTATTTGGTTTTTAGGCATAAAGCGCTTTCGGTACACGTTCATACACGCTTGCGCAATGGTCACACATTCCCTAAATGCGTCGATCCCGTTCTCGTCGAGAAACTCCTTTCTAAACTTCAGCTCTCCCTGGCACAGCAGCGTTACGTCCATCCTACAGTACGCTAGCATTTCGGCTTGCATGTCGAAGACGTGGTTCGAGGCCCTTTTCTCCGCGTGACACTGCTCAAAGTCTGCACGTGCGTCCTCGGCCATGCTGTCAGGGCAGTAATACCTTTGGTCGGTAATAGGCCCAACGTAGCTTTGGTGCTCTTTTGTGTTGAACAGGTACGGAAAGTAGCCTTTGCACGCCTGCAGCTGAAACGTTTTGGGAAACCTGGCCAGGGCCATCGGCAGAAAATTTAACGAATCCAGGAAGGTTACACGGTTATGCTTTATTTGGTATATCTTTGTACCATACATAACGAGCTCGGGTCTCCAATGCAACGCCCCGACCATATGCTTTAGCACAAATTGCCCGTCATAGGCTTTCAGGTTATGTGCAATGACAATGACGTCCCATCGGTCATACCGCGAATCCGTAACGTGTTCGAACAGCTGTTTTACCGGATCCTGCGCAAATATCCACTCCTTTATTCCGCATTGCGAGCAATATGCCGTTTGGTGTTGGTTGTCTATGCACAACGGGCACACCTGGTACAGTACACATAGGTTAGGGACATGCTCGAATACGTCCGCCTTCCCTTCATAGGAAGTGTCCTGCGTATATTCAAAGTCTATAAACATCATCACAAACTCGTTTCTTAGCTTCTTTCCTGTGTACGGCTGTATACAGCACATATGTTTCGCTTTCACGTGCAGCTTGCAATTGCCACAAAACGTCTCGCCGCACGTGTGTGGGGTCTTTCTGCCCTTCATGTTGTACAGCCTATGGCACACCAAGCACACTTTTTCCATCTCGCACACGGTGTACCCTTTGGCATATACCCCTCCCTTCTTTAAATGATTCTCGTAACACACTTGCCCGTTGAAGTCTCGGTGACACTGGGCACAGCGCACATAACGCGTGAAGGGTTGTCTGCACAGCATGTGACATTTCGTGCATTTGTTGTCACAGCGGTGATGCTCCCTTGGTATCGTAAAAGGATGGTTACACTCGCGGCAATAGTACTTGCATTTTAGCGCCATGGTCAGGTTCACTATGGTGTTGTAGTGCCCATCGTGTAGAATAAGATCGATGGGTTTGCCTCCGTGGTTCGCGGACTTGTGTAACACCGTCTTTCCGCTATGGTCCCCAAACACGGTAATGCTGTACCCCTGTAGGCCTTCATCGTATCGTTTCACGTCGTTCACCCCACTGCCTACATCTCTAAGAAGCGCCAAAGCCCTCTCCTTCTGTAGGTATTCGGATCGCACCAACATGGTATAGTTCACGTCTTTGCCCTGGCCTTCCCCACAACGATGGCCCTTGGCAAGCATATGGCATCCTTATTTCGAATCTCTACATTTCCTTTGTTTCTAAAGCACGCCTCGCACGGTTTATAACATCTACCGGTGATCTCCTTCGTCCATACGCAGTTTAGCTTTAGTGGCCCACCTAACACAAACTCCTTATTGCTTTGCATGACCTTTTGCACGCTTTGCAAAAACACGTTCGTGTTCACCTGATCGAACCTGCGCACGCTCATGCTCATTGGCGCAAACCCCTCTTGAGCAGCGTGAATGGTAAGTCCTATGTACCCGGGTTCGTTTTCCAACAGTTCGGTGTTCACATAGTCCAGTACATCGTCAAACATGGTGTGCAACCACTGTTCGGGGTCTGCATCTTCGGGCATTGGCCTAACCGTAATGTCGGTCTCGGTAAACCCCGAATAAAACCTAGTAAGCATTCTTTACCGTCGGCCTGTAATGTCAAACGTATGGTGCTCATCGGTTTGCGTATCCTGTCTACTTGTGCCCGGTACGTCCTCCATTTAGTCTGCTCTTTTTGTTTTTCCTCTGTTTCCTCTAAAGGGTCAGCACTAATAATTCTCTTACCCCTATTTTCTTTCATGCACTTAACTCCCTTTCCGGCGCCAATGTTTTATTCATTCGTTCATTAAGGTGTCTAAAAGCAACCTTATAACTTTTTCCTTTATGGGCTAGTTATGCAGTTAGTCGTTTCGAACACTTTTCTCAACCTATTTTCTATTTTGCCAAAGTCTCAAGTGTTGCGTCACCTCTCTATGTACGCGTATATTCAAATATTCCTTTTTAACTCCTCTTATCCTATTTCTCAACAGTTACACCTATTCTTTGGTTTTCTACTCTAATGCTTATGCTTGTTATCGGGAATAATTCATTAATTCATTCAGGCTTCACCTTCAATTCAATACAATGTGTTTGTTTCATCTCACTTCTCACAGCAGCAGCCAGAGTACTCTCTGATTATGTTACCTTATCGCCCTATGCGTTTTATTCTCGCCTTATCGTAACCGCAATGAACAGAATTCGCCTCAGCCACCGGATGTCTTTAGCGCTACCATTTCTTTTCTAAACCACCACATTCCAGCTCACCATCTGGTTCAGATCCGGTGGACTTTGTTATCGCTGCCACATCCTGTTCAGGTCACAATTTCAGCCTTTGGTTTTCCGGTCGGCCATTATTAATATTCTCTTATCGTTCCCTTTCCCATGAGAACCTTACTCCGCTATGTTGCTTTTGCTCCAATATATATTTAAGGTTCTCCTTCATTGCCAATGCACAATGTCTTCGTCTTCGACTCCAACGGCTGCTTCTGCCGCCAACGATCTTGTAGCTCCTTTGCAACTAAACAACTCTTTCATCGGCAGCCCGCTGGTGCAAGAGCGTCTGCGCCTGCTCTTCCGAGAACCATTTAGTGGCCCCGACATCGAAACCGTGGATCGTCCGGGATTGCCTCCCGTAACACTACACTCAAGCCCATCACCATCTCTGGGCAGTTATCAGACTCAGACATTACCTTCTATAGTGGTGCCGGAGCAGACAACGCCGGGGACATTGCCCAGGACGACATCTCGGAGAGAATCTCCGAGGTGACCACCGTGTTGAGGTACTACCTGTCGGCTCACCCTTCATCAGCTCCACCATCACTGCCCGACGAGCTGCTTGAGGAGGAGAATTGGGACGGCTCGTCCATAGATCTTCTGACCGTCCCCAACAACGCCACCAACATCTCCGTCCACAACAACACGGCAGGCGACTGGGTGGTTCCGGGCAGGCCTGGCTTAAGAGCGCCCCTGGCGTCTGCGAAACATCTACCGCCCGCGCAGACCAACAACTTACGCAGTCCCTGTAAGGGTCCAACGGCAGCAATTCCGAAGCATCGGCGCCAGCAGCAGCTACTATCCATACATTTACCCTATATAGACCTTGACTTTCATCTTCCAAGCTCATCTTTAAATCTGCGGTAAGCTTCTTTTTTCACTGTTTTTTTTCCAATAAGCATTTAGATAGTTAGCATGTCTTTAAATCAAAAGTCCCATTTTGCAAACAGCAACTAAACCCATTTTACGGGATTTTTGGCCATTTGTGCCCTAGCTCTATTTGTCGTAGTTGTAATCGTAACCTGGACAGTTTTTTTTCACAATGCTATCCGCCAGTGGAGTGCCTGCAGTGCTAGCAGTTGCAACCATACCGGTAGGAGTTTCAACATGTCCAGATTCAACCCGGCCTGCTTGGAATGCCAAGCACGCCGAGCTTGCGCGCTTTTTAATATTTCAAATGCATACGCTCACATTCGTATTTATAAGCCTAATCAGTGTCAATGTCAACACTGTTCTATTCAAGCTAAAGTGTGCTGCAATCATTGTGGATGCTTTCACGAACCCGTATGTGTTTGCATCCACTGTACTCGTGGCGTTTTTCACAGTTTTCATCACGCCACTTAAGCACATCTAAATTCATCTTTGCATCTATATATTTGCTTATTTTGTTTTCTTCTATTTTTTCCCTTATTGCTGCTGCTGGTGTTTGTACATATCTTATCGTGTTTTTATATGTAATTTTTATATTTTGTATTATTGTTTAGTATTAAATAAATATGTTTATTGACATTTCTCTAGTTTCATTTCGTTTAAATCTTATTTATATTTCTTCCTCTAGTTAGCTAGTTAGTGCCTATTTATGTAGATAGTTAGTTAGGTCTATTCCCGTAAACTTCCCATCCTAGTATGTTTTTTCTCAATCATGTGTGCGCGTGTATGTGTGTGTGAATGTGCGTCTTCGGGATTTGGCGTCGTCGGCGTCGTCGACATTGCAGGTACGTATTGCTTCTACGTGCCATAACTCATATCCTCCTCCTCTTGCTCCCCGTCTGCACCATTTTCATTTTCTACCTCTTCTGTTTCTTCTTCTCCTCCATCATCTATTTCTCCTAGTTCATCTTCGTAGTTCACTGCGTCATCGTTACCACTTCCACTTGAGCACCATTTTCCTAACCTAATCACAAGCTCCTTCAGTCCTTTAAATTCCTCATTCAATTGATTCACATTATCCTTTATTTTTTTCAACAACTCGCCATGCTTCGCTTCTTCCACATGCCGCACCACTACCCTCCTCTTCAACTCTTCCTTCTCCTCTTCTGCTTTCCTCATCTTTTTTTCCATCTCCTCTCTCCCCTTTTTTACCTCTTCCAATTCCCTTCCTTTCTCCTCTAGCTTATTTTCGCATTCCTTTCTCACCTTCTGCTTCTGTGCATTTATGCTCTTTTTGCATTTCTCCAATGCTGCCTTTTTGATGCTATTAATCGAAACCCTACCCACGCCTCCTCCTACACCTCCTCCATTGCATTCTGATTGTATTTTTAAATTTCCTGCAGCTGACCATCTCGAATTTCGCTTTTCCTACCTACTACCTTCCTCCCTCCAAAATTTACCTCCCTGTGTCCTCCGCATTCCCCGAACACGTAAAGAAAGTTATCTGTAAAAATGTATTCATTTCATTTACAACACTGTACGCTACCACCAGCTCGCTCTCTTCGGGCGTTAGTTTCCAATCTAAGTCTAGCCCATCAGGTAAGTCCACCGTATCCATTATCAAACTGCAGTCTACCATTTCTACTAATAATGTTTTATTTTCATTTGCATACATGTACACAGGCGTCTTATAAAACTCACACTTCTCTTTCGTTTCCCCTTTCTTCCCCGAAATGCAACCACATCTACCACTTAACACATACCCCTCTGGACATTCTAGATGCCCCATTTTTAAGTTCCCATAATATAAATATCCGCAACCTCCGCCTCTCTGACATCTGCTAACAGGCTTCAAACAATTGTACACATTCCTTAGCGTTCCCATGTTTAGAAAGTCAGAATTAAACATACACCCGCTTCCCTTCCTATACGTACACGTACAGTTTGGCAACAACTCGTTGTCCTTTTCACACTTTTTTGCATTTTCCAAATGCCCCGTCCCTTCATTTAACACAAATCCACATCTCCAAAAACTAACGCAACTGTCCTCTGCGCTCATAATTGCCACCCACAACATCACTATCGCAACAGTGATCATCTTCATCTTTATTACTCATCTATCTTCATTCTAGCCTTTTTATACCCATCTTCGATTGCCAATATTTATTTTTCAACCAATGACGTTCAGCCTTCGTTTGCTATCCAATCACAATTCTTTTTCACAATTCATACACTATTTTGTTTCCTTTCTTGCCACATACCTCTCCCTTCATGCGTCACTATCGCCATCTTGCTTATTTTCAATTCCCTTGTGCCTAACGCTATCTTGCGGAATTCCGCTGCACTAGCACCATCCGCCATCTTGCGCTGCTGCGACACTAGCGCCATCCGCCATCTTTTACTGTCTCTTTTTTTAACATCTTAAGGCACCTCTAGCGCCACAATTACTCCTTTTTTATTTTATTTTCTTTTTAGGCCTTTTTAAAACTCACTTCTTAGATCAATAGCACCATCTTGTGGCATAACCAAGCCGCCATCTTGGCATTTACTACTTTTTCCCGCCTTTTTGGCGAATTAATGCGCCACAAGCGCCTTTCCCGCATTGCGCTTCGTCGCCATTGGCATTTACTACTTTTTACCGCCTTTTTGGCAAATTAATGCGTCACAAGCGCTTTTCCCGCATTGCGCTTCGTCGCCATCTTAGATTTTTCGACACTAGCGCCAGCCAACACTACTTCCATTGGCAGCAATCTTGTGTCGTCACTTTTCTCGTCACTAACGCCATCTTGTAGCATCACCATTCATTAGAGCCAAACGCCATCTTCCATCATTTTTATTCTCTTCTTCATACCGCTTCTAGCGGCACTTTGATGCACTATTTCCAACCGCCATCTTGGTGCGCTGCGTTCCACTAGTACCTTTCGCCATCTTGCGGAGCAGCGCCACACTACTTCCAGCGTCACTAGCGGCGTCCGCCATCTTATGTCGTCACTTTTCCCGCCTTTGGTATGCATTACCTGTTGCACCATTTTGTGTCGTATATTTTTTCCAGCATTGCGCTTTTCAGCCATCTTGTTTTTGCGTTTAGCGCCAGCCGCCATCTTACCGGATACTACTTTTTCCCGCCTTTTTTGCGGATTAACGGGTTAATGCGTCACTAGCGCTCTTCTCGCTTTGCGCTTTGCGGCCATCTTGTTTTTGCGCCATCCGCCATCTTGGCATTTACTACTTTTTTCCGCCTTTTTTTGCCGATTAACGCGACACTAGCGCTCTTCTGGCTTTGCGCTTTTTCGCCATCTTGCTTTTGCACTTGCCACCATCTTGCCATTTCCTACTTTTTCCCGCCTTTTTTGCGGATTAACGCGACACTAGCGCTCTTCTCGCTTTGCGCTTAGCCGCCATCTTGCCATGTACTACTTTTTTCCGCCTCTTTTGCGGATTAACGCGACACTAGCGCTCTTCTCGCCTTGCGCTTAGCCGCCATCTTGGTTTTTGCAGCACTTGCGCCAGCCGGCATCTTGGAATTTTCTACTTTTTCCCTCTTTTTGACGGATTAACGCGTCACAGGCGCCTTTCCCGCCTTGCGCTTCGTCGCCATCTTGCATTTTGCGACACTAGCGCCAGCCGCCATCTTCAAATTTACTACTTTTTCCCGCCTTTTCGGCGGATTAACGCGACACTAGCGCTTAATTCCGCTGGTGGCGCGATTATCGTTAATCCAACAGTTTTATCCCTATATATCACTACTAGCGGCTTTCCGTTCATCGGGGAATTCATCCATTAAATAGCTGTAACTGTTTTACTTCACACATGTGTCGTCCTCCGTGGTGTAATGGTTACCATGGTGGCATCTATTTCCCGAGATCGCGGGTTTAAACCCGGCGGAGGGTGATGGATTTTTTCGGGTGTAAAAATCCTTAGCATGGCTTCCTTCGGAAGGGAAGTAAAGCCGGTGATCCCGTGTCGTAGATTTATGGCACGTAAAAGAACCTCAAGCCTGATAAAGAGGCCTCTGAGCAATATTACCGGTTTTTCACACCCAATATAGAATGGGACGCTAAGGACCACAGTTAAACAGCGTCTATAAATAAACTAAAAAAAAAGCTCGTGTACTGATCGGTAGGCCAGGAGATAATGGCACGTGCATATCCAGATCTCGCTGATGGCTAGATACCATTTTCCGGAGGTGCTTCTCGGCCGTCTGAATGTAACGCTCCACTATTTCGTCCGACTGGATGAAGGGTGTAATACGGGTCTTGTGAATCCCGAGGCGCTGGAAGAGCATTTACCTAAGGTTCGATTCAAAATTCGTCCCTTGGTCACTAGCTACTGGGGAATCCCGAACCGGCAAAAGCTGTCCAGCAGTGCATTGGCTATGGTGGAAGCCTCTCTTAAGGATGGCGTAAACCTCCGGTCACTTGTCCTCCGTGGTGTAGTGGTTACCATGCTGTCCTCTAGTTTCCGAGGTCGCAGGTGCAAACCGGCGGAGGGCGATGAATATTTTTCGGGCGTAAAAACCCTTAGCGTAGCTTCCTTCGGAAGGGAATTAATGCCGTGGTTGCGTGTCACAGATTTACGGTATGTAAACCTCAAGCCTGATTAAGAGGCCTCTGAGTAAAATGATCGGTCTTTCACGCCCAATATAGAATGGGACGCTAAGGTCCGCAGCAGTTAAAGAGCGTCCATATATTAAAAAAGAAGCTCTTGATGTCGCACCCGAAACGCACTCGTTCACTGACTCAACTTTGCTGTCGCACTGAACATTCTTATTTAGCACCACGTCAAATATTTAGCACCACGTCTGATAATAATTGAATTGGCCATTTTTCTTTTCAGATTTTCAATATAATATTTCCTTAAGGCCAAATTTCAAACTGACTACTTAGAGAAACAGTTCTACAGATACAGGCTCTTTCTGGATACAATTACAATATTCCATATATACAAATTTCACATAGTTTCTGAAGATGGAGGAAGTGGACATAGATCCACAATTACAATTACTGACACTAAGAAACAATGTCCAAATATTGAAAAAACGATATACTTGGAATTTTAAAAAAGGTAATTGGTCTAAATATAAAAAAGTATAGAAAATGAAGTACAAGGCTTAGACTTATTAAAGAATGCTAGTCAAATGATTAAGAAATTTAACGATATAATATTAAAATCAGCAAAGAAAAATATCCTTCGCGGCAAACCTAAAAAATATAAACCTTTTTGGAGCAAGAAATTGGAAACACTAAAAGTTGAAAGAAATGGTGGTAGAGATTTAGCACAAAACACTAAAAATAAGGAAGATGTATGGTAGTAAAAATCCTTGGCATGGCTGGCTGCCTTGGGAAGGGAAGGTGGTGGTCCCGTGTCGTAGATTTACGGCACGTAAAAGGACCTCAAGTCTGATAAACGCCTCTGAGTGAAATTTCCGGTCTTTCATGTCCAATATAGAATGGGACGCTAAGGTCCACAGGAGTTAAAGAACGTCCATTTATGAAACTCAATTTAATTTAATTTTAACTTTCAATGTTCACTATGGTATGTGGAATACTAAATATTATTTAGAGTAGTTACTCAAAAATTCGAATGATTGCCATCCAGATTTAAAGAAAAGAAAGCTCCTGACACTGAGCTATAAAGGGTAAAACAATTTTATCACATATACTTGCACACTTAATGTTAAAGATGCCTGTTTTTCACGTGTATGTTTTGTAACTTTAAAGTTTAGCTATTTATAATAAATAGTCTCTAGATACTATATAATTTGTTATTTT
Organism: Deroplatys truncata; assembly: GCA_030765065.1. NCBI lineage: Eukaryota > Metazoa > Arthropoda > Insecta > Mantodea > Mantidae > Deroplatys > Deroplatys truncata. Next base: position 165,970,826 of record CM060979.1, read on the forward strand.
ATACCTCATACAAGTGGTCAAGCTATTGATATTGGCATATTGCAGATCGTATGAATTATCTATTAGAAGGCATTGGACGTCAAATTTTCATTACGAATAGTTCCAACATTCGTCGACATAACCCTCAAGTAGTCACACGGACTACAGCTATAAATCAGCAATTTTATTTCTGCTCGCGCACAGCTTCTGGTGTGTTTAGAGAGGTGGGTGGTTTCTCTAACTTTAGAGCATTGTTTATTCTCATAGGTCAGCGAGATTTTGGATTTGTAACAACAGGCATATTTTAATTTAGAAAAATCTTGGCTATCTCTGTAGCTAGCTCGATTACTGATGCTACAAATGTTGCGGGGTTAGAGAAACAAAAATGTTTCTGTGGGGTAATGCAGAAGAAAGGGAGGGGAAACTGCAACTGTGGTTAGAAGAAATACTAAAGAAATTAATGAAAGTGCTGAAGTTGTTGAAAGTGATGGGGGGAATAGGATCGTGTCATTGAAAATGAGTATCACAATGGACTTGTATATGGAGTCAGTATTGTGATTTTGTAACGTTTTAGTCATTTTAATTTTAAAAAACATACTATTACCTAGATTATTTCTTTGTTTTTTTTGTTCTAAAAATGCGAGTATGCGGTGTCAAGAACTGTAGTATAAGCACAGCTAAAAATATATAAGAGGGCCAAAAATATAATAATTACACTTTGGACTACATATGCCCACGCGACTACTGCAAAGTTAACAAAACTTCGGGAAATTGGTAGTTGTGTGCTCATACTTGAAAAATGTGAATTAAACATTTCAAATTTACTGAGATATATCTATGTTTTAGTGTATCAAATGGTATAAGCTTAAATTTAAGTAAAATGCATATTTTAGATATATGTATCAGGGTGATAAGTATAAGCCTAAAGGAGAGTGTATCTTTATGATTAACTACCAATTCTTTCACGATTTTTGTAACTGCGTATGGCAATGTTGACATTTTCAAGAAATGCCACTTTAAATGTACATTGTCATAATCGTTATTTTCAATCTAAGTAGTGCTCACAAATCTGCTATTGGGAAGCAACATTTGGAAAATCATTAATGTGTAATAGATACATAATTAAACGAGGGGCAGGAAACCAAAGCTTTTATGACGCTAAAAGGCTGCTTTCATTCAATATGCCTAAAGTAAATTGTTAAATATGACTTAAAATGATAGCCGTTCTGTGAGAGGCGGGCTACCAGTACTAACGACAGGAAAATGAGACATTGCTTCAGTGTTTCGTAGCCAGGGTATAAAGAAGGCCGTGAGCAGAGAGAATCGCTTCGCTTGGAGACTGCGAGACAACCAGAGGAGCTCCAAGACAAAGAAGAAGCAGCCACCGGCGGATACGGGGTTTTATGCCAAAGCTAACGGCTCGGCATAGCCGCGGTTTTTTAACCAAACCAAAAAAGGGCTCACTGAGTATTGGGCCTTGCAGTATAGACGAGTAAGGGATATAAGGTCATAGCAAGCAGTTGCAAGACTACGTAAGCGCCTCTCCGGTTTCGGCCCTCTATCTCCTCGTGGTTTTTAGCCCTCTCTAACTGTACATTCTGTTCTACTATCCTATTTTTCCTCTTCTCTATAGAATGAGCCCCTTGATGGGCTAGCTTTAGGTTTTAATTATCTTCTTTTCTTAAACTCTCTGGACAAAGGTATCTAGGTATGGCAAAGGATAGCAAGACTACGACTACCAAACGCGCGCTATCACCGACTAAGGCTATGACAACCAGAAAGAAGCCTCCCAGCCAAAGTCCAACTCCACGACTCCTTCCAGTTCCACTCCCCCGACGCCTGAACCTATCCTTCAACCTCAAGCCCTACACCTCCACTCTGACTGTACCCCTTCCTCATCCAAACCTGACATTTCTACTGATCCAGGACAAGACGCTACACAGGCACCCTCCGTTTTCAGTAAGGAAAGGAGGTCAGACATAGCGCCAAGGCCGCAAATTTCCACCAACTAATGAAGGACATTGACAAGACCTGCCAACTTAATAATCAATATATTGTTAGCACAGCACGCAACTCTTTTGCATTAAGTCGTTCTGTATGAGTGACTACCAAATTCTGGTAGGTCATCTTAAGACCAGAGTACAGCATTATCTACTCTCACACCCCGAAGAAAGAACCGCCAGATTTGTTATTAAGGGGCTGTGCTCCGAAGTCACCGGAGAAGAAATTAAAGAACACCTGGTACAATGCGGTTTTCACGCCATTACGACTATCCAGATGAGGCGTAACAGGCATAGGACCCCCTGCCGATGTTCTTGATTGAATTCCAGACACCCAAAAAATAGGAACATTCTTGACCTGAGATTTCTTTGCAAATTTATAATCCAGATAGAAGTGTACATGTCCGCTGCAGAACCTAAGCAATGGTCACGCTACCAGCAACTCCTGCACGTGATGAGAGAATGTAGTACCCCACCATAATCTGTGGCAATTGTGCAGGACCCCATTACTCAGGCACGTGCTCAGTTCTACCTGCGGAACGATTATGCGTTCTATGTGGCGCTCAGGGTCAGGGTGCAACTTGGCCGCGGTTTCACCGCATATAACGCAGCACTGAAGAAGGCCTTGTCTCGTGGACAGCTCATGGACCCAGGCTAGGAAGAGCGCAAACATATCAGAAGCTGCCACAAAAGAGAGTGGTTCACTAGAGACAGTAAAGGCCGGTCGTGTCCAGCTCCAGTAGACGAACCCTCTGTGGTTGGGAACACTCGGCTCACTACTGAGGCTGACCCAATCAGCGAAGAGCAAACATCCACGATCAAAGAAGACTCCACTCTTAAATGTAGGTCCCACTCATTCGGCAGCTGGGTCTTACCCAGCATCAAAGTCGCTCCCCCCTCGCTTATACCATTTTATAGACAAAAGCACATAGCTGCGGGCAAGGAAATGGCGAAACTAGTGCTGATATTAGGCATTACCAGCAACTAAACAAGGCTCACAGAAGCCCATACAGAAGTGAAAAAGCTCTGCAACGCTATCGACGATCAAGGAACAGATCTAGCAATAGTAGCACACTTTCTCTCCGAACTTGTGACAATTCTTCGTAAGCCCTAGGCATGGGTAATTCAAACACAGTCAAGTAATTTACTGGAACTGCCACGGCATACGCAAGGGACTAAGGAATTAGCCGATTTGCTTCAAACACACTCAATACAAGTAGCATCATTAAACGAAACGCATATAAACCACATAGACCGCCTATCTGTTCCCGGCTACCGAGTATATAGAAACGATCACTACCGTAGAGGAGGAGGAACCGCGATAGCTGTACAGTATAATATAAAACATTTTCAAATTAACTCAGCAATGCCAGCACGCGCTGAAACAACGGCAATAAAACATAAAATTCACAATACCGAAATTGTATATAGCGTCAATCTACAATCCCCCGGGGGACATTGACACGGATGACGTGGACAAAATCATGGAATTATGCCCAAGAGTAATCGCAGCAGGTGATTACAAGTGTAAACACTATCTTTGGAATTGCACGAATACCAACCCGCAAGGCACTAAATTACATAAACAATATAATTTACTTAATAACAGGCCCGGAAGAACCCACTTTCACACCACACATGCCGAACCACACACCACATATACTAGATATCACGTTTTTAAATAGTGCACTCTACAACATAGAATTCGAAATATTAAAAGAGCTCTCGTCAAACCATTTGCCGGTTTTATTGATAATCAATGCTCTGATTGCGTTTAAACCTGCCGCTTTACTCAAACTACAACCAGGTAGACTGGGAGGCTTTTAAAAACACAGTTGATCGCTACCTACCAGATCTAGAAATAAACTCTGCCATAGAGCAGGACATTGCGGTAGATAAACTGAAGTTAGCAATAAATCTAGCCACTTCGATCTGCGTATCACTAATACAGCAACATACAGTAAATACTAGATTTACCAGGATGTAAGGATGCTATAGCAAGCACAAAATAGAGGCAGACGCAAATGGCAAAGAACGCGAAATATAATACACCGAACAGAATACTACCAAGCTAAAAACCTAGCAAAAGAAAGCGATAGTACTTACATTCGAGATCAGTGGAACAGCACCCTTGAAAACCTAAATCCTCAACAGAATACACTTTGGCAGATAGCGAAATGCTTAACACGAGCACGTACAAACATCCTTCCCCTCCAAATTAACAACACTATAGCCGAAACTCCCAAGGCCGAAGCTTTTGCGGTCACACAACAGGAAGTATTCTCTCCCAACGTAACAGTAGGACAAGACGAATTCATGATAAAAATCGAAAATGAAGCCGATAATATAGGCCAAACGCGCACGCATAACAAAATGCGAAAAACAAGTCCCGGCGAAGCAGGTTGGATCATCAACCTGCCTACTAGGAAAGCACCCGGAGCGGACAAGATACCGAATGTGGTGCTAAAGAACCTCCCAAACAGAGCACTAAAACTGATAGCTGAAATATTTAACTACACACTTGAACACGGCAGGTTTCCTCGTTCTTGGAAAGAGGCCAAAATACTCTAATTCCCCAAAGCGAATAAAAATCTAGCACTACTCATCAAGTTAATATTATCTTATAGTGTGCCCGTAGAAAATGCTTATAAAATCAAAAGGAAAGCGAATAAATTACCTTAAGAGTGAGCTTAGAACACGATGTGGTCTCGTCTATAGCTGGTGCCCACCTACCCGCGCGTTTAAGGTATTTTAGTTATATAGGAAAATCGCGTCAGGAAGTAAACAAACGTAGCCATTTTGCAAAAAATTACATGCAAATTGGGTACTGTTAACGTAAATAAAAATGTGAAATCGGCTAAAAATGCGATGCGCCGTTGTTACCACTATTTGTTGTTGTTCTGCGATTTTGTTGAAATGCAACGCGTGCAAATTAACAGTGCGTATTTAATATAAAGCAAAATGGTTTGCACGGGATGTGAGAATACTGTCTTTAGCATTCTAACTCAACACGTGCTATGCTTATATAAAAAAACGGCCGGGCGTACTTCCGTGTACGGACCCCAGCGCAGGGAAAAAATTTTTGGCACAGAATATACAGTATACCCATATAAGTATGTAACCAAAATTCCAGCTCCCCAAAGTGGCTAACCTAAACCTAACTTTTCGTGAATTGAGAAACGTAAGCTTATATAAAAAAACTAACCTAAATCTAACCTTTCGTGAATTCAGAAACGTAAGCTTATATAAAAAAAACTAACCTAAACCTAACCTTCCGTGAATCCATAAATGTAAGCTTATATAAAAAAAACTAAACCTAACCTCCCGTGAATTAGAAACGTCAGCTTAGGAACGCACGCTCGCTTCGCTCGCGTGCTTTGATGTAACCAATGGTAACAAATTAAAACAAGGATATATAAAGGTAATTCAGAAACCTATGCTTATATAAAAAAACTAACCTAAACCTAACCTTAACCTTTCGTGAATCCTGAAACATAAGCTTATATAAAAAAAACTAACCTAAACCTAACCTTTCGTGAATTCAGAAACGTAAGCTTATATAAAAAACTAACCTAAACCTAACCTTTCGTGAATTCAGAAACGTAAGCTTATATAAAAAACTAACCTAAACCTAACCTTCCGTGAATCCATTAACGTAAGCTGATATAAAAAAAACTAAACCTAACCTTACCTAACCTCTCGTGAATCAGAAACGTAAGTTTAGGAACGCACGCTCGCTTCGCTCGCGTGGTTTGATGTAAACAGTGGAAAAAAGTTAAAACAAGGATATATATAAAGGTAATTCAGAAGCCTATGGTTATATAAAAAAACTAACCTAAACCTAACCTTTCGTGAATTCAGAAACGTAAGCTTATATAAAAAACTAACCTAAACCTAACCTTTCCTGAATTCAGAAACGTAAACGTATATAAAAAAACTAAACCTAACCTCCCGTGAATCAGAAACGTAAGTTTAGGAACGCACGCGAGCGAAGCGAGCGTGCTTTGATGTAAACAGTGATAACAAATTAAAACAAGGATATATATAAAGGTAATTCAGAAACCTATGGTTATATAAAAAAACTAACCTAAACCTAACCTTTCGTGAATTCAGAAACGTAAGCTTATATAAAAACTAACCTAAACCTAATCTTTCCTGAATTCAGAAACGTAAGCTTATATAAAAAAAACTAAACCTAACCTCCCGTGAATCAGAAACGTAAGTTTAGGAACGCACGCTCGCTTCGCTCGCGTGCTTTGATGTAAACAGTGATAACCAATTAAAACAAGGATATATATAAAGGTAATTCAGAAACCTATGGTTATATAAAAAAAAACTAACCTAAACCTAACCTTTCGTGAATTCAGAAACGTAAGCTTATATAAAAAACTAACCTAAACCTAACCTTTCCTGAATTCAGAAACGTAAGCTTATATAAAAACTAACCTAAACCTAACCTTTCGAAAGCTTACCTAAATAAAAAATCTAACATAAGCCTAACCTTCCGTTAATTCATAAAGCACAGGTTGTCTAAGATCCCTGGGCTATACTCTGTGGTCGTTTCCGCATTCGCGGCATTAATTTTCGTTTTGGCGGCATTAATTTGTTATATGTTGGCAGCATAAACATATGACATACGTGACATGTGTTGAGCTAGTGCATGGCACAGTGTGACATCTGTTGGACAATATAACACATCATATTCATCGCCGTGGGGCACACTGTAAGATGATATTATCGAAAAGGGGAATACTAAAACGAATAAACAAGCATATACACAAACACAATATTCCAATACACGAACAGTTTGGGTTTAGAACGCAACATCCGACCACCATACACTTACTAAGTATGACTGAAGAGATTACGAAAGGTTTAACACAAACAAATCGACAGGCGCCCTCTCTCTAGATATTGAACGCGCATTTGATAAAGTCTGGCACGCCGGGCTTCTCAGGAAGCTAAAACACCACCACCTTCCAGACTCTGCTGTATCCCTCATTAGGGACTACCTCCACGACCGACGCTTTCTAACCACAGTGGAGGAAGCAGTATCAAGCACCAATCAAATAGTAGCCGCAGTCTCACAAGGAAGTCTCTTAGGTCCGATTCTGTTTAATCTTTACATAAGTGACATGCCAGATCTAGTAAGAGCGAACAGATAGATATACGGATGATACTGCCAGAATAATGCAATCTACGCAACCTCGAGTTATACACTTGCGACTACAAAGTGCATTAAACACGCTCGAACCTTGGTTCACCAAATGGAGAACTCAGGTGAACCCCAGAAAAACGCAAGCAATAATCTTTACAAAAAGACTGCTTCACTGGAAAGGTCAAATGCCCTGCAACCCCTAAACTATCAAGGCGAAAGAATTGAATAGAAAGACCAAGTGACTTACCTAGGCCTAATTATGGATCAAGGCTTATCTGGAATAAGCACGTTGATAAAGTCAGAGCTAAGGACAAAGCGCTGTTCTGAATTACTTTGATCTTCATTGAAAACGTTAATAAAAGCCAAAAGAAAGGGAATAAATTACCTTAGGAGTGAGTTTGGAAGTAGATGATGTCTCTTCTACATCTGGTGACCACCTGCCCGCCCGTATTAGGCATTTTACTTTTATAGCAAAATTACAATGTGAAGACAAACGCAGCCATCTTGTTGCTATCGCACATGCGCAATGGGAACTGTCAACCTAAGTGAGAAGTGAAATCCGCGGAAAACGTGATGTGTTGTTACTTCTTCTTTTCCTTCTTCATTTTGTATGAATCATTTCGAATGTTAGACGCACAGATCCCTCGGCTCCGCCCCGTCGTCGCTTCGTGCAACTGCTACACTCCTCTCCTTCTAAATGAAATCACTCATCTAGGCTTTGAGACTGAGGGCCCTCAATACCTCGGCTACGCCTTTAGGCTAAGAGCTCTCAATCGTGTTTTCAGTTATGTTGGGATTTCAATTGTTGGCTTTGAAGACCAACATAATGTAGGTTACTGATGTTTTCAATGAAGACCAAAGTAATATATCATGTCGAAAAAACGAAACCTAACCTCCCGTGAATTAGAAACGTAAAACATTAATAAACCTAAAATAAAAAGTAATTAAGAACGCAGGCTGAGATCGTTGGCGGTATCTTACTGGTTTTGGCGATATTTGCTATTCATATGTTGCCCGCTTTTTTTTGGAGCTAGAGGGTGACATCTGTAGGGCATGTAACACATCATTTTTATCGCTTCTGACAGGACCCTCTGGATACCGGACCTGACACTGACATTCAAAATGGCGGCCATATGTGGCGGGAATTTGGGAAATGCCGTAATCAGTTCTTGTCTACAAGTTGACTTCTCCACAGTAAAATACAATTAATGTGGTGCAGTGACATGTCTTTTGTGTAGATATATGCTTTTGTGCACAAAAACGCTGTCTTTTAAGTAAACTAAATGTATTTTAACATTAAATGAAATATGTAACCTCAAACAACATTCATGCAGTCTACAGTTTTGTATGCTATAACTTAACAGCATTTCTAAACTACAGCTACTTATTTAAAATACAAAGGACATAGTTTTTATAAATTGCAAACACTGTAATACTTGCATGAAACAGAACTGTTGATATTGAGGTTGACACTGATTGAGTTCACTCAAAATTACGTGTCACTATTTACACTGTTAATCACACTGTACATACACAATATTATATGCACAACATATACACTGGATGGCACGAAATGGCGTTGTTTACAGCAATTAGCTATTAAATTTAGAAGTTTTAGAGTTACTTTTGCTTTCACTGAACGCTTTTCATTTATAAGTTTGCAATAATTATTCAAAACTATACCACTTAGCGACTTATAGCATCCTTTACTAGTTTTTGCAGAGAGTCCACACCAACAGACTGAAATATAACAAATAAGTAGTCTTAAACCAGCACCTCAAGTGAAATATATGAAATGCATAACCTTAAACAGCATTGCAAAACAACATTCATGCAATCTACAGTATTGCATGCAACAACGTAACAGCATAAATACGTGGCTGAATTAAAACAAACTGTCAGAAATGCACCATTCTGCAGTTTAACAACTTTCTTGGAACCGTTATAAAAGAACCACCGTAACGGAATTTATCCTTTCTTATAACTAGGTCGGAAACAACGATGTATGCATACAGGTGAATCCTTCGAAGGCGTAAAGTGTTTACGAATTATGAATATTAACCGTTTTGTTTTAAATCTTTATCTTTTGGAAATATGAATGGCATACTCCGGTATATGAGAATAACTGGAACTCATTATACACATAGATACACTCTCAAATACTTATAATTGTTTTATTGTATCTCACAAATATACATAATTTAATATATTTTATAACTCAAATTAACACTGTATATAGCATATTTTAAAATATTTATCACAATTATTTGCACCTCTATTCATTATAATCAAAGTTCGATTTACATCCGGAAACATAATGGCGTTGTAATGTTTTAGGTTAAGTATATTTACAACCAATACGTCCAAACTGTAACAATTTCTTTATTTCACCACAGTAACCGTGACACAAACTATATTCTCAAGTAGGTAAATTAAAAATTGTATAATTATACATTTAATGTAGCCATAACCTACATGTAATATATTAGTAAACATAAGTAACACTTGGAAAGCACAAGGCAGTGAAAACGAATGACTGGGATTATTCCCGTTTCCCAAATTGCTCAAATAAAGGTTTTCAAACACTATTGCTTCGCAAATGTGATTACAAACTGCCGCAGTTACTAAAATACTATAAATCACAGGCATCGGAAACACAATACAGCAGTTGCCGAGTGTAAACACCTCAGGGATCACCACCAACTACCGCCGCCATTTTTCTCAATCTCGAACCCAGTGTCAGGTCCGTTCATTCTAGACGGTCCTGCTTCTGAAGACCAAAGTAAAGCAAAAAAGTCGTAGAAGAATAATAATAGCGGAACAACCGCCGGTAGCACCGGCATAGCTCCTACACCAGGAGTTAAAACTACACTCAATTGAAGAATTCATTAAGAGTCAAAGCTTTAACCTATACAAGCGCAAAGAAAAGAACAACAATGCACCAATACAAGAATTACGAACATATGAAACAAACGAAAACAAGCACAAACGGCCAGTCACTGTTTGACATAACCTTTGACCTGGGAAAACCGGAAATCAACATACAAGAATACCTTGATAAAAATTGAGTTTTATTTATGGACGCTCTTTAACTATTATGGTCGTTAGCGTCTCATTCTATATTGGGCGTGAAAGACTGGTAATTTTGCTCAGAGGTCTTTTTATAAGCTTGAGGTTATTTTACGTGCCGTAAATCTAAGACACGGGGCCATCGACTTTACTTACCTTCTGAAGGAAGCCATGCTAAGGATTTTTACGCCCGAAAAAAATCCATTGCCCTCCGCCGGGTTTGAACGCGCGTCCTCGGGGATAATGGTAACGACTATATCACGGAGGACGACAAGAATACCTTGATGCCCTAGTAATATACCCATAAACAACCCATGACTACACTTACACTACGTGAACATTGATAGCCCTCGAAGTCCTTGTTCTCTGAGCCAAGGCGGCTCCGGGGGATGAGGGCTCCCCGCGAGTGGCACTGGCTCGCACCTGCACCTTCAGGAAGGCAACCCGCCGATCGTGCACTCTACACGACCAAGCTTGAATAAGGGCACGATAAATGTGAAACGACGATGCCAAAATGGCAGAAAAAATCCAAAGAATATTTTAATTATATGACGACTCCATTAGGCGAAGCACTTAAAATACTACAGTTATACAACGACGAAGCGGCATGGCATTTGCTAAGTAATGTAGATAAATGCTATAACGAATTGCAGATAGAAAATCAAAATGTACTAGGAATATATATACCAATTTATGTGTATGCACGCCTAAGTTAGTTATTTCAGGGACGCAGCCACTGGCTCAAGAACCTGGACTCGCGTACAAGAGCAGAGTTGGAATGTACAACGCATGAAACACCAGAGGACGCAGCACTTTGGCGTGGCAGGACCTTCAATACCCAGACTATCCTAACTCCTCACCAGAATACGCCAGGGAGTGTTCAAGGCCTCGGTCATGGATACGTCCTGGCTCCTCACCTTCATCCGACTTAGGCCCTAACTGCCGGCCGATACACCAGCGCCTTGAATCCGCAGGTGCTATAAATTAAATTGAGTTTTATTTATGGACGCTCTTTAATTACTATGGTCTCTAGCGTCCCATTCTATATTGGGCATGAAAGACCGGCAATTTCGCTCAGAGGCCTGTTTATCAGGCTTGAGGTTCTTTTACGTGCCGTAAATCTACGACACGGGACCACGGGCTTTACTTGCGTTCCAAAGGAAGCCATGTTAAGGACTTTTACGTCCGAAAAAAATCCATCGCCCTCCGCCGAGTGCAGGTGCTATAAGCGGTACTGCTACACATCACCTGAATGCTCTCATGTGGAGGGTTTTTAGTAGGGTAGGGCCATGGCTCGCGCAGTGGCAGAGTCCCACACTCCCGCAATGGGGTTAGTACGTAAATGTATTTTTCCTCCACTTGAAAAGAAAGAAAGAAAAAAGCAGAGAAGAAGTTTTGCAGGAATAACTAACCTGAGCACTTTAAATCAATCTGATCTGATTTATTTTGTTCTATGTAACGACTTGAAATAATTAGAAATATGTAAATCTAAAATCAGTACTACAAAATGGACATAACGACTTTTGTTGTAGTTTTGCGTGACAAACACAATGAACAACAGTATAATCCTTAGACGTAACGAGTTCTGCTTCAGTTCCACTTATTCACAACCTGTTTTAGGTGGAATAAAGTGGTGTTTGAAAAGCACACTGTACATCCTGGTACATTGTATGTTTCAAACTGTGGTAAAAGCTTAAGCTAAAAAGTCTATTTAAAGAAATAAAAATGCATATAAACGAGTTTTGCTACTTGACTACTTAAGTAAGGGCTAAACAACCGCAACACACATGCAAGCAGACTATCAATTTGCCATCAAACACTGTTGATACGTAAATATCATTCATTCTAGTCCTATTGAAACAAAATGTCCACGATATTGGTGGTGCCATCTTATTCGAAAGGAAAGAAATTTTCCGGCAAATTGAATAATTTTGCACTTTTATTATTTTACATTGTAAGTATTCCTTCTTCAAGTTCAGAATATGATTGAATATGTAATCATAGAAAGAAAGTGCTGTTGCAAAACTGACCATCCATTGATTAGGAGTGTTACTGCAATCTTCAATACTGGGCGTAGTGTTGCCAACACTTCCTCGGAAATAATGGCTAGATGGTATCTTTAAAAAGGCATTATTTAACAAAAAATGGCTAGATATAATTGGCGTCTAAAATTACCCATATTTTGTTTGCAGAAATTAAACCCCATAAAGATATTCTAAATATTGTAATTGATTAGATAATTCCATAATATTTAAATATTGTAAAAGAAAAATTTATTTAATATAAAATTGAAATGGAATAAGGTATATTTTTGCTAAACACCAACACCGTAAGTTAAATATAACTGATACTGAAATATGAAGTTTCCTGAAATTCTTTAGGTAAAATATGTAAAAACTGACCACTTCCATGTGTCAAAAGTCATACATTTTGGGTGCATACTCCAGAAAGTCGACCTCATTATTAGTATACATTTTAATGGCATGTCCATGACTCATGATAGGAACAGAATACAACTACACGGTAGTGGAGATTCACGTAACATTTATTCCTTTTGCATAGCTAAAGCGCAGATGAAATTATGCTATTTAAGCCAGATTTTGGCTAAAGGGGTTTGTTAGATAGTCTAGATTTCAGGCTATAAGCATTTTACGATTTTATGTGGCTAAACCCTACTGTTAAAATGCTAGATTTAACAAAAAAATGGCTAAGTTGGCAACACTGACTGAGCGTTAATTAAGGGCTTTTGTGGCATGTACGTACAAAAAAAAAATGACACGCGTAGAGCCAGAACTCTGTACCCTTGAAACAGCAGATAAGTGATCTATCAACTATGCCAAACGGTTATCTTTGTATTATCACTTTTAACTGAATCTTACGAAATCTAAAAAATTCCAACAATTTCTATTTAAATTTTGACTTGGGATTGGCAACGTTGTTTCACATCCAAGTGAATCGCTAGTTTTGCAGTGTAATGTTGGCAGTAAAATCACATTTGACTGGTATTCTGTGATGGTGTGATGAGTAGCAGTGCGAGTAGAGATAGAAATAGCATGTTTTTTCTCAGGTATGATCGTATGATATAAAGTACTTTTATTTTAATTCGATGATCTTGCCAATTAGGTTCCTATTTTTCAACTCTCGTAGAAACATAAAGTCATACAGAAGTTCGTCTGATGGTAATAGTGAAATTGTGTAAAAGTCTTATTAGGATGCACTTAACCTAACGAGAATGATTCAATTGGTAGTTATTTTTATCACTTCATGCTATTGCTTCAGGCCGATAGGTTCTAATTACCAGTGACGTTAAACTTAACGTTATGTCGCTTTAAGTCCATCCTAAATACCTGCATTTAATAGTGCGTGTTAGACTTTCACATTACGTCGCGTTAAGTCATTTCACGTTGCGTTAATATTCCTTATCCGGGTAGCACCTCCGATACTTAATAAATTGCTATTAACCTGAATATACGCCTCCTGGTAATCACTGTTCCCTTATAAAGTGCTCATAAGTAATTAGGAATCATAATCAGGTAATTACTGAGGGTGTTTAAGGTCATTTATGAAATATATTGCAATTTTGTTTAATTATCGCACGGTACACAGCATCTAGCAGAACACGGTCTCGGAAGGGACAATGTTGGCGTTGCGGTCGTGATTTCACTTGCAACATTCCACTGCAAAACTAGCGAAAGTGAAACTGGGCTGTCAACATCTGAAAGAGAAATAAGGCTGTAGAAACAATGAACCTGTTTGCTACATCCACAAAGAGAAAATGCACCTAAGCACGTAGCAGTTCCGCACTAGCGTGAGTTTATGGTACTACCTAGTATTCTTGTAAGAAGTGTTTAAACATAGAAGTGATTTTAGTCTGGTAGTTCTTTAGTTAGAATGAAACTGTAAACCCCCCCCCCCCAAAAAAAAAAAAATCTATGTTTAAGTTTAGATTTGGAAGGAATAGTGGATACAAAGGTATATAATAGTCTACCCTGCATCTAAAAATAACTTTTTAACAGCGGTTTTAATGGGTGTGGAATAAAGTTCTGATGGTTGCAATTGGATGACTTTCCCTTCTCTTGTACAAACTATTTTTACAAATGCTTATTTCCCATCTACTTCATGTTAATCGAGGTAAACGTTTGCAGAAATTATCTTACTGCTAATTGTCTTGTAGTTGAAAGGAAATATGGAAATACAGTAAGTAGGCTTTAAGCGATAGTCAAATCTTTTAAGAGCTAGTCACATTTCTGACACGCCATCTTATTACTTACTGATTACGTAATGGGGTACACCAACAAACCTTACCCACGCTTTCATGCCCATTTAGCTACTTCTGCATTGCCTTGCAACATTGCGTTGGCCACATTTCTTTTCTGGAGGTTAGCAATCACTACTTTATGCACATCCGCCATCCATAACAGACGACAGGAGTTATTTTCATTTTACAAAAAGGAGGTATTGCTGTATGATTTTTTAACACTGCATACCTCACAATTACACGAAAACGTCACAAAACGAATGTTGGGTAATTTTCATAACCCTTCGAAGCTCCTACCCGGATAAGGAATAATGTCCTTGTTTGCTGCTGTAGATTCAGATTCGGCAGTGGCCTATCCAAGGTTTTCATCTAAATTTTTTCACCAATTATCTTGTTGCTAAATGGATAATAATTTAATAATTCACATACTTTATTCATGTTTGTAACTTTCACACACAACTGAATATTCATTTAAAGAAAACTCTGTACACATAGCTACACTGTTTTAGTTACCTGACTTTATGGTGTACGACATCTTTGGATTGAACTGTTATTACACAAAGATAAAAATATTTGGCTATTTTGCTTTTAGGTGGTCTTCATTGAAAACACTGAAAAAAGCGAGGAAGGGAGCAAATTATGTTAAGAGTGAATTTATAAGTTGATGTGATCTCATCAATACCTGGTGCCCACCTATATTTAAATATTTTTTTAAAAACGGTTGCTTAACATATGGTGAATACCTTAGTTTTTTATTCTGTGGTGGATAAGATATCACATGCTCAATCATATCCAATAACCCCCTTGTGGCTGTGAAATATGCAGATATTGAAATAATACCCCTTAGTTTCAAAACCTAATGACATGGTTATATTCAAAACGATATATTTTGGTGTATTATTTCTACATGCAATTTAATTAAGCATTAATTTGTGTTTCCAAATGCATTAGGATTAACTTGCAGCAAGATGGTAATAGTGCATTAAAGGAAGGTTGAGCGCAGAATATGTATTCTACCATTGTTGTCAGGTTCTGTGTTTTACTGCGCTCTAATAAGTGTAACGTAAGCTCTGAGTAGAGCATTCTTGGCTCCACCTCTCTCATAAGAACTGTGTAGAAAAGTACACGCTAGCCTTAGACACATTGCTTATGAATTAAAACAGGAATTCCATGCAATGTAAAATCCCAAAATATCCATGCATTCATATACTGTCAAAGGACAATCAAGTAAATAGTAAAAAATACATTAAAATATGCACTATCATTTTTATTCCCAATTCATTAACTCACTTCTCTTTTTGCACAGTTAACAACTAACAACACTTGTAAATGTTTTTTTTTTTGCTTCCTGTTCCCATGCTTGTCATTCAAAATATTTTTGTAGGCAGAAAATGACCTCTCTACATCACAAGAAGTTATAGGCACAAATTTGAACGAACATATTTGTGACAGTATTATGTCAAGTTCTTCATTCATGCTTTCTCCACAAAATACCTTCTTCACTGAACAAAACAATCTGACTCTGGGTTCCGGTTTATGACACTGTCCAGTTTGTTCTTCGCATCTACTCCCACTTTCCTTGGGCATGATTGAGGACTGTATGTCAACAGTTGACACTGAGTCTACCAATGACAGACACCTGGCTTCTGAGTTTGTTATTATAAAGGGCAACTTAGAGAAGTTTGTATTGCTGCACACTAAATCCCACTGCACATATTTTGCATTCAAATGCTGCGTGGGTATCTCTGATACATGCTGCATCTTCTGGCAAGAAACTGTTACTACCTGAAATGAAAGAAGTATTTACTTTATAATTAAATATTGAACTATTAATTTTATTGCAATTAACTACATATTAATTTTAATTCATACCAATGTAATGACATCAAAATTGTCAGAGAAAAACTTTACAGCTTCCAACTTAGTGCCTCATCTAGTAAGGATGGGCTGAGGGGGTAACGGTATCTCAGGTAAACTGCCTTTGTAAGCAGCTACATGTGCAGAGGTTTTGAAAACAAAATATCCAAATGACTAATTTATTTTTACAGCTTTGGGATCATTAAAACTGATATGAACTTAAATCATACACATACCTTTTTAGTTTAGGTTGTCAAATTATTGACATTGTCGTAATTACAGTGTTGCTTCTGCATCATGATGGAGCCCATGAGCAAGACATGTCATGTGTTTTACATTTGGGTAGAATATTTTAATTGCTTTCTCGGCCTTCAGCATGTAGGTAGCAGCGTCCCATAACAGCAAAAGAACTCTGCTTTTGTTTAGATTATTTGGCCACAGAATACCTAAAATATAAGAATCAATTTCTCAGAAAATTGTTTATAAAAATAGAACCTTAAATGAGAATAAAATTATTTAAAAGCTATTCAATTACATCTATTAAAACTTACTTAATCCATCATCAAAGAAACTAGCAATTGTGAAGTTATTTGCTTTTTGCAGGACTTTACAGCACACTAGATGGGATTGACTAGGCCCATTCTGTTATTTTTCTTACTACAATTAGATTAGCAACCTAGTGCCCCGTAGGATCAGTTGTTTCATCTATAGATGTCCATATGTTTGAAGTTCCCAGGTCCTCGTGAATTTTATCCAATACCTGATTAACAAAACAATAACTTTTATTTAAAGGTGAGTCGGAATTGTAACACTAACATCACTTAAGTTTACTCACTTAACATGTTTCGGGAAACCGTTGTTCCCATCATCAGAAGGTTAACTCGTCGACATTTAAATAAATTCAATACACATCACTGTTTCTAGCTTCTTTTCATTACAAAACAATAACTATTTTTCTGTGTGTGAAAATGGTTTTTATTTATTTTGGCATATACATTATATAGGCCTACCTGATTATAAGATTTTGGAACATAAACTTTCTGCAATATTGAGGGATCAGGGACATCTTTTGATACATCTTGTCCAAAAAACCCTTAATATTGGTTTCTGAGTTTCTCAGGTGGTAATTTTGCTCCTACACAAAAGCACCTCACAAATCAATATAAAAATTATTTTGCGATGCCTTATATGTTGTTGTTATTCACCAATGGCATTGGAGATTAATTGATCTGCATCATTTTCCCTCCGGCTTCCCAATATAAAGTCTGTAAGTTATCACTTTTAAGGCCCTTGCATTAGGCGAGATGCTGTTTGTTCAGGATGACATCTTCTTCACAGAGAGTGCACTTGGGAGTAGGTAGGCATCGTATCTTGTAGAGATGTTCTGCGAGGCATATATAAATGACAGGATTTGTGTGTTTCATATTCATTTGTATTTAGCATTCTTGCAATATGTGATGCATACACAAACATGCTGTTCGACTTGAAACTTTTTAGTACATTTTATCTGAAATTATAAAAGATCTTCCGCTTATATGGGTATGATTTTTAAGAAAAACTGGCATTCTTATTTAATTAATTATTTAAAATAAATTTTGTAATGTTTCATAAAGAACAAGTGGCATAGAAAATTTTTGGGAAAAGAATGGCTTACCTCTTTACAACAATAATCACAGAATACAACATCCCCATCTGATCTAATAAAATCCTTTCCTTTTATCCACTGTGCAAGGAGTACACTTCTGGAACTTTTAATTGGAGGCACATTAGAAGCACATTAACAGAGGCAAACTGAATAACTCTGACATTTACCACTTAGGAAGTTCTCACACACACTGCGAACACAGTTTAGTGAATGATATAAGTTTTAGATGCAGGTCTGTCTTTGTCATGTCAGCCACAGTACCTGACTTAGAATGCTGAATTTCCATTGTCGCGAAATCAAAGGCTTGCCGGTGATTGTTGTGGATAAATAATTCGGTTTATGGCAGGCGATAATGCAGAGGGCTGTTATTGAAGTTCTGAGAAAGCCATCCTATTGTGAGAATCTTAACTTTCTATTTCTTATTCCCCCTCCCTGACCCTTTTATTTCTTCAATCCTGATTCCTGAAGCAAAAATAAGGAGCATAAAATTGAAAAAAAAAAACAAAAAACAAACAAAAAAAAATTGAGGTATCTACTCCAAACCATTAAAACATGCATTTAAACTGAAAATAATGTATATTATATGGATAATTGAGTTAAAAATGCCATATAGGTGCATTATGCATGTTTTTATCCCCAAAAAGGTTAAAATATGCATGGAAGAGCTACACATATTTGGAATCAGAAAGTAATGAAATGATAAGTACTAAGTTCGAGCTATGTCCATTGATCTATAAAAACGTGCATTTGCATGGAATTCTCATCTTTACTGATGAGCATAGATGGTGTCAATCTGGAACTGGCTCCAAGTTTCAGAAAACTACTGGCAGAGCGTGAGCCGCTTAACATGTCTGTTGAAACGAAGGAACACATACTCTGAAACAATGCTTTATGCACAATTCCTGTACACTTCTCTTTCTTTCCTTTTGAAACAAGTGGTGCCACGTCACAGTAGGGCTATCGCAGAATCTGTCCCCTGTTAAAGAATACAAATCTAATAGATGCAAATCATTAAATTCTGAAATGTAAAAAATAAACTTGAACACAAGCAGCTCATGGTGTCTAGGTTAGGTCAAAGTTATGTCATTATAATTACTGAAGGTGCTGATTTAGTATCAGGAAGTGTGAAATATATTGTTATATACCAAGGTGAAGCCAAAACGTTTAGCAGTTAAAATATTAAATTTAGCTACCCCGGCATAAACATTGGGGGACGTAGCGGCAGAGGCAAACAAGAGATCCAGGAACTGGCTACACAAATCTAAGGCAGGCATTGGATTTTCATAACAAAATACACATTTAACACATTACCTGTGGTTTATTAAAATTGATAGTGTGCCGCTACATTGTTCACAACAGATTACAGGCAAACATTGGAGGGAGATACTCCACACTATCACGAAAAACAAACACATGCATTCCTACACACATCCACTTGCCCTGAACACACACACAAGACTCACTCTGGCTACTGACGCCACCAGAACGAGGCTAGTCTCTGTACCTGCCTTCGCCCCACATGACTAGGAGGTGAGGAGGGAAATGACGTGCCAGACAAAAATTCAAACTCCCAATCAAAATGATTATACACAACAATGTCATGCTACACAGCAATAATGTGTCTGACATGACAATTCACACATATACGCTGCATCTCTCCCACTCACAATAATGAGGCATCCCCGCCAGAGAGAGAGAGAGAGAGAGAGAGAGAGATAGAGGGGGGAGGGAGAGCGCTTGTCTGGTAACCTTTCCCACCATTGAACCACACCTGCCAAAGAAAAGATAGAAAAACTTATCACACAGATAACTGTACCACTCAATCACCATGACGACACAGTGAAATAGCTGGAACTCTGTAGAATAGGCCTGTGACCGACGGGCCCTGCGGCACAGACAAACCAAGAGGAAGAACACACTCATAGACTTCCATAGTGAGAGGGTGAAAGATTAAGTGTAGCTGGAAACCTGTATGAGTGTGGCTGGGGGAAGTGCCACCATTCTCCAGACGATCTGGGGCTGTTCTCTTCTGTGGAGGTGAGTGTTTCCTGGGGCTACCGACAGACTGGAACTAGATTTGGAGAAAGCATCAGGGTCATATACAAGAAAAGATACACAAAATAATTTAAAATAAAGAGAGTTGAAGGTTGTTACAAAATAAATATTACAACACAAAAGGCAGGGGACACACAAAGGTAATAAAACTTAAATCTAGAACAAGGCCTTGCAAAAAAAAAAAATGTTTTTAGCGCTCAGTTACTGAATATGACTAACAACCATACATGAATACATTTAAAGTAGGGGCACCAAGTCAAAATTTAATGACAAAAATTTTTAGTGTTTTAACATGGCAATGAAATATATAGCTCTTGATGCTTTACAATGAAATCTGACTATAGAAATGGTATTACTGTGAGATTAATACAGGTAAGAAACAAACCACATTGAGACATTGGTACTAAGAATTTAAATATATCCTGAGAAAAAAAATCAATCTACTAGCAAGCTACAATATAGCTACAGACATACTAACTACAGGATCAAATATAGGTAGAGAAACCATCACCATCTATGCTAAGGATCTACTCCCCAAGGAACACACTATGCGCAGTTTTTTTTTGTTTGTCTTTTTTGTTTTTTTTTCACAGATACATATAGCCCCTTATATACTCTCATGGTTGGAGCGTGGACCAAGCCCCAGTCATTAGATTCTGAAAAACACATTCATGAAACAGACACAAAAAAGAAATTAAACGAAAATAGTTTGAACTGACCAAAAGAAAGAAATTATTGTAGTAAACATTATGACATTTATGGATTTCACGACCTGCAAATTTTGGAAACGCGTACTCACCCAGATAAACTTGTAGTGAAGGGACGTAATGTTGCTGCTGGACAGAAGGATGACTCTGTGACCATTTCCCTCTTTCCAGCCAGGGGACAATCAAAAGAGAGATGGTTGCTATTCAGCACAATGATGGTATCTGTAGCAACTGTAAGAAAACTCAAACAGTGCATGAAAACTAACATTACTGTGGATATACAGCAGACACAGTAGCTGACCTTTCCAGTCTTGTCCTACACATTGCTTGTGTGAAAGAACAATTAATTAACTTTGATCTAACAGTTGGTTAAACTGTGATGCCCAGGATTTAAAGTACTTATGACATTGTAAGTTGATATTGGGGTGAATTTGGGATCTCCTGTTGTTTACCAGGCAAAAAATGCAGGTCAGTAGGGAATTTAATCAGTAGGGAATGCATGTTACAATGATAGCTGAGTTGGCTAAAAACTGTGGAAGATATGGGGTTCAAATCCTGTCAATATTATTGCATTTTTCAGCCTGATCCTATCTTTCCTACCTTGCCCTACACATGGCTTTTGTAAAAGAACAATTAGTTACCACAAAATAATTTCATTAGTGAAACAAAGGATCTTAGTGATGTATTAAAAAATTTCTATATTGATATAGCTAAAAGCTTTAGAACCAGTAACCATACACTTGTGGTAAATAGTATCATTGGGCTTTGTTCCATGTCTATCCTCCAGTAATTAGTTGATGGCTTGGCCAGTATAGGCGCTTTGTGGCTATGCAATTCTTACTGAAGAGCTACCATCATTAGAGGGAAAAGCACCAGGAGTTTGAAATGAGCTGTTTTAAGAGAGTGTACATTCTTAATAAAAAGAATAAAGAAAAATAAAAAGGAAGAAATGAGTATGATGCAAGCGGAGGCCATTCAGGCCTGTGAGAGCTGCAGTGAATTGTCAGGTTCCTCTGGTTTCAAGATTTATCTGAAGTTTGGTTTATGTTAATGTGTGCATATATGGATTGGTTTCAAATAACAGGAATGATATCAGAAATTGTGCAGTAAAGGAAGCAGGAGCAAACGTTAGATGCTCACCTAAGCACATTGATGATGGATAGAGTTGAATTCTTAACTGGTATGTTAGAAGAAGTATAAATATTGCTTCACAGATTGTGCTAATGCATTTGGGTTTACAGTTTCCGTTGCGCATGTGCATAGTAATAAAATGGAGTACTTTGTCAATATATTGCAATGAACTTAATATATTAGAAAGTGTCCTAAAAAGGGGAGGGTGCGTAGTTTGCTGGCTGTGTAAGTGTCCACATCTTCTCTTAAAGTCAATATTATACATAGTTTCGTTCCTTAAATCACTATTCTTTATGGTATTAGTTATGGAACTGTTAAAGTATCTTTATTAACCAAAATGTTTCTTCTGTGTTCTTAAGACCTACTACTGATAGTAAGGAAATTAATTGTATTTTACAGAAGTTAGAAAACAAAGGTTTCTCTAGTGACAATAACATACATAATATTATGTTTAAGAAATGTTTACATTAACTAAAAATTGAGTTTTATTTATGGACGTTAACTACTATGGTTCTTAGTGTCCCATTCTATTTGGGGGTGAAAGACTGGAAATTTTGCTCAGAGGCCTCTTTATCAGGCTTGAGATTCTTTTACGCCCTGTAAATCTATGACACAGATCACTGTCTTAAGTTCCCTTCCTAAGGAAGCCATGCAAAGAATTTTTATGCCTGAAAAAATTCATTGTCCTCTGTCAGATTTGAACCTGCAACCTCAGGAACTAGAGCTTAGCAATTGCATGAATATTAAATCTAGGTTTACGATGAGGAATAATTTTGTTTATTATTTCAGAAATTTTTTTTCGTATCATTTTTCAGAACTTTTTATCCCCTAGACCATAGTGGGGAACTTAACATTATCTAGTCATACTAATAATTTTATCATTCAACACAGGTGTGATGCCTGAAATGAGATAGTACCTATTTTTAAAAGTGGTGGTGCAAAGCAACTCTAAAAATAGATTACATAGCATTGTCCAATATGGTTTCCTACAGAAGTCTTGCAAGCTAAATGTGGTAGTAGACTCCCTAGTACCTGCTCCAAAAGCCCTTGATCAAAATGAAATTGCAGCTAGTCTGTTTATTGATGTTAAAGCATTGAATACAGTTGATAATGGTATTCTATAGCAATTTAATAAAGTTGGAAAACGTGGACCAACCTTAGTGGTTTAAGATTTACTCTCAAAATCAAAGGCAATATGATTGTGTTGACAGCGTTAAATCTGATCTAATTAAATAGGATGTGGTGTTCCCCAGAGTTCTGTATAGGGACTATACTGTTCTTAATATTTTAAATAAAAAATTTAAAGGCAAAATAACTACATGATGACATGTCACTATTGTATGCTGGTAAAAATGAAGCACAAAGTTTTGTCAATTTGCTGCCTAACTTATCATAAATGAATGAATTAAGACAAATAAGTTGATACTTGATACAGCTAAAACCAAGTACAAGTTTTAAAACATACTGCCCCATTGTGCAGCATTCACACCTCATTCTTGACATTGAAATAGTATGGGAAGTAAAACACATCTTGTTTCATGATCCATTTATCCCTTTGTTTGAAGAGAAAAATCACATCATTTTTGGTACTATTTTTAAATTAAGAAATATTGGATTGCCTAGATCTTTGTTATAAACATACTCGTACACAACATTTTAGATACATGGATGTAATGTGGCAATCCTGTACTAAAGCTCAACTGAATCAGCTTGAAATTCTGCAAAATAAAGCCATAAAAATAATTTATATTTTGGATAATTTACACCAAATAAATATATTTGTGAACAGACAGATATTCTGCCACTGTAACTGAACCTGGAGTTTTCTATAATCACAAACATATTCAAATTATGGCTAACGTCTAGACTGCAGCATCATGGCTATATGCTGTTTTTGCACTATATTTCAGTGTTTGTGCTTGTGTGGTGGTAGTAACGGAAGCCAATAGAGTTTGATTTGGTCTAGAGCTAGAATTGTTAAATTAGTGATATCTTTGGCATCTATACTAGTTTTGGGAAAAATTGTGATATTTGCAGATACTGCACAAACCAAATTACATGTTACTAACATATGACATTCACGTGTTAAAAGAAAATGAATTTATGTATATCGGACACGAGTCAGTAAGGTGTTACTGATGATGTACCATAGACAAGTCAGTAAGCTGTTACTGATGATGTACCTGATACGGTAATTTGTATCACAAATTACTCAAATGTAAATAATTATTTTAATATGAATATGTATTTTTGTGTAACATTGATTTCAGAGGTTTAATAATTGTAATTATTATTGGTAAATAATAATATACGGCTCTATTGAAACTGTTAACAATAACACAATACTGCAGCAAGGGGGTGAGTTGTTTATCGTTACCGGGAACCAGGAAGTTGCGTAATGTTTCGCGCCTTTTCGGTAAAAAAGCTTCTAGAATGTTCTATAAAAGTAATATGTATTAGTGGTTTTTATTGGGTATTAAAATAGACGCTAATGTTGGCGCGTTTTATTAGCCAATAGCAGTTCATTTATAATCTTTAGGTGTATCTTGAGGCAAGCCTATAAATAGCCAGGTTGAGGTAGCGGGTCCCCCAGTTCGGCAAGATTCTCAAAACATTATACATCGCCCCGCAGTTATACAAAATTCTCCGTACATTCCACGTCAATTCCGCAGTTCAAAAAGATGTCGCCAATCAGTCCTTCATTTTCGTCATAAGTTACACGCAGCAGAAGTACGAGAAATCTTACAAAATATTCTAAAGTTAAATATACAAAGTTGAAGTACGTGAGTTAAAAGTGATAAGACGTTATTATAAACAGTTTCAATATGGCGATTATCTAGATAAATCTGTGAAAGTGTCAGTGCACGTGTGAGACAATAAAACATTATAAAATACATTTCTTCACTAGTAATTTTTGGATAAAAGATTCCTTTTCCGCTTCACAACCTGTAAGACAAACATGCCTACCTAGATAAGATAATAGCTAGCCGGTGGACATTTAAAATTCATGCAAATTGCTAACGCCAGAGGGATCTACGGACCAGACCAAACCAACGAGTGACGTCACACAAGATGGCAACGCAGAAATCAACATAACATTCTCCCATTATATTGGCTTCCACAACGTGGTGCTACAAATACACAAATACAACACTATACATCCTTTCAAATTGGCGCCACCAACGTGGGGCGAAGTAACCAGGAAAGGAAAGATGACCAGGAAAGGATCAGCATAATCAGGACGTGGAACGAAAGCAGCAGTAAAATGATCTACAAGACGCAGATTCCAGAAACGAGGAGCGACAAACGACGCGGATAAGTGGACGCAAAAACATCGAGACAACGTAGATTCATCATAAAACAACGTAGAAGCGACATACAAATCTAGGAGAAAGGGGCAGAACGCTGGACATCAAAGATACATCAGCAGATAGCATCAGAAAGGTTAGAAAAGTATGATTTTAATTTAAAAAAAAAAAAAGGTGTAAAACAAGAAATAATGATGGAGGGAGATAGTGTAACAGTTAGCTGTAATTCAATACAGGTTACAAAAAAAAGCTCAAACAATGTAATATTGGAGGGAGAAAATGTTAGTGCAGAAAGTAAGAATAGAATAGCAAGAAATATTACTATTGATGCTGGTATGATGAAGGAAATGATGGAATTGCTGAAAAATTTGGATGAGAATATGAAAAAGTATTGTAGGGAAACGAGGGAATATATTAGTAAGAATAATAGGAAATCAATTGAAGATATTGGTAGGAGTAATGATGTATTAGAGCAAAAAGTAGATCAAAGCAGTAAAGAAATTGAAAAGAAAGTTATGAAGCTAGATATTAGTATGCCAAAGATGAGAGATGAAAATGAGGAAGTAATAGCAAGTGAGATAGGAGAAATTTCAAAGAAAATGCTAAACATGAGCAAGGAAATAGATAACAAAGAAAGTGAGGTTAATGTAGAAGGCACAGAGTTAGGAAGTAAAATGAGTAGTATTACAAGTGAGTTAAGAGAGATAGAAGAGGTTAGGAATGTAGATGTAAATGAGGCGCAAGTTAATTTCAGAGGGGAGATATCAGAAATACAAAAAGAATCAGTAATGCAAGGAAATAAATTGTACCAAGATGTTCAAAACGAAAACTCCAGTCCAGTACAGTGTAGTACAAATTTGTCAGAGTACTCTCAAATTAAAGAGATAGCAGATGAATTAAAAATGAAAGTTGTTAAAAGATGTGTTGTTCAAGAAACTGTAGATTGTTTTCAAATAGTATCAGGGAAGGAAATTTCATATGAATACAAGAGGTTATTCATTAACAAAAATTTGAAGGTTAGGTTACAGCTACGAGTAATGTTTAGCCACACACAATTTGATCCAGGAGGGTAAATAGCAACGAGATGTAAACTAAATGCTGGATAGGTAAAGACGACTTGCATAGAAATGTATTGGAACATAAGAGGGTTAACTAAATATATATGTCATTTGAAAAGAGAAATAAATTATAAAAAGAAAAAGAGAAATGTTTAAAAAAAAAAAAAAAAAAAAAAAAAATAAATTTTTAGTAACTGTAACAACATTTGAAAATTAAGAATGCAAAGATTGAAACTTAATATGATATTAAATTAAAAGTATGTAAATACAATTCAAAGAGTATTGTTAAAATAAAATTAATAATAACAAAGATGGTAAAAATAATTCAAAACAAATACTTATGTAGCAAACAGAAAAGGTGAAACATTGTCAAGATTTAAGAGATGTAAATATATTTGCAAAGTACAAAATAACAAAAAAATTGGTAAAAATAATTAAAAAAATAATTGAAACAAATACTTATGTAGCAAACAGAAAAATGTGAAACAGTGCCTAGATTTAAGAGATGTAAATATTTGTGTTGAGGGTGAATATTTTGGTAAATATGTATAATAATTACAAAAATCTTAAATGTATAAGTTTTTGTCAACAGCTTAAAGTAAACAATTTGGTAGCAGTGATTAAATAATTATAGTATTTGCTATAAAAAAAAAAAAAATTTGTGATATTAGATTAATATCTAAATTAATTAAACCAGAGCCAGTAAGTAGTGGCGAGATAGGAGATAAAACATATGTCGTGTGTTAAATGCGTGTGAAGTGTTAAGTGAAAGTGATAACGTGTGTTCCAAGATTTAGGAGACTAAAAACAAAATTATAAAATTTCCAAGCAGGTTATAAATGTTTATAATTATGTTTCTAGTGGGGCATATGATACGGTAATTTGTATCACAAATTACTCAAATGTAAATAATTATTTTAATATGAATATGTATTTTTGTGTAACATTGATTTCAGAGGTTTAATAATTGTAATTATTATTGGTAAATAATAATATACGGCTCTATTGAAACTGTTAACAATAACACAATACTGCAGCAAGGGGGTGAGTTGTTTATCGTTACCGGGAACCAGGAAGTTGCGTAATGTTTCGCGCCTTTTCGGTAAAAAAGCTTCTAGAATGTTCTATAAAAGTAATATGTATTAGTGGTTTTTATTGGGTATTAAAATAGACGCTAATGTTGGCGCGTTTTATTAGCCAATAGCAGTTCATTTATAATCTTTAGGTGTATCTTGAGGCAAGCCTATAAATAGCCAGGTTGAGGTAGCGGGTCCCCCAGTTCGGCAAGATTCTCAAAACATTATACATCGCCCCGCAGTTATACAAAATTCTCC
The DNA here is from genome assembly GCA_030765065.1 of Deroplatys truncata. Lineage (NCBI taxonomy): Eukaryota > Metazoa > Arthropoda > Insecta > Mantodea > Mantidae > Deroplatys > Deroplatys truncata. Next base: position 165,998,385 of record CM060979.1, read on the forward strand.
GTACATTCCACGTCAATTCCGCAGTTCAAAAAGATGTCGCCAATCAGTCCTTCATTTTCGTCATAAGTTACACGCAGCAGAAGTACGAGAAATCTTACAAAATATTCTAAAGTTAAATATACAAAGTTGAAGTACGTGAGTTAAAAGTGATAAGACGTTATTATAAACAGTTTCAATATGGCGATTATCTAGATAAATCTGTGAAAGTGTCAGTGCACGTGTGAGACAATAAAACATTATAAAATACATTTCTTCACTAGTAATTTTTGGATAAAAGATTCCTTTTCCGCTTCACAACCTGTAAGACAAACATGCCTACCTAGATAAGATAATAGCTAGCCGGTGGACATTTAAAATTCATGCAAATTGCTAACGCCAGAGGGATCTACGGACCAGACCAAACCAACGAGTGACGTCACACAAGATGGCAACGCAGAAATCAACATAACATTCTCCATTATATTGGCTTCCACAACGTGGTGCTACAAATACACAAATACAACACTAATACACACTTTCATACCATAGACAAGTCAGTAAGGTGTTACTGATGATGTACCATAGACGAGTCAGTAAGGTGTTACTGATGATGTACCATAGACGAGTCAGTAAGGTGTTACTGATGATGTACCATGGACAGCTACATAGGTCAAGTGCATCAAATTGGTGAAAACTGGTTTTAAATTGTATTGTATTATTTATTCTTTAAATTTTTTAATGATTTCTGAAATTCTGTTTGTTGAAGTCTGTTATTATTGTGGTACTCTTTAATATTCACTGTTCTATTATTTTTGTGATTGTTTTTTCAGACTGTCCATGCCGAGCTATTATAACAGAAACACTGCTTCCTATGTCTCTCTCTCCACTGCAACTTGCCAACTGCCCTTTCACAAATTGCTCCGGTAATGTTTTCTTTTTCCAAATTTGCTTTCCTCAATTTCTGTGGTTCTTCCTGATTCTCCAGTAGATTGTGCCGTTCTAGATGTTGTATTAATATGTTTCTGTAAAAGTTTGACCATTTGCAAGAATCTGTTTCGAAAATCCATATTGTGACTGTGTGTGTGAGAGCTACGTGTAGGCTGCCAAGTGCCTCCCGGTTCTACATCAGGGTGGGGCCTTTGATCGGCCATCAGTACAATAGCACATTATATGCTGCTTCCATGTTCCAGGACATTTTTTTCGGCATGTTCTATTTGCCTTCGATTTTAGAACATTCCTCTTTGTGTGTGAGGGATATATAAGGAGCTGCTCTTGCCTGAGCAGTTTAGTTTAGTTCTGTTAAGAAGTTAAATTCAGTCAAGAAGTTGATTTTCGGACAGTTAAGAGGGGTGATGGATGAAGTTTAGTTTTGCACAATTTTGATGCTATATTTCATTTTTTGTACTCATAGCAGGGATATAAAAATATGTAGTTCTGTCAAATTTTGTTTCTCTAAGCCTATTAGTTCTTGAGTTATTAAAAATTTTGGTTTGAAACAATGTGCATTTTTCAAAATCTTATCTTATATGCCTTTTAGAAAAATTACTAAACTTTTTTTGACAATGCCATAGAAGCATTTAGAAAACCTCCAAGCATCGGATTTTCAATATCTTCATTACAAAGGGAGAAAAAAGTTTATATCCATTGTAAAAGCAAACTTTCTAAAATTGTTTCTGTTTCTGCTCACATTTTATTTTTTATTTAAAAAAAATAATGCTCTAATAAAAAATTCCTTACTTAGTTTTGTTAACAACAGTTTTGGGAAGATGCAATAAAATTTTCAGCTTGCTAGCATGTATTTTGTGGATTGCATAAAGTTGTGAATGTGCAGAAACATCAAAAAGATTTAAGTCTGAAAAAATGACAAGATTTTCATGCAGTTTGTTTTTAAATAGCGCAGACCTTTAAATGTTATGTAATAAAGGCAACTTGCAGAATTGTAGGGCTTTGAAACTTTGCATACATATACTTTAATGTGTCTAGTGTTTTTTCATGCAAAAAATAAGAAAAGCATATTTTGACCGAAAAGGGCTGAAATTTCATCCATCATCCCCCTTAAAAGTGGACAGTTTGAGTGTAGTTCATTTGTTAGTTGTGACTCGGGAGTTCAATGGTAACTTGATTCAATGAATCAGTTGTGTTCTGTGCTGAGTGTGTGACAATGTAAAGTTTGTGCTATGCTGAACACCTAAAAGAACAAAGTGTGTTTAGCAACAACTGGTGTTAATATTCTTTAATGATGTGAGAATATCATGCCGTGTTGTATACTAATTCATAAGTCAGAGCCATTGCTTTTAGAAACCAGGAACGTTTATAGAGGATTTGTTTGCTTTACATCTTTCCATGGTTTTACCTTTATTGCACGCCCATCTTATTTCATTGATTGCTCTAAGTGTTTTTTCTAGTTTCCCTTTGTTGTTGTATTTCAGGCATTTCATGGATGTAGCTGTTAGTTCTGTTGCTTGTAGGAAAGGTATTGCTAATTCATTGTTAGTGAATAGTAAATTAAAAATTTTCTATTTGGTATGCCTGGTTCTTTTTTTGTGTATGTATTGTATGATGCTTTTGGTATCTCAAATTTAGTTTCTAGATTGTCTTGATATTTGGATACCATGCTGATTGTAGTTTGGAACCGTCAGTTATCACTGTTAATGTTGCTCCCACTGATGCTTTTTACTGCCTAACTGGTGATAGTGTACTTTGAAATCCCTTGGTTTCTAATGTCTGCAAATTCTGTTTGTACAGCGTTATTGTGTTAAGAGAGCAACTAATATTTGCCTATCTCAAATGCTTTGTCTGTAACAAAGGTTGTGTGGTTAACCACATCTTTGTGCTTTGGATTTAAGTTAGTTTGGAATTTAAATTCATGACTTGTAAAAGTAACACAAAGACAAAGTGCTAGATTCGAAGTATTAAGGTTCCTGATTCAAGTCTTTGTGGAGGTAAGTGAAATTTATATCCTATGAAATTAATAGTAGGTGGTTACAATAACTGCATAACGTAATAATTACGGTGATATGTGCATAAGAAGTAAATAAGGTTAAGAGGAGTGGAATTGTAATGTAGTGATAGAGGAATGGAGAATGTGTGTGATGGAAGAGGTGCCTTATTTTAATACAGTCATTTTATGTTTGGCATTGATCCATGACGTGTAAAAATGTCCCCACATAAAACAGTCATTTTATGTTTGGCATTGATCCATGACGTGTAAAAATGTCCCCACATAAAACCTCAGCTTCCCACACTTATCCTGGTGTAGGATAAAAGCATTGCAAGTTAGTATGTACTTAGAAATTGAAGTGATAAGATCCGCGAGTACAATAATAATCACAGCCAGAATAAAAGTTTAAGAATAATCCGCTAATAAAACAAAATAAGGAAGGAAATAAGAATAAGAAGGAGATAAAAGAGAATATTAAAGATTAAGAAAAGGGGGGAATAAACATTAGTATGAATGAAATAAAGTAAAGTAGAGACACGAATAAATAAATCAGAAGGTGAAAGGAAACACAGGAAAAAAAAAGACACAAGGAAATCTGCCAAAGGGTAAAACACTTTAAGAAATACAGGAAAGGCGAGCAGGAGAAACAGTTAGGCTCTATTGAAATTGTCGGAGACTCGCCGGAAAGCGGAACAATGAAGCGGATGCGCCAAGCACTCAGGCGGACAGAAAATCAAATCAGCCGTTAATAACGTGAAACAGAAGAGACGCTCGCAGAGCATCAGGTTGCTGAAATTTACCCAATAGTAGGAAGAGCGCAAATTAGCTAAATAGCCAATGAGTAATAATAAAAGTCACGTGAATAGTAACGCAAGGGAATGAAACTAGAAAAGAGGCGTGAAATAGATTTTTGTCTAGGAACAGGAGCGAGTTTTCGACACGCGAAACATGGAACACTTTGTGTCGTGAAGAGCTAGGGAGAGGATGTAAAAAAAAAAAACTTTGTGTAGTGTAGAGCAAGGGAGAAGAAGATGAAATATTTTGTGTAGTAAAAGATAGGGAAACAAGCAACGTGTAATATTTTATATTACAACAGGGGAAAGAGATAAGATAGGAAATCGTCATAGTATAACAGTAAGAGATAGGGTAGCTAGGAATGACAAAAGTCATACTGTGTATAATTTAGAAAGAGAACTAACTCAAGGGTAGATGCATGGAAACTATAACGGGAAAACACAGATAGGAACACGTCTTGTGTAAAGGGTCCGGTACGACAACACGTGTGGATCATCAGAATAAATGGGCCACTGAGAGGAGTTGTGAGTATAATTCATCTCCCATCCACACAATCCCTGAGATAAGAATCCCACAATCACTTATCCTCTACCTGAGTAGCCGGCAATAATCTTTCTGTATCCAAAACCCTAAGCCAAGTTCCTACACACCAGAAAACGTTTATTTTCCAAACCCCGCTATGAATCATATGATTTACAGGAGTTGTAACATTGTTGTAATTTTTTAATAATTTGTAACAGTGACTTTAACATTTCTTTGTGATTGTCCCTATTTATGAGCCCCGAGGTTCTATGGGACGTTATACAACAATTAAATGAAATGGCATCCTTCTGGTAGTGTAAACTGAGGATTTAACCATTTTAGTATAATGACTGAGCTTCATAATACCTGCATTCATAAAAGATTCCTGAAGAAAAATACTACTTTAGTGTTTAACCTTCCTGCACAGGTGAAGAAAAGTCAATTTATAGAAGGAAGATGGTCAGAATATCTTACTACGGTGTCTGCTAGTAAGTTAGAATGACATTTAAAGTAGATACTGAAAATGTATGATGTCACTCGAATGATAATGAAAATAAGAGGTTTCTTAAAACTATGCAAGTACTCCTTTGGAAATGCATCAATTGACAGTAATCAAACAAATTAAATTGCTTACTTAACACTAATACCACAAGATATTCTTTGAACTTATCAACTAAATGTGTGTTCGAAATTTGTAAAAGTGACATGTTGTTTGTACCTCCCATTTCTAGTGTCAACAATGTTCGCTGTGCTAGACTTTAAATACTCAGATTATAATGAAATTTGGCATGAATGTACAGTGATTCATTGTAATTCCAGTGCTATAAACAACTACTCCATAAGTATTTAAAATGAGCGCAAAAAGGTCATAACTAATAACATGATTTTGAAAAAAATATAGTGTATCTAATACTTGCAGTGCACTTTACTTCAGCATTCAAGCATATTCCTTGAATATTTTTTATGGCACTAAGCAATGTTTATTTTTAATTCATAACCTAAATTTACTTAAATATTTCTGACTGTATTCAAGAGAAAAAATTTTAAAAGCTTTTTTCTTTTACTCAAATATCTTTTTTTTTTTTTTTTTTAATTTTATGTTTTGGATTTTTCTATTAATAATAATAGGTTATGTTTGTAGAATACATGCTTCAGCAATTATATTAAAAGATTCATTAAAATAGGTTCAGAAGTTTTGAAGAAAAGTGCACATAAGTTTGATAAGTTTAAAGTTATGCAGAACTGCATTTAAAGAAAAGTGGTCAGCTATATGAGCATGACTTAGCTTGCCGCCATATTTAAATGGACCATTTCCATCTAAACCTGAACTGTTTTAATGGGCCATAATTTCCTTCTGCAAGCTCATAGAAACATGACATTTATTGTAATGATCTAAGTGGCGCTTAGAGAATCAGTACCACTGCCATTTCTTGATTATTTTGTTGATTCGGTGGCAATCATGAGCAGTCTTTAGTTTGCAGATGTAACAGAAACATGCAGTATTCACTTCAAAAGCATATTTTTATTGTGAAAATGTATATTGGAAGACAAATTCATTTGTAACACACAATTCGAATTTCAAAGAGAATTCAATATGTGTGACATTCCTACAAAGGCAACAATTTTGTTACTAGTAAGAAAGCTGGAGACAATTGGTGCACTCGTCAGTGAAAGTGGAAAACATAGACCATCATTGAGTGCACAGTCTGTTGATAATGTTCGAAGATACTTAGTGAACTCTCCAAAGAGATTGTTCCATGGATTGAGCCAGGAGACAGGCTATTCATATGGCACATGTTAAAGAGCTGCAAAGAAATTGGGATGACGACCTACAGAGTGCATATGCTGCAGCAATTGAAAGAAGCAGATCATGAAAAACGAATGCATTATTGTCGATAGTTTGGTGTTTTCTTGTTCCATGTCCAGACATTCTCTCCATAATGGATTTACAGATGACACATGGTTTCATCTGTCAGGCTGCATCAACACACAAAACAGCAGATACTGGACTGCTGTAAGCCACCATATCATCCACGAAACACCACTGCATAATGAAAAGATTGGAGTATGGTGTGCGGTGTCAGCTCCACGATTGTTGACCCCATTTTCTTTGATATGACTGTAGACACTGCAGTTTATACGGGCATCTTCAATACATTTGTGGAGTGGCTGGATGATATTGAATTGATAGAAGGTTATTTCCAGAAAGATGGAGCAATGTGTCATGCATCTAAATCCTCCATGCAACTGTAATCATTTTTTTGATAATCGAATAATCTCGAAAGGTATGTGGCCCCCCAGATCACCTGACCTAACCTTGCTGGACTTTTCCTTATGGGGGTATCTTAAAAATAAAGTATATAAGCATAGAATTCTAACTACTGCTGAACTCCATGAATCCATTAGTAACGAAATAGGCAACATTGGCAAGGATACTCTTCATAGAATGTCACAGAATATGGTGAAGCGAGTACAGATATGTATGGATGGCGATGGAAGACACTTCCAACATTTGCTCTGCGCAACAATGTAATCTCCCAAAGTTGCACATGTGTCCTTTTATTATTGGTTCAAGAGTTATGACCCATTTAAGTGGTTCAAGTTTATATGGATCAAACTATATATCATTTTAAAGAGGAAGATTCCTACTTTTTTTTTAAAGATGAAAACAACAAAATTATTTTTGAGCCCAAATCACTACCCAGTCGCCTTAAGCACTGTTAGGGCCAGTTTCACCAATCAAGACTAGATTTTAACACAATGTTAAACTGATTTAAAGAGATTACAATACTCAGCCAAGCCCAGAGTATGTCCAAGTTAAGCTGAGGCAAATAATTTTTATAATTCCTGACACCACTTCAAACATAAGAATATATCTGTGCCATGCATGGTAAGGCAGATAGAAGCATACAAACATAGACTCAACTGTATTTTATATCCATCATTTACAAAATTAAAATTAACAAAATGTGAACTGTAGCTGTTAGTTAGAAAAATAAGTAAGGTAATTATGCAGAAGTTAGGCTGTTTGAAAAAAACAAATTAATTCTTGCTGGTAGATTATTTATGCTGATTACAATTCTACCAGTTGAGTTTTTCAGAAGAGTTTTATTATTACAGTTAAACATTAATTTGTTATATGCATGTAAGTACTTCTTAACTTACTGTTAGTCTTAGAAGGAGCGGAATTTCAGTCGCTCTTGCTGCTGTTACATCATATCTAATTACAGTAACATCAGTTCATATACACACACTAAACCTAAGGCTAACCTTGGGTTAAATCTAAAAAACACATGGCCCCCTTTGTATTACTATGTATGTAGTCTTTGCTCACCTTTTACATGTTTTAAAGCTAACTATAAATTATGATGCACATACAAATTAGGGTGTAACCAACGGAGCTTTCACAACAAACAGAAATGCTAACAATATGATCAGATGAAGCAGTATACCAGTAACACCTCATTTCATTTATTTTTTATAGTGTCTCAACTTCTGCATGATAGTGTAAATAAAGTAAATGAATTGAATTGGTAATTCGAAAGGAGATAAAGAGGAAATCTCAAAGAGGAAGTGTGATATAAATAATTTTCTCGCACCTTTCACTGATAATGGTGTATTGTAATTTTGATAATTTTATTGAATCCATTATCCAGCATGCTTATTCCAAATGAAATGTCTAAAATGTTCTGAGTTGGATGACTAAAAGCTTATTTTCAGGCCTAGAACGACCTCACGGGAGGTAGGTTTGTGTGATTTTTATAATTGTTCTTTTTGACTAGCCATGTGTAGGGACTAACTTGGAAAGTTGAATCAGACTTGAAAAATTCAATTCCACAACTGGGACTTGAACCATAGAACTTTGGCACTCTGAGTTGGTCATCCTCTGTGGTGTAGTGGTTACCATGCTGGTGGTCCTGTGGCGTAGGTTTATGGCATGTAAAGGAATCTCAAGCCTGATAAAGAGGCCTCTGAGCAAAATTGCCTGTCTTTCATGCTGAATATACAGAAAATGGGACGCTACGGGCCATGGTAGTTAAAGAGCTTCTATAAATAAAACTCAATTTAATTTTTATGGCAAATTGCTCACACAAGTATTAAACCTTCTGATTTGATTTAAGTAACAGATGATTAAATCAAAATGTTGCTTGATTTAATCGTCCTGGAGTAGCATCAGCTTTTGCTCCAATTCTTGGAACAGTTCAAGAGTGAATCCTAGTTAACCTTAAAGTTGATACAGAGATATCCTATGTCAAAGGTTGCAACGTTACAATATTCTTCTTGTAATGTTGCAGGTGCTTTATAGTTAAGGACTATTATGGTTAATTTAACTTATTTGCTGCATACAGCTAGTGTGGAAGCACAATTATCAAAACAAAGATTAACCCTAATAGTCATTAACATTGCAAGTTGCTTTTAGGTATATGTAATATTTGAGATTGCCTTAAGGGTTAACCATCACATGTTTCATGCTTCTACAGGTATCTAAAAATTGTATCTGAAGTGGTAATAGCATTGGTATGAATAGGCAAAGATCCATGGTTCAAATCCCAGACATGGCATTGAATTTTCAAAGTTTGATTCAACTTTTGTAGAACTTTAATTGTGAGAGAACAGTGGAGGTCTGTGATAGTTTGAACAGTGGCTGGTGGATTCAAGAAACTGATGGTTAAAATTATAGATACTTAAATATATACACATGTTTCTTTTTCCACAGGCTTGTTTATTAAATTAAGAACCACACCATCAGATTAAGCATCAATTTTGAAATGGATACCAAACTAGAAATCAAAGAAGAGGATCCTCTCTTACATGACATAGCCTCACAGAATGAGAGAAATCTCTTAAACAAGAATATTACAATGAAGACAAACAGTGGTGCTGTGCTTTTGGACGATAATGGTTACCTGGCAGTCAAAACAGAAATTAAATCAGAGACTTCTTTTCCAGATTTTTGTTCACAGAAAGAGAGAGAAAGTTTTACCAATCATCTCTTAAACCAGATTAAGGCTGAGACTGTTACATGCAGCAACAACTGTGAGATAGATACAAAAACAGAAACTGTGGTCTCAGACTTTGGTTCAAAGAATGAGAGAGAATTTTTTCTAGGGGATCCTGTAATAAAGATTAAGAAATACAACAATGTTCATGAAATGGATAACAAAATAGAAATTAAAGAAGAACCTTGGTGGCTCGAAGCAGAAGCTTCACTTGTTTATGATGACATCAAGGTAAGTTTTATAGAAATCTAACTGCAGTTAGAAGTTTTGTTTATTGTGCACTCAATAAAATAATTGAATTTTAAAACCAATTCATATAAACCAAACCCAAGTTCCCTTATTTGTTTGATCAGTAGGAATTACTGCAATTCTATTATTATTATCCCTACCTGTTCTCGCCGGTGTGGTACAAAATTAATAAGGATAAGAGAGAGTTTGTAAATGTGTACAGTGTTTGTCAGATGATGTATTTAAAGTAATGGTGGTGATAGTTATTGAAAATCATAAGATACACAGGGGAAGTTTTGTGGAAATCATACCAAAATATTTTACAATATTGAAGCATCTGATGATCAGCTACACCTGAAGTCAAAAGTGAAATGATTGCTAAATAATGTCAAAATGGAAATTCAATGATTTAAAGACAACAATAACAACCCAGTTATAAAGCTTTAACCCGTTGCTCAAGGGCATGTAAACCCCACATTGGCTGTTGCGGTATGTGCAATAAACAGATTCAACTCAGTTCTCAATTTAAATTTCTGCTTTGCAGATCAAACCTTTATTTTGTGCTTATTTTTATAATACTTTAATGAAACAAAAACTGAATTAAAGCATATTAAGTCTAATATGCAACAACTATAACAAGTAGTCTATTTATTTACAAAACAGGGGGGGGGAAGTGTCTTGATTCCGATTTATGGAGCGTAAAGAGTTCTTACATTTTGTTCTCATATGCTACCATGATTAAACAGTTATTTTGTATTGCAAGCAAACAGCTATTAGTAGCAAGTCAGTTCTTCCTTTCAAGCTCTCTGTTTATAGCTGATCTAATACTTAGCATCTAATAAATCCTGTAAGGAAGATTCCCAAGGTTGTGGGTTAGGATCTGGCTGAGAGGGATGGGTTTTTCTGGGCTTAAAAATCCTTAGCATGGCTTCCTTCAGAAGGGAAGTAAAGCCGGTGGTCCCATGTTACAGATTTATGATAAAAGGTGTCTGAGCAAAATTTCTGGTCTGTGATGCCTATTATAGAATGGGATGCTAAAAAAGCATAGTAGTTAAAGAGCATCTATAAATGAGACTTGATTTAATTTTTTTGTAAGGGAGACGAGTGTTTGACACTGTTAGGAAATCAGCGCACACACATGCTTATTGTTAGTACTAAGAGAGTAGCTTTAATATACACACATTTATCTCTTTAGATGAAGTTGAAATAAATATGATAACCTTTGCATGCCAAATTAGCAGTCTACAGATTGACATGAATCTGTGGTAATCTGTAAGGCTCTGGGGGGGGGGGGGTCTGCAGTTTGAATCCTGCCATGACAGAAACTTTAGATTTCCTCAGTCCTCATAAATGGTAGTAACTGGGGAGATCCCTAAACTTAGGCCTGGAATCTTTACTCTCTCAAATATTTGAGGCCGTCAAATGCAAAACTCGCCTTATCCAGGTAAAACGAATTATCAGAAAATGCGAAAAACTAAAATTAGGCAAACAGCAGAACATTTGAAAATTCTCTTAATGTAATAATATCCAGACTAGACCCTTAAAGATGCATGCATTCTCTTGAAAATCAGACTCAAATAATATGGCGGTAACTCAAAATTTAATTTTGGATATGGCAAGTTTTGCACACAACGGTAGTGAATATGGCAAGTTTTGGTGGAAACACAATACTAAATTACGATTAAGTGCAAACATTTTCGCATTTACTTCTCAGTATTTGTGTTTGACAATGTTAATAAATGACTTCCTGCAATATATGTATAAGTATAACCATTTCTGATTTCATTTTAGTTGAAAAAAGCTAAATTTTCACAATTTTTTCACCAATTTCGCATAAGAATATCAATGAATCACTCCTTTCATAATTTGGTCACTAAAATTGACCAGTTTTCATATCACATACAACTTATGACTTGTAAAATTTATATGTTATGTTTAAAATGTAGTACTAATAACTAATGTTCAAAATCAAACACATCAAATTCTCAGTTGTCCTTCCTCACTATCCAAGAAACTCTCACAAACAGCATTTACTTCTTTATCGTCATTGGCAATATTGTTTTTAGGTACTAAATTCTTGTAAAATATAGGCTTTCATTTTTCTCCCAGTTATCACCAAACGTTATTTTAATAAATTATTGACCTCTAACTTTTCGTCCTTTACTTTTACACCTACATCTAAATTCCTTGCAATATGAATTTCTAAGGTTTTGCCTCGTTTCAGAATGATCTTGCCTACACACAAATCGAAACGATAATTTGCCTCACCTCTCACTAGAATTTTGCCTGAGGTAAAATGTTGTAAAATAATATGTTTAGATGCCTTTAATTTAAAATGCCAGGATCCTGGTGATTTCAATGTTTTCTTTGCAGCATACTTCCAATCTTATACAGATACAGCTGTCCCTAGCCTGATTACCTTTTCATGATTTTTGTAGATTTCAAAATATTCTTCAGGCCTATTGATAGTGTTTCTCATTCTTATTTCTTTCTCTATTAGCCCGAAAACACTATCGGGAGGGATGAATGAATGTCCAGGAATAGGAAAGATCATTTCTATCACTTGCTTAATTCCCTTGGTAAGTATTGCCGTGTTGATGTTTTGCTCCTACAATAATGGACGTCAAGTACTTTAACATTCTGTATGAATTTAATCACAGATTCTTTCTTGTTACTATTTTTTGTGACACGCTGTCTCAACCTCGGAATTCCTTTGGTGCCACTCCAGTTTCAAGGCATCTTTTGTACTCTGTATTTTGATATTTGCAAAATGTCCAGAAAAGTTTTCTGACACACCTGAACTGGCAGATCTAGTACACATTTCACGTGATACTTTATTGTAAACCCCTTCCTAGAATCGTCTTTTATTGCACACTGCTGTCCTCGAATGTTGTCTCTTAAACCTTCGTCACATTTTTGCTTTACGATATTTGCAACCTCTGAGATGTTAATGAAGCAGTTGACTTTAGCAACCAGTTGAACAGTAAGTCAATATAACGCAGTCTTGTTTAATTTTAGAACTGCAGCTGTAGAAGGCTTTGTAGAATTTCCTTATGTCCTTCTGTGTCAAGTTACTGAATTGGAATGACTTGCTGTTGTGATTGCAGCAGGCAAGCGTGGGCCGAGGCTTGCTGAAGGCCTTTAACAATTGAAACTTTATTGTAAACACATCTGCTTATTCCTAGATGAGTCATATCTGTCAGCAATAGAAGAATACTATTTAATTGTAATTCGATCATACATACCTTTCCCTCTTCTCTCTTTCACTTTCAATGCATGGGATGCCCGTTTCTTAGTTCTCCCTTTCCACCAACTTCGGGATATCAGAGGACTCTATAATGACACATCTGCACCTTAGACTAGTCAAAACTAAATTAAAAACAGTTGCAATCAAACAGGACTGCCAATGTAGGGAAATAGAGAAGCAAAATTGCTATATATTTTAGTGCTGGATAAGGCAAGTTTTGCTCTGAATTTTAAGATGGATTAGACAAGTTCTGTATTAACCACCACCATGGATTTGAAGAGTTTTGCATTGAACAGCAGTTTTCGGGGCTCTCTTGAAGGTGTATTAGATGAGTTTTGTTCAAACCGAAAGTTACCATTTCGTAGAGAACTGCAAGAAGTATTGAATCCCATGTCTAATTCAATTTTTGAAATTTTTGGATAAGACGAGTTTTGCACTTGATGGCCTCATTTCATTGCCTGTAATGTCAGGGTCCATCGTCTGTGGTGTCACCTGTAATAAAAACAGGTGATAAACTGTATTAAGTTTATTTAAAGGTGAGTCGGAGTTGTTACACTAACATCACTTAAGTGATGTTAGTGTAACAATTCCGACTCGCCTTTAAATAAATTCAATAACACATCACTGTTTCTAGCTTCTTTTCAAATATCAATGTATTAAGTTTGTTATACTAAGGTCAGCTATACACTTTTCAGCTGTTTAGATAGATAAATGTGCAATGTGATGCTAGAATCTGTTCTCAGCACTACCTGATTTTTGTTTTGGCATATTTGAGATATTTACATTTCAGTTAAATATACATGAGACAAGATTCTCTTTGGTAGGAAATACAAACTTAATACTCCTAGTTCAAATCCTGGCTTCAATTGGTGTTATAGCTTCTAAATTAGATGGCATAGGAAGTGTTGGTGCTTATGAAATAACTTGAGACCATTGAAGAACTTTTGATGTTTGAGAGTTATTTACATTTTGAAGGGGAGTTTTCCGGTTTTGAAGCTGGTGTTGAGGATGTGGGCAGCACTGAAGATGCAGGTATTAGTGCAGAGATAGGGATATGGAATTACAAAAACTATTCCGATATAAAGAGAAACATTTTCTGGAGCACATGTGCTGTACAACATCATGCCCAGCTCACAGGTGATAACCAGATATTTGATTTCTTCATAAAGCTTCTCACTGAAACACTTGCACATAAAAATGTAAAGTTGGTAAAGATCTGACTTCAGAAGGAAAATTAGGACCTGAATGTAAGATAGATGTAACACAGATTCCGATTTAAAGGCTACTTTGTATGATTATTTTAATGCATGTTAGTAGAAAAGCCTACATTACACATGCATTGGTCTACAGATAACATTCTGTCAATTCCAGCTTTTGGGAAATGCATGTCAAACATCAGGTTTTTGTGCATAATGCAGTGTCTTGTCAGATGTCTGTTCATGTCCATATTACCTGGGCCCATTTAGCTTGGATGTCTATACATATCCATATCGCCTGGGCCCATTTTACCCTAAATTATACATCCATATCATTTCATCTCATTTTAGCTTGGACATCTATACACATCCATATTGCTTGGTCCCATTTTACCTTGGATGTCCGTACATGTAAATATTGCTCGGGCCCATTTTACCTTGCGCATCTATACATATCGCCTGGGCCCATTTTACCTAGGATGTTTATACATGGCCATATGCCTTGGGGCCATATTAGCTTCGATGTCTATACCTATCCATATCTCTCAGACCCATTTTACATATGTCTATACACATCCATATAGCTTGAGCCCATTTTACCTGTCGTCATCTGTGGTGTAGTGGTTACCATGCTAGCCTCTAGTTCCGGAGGTCGTGGGTTCCAAACCAGCAGAGGGCGTTGGATTTTTTTCTGCATAAAAATCCTTAGCATGGCTTCCTCCGGAAGGGAAGTAAAGCCGGTGGTCATGTGTCATAGATTTGCGGCATGTAAAAGCAGCTCAAGCCTGATAAAGAGGCCTCTGAGCAATATTACTGGTCTTTCACGCCCAATATAGAATGGGACGCTAAGAACCATGGCAGTTAAAGAGTATCTATTTAAAAGAAAGAAAAAAAAATGTTCACCTTGGATGTCTGCATACATTCATATCACTCAAGCCCATTATACCTTTGATGTCTAAACACATCCATATTCCCCAGGCCCATTTTTCTTTGGATGTTAATACACGTCCATATTGCTTGTATGCATTTTGTGTTGAATGTCTATACAGGTCCATATCACTCGGGCCCATTATACCTTGGATTTCTATACACATCACTTGTGCCCACTTTACCTTGGATGTCTATACACATCCATTTCACTTGGGTCCATTTTACATTGGATGTTTATACATATTCATATTGCTCATGACCATTTTATCTTGGGAGGTTCTGTCCATATAACTTGGGCCCATTTTATCTTGGATGTGTATACATATAGCTTCGGCCCATTTTTCCCTGGATATCTACACTTGTTGATATCGTTTGGGCACATTTTAGCTTGGATGTCTATACGCGTCTATATGCTTGGGCCCATTTTATCGTGGATGTCTATACGCATCCATATCCCTCGGGCCCATTTTACCTTGGATGTCTATATAGGTCCATATCACTCGGGCCTATTTTATCTTGTATGTCTATACATATCCATATTGTTTGCGCCGATTTTACCTTGTATGTCTGCACAGTCATATCTTTGGGCCTATTTTACCGTGGATGTCTGTACATATGCATATCGCTTGCGCCCATTTTACCTTGTATGTTTGTACAGAGCCATATCTTTTGGCCCATTTTACCTAGGATTCTATACTTGTTCTTTTGCCCTGAATATCTATGTATGTCCATATTGCTTTGGCCCATTTTACCTTAGATATCTACACATTGAGGCAGTATTTTATATCACGACACCGTAAATGCCAGAGTAATTGTAGTGTAAATTAACATTATTGTATGACAATGATTTGAGGTGTTTGTTAATTATAAGCATTGTTATGAAATAAGTTTACATGGCCTCACTGAAACTGACAATAGGAGTGGATAACAATGAGCGAGGGGGTGAGTTGTTTATCAATTAGAAGAGACAAACAAATGACGTCAGAGTAGCGCACTTTTCTTTAGAAATGGAGAGAATATCTTACGAACATATGTGTTTGTAATTTTGATTGGATATAAAAATAGACACTAATGTTGGCACGCTTTATTAACCAATAGCAGCTCTGTTATAATGTTTAGGCATATCGGGGTGAGGGAGTATAAATGTTGAAGCCAGAGACAGGTATCGCACAGTTTAAGAGAATCATTCACGTGTTACACGTCCCACAGTTCAACAGAATCATCCACGGGTTAAACGTAGCGTAATTCTACAGAATCTCTCACGTCATAAAGTTAGTTACAAAAATGTGAAATATGCGAATTAATAATCCGTGGCAAATAAGTGATTATAGTTACATTCGACAGTTTCAGTCAGGTGTGTATCAAGAGTAATTATGTGAAATTAATACTGTGTGACGGCAATAAAATTGTAAGAACAAATTCTTTTATCAGTGTTATCTTTTAGTAACAACTCCTTTCTGTTTACACACCCTGTTCAAGAGATTTGCTCGACTGAGTAATAATAGCTAGCCGGAGGACAAAGAACCCAAAAATTCAAAATAGTAAAACAATAACAGGCGTTCAGCAAATAAGATAACACAAACGATACCGCGACAAATTGGTTCCCAGAACGTGGGGTGAAAATAACCAGGAAGGGACATAATAAACAGAACGTGGAGTGAATGGAGCAGTGCAATTAACTACATGACGCAGATCCCAGAAACAACCACCAGAACGACTGATGATGCGGATGAGAGGACATCGTAACTACGAGAATAGAAGACAACTGGGGAATTCGACTACAGGACACCAAGACAGTGAGACGATGCAGATCCATCGTAGTACGACGCAGAGGCGACATATACATCTAGGAGATAGGGGCAGGAAGCTGGACATCAAAGCAACATCATCAGATAGCATCATAAAGGTTAGAAAATTGTAAATTTTTTGTGTATCCTAAAAGAAAAAAAAATTGTGAGAAATTAAATGTTGTTGAGAAGTGGTAGGATTAAGAAAACAATGTCTACTAATAATACTGAAGAAACAATTATGGAAGGGGTAATGTAACAGTTAACTGTAATTCAATACAGGTTACGGAAAAAAAGAGCTCAAACAATTAGGATTTGAGGGAGGAAATATTAGTGAAGAAAGTGAAAATAGAATAGCAGGAAATGTTAATTTTGATGCTGGCATGATGATGGAAATGCTGAGGAATTTTGGTGAAACATTAATTAAGAATAATAGGGAATTAAGGGAAGATATTAATAAGAATAATGAGAAATTAGAGCAAAAATTAAATCAAAACAGGGAAGATATTAGTAGGAGCTTAGAACAAAAACTAACTCAGAGTAATGAGAAATTAGAGCAAAAATTAGATCAAGACAGAGAAGAAATTGAAAAGAAATTTATGGAGCTAGATAGTAGTATGATAAGAATGAGAAATGAAAATCAGGAAATAATAGCAAGTGAGATAGGAAAAGTTTCAAAGAAAATGTCAGACATGAGCAGGGAAATATCTAACCAAAAAAGTGAGGTTAATAATAAAATTGAACATGTTGATGTAAAATGTACAGAGTTAGGTAGCCGAATGAATAGCATTTCAAGTGAGCTAAGAGAGATGAATGAGGCTACGAATGCAGATTTAATTCAGGTGCAAGTTAATTTCAGAGATGAGATATCTGAAATTCAGAACGAGTCGGAAACACAAAGAAATAAGTTGTCTGAAGAAGTTAAAGTTTTGTCTATAGATTTGAATCAAAAACTAACTTCTGAAATTAACAAGCACCAAGCTGTTCAAAATGAGAACAATAAAAAATTGGAACAGACAATAGAAAGTCTGCAAGGTACTGTAAATAGGTTAGAATTGAATTCAAGGGTCAATATATGTGATGTTAATGTATCTGATGTACAGAATAATGATAGAGGTAGTTCCTCAGGTATGACTAATAATGTGAGTGATGCGGCGACTTCATCTATAGTCCACACAGAAACTCGAATGCACAAGTAACATTAGAGAATTTAAATATAGGAATAAGGGATTTGCAAAACTATAATTATATCTTAAATGATTTACCACTTCCAAAATTTAATGAAAACTCCAATCCAGTACAGTTTGTTGCAGACTTGTCAGAGTATTTTCAAATTAAAAAGATACCGGAAGAATTGAAAATGATAGTTATTAAAAGATGTGTGGTTCAGAAAACTTTAGATTGGTTTCAAATTGTATCAGGGGGTGAAATTTCATATGAATCCTTTAAGAGGCTATTCATGAATAGATTTTGGAAGGTTACAATACAGCTACGAGTAATGCTTAGCCATAGACAATTTGATCCAGGAGAGGGAATATCAATGACCGCTTAAAAAAAAAAAAAGCAAGCAAATTCAGGATAAGTAAAGCTGAACTGCAGGACAAAGTATTGGAATGTAAGACGGTTAACGATGTATATATGTCATAAGAAAGGAGAAATAAATTCAGGATAAAAATAAATGTTTAAAGGGATAAAGATAAAGCAAAACGCTTATGTAGCACACAGATAATATGAAATTATGTCTAGAATTAAGAGATGTAAATATATTTGTGTAGAGGATGAATATTTTGGTAAATATATTCAATAATTACAAGATGAACCAGGTTAAAAATCTTGAGTGTATAAATTTCTATGTCAATAATCAAAAAAAGTGTAACTATTTTGTAACAGTGACCTAAATAGTTCAGGGTACAGTATTTGCTGTATATAAAAAAAAATTGTAATGTCAGTTGTATGTATATAAACACATTAGACCCGAGCCAGTGAATAGTGGCGAGAAAAAGGGGAAGATGTATAACGTGTGTAAAATGCGTGTGCAGTGTTACGTGCAAGTGATAAATACCGTGTGGTACAAGATTTAGGAGACTAAAAACCCAATTATAAAATTTCCCAAAAAAGATTGTAAATATTTATAATTATGTTTCTAGTGGGGCATATGAGGCAGTATTTTATATCACAACACTGTTTATGCCAGAGTAATTGTAGTGTAAATTAACATTATTGTATGACAATGATTTGAAATGTTTGTTAATTATAAGCATTTTTATGAAATAAGTTTACAGGGCCTCACTGAAACTGACAATAGGAGCGGATAACAATGAGCGAGGGGGTGAGTTGTTTATCAATTAGAAGAGACATACAAATGACGCCAGAGTAGTGCACTTTTCTTTAGAAATGGAGGGAATATCTTCCCTAGAGCATATGTGTTCGTAATTTTGATTGGATATAAAAATAGATGCTAATGTTGGCGCGCTTTATTAACCAATAGCAGCTCTGTTATAATGTTTAGGCATATCGGGGTAAGGGAGTATAAATGCTGAAGCCAGAGACAGGTATCGCACAGTTTAAGAGAATCATTCATGCGTTACACGTTGCACAGTTCAACAGAATCATCCACGCGTTACACGTCGCGCAATTCTACAGAATCTCTCGCGTCGTAAAGTTAGTTACAAAAATGTGAAATACGCGAATTAATAATCCACAGCAAATAAGTGATTATAGTTACATTCGACAGTTTCAGTCAGGCGTGTATCAAGAGTAATTATGTGAAATTAATACTGTGTGACGGCAATAAAATTGTAAGAACAAATTCTTTTATCAGTGTTATCCTTTAGTAACATCTCCTTTCCATTTACACACCCTGTTCAAGAGATTTGCTCGACTGAGTAATAATAGCTAGCCGGAGGACAAAGAACCCAAAAATCCAAAATAGTAAGACAATGACAGGCGCTCAGCAAATAAGATAACATGAACGATACCGCGACAACATGTACATATTTCTTGGGCACATATTACCTTGGATGTCTATACACGACCATATTGCTTTGGGCCATTTTATTTTGGATGTCTGTACACATCCATATCCCTGGGGCCCATTTTATCTTGGATGCCTACACACATCCATATCGCTTGGTCCCATTTTAGCTGGGATGTGTGTACACACCCATATAGCTTGGGCCATTTTAGCTTTGATGTCTATACACATCCATATCACATAGACCCATCTTACCTTGAAGGTTTATACATGTTCATATTGCTCAGGCCCATTTTACCTTCGATGCCTTTATGCATCCATATCACTCTGCACATTTTACCCAATGTGGCTAGATAACTAAGGTGAGCCACTCCGGGGTGGGAGCTGCCATTGGCTGCCCGCCTGTGACATAAGTGAGAGTGAAGATGAGCGCGCGGAATACATACACAGCGCAGTGAACACACTAAATTCCTCCCGATTAACTCCCAATTGTTTATTATTAGCACGTTCTTCCATTTTATTTTAAAGGTATACTGTTTAAGAGCTTTCTAGAAACATTGTGGGCTAACCATAAAGTAAAACGAATGGAAACTGCATTACATTAGTAATATATTTACGTATAAACAAAACTACTGGAACACATCCAGTACTTCAACGTAAACTGTAGGCGCTACAAGAGATTCAAGCATACATTACTTTAGTACCAAAGGAAAATTTACAACTACTCTAAAGGAATCGCTAAAGGATATGCTGGTGTATTTTTTTTACCGTAAGAAATGAAAACAATAATTCCAGAATACATTATTCTGTTACAGGATTTAAAAATGAAAAAGACATGCCTGCAACATTCCACTTGTACTTGGACCTTCACTAAGTGCATACCCATGCCAATTGGGAATGAACTGCTACGGAACTGCATCTGGGAGCAGAATTTTCTTAACCGGCAAACCTAAAAGTTCACTCTTCAAATCCCATTTATAGTCACTAGGAAGAAAGTGCACTGAACATACACGTGAATTATCAGCGTTAAATTTGTCAGTACGCTTACATCGAGACACCCACACGCGCTTTAATTGCTCATTTTTTGGAAATGTGTGATAATTCACACCAACCGTTTTAATACCGTAATTACAGTATTGTGCTACCAATACATTCTACTCTTAACGTTCTCACTCATTGCACACCGACTTAAACACTTCACCAAAGCAGAGAAAACTGAATCTATATTCAAGATTCTAGTTTAAATATGTGTTTGCAACTTATTTGTTGAAGTGGGGGGGTATATGACTGAGTGATAAGGAACAATGCACTTTCGTACATCTGTTGTTAACAGCTAAAAATATATTATACTTTCAAAATAAAGCCAGAAGCATATTCCCTTCCGATATATGAGTACATCTTGATTTATTGCACTTGTACGTGACTTTTAAAGCGAAGAGAAGCTCAGATTAATATCTGTTGCCTTTTAGCAGTTGAGCGGCATAATTATTTCAAAGGAAATGCTGTTTGCTCTTACAGCCAAAGTTTAACAACCTTTTTCCATCCACTGTGGTTCTGTAAAGGATTATATACCTGGAAAAGCTTGCCATTTTCAGGGAAGAATACCTTTGGCCCGCATTACATTTATTTATATGTGCAGACTTATGAGTCGGCCTACCTGCCAAAAAGGAAGTTCTTTATATTCCTCAGGAATGCGTATTAAACAGTAATTATTGTGAGCAGAAGCTATTTGAAGACCAAGTATCATATAAGCATGATCCGGATTCTGATGACATGCCATCTTTTAATTCTTGCAATAAAGGTATTGCTTAAGTGTACATAAATCCTTATCATGGGTCCAATATTAAGAATATTAGGGATGAGAAGGTCAGTTTTCCCTTTTTTGCTTAATAAGTGCGTATTGCTCTTATTTATATATGACATGGACTGTGAAATCCTCTTCATTCCCAATAAACATTGCATATTCTGAGTTCTCAAAGGAGTTAATGCTATAATTTTGTAAGACCTGTTTAAAAACACAATAAGTTAGAAAATTAATTGAAAATATATTTGTTCTATGTTCTTGTTTGGAGAATCTGAAAAGCAAAGAAAATAATGTTCTTACTTGTTTGAAGAATCTGAAAAGGAAAGTAAGAAAATGTTCTTTTCTTTTCAGATTCTTTGAACAAGAACATTTTCACTGCTCTTTTACTTATTTTTTCTTCTTGTATAGGAGTTATATCAATATATAAATTAATTTATAACTTTCTCTACACTAATTTTAGTAAATCAAATAAATCTCATTTTAGATAATTTTTTGTAATTACAAAGTCATTTTAAAAAAATAATTAGTCATCAAAATCCGCGCCCTGCTTATAAAACACCGCTCTGACCTTATTTCCTCTCATGTATTTACGTTCATCTCTCCTGTATTTGCTCACATAATATTTATTTGTTTCGTAAAGCCTCTCCTGCCAGTTTGGCGTGAAATGTGTCTCATGTTTTATACAAAATAACAAAAACTAAGATACGAGTAAGTTATTGCACTTTCCTTGCATAAATACTAAATAATATAGGCACCTAATTACAATTGGCAAGTTCCTTAGATCTACCTCCTTTTAAAAAGATCAGTGTAATATGTTTCAATGATCGCCAGTGCAATACACTAATACACCTCCTTTTAACAACACCCACTTTCCCGTGGGTGAAAGCATTACATTTGTGTGCTTTTAAGGGTATTGGTTGCGAGCGTATACTAAAGCATACCGGAAAGGTTGTTCTAAAATTAATATCTCCAAAATATTAAGGCTAGACGCATCCTTTTTTCTTACGCTTTCAAGTAGGAAGGATCAAATGGGAACTATGTACAATTAATTGTTCATTAATTAAAAACTTAAAACAACTTTATACTAGAAATAATTAAGAAACTAGGTTTATATAAGCACATTCTCAGCCTAAATAATGAAGCCAAAATATCCAAATTCTGAACACATCATTCGAATTTGCACTACTCTGTAAATTCGGTTTATTTGAAAATTGGAGGATATTTGCGAGACTTGCTGTGCAGATAACTGTTTTTCAGCATGTGGGCACAGTTTCATATGCATAAGTCGATTATTCATGTTTTACCTAGATGCGAAAAAAAAGTCTCGGAAAAAATGCACATATATCAAGTTTTCAGCTATCATGACTTTTAAAGCTGCTATGTTTAAATCATATTACATAATAGCACGATCAACATACAGTTTCTCTCATTAAGCTGCATTTTTCACAATCCATAAAGAAACAATACAATTGAATTTCGAATCAAAGTTTAAGATCCGATAGCGTATAACGTTGAATTTTATATAGCGTAAAACGTATTTTATTTTCGTTGCTAAAATTGGCCGAATAATGTGTTATTGGTTTTCTTTAACATAGTATAATTAAAGCCAAGCAATAGCATAAACTAAGAAAATGGTTTTAAAGCTTGCAACTTAGAGCTTCTGAACAACTTTAATATAACAAATATCTGATTAATATCTTCATGTCTCTCTTTCTTTGAATAACATATATGCTGTAAGTCATCCCTCAAGACCAAATTTCATTATATCGTCAGCTTTTTAGTGAATATTTCAAGGAGAAATGAAATTGGCGCCAGTTGGGCATTTAGCTGTAAAAACACACGTTTGTGTTTATTATTTCCAAGACTAAGTCTAGTTATAGATGCAATTTTGTTTCAAGTAGTATAGGGTCGAAACAGATCGTATAACGAGAATATTATCCGAACTTTCATGCCGAAAAGTACGGTGCAGAATACTGGCTAGCTAAATCTTCACTCTCGATGACGTCATGCAGCAGGCGGACTGAAACCAGTACAAGCGAAAACGGTGCGGGAAGAGACCCCCCTGCATTTTACCTTGGATTTCTATACACGTGTATATTGCTCAGACCCATTTTAACTTGGTTGTCTATAACCTCCATATCGCCAGGCCTATTTAACCTTGGATGTTGTACACATCCATATCACTTTGACCTTTATATCCGTCCATATCATTTCCTTGGACCTCCATAGTCACTCATATCCTTAGGGGTCATTCTATCTTGGATCTCTAAACCCATCTATATCACTTGGCCCATTTTACCTTGGACATCTATACTCACACATATTACGATAGAGGTTTAATATTTCTCCTTTTGTCCCTTAGGATTGTAGAGTCAAAAAATGTCTTAATTGCAGTAAAGGATAAAAAAATCCTGTGATACTAATATTCGAGAAAACTAGGGTGAATATCTTAGTGTGTGTCCTACTGAAAAATATGATTCAGTGATGAAAGTTGAATGTTCTGTGAGATTTCCTTGAGCAAACACACACATAAAACTTTCGCTCTTCATAATATTTTATGTGCATTATTATGTGCAAATATCTGAATAGTTAGAAAAAGAATGGACATAGTCACTTTTTACACTCAGGGTTCAAATTCCAATTATTTGAAATGGAATACAATGTTCTATGAAATATATTGAGATCTATATTGTGGAGAAATGCTGTATTTCTGAAAACATATCCTTCATACTCTACAATGGACTCCATTAACTCTTCAATTATTGATGTAAAATTAAAATTGTAACCATTCTTGTGCGCAAGCCCAGTAGCTTAAACACCTCAATACCCAAGTTATTGGCATAGAAAAACCCTGTTTATTCCTTGCCCCTTCCCTACTGCTGTCTTCACATATATTTCAAGGATTTCTGTCTTGATTTTCCTAAATAATTAAATTGTATATTCTGAATTACTGAACTTCCGTTTACCAGTTTTGAGATCTCTAAAGCGAACTAATTATTTAGATATAAACATTGATTGGTCTTACACTCCATTAACAGAGTGAAATGTCAAATCTTTGTTTCCGTGCAGCTTCTAATATCAATATACCAATTTACAAACAAATCAAAGCTGGTGTTTTAAAAGATAACCATGTTATGTAGGACACTTAACTAACCCTTTGTAGATGACTGTGATACTGTAAATTTGAATTATTCTGTTACAGAATGGGGACTTCCCTCCAGTAAAAGCTTCAAGGTAAGACTTAACCCTTGGCTAATGTTTCAGTTCGAAGTCCACGGCTTCTTGTTTTAAGTTTTCCTTTAATTCTTACACAACTCGCATTTATGTTGTAGATGTTTCGTTGTGCTCTTGAACTGATGCAAATGGGTGTATAATAATCAATCCATCAAATTATGTACCAAAATTTCTTCTATGTCTTTCTTTTTGTAGAGTCCACTGATACTGTGGAAGGTTTTATACCCTTATATGAGGATGGATCAAATACATACCAGATGTTGTTTTCTCCATTACATATACACAGTACTTCGAGGTGCTGTTATATTCCATCCAAAAATTCAGTATCAAGATTTCACTAGAAATATATGTTTTAAGGTCCTTTGAAATCAATTTAAGCATTTTAGGAAAAGGTGTGTGTTTGAGAGATAGGGTGAGAGCAAAATTCAAAAAGGATATGTCCCATAAATACCAAACTTTGTATCAATGTTTTGCATTTTACAAATGTGTAACACATAGGTTTTCAAGAAAATTCTCCTATCCCAAACTGACCTAAACAGTAAAGAGTTTTTGTTTTTTTTATTTCCTCAAAATTGGTTCTGACAATTTTGATTAAGATATCAGTTTTTAGATATGTGTGGAGTACTAAAACATGTCTTGTCTGTGAATAACTTGTTAAGTCGTTTTCGTCCTGAATTAATATTATATAAATGTTACTCGTAAACCATAAGCAAAAGCTTACCACATAAAACTGCAGATCTCATTAAAAACACAATTTATATTAATTCTCTTAGTGGTATTAACCATTTTGGATATGGTTGTTGCTATTGGTTTCAGTTTATTTTGTTTCCTATAATATGTGAGGAAAAGTGCATTTCAAAGTCAGCATATAACACTCCACTTTTAAAGATTTGTTGTTTTCAGCCTCCTTATACCCACAACAAAATGTTCTGTGTAAATGTCCAGGGGCATACTAGAGTAAGTTGATCAAATAGAACCTGTTTAGTTAAATCCTGAGACAGCAGCAAAGAAAATCAGGAATTTAGGGACTATCTTTATCAAGTTAAAACATCCATGGTATGGTTGATCAATAAGTAATTGAATATCCATTGTATTCGTTTAGATTCAAGACATGAGAGTGTTTGTATGTGTTGCAATCAGGAGAGTTGTATAAAGGGAGAGTGCCAGTACTGAAAGCCATGAACATTGTAATTTTGTAATCAGTTAGCACTTGAATAAACATTACCATTAAACAAAATTTGTAATGAAACTTTTTCTGTTAAGATTTATGTGGATTAACTTAAAGCCAATAGAAGGAATGGATACTAGAAGAGAGATAATATGAAACAATTAGGGTGAGAGAAGTTAATGTTGTAGCACACCCTTGGGCTGTTAGCTCTGGAGGTTGCTTACATGGGGGCAATAGACTTAGGTGGTAGAACAGGATGGTACTGGGGTGCTAGGCTCCATGGTAGGGTGTCGGGAAGGGAGAGGCATCAAATAAATAATCAGTGGAGGTGTAAAAGGTTGAAGACTATATTCTGGTATACTTTAACATTGCGATGGAGTACGTGCAACAACTTACGACATAACCCCACATCTCCCCATTGGAAGCTTGTGGCTGGACTTGCTGTGACTGGTTAAATGTTAACTAGTTAGGTTGGGGGTGTTGGAGCCCTGGCGATCATAGTCTCAGCATGGTAACGTGTCGAAGATTGAGAGCCTTTGACCTACATACATGGCCAATATATACTATTGGCAAGCTGAGCAAGTGACCCGGTGTCCTACAAGCCCGAACTTCCTACATTACCACATCTTTCGACACTTCGTGTGATCTAACGCAATCCACAGACCGTGGTTTGAACTCTACCTCTGAGCGGGGGTGGGGGTGGAATTCCGACCTCGGAATAAAAACCAAACACGAAAGGGAGAAATCCCTTTGTCTTAGAGGGTACGTGACCTGTCTCTTTTGAGGACCTTTAAAAATAAGACATTAAAACAAATTAATACTTAAGGCCAAGCACCTTAGGCGACTGACTAAAGTAAAAACTTGGCTTGCTAGTACCTCTTGTCTTCCCCGCTTCTATATAAGACTCGGGAGTCATGAAAAAAGCTTTTTGGGGGTTTGGACATAATAGGGGGTGTGGTTTCGACGTATTGGTCCTCTTGCACATCCATTGGTTTCTTCCTCTGCTCCATATCCTGTCAGGTGCTTGCAGCTTGCCCTTCCTATTCCTGCATTTATTCTGTTGTCTCAGCAAATTCCAAATCTTGCGTTCAATTCCTGCTGCGCTCCCATGCTTTGTTCGTCAGCGATGGCTCATCTCATACTGCCGTTGTCCCCAACGACTTTGACAGCTTCTTGTGATATAAACATCGCTGGCGATCTTTTATTCCTAATGGGGAGTTCTATACCCTCCTCTCTCTCTCTTATTGTCCCCTAGCTTCTCATTGGTTGTTCCTGCTTTGCTACTGCCAGTCATAGTGCGGAGGGGTGGTCTTGAGATGGATTTGTTTTTGGGAACCAGGAGGACGAAAGGAAGAAGAGGGAATTGTATGATTTTAATCCTCAGTGATGAGTCTGGTAACAGGGGTGGGGTTTAAAATTCCTGCGGACTCTCTTTCCATTTCTTGAATTTTGAAAATTGGTAATAAAAAAACTAACGTACCCTTCAGAATGACATGGTGTTCAAGTTCTTGCATGTATTATTTCCCCTCTGTTTTTACAATATTGATTATACATTTACATTTTTGTTTGTATATGTAGTATCTTTAGAGCAGAAAAAACAGGGTTGTACTAAGTAAATAAAGAGGGTAACCGTGCGGTAGTCTGTATGTTTTTCCTCTTTTGACATTCTTGCTGCCTGACTCTTTCGGCTCCGCTGGTGTCTGCTGTTCCATCGTGGTCTAACCGTTTTCTTGCCTTTCCTCCTGCCTCCTCTCCAGGGAATCTGAAACAAAAAATTAAAATGAGTTTTATTTATGGACGCTCTGTGGTCCTTAGCGTCCCATTCTATAATGAGCGTGAAAGACCCGTAATTCTACTCAGAGGCCTCTTTATCAGGCTTGAGGTTCTTTTACGTGCCGTACATTTACGACACGGGACCACCGGCTTTACTTTCCTTCCCAAGGAAGCCATGTTAAGGATTTTTACGCCCGAAAAAAATCCATTGCCCCCTGCTGGGTTTGAGCCCGTGACCTCGGGAACTAGAGGCTAGCATGGTAACCACTACACCACAGAAGACGACGAATCTGAAGCATTTTATCAATTAAACACTTATATTACTTGTTTTTTAACCGCATATACAAACTTCCTTTTCTATTAGCCATTCCTATTTGTTCATCTATTTTTTTTCCTTTTTCCTGTGGGGCACTGTTTTCCTGAGCTGTTACATGCTCTAGTGTGCCCTTCATTTATTCCTCTCCGCATTTATTTTCCTCACTTCTGTCTTCACTCCCTTCTTTCATTTTCAACGCTCCTCACTGCTGACTGGGCACCTTCTAACTCCTCTTTTTTCGTGGTTCTACGGGCAAATCTCTCCCGGGGTGATCAATCCAGAAATTGGTTCGTTTCCCTAAGACTCCCTGCCTGGATAATTTGTGATCATCTTATGTTCTTATTCGCAATTTATTCGCGGGGTCGTATATAGGTCGGCCCGAGAATTTCCCTGTATCTGCGAACACTTTTCGGATGGCTTCTTAACACTCGGGGAGCGTGGTTTGACTTGCCTCGACTTTTGAACCATTAATCCATCTTTCCTCTACCTCATTGTTCTTTGCCAATAGTTATGAACATTGTGGTGGTGTAATTTCTAAACCCTTTATCATATGTTAAATCTTAGCCATCTACTGTGTTTGGGAGCCTTGGCAGTTTGGGTGTTTTCTTGTTATAGGTAATAGTTCCGCTAAATATGTATGCAGGCCTCCAACGCCGTTGTCCATAGTATGTTCGTTTGGCTTCCGGTATAGGCGACATCGTTCCTTTGAAAATGCAATCAGCCGACGTTTCGCTGCAAATATGTTGAGCTTCCTTGGGCTACTGGTACAGCATATGTTATCATGCTGGTCTTTATGCGTTGAACAGATCCGCCTCCTCCTCTCCCATTGGCTGTTGGGTGGTTAACAGCACCGCGCTCTGTCAGTAAAGCTTTCCAGACCGAATTTAGTGGTTTGCCTCTCTCTCTGTTAAGTTCGCTGTTGTCTTTAAAGATTTCGATACCTTCCCCTATAATTCTGTTTTAGCACAAAAGATTTAATCATATCGTACATGTGCACTATGGTCTGATGTTTTCTTCAAGTCATTCAAATGGTCTGATATATCGACAAGAAAAGCCAGGTCATTGACCCAATTTTCGTCTTCCAGTTCATGAGTTAGAGTTTCATATAAATAAATTATCAATAAATTAATTTTTCGCGAATAAAACGCACACCTCTTTCCCCATGAAGTTTGAAATTGTGTTACGCAAATTAAAAAACCGCCGTAGACATTTACCTCTGCTCAACTAGCGGATTTCAGTTCATATTCCAACCTCTAAATAACGTATTTTCCTTTATATCGTTATTGAATTGTCTTCTCCTTTTTATACAAAACAAATTAATTCTTAACTAAAACATTTTAACACATAAATGTGCCAAGCAGTGTCCATATCTATGAATTACATTTCTTGCTTTCTCTTACATCAATTTAACATCACTTGCCTCTTTCGACTCATTTAAATTCTGTGTCAATTTTATTTTTCATACAAATATCTTAAACATGTATTTTAATCAAAATCGTTATAGCTCTGTTTGAGAAAATCACAGCAGTAACGAAAATTGTTCCAAGTAAGGGGTAGTTTGGGGTGGGGGATTTTGTTTTGAAAATCTTTGTGTGATATTCGTCGAAGACGCTGAGCTTAAATACCAAGTGTGGTGTTTAAGCGAGGTTTCTTTTTTTAATACTGGACAAGGGGTCATTTGCTGGTGCGGCAGAGGGAAAACGATTTGCTTGGTTTCCCAAGGCCACCACATTTTAATTTAACTACGCAAGTACGAAACTAATAACTATTAAACACTACTAAACGTAAAGGTTACACTAAGTAAAAAACTATAGCTTCTATGAAAATACAGATACGATTTAACTAAAAGACTGTCATGGGGTACCATGGTAGCCTCTAGTTCCCGACGTCGCGGGTTCAAACTTGGTGGAGAGCGATGAATTTTTTTGGGCGTAAAAATTCTTAGCCTGGCTTCCTTCAGAAGGGAATTAAAGCCAGTTGTCCCGTGTCGATTTAGGCACACAAAGGAATCTCAAACCTCGTAAAGAGACGCTGAGCAAAATTCCTGGCCTTTCATGCCCAATATAGAATGGGACGCTAAGGACCATTGTGACTAAAGAGCGTCCATAAATTAAACTCAATTTAATTTCGGAAGAAAATCATGTGCGCACAGTCATAGCTGCTAAAACATATGGAAGTCAATGAAACAATGGAAATTAAATTTCAAACAACACTTTACTTTGGTGGCATATAGCGACGGACGACCGGCTATGTTTACCCTACTAATCGTTTACAGATAGGTTTGTGGTCAAAGCTTCAAAGTGTGTCTTTCGCTTGTAGGCATCTGTGGACCCGATGAGCGCGATTTCTATACCGATTGGCGCTGAGCACCGACCATCACCCATCCAGTGGCTTACTGCTGTTAACTTAATCAGAGAAACCTCCAGCTCTGAGGCTTCTCCATCATTTCTGTTGTAGTCGCAGCAGTATTGCTCAGAATTACGGGAATGAAATGTCTGCATATTAGTTCACTAATAGCCTGTATATGATCTAGACTTTCTTCACAAAAGAAAACGTATAAAATGATACTGGATTTGCCTATATCTTCAGGGTCTTTCTGACACCAACTTTTGGCAGTTTTGGTGTAGCATTCATAGTAAGCTTTTTTTTTTAATACTTACATAAGTTATAAATCTTGGACAGGGATAAGATAATCTTGAATTTTCGTCCCGTTTGTATATAAGGTTTAAGAGAGAAGAATTGGACTCTGTGATAGATACTGTTGTCACTACATAGTGAGAAGTAATTTCTGCAATAATTTTCCTTGCTATAAATTCTATTATATAAACCAGGGCTGAAAGACAAGTTTTATTGATATATTATTCGGAGCTATAAAAGAAAAGTGACGTGTGTACATCCAGATAAAACATAATAATGATAATAATAATAATATTTAGGTAATTCAGTTTAACATTTGATTAGAGGAAATTCTTTTTTGCCAATGTAGAATCATTTTGTCCAACATTTTCAT
This sequence comes from Deroplatys truncata, assembly GCA_030765065.1. NCBI lineage: Eukaryota > Metazoa > Arthropoda > Insecta > Mantodea > Mantidae > Deroplatys > Deroplatys truncata. The sequence continues at coordinate 166,029,289 of CM060979.1, forward strand.
GTGCATCCTACTTACATGAATAAATGAATGCATACACGCAGACATAGATAAATGATACGTATATGCACCCTAGATTATTTAGAATGCTTGTTTTAGCTCGCTACATTTTGATGTTAATCTTTAAGAGAAGTAAGTTAGAGAAGACAATTTCTCTGTTTTTGGATAATAATGCAATGATGGATTAAGTAATTAGAGAAGTAACTAGAGAACAGGTTCAAATTACAACAAGAAAGTTTCTCTAAAACTAGGATTTTGTTAAAATAGAGGTTGGGGCAAAAGTCATGGCAACTATTTTTTTACTTGTAGATATGTGAACGGATCACAAACGTATATGTGTCGTGTGAAAGTTCTACAGGCATAGTGTGTATGCAGAACAGATGGCTCTATGATAGCTGGTAGTAGGACAGGAGGGCTGTGAAATCAGTCAGTTGACGAGTGTCGTGCGCGCTTACATCAAAATAGCCGTTCTCCGAGGGAGAAATGCGATGGATTGTCACAGTGAATTAGTGGAAGCCCTTGGGAATAATGCCCTACCATACCGTACAGTAGCACGGTGTGTAGGAAAGTTTAGCAAGGACATGTGTCATCCAGTGATGAGCAACTTTCGGGACAACCTGTCAGTGTGTGGACGGACGTAGCACGTGCCGTCATCGAGCAGCTCCTGGATGAAGACAGACGATGGACGCTACTGGAGTTAGAGATGGTAAGTGGCATCGAGAAACGCACCGTCCACAGGATATTGCGTAATGAGTTGCCACTACGCAAAATCGCATCACGGTGGGTACCGCATGCACTGACGTAAGTTCAAAGGTGGGTGCGCTATGCAATATACTCCGACTACCTTGCACGCTGGCAACAGGTCGTTGATCAATTCTTGTCACGAATAATCGCCATCGATGAATTTTGGGCCAGGGTATGTGAACCAGAACTGAAACGTCAGTCCACGGAGTGGCGACATGCTGGATCACCAAGGAGGCAGAAGTTCCGTCAGAACCTTCCCCAGTCAAATTGATGATTATCGTCGCGTATATTGTCAGGTATGTCATTGTTTGCCATTTTGTTCCACATGGCAGAACAGTGACCGCACAGTACTACAGGGACTTCCTGGTGCGACAGATACGACGTGGTGTTCGGGAGAAACATCCGGATCTTGTGGACAGAGCAATAATCCTGCACGACAATGCAAAACCACATAAAGCAATGTGTGTAGGGCAGCTACTGCGACGTTGGGGATGGGAAGAATTGGAGCACCTACCGTACTCTCCCGACATTTTGCCCTGTAACTTTGATCTCATTCGAAAGATTAAGGAACCACTACGTGGTAGGTGGTTTGCAACACGAGAGGACATTGCTAATGCTGTGCGTGAACAGGGCCCCGATTCACACATGGTGTGGCAAACGCTGAGCCAGATAGTATTCAGCGCCTCCCACATCATTGGCAGTGTGTGGTGACAGTAGCAGGGGACTTACTTTGAGGGTCTTTAGGCCCAGGTTTGTCGAGTTAACTGTATGTGTACTGTGTTGTCATTCTTTTGCACCGTGAAGGCCAAATTGCCCTGTTACTACCGTAATAAATTAGTCTGTTACGATATTTCAGTGCTATTCGTTGTGCACACATGTAGCCAACACCTTGTCCTTTCGTCTGTATATGTCACATTTTCCAGTCGGACTGGTATCTTCAAGAAAATAAATATTTGCCATGACTTTTGCCCCAACCATCATATTTTGATAAATATATGAATATTAAGAAATTGATGCCACGAAGATCATAAAACTTTCTCTGGCAAATGAGTATTACTATATTGCAAGGTTTTACAGTGTTCTATGCTTGGGCTGCGCTTATCTCTCCTAATATATGATGACAACTTTTTCTTTCTTCAATTTCTTTCCTTGGTATTACTGCTATGGGTACTTTATAAACTGGATAATTGGGGAAGATAGTTGGTACTCCTCCAGCCTCAAGTATTGTTTAAGAATCTGCTTTGTAATCATTTTCATTAAAGTGTGCGCTACAATTTACAGTTGAATTGGAATGCGTTGGTTTGGTGTCTAATCAGCTAAAGAAGTCTTTGAGCAAAATTCCAACTCTCTCACATCCAATATAGAATGGGACACTAAGAACCATAATAATTAAAGAGCTTCCATAAATAAAACTATTCCATTCAGGAATTGTGCAAAACTACTTTGAATAGTTGCTGTTAAAGCAAATATGGAAGTTGAAGTAATTCTCAATGCTTGTATATGCCACAAATATTAGATTGCTTTTATCATTAACATGTTTTTTATTTGAAGAATTTTATTAAATATCTAATCATATTATCGATTAACAAAGTCAATTCAATTGTAATGAACGACATAGTTATTTTACATGAAGAATTTATAACTACAGTTGATGAGATGCTTATTACTGAGCATGTACGTATTATTAGCAGAGAGATTGTTTTCAGATTCAGTTCTGTGTGTAATCATGCTAAATCGTACAATTTTTCAGATTATGTACGAAAGCAGTTTCTGATCATAGCAGGAGTGAATCACCATTGTCCTCTGCTGAAGTCTCTATAAGAGACTCAAGCTTCTATAATGGAAAGGATCATCTTAGATGTGAAAGTCAGGAAATTGATGTCGCGGAAATACCAACTGTAGAAGAACATGTTCATTCAGAACAGTCTACTAAATGTAGTGATGCGGAAATCTACAGCACGGTTTTATACCATAAACAAAACAATTCGATTCACATGGGCGAAAGGCCACACAAGTGTAACATTTGTGAGAAGAGCTTTACTCATTTGTCAAGGTTGAAAACTCATAATTTGATTCATGAGGGCAAGAAGCCACACCAGTGTAAAACTTGTGATAAGTGCTTTACTCAGTTGTCTCATTTGAAAAAGCATAATTTGATTCATGAGGGTAAAAAGCCACATCAGTGTAAAACTTGTGATAAATGCTTTACTCAGTTGTGTCATTTGAAAAGGCATAATTTGATTCATGAGGGTAACAAGCCACACCAGTGTAAAACGTGTGATAAGTACTTTACTCGGTTTTCTCATTTGAAGAGGCATAATTTGATTCATGAGGGTAAGAAGCCATATCAATGTAATGCTTGCGATAAGTGCTTTACTCATTTGTCTTATTTGAAAAATCATAATTTGATCCATGAGGCTAAGAGGCCACACCAGTGTAAAAATTGTGATAAGTGCTTTACTCAGTTGTCGCATTTGAAAATGCATAATTTGATTCATGAGGGTAAGAAGGCACACCAGTGTAAAACTTGTGATAAGTGCTTTACTCGGTTGTCAGATTTGAAGATACATAATTTGATTCATGAAGGTAAGAAGCCTCACCAGTGTAAAATTTGTGATAAGCGGTTTACTCGGTTGTCAAATTTGAAGACGCATAATTTGATTCATGGGGGTAAGAAACCGCACCAGTGTGGAACTTGTGATATTAGCTTTACTTGTTTTTCATATTTGAAAAAGCATACTTTGGTTCACGAGGATAATAAGCCACACCAGTGTAAAACTTGCAATAAGTGCTTTACTCGGATGTCTTATTTGAAAAGTCATCATTTGATTCACGAGGGTAAGAAACCACACCAGTGTAAAACTTGTGGTAAGAGGTTTATTCGGTTGTCACATTTGAAAAGGCATAATTTGATTCATGAAGGTAAAAAGCCACACCATTGTCAAACGTGTGGCAAGAGGTTTACTCGGTTTTTACATTTGAAAATGCATAATTTGATTCATGAGTGTAAGAAGCCATACCAGTAAAACTTGTGATAAAAGTTTTACTCAATTGTCAAGTTTTAAAAGACAATTTGATTCATGAAGGTAAGAAGCTACACCACTGTAAAACTTGCAGGAGTTTTATTCAGTTATCAAATTTGAAAATGCTAATTTGGTTCAAGACGGTAAGAAGCCACACCAATGTAAACTTGTGATAACATTACCCAATTGTGAAATTTAAAAAGATATGTTTTGATTCATCAGTGCTATAAACTCATACAATTGTTACATTTGTGAACAGAGGATTATTTTTGTACAGTTTGAAAATGCATAATTTGAATCACGAGAAAAGAAACCCACAAATAAATACATATATGAGGACAACTTATTTGTGACATTTTAAAGATATACTTGTAAACTCAAACAACTATACACATGTAGCATGCAATAAGCTCCTTATTGAGATTTCTTCTTCACTTCAAGGCCTAGGCAATATGCCCGTTCCGACTTCACATAATTAGCTCCATCTTTCTGGCCGTTCTACATCTCTTTTTCCTATGGGCTTATACTTGTTTATAAGGGCAGAAATTCTATTTTCATCCATCAGCCTGAGGTGTTATCTCCATTTTCCCCTGTTATTCTTCAATCTTATTTAAACTATAAATTCTCAATTCTACACGGATGTCATTGTATTTGTGTGGTCCCTCCGTGGTGTAGTGGTTACCATGCTAGCTTCTAGTTCCCAAGGTCAGGTTCAAACCCAGCGGAGGACGATGAATTTTTCGGGTGTAAAAATCCTTAATATGGTTTCCTTCGGAAGGGAAGTAAAGTCGGTGGTCCCATGTTGTAGATTTATGGCACGTAAAAGAACCTCAAGCTTGATAGAGCCCTCTGAGCAAAATTACCGGTCCCACGACCACGGCGGTTAAAGAGCGTCCGTAAATAAAACTAAATTTAATTTAACTTGAACAGCCTTAACCGTCCTTAAAAATCTCATTTCTGCCGATTGTATATTATTTGTCATCTTTTCTCTCAATCCAAGAATTATTGCCATAAAGTAGCACAGGCATTGTCATTGTTTTGTATAGTTTTAATTTTGTGTCTTTTCTAACTTTATTTTTTGAAACTTTATTTACAGTCCCACATACCTATACTGAATTTTTTTCTGTCTATGCCCAGACTTATGTTACTACCTAAATAGCCAAAACTAGAAACTTGCTTAAGTACCTTGTTTTCAATAACAATCTTAGATCGAATTGGAAATTTTCTGTAATATGCATAACATTTCTTTTATTAGTATTTTTAATTATGTTTTCTTCCCAATTCATATAATCTACACACCGCTCTCTGCCGTGTTTGAGCCCCCGACTTTGGGAACTAGCCTCTGGTTCCCGAGGTCACGGGTTCAAACCCGGCGGAGAAGCGATGGATTTTTTTCGGGTGTAAAAATTCTAGCATGGTTTCCGTTGGAAGGGAAGTAAAGTTGGTGGTCCCGTGTCTTAGATTTACGGCATGTATGTAAAAGAACCTCAAGCCTGATAGAGGTCTTTGAGCAATATTTCCGGTCTTTCACATCTAAAATAGAATGGGACTATTGCAGTTAAAGAGCGTCCATAAATAAAATGCAGTGTTAATTTTTTTAGAATGTAAGTCTGCCTCTATATTTTGTATTACGATTGTTATCTGCATACAGCATAACATTTAAATAATAGTTCCTTTTCAGCTGTATAGCTTCATAGACTTATTTCTAATTTCTTATATCTTCAACATAAATGTTAAAGAGAGTCGGTGACAGGCTACATCCCTGTCTGACACCTTGATTTTATTATTATCTTATGTCTTTGAAGTGTCTGTTTTTATGATTATTTTGATGTATTCCCTTATGCTTTTAATTACATGTATAAGAGGCATATGGTATCCCCGTTTGATCATTATTGTCCATAGTCTTTCTGATAACCGAGTCAAGAGCTTTATCGAAGTCACGTATCTCTAAATTGACTTCCCGTCGTTTTTCTAAAATTTTCTTCATGCTAAAAATATCGCTGCATGACGTCCCTTCCTGAATCCACTCTGTTCTTCTCCCAAATGATTGTTAATTTTTTTTGAATAAGCTGTATTTGCAAGACATAACTCTATAATTGTTACATTCTTTCTTTGGCCATTTTTAAAGACAAATTTCTTTTGCGGCTTTCTAATCATCGGGGATTTCATTCATTAAATAGCATAACAGACTTACTTTGCACGATGTGTGTCGTCCTCCATGGTGTAGTGGTTAGCATGCTAGCTTCTAGTTCCCGCGGCGCAGTTGCAAACACGGCGGAGGGTGTTGGATTTTTTCGGGCGTAAAAAATCGTTAGCATGGCTTTTCGGAAGTGAAGTGAAGTGAAGTAAAGCCGGTGATCCCATGTAGATTTATGGCACGTAAAATAACCTCAAGCCTGATAAAGAGGCCTCTGAGCAAAATTTCCAGTCTTTCATGCCCAATATGGAGTTGGATGCTAAGAACTACAATAGCTAAAGAGCGTCCATAGATAAAAACTCAATTTTTGTCCCTCCATACTTAATAAGTTCAGCATTTATTCCATTTGGGCCATAACTTTTGCAATTTTTGAAACCTTTCAAAACCTGCTGAACATCTAAATTTATTGAATCAACTGTCATATTATATTGGTGTGTTAAGTATTTGTTGCAGCAGTTTCGTAGTACCACAAATTCTTATAATGTAGCCATTGTTCTTCGCTGATTGCATTAATTCTAGTATTATCTTTTTTTGACCGATTTAATTTCTTTAACATTTTATATGCAAAGTTCTGTTTTCCATGTACATCATTTTCAATATTTGCAATTTTCCTGAGAGTTTGATGTACTTTTATTTCCTTAGCATGGTTCCACTTTTCTTTATACTGCTGCTCTGTTTATTGTGTTCTCTTTTGTAACATGAGTTTGTAGGCCTTTTTTTCCTTCACAGCTTCTTCAATTTCTGCATTCCAAATTTTAAACCTTTTCGTTAACTTTTTCGTCTTGCCAAATGCTTCCATAGCTGCTCGCTGTATGCAATCTTATATATTACTCCACTCTTATTCTACATCATATGAGGAGCATCGTTTCAAACTCCATTATGTCCAAAAAGCAAAATTTTACAGGAAATTCAAAAAACGTAATACTCCTAAACTATGCGTCTTACTGAAATTTTGAAAAAAGCAATAAATATTACTAAACGCTATTATTTATAAGGTGTAAGAATTAAATCACTTTTCAAATGCATTTCATGAAAATGGGGAGGGTGTTGTGGACATAACATGGTTTGAAACAACCACATGGAAAATTTAATGTAGAATAGCAAATTATTTATTTTTGTATATTCATAACATAAGTACATTGAGAACATCTTGATACAGAAAGTACCTCATAGGATTATGAGAATTTTGAAATTACATATGGTGTGAATTAAACAGAAAAACACAATGAGAGAATAAAAATTTTGAAATTAATTGAAAGCAACAATTATTCAATTATCGATTTTAGAAACTCACATAATACATTCAAACATCTTTTACAATCTATACATTCCACATTACTAAACAGTCACACAGTCCACTATTCTGGTCAGTGCCGTCTTCTGCAGCGATGGATTAGATATTTAAGATGTTTTCAAAGGACTTCAAAGCTTTGTCATTTCTCCGGTCATTTCCAAATCTCTTTATTAGTAAGTTTTCTACATCATTTTTCTTTTGTTGAGTGATCCTGCTTCTGGTGGTAGGTACAGCTGTAGGTTCTACAATCGTTTGTGCCACCTTGCCTAGTTTCAACATTGGAGAAAACTGTTTGGAAGAGTCATCAATACGATAGGATAGTTCCATCTTATAACGCAATGAGCAAGTATCTGTTGCGGGAGTACCGAAACCTAGATTGAATTCCGTGCTAAAACTTTTCTTGAAAAACCATTTTCTCATTTGAAGTCTTTGTGGCACATTTGCATTATACAATTTAAACAAATTATTGTTACTGAATTCTGAGGAAAGAAAAAGACGTTGGCTCTTTCTTCTATTATAATGGCTTTCATTGGCTTTTAGATTGGAAATGAAACTGATGGCCTTCTCTCTTCTGGCTCTGTATTGGTCCTTTTTGCAGTCGCTGCCTCTATGCTCTTTGCATCCTTCTGATTTAATCACACAATTGTGTTTAATCGGCACTTCCACATCCGAAAAGTCTTCCAAAGAACTTGGAACATACTGGTTCCGTTCTACCATTTACTGGAATATGCAATAATATTATTATATTCATTATGAAATTACGCAGTTTTCAAGAGGACCTTGTGCTACTCTATGAATAGAGCGGTGTAAATGCTTTCAAAACCATTCAAGTTTACATTTATTAGTATTACATTACACTAACCTGATACTTTACAGTCATAGAAGTTACTGCTCTTTTTCTTCCCTCCTTGGCCTGCGCCTTTTTGGTGACAACACCTGAATCATTAAAGAAAGGCGACTGTCTTGCTCGCATTTGCTCTTGCAAGTGAATATTTTATCTTTGGCCTTGGAGAGAAAATGAGTGGGAATGCTGCAACAATGGGATCTGCCTTCCTTATGCTCACATGGCGGTACAAACTATCTCAGGCCTGGAACTGTATCGCTATTTCTAGTGAAAAAATCTGATGTGTTACACTCACATGACTTTCTCTACTCTTGTACAAAGTATTTTTACAAACGCTTATTCTCCATCTAGTTCATGTTAATCGATATAAACATTTGCAAACTCTATCTTATTGCTAATTTTCTTGTAGATGTAGGGGAAAATATATTTACAAGGGCAATATAGAAAAAGAGTAGCCTTTAAGCACATACATATCTCTTAATAGCCGGTTGCTAGGTGCAGCACCATTCCCTTTGCCACAGATTATAACTCTTTGCATATCCAAGACAAAAAAAAATGAACAACGAATTCCCATTTGAGAAAATAAGTATTGAAAAATTTAAGGGAATAACAAGCAATATCTCGAAAATGGTTCACTCAACAAAAAAAATGTATATGACATAAATTGTGTATTTTAACGCGATCTACATTTTTTGTGTAGTAAAATTTTGTCTATCTCTTATGGTTTACCAGTTATGCAAAAGTCGTTCACAATAAAGAATACTTTTGGAGACATTCCCAGAAAATTCAAGATATACATTTTATTTGTCATAAAAGTATCTTAAACATATGATATTTTAATCAAAATCGTTAAGAGCCATTTTTGAGAAAATTAAAATTTTCGAAAAATCTTCCATGTAAAGTGTACTCTGGGGTGGGGGGATTTTCTTGAAAACCTCCGTGTCGCATCCTTGGAAGATACTGAACCCAAATACCACGTTTGGTGTTTATCCGACTGTTCGTTTCTGAGTTATGCTGTTCACAGACACACACACGGACATGTTTCCAAAAATGCTTTTTTTGGATTCAGGGGGTCTCAAAACATGTATTTCCGGTGAAATCTCGGTATCGAAAGTTTGGGTGGAATACAATACTTCCCCTACTTACTATACGTAGTAGAGAAAGTAAAAAAGAATGAAAATAAATTATGTTAACATAAACTGGGGAAGATATAAGCCTATAAGTATGCTTTCATATCTTTCAATATAAGTGCACCTGCCAAACAATGCTATTATAACGTACTTCAGGTTATTATGTAGCTTTATTAGAATAATGTATAATTACAGAACTTACCTTTCCTCAGACTGAAGCTGTCGCCTTGTTATCCTTTGATTCTGTCTCCTTCGACTACCCTTTGAATTATCTCCAACCAAAACAACTTCATCCATTTTTAAGCAGAACAATACTATTATTTACTGACAGTACGTCACACTGATAGTCCAGCAATAATTATGTACCAGTATAACCGACACAAAACAATTAAACACCCAGGGCATGCAAATGTTGGTAAAGGAGAACAAAACTGGATTTGCACCAGCTAGTAATGTGGACATAATGGGATATGAAACAACCACCATATTTCAAGGTTAATTTACACGGGGAAAAAGCCAGATTTGGACCGATTTAGGTTTATAGGTCGAAAGATCACTTAAGAAACAATGCGAAATTATGTCAAACTCAATTTTGTCCAGGGATGGACATAATGGTGTTTGAAACGACGCTCCTCATATGCGGTTGGAATTTTAGTAAGTATTGCTGTAGTCTCTGTTGATACAATTGTTTAATGAATACATCTTGGATACTTCTGAAGAAGCTGGTTTCCTTTTATTAAAGTTATTCTAACTAAGAGGAAGTGCTCTGAACGTATATTAATTCCTCTATGCAACCTTACGTTTTTTACGTGGTTTCTCATTGTTTAATTTACAATAAAATAATCTATTATTGATTTGAAACCTCTTGCCATCCACACATATTTAAAAATGTCTTCTCCAAAAAAAATCTGATGTGCTACGCTAACATGACTTTCTCTACTCTTGTACAAACTATTTTTACAAACGTTTATTCTCCATATGCTTCATGTTAATCGAGATGTCGATCTTATTGCTAATTTTCCTGTAGATGCAAGGGGAATATGGTAGGTTATAAGCGAGTGTCAAATCTTTTAAGCGCTGGTTGCTATGTGGGGCATTCCAATCTCTTTGCATGTCCAGGACATAAAAAAATCTGATGTGTTACACTCACATGACTTTCTCTACTCTTGTACAAACTATTTATACAAAAGCTTATTCTCCATCTACTTCATGTTAATCGAGATAAACATTTGCAGTGTCTATTTTATTGCTAATTTTCTTGTAGATGTAAGGGGAATATATATTTACAAGGGCAATTTGTAAATACAGTAGTCTTTAAGCACATACATATCTCTTAATAGCTGGTTGCTCGGTGCAGCACCATTCCCTTTCCCACACATTAATACTCTTTGCATATCCAAGACAAAAAAATGAATAACGAATTCCCATTTGAGAAAATAAGTATTGAAAAATTTAAGGGAATAACAAGTAATATCTCGAAAATGGTTCACTCAACAAAAAAATGTATATGACATAAATTGTCTATTTTAACGCGATCTTGTGTAGTAACATTTTGTCTATCCTTTATGGTTTACCAGTTATGCAAACGTCGTTCACAATGAAGAATACTTTTGGAGACATTACCAGAAAATTCAAGATATACATTTCATTTGTCACAAAATATCTTAAACATATGATATTTTAATCATAATCGTTAGAGCCATTTTTGAGAAAATTAAAGTTTTCGAAAAATCTTCCATGTAAAGGGTAATCGGGTGGGGGGATTTTCTTGAAAACCTTCGTGTCACATCTCTGGAAGATACTGAACCTAAATACCAAGTTTGGTGTTGATCCGACTGTTCGTTTCTGAGTTATGCTGTTCACAGACACACACGGACATGTTTCCAAAAATGCTTTTTACTTTCTCTACTACGTATAGTAAGTAGGGGAAGCATTGTATTCCACCCAAAAATTCGATACCGAGATTTCACCGGAAATACATGTTTTGAGACGCCCTAAATCCAAAAATAGCATTTTTGCAAACATGTTCGTGTTTGTGTGTCTGTCTGTGAACAGCATAACTCAGAAACGAACAGTCGGATAAACACCAAACTTGGTATTTAGGTTCAGTATCTTCCAGAGATGCTACACGAAGGTTTTCAAGAAAATCGCTCCACCCCAGATTACCCTTTACATGGAAGATTTTTCAAAAATTTTAATTTTCACCAAAATGGCTCTAACGATTATGATTAAAATATCATATATTTAAGATATTTTTATGGCAAAAAAAATGTATATCTTGAATTTTCTGGGAATGTCTCCAAAAGTATTCATTGTGAACGACTTTTGCATAACTGGTAAACCATAACGGATAGACAAAATTTTACTACACAAAAGATGTAGATCGCGTTAAAATACACAATTTATGTTATATACATTTTTGTTGTTGAGTGAACCATTTTCGAGATATTGCTTGTTATTCCCTTAAATTTTTCAATACTTATTTTCTCAAATGGGAATTCGTTTTTCATTTTTACTTTCTCTACTACGTATAGTAAGTAGGGGAAGTATTGTATTCCACCCAAAAATTCGATACCGAGATTTCACCGGAAATATATGTTTTGAGATCCCCTGAATCCAAAAAAAGCATTTTTGGAAACATGTTCTGTGTCTGTGTGTCTGTCTGTGAACAGCATAACTCAGAAACGAACAGCCGAATAAACACCGAACTTGGTATTTAGGTTCAGTATCTTCCAGAGATGCGACACGAGGGTTTTCAAGAAAATCCCCCCCACCCCAGAGTACCCTTTACATGGAACATTTTTCGAAAATTTTAATTTTCTCAAAAATGGCTCTAATGATTTTGATTAAAATATCATATGTTTAAGATATTTTCATGACAAATAAAATGTATATCTTGAATTTTCTGGGAATGTCTCTAAAAGTATTCTTCATTGTGAACGACTTTTGGTAAACTGGTAAACCATAAGAGATAGACAAAATTTTACTACACAAAAGGTGTAGATCGCGTTAAAATACACAATTTGTGTCATATACATTTTTGTTGTTGAGTGAACCATTTTCGAGATATTGCTTGTTATTCCCTTAAATGTTTCAATACTTATTTTCTCAAGTGGGAATTCGTTATTCATTTTTTTTTGTCTTGGATATGCAAAGAGTATTAATCTGTGGAAAAGGGAATATTGCTGCACCTAGCAACCAGATATTAAGAGATATGTATGTGCTTAAAGGCTACTGTATTTCGATACTGCCCTTGTAAATATATATTCCCCTTGCATCTACAAGAAAGTTAGCAATAAGATAGAGTCTGCAAATGTTTATCTCGATTAACATGAAGTAGATGGAGAATAAGCGTTTGTAAAAATAGTTTGTACAAGAGTAGAGAAAGTCATGTGAGTGTAACACATCAGATTTTTTTGTCTTGGATATGCAAAGAGTATTAATCTGTGGCAAAGGGAATGGTGCTGCACCTAGGAACCAGCTATTAAGAGATATGTGTGTGCTTAAAGACTACTGTATTTCTATATTGCCCTTGTAAATATATATTCCCCTTACATCTACAAGAAAATTAGCAATAAGATAATCTGCAAATGTTTATCTCGATTAACATGAAGTAGATGGAGAATAAGTGTTTTTAAAAATAGTTTGTACAAGAGTAGAGAAAGTCATGTGAGTGTAACACATCAGATTTTTTTGGATTCAGGGGGTCTTAAAACATGTATTTCCGGTGAAATTTGGGTATCGAATTTTTGGGTGGAATAAAATACTTCCCCTACTTACTATACATAGTAGAGAAAGTAAAAAGGAATTGCATATTTTCAGTTTATTGCATGTGGCGAACTGTCTTAACTCCTGACCGTTATCATTAATAGTTTGTTCTTCGAAAGTGCCTATTACTTCTGATGTTGACCGACATCCTTTCTTGCGTTTAGATCATCGCAAACTATAACAGTTTGTCTCATTGGCTTTATTTAATTCGTTTCGGATGTTACAAAACTTCTGAATCTCTTCTTTCCTCCCTTCATCTGATTCATATACACCAATTACAGTAAGATAACCTCTCTCTATTCTGAATTTGCATGTGCCAATTCATTTATATAGCTATAGTTTAATATCATATTTTTCCATTTATTATTAACTACTATTTCTACACAACTACAGGCTCTTCTGTTTTGAAGAATCCCACTGTATATCATGTAATCTTCATATTCTATTGCCCCCATTAATTTTTTTTTAGTTTGTTATGTTTACTATATTAATTTTGAATCTTTTAATACCTTATTCAATTCCTTTATTTCCCAAACCTGTCACGTTCCATGTTCCTCTCTTTACTCGAACCAGAATTGCCAATCGTTTATCCTTGATATACTGCAAAGGTAGTTTACTAACTTATTGAGATTTACAGTATGCAGTTTTCTTTATAAGGATAAAGTTGTAAAATGCTCTCGTGTTCTTGCTTTTCTCTTCGAATTTCTGCTGATTTTCCTTAAAACTTCAGTGTTCAAGTGTAAGGAAAGTTTTATGTGGCTGTTCAACAGATTACAATCTGCACCAAACTCAGAGCAGCAGCAAATGTAGACAAACTCAGATGTATTATCAACACTGGCGCTGGAATTACAAAGCTATGCATTACAATAAATTAGCGCCTACAATTTTTAAAGCTTGTTTTCTGCTAAATGTTAACACCACGTGTGCATAATTTACATAAATCAGCAACCATTAAGCTTCACTCATGTTTTTAAAGATGTTAAAATATGAATATTTTGACGACTCAATATCCTTATCTTCAGTTTTCTTGTTCACTTTGTGCTCATTCGCGTGCTTATGGTTGATCCTGCTAGGTAGTGGATTTTTTTTGCAGAGTACGAGGTCTCTTCAAACAATTCCAGAACTTTGTTCACAACATTTTTCTACGCTTACCTTTTACTTATTGTGCATGGTCTCCTTCGAAATACTGTCCTCCACAATTGTTACACCGCTCCCAACGCCGTTTCCACTTCCGGAAGCAGTCTTGGTACACCTCTTTCAGGATCGCGCCAAGCGCCGTCTGCGAATTTTCTTTTACCTCGCCTATCGTTGCAAATCTATGTCCTTTCAACGGGGTTTTCAACTTTTGAAATAAAAAAGGTCCGCAAGAGCCAGGTCTGAAGAATACGGAGGATGAGGCAGCACAGTAATATAGTTTTTTGTGCAATAGTCACGCACCAAAAGGGATGAATGTGCGGGTGCGTTATCGTGGTTCAAGGACCATGAATTGTCTCGTCACATTTCAGACCAGTTCCTTCTCAGATTTTCTCGCAGGCGTCGCAACACGTCCCTATAGTACCATCGATTAACAGCTTGTCCCTGTGGTACGAATTCATGATGAACTAATCCTTAGAAGTCAGAATGGCTTTGACATTTGACTTGACCTGACGAGCTTGTTTTGGTCTTGGAGAACCTTTCTAGACTCATTGTGAAGATTAAACCTTGGTCTCAACATCATAAACATAGACCCACGTCTAATCACCAGTTATGATTCTCTTAAGGAACATCTCGTTCTCTTTCGCGCGATCCAAAAGTTCTCGCAGATTGCGAGGCGATAGTTTTGACTAATGAGTCGTGGGACTAACTTGTCGGAAACACGGTGCATTCTAAGATGCTTTGTCAGCATTTTATGACATGATCCAACTAAAATGTTACATTCTTCTGCAATCTCTCGGACAGTCAGTCTCCGATTGCCACGCACAATTTGGTTGACGTTCCTGACTTGAGCGTCGTTGGTAGACGTCGAAGGGCGTCCTGAACGAGAATCATCTTTAACGTTTATCCGGCCATTTTTAAACTGCGTGAACCATTCGTAACACCGAGTACAGCTTAACCACTCATCACCGCAGGCTTTCTGCATCATTTGGTGCGGTAAAGGTTTTCTTGCGTTTAATGCAAAATTTAATGCAGACGCGTTGCTGTAACTCTGCCATCTCGAAATTAGCAAACCGTGCGAAACAACGTTCTACTCAATACAGCACTGAACAATAATTATCAAGACATAGAATAATGAAACTTCCTGAGTTACATTAAACACTGGCGTGTGCAGGGATGCCAACCCATTTCGTTCCAATACTCCATTGGCGCGAAATTACGAATGTTCCGGAAATTTTTGAACAGATCTGGTATGTTTTATAGAATAATTTGGCGAACATGTCTGTAATTGAATGACACTGTTGTAAGTTGGTTTATATAACACTACATCACTTTATAAATTGGACATATATCGAGAGCTCAATTGCTCCCATCATCAACCTCGAGCAATGACTCTTAGAGCATGTTCCATTTTATAAAAGGTAAGAAATGTAGTTTCAATGAACGACCCTCAATAGCGTTATAAAACTGTTTAATACATATTTCTATATAAACTTCATTTGAAGGAAGTGGAATGCTACCAATTTATATAGAGAGATTATGTTTCACCTGGAAGAGTATACATAGCTGCCTTACTCAAGTTTACTGCTATGTAAACAATGTAGTTTAATGCAGCCTGATCCAGTTCCAGAAATTCAATTGACTTATGTTGTCACACGGATATATATATATAGATATATATATAAGCTTTATGATACGCCTTGTTGTAACAGGCAGCATTGGACATTCTAAAGCGGTCATCAAGTATTTAATAATCCAGCTTTTAACAAACTAATTTCTTTAAATCTAAGAAAAAATCCCGTACCTGTCTGGAAATTCAGTGTGTTCTCTTGACAGTCGGTTTTCACATTTGTTGTACGTGGAAGTCCTTTGTTCTAATATGAACTTATCGGCCAACATTTCATTGAGGTGATAATCTTGTTACACAGAAATTATACAGAAATAAAAAACGCTCACAGTAATGTCTACTTGTCTAATAATGCATGTGGTAGGACCAATCAGACTGAACCGTTTGTATATTACAAATGATACATGAATACGTATTGTGACTGTCCAGTTTTTCCAACTACCACTTCTCAGTTCTTACCGCCACTGTCCTAAGTTCTTTATATAGTTCAACTTCATTGGGAGTTCATTTCACTAAGGTGAACTAGTTCAGTTCGTCACTTCGCTTCCTTTGTGACGTAGCCTCTTCATGCCTGGCGGTTCACTTCACTCAGGAATCGAATACAAAACCTCCATAACCCGTCGCTCTGCATTAGCACTCGCACGTCACAAGCTGTTGATATCCTTCATGACAGTTATTACGTGGTAGCTCACTTCCATTATGTCATCAACTCGCTCGGAGAATCCCTCTGTCACACTCGAAACACGCTCACTTACTGACTCAATAACGTTACTGTCGCCATTCCTCACCTTGCACCGACTCGACTGCCGCGAGAGCGCTCACTTATATAGTCAGTGGAATATTTCCACAAGGTTCTCGAACATTCTAGAACTATTTCGACGCACTTCTGGGAGAAGAAAAAGCTTCCGGAAAGTTCTAGTTATCTTCCGATAGCGCGCCCGATGTTTACACTGACGAGCACAGTTATCGTTGTTTACACCGGCCGCTCGGCACCGATCTCCCGATAACCTTGGGACATAGCTGCTGCGTTACACAGTTCCCATGTTAGAGCTGTCGTATCAAGTAGCTCCGCGATATAGGGAAAGCCGATCAAGATATCAGCACTTTACCACATCGTTAATACGGGTGATTACTTTATACGGGCCTATCCACGAGCATTGCAGCTTCAGCAACTTCCCTAGTAGAGCCATACGAGGTCACCCTTCTGGAATCCGGCTGTTTCCCAGATGATCATAGCGTATTTTCATTCAGTAAATTGCCAGCTTCTAGTTCTTCCTGACTAAATGGTGGATATCCTTTAGCCTATTCGTTAGAGGCCATATATAATTCATTGCGGGCTGGTCAGTATCAGGGGGCGTGACGAACAGATCACAAGGTAGCCGTAGCTCCCATCCGAATACCATGTTGCCCTGTGGCATGCCAGTGGACTCGTGTAATGATGCTCGGTAGGCCAGGAGGAATAATGACACGTGCACTTCCAATCTCCCTGATGGCTAGATACCATTTTCCGTATGTGCTCCTCGACCGTTTGAATATAACGTTCCTCCATTTCGCCCGACTGTGGATGAAGGGCAGTGATACGGGTTTTGTGAATCCCAAGGCGCTGGAAAAGCATTCGCATAAGATTCGATTCAAAATTCATCCCTTGCTCACTGTAGCTGCCGGGGAATCCTGAACCGGCAAGAGTGCCCAACAGTGCATTAGCTACGGTCGAAGCCTCTCTTAGGAATCCCGCAAACCTCTGGCCACTTGTCCTCCGGGTGTAATGGTTACTATACTAACCTCTAGTTCCCGAGGTCGCGGGTACAAACCCAGCGGAGGGCGATGGATTTTTTTCAGGCGTAAAAATCTTTGGCATGGCTTCCTCCGGAAGGGAAGTAAAACCTGTGGTCCCGTGTCGCAGATTTACGGCATGTAAAAGAACCTCAAGCCTGATAAAGAGACCTCTGAGCAAAATTACCGTTCTGTCACGCTCAATATAAATGGGACGCTAAGGATCACAGCAGTTAAAGAGCATACCTAAATTAAAAAAAATAAAGTTCTTGATGCCGCACCCAAAACACACTCGCTCATTGGCTCGACTTTACTGACGCCACTCTTCACCTCGCACTGACACGACTACTGGGAGAGTGCTCACTTATATAGTTGGTGGAATCTTTCCACAAAATTCTCGAACGTTCTAGAACTATTTCGGCACACCTCCTGGAGGAGGGTGGAAGAAGCTGCCAGAAAGTTCTAGTTATCCTCCGATAGCACGCCCGGTGTTTACGCTGCCAGCGCAGTTATCCTTGATACCGAACCTTGGCGCCGACCTCCCGATAACCTTGGGCCATAGTCGCTGCGTCACAATATGCAGCAACGTGACCCACGGGCACCTGTTATTTCCCATGCTCTACCAGCTAAACTGTACCTACCTGTTCAGTAGATTTCATACAAGTAGAATTTGATTTACTGTTGCTCTTGTTGAACATATATTCATAACTTGCCAACAATCTTTTAGGAACATTTTAATACTAAAGATGAAATGATTAGAGATGTTTCTTGAAAGCAGTGTGATTTAATGTTTATTCCAAATATTAAATAGGATTTGTTCAGAAAAATAAATATTGCAAAACATCAATATAAGCCATACCTTAATATTCAAGTGTGTAATATATTGTCTTGAGTACAATTTTATGGCGGCAGACAATTTCGTTTGAATTTACTTTTTTTCCGTTCTGCATTACCTAATCAGAGATTTCAGAAATTTCTTGTTGGACTTTTAATGTATATCCAGATAAGAGTGATACTTCCTAAACACCACTTGAAACAGCTATTAAAACCCTCACTGAGATTTGTCTGTGCCAGTTGGTTAAGCTGTACTGGTCCATCAGGTATCGTGCATCTGACTCGAGGCCATCATCCTCGGATGTAAGTGACGTTGAAATAATCCAGTATACATATATCTTCACAAGCATCGTACATCAACTCCTCGTAATAATTGTGTACTTCCTTCTCTGGAAGAAAGGCGAACAATGTAAGAGTTTGAATATTCATTTGTTGGTTGATGGGATCTGCACATAGTCCTTTACTGTGTGCACGTGCGTGCGCGCGCATATTATAGCAAGATCCTTTTGTAACGGTAAGTCTTCGTTTTCTATGCTATTTGTAGCTCGACGGTATGCAGAGGTACAAGTAACTTTTGAAACAAACAAAAAAAATAGAAAACTAAACAAGGTATTGATAACTTTTGCTTTCTCTACCATTTTTTTATATTTCCTGCTACATATCCTTGTTTAAATGTATTGATATGAAAAAGTTTTAATAAAATAAAATTAAAGGTATTGATACCTTATATTTTCTCTACCACATAATGTACAGTATATATATTAAGTATTATATTAAGCCGAAGCGGTTATATTGCTTATGATTTTATATATTTACCAAACATTCCATATCATTGGCTATGTTTACCATAGATTTTTTGTAAATGTGATTTATTATATTTTCTTGCTCATTGTGGTGTATTCTATAATGTAGATATTTGTCGAGTTGAAAATGAGAATGAGGGAATCTTGGCAATTACTTATCTCGGAAACTGTATAACAGGTAGATGCTAAATTCTGGAATATGAAAGTAAATAGGCGCATTGTAGATAAAGTGTAGAAGAATGTGATGTGGAAACATATTATGTTGAAATAAAACAGTGATGAATAGAATAGTTTTCTTTTTATATAAAGAGAAATTCAAAAAATCAAAATGCGTTTAGCCGTACCAGGACCTGAGGAAGGAGGGATACAAGAGATCTCAGCTCATACAAGGATACTACAAAGATTAAGGAAACGGCCGCAATAATTAATTATAAAAATGACTCAATTCACATCCCAACATGGAGGACTCGAATAGCGAAGAAAGGAAGAATACACCCGAAAACACGGTGATGATAGATATATGACAGAGAAGCAGAAGACCTCCCGACTTCGAAACACTAGAAAACGACGATGGATGAAAGGACAGGGAGAATCTACAACATCCAGACGACAAGGACCTCGACGAAAAAGTCAACAAACAGTAGAACATTTTTTTTCTTTCTTCGATATATGTTGCGAAATAAGAAACCTTTAAAAACTGTGCAAACGAGTAGAGAAAACGTAGAAGTAGGAAGGTCAGAAAAAGAGAGAGGTAATTTAGTAAACTAGGAAGAAAATGTAATAACGGATATGGAGATAGCTGATGCAGCAAGGGCAGAAACATCCCCATCATATATAGTGAAATTAATGATAGAGATAAAACAGAGTAAAAATGTCATTTGAATAGAGAATAGAACGGGATAGAAGAGAATGTAAGAAAGACGTGGAAATAATAAACATTAATTTAAGGTATGTAGAAAAAGAAATGAAAGGATCTAAGAATGCCTTAGAAAATAAAATACCAGATAGAGTAAATAAAATGAGTAATTTGGGCATTGAGATGAAAGAGAATGAAGAGATAGTAATATTAGAAATGAAATGACAAGATGTAAAAGTAGTTTAGAAGGCAAATAAAAGGCGAGAAAATAATTTCATCTGACTGAGGAAATAAATAAAATGAAAACGCGACAAAACAGCTTAGAATTAAACCAGGAAGAGGAAGTAGAATGGGTTGAAAAGGGATTAGCGCAAAACATTGCATTTGCAATAAATAAAAGTGTGAATACTCTTAAAGGAGAAAATGCACAACAGCAAGTAATCACAGGTATAAGTAAAAACCAAAGTAAAATGAGAGATGAAGTAAACAGAGTTAAAATCAATAATTTACAAAAAAAGATATATACAAAACCTTAAGTTTTGATTGCATTATAG
Source organism: Deroplatys truncata (assembly GCA_030765065.1). NCBI lineage: Eukaryota > Metazoa > Arthropoda > Insecta > Mantodea > Mantidae > Deroplatys > Deroplatys truncata. The sequence goes on from CM060979.1 coordinate 166,049,867, forward strand.
GCGCAAAAAGCATGTGTAGAAACTAATGATGAATCTGATGTAAATAATGTAGAACAGAACGATGTAACTCACAGAAATGAAAACACACATACCACGCATGTAATGCATAACACATGATACACAAACAATACATGAAATCCCACCACTCACATGCGACGAAGAGATAGCAGCTGACTCAAAACTATTCGTAAAAGAAATACAAGAACTTAGAATAAAAAAATCTCCAAGGAATTGAGTATGGTGATAGTTAAGAAATGATTTAAAAAGTATTGGAATGACTTGGATTGACATTGGCGGTACACGAATGATATTTGCCTTTTAGAAATTTATTATTGTCAGGATATTGGGGTCCTGCTAAGCAAAACCAATTTCTAGTTCGCAACGGGAAGAAACGAATCATTAAAAGGGCTATATTTGGTGGATTACTTCAGGAAATTTGCAAGCGATGGGAAATTGTTGGGAGCAAACTTAACAGAGCCAGAGTTAATTTTAAGACATGCTCTCGCTTTTCTTTAGTTCTGGATCCGTACCCGTGTCAGCTATGTTTTTTCTTACGCTACGAGTTGAAAACGCATGCGTTCAGCTGTGGGTGAGTAGTTTCGTGTCGCACTATGCTTTTAGTTTGCCACCTCCATTGTCGAACCCCAAGCTGACGACGATTTCTGACCAACGAGCCAACACGGTTTACAACACACAGTCATTTTAGATGAATAACACAACCATTCTCTCCAAATTCTGTCATATCAGTGTGAAGGTTTCGTAACTTCTAGTGGAGAAGGATCTGTTTTCCTCCTTAGCATCTTTTGTGAATGGCTGATAAGGATTTTGTTTGACAAAGAACCTTTTAGTTTCATCTACATCTAACTGATGATTTGCAATATCATTTGAATACTCTGCTCCATTAATATGCCTAATTTTACATATGGCAGTTTGTAACAATATTTTTCGCTTTCACATTGTTGTATCACTTCAGAAAAGCACTTGTAACGCTGCAAACTTTTGTAACCGTTGAGCTAGCACCAAAAGGTTTACTTATTTTCACTAATGTGTTGGTTTCTTTTTCTAATTTTCGCTTCCTTCTTTTTTGTGCACCACTTAGATGTTCATACTTAACTTTAAACAGGTTCCGTTTTTGTGATAAAGTATACAAATAAATACGAGAAACGTTGAACTTAAAACTGTAAAAGTCAAGTTTGAAAAACATCACACCACTTAATGATATACCTATTAACTTCCCGCAAATAGAACTCGTCCGAGACAGAGTTGGCTTTTGGTTGGTCATTACTACACGTCATCGTATTCTACAATTCACATTGTTGTCGAATAAATGTGCATAATACCATCTCAGCTACACCACACATCAACGTTTCTATCTCAAATATGTTATGTTGGTAAACAATTTCATCGCCATTGTTTTGTAGTAACTAATGCGCGTTCCTCTGTGACGACTAAGGCAATTGCCGCAAACTAATAAGCGAGACCGCAAGGATAAGCGTTGTTTATACTCTCTTACAGCTGTGCAAACTCAACTCAGCGTTGACCGATTCTATGAAACCGTCTTTATCTGACCATTTCTGTGCATACTGGCATTTGGTTTGACTATATTTTATACATATATCTATATATTTGAATTTTTATATTTATTTTTACTCTTAGTAATATTTTATTTGCTTTTCTGGGGGCCCCTAAAGCCGCGGACCCGCCTACATTGCAAGCCCTGCAGGCTGTAACGTTACGTCTCTGCTTTTTATCTTCTCTTACAAATTGTATGTTAAATTTAATATCGTATCTACTTAATGTCTGTGGAATCTTAGAACTTCTTTCCTACATTGCAACGCTGAAAAAGTACACAATGATGCATGTGCTTCACAAAGAGGTAGAACAAGTGAAAAAGAGATGACGCTGTGTACTTCCGGGTGCGTTCAGTAGAGTTTAGCATAGCGAGCTCCTGCTAGCTAAACTGCGGTGGGGATGTGTGCCGCTGTGGGAGGATTACTCTGGTCAGATTCATACCGCGGTGAGGTGAAAGTCCCTGAAGTATTTAAGAGAATGGTGCAGAGGCTAATAATCAGTTTGGATTTAAATCTCTTCATAGCGCCAAGGAACTGCCACACAGATTTATCAACTTCATTGGAGACGGGTAGAGACATTTTTAACGTACGGCAGCATATTTTTCGGGTATTCAACAGGCTTTTGACAGCCTGGCATGACGGACTTCCGTTTAATTTAAACAAACGTTCGGTCTCAGATGTGCACATACATTCTTTGCAAAATAAGCAGGGCATTTCTAGAACGTCACGATTAACATTATTCACTTCCCCAAATATCAATGCAGGAGCCACTCAAGGTTCCATTTAGGGTCACTTCTCTACTATTATGTTCAAAATTGCCAATACATATTTTATGCAGACGTTACTATTATTTATGCCAAACGCTAGGACGTTGATCACGCTTACGTAAAAGAGCCTCTGAGCAAAACTTCCGGTCTTTCACCCCAGTAGAATGGGACGCTAAGAACCACATCAGTTAAAGAGCGTCCATAAATAAAACGATTTTTTGTTGTTGTTGATCACGCTTGCCAACTTCAATCCGTCTTAGATGAAATGATGCAAAGGTTCACAAGATGGAGACTGAAAATCGACGGGTGTAAATCCAAAACGTTTGCCAAACGTTTTCCGCGGTTAAGGAACCTTCTTTCAGTCCAGCACCAAACATTCCTTTCAGCACAACGCTCTATCTGGAAATCTTTTTGGATAGTCGTTTGGTCTATAGACAGCACTTGCAATATGCGCGACAAAGCATTCCAACGAATCATGCCGCCTTATCCTGTCTTCCTGTGAAAACTAAACTTCTTCTGTACATCTCATTACTTAGATCATATATGACTTATGCTTGAAAAATCTGGAGGACAGTCCATCCACATCTTGCAAAACTCAATGGGATCCAACGTTCTGTATGTTGAATCATTTGATCTCATCGCCACTGATTATCATATCATCAATTCACATCTGTACAAGGATCTTGGTATACCTATGTTCGCCGATTATGTCCTGCTATTGCGGTAGAGCTATCAGTTCAGGCTTAAATTCCATCGTAATTATCTATTGCGAGAACTCTTTAATTTACAGCACTATATTCTTCATCCCGCTCACCTATCTTCATCTCTGATAAATAAGGACACACTTCAGTCATGTTCGTTTAGCACCAATAACCTTCTTGTAAAGGCAAATTCCCACGAGACCTGATGCTTGAATAAACGGTTGTGTCGCACCACCATATAAATGTAAAATGGCTTAATTCCCGTGAGTTCCCAAATGCATTTAAGGGTTAATGGGGTGAAGGGCTCTCTGTGTTACCGTGCGAATTAGTGTTTAGGTAATGCATTCCGTCAAACTCACACTCATTTTGTCTGGTATATTTTCATTATTTTTGGGAGGTCCCTGATGAGGGTTTAACACCAACCGCCGTCTTCTGCGTAACTAATGGTTCAACAATTATCCGCAGAAGAACCTGCCACGTTAGAGCACTAACTTTTGTGAATGCGCTAAAGGTAACTCTGCGGTTATTTTCATTTAGCAGTCTGCATACACTGGTTACTAAAAGCTTGTAAAAATCATAACAATTTGTAAAAATATTTAATATTTGTAAGTTCTATTTAAAAACTAAAAAACTTGTTTGAAGCTGCAAGAATACTTACAATTTGTAAACGTTCCAAAATGTTTAAAGTATTACTAAAATTTGTAAACTCGTTTTAAAAATTCTTAAAACTTGTATGAAAATTACAACTTACAAGTATTCTTAAAAATTCTAAAACGTCTTTGAAAAATGTAAAAGTCGTAAAATTTGCGATAATACAATTGTTAATAGCATTAAAACATCTAAACATCTTAAAGCAATAAAAAGGTCTTAAACTTTGAAAACAATGTGTATATTAAACATTTTAACTTTTGAAATAATTACAGCAGTTATGCTTAGCATTTGTATCGTAAACTGCATATTAATGTAGTTATGGACACTTGTCACAACACATGCCTAATAGCGAGTTAACAATAATCGTTTGTGCAGTGGAACGTGAACATTATTGCAGCTCGAATGTGTGTTTCAACAAGACGACGTAAGGCCGAATTCTGTAATTACATGGGAGCGATAATTATGCTCAGCTCACAAGTTGTGTACAACATTGTATCCGCGACCATTTAATAATGACTACTTCCTTATCTGCGTTCATGAACGAGCGTTGATTTATAAATGACTTCATCATTTAATAAACATTGTGATACTCTGTTATTGTATGTAAATCAAAGGAAGGTGATCGTAATAAAGTCTGTCTAGAAACAAAATAAAGAATGTAACGATATTAATTTGCTTGCGATAACAATGGATTAGTACACAGTATCTGGATTCGAGAAAAACCCGCTAATTCGTTCTGAATAATGAATAACTGAAGAAAGCACCACTTCTTTGAATACTCTTGGTCAAAAATGTTCCCGAGGTCGCGGGTTCAAACCCGACGGAGGGCGATAGATTTTTTTTGGGCGTAAAAATCCTTCGCATGACTTCCTCCGGAAGGTAAGTAAAACAAGTGATCCAGTGTCGTAGATTTACGGCACGTAAAAGAAGCTCAAGCCTGATAAAGAGATCTCTCAGCAAAATTACCGTTCTTTCATGCCCAATATAGAATGGGACACTAAGGACTACAACAGTTACGGAGCGTCCATAAATAAAACTCAATTTAAAGGATGACTACTTATTAAAGCTCGAGTTATCAGCTGTGTTATACTGATGAAATTATTTGAACGTTCCGCCATTTTAACTCTGTGGCATCCTTCAGAAGCTGGAACTCTAATCAAAACTCAATTTAATTTAAAAAATAATGTAATAATTCAGAATTGTTAGGGAAATTCTACTTAACAAGCGTCTCATAATTAATTATTTAATATGATATAACGTATTTTATGAACATTTTCATCCAAACGCCTTATTGGCCTGATGTGCACGATTTAGATCAACAACCTCTGGACAAAGTATACCATAAGTACCAATACAGGAAACGCGGACAATTTAACATGGAAATAGCTGGCGACACGCGAGGTTCTCGCCACCTAACGTAGAGATCTGGACTACACACATCAGCTGATTCAACTAAATCGAAATGATGCTGCGACACACATCGTGCTTTTCATTAAAAGGAGAATAACAGAAGCATAAGCTGCTACCAAGTTCTGGCTAGCTGTTTTTCTTTTTTTCCCCTTGCTGCTTGGGAAGCTATTTTTACATTTTTGTTCTGGATTTAATTAAAGTTATCTCTAACAATGTAAATATTTCCAGTGAAGTTTAATACATGCAGTTTAATAATATATAATTACAATTACTCATAAACTAAACCTTTAGATTTAAAAAAAATTAAATACCAGCACCTCCATGTTGTAATGCTAACATACTGAACTGTCAAACAAGAGGCCGCGGGCTCAATATCCGGCTGCACCACGAATATAAATCCAGCCGGAGGATCTGGAATGGATTTCACTGCGAGGTGATGTCAAAGAGTGAACAAAAAAAAGAGGAAGGGAGCTGGCCATCAGTATACCCTTCGTCTAGTATGTTTGAATGATTCTTCAACCAATCTATGGATTGAGGACCCAACATAAATCATCAAAATGAACGACTCGGCATGAAATGCAAAGAAAAATCTACACTACTAAACGTATAGAAGCAGCTAAGTTACATTATAACTGTAAAAATCATACTTTCTTCTTCTTGCTTTTACATAAATTCAATTCTCCTGGACTTTTCTATGAAGTTCTTGCGGACAGCCTCGTAAAACTCCTCAGGAAATGTTTCTTTCAATACAAGAATGCCTTTCTCTGTAGAAAGGACAGCAAGATTGCTTAAACGAATCTGACCTTGTGTAGCTTGGAGATAAGTGTTGATTCATATCTGGGCTGAAAAACTCCTCCTAACTGTTGCAGTTATTGATGGAAATGTGAGGATCGACCGTGTTATTTTATATACTTCAGTGAATATAACCTGGAGTTTATTTAACTTCATATATATGAACAAATATAATTTACTGATATGTTTGCATAGTTTTTCTGGGCATACATAACTTTCAGTTCATTTTTCAGACGAACAGTGTCAAAGAAGTGGGCATGTGGTTCTTTGAGTTGACTAAAATATAGAAAGGACTTACTCAGGGAAGTACTTAGTAAAGCTACTAAATTTATCACAATCCAGCAAAGAAACAAATGTCAAAGCTTTGTGAGCCTCAAATTTCAATTTAATTTCCAACATTAAAGTGTCTACTATTTCATAAAGTATTCTTTTAAACGGTTCCGTATCCATTGCTTGCCTCCTAACTCTACAATAGTTTGATTTGTATCAAGATTTTCTGGTTCTACCTACGTTCCTCAGAATATTAATTTCTTATTTTCTTTAATGTTCAGAAAATGCTGCCTTGTTGTTACAGTATATCACACCCATACTTTTGTTTTGGAGGACATCATACAGTATATCAGAAAATGAAGAATCCTGTGGAGAACAAGGAAAAAACTTGTCTCATATTTCGTGAGATTTCGAGTAAAACCTGATGCTGCACAGAGGCGTAACGTACGCAATCCGGGCCCGCCTGCAAAAATAAAAATCCGGGCCCCCTAAAATAAAACGTTTAACTGATTAGTAACTAACATAACTTCAATTACATTAGGTAGAAGTATAAATTTAATGCAATGCATTGTATAATCCTACGCAATATAAAGAAAGCTGTTATTTTTTCACTATTTTCAAAATATTAAACAAAATTAATACCACTAAAATTAAATACATTATAGCGACTGGCATTCTATATCAATAAGGATAAATTTATACTTCTATCATTTTGTTTGACGTACTTGTACTTATAAAACTTCACTGTACTCACCTTGATCTCTAGTAAAACTGGACCATGCGGCGTGCTTTCTGTGATGCGAAGGTATGGACGATTTCACGACATCAATGCGTATAGCTCTTTCACTTTCGATACCGAGGAGTCTGAGTTCACTTTGTCTATCTTATGTCATAGAAATCCGCAGATAGTTCTTTATAAGTTTGAGCTTCGAAAATGAGCGTTCAGACGAAGTAACAGGAATAGTTAAAAATAGGTAAAACGCTGTGCATAAATCTGGAATGCTAGCAGCTACGACTGAATTCTCTATTACTATAATCACGGCGCTGCATCTCCGGCCCTGACGTTTCGTGAGGGTAAAGAAAGAGATAGGTATATATCAGAATGGCCAGCTCTAGCAATACTAGCACTGTGTATTTCCACAGTAAAGGAAGCTGTTCTGTCTCCTTTCAACACATAAATCAGGATTATAATTTGATTTCTTCTAACTTTTTGATAAATATAATTTACTGTTGTTTAGAGTTTTGCTTCGCGCAAAACACAACACGAAAGAAAAGAATCGAAAATCTGGCAAGGTTTGCAGTACTGGGTTGACTCGCACAGCAAAGTGTGGAAGTTGTCTGCTAGGACCAATTACAGCCTTCTTCCCCGTGTGTGTTCACTGCATTTTGGACTGTGCTGCCAATTCTCTTGTAAGTGAAGCACGTGTGGTCAGTAGCTGTTTGCTTTAGTTCAGGTGAAGTTGGTTTTTTGTGCGTGTGCGATTTACTGCGTCATCCCAAATTATTATAAATACAATTTAAAAAGCGTTTCCCCTTTAAAGCAAAGTTATAGTTATCATTATATGTATTGTTATAGATCGTTATTGTTGTTATATTGCTACGGCTAGTGGCTCTTCAGAATCGAAGAAAAAAGTCGGATCTTACCGGAACCAAAGCCGTGAATTTAAATTTAGGCTACGTGAATATTTTGAAAAGGAGCGAGACAACGGGGCACCTCTTCTTCCTTTAGCAAGAGTAGTGAATAAGAGCTTGTGATGTACTGAAGGTGGGTAAAACAACTGTGAAAAGTGTGACGAAGGAAAACTGCCCGGCCGATTTGAATATGCCATCAGAAGAATTGCAGTCACCAGGAAAATCGACATCTAAAGTCAGGCCTAGACAACACTGGATGCTTTTCAGAAGGATGCGATAAGACAGCATATTTACCAGTTTTATATGAGGAAAGAATTTCTTACTCGAGAGAAACTTCTGGGTTCTTTGAAACAAGCCGGATTATTTGATGAAGGTAAGACAAGTTTAAGCAAGGTGCTAAAAGGACTTGGTTTTAAATTCAAGAACTTTTCAGGTAGGAAAGCCGTAATGGAAAGAGGTGATATAGTGGCATGTTGTGGCAGATTTCTGAGGGAAAATCTAAACGTTAGTCCCGAAAAAGTGGTGTGGTTGGACGAAACGGGGGTGAACGCAGGGTATACAAAATGAAAGGCCTGGACAGACGGCTCAATAGCAGGAGCAATGAAAGTGCCCATTGGGAACGGAAGCAGACTTATTCTGCTTCATGCTGGCGGGATAAATGGGTTTGTTCCTGGAGCAATGCTTTTATTTAAATCAAAAATTACGCGTGATTATCACTAAGAAATGAATGGGAAAACGTTCACCGCCTGGTTTAAGGAAGCCTTACTTCCATAACTGAGTCCAAAGCCCATTATTGTAATGGACAATGCCCGTTATCATTCACTGCAGTTAAATAAAGCACCAACAGCCAAATACAGGAAGCAAGTCATACTTCAATGGCTGTTAGAAAATAACGTCCCCGGAGTGTCAGCAGTAATGAACAAAGAAGACCTCTTACAAATTGTTAAGTTGTACAAACCAAGGTTCTGTACATACGAGATAGACACAATCACTGCTGTACATGGGCACACTGTCATCAGGCCTCCACCATATCACTGCCATTTCAATCCCATTGAACTTATCTGGGCACAAGTCAAGAGGTACGTTTCAGAACACAAGTGTTTCTGCATCGCGAGGTTGAGCGCTTAGTGCAACAAGGAATCGAACAGGTGTCAGTGGAAAAGTGGCAGAGTGTTGTGAAACATACGTGGATATTCTACTTAAAGCAAAAAAAGCTGGAGGTATTTTGGAATAACGCGTAGAATTAGTTATTTCATTAAATGCCGACAGTAGTGACTCCAGTGACGCTAATGATGAAGAAATGGATGTCTATGAGGAGTGCGTCATCTTTACGCTGGACTATTGACATGTTAAATGTGAGTTATTTAAATCCCTGTGTTTCAGCTTCCTGTAAAGGCTATCCCCATACTTTAAATACTCTAATATAGGCAACTATTTCATTATGTGCGAAGAGGTGGCACATGTATACACACGTGTTCACAGTAGGGGCAAGAATTGGCAACACTGCCTTTCTCGGTCGCGCAAACTGTTAGAGCTGGAGATAAAACGGCGGTACTATAATAGTCAAGTACAGAGGTTAATGAGGATATTTCTTTTTTCAGAGCGTTTTTGAAACCTATTACCTGGCCTGAGAATTCACTGGATAAAATCTCTCCATATTCATTTTGAAGAATTACTGCTGCATTGTGAATCTCTTCATCGGAGGCAGAATTTAAAAATTTTGGGGCAATAATTTTGAAGAAATGGTTAACATTGTGCATATCCTCAAATCTGCCTTTAACTGGGCTACAATAATGTCCAAACAACCATTTAAAACGGTGGTTCTGAAATACATACTTTTTTCTACTAGCCGTTTGCCCTGACACAATTCATCAAAATGTTTTTTCACCTTTCGAATTATTTTATTTCCAATTGTGGTGAAATGCCCCATTTCTTTGCCAGAGATATAGCTGATGACATTGCTTCTTCAATTTTTTTTCGATAACAAGATAAATTATCAACTGCATTCTCAACAAGAGAACACGCTTTATCAAGATCTCCAATTTTTGATTGCATAATTTGAGATGCTAAGTAAGTACATTCTAGAATCTTTGATTGCAGCACTATCTGAAAAATGAATTCAAAGTTCCCTAATTGGTTTTTCAAAACATCAGCTTCTTCTCTCTCTTTTTTTTAGATGCCAATATTATTTTTGACAGAGCCTTAAGTACATCCACATACGCATACCGAAGGGCTTTAACAATCTGGAAGATCTACGAGTTGGGCAAAGAAATTTTAAGGTACAAGATCATACCAAAAGTTCCCATCTTTTAATACTATTACTGAAGAAAAGATACAACGTTTCTACTGTGTCAGAAAAGGATCTGACTTCTTGAATTCCACATGCAGCATCGTTAAGTACTAGACTTAAATTATGTGATGCACAATGCACATATTTTGCGATGCGTTGTCTTTGTTGAATTCTTGTTGTAACAGCTTTGTAGATGCCTGACATATTGGCACAACCATTATAACCCTGACCACGGCATTTAGTTAACGAGAGTCCGTTTTGGTCTATTGCACTTAATATTTCTTTTTCTATTCCTAATGCACTTTGATCTTTTATTTCACGAAAACCTAAAAAGCTTTCATTTATCTTCAGGTCACAAGGCTTTCCACTGACATATGTGAAAGTGTAACATATGTAAATATCTGACTTAATTGATATTTTTTTGTAATGTCCTGTGTTGTATCCGTGACAATAGAAAACAATGGGGCAGCTTTAATTCATTAATAATTTCTTGTTCAACTGCACGGGATAAGACGTTTATTAATTCATTTTGAATTGAAGGGCTAAGGTATTTTTGTGTTTTGAGGGTTATTTATTAAATCGCGTAATACCGCATCGTACTTTGCAAGAAGTTCAATAATTTCCAAAAAGATTCCACTGTTTGATTTTCCAATTTCCTCCCTAAGTCCCCGAAAAGCTATATTATTGGATGCCAGTGTCAAAGTCACATTTACAATACGCTCAAGTACCTGTTTCCATATGTACTCACTTTTCTTTAGTTCTGAATTCATACCCGCATCAACTGTGTTTTCCTTATGTCACGAATTGAAAACGACGCATGCGTTCAAATGTTCATGTTGCACTATACTATTGGTTAGGCACCTCCATTCTCGAATCCCTTCCCTCCAAGCTGACGACGATTTCTGTCGTCCTTCCTCTTGAACTCCATCTGCTAATCCGCCGCTCTTGGGCGGCACGCAGACTCTACCAGCGTCACCGCACGCCACATAATCGAGTGCTTCATAGGCGCCTGCGCCGTGAGGTCCGTCGCCGACTACGCGAGCATAGAGTGCGAGCGTGGAAGGAGACGATGAATCGTATGAACATCGAAGATGGCGACGTGTGGAGGATTGCCAAACACCTCCGTAACCGTAGAGATCAATACTCCTCCCCTCTCCACGGCACCCAAGGCCTGGCTTACCAGCCCCAAGCCAAAGCAAATGTGTTTGCCGACTACCTTGAGAGGACCATGAGGCCTCGAGATGACCCCCAGGACGATGCCTTTTCCGAACGTACTCGGAGAGAGGTACGCAGATTCCTTCGACGTCCCCCCGACGATGCGGATCGATATCCCGTCATAAGACCTTCAGAAATCCAAGGCGCACTCCGGCGTCTCAACCCCAAAAGGGCACCGGGGCCTGACGCGCTTACACCCGCCATGCTACGACGCCTTCCCTTCCGCCCGTGCTCTTTCTCACCAGGGTCTTCAATATGTGCTTCGCCCTGAGTCACTTTCCACGCGAGTGGAGAGAGGCCCGGGTTATCTGCATATTGAAGCCGGGAAAAGATCCGGTACATCCTGCCAACTACAGATCCATTAGCATCCTCTCTGTCCTTTCGAAAGTTTTTGAAAGGACCATTCTTACCCGCCTGTCTCCCACTTTAGGGGACATTCGAGCCATCCCACCACACCAGTTCGGCTTCCGTCCTGGGCACTCGACCTCCCAGCAATTGCTGCGCGTGGTGGAAGCGGTTGCCCTGGGCTTCCAGGACAGGGCTTACACCGCCGCAGTTTCACTGGATGTCGAGAAGGCCTTCTCGACGACCTGGCATGCGGGTCTCCTCAAAAAACTCATCCAACTGGAGCTCCCTACACACATAATACACCTGTTACACACATATCTAAAACACCGCAGTTTTCTAGTTTCGGTTGCGGGACACAAATCTACACTAAGGCCAATACGAGGCGGAGTCCCCGAAGGTTCTGTGTTATCCCCCACACTCTTTAGTGTATATGTGGCCGACCTACCCACAGAGCAGCACGTCAACATGGCACAGTACGCTGATGACGTGCTCCTGTATTCTATAAGTAAAAACCCACACAGGGCCTTCAACCAAATTCAGAGACACCTCCGCCTCCTCCAAGAGTGGTGCAGGCGTTGGCGATTATCCATTAACCCGGCAAAACGCCACGCCATTCTCTTCACCAAGCGCCGCTTTCCCGCAATCTTCCCCACATTCAGCTACCTCGGAAGGATAGAATGGTCAAATGCCATCATCTACCTGGGGGTTAAGTTAGATAAAGGCCTAACTTTTAGGGGACACGTCAGGGACGTCGCGTGTCGGGGGCATAGGGCTGCGGCTTCATTGTACCCGATGCTGGGGTCTGAGATGCCTGTCCCTCTTAAGTTACACCTTTTTCGAGCGCTCATAATCCCCTTCCTGCTTTATGCCTGCGAGATCTGGGGCATGGCCGCAGATTCCAGTCTGCTGCTCCTGCAACGGGTGCAGAATAGGGGCCTTCGGGCTATCTATTCTGTAAACCGCTCCTTTCCCGTGAGACTGCTTCACGAAGACTCATCTCTTCCTTACGTGAAGGATGAAATTAGGCGCCGGGCCGCAAAATTTTACGACCAGTTGCCATACCATCAGAGCGCCCTCGTTCGGTCTCTTGGGGATTATAACCCCAGAACACGCCGCTTGAGGCATCACCGGCTTCCCCGCATTGCATGCGGGCATATCCGGTAACAGCGGAGTAATTCCAACAGCAGCTAAAGCTGAACTCCAATACAATCCCTTCAAGAGTAGCTTGGACAAAAAATTAAAATCCTTACATGTTTTAAATTACTAAATTCATATCATCAGCGGTGCACAAGGGCAGTTGCACCATGACCGGCTACCGTTGAGGAACAAACTTTGTTACCTCCTTTCTCTCCCCTACCTAAAGAACAACCGCCATCCTGTAACCCCATATCCCGTCACTACGTGGTTAAGCCCTAATTAGGGCAGGTACACGCCTAAACACACCATCGGGTTGCCCTCAACCTGCCATCTTGACGCACGCACGATTTCTGTCCTCCAAACAGCCAACGCGGTTTACAGTAAACAGTCATTTTTAGATAATAACACAACCATTCTCTCCAAATTCTTGGTCCCGTCAATGTGAACTTTTCGTAATATTTAGTGGAGAAAGACCTATTTTCCTGCTTATCATCTTTGGGGAATGGGCCCGCTGGCTGACAAGGATTTTGTCTAACAAAGGACATTTTAGCTTCATTGTCCACATCTAATTGATAATCTGCACGATCATTTGAATAGCCTGTGATATTAATAGACCTAATTAAATTTATGGCGAGTTTGTTATAATCTTCGTTTTCACTTTCACAATTATTATTGGTGTTCACTTCAGAAGTGCACTCACTTGTGATACTACAAACTTCTGTAACTGTTGAGCTATTACTACTACTAGGAAGAAAGAAAAAGCCACTTATTTTCACTAATTTCTTTTTCTAATTCAAGCTTCTTCTTTCTTTTTTGTGCACCATTTAAATCTTCGTACTTTAACAGGTTTCATTATTTGTAAATATTTTAATGTTTTATATTCATTAATAATATCTGCGGGCCCCTAAAATACCGGGCCAGCCCGCAATGAGGCCCTGCAAGCCCTAACGTTACGCCCCTGATAGAGCGCTGTATGATACAAGCAGACCAGACCGCCATTTTGATTTCCATAGTCAAGGAGCCAGTTTAAATAGGAGAGATTCTCGGCCAGGAAAAGATTTGTGTATGCACGATCAAGGTAGCGAGATATATACTTTTTATTTCACTTATACAAAGTATCTTTAATATGCAAAAGAATTATAAGAATTACTTTTTCTAAGGTTGTACAAAACGGAAACTGTAAAGTCAAAAAGATAACACTGCAATCATGGTGCCGATGCATACCTAATGTCCTTGTTTTGGTTAATTTGACGTAAGTCGAAAACTACAGGAAATATTTCAAATCCGATTACAGATTCTGAAAGCTGGTTAAAATTTACGTATTTCTTACACTGCATGTCCAGATCTATCTATCATAGATGGAGTAACAGCTGTATTAATCTGACATTAATTAATGCCCACGTCAATTTCTTAGGGTTACAATAAATGCAAAAAGGAAATAGCTTTGGATTCTTAAACGTCTTTAATTACTGAGTATTTTAATAATAATAATAATAATAATACTTTTGCATGCGCTGCATTACACTTAGCTAAATAAAACAAACTACATCAAATCGTTATCTAAGTATTTTTGTATCAAATAAGGATTCCTAACAACCAAATTTTCAATTTATTCTTGAAAGCACTGTTAATATTTAACATCCTTGTATTATCATATAATTTATTATAAAACTTAATCATCACATATACATGGCTATCCATATTTCTTTGTGATCTAAATTTTGCAACAGCAAGTTTATTGCAGTTTCTAGTTTCATAAGGGTGTGTATCTGTAAAACAAAATCTGGTATGTTACATTCACATGCCCTTTTCCATCACTTTAGTGGGTATACAAATTATTCTTCCGAAGCTTATTTTCCTATCTACTTCATTTTAATTAAGATAAACCTATCCTGAAATAGCCACATGATACATTTCGTTAAAGATACAAAGGGAATAGCAATAGTCAAACGTTTGAGAACTGGACGCTATACACTGCCTTAAAATTCCACATTCTTTCCATGACATCGGTAGAAACAACTGAAAATAGACAGGACTTAAAAGAATGGCTAAGTATTGAACAATTAGAACCATTAATGATGAATAACTCGGAATAGCTGATGCCACAAAAGGTTATTTTAATAAATTGTGTGTTTTAAAGAGATCTGTACTTTTTGTGTAGAGCATTTTTAGTCTATCACTTAACATTTATCAGTTTCACAAGATTATACAAAATTTCTTTGTAATGAAGAGTACTTCACAGATTTTTACCTTTAATTGCAGTTGTTAAAATAATTAATATGGCTATTCCCAAAAATTCAAGACATGGAGTTTATTTATCATTAAAATATGGCATTTTAATCAAAATCGTTACAGCCATTCTTAAAAACATAAAAAAAAATTGAAAAATATTCCAGTAAAGTTTTGGGTGGGCTTTTTCTTAAAAATCTTCGTGCTGCATCTTTGGAAGGTGCTGAACCTAAATACCAAGTTTGGTATTTATCGACTTTTAGTTTTTGAGTTATGCTGTTTACAGACACACATGCACGCGCGCGGAACCTTTTCTTAAAAAACATATGTCCAGTGAAATCTTGACATCAGATATACAATACTTTCCCTATTTATCTACGATACATGGTAGAGAAAATAATAACATGAAAGATATAGATGCTAACACAAAAATAGGTGCGTAAATAGCAACATTTGTAAAAAAATTGACTCACAATATTGATGTGATTCATAATCCTTTAATAAAACTATAGGTATTTCTGCAGTATGAAGAACCTCTGGGACTGACTCCTCATAATAAAGTAATGCACATATTATGGAAAATATTTATATAAGAGTTTAATAAAGCATCCAGAGAAGAATAATTTTTAAATCTTCTTAATAGAAAATTGTATTGATGTAGTCCCTGCTGTTTTGATTTACCACGTGTTAAAAATCATCCCAAGATTTGCCTAATCACTCGCAAACTAGACATTATGTAGAAAACCAAAATAAATTAAATGTTTCTGATACACACAGACATGTATAGAACATTAAGTATAGGTTTGTTGTAAGTATATATTTTAAGACATTTGACTTATAAGAAAAATACATTTCTATCAATTAAATATGGATGTTCATAATTAATGAACTAGGAACAGCATTTGTTGGCAAATATACATATAACCACTTTTAAGCTTTGTTTATTCTTTAATTATATTTTGAGGATTCAGAATTATAACATACCAATTCCATAATCTTAAGCTATCGATGTGCATACATGGGAAAAACAAATCTGCAATGGTTAAACAATAAGTTGCAATAATATTAAGAGTGAACTGTACTCTACCTTAAGTATTTACTTCTAAAATGCAGCAGCCCCAAGTTCACACATACATCTGCAAAACAGGTTTTATGCACTCTGTTCGCTTTAACTATGAACCCTCTAATTAATTATTCTTCTGACATACCTTTATTTATGTTTAGCATTAAATGTAAATGTAAAGGAAAAATATTAAATAATGGAATGAAGCAATATTTGGAATACTAATGCAGTAGTTATATGGCAAAAAGGGATATGTTTTACCTTCTGTCAATACTTTTTGTACCTTATAAGCTATACTTGCCAGCAGATAGTACCAATGGTGCACATGCTTACAGCAATAATTATGGTATATACCATAAAGTACAAGGAAAGTTTAACATAAACAATCACATAGAAATGTGTAAATTAATACTTATAGCAAATACGTTTTTAATCTAAATATAAGTAATATAGCAACAGATTTTGCCTTATATTGATGTTAATGAAGCATTTAAAACCTGAAATTAAATTAAAAATCCAAGTACATAAAATTTAAACACCATTTTTGCAATAATGATCTATCACTAATGAACATGGTATGTACATATGAAGCAAATGAGCATCAAGTTCTTGACAAAATCTATTTTGAAATTTTTTGAAAAGCAAGAACTTTTAAATGCTTTATACGATATTGCTATATAATCAAAATTGCATATAACAAAATACTAAGTTTTTCTTTGCTTCTTATTCTGTGTTGTGTTGCCATATATTGATGGCAATTTTCTTTTTGTTTCCAAAAAATTGCACAGTCCTAAACAACGCACTTTGGTATAATGTGTGAGCAACTTCTCGAGCACATCACAGCAAGATGGCACTTCTCTATGCAAGCTACAAACATAATTGATTATAATTTGCATACTCATTGCTGATGACAGTAACTCCTCCTTATGTTTCTGAATGAGCTGCTCTGTAGTTGTTACAATATCATATGCAGTCTTAGAAATGTACTGTAAACCTCCAAAATCTGAGAATTCAGTAAGTTTCAGATATTCCTTTGGAATACCTTCTCCATTACTTTTCAAAAAAAGCAGTACATATGATACACACCCTTTTTTAACACTGCATTCACAGCGGCACCAGCTATAGAGACTATTATTATAGTCGAGAACATTTAGCTCCTCTGTGGTCTGTGTGCAACTCGTTTTTGGCAGGTCTGTACAAGCTACTGCCCTAACTTTGATCTTTTTCATATCAGAGAAATGTAATAGTACCTTGTCACTATCAGAATAGTAATTTGTTTTTTCACAAGGGGTCATAAATTGTGAAATTGAAATTAGTTTAAGTGCTCTTTTTGCTGCTACAGCTTAAGGATTTGATCCTGCTCTGTTTCGTACCTGAGCAAAAATATTCTCCAAAGCATCTTGAGTGAATCTGCTTCCCATTATATATCTGTAATTCTTACTGAATAGCAGTTTTGCCAACTGTATGAAAGATAATGTGCTCATAATTGAGCCTGTGTTTAATGGTTTCCAGGCACCAGACCCTATCTGAGTTTCTTGGATAATATCTACAAACCCTTCAAGAAACTGTAGCTTTCTTTTAAAGTTTTTCTTTGAAATTGATTTCATGATAGTTCTAGACATTAGCAAAGAAAACCATTCATTCAAAAATCTAATGAACCATGCTGCTGTAAGTGCTGCTGGAGGCAAAAGTTTTAAACTTACAGCTGCTTCTAAGGCATTGGCAGTTTTTAAAGACAAACATCTCAAGGCAAGGCCAACATTCATTTTTTGAAAATGAGATGGACTTATAGAGGCTTTTGAGAGATGATGGGGAGATCGTAGTCCATTTTCCTTAGATAACTCTAGATCCCAGAGTTTTTAAATATATTTGGAAGAAACTATAGTGGAAGATAGCCCTTCCTTATATGCAATATTCTGTGGAATAACAATGTCAGAATTCTGCATGGCCGACCGCCAGTTTTTTACCAAGTGAGGAACATCAACTAAAACACATATGTCCATGTTGTTTTGTTGAAAAGTTACTTTTCTTTCTGAGAGTGTGACAGAAATTCCTAATGCACACCAGAGTCTTTTGTTCATACTTCCCATGTCTGAGACAAGGGTACATACATGCAACCCTATATCTGTTGCCATATTAATAAGCTTAAGAACTAAAACTTTAGTTTCATTTCTTGCTGTGCTGGGTCCAGTAATATGAGCTGCCACTATTTGATTCCACTTTGTAGTCACACCTCTAAGAATAACCACTGTGAGATGATTACCTGTTACAGAAACGGTTCCCAAAGTAACTGTTCCAATAAATGCTTTATCAGGATTATCATATTCAATACTCCCAGATATTTCCATTTCATCAATCATGAGAACACAGTCCCTTTCAAAATCTGACATAACATCTACTTTTGTTTTCAACAAAGGAAAAATGAAATTAAAAATTCAAATTCTAATTTGAAACCTCTGATATGATTATTCAGGGTGCTATAAGAAGGTGCAGGGTAACCAGATTTCCGAAGAAAATTATAACCTTCCTTGCCCAAAACAAATCTTAACTTCAGACCTTTTATGATCCCATCTTCTGACCAACATTGGGTTGTGCTATGCCCTAGCCTACTAATTTGTTCAGAAGTTAGGAAATTAGTTAATCCCTCATTTGTTTTTGCTATTTGCTCTTCCAGTCTCTTATTCTTATTTTCCAAAAATGCAACTCTGTTTTGCAGTTCTTGGATCATAACCTCTGGAGTTTTCTCCTGCCTTGTAGCTCCCACAGATTCTATCTCTTCTGAAGTGATTGCCAAGTGGGTTTCAATGCAAGTATTTTGAACCTAGGAGATAAAATATCATTTAGTGTCATTTCATAATATTCTCACTTTATTGTCTAAATATGATTAACTTATATATGATATTACTATGCGAATTTAATGTTTTAATGTGCAGAATGTGCAGAATGTACCATATGTTGTATCCTTAACTCAATCCAATTGATTTTACATAAATACTGATTTGTGTATGTAATAGCTTTTATCTTGGTAAAGCCAACTGTAATGTAAAAGTTATTTATGATAGGATTAAGATTTTTACAAATAAGTGATGTTTAAATGGATAATCCTATCTCAGAGTGATGATACAAATAATGTTGTAATTGGATTTTAATTAATTTGATCGTCTTTCAAAAGCTAATTTATCTTAGTCTATGGATGAAGCTCTATTAATGATTCTAACTGTAAATTTGTAACGAATTTATGATTACATAGCTCAGAATTTAATGACTGCTTATGGTTAGATTCTTTCATATACATTTCATTTTACGGACTATTTAGGGGTAGCCTCCTATTTTAGAAAATTAATGAAATAACAATATCAGAAATTATTTTAAATGAGTAAATCAGGAAGAAATTCCTGTGATATTTACATTCATTACTTTAAACAAATTCTTTAAAATATAATAAAGCTTAATATCTATAGGCCTACTTACATCTCTTTTGTAAATGCTTTCTCTCTGGACTGCAATTCTAGATGGTGGATTAGACACATTAAAAATTGTTGGTATGGCATTAGGCTTGAGTTTGCTTTTTCCATCAGCACGGTTTTGTTCAAATTGGCTTTCTTCGAAACGCACCTGTGAAAATATTTAAGTAATTTTTTCTTATGCATTAATAATAAGGTCTATAAACGTTTAACGGTAATTTATGAAGTAAATACTAGGCGACTTCATATTAGAAGTAACAACAAAAAAAAGATAGGAGCATTGATGAGTTTCGATTTCATGCCCTAACGTTTATCAGACAAAGGATTAACCAACTGAGGTAAATATTCAGTTACAAAAATAGTGCTTCAAAACCAACTTAAGCAGCTCCGACGTCATCGGCTTTGCCTTTTAAATATTAATGATAAGTAGTTAGCTGGTAATGGCTATTGAATGAAAGCAATAGAGCCTTTTTATTTCTCCAAATCATTAATTATTCATTTGTGCTTACGTTACACAGGTAATTATTTGTGTAGGTGTCCAATCCTTACGCCTGGAATTTACAAGCCATTTCTTTCTTCTTTCGTTAGCAGCAGGAAAACGATAGAACTTATATAACCCATGCCTACTGTTATTTGTACAATTTGGAGCCGCACAACCAACCATTGCATAAATTAAAGTGTTAAAAATTAAAGAATATTCCACACGAGAGATCTTCTGCCCAGTACGAATCACAGAGCTTGGGATTCACAATGGCGGATTGGTCTGCTCGTATGATACAGTGCTTTAGCCCCTGATACTACGTCATAAACCACTCTCTAAAGAATCACCTTAAGGAAAGAAGTTTCCACACAAAATTATCACAGTAAGATAAAGTACGCAAACAACAGCGTAATTCGGCATTATAAGAACGACTGTCAGCTGAAAAAGAATGTGTTGTTTCTAAATCAGATCAACTGTATAATAAAATAACACATCTCATTGGGCAAAAAGTGGCAGCATTATTTATTATTATTGGTTTATTTATAAGCTACAATCATCAATCTGATATTGAACTTGTGTTATAAGAAAGAAAACAGAATTGCCATTCTTATTGCAATGTGCCGGATTCACGGGGTTAAAAACAGTAACTTTCTCAATAAAACATTGTATTGCTGAATTCAACAAGAAATTAAGACTTAAGAGTTTTTAAGGTAACACTGTTCATTCATAAATCCTCGTAAGTCCTTCCAGAATAAAATGCAGACTTACGAGTTTTTAAGGTAACGCTTAAAGGCTTAGAAAAATACGCGGTTTACGTTTTATTAAATACCAGCCTAATATAGCGTTCAGACTTACGAGGTTTTAAACCACGCTAGAGAATTAAAAATTCTAATCAAAACATAAACTCTCAAAATGGACCATAATCAGACTTCGAGGTTTTAGAAGTAAGCTGACGATACGTAATCTGCCATGTCACCACTTGGGAGAATTTTACAGATTAATTTGATGCACCACTCTGATTACAGCACGGTAAACACTTACTTTTGGTACTCTAACACCTTCTAGAAGACACAATGATATAAGGAATTACATGGCACTGAATCCCATTACCAATCCAGTTAAATGTAATGCATCACCTGTATCGTGCTGAATTGATGTTAGTGTCTCATGACATCTGAAATTTTTGGTGAGTCATTGCAAATATTTAGTTGAATTCAATTATGCTTTCAAAATCTGCATTAATCCTTATCCTAAATTTACGTTGGACCTGAAAGGAATACTTTTACAGGAGAAAACTTACAAGAAGTTACACAAGTATGCAAAGCAGAGATAAACCTATAAAAAACTTTTTTGTAACCTGTAATTTTGTACTGGTGCTTAAAGGTTGGCCATTGTACCTTTCTTAATTTGTTGGCGTTTTTTTTTAAAAATGATATATTGGCCCGTGTCCAATCAGGCTATACGGCCTATAAATTTTTGGCTGGTTTACTTGTATGTACATACTGTTGTGAAATAGGCTCCGGGTGTGGTTAACTCAGAGAGTGTGTATAACTAAATTAAGGCACAAAATCGAACTTCGATGTTGGCTGTGCTGCATCTACCACGAGGAGGTTTCCAAGATGGCAAAGAAGAAGGACGGAGATAAATCTTCGCAAAATAGCGAAGGAAATAAACCAGATAAAAGTGATGGTAACGAGGAACCTAGTTTTAGCGATCCTGAAGGTTTCACTGACAATATTTCAGATGAAGGTAACTAAAGGAATACAAAAGTAGTGTAAAATAGTGCATGCTGGCAGCATATGGGATTTTGGTGCGTTACTTACGTGGCCGCATCGAAGGCATAACCAAAACGTGCACGCTGGTATTTACAATACTATTAACTATTTTACTTTTGTGGGGTTTACCTTAAAAGCTATTGTAGCTTTGGATTTTATATGTGATTGAGTGTTAATTGGGTAATAATAGGACCGATCAATTGTTACGGGTGTGACATTCGTTTAACGCAAATAAAGTAATAGTGTAAGGCGTCGTTATTTCTAAAATAAGGTTCACGAATTATTTCCCAGGGTATTTTGAGGTATTAAGAAACAAAAGTTTCTTATGGTCGCATTAGCCCCATTTGCGCCATTATTACGTATGCGGATCCATTTTATTTTCCTGTAAATCCCGGATATGACGGTGATATTTTGTGTATTGTTAATAGGTTTGAAATTAAGTAAAACTGCACATAAGATGCATTTTGTGGACTGCGTTGTAGTCGAGTGGTCAGCGTTCTGGCTTCTCATTCCAAAGGTCCCTCTTTTGATTCTGGGCTAGGGCGGCAATTTTTCATTAACTAGAACCATTCCCTACCCTCTGCACAGTTTGGAAGTATGAATGTGGGAGTGTTTAACAGTAAAACGTATTAAAATCCAACGTTTGATATATATTTAAACTCAAAATGTTTATTTAGTATTGTTACATAACTCGGCTATGCCGCATTACTTTGGTCTTCATTGAAAACCTGGGTAACTTGCATTACGTTGGTCTTCAAAGTCAATATTTGAAATCCCAACACAGCTGAAAACACAATTGAGAGTCCTCAACCTGAAAGCGTAGCCGAAGACCCGATATTTCTTAGAAGGAGAATGATTCACGGCATCAATTCTTTTTAAAAGTCGCCAAAAATGACTATATAAGAAGGGCCACTTAACCGTTACTTTTGTTAAAGTTTTCAATGAAGACCAAAATAATGCAGAAAGCCCATAACTCAACTAGTCGAAACATGTCCTTAAAAAGAACAAAAAACAGATAAGAAATTATAATATTAATATCATTACAAATAAACTATAATTGCATGAATTACCACCAATTAATATTAATGCAGTTGCGAGAACTCACCAATAAGCTAAATGCAGCCTGCATTGCAGGCCACAAAAATTGTCCGCAGATGGCATTAAGACTCTTGGCTAGTGGACACTGTTTAAGCAAGCTCAGTTCATTTTTGTGTGTAACAACCTTTGATTACAATAAATACTTAGCTGCTTTTGTGCTAGTAGTTACTGAGTGTGTGTAAACAAGAGACTATATTTTAATGAAATGCATATTTTATGATTCAGAATTGTTGGGTGACCTTCTGAAGCAGAAGCCTCGTGAAACAGATGGAGTTGAATCAGTAATTGTGGTAGATGGTGTGCCACAGGTTGGTCCAGATCGTGTGGAAAAGCTGCAAGGTGTTATCAACAAGATTTTTTCAAAATTTGGACCCATAGTAAATGAGTATTATCCCAAGACAGAAAATGGACACACAAAAGGGTAATTTGAAAATGGCTATAATTTCAATTTTTTTTTATCATCCCCCCCACAAACAAAACTAATATCAAGCATAGTATAATTTCATTTCTTTTAACTAATTTGGTTGTATGAAATAATCCAACAATCTGCTGTTCTCTTCCTTGGTGATGAAAATGTGTTATATGTCCAACAGACGAATATTTAATGCTGCCAAAGCTGGTAAGATACTCAGCCTCAAGGCGTAGCCGAGAGATTGAGGGCCCTCAGCCTCAAAGCATAGCTGAGGGATGTTTTTTAGATGGAAAGCCGTGTAGCAAAGAAAACTAAGAGCAGATTTGCCAAATAATCATTAGGCGGCATTAAAGGATAACTTTTACTGGTTCATAGGGCAGTGTTCACTCACATGGCATTTTTGTGAAAAGAAGGGAGGGCTGCTGGAATGTACTATTACTAATTTCTATCACAGCAAGGAAATTAAAACATTATGCTTCATGAATAGTGGTTGAGCATCAAGGGTACATGATTCATTTTATTTTTCTGGAAATAGGTATTTAGTTTGCTATGTGGTTTGAAATATATATTTGTACATTTAATTGGTTTTTTTGTGGCACCATGACAAATTTAATCATATGGTTGAAGGTAGGTATTTAGTTTGCTATGTGGTTTAAAATATATATTTGTACATTTAATTGGTTTTTTTGTGGCACCATGACAAATTTAATCATACGGTTGAAAGTCAGTAACCAGTTATAAGAATAAATAACTTGGACAAAAGAAGCATTTCTATTCATTTCACGTAATTGAGATTATCTTAGATTAAAAGTTTATGGAAGAATGATGTCTGCTAGGAAAAAAAAAGCCAAGGGTAAAAGGCAATAGTGCTTAAACAACTCAGATTAATTAAAGAAAAAACATTAACGAGTAATAATATGCTATTTGTTGAATAGTTTATTGATCACCTTTGTTAAGTAATCTCTAGCAGAAGTGGGATTTACAGATATATCAGTACCTGTGTCATATCTATCCATTAAATCTCTTATTAAAGAATATGAGATACAGCCTCATCTACTACCATCAATGGACTGATTATTGTTAGTGGTAGTTAACCAGAGTGACTGACTGGCTGTTGTGTGCTTAAGTACAAACAATAAATTGTGGCAATGAGATTCCATATGACCTTGCAGTTTCACTGCAGCTTGCTATGGCTTGACGTGTTCAACTGTTGATGGCCCTTCAGGATAAATGGTAGCCACAAAGTGCCCACCTCTGGTCATATCAGTGAGTGTAAATATGGAACAAAACCATGAATTCTGTGACCCACCTTTCGAAGAAACAGCATAATTGAGCTAGGTATTTTCACCTGTAATGCCTACTGTTACAAACTGAGCTACAGCTTTGAGAAATTACACCTTAATGCTTTTACTCTAGATAGTTAAAATCTTTGCAGAAATGCAGGCGAGTTCTGCTTTGTTACTGAAGTAATGTTGCTGTAGCCTTCTGTCATACATAGTACAGCAATATTACATTCACAACTATTTAAAAATCTTTTGGGATCACCAATTGTGGTTCTTGGTTACTTAATTTATGTAGAGAATATATCAGAAAGAACAGAAAAGTAGGATAATTCTGTGGTGAATAGAGAGCATTATTTAACGTAATGCATTTACCTGAGATTTATAAATTTATGGTAACAGTAAAAGTAAGGATGTTGGTGGTGGTCATTAAATGAAATTGGGACTTTATGAGCAGCAGTGTCAGTATTCTAGTGCTTTTATCTCAGCACTAGACTATTTACATTTGCAGGTGAAAAGACACAATTTACAGTATGTTAGTAGAGGGAGGAACCAAATATGCGAAATTTCATGTGTTGACATGCTTTTAATAGTAATGAAACTAATGAGTTATGAATTGACCTTTTCGCTGTTCGGATGCATTTGGTTTGTTATTGAACTGAATAACAGCTCTGATTTTTAACCTCCGCTACTCGTACGATCATTTTACCTCCATTACACGCATGCAGACCATGAGTCCGCATTGCATTTTATACCAGTTTAATGAACAATTTTAATGTTATGGTTAGAAAATATAATATATTTGAACCGGAATAATTTAAATGAAGCACTGAATTCACTTTGAGCATCAATGGTGTAAGAAAATAATTTTAAGTCATAATTTACTCTTAAACCAATAAGAACATTTACTATAATCACTGAAATTAATGTCCATTCCATTTTTTCAATGCTTTTATGGATGCATATTAACCAACAGTTATTTTCAGAAAATGTATTAGAGAAATGGTTCTTTATGCCATCACTGTCAATTTCAGATAAATCATTCACGGTGGTTGCTATTTTCACTGCACAGATATGCTGCGACTGTTCAGGCACACAAATTTACTGCACAGATTGCAATGAAATCTTGTTGGTCTGCTTTTCTTCCTATCGCAGAAGTTGCATCTTCCTTTAACAGTTGCTTGTGGAGGTTTAGGAGTAAATTCAGCTTTCGGTAATCCCAAAATTTCCGTAATACGGTTCTTGATGTTCGTTGGAGTATTTAGCTGATTGACCTTTGTTGTCAAATAATCGTGCAACAATTCCTTGGCAAGAACTTTTAGATAGTCTTTTCTGGGAATGGTTGAGTTTGAATTGCTCTTGTAAAGTACATATCCATTGATTGCAGCAATACTCAGAAGAGAGGAAAAAATTATAAATGGCCGTCTTCTGGTAATTCTTGTCACGGCGTATGTACATTTCATCTCATTAACTTTATCCACACCAGATTTGGTATTATAAAAAGTTATGGTTTCTGGCTTGGACTTTTCCGAATCATCATGTAAAGTAGACAGTGCCAGAACAACCGTGTCTTTCTTAGACCTATATGAAAGTAGTGTCATATTCTTCCTAAATGCAAAAATGCTGGATTCCAGAGGACGATTTTTTGCTACTGTCATAAATGGAGGATTTTCACGTTTATTTTTTCGAATTGTTCCAACCATTGTCAGCTTGTCATTTTCCAACAAATCAACTGCAAGTGGAATTGATGTGAACCAATTATCACATTAAATTTCTGCCAGATTTGGATATGCCTTACACCATTGTTTTGACAATAGCAAGAGGTGTGTTGTCACAGAAATTTGGCCCATCCACCTGTTTTCCACAATATATTTCTAAATGACTATACCTGGCGCCAATCAAGAAGGTGATTGACATTTCGCAGAGCGAGAGAGGTGACGTTGCCGCTCATCGTGACCACGTGGAGAGCATGTCGAAGGAGACTGGGTTGCGCCTGCATTGTGAGCGGATACTATTTATATTCGTATACGAAGACAATTGTAAAATAAAGAATCTACGTGCAGAGGATAGAACATGCAAGAATATATCAGTGTAAAGATTTACGTTAGCAGAAGAAACATACCTGTGAGATATTGATGCTTATTCTAATGGAAAAATGCCACTGATTTCCGAATCACTTGCATCGTTGTTGTTGCTGCTGTTGCTGCTGCTGCTGCTTGCTTGATAGACAATGTTGCCACTGCCACCGTTGTCATAATCATCATCATCTGAAGAGCTGCTAGAATTCCCCAAGGAAATAACAAGCTGTTCTATAGTGTCTTCCAAAACTCCAAGCTGCACTTAATACAGCCTTTGTATGAGTCACCGCTTTCTTCCAGTTTTCAGCTTTTACTGCTGTTAGTGCTTCTTCTGTAAGCTGCATTACTAACGACACAGTGAAAGCTTTATTGTTTCGCCCAACACAACTCTTTATTTCGGCCCTAATTAATTCAATCCAGTTAAAATGACTGATAAGGGGGGAAGCCTAACTATTTTGTGACCATGTTCTGCAGCAATGCCGTCGACTACATAACTTGGAAACCGCGGTTTGTTTGCTTTCACAAGTTCTAGAGCTCACTTTTCTTCAGTCCCTCCTTCACCGGTATATTGCGTTGAACAAGCCACTGAATTATTCTCTCACAGAGCATATTATTTCCCGCACCTGTCCTTTAATTGGGATACCTTTACCAAATACAGTTTTATTCGGTTCCTGAGTGCGCCCAGTTTTTCGTTTGGCTACGCTATCTTTGTCACTATTTTTGGACATTGTTAAATATCCATTAAACACAATTATAAATGCTCACACAACACACACATGCACAAATACACATAACACAAGGCAAATACCATACAAATAGGATGACGCAAAAGAACTTTTCAGTACGCAGGCAATCTCTAAACTGATACAAACACACAAGCAAGCTGGGGCTAAAAGGAGGAATTGTTTATAACTGCATCGACAGCAGAAGATAAGACTCCAGTTCATGTTACTGCAACGGTCGCTCGCCCGGCACGTCATGCCAATCACGTGTTACGATGTCGCAACAACGCATTTGCGTCTATCATTGCTATAGAAACGTCTTAGTTCTAATTGGTCCTTCTAATGGTTGCTATGACGACCGCTGTGACGTATTCATCCCCTCCCATTCATTTAAAGCTTTCCGCCACGTGGTTAGTAACTGTCAATCACCTTCTTGATTGGCGCCGAGTATAGTATAATACATCTTTGCATCTATAAGTGCAAAAATTTTTATACCATATTTTGCCGGTTTTGATGGAATATATTGTATAAATCCACACCTGCCCCTGAATGCATCCAGCATTTCATCCACTGTTACTAGTTTTGATAAACTGTAATGTTTCTTGCAGTTCTCATTGAACTGATCTATCAAGAATTGGACAGCGGCTAATTTGTCTGTTTCTTTCTGACGAGCTCTGGTTCTGATGTCAACAAGAAATGCAAACGATTTATGCCCATTGAAAGTCTGAAGTCTCCACCCCAGTACCATCGGCAACCCAGAGTTCTTGTAAATTTGTGTGTGAGGTTCACAGAACACCCGCCAAGAAAAGAAGTCCTAAACATGCCTTGATTTCTGTAATGTTACTGTCTGCAGCATCCCTTTCTCTGGAATATTTAGAATGAATGGTAGATATGTAAATATTAGTATAGCAAACAATTTCTTCTAAAATGTCATATGTGAAGAAAAGCTGTAAAGAATCAATTGGACACTTGACGTTTTTTGCTTCGCCTATGACTCCCAATAAATGCTTGTCAATATTATGTTGAGCTCTTCTTGCTCTCCTATTTTAAATTAGAGGTCGATGACTCCATTGCATACTATCTTTCTCAGCATACAACTCAAATTTATCTATAGTATCACCTTCATCCAAAGACTGCTCACTTTCAGAATTGTGATCACTTTCAAATATTAACTCTAGATCACTACAATCTTCATTAGCAAGCTCTCCGTCCAGCCATTTCAACAGTTACTCATCATCTACTCTTCTGAAAATAATAATAAAAAATGAATAAATAAAGCTTCTTTCAGTACCTAATCAATGTTGGTCAATGACAAGGTTAACACTTGTATGACAATTAGGATAAATACATTTTCTAAATAAAGAAATAAACAACTTTTCTGAACATTATTATTTGTATTTTGTATATTACCAAGAAAAAAAAGTGTCTTACCTGCAATACATAATAGAACTGATCACAGAACTAACTCACAAGAATGCACGCACATGGATTGACACTCCGCACCTCACCAATTCGCTGTTTCAAATAATAATGACTGTCTTCAATTATTGCCAGTGATTTGTTAAGGAACAACGGGAAGGTAGAAAAAACTGTTAACGCAAAGCTTTAATCTCTAATTCATTGTTGACAGAAAGTTACAACCACGACTCACATTCCGCGGTGTGTGTAACAGAGGGTTAATATAGAATTAACTAAAAAATTCAATGCCACAGCCGGGATTTGAACATGGTTCTCCCGCTCTCCGTGTGGTTGCTCTAACCATTGAGTTACTATGACAATATGTTGGCAGGACATCGAAATCCCCAATTGACTTGAGTTGTTTCCCAGATAGACATGTCCCACCACCATGTTGTCACAGTAGTTCAATGGTTAGAGCAACTGCACAGAGAGCGGGAGAACCGCGTTGAAATCCTTGTTGTGGCATTGAATTTTCAGTTGATTCTATATTAAAAACTTGCCATGACCAGGCCAAGTTCTCTAAGAAGTGTAATTATTTCAATTAATTATACATATATATCGCATGAGTCTTCTCATCCTGTGGATTGGTAACTAGGCAACCCTGTATTTTACAGATGATGCGAAATGCAGGTGCTGACACCGCATTCATCAGCCCACTGAACAGGTGGTGCTCATTGTTAACATGCTCTTAGTAGCACAGTGGTTAACATGCTGGAAAGTTATGGTTAAGGTCGGAAGTTCAAATCACGCCTGTTTTTTTTATCCATTTCTGTTCATGTTGCGAGAACGTTTCGGCAAATCATGATTTCTTTTCGAATGCATTAGAAAGTGGATTTGCCTATAAATACAAAGTTCCAACCATTGGTGCTCATTGTGGAACAATGTTTTAGAATAGAGAGTATCTGGACATACTGTTAGTAATGTAATGTAATATTTATTTCATCATTATTACAATAATACAAATAAAGCTTACATCTAAAACTTATGTCTAGTGCACTAGTTTTCTAGCTCCCCCATATTTAGCCCCTAGGCTGTATATATGGGATAAAGCTAACTTTCCAAACTATGCCCATTCTGCTGTACCTTTCTTAAGCTCCTTATCCACTTATCCCTTGTGTTGCCTAAAAATGTCCCCATCATTTTAATTGTTTCTACTTTTGTGCTTCCCAACATTCTTAATGCTACTGCTTCTTTGTTTAGCTTGTCCCATTTTTTATTCCATATAACCTCTCTCCACCTTTTAACCTTATCACATTCTATTAGCCAATGAAAAGTACTACCCGATTCATCACACATAATACATCTCCCTGAACAATTATATCCAATCCTTTTTAAAAATATTACTCCTGTGCGCATCCATGCAAGACCTATTCTAACAAGTTGATTGCATATATCTACATACTTCTCCCTTCCCCAATTTCTTTTAACTGATTTATACAAGATCAATGACCTTTTATCCTCAAAACTAGCCCATGTCTCTTGTTTCTCGATATCTTCCACCCTCAATCTCACTTCTTTCCAAAACCCACTGTTATTATATTTATCTAATAGGAAAATATTCCTCATGCCAATTTCTTTTAGCACATTTCCCATTTACCCAATCCAACACTTCTCCTAAGACGACTTTTTGGAACTGTATACATTCTTTTAATATATTACTATCTTCTAAATTTAAACATCTATACCAATACTTCAAAATACTTTCCACTATTATACCTTTTCTCCCTACCCTTCCTAGCTCTGCCAGTGCCACGCCCCTTGGTGAACTCTTGGGTAAATCCAGAACTTCTCTTCAAAACATTCTATGGACTATATCAATCTTAATCCATCCCTTTGCCACCCCCATATTTCTATTCCATATAACATTTTTGACTCCACTATAGCTTCATATAGCCATTCCAACCAATTCATTGGTAGCATGGGTGTTTTGCACAAGCAAACTCTAACAGCTTTCATGGCTAGCTTTCCTTTCAGTCGCGCATATTTAGATTGTGCTTCCCATTTCCCATTGCTTGAGAATCTAATCCTCAAATAATCAAATTCTTTTACCACCTCTATTTGCTCTCCATTTATATACCATCTTTCCTCTCTTTTTAATTTTGATCCTCTCTTGAACATTATTATCTTGGACTTTTTTGTATTCACCTTTAACCCCCCATTCCACACAGAATTTTGCAATTTCATTGATAGCATGTTGCAACCCTATCACTGTTACTGCCCCGGCTACTAGATCATCTACAAATAATAACCCTGGTATTTCCTTTTTCCCTATAACTGGACAGTGCTTATTACTTTTCATTATTCTGTCTAAAATATCATCTATAAATAAGTTAAATAATATTGGACTGAGTTTACAACCTTGCTTCAGACCTAAATTTTGCCTCTCTGTTTATAGTATCACAAGCCTTCTCGAAATCTGCAAAAAATATATATACCGTACCCCTTTTATTTCTTAAGTATTTGTTTACTATGGTTTGAATTATCATTATGTTATCTATTGTTCTTCTTCCTCTCCTAAAACCTGCTTGGTATTCTGATAGCTTATCTTCCCTCTCTGCTGCCCACTCGTATAATCTAGCTAATAAACCAGTGTATATTTTGCCTAATATAGATAATAAACTAATTCCTCTGTAGGTGCTTGGATTATTTGTATCTCCCTTTCCTTTTTACAATGGTGCAATAATGCTCATTTTCCAGCTCTCCGGTATCACTTTCTTCTCTTTGATTCTGTTAAATAGCTCTGTCAACAACTTTGTACCCTCTCCTAACTCCCCGGAATTCCATCGGCTCCTGTAGCCTTCCTCTGTTTTAATTTTTTTATTTCATACTCTACCTCTATGGTTGTAATCTCTTTGTCTAAGTGGTCCACTCTGTTCTCAAAATTTCCCCAATATACTTCACTTTTTTGAACTCTTCCTCCCCCCAATAAACCTTCGAAATGATATTTCCATTTCCTTGGTGTTATCTTATTAACTACCTGTTTCTTTCTGTACATTTCCTTAATAACTGACCATATATATTTATTTTCTTTCCCTCTGACTGCCTCCTTAATCTTTTCTCCCATTCTTTGCTGCCAATCCTGCTTTTTCTCATCTAGTAGACATTTATAACCCCTTTTATTTGCTAAAAAAATTTGCCTATCTTCCTCCTCTTCTGACCTTCTCCATCTATCCATTTCTTTCATCACTTCTTTCTTAGCCTTTCCACACTCTTCATCATACCAACCACACTGATTTTCATTCACTTTAGGCTTCACTTCCATCCTGCTACCTGCCCACTTAACCATTGATTCTAGCCTTTCCAATGCTCCCTCTATCCTCCCACATTGTAATGCTTCTACAATACCAAGTTTCCTTAATTCTCCACACTTTGAAGTCAAATTACACCTAAATTGTTCTGCGTTCTCCTCTTTCCATTTGTAACTTCTGGTTTGTTTTAATGCTAATTTTTCATCTTCCTTGTAACATAACCCTAGCCTTATTTTCATCTTTAATGGAAAATGACTACTATTTGTTATTATGTTCATAATCTTGAATTCTTCCATCACCTCTTCGACTCCTGTACTACATAACATATAGTCAATTACACTTTGACCAATTACACTTACAAATGTAAACTCTCCCCACTGGTCCTCACCTTTGGACCCGTTACACATTATTAAATTATTTTGTTCGCAGAATTCTATTAGCTTTCTACCTTCTGCATTTATCACTTTATCTCTACTTCTCTCCTTTTCCTCATTTTTTTCCCAGATACATTCATTTTCTACATTTAAACTTCTTGGATTATATTCCCCTACTCTTGCATTAAAATCCCCTACTACAATGAACTCTATGTTAGGATTTTTGCTTCTTAATTCTTCCATACTATCATTCAGTCTTATATATAAATTGTCCTTATAAAATTCTGAGACTTCTGGTGGGTATAGACTATCCTAATCCTATACAAACTTTCATCCCCTTCACCCTATTTATCTTTATCCACATTATTTGGCCTTTCCCTATACTCAACACTTCACACACATTTATTCCACTACTCTTGTTAATGAATGCTCCAATACCACTGGAGGCCCTCCCTCTTTTGCTTTTCCTTTTACCATGATCCCCTATAAAGTCATATCCTACCACATCTATCTTCTCACTTTCATTCAACCAAGTTTCCACCATTACTATTATTTCACCTAACTTTAGCACTTCAAATACTTCGCCATTTATCACTTTCGATTTTAGCCCTTCTACATTAAATGACACCACCTTCAAATCTAGTCCCTATCTTGAATCCCTTCTTCCCTCTCTGAATTTTTCTAACTTTGCCCTATATCTAGTTTTCCTCTCCTGCGCCACCAGATCTTCTTTCTCCTCCTCTAATTCCAAGATACTTCCTTCTGGGGTTGACACCACTTTGAGGCCGCTTCCACTCGCGATCATCTGTTTTTCCCGATCAGCTGCCACCAGGGTCAACGCCTCTTCTCTCGTTCACTGGGTATGATGCATTTTCTCGGTGACGTCACGCCAGCTGCTTCATCCCTTCCACTTGCACCTTTACGCATGTGTCCCTCTCGTTCTTGGATTACGTCGGCCTGCTTCACTGCATTCACTTCCTCTGTTGAATTTGCTCTGCTTGTTGTTCGATCTGGAATCAAATGCTGACTCATATCCTGCTTCCTACCATCTATCCACAATTCTAGTCCTCTTACAAATGATTTTTTTCCTTCTTGCCTGGCTTGATTCATTTTCGCTAATAATAATCTTCTTGTCTCTCTCTTCTTTTCCATAGTCTCGTTCAACAAAAATTCTTCCATTATTCAAAACTGTCCATTTGTTTTATTAGTTGCAAATTTTACTACTAAGGTCTGGCTCTGTTGCCCCATCTTCCGATTCTAAAACACGTTATAATTTCCCAAACTGCCAGCTTTATATCCATTTGTCTTTCTAGTATTTCTTCCACTGCTTGCTCTAGGCTTTTCTCTCTGTTTTCCTCCACCCCGAATATCACTACATTGTGTCTTCTTGTCTCCATTTCTATATTCTGTTCCATCTTGTTCAATCTTTCTTTACAGATGCGAAGTTCTTCATGCACTTCCTTCGTCATAGTGAACAGCTTTCCTTTCAATTCTTCTATCTTTCTATCGATATTTAATTCTATTCTCTCTTCTATTTTCTTCAGATCCACTATATCCTCTGAAATGATTTTTAACATTGTCATTATCTGTCATTCCTTCAGGTCCTGGGTTTAATTCTACTCCTCCAATAACCAATAATACTGCCAAGATCGCAAACAACCATAGGTATTCCTTTGATACTTGGTTCCTTTTCTCTTATACATTTTACCATTTGTAAAGCACCCAATTCTGGCCCTATACACTTCCAAATCTACCCCCATTTTTTTTTCCCTGATCTTTCCAGGAGCGCTACATATACGCGACCGCTCGCTTCCGCTGCTCGCGCTAGACTCCTACTGTTAGTATACGGGGAAGCACAGCAGAGGCACATCATCTATACCAACAGAGGTTTCTGTACAGAACACTTCCTACAGATCACATGTTTTTGCGAGCTGCGAACCACCTTCTGGAATCAGAAACAGTGCACAAGACAGCACGCCACGAAGAGATCACCCTGTCTGTTACCAAGCTACAACGGATCGTGTGACTATGTCATTCAGCATCCGTATTGTAGTATGAAAGACATTCACAGGCATTTCAATATTAGCCAATCTTTTGCACGGAGAATACTACATCATGCAAAGTTTCACCCTTATCATTTTCAACTACACCAGGAGCTACTGCAGCCGGACCATGGACGGAGAATGGTGTTTTGCTATGTGGATCATACGACAAACTGAACAGGATCCACATTTTTTGGCAACTGTGTTATTTACAGACAAAGCAGGGTTCCACAATACAGGCCATGTAAATTGCCACAACATGCATTACTGGAGCACTGTATACCCACATTGGATGCGAAAGGCGACCTTACAACTCCGATGGAGTTTCAACATTTGGGCTGGCATATTGGTGATCTTCTAATAGGCCCATATTTTTATGATGGCCAACTCACTGGGAATTGCTATATTCACTTCCTACAACACCAGCTGCCTACTCTACTGGATGAAGTGCCGTTACAGAACCTACTATGTGGTACCAACATGATGAAGCGCCAGCTCATTCTGCCTGCTGTGTAACAGCTTATCTCGATGCCACCTACCCTGAGCGATGGATTGGATGGCATGGACCAATAGGGTGACCAGCAGGCTCACCAGATCTAACTCCATTAGATTTCTTCTCATGGTGTTATAAAGATATTGTGACCATGAGCAGCCAATGACCCCTCAGCAGCTCAGCATCTTAGTTTGCCATCTGGCCATTGGCGCCGGGTTAGGCTGGCGATTATGGTTAGACTGAGATCTTGCATCTGCTGGCATGGTGACCAGTTCAAACACCTATTACAACCACGTGGAGGAAATGGGTAAATTGTAAAGGTTTTACTGTGTGATGGTGTGGCATGATGTCATAGTCATGTTAAATGCACTACTTTGGGAACCAGAGAGGTTCACAACAATGCTCATAATATGGGCTTGCAAACGTTATCTAGTTTGTAAGTACATACTGCATTTTGTAAACTTTCAGAACAGTTTATTGGATTTCTTTTTTGTGAAAGAATAGCTTTAAATAGTAAAATAATATTTAATGATGCCTTATGTTTGTAAGTTATAATTTGTGTTTTAATGAAAACTGATTAAGCGAAACAACACTTCCATGCCAAACTATTAGTTCTCCTTAAATTTAACATAATAAGTAACTTCAAGTGGCAGTGTTTGAACCTGGGACCTTCACCACTGAAGGCCAATGTGCATACTGCTGTGCTACGAGTGCAAGTCACTGCACACACAGCGGTGCAAAAGTCACTTCTGCTGAAATTAATATGATGGATGCAGTGGACAGTGTTTACGCTTAGCCTGTACAATGCCGGGACTGCCTGCATAACTACTCAATCCGCAGGCTGAGAGGATTCACCTGGTATATATATATATATATATATATATGTAATAATTAAAAAGAAAACAGCTCTGATGTTTGGCAAATAATTTAGCATGATGGCTAGAACACTGAGTGAAATCATGCATTTGCCATCATACAGCAAGAGGATTTACATATACAGTAGAATCTCGTTAATACGTTTTTGCAGGGACTTAAGGATTTGGACGTCATAGGCGGGAAAACGTGTTAACGAAAATGCAAAATCTGCAATTTAAGAACATAGGTAATAAAAATCTAATAATTACTACGTCTCCATGGGCAATTTAAATGGATTTTGAGTACAATTTCATACTGAATACGATCCCGTTTCCATGTTAAATTCAATATGTTTAAATGGATTTGGATACACAAAGCCTGAGAATAAATAATTCAAGCTTTTATTTTGATAAACTTGGATTTTTTAGGTTATGAATGTTTTTGAGAAAATAAATTGCGAATTGTGGAAGCGGCAATAGTGGTTTTGCTGTGTGTTGTATTACACACGTGATAACAATTTCTGCTAAAAAATAAAAAATTATGAGCGTGCATCGTGTTACGAGTACAATAGACGATATTATCTTTGGTGTATACAAGACGATTTGAACACGGGGGTGTTTCCATGCAACAAATTTCGTTCCGGTCCTCTTCTGATCCTATTTTCCAAGAGAAAAGTTTTGTTTTAGTATTTTTCCCTTCTTTAAAAACAGTTTCAATTAATTTAGGTTTGCTAACAATCGTGTTTAAGGTTGACGGAGGAATGTTAAACTTCCGCATTATATCGAATGTTTTATATTTGGATTGTATTACATCAAGGATTTTCAGTTTTTCACTGTTGGTTATTTACCTACTACACTTTCTTTTTTTCATTGTAAATAAAAAGTTAAAATACAATCTACGGTTGTTTGGTCATCACTCAACATTAGAAACTATCGTTAGCGTTTACCGCGTTTACCACGCCAAGGTAAAGCATTCTCTATCCCGCCCACAGAAATCGTCTCACACAAATATTTAAATGCATGTATGTGATTGGCTGGCGATATCCACCCCGTGACCAAGGATTGACCAAAGTAGCAAATGAGGACGTCAAACTATGAACGTGCTAAACGCCTACATCCACTGTACCCATCAAGGATTGGCCAAAACAGCGAATGAGGACGTCAAACTTCAAACGTAGTAAGCGGGACCGGGAAAATGCACTAAGCAAACATTATTTATTATATTTGGTGATTTGGTACCGGGACTTTTATAATTCAACGTAATACACGGGAAAACGTGTTAATGAGGAACGTGCTAACGAGATTCCACTGTATTATGTAATATCAGGCTTTGTTCCAAGTTCTACCCTTTATAATTCACACTTTGGCCAATAGCAGGCATTTTGCAACCGTGCTGTTCATACAGAAGAGCTGCCAACACTGGGTGAAAGACACAGCAAGGGGGAACAAAAATGAGTGTTTGATAGGTGAAGCCATAAGGCTGTAGCAAGTCACAGTAAATTGACAGGGTCCTTTGCTTTCAAGATTTGCATAAGGTTAGGTTAAGCTTAGTGTGTATGCAAATTGGTTGCAGATTGCACTAGTATACTTAGGTTGGCACATTTTTCTGTGCATGCACAGTATTGACAACATGGAATGTTTAGTTGATATTTAGTGATGATTTTTGTATATAAGAAAGTGACTTAAAAAAGGAATGTCGGTGGGTTATAGGCTTTCAAAGTGTTCACATGCACGCACTCTCTCTCCCTCTCCTCAAGTGTAGAACCTCTTAAGTAGTTATTTTGATACATTCTATACCGGAAGTATTCAACAGTTAGTGCATTTTTGGGAAAACGTGTGGCTTTTCAGGGGACCAATCTATCAATATTAGAGGTTTATTTAAATTCAAAGTTTTAAATTTTTTACACTGAGGTGCATCGTCATCTTCACTTGTTGACCAGTTTGCTACCTGTGCTTGTGAATATCCTTCATTTGTTGGCCTGTCGACCTCACTGTCAGCTCCATATCTACATCAGAAACAACATTCATTTTTGAAATTATAAGGCAACAGGGATCATAAAGTCGTCCCCTTTCACATTGTGAATCCTTTTACACTTGTTGCTTTTCTTTGCAAACTTTTGAAGAATGTCTTCAGAGTTGAAAGTATTGCAAGCCAAAATTCTAATATCTTTTATTGAAAAATAGTTACATAGTGTAATACAAAATAGAATGCTAAGTTACCCTCTAAAATGAAAAAGAAAGTTGAACTTAAGCTAGTGTCAGCAAGGAAACATTGATCACATAAGAATAGGTTACTGTTGCATTTTTAGTTGTATCTTGATTTGATATACTACTTCATGAAATATTAGTGTCTTATCTTAGCATATGTGAATAAAAAGCTAGTTTGATTACTTTAGATCTTTGTGGACTGTATACTATTGAAATTGCATGCTCAGATTTTTCTTGTGGGAATGCAATAATACGAGACTGAATACTGAGGCAGTATTTTATATCACAACACTGTGAATGTCAGATTGATTGTAGTATAAATTAACATTATTGTATGACAATGATTTGAGATGTTTGTTAATTATAAGCATTGTTAGGAAATAAGTTTACACGGCCTCACTGAAACTGACAATAGGAGCGGATAACAAAGAGCGAGGGGGTGAGTTGTTTATCAGTTATAAGAGACAAACAAATGACATCAGAGTAGCACGCTTTTCTGTAGAAATGGTGGGAATATCTTCCCTAGAGAATATGTGTTCGTAATTTTGATTGGATAAAAAAATAGATGCTAATGTTGGCGCGCTTTATTAACCAATAGCAGCTCGATTATAATCTTTAGGCATATCGGGGTGAGGGAGTATAAATTCTAAAGCCAGAGACAAGTATCACACAGTTTAATAGAATCATTCACGGGTTATACTCGCACAGTTCAACAGAATCATTCATGGGTTACACGTCGCGCAGTTTAATAGAATCATTCACGGGTTACACGTCGCACAGTTCAACAGAATCATTCACGAAGTACACGTTACGTAATTCTACAGAATCTCTTGCGTCGTAAAGTTAGTTACAAAAATGTGAAATACTCGAATTAATAATGTGCGGCAAATAAGTGATGTTAGTTACATTCGAAAACATAACAGTTTCAGTCGGGCGTGTATCAAGAGTAAATATGTGAAATTAATGTGTGACGGCAATAAAAGTGTAACAACTCCTTTCCGTTTACACACCCTGTTCAAGAGATTTGCTTGACTGAGTAATGATAGCTAGCCGGAGGACAAAGAACTCAAAATTCAAAATAGTAAAACAATAACAGGCGCTCAGCAAATAAGATAACACAAACGATACCGCAACAATACCCACACACTGCATCATTTGTGGTTGCAGAATAAGAGGTGCTAATAAATGCCACTGAATCATGTATAAACAATACAAACACTAGTATAAAATAAAGCTTTTTTGTTTATACTGAATAAATTTCACAAATCCATCAGGCTTTGAGCAAGCCTTGTCCATAAACCAAGGTTGCCATGGTACACTAAAAATGCTTTCTCAAGTTCAAGATACCGCAAAACTTGAATTGTCTTGAAATCTCAGTATCAGATTTTTTGGTGGAATACAAGGATCGGCTGATAAGTCCCGGGCCCTACACAGATGGCATCACTAGGCCAGCTAAAGGGTAGCATCAAATAGTTTTACTCTAGACTAGCTTGTATCCATAGTTATAGGTCAATAACTTGTTTAGTTTCTGAATGACAGCATTTTAAACAAGACAACTTTAGAGTTTTCACGAAAATGGAGGATTTAGAAAAACGAGCAGTGATTAAATACTTCCATTTGAAAGGCTTAATGCCTAAA
Organism: Deroplatys truncata; assembly: GCA_030765065.1. Classification (NCBI taxonomy): domain Eukaryota; kingdom Metazoa; phylum Arthropoda; class Insecta; order Mantodea; family Mantidae; genus Deroplatys; species Deroplatys truncata. Next base: position 166,089,568 of record CM060979.1, read on the forward strand.
GAAATCAAGGAGGAAATGAACAGTACATTGAAAGGCTCTGCCCCTTTATATTCAATGATTAAAAGTTGGGTTGCAGAGTTTAAAATGGGACGTACGAGCACTAGTGATGAGCCTTGCTCTGGACGCCCTGTGGAAGTCACAACTCCAGAGATGATTGAAAAAATTCATCGTTTAGTATTGGAAGACCATAGATTAAAGTTGTTTGAGATAGCAGAGGCTGTAAACGTATCAAAAGAACGTGCAGGTAATATTTTTAGTAATGTTTTGGGCTTTCACAAGGTCTGTGCGAGGTGGGTGCCGCGTTTGTTGACACCTGATCAAAAGTTGCATAGAAAAACTGTTTCTATTAAGAATGTGGAGCTCTACCATAAAAATTCCAATGAATTTTTGAGACGGCTTATTACCATGGATGAAACTTGGATACATCACTACACTCTAGAAAGTAAATCACAGTCAAAACAGTGGATTGCGCCAGGTGAACCAACTCCAAAAAAGACAAAGTCAATTTTGTCAGCTAACAAGCTTATGGCAAGTGTTTTCTGGGATGCACAGGGAATTATTTTTATTGATTACTTGGAAAAGGGTAAAACTATCACTGGTGACTACTACGCAAGTTACTGCAACGTTTGAGTGATGAGGTGAAAAGACCTCATTTGGCCAAAAAAAAAAAAAATCTTGTTCCATCACAACAATGCTCCGGCCATCGTTCAGTCATTGCAATGGGGAAAATTTGCGAATTAAAGTTCGAATTGCTCGAACATCCACCCTATTCGCCAGATCTAGCACCCAGTGACTACCACCTGTTCCCTAATCTCAAAAAATTTCTTTGAGTATGAAGATTTCACAGCAACGAGGAGGCCATTGTTGCGGTAAACAGCTATTTTGAGGACCTTGATAAATCGCACTACAGAGATGGTTTGATTAAATTAGAACACCGGTGTGACAAATGTATTAGCCTTTCTAAAGATTATGTTGAGCAATAAAAAAAAATTTTTTTTTAATGTTTTCATTGAGAGGCCTGGGACTTATCAGCCAACCCTCGTACAATACTTCTGAACCTATCCTAGATAAATGGCAGTGAATGTAAAAATGTAGGTTTCTATTGATTAGATTAATGCTGATAGTTAAAAGGTGGTTGTTTATATTAAATATTTTAAATTGAATTTTATTACATTTAAAATAAAGTTGTGAAACATGCTTCAGGGATTGTTGTCTCCATCAGCCTATAATCATTCCACTCTTAGAATCCAGCTTGATGTAAAGACAAGGTGTCATTAACTAGCCTGCGATATGCAGAAAATCAAATTGCACCATGACATATAATACCTTAAATATGTGGGATTATCTGTGGGTTTCCAAGATGTACGAAATATAGTTCAAACCTTTTTATGAATATGAAATAGTAAATAATATGAATAGTAAAACTAAAGAAGATTGTGGCTTTCATTTAATCCTATGTGGTGTCGTTCACCCCTCTTCTGCATTCATGTGATAATGATGAACAGTCAGTAAGTAGTCATCCTCCATGGTCTAGGGGTACCATGCTAGCCTCTAGTTCCTGAGGTCATGGGTTCAACCCGGTGGAGGGCGATGGATTTCAGTCATAAAAATCCTTAGCATAGTTTCCTTTGGAAGGGAAGTAAACCGATGGTCCCATGTCGCAGATTTATGGCTCATAAAGGAACCTCAATCTTGATAAAGAGGCCTCTGAGTAAAATTTCCAGTCTTTCATGCCAATGCAGAATGCGACGCTAAGAACCATAGCAGTTAAAGAGCATCCGTAAATAAAAACCCAATTTAATTATAGTTTAGTCAGTATGTTGATGAACTTGGCTGCTGCAGCAACAGTTGCTAGCTTGGTGAGTGACTAAAGGTGAACTAGTTAAGCATTAGGTAAGACGTTAAAAGCAGCGAGAAACAAATAATTTTGAATTTTTTTTAGCAAATTATTATTCAAACCATTATTCCCACGGGAAACATTGAGTCACTGATCTATCCAGCCTTAGAACCAGACGTGATGTAATCAAAACATTTTGTATCCCTCTGCATTAGCCTCTTTATCAGCTGCATAGAATACACATACAAATGTCACATGGATTCATTTGTCGTGCCAAAGAGCTACAAGACTTTCTTTCTTTTGATATTTCTTTCGGGTTTTTGTACAATTTTCAATTCTACATAATTGTTATTGCAATTTTAATTTCCTCTTTCTCTAAATTGATTATTACCGAATAAACTCTCAAGAACGACTTAGTAATTATTTTTATGTTCCGGATTGTGTTATCTGATTTTTTATATGTTATATTCTTTTGTGTTGTGCAAATTTTATATTTTTAATCGTTATCTTTCAATTAACTTCCTATATATTTGTGGGGAGCTAATTACAAAATATTTATCATGGAAAATTTAAGTCCAGATACTTCTCTACATGCGGATAATTTACTATTTCTCTACTCTACTTGCAGAGCTTTCTATTTAAATACCTTGTCACGGATCTTTTCCTATTTAACTGTACACAGACACCATGAACTAGTGCTCAATCTTCCTCCAAATATATTCTCTCTCTTCTTTATCTTCGGCAATAATTTCTCTTCCTTGCTGATCATATGATTGCTACACAAAAAATACAATGGCGTCCTTTCTCTAGCTTGTTGATTTTTGTTATTCTATGACAATAGGTAACTTATTGTTGACCTCACTCGTTGCTAGTGTTCGTCGTTTATTTTAACTATTATTTCTCTACATATGTTTACATATTAAACTTTAAAATGTTTCCTATTGTTCCTTTCTTATCTTTTCTTGAGATTTTGTTTGGTTTTTACATTATTACTAATTTATATCAATTTATTTTCTTTTACTTTCTCTTCTCTTGATGTGAATTTATATAATCACTCTGATAATTAATCCTGCCTCGCTGATCAACCAAAACATTAGTTAACTAAAAGGTTGGCAAATTCAAATTTGTTAGTGCGCTATTTAGTTCTGATGGGAAAAACAACTCAGCAGCTGCACAAAGGAATTGATTTGAAGGATGCATGTACATGGCAGCAGAAGCTTGGGCATTACACTAGCAGCTTGGAATAAGTTCCTTTCATCAAATGATTGTATCAGTGCACCTGAAGAGCCACCAGATATCTAATGTGTATCAAAACTGGCTGGGCTGGTTAAAGAACATTCTGGATTTGAGGAATGTGACTAGGAAAACCTTCAAGACTGGCTCGAATGTGATGTTGATCATTCTGGCTATCAAGTATTGATGGACGATGAAATCATTGCCCATTTCCTTGACAACCAAACCCTTGTGATGAGAAAAAGCCTAGTGACAACTGCTGAAAAAGGACCATCCAGTGAGGAAGCTTTTCACTACATTGAGACAGCTATGAAGTGATTAGAACAAGGAGGAGGATGTGATGCTGTCCAATTGCTGTCTTTAAAACATTTTACGAAATTTAGCAGCAAACCAGAGTGTCTCAGCTTAAATTAAATTGAGTTTTTATTTATGAACACTCTTTAAATGCTATGATTTTTAGTGTCCCATTCTATATTGGTCGTGAAAGACCAGGAATTTTGCTCAGAGGCCTCTGTATCAGACTTGAGGTTCTTTTATGTTCCATAAATCTACGACATGGGACCACCGGCTTTACTTCCCTTCCAAAGGAAGCCATGCTAAGGATTTTTACGCCCGAAAAAAATTCATTGCCCTCCATCGGATTTGAACTTGGGAACTAGAAGCTAGCATGGTACCACTAGACCACGGAGGATGACAATCTTAGCTTTGCAGCCCCCCCTCCAAAAACAAAATATTTGACTACTTTTCCTAAACTGTTGGCCTTACTGTAATGGCCATTTTGAACCTGTCGAACTATACTATTCAGTTCTCTATGTTATTTGTAAGACATGTGATACAAAATATGTATGTACAGTTTTGTGTTAATATTGGTGTGTTTTTGTTTCATAATGCTCCTATAACACCTGGTGCAATTTGTTTTTGTGAATGATCAGTTATCTGAATATCCCAATTCCCAGTTGTTTTGGATAATTGATATTCTACAGGAGATCATCTTATGTTGTGTGTTCAGAGTCTTCTGAGACAGCGGATAAGCACAGGTAGAAAACTGGTTAGTTGCAGCAAGGTTGACTTTGTGCGGCTCTTTGTCATAGCTACCTTGCGACCTCATGAATTCCTTATCTCCCCTTTCCACTGTCTCAAAAGACTGAAAAGACAATAGAAAGTATTTGAGTCAAATTTACACTTAACTAGCTTAACTAACCTTTGTTACTAAAGAACATGTCTTCGTCCTCAGCTATGATAGACTGTTGGAAACGTAGTTGGTTTCTGATCTTGTATTTTCTCTGCTGAACCACTGATGAACTTGTAGACTTATGTTGCCCTTGGTGGGAATTTCACAATTCATTAAATTGCTTTGTGTTTGTATATGAATAACTTTTCCCATGTGTCCAATTCTTCTTGATGTTAAAGTTGTTTTAAAAGTTAGACCTATTTTCCATGTTGTGGTTTTTATGGAACTTAGCTGGATGGTACCTGTGATTATATTCACAACAAAATAGATTATGGTTACGATATAGAACCTTCATTATTTCCATAATTCCTCAATATTAGCATATGTTTTGAATGAAAGATTCCTAACATTGGCTTACAAGATGGTAGAGATTTGCTATTATTAAAAGGGATGAGGTGAAAAGGCATTAGGTTAGCATAGATTTATTAAACTATGTTATTAATAATGTTGATTCTCCTAGTGCTCTGACTAATATAAGCCTTGATTAATGGTTTACAGGTACATATTTTTGGAGTATAGTAACCCAAAGCATGCCTTGGAGGCCGTGAAGACAACAAATGGTCATAAGCTTGATCGTCAGCATACATTTGTAGTAAATTTATTCACAGATTTTAAAAAGTAAGTATACTTTTATAATGGTAAGAGCATGTTTCTGGTTACATTCAACAGAATATCCTATAAGAAAAAGTGCACTTAGAGTTTTTAAGCTTATGCTCTCTAGGTATTGCTAGAATCCAGATTCCCTAAAACATGTCATAAATTTAAACTTAGGCCAGGGAAGTTGAAAGGCATAACTTCTTTCTAATGCGCATACACAAATACTATACCAACTCACACAGCTTTATCTGCAGCTTGTTAATGAAAACTATGCGACAGTGGAGGAAGAAGGTTTTGGGTGCAAGAAGCTCTGACACAGAGAAGAAAAGCAAATCAAGTGACAATGGGAGTAGAACTTGCTGTATACAGAATGAGAATAGGGCTATTTATGATAGGTAAAATGCAGAAAAACATAACTAGTTAGTGCTTGGAAGTGCTATATGTATGCTATTGATAGGTGGGATTGAACTGTTCTGTAAAGAACTTTGTGGTTACCAAGATCAGTGCCAATTGAAGTAGCTTAAGTAGAACTAGGAAAAACATGGAAAGGAATAAAAAATTCTGGTATAGATGTTTGGTTAAAGAAGAGGGAGAAATCTTAAATTGTGCATGAAGCAGCAAAAAAGCTCAGAGCACAAACAGTTCGTGGGCAGGGATAGGAAGAATTATAGGCAAAATAGGAATGGGAGACATCTGGAAACTAGAATAAAGGAATGAAAGTGATGTAGGTAAACTGGTAAAAAGCAGAATTGAAGACAGAAGGGCAGGAGAAATGCAGAAGTTTAGAAAACAAGAAATCATTACAATTTTATAAACAAATAAAAAGAGACTGGGGACAGGAACCATGTGTAGATTGCTGTAACAGACAAGGAAAGGAAGGGATAGTTTGGATGAGAACAGGAACAATATTTCTAAGAGGTAGAGATAAAGGAATATTTGAAATTTGCGGTGAAAAAGAAAATGTAACACACTATATGACAGAATGTAAGGAATTAGCGTTATGGGGAAAAAAGGTTTGGGAGGAAAAAAATAAGATGGAAATATTGTAGCTATAAATGTTAACGGTGAAAGAAGAAATGAAGATTAGAAGCATGGGTGAGTGTTTACAGAAAATAAAAGAAAAATGGGTGTGGAAAGTAAGGAGTATAAGAAAAGAAGACAGAGGGAAGGAGGAGGATAACTAAGATAAAAGGGAAGAGTTTATGTGAGCTACCAGGCTTGCCAAATGGCCTGGGTGTTATGCAAGCCGAGATAGCAACAAGGTTAATTTAATTTGTATATAGTTTGTTAGACAAATGGAAAAAAAAAACCTCTAAAAGCTAGGTAAAAGAAGTTGTACAAATAAATTCATTCATTCAATAAACTATACTCTATCAGCAATTTGAAGTTATGACTACATAATGCAATAAACAGAACATTTCTATTGCACCTGATCTCTGTAAAAATTATTAAAGGATATAGGAATGAACCATAACAGCAGTTATTAAATCTCTATCATTAAGTCAGCTTTTTATATTAATGCTTGGTTTTTTGACAAGGCATTTATACAAAATATTTTTCATATTTGGACATAAATAAATAACACTGCCTTTATTGCCTGGAGCATAGGCGGGCAAACTGTGAGTTGCAACCTACACCAGTATCTGTTATCATCACAACATGCACAAACGGTATCCATTCTTTAATTGAAAGAAGCTGAAACAGTGAAGCAGGGAATGAATTGGAACTATAAGTCTATGTAGTGACACAAATTACTTTTATTATTTTTAAAAGAATCTGATGTGATAAATTCACATGACTTTCTCTTCCCTCTATATTAGTGGGTATACAAACTATTGTTACTAAAGCTTGTTTTTCTATATACTACATTTTAACCCAAATAAACTTTTGCAGAAATGCTGCATTATACATTTTGTTATAAATACAAATGTTTTAAGAACTTGATGCTATGTGCTCTCCTTAAAATTCCACCCTGTTTCCATGCAATCGCAAGAAACAATTAAAAGTTGACAGGACTTTAAGAGAAAGACCAAGTAATTAACAATTCAAACCATGAAGAAGTATTTAGCCCCATGCTGGCCGCCAATTGAAGTAGATAGTTTATTACATTATTAGCAATACGCTTTGGGCGTCAATTTGAAGTAGGTCATATTGAAGGAGTTGTATTATAGTTCAACTGTTGGAGAGCCGAACATGAAGTTGTTGCAACCGCACGTATGGTACCTGGTTTCTGGTAGCCTTCGCCCCAAGTTTAAAAATATTAGCTTTGTAATTTAAACTGTTTCTTTAGATATTATATTTATGTTTGCCTCGGCTGCGTCAGTATTTATTTTAGAGACACGTTTCTCTTAGCAAGGTTGTGGTGTGACTAAGAATGTAGGCTTACACAGATTTTAAGTTTTAATTCACTCCTTTTGCTTAATCCTTGACACAAATTAAATAGCACTTCACTGATATCGAGAGCTATGAAATTCTTTTATTTAATACTTGCTCTTTTTAACACATACTATTTTCGTCTCACATGAATACGTAATTAATTTCTCGAGGATACATCTCACATCTGGTTATGAGCACTGTCTAGAAGCAACGCATCTGGTTATGAGCACTGTTTGGAGGCAACTGAACTGTTTTCCACCGCCTAAATTTGTAGATTTCTGTATTTCAAGTCTGATTGGCTAATCCTAGTCCAATGGAATACCTTCATTTAACTAAAGCTTTTTCTGGCTATTGATTGGCTATTTTATAAACTGTCACTAAAATTACTCCAATAATCAGAAGTAGTATTATTAAACTTTCTTACTCATTATTGACTCAAGGTTACCTCATTGTTAGCAACTTTTAACTTCTTATTCTCACAGCTCCCACACTATCAAACCACGCAATACATTCACTCAACATTATTACACATGGACACAATAATACAAACACATACAATGACTGTAACATACACTTCCTATATACCGTTACACACATATTGCTTTAAAGCGGGCCGCTATTGAATTTATACATTATATAATTAGACAAAATAATTTAAGTGTAAAAAATACTGCCTCAACCATTAGTAATGGATATCTTAGAAATGGCTTATGTCACACACACACAAAAAAAAAGATTATTTGAAATAAATTGTGTTTTAAAAGAGATCAACATTTTTTGATTAGTACATTTCCATCCATCGCTTAACGTTTACCAGTTATACAAAATTACTTCCGAATGAAGAGGTCTCCACAGGTTATTCCCAAAAACTTTAACATACATATTTTATTTGTAATGTAAATACCTTTAATATATGGTATTTTAATCATCATTAAAGCCATTTTTTAGAAAATCAAAATTTTTAAAAAATTTTCCATGTAAAGGGTAGTTGGGATGGGGGATTTTCTTGAAAATTTTAAGTGTCATATCCTTGGAAGACATGGATACAATACACGTATGAACCAATTAATTAATGTACCATATTCCAGACTTTCCAAAATACCACAGTTACGAGCATGTAGGTTTAAACTTGTACAACAAATTTCCAACATGCATCAGCTCATTTCCAGTAAATAAATTTAAATCTTTCTTAGATAAATGGCTAAAAGACAAGGCTCTGTATTCAGTTGGAGTATTTTGAAGTTGTAGAACATGAATCAGTAGCGCTAGTAATTAAAATTGCTTCTAATGTATTGTATTAGTTGAGGTTGACGAAATCAATTGCCTGTAAAATGGTTTAAAGGCGAATAAAGATCATATCTAAATGCCAAGTTTGGTACTTATCTGACTTTGCGGTTTTGAATTTACTGTACATAGACCACACACAGATTTTTTTTTATTCAAGGTGCCTCAAAACATGTATTTCTGGTGAAATCTCGGTATCAAATTTTTGGGTGGAATGCAGTACCTTCTCTATATAATGTGTACGTGGTAGAGAAAGTAAAAAACAGACATGTTTTAAAAGCTTTCATGTTCAGCAGAGGTTTGACCTGGGTAATGCCTTGTCAGGTACAGGCAACTACAGCTTATGTAGTTTGCATTCCAAAGTGATTTCTACATATCTTCAGGTGTTTTGGTAGACTATGATTTTTAAGAGTGGTACAGTAGGTCTTCCCGAGTAAGCTTTCACTTTTACAGCATTTTATTGTTCTCCAACCATTCACCCTTCAAACATGAATCCTTTGGTCAGAATATGTGAAAGAAATTGCTTCTGCATTAAAAGTTGTACTTGCCCGCAAAAACTTGGACAGTGAAAACATGGAAGAATAGTTTGCAGTTAGCAGACCTGCAGAGTTTGTCACCTGACACCTACAACGCTATTTGTAGGTAACCACAAATTGTGACTGATTTGGAAAACTGGTTTCGCGAGGAACTCCGCTCCATTCTGCGGCTGGAATTCACTGGCAGCTGGTAAAGGTTTACGGAGAGACTGTAATGTCTTGTCAGCACGTCGCAGAATTGTGTCAAAAAGTTTGTGGCCGGTAGAGAAAACATCACTGTTGAGAATTGCAGTGGCTGATCCAGCACAGCATCAAGAGATTTGAACACAGCTTGTGATTACGGCATATGATGGTAGAATTCGGAATGCTGTTCGTAAGCGCTCGTCACATTATTAACTATATTCTGCAGTACCGGAAAGTTTGTTCCTGGCGGGTTTCATGAAATCTGTCCAACCAACATAAGGAGAAGTGCATGGGGGCAAGTCTGCAACTTTTGCAATGGTGCTTTATGGAAGGGAACAGTTTTCTTTACCACATTATCATGGAAACAACACTACACCCCAGCATTAAGTTGTTGTCAATAGAGTGTAAACCCCCCTCCTCCAAAGATGAAGTTTAAGGTGACGCCATATGCCAGGAAAGTGATGGCCATAGTGTTTTGGAACAGTGTGGGTGTCATACTAAGGTTTTTGGAAAGAAGCCACATAGTGACTGCTGACTAATACTGCACACAATTGTGCGAAGCAATCAGGAAATGGCCAGGACTTCTCACTGAAAGCATCATATACCTTCATGACAATGCACAACCTCATTCAACCCAGAAGACCACTGCCCAGCAATTTCGCTGGGACACCATCGACCACCCTCCCTCCAAGGGATTTTCACCTTTTTCCTCACTTGAAGGAGCACCTAGGAGGATGACAAGTCGCTTCAGATGAGGAGGTGAAATACTTCATGATAACGATGAATATGCAAGGACAGAATTTTTACCAGGAGGGAATATTCAAACTGATCCCATGAAGCAACAGGTGCCTAAGCTGATACAGAGACTATGTCAAAAAATAACCTAATGTATGTATTATCAGTTGGCTGTATTGGTTGTATGAAATAAAATGTACATATTTCGCTGCAGGCTTTGTAACCTTAGTTTCTAAATCACCCCTCATATAATAGATATACCCTTGGGTGAAATGAGTTAATCACTATATTTTGTGTTTGAAGGACAGTGCTAAAGGCATCTAAATGCAAAATTTGATGTGCTATTTAAAACTTTAGGTATGAAGAAATTCCTGATGAGTGGGAACCCCCAGAACCTCAGCCATATGTGGAACAAGGAAATCTGCATTATTACATGCTGGACCCAGATGCATATGATCAGTATTGTATCATAACTGGTGGAGGAACTAATGTGCAAATCTGGCAAAATTCGGCTCCAGATCCTACTAAGCTAGAAGAGCGATCAGTAAGTACTTACTTTCTTACAGCTAAACTGGTATAGTCTGCTTGCAAATATAGGTGTAAATATTATGTTGAAATGGCGATGGGATGCTACCACTATTTCTTGATACCATACCGATTTTTGAGCATCAATACGGTATAAAAAACTGTAAAGGCGATAGCTTGTTCACTGAATTATGTTCTTATTAGTAGTTTTCTGTGTAAATGTGTGTGTAAAATAATAGTAATAATAATATTTTTTTCACCTCTTCATGTAACTATATTTTGTAACAAAAACTTTCTTTTAAAAGATTTTCTATTCTAATTATGGAAATTAGTAGCATGGTATAATCTGTAAGCTACGTTTATGACCTGAGTTTGACTGCCATACTAAACTAACAGATGGAAGGAAAGAACAAATATTTCCTTGGGCTGTATTATTTGACATCTAAGTTCTGATTTGTTTGTGCTGGATTCACAGATTTAAATCACTGGAGTATTTAAATGTAGTGTCTGAGAGAGTTGCCAAGCCAGATTATTGCAGAAACATAACTTAGTGTGTCAGCTAATTCAGCTTCAATCACAACTCTCCTAACACTGCATGTTACATGAGTACCTCTACTCATCACCCCTCATTGTTTTACATTTTTCATTTAGACACAAGTGTGTGTACGGAATGTTGCTTTAATTCCCTCAGGAAATGTAGCCAAGGTCTATCTAGAACTATAGTCCAGTAACTCTTGAGGACATTGTGCAAGGCAGTAATGTGAAGTCTCTGCTCTTTTCATTCCTTATCTAGCATAAAGTTAAATGCAACAACTTTCAATAACCCAAAGCTTAAAAAGTATTGAAGGTATTGAGGTCCCATCCGTATGTTGAAAGGAATTTTCCTCAAAATATTCACCTTCAAAAACCCCAGGTCTTTTTGCATTTGCGATATGTGCTTTCTATATACAGTGGAATCTTGTTAGCATGTTCCTCATTAACACGTTTTCCCGTTTATTACGTTGAATTATAAAAGTTCCGGTACCAAATCACCAAATGTAATAAATAACGTTTGCTTAGTGCATTTTCCCGATCCCACTTACTACATATGAAGTTTGACGTCCTCATTCGCTGTTTTGGCCAATCCTTGGTCAGTCCAGTGGGAGTAAGCGCTTAACACGTTCAAAGTTTGACGTCCTCCATTTGCTACTTTGGTCAATCCTTATATCGTCCTCCGTGGACTAGTGGTACTGTGCTAGCCTCTAGTTCCCAAGGTAGCGGGTTCAAACCTGGCGGAGGGCGACGAGTTTTTTCGGGCGTAAAAATCCTTAGCACGGCTTCCTTCGGAAGGGAAGTAAAGCTGGTGGTCCTGTGTCGTAGATTTACGGCACGTAAAAGAACCTCAAGCCTGATAAAGAGGCCTCTGAGCAAAATTACCGGTCTTTCACGCCCAATATAGAATGGGACGCTAAGAACCATAGTAGTTAAAGAACGTCCATAAATAACATTCAATTTCAATTTCTTGGTCACGGGGTGGATACCGGCAGCCAATCACATGCATGTATGTAAATATTTGTGTGACACAATTTATGTGGGTGGGATAGAGAATGCTTTACCTTGGCATGGTAAACGCCAACGATAGTTTGTACTGTTGAGTGTAGACCAAACATACGTAGATTGCATTATAACTTTTCATTTGCAATGAAAAAAAGAAAGTGTAGTAAATAACCAACACTGAAAAACTGAAAATCCTTAAAGTAGATCACAATCCAAATATGACACATGTGGATATAGTGCGGAAGTTAAACATTCCTCCAACAACCTTAAACACGATTGTTAGCAAACCTAAATTGATTGAAACTGCTTTTAAAGAAGGGAAAACTGCTAAAAAAAACTTTCCTCTTGGAAAATAGGATCGAAAAGGATTGGAATGGAATTTGTTGCATGGAAACACTACCGTATTCAAATCGTATTGAATATGCCAAAGTTACTATAGTCTATTGTACTCGTAACACGATGCACGCACGTAATTTTGCTTTTTTTTTTTAGCGGAAATTGTTATCATATGTGTAATAAAACACACAGCAAAGCCACTATTGTTGCTTCCATAATTTGCAATTTATTTTCTCAAAAACATTCATAACCTCAAAAATCCAAGTTGACCAACATAAAAACTTGAATTATTTATTCTCAGGTTTTGTGTATCCAAATCCATTTGAACACACATTGAATTTAACATGGAAACACGGATCGTATTCAGTATAAAATTGTACTTGAAATCTATTTCAACTGCCCATGGCGACGTAGTAATTATTAAGTTCCCACTTTGCATGTGCTTGAGTGAAAACATGGTTACTTTTCTTTGTTCATAACGCGATTTGCCTATAAAACTAAAACACCTAAAATGGTTGGGCAGGTGGGCACAAGCTATTGAAGAGATCACATCTACATCTAAACTCACTCCTAAGGTAACTTATTCGATTTCCCTTTGCTTCTTTCAGCTATTTCAACGAAGATACAAGAATGGCATATTTGCCTTAGATTTTATTACATAACTATATTCTTAAATTGCAGATTTTGTATTTTCGTTAACATGTTTTCCCGCCTATGGCATCCAAATCCTTATGCCCCTGCAAAAATGTACTAACGAGATTCTGCTGTAGTATATGTAAAGGAATAAGCCTCAAACTTTACGGTTTTGGTGGGGAAAGACAAGCACATGGCTGAAGGTTACCATCAAGATTTCTGCATGTTTTATTTTGTGTCAGTAAGTTATCTGACATTTCATAGCATTGTTTGTTTTTGTGTATGAAAAGTCATTGTGAAGAATGAATTATTGTAATGATCAGTTGTCAGCTTTCACTGATGTTTACATGTAAGGGGCAAGAAGGGTAAGTCTAAGCACAATCAAACATGGCCACATTTTGCAATTTACCATGAAAGAAGAATGAGGGGAAATAAAATTACTGGAAATACAATATAAATAATAGATGGCCAGGTAAAATAAACAAACATAGAACATAGCTTATCTTAGCATAAGTTAACAAATTTTAACACTATCATCTCCACTTATGCGTGTTATTAAACTAGTTTCTGGGAACACTATCCCTATCAGTTTTGCGGTCAATCAGTGTTCCCATTGATGATTTGGTCCTACTTGGTGGTGTTGCCCTCTGTTCTTCTGGTTAATCAGATTAATCAACAGTGGATTTCGAAATTCATAACCTATTCTTGATAATAAAGATGTTCTGCCAAGTGCTTAGTTATAATGGCTTCTTTACGTGTGCCACCTAATTTTATCTCCTGTTTATGTTGTGATTTAATGACCATAAGTGACTTGCTACTGTAGACCTCTCCGTTAACTGAAATTTGCTGTTCCTCAAATGTTCTTTCATCCTGACATCCTAACTTCTATTTATTTTTGCAATTTATATGTTTTTTGCAAACTTGGCAATACATTTGATAGGTACCAGATAATTTGGTTTTTGGTGTGCTGTTTTTAGGTGGAGATTTAATAGGTTCCTAGTGCTATTTTTATTTTGCAATGCTAATTTTATGTTTAAATTCTTAAGAATCTTTTCATATTCCCAAAAAAGGTTTTGTTTTTTCAAACTTCTCTAAAGTGGCAATTTCTTTCAACTCTTCTGTATTGTGTGCTTACCAGTCACTTTGTTAAGTTAATGCTGAAACCGTTCAGCCCAGCAACATGATGTATATATGTGCATTATATTCAAATTAGAGGATGTGAACCAATCTATGTACCAGGCTGTGGAATACAGTGGAATCTCAGTATAAAGTACTTAAGAAAATCATAAGATTTATACATTATTCTAAAAATTATGTTATACTGAAAAAGGGATTTAGCAAATACAGAAATTTATTAGAATCCAATGACTTATAATTGACAGATTTACAAAGAAAAATTAAAAATGCAAAATGAAATGTGTGTGTGAAATGAAAAAGAAAGATGCAAGAAAAATTAGGACATTATAATGCATGATTATATACCTTTAATTCTATCATTACAGCTTCATTGAAGTTCTTGTATTTACAAATAAATAAGAGATGTGTGTGTGCGTGCGCGCTGGAGATTGCTTTCAAGCGTGCAAATATTGGACGACTGCACGAACCTCGCAGTTGGTGGGAGACAATATTGGAGTGGCCATTTTGATGAATCTCTGCTGGAGATTGCTTTCAAGCGTGCAAAAATTGGACGACTGCACGAACCTCACAGTTGGTGGGAGACAATATTGAAGTGGCCATTTTCTCTGAGAACTGTACGATAACCACTGCCGTCACAAGACTGAAACTGTACTGCATTATTCCCACATACTTCCTCTCTACTCCTGCGCATGCACATTCCTATCTGACTGGTGGTGCCATCTCTGGATGCGATCTGGACTTAGTTTCTGGATGACCCTCGTAGTTCCTTTGCAACTTCTTCTCACAACTCGCAAGAGACTTCAGTGTCATCTGGTGTTGTAACTGGCTAAAAATTCAGAATGCCAGCTTTTCTTCAACCATTCACAATGTAGTTGCTTTCACATTCTACCAGGCTCCTGCTATCATCTGGATACCCTGCAGAATATTGATGTTGGTAGGCACCATAAAACTGAAGTTTTATGTTGATAAGTGCACATTGCACCAGACGTTAGCGAAAGTGCACTTTGACATTGTGGGTGATGCCTTGGGCTAGTGGCTGTAGCATCGATGTGCAATTAGCAGTTAGGAATTCAAGCCTGATATTTCCTAACCTGCAGTCCACTTACAGAGCAGTTGTCTATGATGAGAATTTTCTTCTTATCTCTGACCGCCTCTTTATCCCCCTCAATAATCCATTCTGTGAACAAACTCGTCTTCCATGCTTTGCTGTTGGCCATATATTTCACAGGCGGAGATGCAACACCTTTAAAACACCTTGGCTTAGCGAAGTGCCTTATTACGAATGGCTTCAGCTTCCTTGTACCTGTGAGATTGCAACAGAATAATGTCCATCTCTGGTTTGATTGCTTATCACCAATACAGATCTCACCCTTGTAAGCCATTGTTTTATTTGGCAGCATTTTATAAAAAGAAATGCAGTTTTATATTGTTGAAAATGTCTTCTGGCTTGTAATTTATGATAACATCATTAAAATACATGTCTTTGCATTCCAACCAGCTTCTACGTCAACAACTCATGCTTCTCTACTGATGGTTTTCCAGGAAATGCCATATCTCTCCGGAAAATGAAAAAGCCAACCAGCACTTGCTTGGAAATCTTTGACGTCCAATAACGTTACAAACTCCTTTGCTTTTGTTTGGAGCATTGGTCCAGAAACTTTATACCTTTGGCCCTAACGTCTTTGAATCATGTGTCCACCTGATGGAAATCACCAAAACAAATCTTCTTTCTGTTGGGGCAAATCGTTGACCTTTCGTATGTCTGAAGTATTTTCTCTTTGTTACGAAGTATTGTCAAAAGAGTGGTGGGTTTCATTCCATTTTCTACCTTATTTATCAGCTCAACTTTCTGTTCTATTGAGGACAGCTTCCTTTTCTTCGCCTTCATTATGTTGCCAAAGTTAAAGAACTCTTTCGTCAATGATCAACAAAAATGCAAGATGCGGACTTTAATAGCTGTAACTATCTTCCTGTGTTTAACAACGAAAACCACGTGAAAACAAAACCTTCAATTCAAACGAAATCAGAAATGGAGGTGCATTAGGTTTAATCAATACCATATCACTGCGTGAAAATATTAGGTTGCCAACCTCAGAAAGTAGCTACATGTTTGTTGGTACTGTTGATAGATGTAAGCGTATTAAGTGGGGTTTTAAACTCGGCACATGCTCGTGTGCATCCATTGGTAATTCATTGTAATTTTTTTTAAACTTATTACTGAGATCCACTGACTCGTTTTTACTTTCAGCGATGCATAGTCCCATAATCTAACTGATATAAACAACTAGTCAGGTGATTGGAAACGAAATTGTATCTTGCAGCATTTTAGTAGCTAAGCTAACGCATGAATCTTCAGATTTTGCTGTTTCTAGTGATAGGGATATTAATCTGTTAATAACAGATTGCGAGATTGATGAATCATTGAACCGTTCATCAGTTCAGTGGAAAATATACCCATCGCAGATTCCATTGGTGCAATCCATCGCTCATCAGTCCGATGAATTAAAAACTTGCCCATTCCTCGGAAAACAAAGAACTTAATGCTACAGAATACTATGCAGTTCGTTTCCAGACAACAGTTTGAAATTTAAGCAAAAATGTACTAATATACAATATGTAATGACTTTTTGTCCAAGAATAAATGAAATAACACTCAAAGAAAACCTGTTTTATAAAAGTTGCATCCGTCATTTTGAAATATTCATAATTAACAGGTATGTAAAAATTAAAGCTCTTTGCATTAAATTGTACGAGATGTAAGCTTGGGACGTAAAATATATACACGTAAAAGAAATATATGTTATAGTAAGGTACATTATTTTGAGATTTCACCATATGGCATACTATTGGGTTAAACTGATTCTGCTAGGTATAGTTATCTGCATGTGTTGATTTGATTTCTCATGAACTTTAAATCCGGAAATGGTAAGAATCTTTTTTTTTTTCTTTCTTGGCTTTAAATTATGAATGAGTTGGTGTTTGCACTGTAAGTGAAGTTTTAAGTCGACTTATTCATAATTTAAAAAAATTACAATGATTCACAGTTAATAGTGCTTCCCTTTTTAATATTCATTTAAGAATCCTTGTGCTTCTACTTCAACTGAGAATTTTATAGATTTAGCCTATAGGTTTAGTACTTCATTGCATCTTCAATAAACATTTTTGGAATCATGGCAAAAACATCAGCATACTTATGCCAACATTGAAAGATGCATGGAAATGCTCAAGTGATGTGAATTTTAAAATAATGTAAGAGTTCTTGTTTATTTACATAAAACATTAATCACTTCAGTTTTATTGAATCAAAATACCTCATTTACAAAAGTATTTGCGATATTGTTGAAATCATGGACATCTTAAAAGGAATCAATATTATTGGACTACTAGCTGAACTGCAGAAACATGATTTGGCCTGGAGGAAAGTTAAAATATATTATAAGTTGAGTTTTTATTTATGACGCTCTTTATGATATGGTTCTTAGCAATCCCATTTTGTATTGGCTCAAGGTCTGTTGATCAGGCTTGAGGTTCTTTTACATGCCATAATCTATGGCATGAGACCACTGGCTTTACTTCTCTTCCGAAGGAAGCCATGCTAAGGATTTTTATGCCCGAAAGAAATCCACTGCCCTCCACTGGGTTTGAACCCGCAGCTTTGGGAACTAGAGGCTAGCGTGGTACCCCATGACCATGGAGGATGACACATTATAAGTGAAACTTATTGTAACAGACTGGTGATAAAATATTATACTGTGAAAATTTAGTGTGAAATAACTTTCATTCAACTTGCTATTCAGCCGTGTCACTGCTGCTTTGCTACTTCCCATATTTTCTCCCATTCCTATTCTTGTCATTCCAAAGTTTGTCATCCTCGGTGCCATTTGGAGTATTTGAAATCCCTATCTTCTTGAAACTTCAAACATTAGTTTTGCAACATATAAGATTCCAACTACAAAGCACCCACGAAGAAATCTTTCCCAATGATGGGTGCTTATTGTATCTCCAGGCATTAGTTCAGTCATCATTCATCATCCACTAGTAAAAATGGTGTAAATTGCTTTAAGTGATTTGTTAATTGACACATTTATAAATTGCAAAATTAAAGTTAGGCTCCCAGAAATAATAGCTTGCTTGGTATTGCACTGGAAGTTGGCTATGGAAGTTGGCAAAAACAGGCAGTGTTATGTTTCTTCATCAGTGTCCCCCATCTCTTAATCCGTGTGTTTTTTATCCAATCCAACATTGGTTTTAAGTCCATCCAAACTTTCTTTGAATGTCCTAATGTGTGCTCTAGAAAGAAGTTGTTTGCCTTTGGGCATGGTTTTATTTTAAAAATTATGAAGGAAGGTAATTTTCACTTATTAATAATAAGCATTGCAGTGCAACAAAGTTTTTCATTTCCTATTCTCTAACTGTAGATGATCCTTAGTAACTTCTCTTGCTAAGCATGAACAATGAGCATCAAAAGAAAAATTCTTGTGAAAATTACAGACCCAAAACTTGCATTTTACAACACTGCTTCAGAAGAATAGGACCGCAGACTTAAAAGTTGATTCTTTAGAAAGAAGCAAAGATTGATGGGAATGTATAGTTTGCTCTCATTTTAAGGAGGAAGATTGGCTAGAAAATTTTGGAATGAGCCATGCCAGCTTTAAGTTCATATTCTAGTGGCTTGAACCATATTTATAGTACAACAAATTTTTAGGAGTTTCAATGACCTGTAGAAAAAAAGAAAAGACAAGCAATCAGCATATTACAATGAGTACATTACTTTCTAAGAGGATCGAATCTAGTATTCACTTCTGAGTTCGTTCCATGAAGTATTTAATACAGAATGGATACTCCAATTGATTTTAGTTCCCCATAGAAATATGGTAAATGTTACGAATTGAATACAGAATGAACATTTACAAAGGTTATTCTGATACCTTCAGTTGTGTAAACTAAGTTTTACTCTGAGATTACAAAGTGGTCATGAAATCTAACAATAGTGATCATAATGTTGCCTAGTGATTTACTCACGAAAAATGGATGCGAGTCAGTATAGGCGTGCACTTGTATTGATTTTACGGAACAAAAGTCTTACCTTGTAGCTCTTGAACAAATCACCTTTATTGCCATTTTTCTAAATATTTATGAAATCTAGCATAGGACACATGTGTTTAGTGAGCTTTTTTTGTGTAATCGCATGTTAAACCTACTGTTTATATTAAGTAAGATGAACTATACATAATTTTTGGTTAACTGTCAACCCCACCTCCTCCATTATAACGGATAGTCAAGGTTCTACTGCGTTGCAAGTTACATACTATTGTAAGATTACAGCCTGTCTTGGGACTAAATTAAGTAAGGGATTACTTCCGTAATATCGTCAGCTTAAAGATTAATATTTATGGTATAAAATGCAGTGCAATGATGAGACAAACATTGCTTGAAAAATGCTGATAGCATAATTGGCTTAATCTTTTCTGAGCACTGTATTCATATAATTTATCAATGTTGTTTTACTTAATGATGCATGTTATTTTTACTTTCTCTACTATGTATAGTAAGTAGGGGAAGTATTGTATTCCACCCAAAAATTTGATGTCAAGATTTCACCAGAAATATATATATATATTGAGGCCCCCTAACCCAACAAAAGAATTTTTAGAAAAAGATCCCTGTGTGTGGATAGGTGGATGGATGGATGGATGGATGGATATACATGTATGCATGTGTGCTTGCTTGCATCACCAAAAAATGAAAATTCAGTTAAAAACCAAACTTGGTATTTAGCATCTTCCAAAGATGCGACACATAGATTTCAAGAAAATCCCCAGCCCAAACTACCCTTTACATTGACAACTTTTAGAAAAATAACATTTTCTAAATAAGCTGTAACAATTTTGTTTAAAATGCCATATGTTTTAAGGTATTTTCATGACAAATTAAATTTGTATCTTGAATTTTCTGAGAATGCTTCTGATGTCCTCTTCATTCTGAATTAACTTTCACATAACTGGTAAGCCATTAAGAGAAAGACAAAATCTTACTACACAAATTTTTTTGTGCCATTAACCATTTCTGAGATATTCCTTGTTATTGATTTACATTTTTGAAATACGTGCAGTTTTCTAATGCAAATTCTGTTAAAATATTTGAGGTAGAAGTTGTTTTCAAAATATTCAATGTTGTTAATTTGAAGTATTCAATATTTTAAGCAGCATACTTTGAAATGTTAAGTTGTGGATCTTTTGTTTCATGCAAACTTATGCAAACATATAGTGTTGATCGTCTCTCAACTTCCTTAGGCTAATTGTACCATAGCAAAATATGTAATGAAACCATTTCTGGCAAATACTTATCATGATTAATAGGGAGAAGGTAGAAAAATATGTTTTTGTTTGTAGAATGGCTATGAAAATAAGCAATGGTGGTTAAAAACAAACATATGTGGTAATATTCAGTATATGGGTAGGGATTGCATTGGCTATACACATGCATCTACATGTTTAACTCTATTACTTTCATAACATTATTACATATATTGTACACCACTGCACATTAACATATTTCATTATATTTGTGAAAAATGTTGTCACTTTTGTAAGCAAAGAACTGTTGTTGCAGAGCACCAACACAGCATAGCCATAGAATCTGTAAGGTGAAATTCCAATGATCCATGATGGCATATATTCTTACCTTTTATGGCAAGTCCTTTTAGCGATATTTTGTCTTCTTCGTTTGGCAACTCTTCACAAAATGTCACCTGTAACCACTAATAAGAGCAGCTGCAAAAATGGGGGGTGGTTGGAGCAAATGGCTTCGTTCTCATCCGGGTAATTCACCCTGATTGAGATTCGAACTTGGGATGTCTTGAAGGTGAGACAGACACTCTTATCCCCACACCACAGAGATGGGTTTCTACTTCTTGTTAATTGATATAAACTTTCATTATGCGTTTATACATATTTTCCCTTTAGGCTTAAGAAGATATAGTAGCTTAACCCTTAAATGGTAACATTGGTCTCTCTCAGACCATGGCGCTCTATTTTTCTGTGATATTGCCTATGCTGATTATGTTACAACCTTGAACGCCGAGCTATGTCACATGAACGTTTGTTTAATGTGGCTTTGTAATTGTTGCTATCCATTGTTACGTATTTATCAGGAAGGCTTGACTGGTGTTACTGTTAACGTAAGTATATTTTGCATACCTCTGATCTCTTATTTTACAAAAAAAAAGTCGTTTTCTAGTATATTATAAGTAATAAGTTCACTCTCTTAGTAAACAATCACTGTTAAGTGGCATATTGATGTTTTTATTTGTTTGAATGAAAATTTCGAAAGAGAACCTGAATGTAAATGTGTCACCCGAAGTCAGCTAATGGTTCACACAAGCTTCATACTTTTCTAATACGTGTTTATTATTACTTAATTGTAATTTGTTGTTTAAAAACTGTTTTATTATATTAAAAACATGAAACATAAATATATAGAAGAAGTAAATTCAATACAGTAGTGAAAATGTGCAAATAAAATAAAAGTTACAAGGCCTGAGAGACTGCTGTTACCTGTAACGTGACAAAATTTACCACCACTTGAGGATTAAAGCAATAGTCAGATTTTTAAAAAGTGGATCTCTGTGTGATGGCTTTGAAATTCCATAGTCTCTGCATGACCTCAGAAAAAAGAATACTGGCTTGTTACTTGCAAAAAGTATAGGTATTTCAAAATTCAAACCAATAACATTGAATATATCAGAAATAGCTAATACCACAAGCTTTAGTTGACAAATTATGTGCTTATGTGAGGTTTACATTTTTTGTGGTGTAAAACTGTATCTCTTATGGTTTACTAGTTATGCAATAAGTCATTCACAGTGAAGAGGACTTTAAGGCTATTCCCAAAAAATTCAATATGCTTATTATTTGTCATGCAGATATCTTATAATATTTTAATAAAAAATTGTTAAGAACCAAAATAAAAGATAACGAAACATTTTTCATGTAAGTGTAGTTTGAAGTGGCAGGATTCTTGAAAATCTTTGTGTAGCATTCTTGGAAGATGCTGAGTTTAAATACCAAGTTTGGTATGTAACCAACTTTTTGTTTTTGAGTTACAATGTTCAAATTCACACACATGATCTTTTTCTAAAAAGCTTTTTTGGGATTCAGGGAGTCTCAAAACATGTATTTTCGGTGAAATCTCACTATCAAATTTTTGTGTGGAATGTAATACTTCCTCTACTTACTACAGATTAAGTGGTTGATAAAGTAAAAATGATAGGTACATTGCTATAATGGTTTATAACCAAGGTTAGAATTTTTAGGTGCAAATTTCATATGGAAAAATGAAGGGAAAAAGTGTTAGAATAGGGTAAAATAAAGGGACAAAAATGGCTGATTTGCTCAACTAATTCAACAAATCCTCTCTCTCCTGTTCAAGTTTGCGTTAAAAACAGGTGCATCAAATCTGAAGAAGGAAAAAAATGTGAAGCTGTTGTACTTAAAAGAATTAGGCATCTCTACAGTTTTAAAAATAAGTCTGATGGAACATCTTTTTAGATGCTAAAGCTTCTTTTGACATCCACAGAAACTATTGGACAAATTGAGTATTCACTTGGAATGGCAACTCAACAGATGCGGCAAATTCCTCAACACCTGGGTTCCTCTGAGTACTAGACTCAAGTTTGTCTTTGGCAAAGCCATCTAACTTCCCATATGGAAGTAAAAATATCCCATTGTTTTTTCTTTACAAGATCTTATTCTTCCAATTTTTTAATAGCTACAATCAGGTACTTGTAACCATGGACCCAAAATAGTGCTATCTGCAAATTATGTACTTTCTTTGGTAGCAGAAGTTCTGTTCCTCAGAAATGGTACCTTCTTCGACTGGATCCAAAGAAACACAAACTCCTTAATCTTGTCAAAATTTTCACACAGCTTAGTGGTACGCTCATTCCACAATGACCAGGAAATTAGGAACGGGCAAGACAGTGATTTCCCTGTAGGTAACAGCATGACTTCGAACTTTCATTGGAATCTTCTTCAGGATTGGTTTGCAAAGTCATATTTATTCCTTATGGAGTAACAAATGCTATGATGGGCATGGACCAAGCATGTCACATATATTAGCTTAGAGAACAAAGGTTTCAATGGGTTAATTGCTGAAACCATGTATGGAGTCTGGTCCATAACCACCAGAAGAACTTTTTCAAACTCGATACTACTAGGCACGGTTGTTGACAGAAGTCCATGATTGATTGCATTGCTGTACTGGCATTGGCTTTCTGCAGCTCATACATCTTTAATAAAACTTTCTCCCCTGCTAGGGGAAAAACTAAAATGTTCAAAACATATCGTTCCATTGAGTCTGGTTTTATCCAGCATGATTCCCACTTTTTCCTTGATTCTTTGTATGGTTTCTTGGTAATCAGGCTCCACCTAGTTTTTTCTTAGAGTACTCTCATCAGGGACTGACATCATTGTGGATTTTTCAAGAAATCTTTTGAAGGCCAAATGGTTTACCGTATTTAGTGGAATTGCCGCTTGTGTAAGATTTGCACACAAATCAATGTTGAACTCCTTTAAATTTTGGATTTTTGAAGAACACTGTTCAAATGTGTTTAGTAATAGAAGTTATGATGATTTATTTATTTATTTCAAGAGTCTGTTTTTTTTTTTTGTTTATTTTGTTGATACTTAGAGCTGGAAATGTGTTGTTTGATGTGATCTTTCATGTGTTTTTCATCTTAAGAAAATTCTTAAATCACAAATAGTACAGCGTATAGCAGTTCTATCAGTTTCTGTGGAATCTTGTTTGATTTCCTGAGTCAGAACAAAAAGTTGGACACTGGATAGCTTTGAGATGGTAAAATGTAGTAACAAACTTACATTCATGAACAGCAGGTTACTGATTCCGGTAAAATTAAAGAGAGAGAATGAAACACACATATTTCCATTGTTATGGGCTATTTATTTTGATAAAGCGAGAGAAAGAGGATTTGCTGTACACACAATTATTTTCCATCGTTGCAGGTGTGCTTTCAGTCTCACATTTACTGAAAGTATATAGGCTTACTATTTGCATGTTCAATTAAAGCTGAGGAGATCTTTAATTGAAAGTTACTTAAATATTTGATTTGAAACCATACACAAAAGAAATGAAATTCACAAGTCATATCTCATATAAATGTTAAAATGAGCTCTAGAAGATTATTGAAAAGCTACAGTAAAAGACAAAAGGGGAAAAAAGGAGATTATGGGCACGATTGAGAGCAAGAAAGGCCCCAAAAAGGGAAAAAGGTGCTTGAAAAAATGCCTTCTTTCTTAACAAGAGAGAAAACCTTGCACTGTGGTATCTTTTCAAATAGCTTTAATTTATCTTAAGAAAAAAGCTGCATACCTAAAAATACTAACCCAAGTTTCCAAAAATTGTGACAGCAACACTTACTGGCTATTGGTATTTTAAGAACTTTTAAGATGCTTGGATAAAATGGACTTAAGATATTTGAGGAGACACTGTCATTTTTAAAAACAGTTCTTAATTAATGCTTTGAACTTGAATTGATGGTTTTGTCATTAAACATTTCCTGTAAATTACTAAGCTGTTTCAAGAGATAACTTAAATGCAAACTAAAAAGAATATGGATGTTAACAAACTTGCTTATATTACACATTGTTTATGTTAACTGTTTACAGAGATGGACAGAGACATACATCAAGTGGTCACCTTTGGGAACATATCTTGCTACATTCCACAAAAAGGGTGTTGCTCTTTGGGGTGGACCCAAGTTTGGACAAATAATGAGATTCTCACATCCAGGAGTCCAATTTATAGACTTCTCGCCTTGTGAAAAGTAAGAATTTAAATCTTTATTTAGAACAGGACTGAAAAACTTTTCCAGATCTGAAAACTGGGATGCTGGTATTGTGAGTGAACTTAACTCATATACTTTCACCAATTTATACTTGTTTTTAACATGGTGTTAAAGTGATTAAACGTTTAAAGTGAATCAAATTGTTTCATCGAACAATGTTAGTTGAAGCATTGTTTTAAACTTTGTGTTAAATTAACATCAGCTTATCATTATGTTAACTTTAAGGAGTTTAACAATTAGAATTTGAAAAATGGCTGCTGCAAACCAAGCTGTTGATGCTGGGATGCTGTATTTGAAGCTTTTCAATGCTGTTCTTAACCAAAGGAGAGCCATGCATAATAAATTTGAAAACCTGCAAAAGGAATTTTTAAAGGGTTACAATATTGTCCAAAGCAGTCATGAGTAGGGTTGTAGAGGAAATACAAGAGGTTATAGTAACTACCAACAGAAACATACCTCTTTTTCCTGTGTTACAACTGTTAATGACTAGAGATTTTAGGCTACTGGTACTTTTCGTTTAATGTAAATGATAGTGTTAGTTATTCTGTAGCTACCGTTTACCTGGAAGGTTTCCGAAGCAATTGCTTCAAGAAGTGAACAGTATTTTTGTTGGGGTCTACTTGATTCTTAATCAGTAATAACACTTTTTGTCCAGTTAAGTTCCAATGTAGCATCCACCACTCAGTTTTAAATTGTTTTAAACCCTCTTCGTGCCTGGCATTTTTTGTGCTGCATTTTGTGTTAGCTTAAAATTGCTGCAGGTGCTTGGTGGTCCTGGGAGAAATGCATCCATTGCAATTAAATTCTTCCCGGTTTTCTCCCAGGCTGCATCCTTTTATTTTAATTAAAGTCTGTTGGCTTGAGTGCACTCAATAATTCCTCTATCCTTAGTAACCATTTCTATAATTAACGCTTTTTTGAATGTTCAAACATTAATTCCTCGTCAACTGAAAAATTTAGGTGCAATCACAATCCTAACCTCAATCAATCAGGAAAATCACATATCAATTTGTATATGAGCATAAGTATTGTCTGCTAATAATACAGTGTGTGCTGCGACTCATAGACAAAAGCGCATTGGAGTATGTGCTGAAGTCCTGTAGTTTGGTTACCACCTTCTTGAAAGCTGCTGTTCGCAGTCGTCTTTGATGTTAATAAGATGTTAAGTAACAATTTGATGTGAAAGCTTCATGAAATGTAAGAGTTTTAACATTGTTAAAACTCCACTTTCTTGAATGGAAGCTTAGAGTGATGCATTAAACAATTTGATAGCATATATGGTGGACCATTAAGAACCCAGCTTTTAATTGCATGGTATT
Source organism: Deroplatys truncata (assembly GCA_030765065.1). Taxonomy (NCBI): domain Eukaryota; kingdom Metazoa; phylum Arthropoda; class Insecta; order Mantodea; family Mantidae; genus Deroplatys; species Deroplatys truncata. The sequence continues at coordinate 166,115,930 of CM060979.1, forward strand.
GTTACATTGTTGGCATGGGAGCATTTTGTTTAGATGTTTTGTAATCAGTATTTCTTGTGTTTGGTTATCATGGAATGCTTTACAACAGAACAATGAATATTAATTGTGAAAACACATTACAAATCTGGTGAATGTTACGCAGAAACTGTGTGGAAGCTTCGTACAGCTCTCGGTCATCATAATGCACCTAATGAGTCAGCAGTTCTTAGGCTAATGACAAAATTTGAGACAACAGGTTCTATTGCAGACATCAAAACTCCCGTGCGCTCTCGTTCCAGTCGGTCTGATGAGAACATTGCAATTGGCACGAGTGTTGCCATGAGTACGCAAAAATCAATTTGTTGTCCACAACAGTTGGGCATTGTGAAAAGCTCCCTCCATCGAATTCTCAGAAATGTAACCATACAAAGATCATGTATCCAAGAGTAACTGTGTGGTGTGGATTTTGGGCTTGTGGGGTCATCGGATCTTACTTCTTTGAAGATGAGAATAGAAATGCCATGACAGTGAATGGACCAGGCTACTGAAATATGGTTGTAACATTTTTATGGCCTCACCTTAAGGATGAGAATATTTAGCAGTTATGGTTCCAACATGATGGCGCTACCAGCCACACCTCACTCGATACGATAGCCTTGTTGAATAAATTTCCATCCTGAGTTCTTTCACGCAACAGCGATCAGAACTGACCAGCAAAGTCGTGTGACCTAGCATAGCACCCTGTGACTTCTTCCTTTGGGGGTATTTAAAATCGCAAGTTTGTAAAAATAATCTCTGAACAATATCACAACTGAAGATAGAGATTTAAAATTTCATCGCCCAAATCGAGGAGCAGATCTGTCTGGAGGTGTTGACTCATTAAATGCATTATGATCCTCAGCATCCGCACAGTTTCTGCGTAACATTCACCAGATTTGTAATGTGTTTTTGACAATCAATATTCGTTATTCTGTTGTAAAGCGTTCCATGATAACTAGCTGCAAGAAATACTGATTAAAAACATGTAAACAAAATGCTCCCATGCCAACAATGCAACAGTAGTGTGCAATTAAAAACCAGCATTTTTAATGGTCATTCCCATATATGAGTTGGTTTATTGACTCTACATCACTTAACTTTATTTAAAATGGGACATGTTTCGAGAGCTCAATTGCTACCATCATCAACCTGATGCCGACTGCCGGAGCATGGTGTCCTTTTGCTGGAGTTGGTTGCACTATTGTCATCCTCTGTTGGCTTTTCTAGGAATTTCTTGCTAAGGTTGTCACTTTGCAGTAACTCAAAATTGAGGAATTGATCTTTGTTTTTCAAAATGAAAATGTTCTTCCCGACTGTTAGTTGCTTTACATTTGAAATGCTTTTTAACAAACCAGTTCTGTATCAGTTCTCTGCATCACAGATCTTTTTATTTTCATCAGGTATATCAACAAAAAAATGGCCTAGTAATGTGAAACCCTCTTAGCTGATCTGTTTGAGTGACCTAGAAATAAGGGTTACAAAGGTCTTCTCATGAGTCTTCTAGACCTGGCACCACTATGCAGGCGACATTTTGCCATCATTCCAGAAAACATTTTGAAAATACCTTGAAATTGCTGAACCTTCAAGAACCGACTATCACATTTACCATTTAAACAAAAAATGAAAAACAGCTCCCATTCTTAGTTGTCATAATTCAAATATAATGGAGGTCTCAAATTTGGCTATATAGAAAACCCCCACACAGAGAGAACTTACAAAATCCAATAGTTACAATCCAAAGTCACACCAGTATGCAGTCTTCAGCAGTTTGATACATAAGCTTTTTCACCTACCACTCAACATTGCAGAATTCAATGAAGAATAACAGACAATCTACGGAATAGCAGAAAACAATGGTTTTAATAGAAAAACAATATACAAAAAATTCTGGTGTGAGAGTCACATGACCTTCTACCCTCTTATCATTTATTCATGGAGATACAAATTGATCTTACTAAAGCTTATTTTTCTATCTACTACATCTTAATTCAAATAAATCTTTGCAGAAATAGCTACATTACATATTTCGTTAAAGATACAAAGGGAAGAACAGTAGTCAAATGTTTAAGAACTGGACACTATATGCTGGCCTTAAAATTCCATAGTTTTTCCATACAATTGCAAGAAACGTCTGAATATCGAAAGAACTTTAAAAGAATGACGAAGTATTGAACACTTCAAACCATTAATAAGGGATATCTCGGAGATCGCTTATGCCACGAAAGAGCTTATTTGAAATAAATTGTATGCTTTAAAGATATCTACAATTTTTTGTGTAGTACGTTTTCGTCTATCGCTTAATGTTTACCAGTTATACAAAATTCTTTCCGAATGAAGAGGACCTCAGAGCCTATTCCCAGAAAATTCAAGCTATACATTTTATTTATCATGTAAATATCTTTAATATATAGTATTTTAATTAAAATTGTTAAGAGCCATTTTTTACAAAATCAAAAATGTCGGAAAATGTTCCATTAGAGGGTAGTTTGGGTGGGGAGTTTTCTTGAAAATCTTGATGTCACATCTTTGGAAGATACCGAACTTAAATACAAGTTTGGTATTTACCCGACTTTCCATTTTTGAGTTATGCTACACACGCACGCACGCACGCACGCACGCACACACACACACACACACACACACACACACACACACACACACACACTCTTTTTTTATTCACGGGCCTCAAAACATGTATTTCTAGTGAAATCTTGTATCAAATATTTGGGTGGAATGCAATACCTTCCTTACTTATTATGTACGTGGTAGAAAAAGTAAAAACACAAAAGCAAAAATCATGGAAGACAATACAAGACACCAAACTGTAACCAGAAAAAAAAATACACGTACAGGAAGTTCATATTCCACCCCAAATCCCATGACCAATTCCGAAAACATTCAGAGAGACATTATTCTAGCACCCAGAAACCCATACTCCATTCAATACCTACTACATTCAAAACTAAGGGATACCACACTAACAATAGAAAAATCAGAAATGTACCAATTTAATTGTAAAGACTACTACAAAATCTACATTGGAAAAACAAAACGGAAATCAAAATCAAGGGCAAAGTAACATCTCAGGAATCTGAAGTATAAACAAGAACAAAAATCGGCAGTAGTAGTTCACTTTGGCTAGAAAACCATAAAATTGATCTAGAACCAGTACTTTTAAAAAGCATTTCAAGCATAAAACAACTAACAGTCTGGGAGAACATTTTCATTGTAAAATACAAAAATTGAGTCTTCAATTTTGAGTTACTGCCAAGCAACAACCTAGCAAGAAATTCCTTGAAAAGCCACCAGAGGATGACAACACAACTATCTCCAGCAAAGGAACACCACGCTTCAGCAGTCGACATCAGGTTGATAATGGGAGCAATTGAGTTCTCAAAATATGCCCCATTTTAAATAAAGTAAGTGATGTGTCAATAAACTGACTCAGATATGTTATCAAATTATGTTAAACTTTTAATGTGATGTTAAACAGATCTTGACACTATTTTTAGCATTGGTTGTTGAAATTGGTCCTTACTGTATAAAGGAGCACATTATTTTAGAAGGATTATAAGAAAGATAAGTTTACTTTTATTAGCTTGTAGGGGGGACTTGGTTACAATGATGTCACTAATAATGGATAACACTTTGAGTCAGTTTGTAAAACTTACACATTACTTATTTCATATTCATTCAGAACGTGCTTCGAAAGCCATCATGATAAAAGCAAGGACTTAAGAAACCTATTCTGAATATGAAGAAAGTGATGTTTGTTAAAAGTTGACCCAAAAGTGTTGCCTATCTTTTACATTTATTGTTACTGAAAACATAAAATGAGATAAAGGTCTTAGATGTCTGCCTGCTTCTCTGAAAACTGTTGATTACCAGTTGAGAAGACTTAATTTTTACATAAATATTAGCTAGTAGAGTAATAAAAGAATATCCTGCAATGATGAGAGATTTATTGCTTGAAAACTGGTGATAGCAAAATTGGCTTAATCTTTTCTGAGCGGTTATTTAAGTCCTAAGCAATTTAATCCATCTTTAAGTACAGGAGTAACATAGCAAAATTTATATTTTGTTACATAGGTATTTGGTTACGTATTCACCACATGCTGAAGATCACCCAGGAGAGCAGAAAAGATTGATTATTTGGGACATTAGAACTGGCTTGGAAAAAAGAACCTTTGTACCTGATGGACCTGCAATATGGCCCATATTCCGATGGTCTCAAGATGATAAATACTTTGCAAGAATTGGCAGCGATGTCCTAAGTGTTTATGAGACACCAGTAAGTTAAAACTTACTCTTGCAATAATTATTTTAATGTTCTGTTTTGTAGTGATGTCTACATGTAAATTATATATTACCTCGATATTGTAATGAAAAGAAGCTAGAAACAGTGATGTGTATTGAATTTATTTAAAGGTGAGTCGGAATTGTTACACTAACATCACTTAAGTTTACTCACTTAACATGTTTCGGGAAACGGTTGTTCCCATCCTCAGAAGTTAATTCGACAGTCGAATTAACTTCTGAGGATGGGAACAACCGTTTCCCGAAACATGTTAAGTGAGTAAACTTAAGTGATGTTAGTGTAACAATTCCGACTCACCTTTAAATAAATATATATATTAGATTCTGTTCATCAATTTGATAGCAGAAGCTTCTGAAACATATCCTAGGTCAGGGTAGTCAAACTCAGTAGTGTATGGGCAATTTAAATTAATTGAGATTAGCTGCTACTACATGCAAATCAACAGCAACTGTGTGATCCTGACTGGTCCCTGCTGAATGCTCTCTGCATGAGTGCATAATCAGGATTTGAGATGGCGGTTTAATAACTATAGGTGTGAAAATTATTTTATTTTTCTGAAAAAAAATAGCTAATTAAATATGGAGTGTGGTTATATGTGTTTATTTTTACAGCATTTATTTATAGATAGATAGATAGTTTATTCACCGATTGGAAATTTGTTACAATCTCATGGCTTCGTCAATTACAGTAGGTTACTATATTAAAAATATAGTTAAACATTGCTTTAAGGATCCTATTTACATTGTGTATCTATACCTTGTAGCTAAAGAACTCAAAAAAGTCTTGTATATTATAAAAGCAGTTATCAATTAAAACCCTCTTAACCTGCTTTCTGAACCTAGGTGGATGTTTGTCATTAATTTTTGTTGTAATTAAATTATACATCAGGATTCCTGTATTTAATATAGAGTTAACCTTTTTTGTCGTTCTGGCAGCTTGTAAGTGAATGTTATTCCTGCTTCTAGTGGAATGCTCATGTATGGTGCTGTTTGAGTAGAAGTAATGAATGTTGTTATTTATAAAGCAAACTGTTTCTAAGATGTATAAACAGGGCAGGGTGAGTATATTGTTTTGTTTGAAATGTGTTCTACAGTGTTCAGTTCTATTTAAATTAAACATGTTTCTAATTATTTTCTTTTGGGTTATGAATAGTTTATTTACATTAGTAGAATTTCCCCATAAGATTATGCCATAGGCAAGCACTGACTGCACATATGAGAAATATATAACTTTTATTGTATGAGGATTACAGATATGTTTTAGCACTGAGATGATGTAGTGTGCTCTATTAATTTTTGATGTAATGCACTGTATGTGTGGTTTCCAGTTCAAGAATTCATCAATAGTTACTCCTAAGAATTTTGTGTCCGATACGTGTTGAATTATTTTACTGTTGTAGGTAATAACTGGTTCAGTATTTACATTCCCTCTATTGGATACTGCAAAGCTCATGCAAAGAGATTTATTGCTGTTTAATGCAAGTTTGTTTATGGACAGCCATTGCCCCAAATTTATCATAACTTTATCGGCCTGCTGTTGCAATTCTGTGCAATTTATCTCCCCTCAGTATACAGCTGGTATCAGTATACAGGATAGTTTCTCCATGAGGTATATTAAGTGTTAAATCGTTTATGTGCACTAAAAACAGAAGAGGTCCAAGAGTAGAGCCCTGAGGAACCCCACCTTTTACAGTTAATGAAGTGGAGCTAACATACTGGCCACTGGTATCGTTTCTTATGACTGTAACTTGTTTTCGATTGGTGAGATATGACTTGAACTACGTATGGGCTAACCCTCGTATACCATATGCCTCCAATTTGGATAGCAAAATAGTGTGGTCTACTAGGTCAAATGCCTTCTTAGATCCATGAATAAGCCGAGTGTGGATTTGCCGGCATCGACTCCTTCGAGAGTTTCTTTAAGGAAGGAATAGGGAGCATTAGATATATTCTTGTTTTTTCTGAAGCCATTTTGTTATTTTTTCAAGAATGTATTATTGTACCTCTTAATTATTTATTTACATTCACAAAATCATGTGTAATTGAAAACAACGGTATTTACAGAACAAATAGATCAAGATGAATATTAAAATTCCTATCTGTCAGTTAATTAAAAAAATACAAGTAATTAATAAAGGAGATTAAGGATGTAATTTTTAAGTAAGTAATTTTATTGTTAACCCAATTAATTGTACAAATTTACAACAAAAATTTTACAAATTTATTATTAACCCATTTCTGAAAATAACAATAAAATAAAATATAAAGAAAACTAACCTCTTAACTACTGGTATCCAGTAATATGGAATACTGGTAACCAGCATTCCTCCTAATCTAAAAGTACAATTATCAATTTATTTCATCTCCACTACTAACTCTACCTTGAGTTGCTTTACCTTGGACCCCAACAAACTTAAACCTTGAGGTGTTTTTTTTTTAAATAGAATGTATTGACGTTTTTGCGGTAATGTGTGCGACTTGCGTTCAGGAGGTCCTGATCTCAAACACCATGCCAACCAATTTGACCATAGGTGTTACGTGGTTTTCCTTCATTGCTAAGTGAATGCTGGGTTAGATAATTTAATCCCCAGGGCCAACTAATCTGACCAAAGGTGTTTTTGCGGTTTTTCTTCTTTGCTAGGTGAATGCTGGGTTGGATAATTTAATCTGTGAATTTCTTATCACCCCTTTTATCATTATATTTCATTTACTTCTTCACCGCCATACCAGGCATTGGGCTGATCACCGATTTTGGATGTGCTATGATTCAGAGTTTACTTGTGTTTTTTTTTCTTTTCTTCTTCTTCTTTTTTTTCTGCAGGAAGATACTCTCTCAATGGCATGAGGAGTGGTTTATACATATCGCCAAACTCCGAGAGGACAAGGCTACAATGCTTCCTTGGCGTTCTTCTCGTCCTTCATGTCACAAGGAGGCCGTGCTTGCTTGGCTTTGTATTGGCCACTGTTATTTTAGTCATAGCTATCTCCTTAGGTGTGAACTTCACTGCAATGTGCCCTTAATGGTGAAGCATTTCCTCACCCAGTGTCGTTACTATTCCGCCATTTGTGAATGACTTGGACTCTCCTAATTTAATTACGGTTTTAGGGGATGATTCTGCCTCTATCACCAAGCTTATTTGCTATGTTAAATTCAGTGGTTTCCTTAGAAAAAATTTGTGTATTTCTGGTGTGTTAATGACTTTCAAACTGTGTCAGTACTGACTTAACTGCTTGTGTTTACTGAGGATTAGTTCGGCTATATATTTATTTTTTGAGTTTTTGTTTTATAGTGTATAAATTATGTATTTTTTGTTTGTTTTGTACTTTTGTAACCAGTTGCTTAACCTTGTAATTGCTTTGTATGTATTGTTTATGTATTCGACATGAGTTAATCTATAGCTAGAGTGTGGCGTTGATGACCAGTAGTTTTGCGCCACTCAAACACCTATTACTACTATTACCAAGGCATTGTCTTGTAAATCCTTGTGGGTGTAAGTCCTACATAGAAGAGGGTAATCGGTTGAAGAAGTATTAACGTATTAATGATTAACTTTCATGATTTAACATAAACACATAAGTAAATGAACAGAAAATTATTTACAGAATAAAAAGATCAATATGAATACCTGAATGTTTAGCATTCCACCATTTATAGTATTTTCAAATAGCCTGGAAAAATAGAACAATTAAATTAATGTCCTGGCAGTCAAGTTTTTTTTTTTGTTGCTTTAATAACATTTGATAATAGATTTTATAATTATATATCCATAGTGTTATTTAAAGGTGAAGTTTAAAGGTGAATAAATGATTATATTTAGTGTTCACATCCCAGGATTTTCATTCTAGTGAGCTGTAAGGTTTCATTACTTACATATCCATACCCCTCCTCCCCTGAAAGTAGTTAGTTATATGTTTTATTTGTGTATTGCATTTGGCTATTAGAATTTGTGCAGTATGGTCTGAAACCCATTTACAATTGATGGATTGCACTTCATTGTAATACCATTACCTTATTCAAATGCAATTAGTGCGCTTCTGTGCTTTTGCTGCTGTTAATCCCCTCCTCCTGTTGCATACTACCAGGATGTATTTGGAGAACACCTTACTGCATCAGCATTGCTATATGGGTACACTGTATGCTCTTAGGGCTGCAATTGTATAATTCTTGTCAAACACATACATCGTGCTCAGGAGTTCACCAACACTCACAGAAGACAGTTGTTTTTCTAACTCCTTCACCATTCTAAGAAAAGAGATGTGCCCCACCAAGAAAAGCTGGTGCATTCATTGCTTTTATAAACAACACATTTTTCTTGATGCTTATTAGTTCTTCTTCAAATTTATTCTTTGTGGCATTTCTAGGGACAAACAGTGCACTTACTGTTTCAACTGCTGGATTACAACTTTTCAGTTTCATTAGGGCAGTATGTTTAAGTTCACTTTTGCTTTTATTTCAGCAACAATAAGCGTAGAAGCTTAATAAGTTCTTCTGAAACCTTTAGCAAGAATACAGCATTACTGAGAAGTTTCTGTTTGATTTCAATATCACTAAGCTTGTCTGCAAGGAAGTGAATGGTGGGGTATGTTGTACCTTCCAGGAAAGTGAGGAGGTCCATGAAAGGAGGACATACATAACTGAATATTGTTAATAGTCATTCAAATATAAGCATCTTAGAAACTATTTATTGCCACTAGTATTATTGCATGGGTTTGTCATTTTGAATTGCTTTATAACATGACTGCATAGGAGGCATACATAAGAAATAACATATTATATTAAGGATATTGAGTAAAATTCTGTTAATGGTACATCAGAAAGACAATCAATAGCTTCAAGCTGGATTTCTTAAGATTCTCAGAATTAACTAAAATGATCAGAGAAAACTCAGATGACATTGACAAATACTGTGATGAGGTAGAAGTCGTCAAATGCTGGGACTTGTCGATGAATGTCATTCTTGTCATACTCCAACATTTTTCGTGCTAGAATTTGGAATCTTAATTCTGTTTCAGAGTTCTGCAGAGCCTCATTTTTCTAGAAACAAAGGCATTGCTTCTAATGGCAGAATGGAAAACAAAGAACTCAAACATTTAACTAATTAATATGTACTTAAGAGGATATGTATATTCTGTTATATATTTATGTTCATAGCTCTTCCTATAACCATTTAAGCAAATACTTCGTAGATTTGTACCATACTTAATTGCATCTGTACATTTTGCCTTGGGCCATATGGAATGTTTGATGTCCATGTCCTAGACATTTGAACAAACGAAGTGAATTGTTAGCAATAACATCTTTAAAGATATCCAATCATTACAATGCTTATTTAAAAGTGCACTTAATTCAGATTTTATAGAATTGGGAACATGCACGCCTGCTATAGATATTTTTAATGAAAAGCTTGTCCTCAAATTAACAGAAAATGATATTGTGTTGTAATGTTACATTCTTTTGAAAGCAAGGAAAAAATATTTTTAAAAGTCCCAATTCACAAGACTCTTGAAAATGCTTCTGATATAAGTGGCCAAATTGTGAGTTGCCATCTAGTATGAAACTTAAAAGTTGCACTATATGCTTCCATTGCTGGTGGCTGTTTATTGTAGGTTACAGCTGTATTTGTGGACTAGTGGTACCGTGCTAGCCACTAGTTCCTGAGGTTGCAGGTTCAAACCTGGTGGAGGGCAATGGATTTTTTTGGGCGTAAAAATCTTTAGCATGGCTTCCTTCGGAAGGGAAGTAAAGCCGGTGGTCCCGTATCGTAGATTTACGGCACGTAAAAGAACCTCAAGCCTGATAAAGAGACCTCTGAACAAAATTATCGGTCTTTCACGCCCAATATAGAATGGGACGCTAAGGACCATAGTAGTTAAAGAGCGTCCATTAAAAAAAAAAAAAAACAGCTTTATTTATTTTTTTTTTTAATCAAAATGACAGATGAAGGTTTTAAAAAGGCACAATTGGATACTGTACCATGCATAGATGCATTAATGTTAGCATAGATTTTCAGAAATAATGATTGTTTTGTGGTTACCTAAATTTGTGGATCAAAAGCATATTGTTAAGTAGCAGACCCATTTACTATGCACCTGATTATTCGAGTTTGCTAAGTTGCAACAAATCTAATGCTTATAATGAAAAACTAAGATGTGTTATTCATTAATTTTCAGAAAATAATAGTGAAACTTAGTAATCACACTTCTCATTCGCAACTAAGTATTAAGTCAAACATCTGACTTAAACTGTTTTTGATTAGGCTAGCAGACTGTTTGCCTATTAATTTGTATTACATAAAGACAGAATGCCACAGGGATAATATGGGTAGAATGAAAAATAGCTGAAACTTTTTGATGCTATGAAACATAACTGTAATGCTTAAAATGTTCCAAAACACCTCTAATTACGATTTCAGGATAACATTAAGTATGGAGCAAATAAATCAAGAGGATTTTATTTTCTTACATGAAGATGGTAATCATAAAATTATAGTGAAGATAAATAGAAACATTAATTTCTTAGCATAGAACATTTTAATTTTTACCCAGTTTCTTAATTTGGCACAAGATGTTTACCGTTTATTAAATACGTACCAAAATCAACTTAAGTGTTAAATGCAATTCATAAAGAGGTTAAAAGTGGCAGCTGTATAGTTTCAATGGCATGATGACATAAAAAGATTAAGCAGCACAGAAACAGAAAAAAAAGTCACAATACGTTTAACTTACATAAAAATAAGCCTCACAACAATACATTGTAAATTTCTCAAAGATATCGTCGACATTTCTTCACCATTGCAAAATCCTTCTCTTCCTAATTTTTTTTAGCATGTGAATAAACAGTTTGTTGGAGGTATGCAAAGTATTGGTGCACAGAGGAACTATACACAATTTATAGCCTTTCAGCTTCAAACTCTGTTCAGAATTCATGCTGGTCCCAAAACGAAAACATTCTGCTGCATATGCTACACAAAAACTGCACTTAACTACACCATACACAACAAAAAAGGGAAATAAATACAGTGCATCTTTGTTTTATATGGAAGATATTCAAGTCTTTCTGCTTGGAACCACGAACACAGACAGTGATGTCAGTCAATAAGGATGTGTTATTGCCTCAAATGACCTCTTTGCAGATTAAATTGTAATTTAATGATATTTAGAATTATTTTTGCTTTCTGGTGTTATTTTCGGGTTCTATGTGAAATTTTCAATCAGAGAGTTCATATGTGAGCATAATTTCATTGTTGTGCATGTTCCCAATTCTTGATTACTGCAGTGTTTTTTCTTGAATTGACGAATAATTGCTATCTCTGATAATAGTGATACTTTTTAACCTGGTATTTGAAATATATATTGCTGAAAGTTCCATTTTAATAACAAATGCTCATTGTGTTTGTGTATTAATAACATTGTTGCATTTAGGCTTTGAAACCTATTGAGCTATATAAGCAATGTTTTTTCAGTCTTTTGGACTCCTGGAGAAGAAGAGCCTGAAGATTCCAGGCATTAGGGACTTCAGCTGGTCTCCCACTGATAATGTACTAGCATTCTGGGTGGCAGAAGACAAGGATGTTCCTGCTAGAGTGACACTTCTTGAAATTCCAAGGTGTTTAAGCTAACTTTGAATAAACTTTTTCTTTTGAAGTTCTAAATTTTGAGCAGAATGAGTTATTTAGTGCTACACTGGAGTAAAATCGCAGTCATAAAAGATTTAAAATAATCTTAGCCTGAGCATGTGCAAAAAATTGTTGCACTTGCTTTGTTGAGTGCACTGTCTCACCCTCTGCCTTCTACTCATGTCACAACTGAATTGTGTTCATTTTGGGTGATATGTGAATTTTCTGCTTAGTTAAAGAACTGGTCTGTATATTGAGTGTTGGCTTAAAAAGAAATGCATCTAATTGTGTGCATTACCATTTGCTTAAAAAAAAATCCTGATGTGCTACATTCACATGACTTTCTCTACTCATTTATTAATGGGTATACAAAATTTGATTACTTGAAGGTAAGGCTAAATAGCAGTGATAAGTGGACAGAGCAAAGAAAAAATGCACTAGTCAAGGGTAAGTTAGTTATCAACAGCATAAGAACGTGCTTGAAGAAAATACAAAATATGAGAGTAAATTGGCTAGAGAGAATATACACGGCTAGAATGGAATCAAGAATGATGCACGGGATAGAGATTTAGGGGACAGAAAAAGGGTGGGAATGTAGACCAGATTCACAGAACCTTTTGTAAAATGATATTGGGGTTACCGAGAGCAGCTCCAAAGGGGGTAGCCCTTGTTGAATTAGGAAGATTTGGCAGGAAAGGATTAGTGATAAAACGTATAATGAAATATTGGAGTAGGATGCAAGCACTGGAGGAAGGAGATTTTGTCAAAAACTGTTTTAAGAGCTCAAGAAAAAGCAAAAAGTGAACGAAGTTGGTTATTCCAATTAAAAGAGATAGCGAGGGAAACTGGAATGGGAGAGTTAATTTGCAGACAAGTGGAGCAAGTTTGTGGAATAAATGAAATTTAGGGTAGATGACATAGAGAAACAGGAAATATATGGTAGTTTAAGGATAAGAGCACTCTGATATACTAAGGAGTTTTAAGAAAGATTGGGTAAGGGAAAAATATATTCATGTTTGTGATAAAATGGAAAGGGAGGACCTGGCATGGGGAAGAACAGGGAAAATGTTATTAAAGGGTTTAAAAGCTGACAGATTTGTGCCCACTATGTGGTAATGCAGATAAAAATTTGCATTGTATAACAGAATGAACAGAAACCAAGGTCAAGAGAGGAATATATATGGAATAGGAAATTGGATAAATTACAGATAGAGATACTGTCCCTAAAACTTTTTGGAAACAACAGGAAAGAATTTCTGAAACAACTAGGCAAATATACAGGAAAGGTAAGAAAGAAATGGTGGAGGAAAGTCATTAAAGAAAAAAAGGATCTTGATAACAGAATTGCCGAGGCAGGTAATATAGAAGAGGGAATTAATTAAGTTGGAAATGTTGATATGTGTACAGTAAAATAAAGGATACAGATACTCAAACAACCAGGGTGTTAAGTGTACATGATCCGAAACCTAAGCAACTCCTAGGAGAGCAGAATAATTAATGTATGGTATTTGTAATTGAAGGTGATGAAATAAAATACTATTCTAGTGGGTATACAAATTATTCTTATGAAAGTTTATTTTCCTGTTTACTTCATTTTAATCGAGATAAAAACCTTTCTGGAAATAGCTGTATTACACATTTCATTATAGATACAAAGCAAATAGTGACATTCAAATGTTTTACAGCTGGACACTATATGCTGGCCTCTTAAAATTCCACTCTCTTTCCATGAAACTGAAAAATACTGAAAAGCAACAGGACTTTAAAAGAATGGTCAAGTATTCAACAATTTGAACCTTTAACAACAGATATTTTGGAAATGGTTGATGCCACAGTAAAAGTTATTTGAAATAAATTGTTCATTTTAAAGAGCTCTATATTTTTTGTGCGGTACGTTTTCATCTATCGTTTAATGTTTACCAGTTTATACAAAATTATACAAAATTCCTTCTGTATGAAGAGGACTTCCCTGAAGGTTATTCTCAGAAAATTCAAGATATACATTTTGTTTGTCATGTAAATATCTTTAATATATGGTCTTTTAATCAAAACTATTGCAGCCATTTTTTGGAAAATGAAAAATATCGAAAAGTGACGCATGTAAATGGTAGTTTTGGACGAGGGATTTTCTTGAAATAGTTCATGTCGCATCATTGAATTTAAATATCAAGTTTGGTGTTATGCGACTTTCCATATTGAGTTATACTGTGGCACACGCACACACAGTCACTCTCTCTGTTACTTTTCCCAAAAATTTGTTTTTATCCAGGGGCCTCAAAACATGTATTTCCGGTGAAATCTCGGTATCAAATTTTAGGGGGAATGCAATATCTTCTCTACCTACTTGGTACGTGTTAGAGAAAGTAATAACATGGTTGAAAATGCAATTTAAGTGTGGTATTTCTGGATTGATTTGTGCAATTTTGGATCAAAATGTGGAGAATGGTTAATGTAGAAGAAAATACCTTTTTTTGTTAATATTATTTTGCTTTCCTTGATTTTTAGCCGAAATGAAATCCGAGCCAAGAATTTGTTCAATGTGGCAGACTGCAAGATGCACTGGCAGAAATCAGGAGATTATCTGTGTGTCAATGTGAACCGCTTCACTAAAGTTATTAGAAAGGAGAAAAACGAAGTCAAGTACAGTGTAAGTATGAGTTGTTTGTTTCCTTAAAACTGAATGATGCTCTTTACATTGGCAAATTAGGACAGCAATGTAACCTGCTTTTGATCAGCAAAACTTCAGAGATTGAAGATGATTAAGTAAAAATAATGCCAGTTGTGTAACTGCTGCATCACTTAAAATATTTGAAATCTATCAGTTTTGGAAATTCTTTTGCATTAAAAATTTGTATATTTGCTTATAAGATACATATTAATAGGGATTGGTATATTTCACTGCTGCAAATTATAATAAAATGGCATTTCCTGTTTAATTTACATTTAAATAACATTCTATTGAGTTTTAACTTGAAAGGAAGCTTACAAAAAACAGATTTTATACAATGGCCTAGTGCATCAATGCAGGTAAATATAAGCTGTTAACGTTGATATTGTAATGAAAAGAAGCTAGAAACAGTGATGGATCCACCACAGGATCCAGTCCAAAAAACGGAAACACCAACAACACGGGCCAGTCGAATTAACTTCTGAGTATGGGAACAACCGTTTCCCAAAACATGTTAAGTGAGTAAACTTAAGTGATGTTAGTGTAACAATTCCGACTCACCTTTAAATAAATAAGCTGTTAAGATACTGCAGTTAAACTATTACTGTGCTATAAAGTCATAAAACGTGTAAACCATAGCTAACCCTTGGTTTGAATACAGTGGTTTCATAGCACCTGGTTTTCTCACCATTTTTCTCCTTTGAAACAGTTCGTAGTAGCACTCGGAAAGCAGTTATTAATTTTTACAATCACTTGAATGTTGTGTTTATGTGTAGAGTGTAGGCAACGGCTGGTGTTAGTAGCCTAAACTTAACCTGCATTTCATCCATTTATAGACATTCTATCTCAAAGTACATTTCCAACTGAACCAATGAAGAACATAGGCGACAAACCATCCATTTATAATAGATTGCTGTATAACAAATTACTTCTGCAACTAAAAAAAATAGATAATCATTTAAACTAGCTTTAAAGAAACTTTTAATTCAAAGATGATTATATAAAATTCATGAGTTATAATGTGTGTATGCATTTCCCCTATCTTCACATTTTGCAATTGATACATTTTGAAAATTTTAATTCTTACATGTATTAGAATTTTGACTAGTTGAAACATCTTTGTATGTCTATGAGCTAATGAAAAAAAAAAGTCCATCAAGATTGCCACATTTTAGTGCTATGAGAATTCCTTGTCACTGGATGTCGTAGATAAATACAAATCCACAATCAAAAACAAAAAGATGATTGGTGTTACCATTTAGGACAAGGTGAAAACTTAGCAAAAATTGTGATGTGTTACATACACATTACTTTTACTTAGTATCATTTATTTTTATATAACCTTTGTACACCATTTTTATGAAAGTTTGTTTTTCTATTTACTTCATGTTAATTGAGATAAACCTTTGCAGAAATAGTTAAATTATGCAATTCATTATAGATACATTGGAGATATAGGAAACCTAATCTATAGTCAGATATTTAAAAGCAAGTGTGCTGACCTTGAAATTCCATACTCTTTCAATGATATTGCGAGAAACAACTAAGCAGTACTTTAAAAAGTGTTAAATCAAACTAATATCTCAGATGCCACAAAAAAGTTATTAGAAATAGCTTTTCTGTCGAGTTCTGCAGTTTTATGTATCTCTTAAATTTTGCAAGTTAAACAAAATTATACAAAATTCTTTCCAAATGAAGAGAATTTCACAATAGGCTATTCCAAGGACATTCAAGATATATTAGGCATGTAAATATCTTAATAAATGTTATTTTAATTAAAATCGTTAGATGCATTTTTAAGAAAATAAAAAATTAAGAAAAATGATCCATTTAAAGGGTAGTTTGGGTTGGGAGGATTTTCTTAAAAATCTTGAGTTGCGTCTTTGTTCCCTTTGTGTGAGAGGCAGTTTTATGCACAGAGGTGATAATGGAGTAATGACATCTGAAATCCTGTGTTTATGTGATGTGCTGTTCTTATCTATAATCACTCACATCACCCATTGCTCCTTGAAATGTTTGTTGCATAAAATTGTAGGTCTACACGATGACGGTTTCTGGAGATACTGGGTGTTTTTCTTGCTGTAGAGAATTGGAGTTGTAGACCCGTTACCTCTTTAATTGCAGTTATAGTTTCCTTTTTCAACTGTAATCTTCGAAATCAAATGTTGTTCAGTTCTTCAAATACATTCCTTCTCTCTTCTATTACTCTCTCTTCGTTGCATGCAAGTCGAAAATATTGAAGATACAAATGTGATGGTTAAGCTCCATTTTGGATTAGCAAGCGGTAAACATTACATTAAACACTAGTAAAGTTGAAACCAAGCTTGTTACAACACAAATAGGACTTTACCCTGGTAATCTATGAGCTTTATCCCGGCATTCTCTTAACCTTCTGTCAGGTGCATGCTTTGGTGGAACTCCGTAGGCCGTGTGGGGCCTAGTAGACCTCTATATTTTTGTTGTTATTGTTTGTATTTATTTTTTCTTTCTTTCTTTCATTTTTCCTTTTTTTTTTCTTTCTTCTATATTTAGCTTTATTTAGTTAAATATAGGTGGCTTTTAGTAGTAGGTATTATCTTACAACATAAAAAACAAGCTAAAATATAATATGGGAACATGTACGCTGTAAATTGTATTACAATAGGTGTAATTAAATACATTGCATTTTTCAGATATACTTAACAATTGAAATGTTTAGAATCATCTACTATCTCTCCCAGTGACCTCTCTATCTCGACAGTGAATTTAGTCCAAGAGAATAATGCTTCTGACAATTGTTCAGAAACAATGTAAACATTTCTCTAACAGCAGCCAATTTATCCAATCTTTGTCGCTCCAATCTTGAGCTTTGGTCATCAAAGCAAATACAGCCTATTAGAAAACTGAATCGTTTTACAGACATAGCCATTCGAAATAGAGGAACTCTAAGATCATGGGTTCTCCAAACAGCATGAACATTCTGGCGTCCATCATGAAAATTCCTGCTAGGTACAATAAGCTTAGGAAAGCTTTTATTTCTGTTGCATCTGTAGGTCTGCTGTCTCTTTCACGATCAAATTTGTACTGCACTCTGTTAATATAAGTATTACAGCTTTCAAAAATCAAATAAAATATATCTTCGGTGACAAAAAGCTTCCAAAAATCAATTTCCATTTTGGCAGTTCCTATTTCACCAGGAAGTTTGGTCAATATATTGTGAGCCTTTATCTGTGTTATTTTCCAAGGTGTTTTTTTTTTTCCATTTTGTTCCATCTCTTCCTGTAAATAATAATAGAATGCATTATAATAATAAAATAGTTACTATGATAAGCATATGATGTTACCTATAAAATACATTTCTCACATAGGTTGCTTTCATCATCTTCATCTTCATGATCATTTGTGAATTTAAAGATCTCGTTCCAAGCTTATCTTCGGAATCAGAATCATCTGATTCATGTAAGTTGTCATCTACGGGTAAGGCATCATCATCGCAAAGTAGACAATGCACTTATTCCAAATCCTTTGGATTTTGTAGATCGTACCTTTTACTCATGTTCATGACAAAGCAGTAACATCTCCATGCAATGGCAAAGCAATATTGCACAACTAATGAAGAACAATCTGTCGGCAATATGTAACGAGAACAGACGTGAGGGGTCTGGTTGATCCATGCGATACGTAACTGCTGATTAGTCATTTAGTCATTCTTCCAGCCAAACAAGTTAACAGATAAGTTTCTCCTGCAGTAAACAATCGAGCAAAGTGTAATGTTAGATGTCCTAGTCAGGCAATTGCATAGGTGTGTTTGTTCGAAAATTATAACATTTAAATAATGCCAGGGGTCTCTCAGGCCTCTAGCGACCAACGGGAGGATTAACCAAGAATGATGCACATAGCCATAGTTGTGAAATGTTAATATTTTAATGCAGTACTTACTTTTTCAAATACTTATTCTTGCATTGCTGGATGATCCAGTTTATTCATTGAAATGTTGGCTTGTAAATACATTTTCACCCAATTCAACAATTTTTTTTTTTTTTTTTCCCTTTCTTTCATGACAATTTTTTGCTTTGCTTTAAAGCTCTGAAAGATGCCTGCCATTTAATCCCAAGTTATCGGCCAGTTGTTTTTGAAATGAAGTTTTTTCCTTTGCACGTACATGTTGATTGGACTTTTGTGTTTTTCCAATATATTTCTCTTCTCCCATGACAACCTCATATTACACAATTTGGACATTAAAATATTTGAATTGTTTATTAAAATTACTCAGTTATATAGCTTTCTGCTTGTTTAATAGTGATTTTGTCTCTGCCCATCTTCATGCAGTGCATTTGCAACTTGCAAAAATGGATTAGGACAGAGAAATGAATGTCTGCTATTTTTAAATACATCAAGTTCAATTTACATTTTTTGGCAACAATGAGGAGGTAGTTTATTTTATATAGAATAAATGGAAGCAAAGAATATGGAAGTGCAGAAAAATTTAAGGTCTGGGCCAAAGTGAGTAGTGGTGGTGGCGGTGGCGTTGGCGGTGGTGGTTATAATTTTGCACTTATTTGCAGAAACTCCTCTATTTCACATTTTATCACAGATTAAAAAAACACTATGGTGTATGAAATGAATGGCCTCTCTAAGGCACAACTGTGTGATAATGTAGCATTTGGACACTTCACATTTATTGTGACTGCAAAAATTTACCAACTGTAGTCATCATACATTAAAAATCTGCCATCCATTTTGTTACCAATAGGTTTGTTCCAAAAAACTCTAAAAGCATCCTATATGTTACAATCCATATATGTTCTAACATACATCTGAATGATATCTGTTGAAATGTTGCAGGGAATGTACTACAATTTTGAGATCTTTCATATGAGAGAAAAGCAAATACCTGTTGATAGTGTAGAGATAAAAGAAGTCATCCATGCATTTGCATGGGAACCCGTTGGCTCCAAGTTTGCTATCATCCATGGAGATGGCCCCAATATCAGTGTCTGTTTCTATGGTGTAAAAACTGGACAGACACCCTTACTACTTAGTAAGTATTAAATACAGACATCAGAATTGTATTACAATGGCAAAGGTCCAGTTATCTTTTAAAATATTTAAACATATAAAGTGTTTCTTGAAGGCTCCTTTACACTATCAGAAGCTGTTTCTTGTTATTAACATACTGAAGCCGAATTATTAAATTAGATTAGATTACAATGCATTCTGTAGGTTCTTTGATGGCCAAAAGGCCTTGATCATAGAACATGTCAAAAGTTTTTATATTTCTATTGTATTGAACTTAATATAACTTGGCTTTTACAGCCTGTGTTATAGCACAAGGTATTACATCCTTACTTGCATGCAAGGAGTGTCAGGATTTTACGAAATTGTCACTTATGTATAATAAACTTAATCTTTTTGCACACATAAAGTTTACAACATTTTAAGTTATGATGCTAAAATGTAAACAGCAAGCATCAAATTTCTATTACATTAAAAAATTGTTCACACCTACCAAATACAAAATTTCTTTCCTTCAATGCTTAAACCTTTGCTTATATTGCAAAGAGTGTCAAAATATTAAATATGTGCAATAAAATAATTTTGCATATAAAATATATACATACAGTGCACAATGTTTCAGATTATGGTGCTAAAAATATACAGTAAATATCAAATTTCTACTACTTTGAAAGTTAGCATGGTTAGGTACTGAGTATAAAATGCACTTCGCTTAGCCTTTACAGCCTGTATCACTGCACAAAAATTACATCTCTACTTATATGAAAATATGGTCAAAATTCAGTATTAAGATAAAAATATATATAGGTTCTTTCAAGAAGAGTGTCCTATCTTTAACATTTGAGAGTTGCCATTGTTATTGAGTTACAGCAGTCATTTTTTTCATGTGGTTACAGTTGTTATGGACAAATAGCCATGGAACGTTACAGCACTCAGCAACGCGTAGAAATTGTGAAAATTTATTATAAAAATGGGTCATCTGTTTTGCCAAACCTTCCGTGTATTGCGTGAGGTTTACGGTTGCATAAATTGTTCCTGCGAGGGAACGATTTGGCGTTTGATCGATAAAATTGAAAGAAGTGGTTCTGTCAGCGATCAAAGAACGCCTGTACGTAATCGATGTAAGCGCTCCAACGAAAACATAGGTGCCATTCGTGAGAGTGTACGCAAGAACGGAAACAAATCAATTGCTCGTTGAGCGCAAGAATTGGGGCTTTCGCCGACCACAACTTGGTGAATTCTGCATCTGGACATGAAGTTTCACGCTTACAAAATCATTTTAACTCAAGAACTAAAGCCATAGGTTGCGCTGTGTATTTGCTGACTGGGCTATGGAGCAATTGGAAGCTGACCCAGATTTTTGTTGAAAAATCATCTTCAGCGACGAAGCCCACTTTTGGATGGATGGTTGTGTTAAACAAAGTTGCCACTATTGGTGCAATCACAATCCAATGCAGACTCAAGAACAACCACTTCATCCCCAAAAGTTTACTGTGTGGTGTGGATTTTGGTATGGTGGAATCATTGGTCCTATTTTTTACAAGATGAAGATGGAGAAGCTCTGTCAATGGAGAAAGATAGCGGGCTCTTATAGGGGACTATTTTTGGCCTCAATTGGATGGTATGGATCTCAGAAACATTTGGTTCCAGTAAGATGGTGCCACATGTCATACTGCTCATGAAACAATCGATCTTTTGAAGGAGAAGTTCAGAGGTTTAATCATTTCCCGTGGTGATGATGTTAACTGGCCCCAAGGTCATGTGATTTAACACTGTTGGATTACTTTTTGTGGGGTTATGTTAAATGTCTAGTTTATGTCAATAAGCCAGAAACAGTATATGATCTTATGAATAACATCATGCGTGTTATTCGTGAAGTTGGACCTAATTTATGTTCTTCTGTTATTGAAAATTGGGTCAACCGTATACGCGCAACCCAACAAAGTCGCGGCTATCACTTAACTGATGTTCTCTTCCACACGTAATGACATTAATTATGTTCCAAAATAAAAAAAATAAATAAACCTCTTATTATTTATAGAATGTGTTTTATTTAAGTTCAAAGATAGGACACTCTTGTTGAAAGACCATATATATATATATATATATATATATATATATATATATATATATATATATGTGTATATTAAAGGTATTTCTATTTGACTTAATACAGCAATTTAACATTATAGAAATATGTGGTATACTAGAACTTAATTGTCAACAGGTTAAATTGTGGTTTAAATATTCTTCTAGAGAGTAAAAAGATTTACCACAGAGGTACTCTTTTAGGGAGGCTTTAAAGACTTTGAAATTGCTAATTTTTTCCTCGAGATGGTAGATATATAGATATTGAGTTTTATTTATGGACGCTCTTTAACTGCTGTGGTTCTTAGTGTCCCATTCTATATTGGGCGTGAAAGACCGGTAATTTTGCTTAGAGGCCTCTCTATCAGGCTTGAGGTTCTTTTACGTGCCGTAAATCTACGACACAGGACCACCAGCTTTACTTCCCTTCCGAAGGAAGCCATGCCAAGGATTTTTACGCCCAAAAAAATCCATCGCCCTCTGCCAGGTTTGAACCCACGACCTTGGGAACTAGAGGTACCATGGTACCGCTAGTCCACGGAGGACGACAATATGAGATGGTAGAATTCATGTTGTTTATCATTAACTAGATGTTGGAAGCTCCTTTGTTGTGTCCATAAAGTTAGGGTTAATGCACTAAGAATTTTCCACAGATGATGCTGCAGTTGAAACCAGAATATGACCTTGCGAGATACACATAAGGTCATATGATTCCTTCTAATGTTATTCCCCATTGTGCAAAGATGATATGGGTTTGGTATCAAAAAGGTGCTTTGATACCGGAGGTGCCTGCTACTGCTTCTGAAGATCATTAAATTCAGGGCTGATCCACTTCTAGCTTCATGTATTTTTGCTGCATGCAACTATTTTGTGTGCTAAAAATTCAAATAATCTGCCCAAGCTAAAAAGAGTTCTTTATCTCAACCAAGGAAATAGCTGATTACTAGGAATCAGAAAATAAAATGCAGCATCCCTTTATATTTATTTGTGGCACTATGTCACTACGTTGATATATTGTCACAGACTTTTCTGTACTGTAATGTGTGAAATATATGTCTTTTACTGACTCTTGTGTATGCTCTTTGAACTTCAACCACATTGGGTTAAAAAGAATTAAATATAAATGTCACCAGATTAGCAACAATCTTCAGAGCAGTCATCTAAGGCCCAGTGCCTGGAAATGGGAACCAGAATAGGAACAGAAGAGGAAGGTGAATATGCCATGCATGAAAACAGGGACTAAAAACAGCAGTCTTGTACCAAATTTGATAACTGTGAATTGTTGCCTTTTCAAGGCTTGTACACAATCTGGAGGTAGAACAAGGGAGCACAACAGGTTTGGCCTTGTACACCATCTTCGTTAAGCAAACCTCATCGTAAGAATTTAATCTGCATAAACTAAACACCAGTGCACCACTGTTCACTGCAGTTTTAACGGGCCATCTGCTAGTTGGCAAGCATTCACCATGGTGGAGCGCAAAGCACATAGCAGATTTTAATGCTAAGAACTCTACCGAATGCACCCCAAAGTACAGTGGAATCTCGTTAGCACGTTCCTCATTAACACGTTTTCCCGTGTATTACGTTTAATTATAAAAGTCCCGGTACCAAATCACCAAATATAATAAATAATGTTTGCTTAGTGCGTTTTCCCGGTCCCGCTTACTACGTTTGAAGTTTGACGTCCTCATTCGCTGTTTTGGCCAATCCTTGATCGGCAATTCGGCACAGTGGGAGTAGGCGTTTAACACGTTCATAGTTTGACGTCCTCATTTGCTACTTTGGTCAATCCTTGGTCACGGGGTGAAAATCAGCAGCCAATCACATACATGCATTTAAATATTTGTGTGACACGATTTCTGTGGGCGGGAATGGCGGGTTAGAGAATGCTTTACCTTGGCATGGTAAACGCTAACGATAGTTTCTAATGTTGAGTGATGACCAAACAACCGTAGATTGTATTTTAACTTTTCATTTACAATGAAAAACAGAAAGTGTAGTAGGTAAATAACCAACAGTGAAATACTGAAAATCCTCGATGTAATCACAATCCAAATATAAAACATGTCGATATAGTGCGGAAGTTAAACATTCCTCCGTCAACCTTAAAAACGATTGTTAGCAAAACTAAATTGATTGAAACTGCTTTTAAAGAAGGGAAAAATACTAAAACAAAACTTTTCTCTTGGAAAATAGGATCAGAAGAGGACCGGAACGAAATTTGTTGCATGGAAACACCTCCGTATTCAAATCGTCTTGTATACACCAAAGATAATATCGTCTATTGTACTCGTAACACGATGCACGCTCATAATTTTTTCTTTTTTATCAGAAATTGTTATCACGTGTGTAATAAAACACACAGCAAAACCACTATTGCCGATTCCACAATTCGCAATTTATTTTCTCAAAAACATTCATAACCTAAAAAATCCAAGTTGACCAAAATAAAAGCTTGAATTATTTATTCTCAGGCTTTGTGTATCCAAATCCATTTAAACATATTGAATTTAACATGGAAACGCGGATCGTATTTAGTATGAAATTGTACTCAAAATCGATTTAAATTGCCCATGGAGACGTAGTAATTATTACATTTTTATTACCTATGTTCTTAAATTGCAGATTTTGCATTTTCGTTAACACGTTTTCCCGCCTATGACGTCCAAATCCTTAGGTCCCTGCAAAAACGTACTAACGAGATTCTACTGTATATTGATTCATTTTTATTTGTTCTGTTTGACAACTATTGCTCAACATGTGTGATAAATGAAACCTAAAGAACTCCAAACTTCTTTCTAAATTTCAAATATATATTTTCCCAGCGCATAATTTCAGATAAACTGTATAGAACAGAAAATATGGATGGCATGTTAATAAAGAAGGTTGCCATATGAGAAATGCAATTTAACCCATGGAGTATTATTCTATTTTCAAATTTTGCTGAAATTCCTGAATTCAGTGCTGCGGTGTGCTGAGTCTGGTCACCTTGCGACAGTGTGTCTTTTACGAGATAGTGATCACTAACTGTTCGACAGTTTAATGAAAGATATGCTTTTCTGTTAAGGAAAATGTTAGCATTTCTCCATCAGGTGACTGTGTGTTTGCAATTAATAATGGTTCCTAGCTCTCCTGTAAATGCACCAGTGGCACAAAATCCATCTATTTTTGTCCTTATTTTTGCGTTGTTCATGTGAAAGGCTATGTAGCTATGACCAAACTTTGCTATTATTCGCAACACATTATTGATAATATATAACGCTGTAGTTCCTGTGAATTTTGAATACATCTTTGATTAGTGTATTAAAGGAACCAAGCGCAGAGAAGTGTACATTTTAAGGAGGGGATTCATTGGTGAAAGTGGAGTGTTTCTGTTGGTAGGAATTCTAATCTGTCGTTACATTTGGTCCACTAACCATCACATTTACTTCTTTCAAGAATTGAAACCTATCGTTCATATCGTCAAAGGGGTTTCCTTTAAGCTTAATCAGAATGCGGTTATTCCAGTAACGATGATGGAGGAAATCCAAGTACAGTAAAAACTAGATTATCTGCAGGCATCCCTGGTGGGGGACTCATTAAAGCTATGTATGTACTGCATTATGAGCTATTACCCAGGAAAATACAGCAAGAAAATTGAACACTACTGATAGTCTTATTGTGCATCGAAAGCTTACAGCCCTTCTCGGAATTCTCGAATGGGGTGTGGCAGTCTGTTGCTTTTTTGTTCTGGTCATGCTTTCATATTCTGCAATCACATGGTGGCCTTGGTAAGAAACAAAAACAAATGACTGATGTTTAAAAAAAAAAGAAACATAAATCTAAAGAAGTGTGTTGTTTTTTGTTTTATTTTGCACAGTATAGTACTTCTTAATTTAGTGTGTAAATTAGCTTTCTGCACTGTACCATGGCTTCATTGAAAGTACATTTGTGGTTTATTTTTAGTTTTATGGTATATAAAATACGAATACTTTTACTGTACTGTACATATTTTCATGGTTTATATTACGTTTTATGTACAATACATTTAGTTTTTAAGCTAGAGAAATTTTTATCTTATTTGCCACCTCATTTTTAGCTTTATTGCGGGTTATCCACGATTTTGACTATCCGAGGCACCTGTGCCCCCCTGTTCCACAGATAATAACCGGGAGTTTACTGTATATAATAACTTGTCTTCCACATTCTGTTGTACCACATTATCTGCCACCACTGTATTAATATTGCAATGCAATGGAGTTAGGAAATAATCAACAAAAGCCAGCTAGTCGCTGCCGGTCAGATTTTACCACAGTAAGATCCTTGATAAACCCTTATGGTTGTTGGTGCATTGCAAATGGTGTTTTACTGTGGTAAATGTTTTATTGAGAATGGTGCACATTGCCATCAGATTCACAGTAAACTGAGGAGGGGAGGGTGAAACCAAATTGGTTGATGTAATAAAAAAAAAAAATTTCTGATGTGTTATACTCACATGACTTTCTCTGCTCTTGTACAAACTATTTTTTCAAATGCTTATTCTCCATATGCTTCATGTTAATCGAGATAATAATCTTATTGCTAATTTTCTTGTAGGTGGAAGGGGAATATGATAGTATTTAAGTGTTAGTCAAATCTTTTAAGAGCTGTTGCTATGTGGCGCATTCCATTCTCTTTGCATGTCCAGAACATAAAAAAAATGAATAACGAATTCCCATTTGAGAAAAAGTATTGGAAAATTTAAGGGAATAACAAGCAATATCTCGAAAATGGTTCACTCAACAACAAAAATGTATATGTCATAAATTGTGTATTTAACGCGATCTACATTTTTTATGTAGTAAAGTTTTCTCTATCTCTTATGGTTTACCAGTTATACAAAAGTTGTTCACAATGAAGAATACTTTTGGAGACATTCCCAGAAAATTTGAGTTATACATTTCATTTGTCATGAAAATATCTTAAACATATGATATTTTAATCAAAACCGTTAGAGCCAGTTTTGAGAAAATTAAAATTTTCGCAAAATCTTCCATGTAAAGGGTAATCTGGGGTGGGGGGATTTTTCTTGAAAACCTTTGTGTCGCATCTCTGGAAGATACTGAACGTAAATACCAAGTTTGGTGTTTATCGGACTGTTAGTTTTTGAGTTATGCTGTTCACAGACACACACACATGTACATGTTGCCAAAAATACTTTTTTTTGGATTCAGGGGGCCTCAAAACATATATTTCCGGTGAAATCTCGGTATCGAATTTTTGGGTAGAATACAATACTTCCCCCTACTTACTATACATAGTAGAGAAAGTAAAACTTGTCCATTTGCAAATCATTATTCCAAATCTGAGTAATGTTAATATTAATTACATTTAGTGTGGTTTAAATAACCAAACTTCACTAAAACTACATGTTTACCTTTTGTAACTAGAAGTATTTTTTCAGGCACAAGGTAAATGTGTAGTTTTTGTGAACTTTGTGTATTTAAAGCCGACTCGGTGTAATATTACTCATAACTTCACCTTATTAATTTTCCTCATATGTATATTGTACATATTGGTGATGTCTCTGATTTAAGATGTGTCATCTTATTGACACAACTTCATTTGCTGTTCATATCTTAAGTAATTAAAGTGCTGCTGTTGACAGAAGAAGCAGTTGAGAATAGAAGCATGTGCAGTTACCAGTAGTAATTCCAGTTTTGTTTTTCTGGGCTTTCTATTAAGAGTTCTAGTGGCTGTTACGGGTAACAGTCTCTTCCATCTTCTATAATGAAGTGACTTAACTAATAACTTGTAATTAACTATATTTTTACTTTCTCTACCACGTACATAGTGGGTAGAGAGGATATTGCATTGCACCCAAAAATTTGATATCAAGATCTCACTGGAAATACATGTTTTTAGGGCCACTAAAACCAAAAAAGCATTTTTAGAAACATTTCTGTGTGTGTATCAGTGAACAGCTAGCTAAAAAGCTAAAAGTCACATAAATACAACCTTGTTTTAAGTTCAGTATCTTCCAAGGATGCAATAAGAAGATTTTCAAGAAAATCCCCACTCCCAACTATCCCTTACTTGGAATATTTTCAAAAATTGTGATTTTCTAAAAAATGGCTCTAATGATTTTGATTAAAATACCATATATTGAA
This sequence comes from Deroplatys truncata, assembly GCA_030765065.1. Taxonomy (NCBI): domain Eukaryota; kingdom Metazoa; phylum Arthropoda; class Insecta; order Mantodea; family Mantidae; genus Deroplatys; species Deroplatys truncata. The sequence goes on from CM060979.1 coordinate 166,143,760, forward strand.
GATATTTACATTATAAAGGAAATGTATATCTTGAATTTTCTGGGAATAGCCCATGAAGTCGTCTTTTTTTTGGAAGGAATTTTGTATAAACTTGTATAACTGGTAAAAGTTAAGCAAGAGACAAAGATGTACTACACAAAAGGTGTAGATCTCTTTAAAACACACAGTTTATTTCAAATGGGTTTTTTTTTTTGGTGGCATAAGCCATTTCTAAGATACCTGTTATTAATGGCTCAAATTTTTCATTACCTGGTCATTCTTTTAAAGTCCTGCCAACATTCAGTTGTTTCTTGCAAATGCATGGAAACAGTATGGAATTTCAAGGCCAGCATATAGCATCCAGTTCTTAAACATTTGACTATCGCTGTTATCTTTGTATCTATAATGTTGTTATTTCTGCAAAGGTTTATTTGGATTACAAAGCATGGTAGATTAAAATAAACTTTAGTATGAAATAGTTTATATACCCACTAATAAACCATAGAGGCTAGAGAAAATCATGTGAATGTATCACTCAGATTTTTACTTTGTCTACTACGTATAGTAAGTAGGGGAAGTATTGTATTCTATCCAAAAATTTGACAGTGAGATTTCACCAGAAATACATGTTTTGAGGCCCCCCTGATTCAAAAAAAGCATTTTTAGAGAATAAAGGTGTGCTTGTGTGTGTGAACAGCATAACTCAAAAACGAAAAGTCAGTAAATACCAAATTTGGTATTTAGGTTCAGTATCTTTCGAAGATGCGAATGAAGATTTTCATAAATATCCTCTCTGTCCAGACTAACCTTTATAGGAACATATTTCGAAAATTTTGATTTCCTCAAAACAGGCTCTAACGATTTTGATTAAAATATATATTAAAGATATTTTCATGACAAATAAAATGTATATCTTGAATTTTCTAGGAATGTCTCCAAATGTCCTTTTCTTACTGAATGGCTTTTGTATAACAGAAGCAAAACAGTTCCAGTAAACATGTGTTTGCAAACAAATCGTGTGCAAGATTTGTTATTGTGAATGTGTGGTTCTGAGCCGCCACTGACTTCATTAACATTGTCCGAGTAAGTGCAAATTAATTTGAAAATTAGACTTTTCAGTCATTTGCTATTTTAAGTTGCCTCACAATTCATTCATAGCTGAAGTTAACAAGGAATATAATGTTACATGTTATATTGTACACTCTTCCTGTTAAAGGTGGTGTTCAAAATGTTGTCCTTGCACCCGGATGCAATACTGCACTCTCTGCAGTGAGTTTCAAATTCTTTCAAACACTCCACGTACAGTTCTTTGCTTCAGTACTTCAACGGGAGTGCTATATACCACACTTTTGAGGTGACCCCATACAGCAAAATCCAAAGGATTGAAATCTGATGATTAGGAGGCCAAGGTACAGGCCCTCTCCTACCTATCCATCTTGGACCCTATCTCCATGTTAGATGTCATCTTACAGTAGCAGCAAGATGTGCCAGTGCTCCATCATGCATGTACCGTATACTCCGATGTTGCTCAAGGGGAACATCCTCAAGCAATTCTAGAAGATTCTGCTGCAGAAACCGAAGGTAGTTCTGTCCATTGAGGTTTGTTGAAAGAATGTATGAGCCAATGACACGATCACTTAGTACCCCTAACCACTCATTCCATGAGAAACAATGTGGTGACTCATGAACAGCATGTGGTTTACTTCGCACCGTACATGTGTATTATGATATTTAAAAATACCATCATGTGTAAACCCTGCTTTGTCGGTAAATAAAATGTTATATGTAAAATGAGGATTGACTGCAGCCTTGTTGTTGCATCCACTGACAAAAATTCACTCTAGGACCAAAGTTCTGATCATTGAGGCATTGAATTCTTAGAAGGTGGTAAGGATACAGTGTATTGTGATTTAAAATTCCCTATACACTACTGTGGCTTAGTATAGTCACTTGTGTGGCAATTTTTCTCATTGAAGTTCCTGGAGAGATCTGTACTGCATCCAACACCATCTCCTCAACTGCAGGCCTTTCTACTCCCCTGCTCTCTTAGGTGCTGATGGATCCTTGTAAATGTGCAACTTTCTGTCTTCGACCAGGGTATTTTTCACTTCAAACGTGCAGCCTCCCACACATTGCCGTTAGCCAAACCATACATGAAATGCATGTCCACATGCTCTTTGGTGCTGTATGGTTGCATTTTGACTATGTAGAGTTCAGCACACCTGACACTGTTCAGACAAGTGATCTGACTGGTTTGACTGTGTACTGTACCCAGTGCCTGTCGTGTATGGTATAATTACAACTCCACCTGGTGGCAGTGTTCAGTTTTGTAAACGAGCACATCTCAGAATGCTTCCAAGTGCGCAATGAGCGACCCATAACTAAGGATGTCAGTGGCTGCTCGCAACCACACATTCAGAATAATAAATCTCGCATGTGGTTTGTTTTTGGACCCATGTTTACTGGAACTTTTTTGCTTCTGTTATCATATACTTTCAACCGTTTTGGTTTGTGCTATTAATTATGATGCATCCAGTTATATATATATTTGTTTGTTTTACAGTGGATTTTCTGTGAAAATTAAATATAAGTTTATTGCTGCTGTTGTATTATCGTTGTTTCTAAAAAGTAAAGTGCTTGCATTTTTGGGGGTGGGGGGTGTATGGATTGCTTATTTATTGACAAACATCTAGGTCATATAGTGATTGTTACCTGTAGGTTCTTTGATACACGTGATTCAGCCTTTGGTGGACAGGTGGACTTAGTTGTGCACCATTTTTATATTTTCTACTTGAAGTAACTTTTTGTTGGATGACCTCAGTTGCCTTCTTGTGACTTCTAGTTTCTTGCTGTTGATATAATCAGAAAGTGGACATTTGTGTTTGTGTCCATGCATTCATTGTGATGCTGGACAGATGGCCTTAGGTATGTACTTGCCTTTATATACCAATGTGTTTCTTTTTATTCTGTAGGGAGAGGAATTTTGAATGGTGGTATGAATCTAATATTTCCCTGGCAACTGAGATAATCATGGCGGTGGTGGGGTTTATAACACTCATATTGATTGGTACATGGGATTTAAACCTGCAACATCTCAAATGCAAGCAAAAATGCTACCATCTGAATTGTCTGGCTCAGTAGAAAAATTGGTATTTAAAAAAAGTTTTCCAATAAAATTGTTACTTTATTATTCTAGCCTTTGTTTGCAAATAGTGCTTGTATGCATCTGTTTTACATGAAGTATCCGTCTTTTTCAGAACGTTTTGAGAAGAAGTCATGCAACTCCCTATTTTGGGCACCTTCTGGTCAATTTATTGTGTTAGCTGGCTTGCGTAATCTAGGTGGAACACTTGAATTTGTGGATTCAAATGATTTCACCATAATGAATTCAACAGAACATTTTGCATGTTCAGATGTAGAGTGGGATCCTACTGGTCGTTATGTGGTCACTGCTGTTTCTTTCTGGAAGAACAAGGTAGGTTATAATTTGTGATGATTTTAAAATGTCAACTCAGCACAAATACATTCAAAAGTGTCCCCCCCCCTCCCAATAAGAAACATTAAGATGTTAAACATGAAAAGGAACTTATGCTGTGAAATGAAATTTACCCTCTATTGCCAGTGTTATGCTACATATGCTGGCTGCTCTTCCTCTAATTACCAAACTGGCTTTTATATCCCTTTCACTGGTATGACAACTGAAGGGATTCAAATAGCCCTGATCGTTAGAGCGATACAAAATGGACTGGCCATCCATTCAAAGCCAGATGTTGCAAGTTCGAGTTTAAGTTCCAGCGAGTGCAGTCAAATGTGCCTGTGGTAAAGGAAAGGGAGGGTCCAAGTAAAATAACCAGTGTAATGATGGCGCACTTGGATGCTTATGGGGTTACGTTTGACTGCAGTTGCAGAATTTTGCTCTTTATTATTTAAAAAAAAAAAGTAGTTTTATTGCAAAAATATTAATATTTTTACAATGTAAAACAGCTATAAATAGCCTAATTTTGTTCTTGAAGCTTAATATAATATGAAACTACAACAAAAGCCCATTAAAATCCTAAAACCTAAAAACACATTTTTGTAACAAATATGATACACCAGGCTATAAAGGGTTAATATGGCAGCTACATTTTCTTGTATGTGATCAAGATGGTTATGACAGAAACATAAGGGATATCTTTTTACTTTCTCTACTAAAATTAAATGAAATTAAGTTTTATTTGCGGACGCTGTTTATTCTGTATTGGGCGTGAAAGACTGAAAATTTTACTCAGAGGCCTCTATCTGGCTTGAGGTTCTTTTACGTGCCATAAATCTACGACACGGGATCACCGGCTTCACTTCCCTTCCAAAGGAAGCCATACCAAGGATTTTTACACCAAAAAAAATCCATCGCTCTTCGCTGGGTTCGTACCTGTGACCTTGGGAAGTAGAGGCTAGCATGGTACCGCTAGACCACAGAGGATGATCCAAAGTAGAGGAAGTATTATATTTCACCCAAATATTTGATACTGTAATGTCACTGGAAATAGACTTTTTGAGGTCCCTGAATCCAAAAGGAGCATTTTTAGAAGAAGGTAAGAGAAAGAGATAAAGAAGAGACTCGATTTCACTTTGAGTAATGTAAAGAGAGTTAAAGGTTTTCAGTGTTGTTGATTTTTTGTGTATTTTGCAAATAAATTATTCCTGATAATTCAGTGCCATTTCATATTAACCGTTGATTGATAAAAGGTAAGCTTTTTTTATAATGTGCAAAAAAGTAGCGAGCACATGGCTCTTGCTACTGGAGAGATCTCATACAGTGGAATGTCGTTAACATGTTCCTCATTAACACGTTTTCCTGTGTAATATATTGAATTATAAAAGTTCTGGCACCAAATGTAATAAATAACGTTTATTTAGTACGTTTTCTTGCTCCTGCTTACTATGTTTGAAGTTTGATGTCCTCATTTGCTGTTTTGGCCAATCCTTGGTCGGTCCAGTGGGAGTAGGCGCTTAACACATTTAAAGTTTGACATCCTCATTACTACTTTGGTGAATCCTTAGTATGGGGTGGAGACTGGCAGCCAATGACATGCACATATGTACATATTTGTGTAATGTGATTTGTGTGGGCAGGATAGAAAATGCTTTAGCCTGGCATGGTAAATGCCAACGATAGTTTCTGCTGTTGAGTGTTGACTAAACATACATACATAGATTGTATTTTAACTTTTTGTTTGCAATGGAGAAAAAGAAAGTGCAGCAAATAATCAACAGTGAAAAACTGAAAATCCTTGAAGTAGATCACAATCCAAATATGAAATATGTGGATATAACACAGAAGTTAAACATTCCTCTGTCAAACTTAAATACAACTGTTAGGAAATGTAAACTGATTGAAACTACTTTTAAGAGGGGAAAAATGCTAAAACAAATCTTTCCTCTTGGAAAGTAGGATTGGAAGAAGATTGGATTGAAATGTTTTGCATGGAAACACCTACTGTATTCAAATCATATTGAATATGCCACACTGCATGCTCATTTGTTTTTTTTTTATGGAAATTATCACATGTATAATAAAACACACAGCAAAGCCACTTTTACCGCTTCCATAATTTGCCATTTAAACATTCACTGACCTCAAAGTCTGCTTAAATTATAGAGAGAAACAAACATAACACATGCTTAACAGGTTCACCAACGTAAAGTCAAGTTGATCAGCGTAAAAGCTTGAATTATTTATTCTCAGACTTTGTGTATCCAAATAGATCTCAATACATATTGAATTTAATTGGAAACACGGATCTTATTCAGTATGGAATTGGACTCAAATTGATTTCAGTTCCCCATGGACATGTATATCCCCGCCGCTGTATCTTTGCACTTGACAGTTTGTGTGGCTTCGCGTAAGGTTGGCTACATTGTGGTTGCGACGTTGCCAGAGTGGCTAGTAAACAACAACAGCTGATTGTTCTCCTTTCTATCGTGTCTAAGCCGCATACAAACTGTGTACGTAAGTAGCGAACGTCAATGAATAATAACTATTTCGTATTATTATTGTTAATTGAAAATAACTCTGCATAAACATTGCAGTGTATGTAGAATAAATTAAGCACTTTTGACAATATAGAAACAAAATAATACAAACTTCCTGCTACAATGAGGAGAAATAAAACAAATTATAAGCATGCCATAACAAAGTTATTTTCACCCACCCACTTAAAACTGCAATGGCTCAATTCCATCCAAATCCCCGTTGTCATCATCATCATCCTCGGAAGCATCATTGTCGTCATCTTCACCAAGGCATATCATCAATGGTTCACAGTCACTAATAATTCCGTCTATTTCTTGTGCTTTTCGTATTAGCTTATTCACATGATCTACTTTCTACTTCCACGAAGCCACGTCCACCGTAGCCTTGTGAATAACACTTCTCGTGCTTAGTCCAAGAGCTGCTGCAGTTCGTTGTACGGCTTTATCAGCAGGAATAGAGGGATTGCCATGAAGCTTCACGTACTCCCTTTTCTGTTCAAAGAATTCCCGGGTTCGCCTTAATAGTTCCATTGCCCGACAATTAAGTGGCACACTTCAGCGCAAAGGATTTCCACTTCGTGAATCATCACTCGGCGATTGGCGTCGTTTTTCAGACATTGTTGCACTTAAGTTTTGTTTAAATAAATAATATGAATGAAATATATATAAAATAGATAAATATAAATATATATGTATAAACAAACAATAACAAAACTATCAAACAATAACCACAAATATAATTAACAATGAACAATATGTAGCTTGCAAAGAACAACTTGATGCTCGTGCTAGAGATTCACAAACTGAAGCACGTGGTTGGGAATAGTTACATCTGGCAACAGAGCCGACTAGTTCCGGTTCTGCTTTGTCATCGACCATCCGGAATGCTGCCTTGTGATTGGCTTAGGAAGCCAAACGGTTGAAGCTTTTCATCTGTTTTTTTGCGAGTGTACCAACTTAAACACTAGCTGTCAAGTGCAACGTTACAGCGGCGGGGGTATAGTAATTATTAGATTTTATTGCATAATTGCATTCTTAAATGGCAGATTTTGTATTTTCATTAAAATGTTTTCCCTTCTATGATGTCCAAATCCTTGGGTCCCTGCAAAAATGTACTAACGAGATTCTACTGTATATGTTAGTAATTTCACACTGCTCTTGGTACCTAGAATAAGCTTAGGGTGAATAAACTGTGATTGCTTTTGTAATTACAGGTGGATACCGGTTACTGGATCTGGTCCTTCCAAGGAAAGATATTGAAAAGATTCAACATAGATACATTTTGTGGACTGCTTTGGCGACCACGCCTGCCAACACTTCTTACATCTAAACAGCAACAAGATATAAGGAAAAATCTGAAGAAGTACAGTGCTCAGTTTGAGAGCAAGGATCGTATGAGACTCTCAAAGGCTTCTAAGGTAATCCCATCTACTGCTCACGAGTATGGCAGCATCAGGATTAAAATCTTCTAAGGGTTATATATATTCTGTTATTAGTGATTAAAGTGTGATTTTTATCTTGAGAGAGCTGAAACTTGGAGCTGTCTCATAACTTAATCTCTCGTAATTGTCAACAGAAATAACATGTGTGGGACCTACGACCAAGAAGTAGGCTATGGTTTTGCGTAGGTCATAGCTTGCTTTCTTTGAATTCCAGCGTTACAAATCCGAGTATGCAGTAGAATAGTGGGTACAGATCCTCTCTCAGGTACAAATCCACACACACAGTAATTTAATTTTGCTTTGGTAATACTGGCTGGACCACCTCTACTAGCTCAGTTGTAAGAATATGGGGCGATTTAAACAAAATGGCAGAAATGTATTCTGCTGGCATCTGTAATTGGAGGGAATAGTCACTATTGTAGTGACCACGTGCCGAACATGTGCACACTGTTAATGTTCTCAATAATGAGAACATCATTGTAATGTCCATTTTCGGATGTTTACATAGCGCTTTCACAGCTAAATGCTGGAGCATTACATTTTTCCATGTCACAAAGTTATAAAAATGCTTAACATAACTGCAATGAGATTGAAAGAAAATCTGCCCAAATCTTTGACTTCCTCATACAACTGCATATTGTTTAGGGGAAAAAACACTGTGTTGTTTCCATGGACAAATATTGATAAATATGGGTATAAATGCTTTAATCCAGATTTAAATGCTGTTTGAAAGCTGCACTGGTATGGATACTTTGAAATAAATAATTTACATACCTAATCAGAGTCTGGTAAAAGATGAATTCCTACCAATGAATCGTTTCCTTCCACCATTTCAATTGGATCATGCAATGGTAGGGAGAAGCCTTAACATGCTCAGGATCACTGTTTACAGCTTGTAGCACTTTACAGTGGTTGGTCTCTCTCTCCCCCCCCCTCTCTCTCTCTCTCTCTCTCTCTCTCTCAAGAAGCTATGCACTTTATGATGAATAGCACTTCTAATAGATAAATTGTATTCATCTTCCACTACCGGCTTTTCTCGTTGCTAACGTCGGATACTTTTTGTGCAACTTGCAAAATACATTCAATGTTATTTGTTTTTCACCACTTTTTAACGGTTTCCCTCTGGAAAGTTTCACATATTGCACGGAAGCGGCCATGTTGTACAAACTGAATGGTGCACTTTCTTGTCCTCTTAACTGTGCAAGCATGTCCATTGAATAATGCGTGCATTTAATTACATCAATGTATTCAATGCATAAATTCACTTTTATAAAACAATGCAATTCTATATACTATTTGTTTCATTTTAATAGAGCAGTATTCTTATATTTTCCTTCCGCAAGGGTTACAAGATTGAACCAGCCAATGGCATTGCACTCATACATGTGCTTTTGTTTACATCACCACATAAGCTTACAGCGGAGGCAGATTAAGCATCCCATGACTTGTCTTATGATGTAGGCCTTATTTCGTAGATTTATACATTAATATACCACCTAATGTGGGAGGGAAAGGAATAATCATTAACAGTAAACACCCAAGTCAAAGCATGCACATGTATATTAAAAAAAGGGGGCATTAGTCTAAGGGAAATTCCCCCCATTATTATAATGGATATTTTTAAAAAACTATAAAACGGAGTCAGTTGAAAATTTAGCTTGTAAATGTGCTGCAAGCAGAATGGAAACCCAGTGATTCTAAATAACGGTCTAAAAGATAAACTGGGAATCCACAATTCAAATACTGGTGACTGCGATTAAATCCCAGGCATCTTCCAAACGAAAAACACAGCTCTTTTCACTATCCTTCACCTACTGGTTAACAACCCTTCAACCTCAACCAGGAATATAAGAAGGAGGATTGTTCTTCAACTGTTATTTTTGGTTCATGTAATAAATTACGTAAATTATTTATTTTGCACCGCAATTGGGAGTCAACTTGTAGTAGTTGTTTTCTTACGTAATATATGTTTACGTAAACTTGAAGAATTGTGTTATGTAATAATAGTTGCTTTATGTATTTTGTAACATGCTTTGGGCGTCGGTTTGTATTTTATGCTTACGTAATATTACTGTTTGAATTTGCCTCGGCTGGTCAGTCTTAATTTAGAGTCATGTATCTTGGGCAGGTATGACAATTATTGTAGACATCACAGAATTAAACTTTTAAATTAACTTTTTTTTTATTTAAATTCTTGCACATATTTATAAACCACTACACTTTTTAAAGAACTGTGATAAACTTTTATACATTTTACTTAACACGTATATCTGTTTTTACTAATCACCTGTAGAGAACACATTTTTTTATCTGTACTCTATCAAGTCTCGCCAGCATCTGAGCAACCTCAAAGGTTAAAATCCTTAAGCTTCGGTATTGCAAGTCTCTGATTGGCTAATTCTAGTCCAATAGAATATCTGCATTTAACTTAAAACTTTTCTTTGCTGTTGATTGGCTAATTTAAAACTGTTATAGAATTTACGTCATCATTGCTCTAATCATAACCAGTACATTTTTAAACTTTAAACACATTATTGCCACAATTACCTCATTATTACTCATTGTTAGCAACCTAAAACTTATTATTCTCACAGTTCTTGCATTATTAGAGTATGTAATGTATTCACATAACATTGTTAAAATATGTTTACAATAAAAATAAGCATTTGCAATGACTGTTACATAGAATTTAAATAATTATTATATACATATTGTTTCATGGCGGCCTATTATTGAATTTACCTATTTTAAATTACAATTTAAATTATTCAGGTATTAAAATACTGCCTCAACATTTATTTCTTTTGCTGAAGTTTTCCCCCTTTCCCTATTGCACATATATCCATGATTGCTTCAAGTAAATCATGCAAACAAAAACTACTCTGGGAGTAATGAATTCTTACTTCCATAGTAATAACTAAAGAGTAAATTGTAGTTGGGCTCTTTGATGTTGCTTCCGAAATAATTTACTCCAGTATGGTGCACACTGCCCCTAGATCTTAAAATCATTAGAAATAAATTCCATCTAACCTTTGGCATATACAGAAAACCCACCCACATCAATAGCTACATAAAACAGAACAGCTATAATTCAGTACCCCATAAAACCCTCAGTACTAAACATTCTCTCTCATAGGTTAGTAAACACATACATAGTAAAGAAGAACATCAACTAGAACTGAGGAGTATAAAAAACATAATAGTAGCAGAAAATGGATTTGGGATGGAGTAATTGGAAGAGAAAGTGAACTTAGCCGAAACCCCACAAGCATAGATAAAAACAGACTTTGAGGAAATTCAGATATCATTCCTCCCCTTTCTACAAATTCCAGATCTTCAAAATACATTATCTTAGCTCCCAAAAACATCTACTCTATAATAAAAACATATTAAATTCAAAATAAGACAAGATTCCACCTGAAAACAAACCCGGAATATATCAAATAAATTGAATGACTCAAAAAATTAACACTGAGAAAGCAAAGAGAAACAAAAAACACACTAGAAATTGAACCTAAAATAAGAAGACAGAGCTGTAGTTGCCTGGAACCTATGGACGGAAGAACACATTAATAGAGAACCCAAAAAAACACCATGGGCAAGGTAGAACTTACAATATAGGAAAACATTCTCATCTGGAAAAATAGAGACAAGGTTTTCAAGGCCGATGGAGGAAAAAATCAACATTTTATTTTTCAAAATTACAATAGAGGGTTAATTTCTTGCAGAACTAAGCTTGCGCATATTTTAAATAAGGCTTTTTGTTTATTTCATTCTTTTTTTGTATGACAAAACCTCCAGTAATAACATGGACATGTTTACTCAGTGAAGCCCAATTGAAATCCATTACTTTGCTTCAGTGACATCTATAGCTTATTAAACTTTTGGTTTAAACTTGAAACTGGCTCCTGGAACTTATAATTGTCTTGAGAGAAAGGAAATTTCTTCTTTCTGCTCCTTTGCTCTCATTCCCCCACTGTATGCTCAATAAAATTCTTAAAATAATGAAGTACACCCTTTAATATGAATTTTCTGTTACAGGAATTGATAGAAAAGCGAGCAAAAATGATGAAGGAATTTCAAGAGCACCGTGCTAAGCGTTTGGAGCAGTGGATGGAGCAGAAAACGCGCCGACTTGAGCTACGTAATAGTAAGTATTAAACTATAAAGTGTTTTTAGGCTGTAGAACACACATTTTTATAATGGGAAGAAAGCATTAGGTGGTAGCTCTGGGTTAATAACGAAATAGGGGAATTAATGTTGAAAGTGATCTTTTTGCTCTTGTCCAGTTGTAGGTATATGAAGTTATGCATTACAAGTTTTCATATGAGTGTAACGGAACCAATGAGTGAAGGAAAGATGAATTAGAAATGATTGAAAATTAAACAAAATTGAAAAAAAAACTTGAGGCCAGTTAAGATAATGCTTAGATAAGTTGAAGTACTCAGGCTTTTTAAATATATAGAACGGAAGAAGGTAATATTGCTGCTGGTAATATTGACTCATATTAACTCTGTTGGGTGCACTGCATCTGAGAGATAATTTTCTCATATTTTCAGTGTACTGATGCAACCATTCATGCAAAATGACTGTAATCCTGAATAGAATTTTAAGACCCATTGTAATACTTCAAAGTCTTCTCCATTTCCTTTTTCAAGCAAAGATGCCATATAAAATATGGTAAATCACAAAAAAGTCCTCCGTGGTCTAATGGTACCTTGCTAGCTTCTAGTTCCCAAGGTCGCAGGTTCAAGCCCAGCAGAGGGCGATGGATTTTTTCGGGCATAAAAATCCTTAGCATGACTTCCTTTGGGAGGGAAGTAAAGCCGGTGGTCCTGTGTCATAGATTTGCATCACGTAAAACAACCTCAAGCCTGATAAAATGTCTTGTGAGCAAAATTTCTGGTCTTTCATGCCCAATATAGAACGTAATGCTAAGAACCGTATCAGTTAAAGAGCATCCATAAATACCCCCGCTCCCAAAAAAAAAAGCAAAACCTCATAACTCTTTGTTTTTGTAGCCTTCTTTGCATTCAACCATGTTTTCTTAGACATGTCAAAGAAGTTATAACTCTCATGACTTGCAAAAGTCCTGGGTAATACTGTGGGAAGAAAATTAGACGATCTTGATGAGAAAGTAGCACAGACTGTGAAGTTGCAACAAGCTCTTGAAGAGGTTTCTCAGCCCCCTCAAAATTTAAGGCTGGTGCACAATAACCCAGTAAAGAGAATGGGAATGCACATTGATGATCTCATCGATAGCAAAGTGATAAGTTGAATTTGCATATTGGGATGTCATTTCTTTGTAAGTGACCAGTGATATTTATTCACCTTCTTCCAATTCAGCAGGTAGCCAACCTCAAAATTCAATGGATTAGACATCTTTTAAATGTATATCCATTACTGTTTCTTATACCTCCAATCATATGAAGTGCCATTCTTCATTAATATCACACATTAAAAGCTATTTGTTTGCTAATTGCTGCTGATTTTTGTTCTTAGTTTTTTTATGAGGCAATAACCAGTTTTGAGTTACATATAAAAATTGTGTTTGATGCTTTTGCTAGAACCAGTGCCCAATAAATCTGGGGGAGTCAGGATGCACATTTGCTGGAGTTTCTTCTGGTTTCATTTTTCCATCTTGTGGAGAGAGAGAGAGGGAGGGAGAGAGATGGAGAGGGGGAGAGAGAGAGAGAGAGACCACTGCCTTAAATAATTTTTACAGTTAAGAATCTAACATGCACATTACCGATCTGATATGCCATCCCCCAGGAGTGAGAACAAGAAATGACCATCTCTTCTTTCCTGTCCCTAGAATATAAACATGGCGATAAACATAGAAGTTTTCAAGCTACAGGCTTTCATGTTTATGTGTACATCAAACTAGCTAATTGTAGAGGGGTTCTCCATACACCTATCATTTAATCATTGTGCAACCTGACATCAGATTTTTCTTCATTTATTGTTGACTCACTAACTGCCTTTCTGTTTAAGATCACTGGTCAGAAGTCACAGGGATATCTTTAAAAATTGCAGCCAAAGAAAAGTGTGATGGTAGGGAGTGCTCTTTTATGATTCCTTTTACTGAATCATTTTGATACATGTACATATTGGGTGGTATAAATAAAAGCAAGCATTAGCTCATTTCTCATTAATTCCAAGCAAATGTTCAGTTTCGTATAAATACAAATTTTCTGCTTAACTTCCATGCTAGCAAAAGCTTGCTGATCTTGATCGCTGAGCTATTGCTCGCGATATGGTATAAATAAAAACAAGTCCTGCTCGCCTTTAGTAAGCTTTTGCTTGCTATTTCTTGAGTTACCTCCATAGGTACCTCAGTTTGCTCAACTGCATTTTAGTACCATGGCAGAGTTCATGATAGGAACATGATAGTACCATAGGAAAATGAAAACCACATGACTTGCATTCACATGAATTTCTCTGTCACTCTTTTACAAACAATTCTTACAAAACCTTATTCTTGGTATGTACTTCTTGTTAATCGAGACAAACTTTCATTACACATTTCCTTGTAAGGATAAGAAGGATGCAATAAATTAAAGCGATAGTCAAATCTTTTAAATGTGGGTCGCTATTTGATGGATTTGAAATTCGTTCTTTTCAGATGATCGCTTAAGAAAGAAAGAAAAAAGAATTGTGATTATGTACATTCACATGGCTTTCTCTAATCATTCTTTTACAAACTATACTTACAAAAGCTTATTATTCGAGCTTCTTCTTGTTTATCCAGATAAACCTTCAATTTACATTTACAATTTTGTTATATGATGCACTAGGCAAAGTGAGTCAGCTTTTTAAAGAGCATGTGGGTATATGAGGACTTTGAAATTCGATGCTCTGTGCATGACTACGAGAGAATATCGAAAACCGACTTCCCATTTCAGAAAATAAGTAGGTATTTAAAAATTCAAACCAATAACAAGGAATATCTCGAGAATGGTTAACTTTATATATATAAAAAAAGAGAACAGAAAAAGAAACGGTTTGACATAAATGGTATGCTTTAACGAGACCAGTTTTTTTTTTTTTTTTTTTTTTTTTTTTTTTTTTTTTTTTTGTCCATAGTAAGATTTTGCCTATCTTATGGTTTACCAATTGTGCAGAAGTTACTCAGAATGAAGAGAACTTCAAAGGATATTCCAAGGAAATTCAATATCTGCATTTAACATGAAAATATTTCAAACATATATTTAATCAAGATCGTTGAGTCATTTTTGAGAAAATAAAGCTTTTGGAAAAAGTTTCCATGCAAAGGGTAGTTTGGGATGGGAGGACTTCCTTGAAAAATCTTCCTGACGCATGTTTGGAAGGTGCTGAACTTAAATACCAAACTTGTTATTTAACGACTTTTCCTTTCTGAGTTTGCTGTTCAGACACAGGTGCGTATTATGATTTTGTAGGGTGTCTAACAGTTTAGCAATTACATAAAAGTCGTTCAGAATGGAGAGCACTTCACAGGTTATTCCCAGAAAATTCGAGATATACCTAATTATATTTGTCATGCAAATATCTTAAACTAAACTGCAGTTTAAACAAAATTGAGGGAGCCTTTTTCGTTTGTTTTGTTTTGAGAAAAAGGGTAGTTTTTGGTGTAGAGGAATTTTCTTGAAAATCTTATCACATCCTTGGAGGATACTAAGCATGAGCTATTGTTTTTATTTATGCTATTCATTCACCTTTTGCTAAAGATGTTTTTTTTGTTTTTTTTTAATTCAGGCACTGTCAAAACGTATATATCTGATGAAATCTTGGTATCAAACTTTTGCAAGAAATTAAAAATTGTTTTAAGACACAAGGACTCCGATATGTGCAGATATAAACGGTTATTTAAAAGAGAAAATGTATAAGGTTGCACAACATTTTCTTCCAGAGGCAAATGAAACACGAGGTGGACCTTCTAACAGTACTGAAAAAATCCTTACGTGTGTTCATCTGGGTACTATAACGCTAAACAGAAAATGAGTGAGGTCAAAGTGATCCGCTCTCATTACTGGAAGGCTGGTAATATAATCAAATCAATATACAAATGAACTTTTACATAGAGCAGAATGTTGTACAAATCAAAACCGGATTATAGCTAAAATATTGCATATAAAACCAAACGTAAGTTTAACTTTCAACGAAATGAAACTCTTTCATCTAGTTTAACTTTAATTCATGATAACATCTTATAAATTCTTGGAATTACGTAATGATATTTTATATAGATGCAGAGGATATCAATATAAAGGTGCAAAAACAGAAGTACAAATAATCTACTTTCAATGTATCAGTTGGTGACACGTTTGTAATACTATCAAATAAGGAAATGAGGGGTTGGATTTAGAAAGGGGATGAACGTTATCTGTTTAAATTTGGGTAAATCTCAATGTTTATTTAATTTGTGAAATCTTTGGTTACGATTGTGTTATTTAAAATCTGTACCTCTATTAGGTTTCATAAATGAGAGTATAATTAGCATGAATAAGTATATGGATATTTAAGGTCAGTAAAGATTTAAATCCCTCCTGACAGAAGAATGTTTGTTTACTCAGCTGATGTGTCGTGGTGAAGGTCACTGAGCAATAGCTTGGTAGGTGATAGCAATAGCTCAACGAAGAGGGGAAATTTTTATTTATACCAAAATCACGACCTGATGCTCGATTCTCAACTTGCTTGCAAGCTGCGGCTCACAAGCTTTTGCTTGTTTTTATTTATATCGCCCATTCTCTTTTGTCATGTGTGCTGTTGGTGGTCACTTTACAGGTTGCCACCTTAGGTCAGTTGTTTCATGCTCTTGTGATGGCTGCTGTTTGTTTCCATTTTGGTTTAAATTACAACATACACTAATTTAGAAATTATTATAAGCTTCACTGTTACTAATTTCTTTCAATTTGAAATTAATATCATACTAAGTTTATGCGTAAGTTTTAAGTTATATTAATGCTTAATTTTCATTGTGAATGCCCCCTAATTGTGAACATGTGAAATGTTAGTGTACGTACATAACACATGCTGAAAGATTTGTCTATTGTTACAGATATTGACACAGATGAGCTTGATTCAGATGCCCAAAATTTTGAGGAAGAAATTGTGGAGTTTTTCATCAAAGAAGAGACAACAGTGATTGATTAAGAATTCTTCTATAGCACAGTCATACTTGGAAACCTCTGCAATTTGCTGCAATAAAGAAAAGGCAGTTCTAAAACATAATTGATATCATTAAAATATTTTATCACTACTACTATTATATTAATATTCCTTCCACAATAGATTTCATAGGTAAAATAACAAAATACTTTTTGTGAGCATATTTTCCAGTTGTTTATGTACCCCTACAAAGTATGGGGGAAGGAGTAATTATTATAGTATTTTATATATTTCAGTTGTTTTATAATCCTTCATGTCGTGAAACTATCCGGTTTAGTGTATATTTTGGGAAGTTCTATCATATTCCCTATAGAATAAAATGGATATTAATAAATATATAAAATTCTGCAAAATTAATGCTTGATTTATTTCACAGCCCATGAAAATAATTTTAACTTCTCTGTGATGTGTGTTAAAAAACTTCAAATGCATTTATTGCATTTTGCATTTCAGGATATAGCTAACTTGCAGGTAGAGATACACCACTACTCAGAAGTATTTGCCCACCATTCTTTTGATGAATATTTGAGGATAAACTATAAAGTTTATGTAAAAGTCTACTACAAAAAATAACTATATTGTGGATACATTGAAATAGTCCTGACCAATAATAAGTAAAAATTGAAGCTAAAACTTACTTACATTCTTCGATTTAAAGATAACAAAGAATAGCAATAAACTAAATTTTACATTTACAGAAATTCAGCTCATAAAGATAATTGCATAAATATGAGTTTTAATCCTTTTTCACATGGATTTGCCATTTTTAAAAGTTTAATGTATAGATTGATAAGCATACCCCTTAATAAAGATGAATTGTTAGATATAAACACATGGCTTTAATTATTTGTTTCATTTTATAGTTAAAAAGATTGAGAAATGTGTAAACATCAGAAAGGTGTTAAAAGGTATATCTAAACTTAAAATAATAAATGATTATAAATTTAAAAAATATACATACAAAAATCTTTAAATAACATAGCATATTATTAGTCCCTCAGAATAAATACAATATTTAAACAATTATTATGATTTTCTTTAAAAAAAAAAAGGATAACATTTAAAACAATAAAAGATCTGACATCAATTAAACTGTTTAGATTGTGACCGAGTTTTCTTTGGAAAGGCCAAATATAATTTAAGAAGCCAGAGTAAGAAGTATTTAAGGAATGTTAAATACAAACAAATTGATAAATTCACTGTAGCAGATCATTTTTGGCCATTTAATCAGAAAATAAACCTAGAAGTTTTAATTATTAAAGCAATTAAATGGAACTGCACATTTAATGATTTGGGAAATAATTTGTTTTAAAGAATAGAGATTGCATAATGAATTTTAAAATACTGCCAATTGATTGTGCCAACAAATTGGTTTTACTTCTTAAGAGGCAATATTATCCATCATCTAGCAGCAGTAACCTTAGTAATGCAATTAAACAAGGAAAATAAGTTGTTGGTGCAATCAAATGATTGCAAAACATATTCCTCTGAATTTCTATTTTAAAAGAGATAAATGAAGCATGTATAAAAATATATGCAATTTATACTCTCTGACAGCTAAACACATAACACAGTACACATTCCTTGGATGTAATGCATTTCAGTTTTATCCTCGGTAGGGACATAGCTGCCTCGATGTTGTTTTGTTTCAAAGCTAGTTTAAAGCAGGGGTAAGTTTGCTTCAAATGAATATAATGCATTTCAATTTTAGCCTCAGTAGGGACATAGCTGCCTCAATGCTGTTTTGTTTCAAAGCTAGTTTAAAGCAGAGGTAAGTTTGCTTCAAATGAATATAATGCGTTTAAATTTTATCCTCAGTAGGGACATAGCTCCCTCAATGTTGTTTTGTTTCAAAGCTAGTTTAAAGCAGAGGTAAGTTTGCTTCAAATGAATATAATGCGTTTAAATTTTATCCTCATGAGGGACCTGCCTCAATGTTGTTTTGTTTCAAAGCTAGTTTAAAGCAGAGGTACGTTTGCTTCAAATGAATATAATGCATTTCAATTTTATCTGCAGTAGGGACATAGCTGCCTCAATTTTTTTGTTTTAATAGTTTAAAGCAGAGGCAAGTTTCCATCAATTGATTAGTGCACATTGCTTGGGTATAATGCATTTCAATTTTATCCTCAGCAGGCACATAAATGCCTCAGCGTTGTTTTGTTTCAAAACTGGTTTAAAGCACAGGTAAGTTTACTTCAAATGAATAGAAACACACCTTGGTAAAAGAAAATTTCAGCAACATAAAATAGAGGCAGGAAGAAAAATCAGCAGTGGCAATACACTTCTGACAAGAACATTACAAAATAAACTAAGAACCAGACTTACTGAAGGACAAAAGACAGCAACATGGGAAAACTTACTCATAATAAAAAAACCCTTTCAACTTTCAAATACCCACTGGAGACAGCCTCACCAATAAAAGACACCAGCAGGTGACACCCAGTTTTGGAGATGAAAGTGGGTACTTTCAAAATATACCATGCTAACTAATCATAGTTATAAAGAAGTGTAACTCAGTGGATCATTCACTCAAAACCTTCACTATTGGCTATTTACCTCGAACATGTTTGAAAGTGTTTTGCTTCTATCTCATCTCTGAATTCATCAAGCCAACAGTGACATTTACGTTAAAGTTGGGAACACATACTGGCCCATAGCTGACGATGGAAGCAAGACGCTTCTGAAACATGTGCGAAGTAAGTAACCAAATAGTGAGGTTTTCGAGTGAGCCATCCACTAAGTTACATAACTTTAATATTTAATTTACTTCATTGTGAGGTTAGTTTTGATTAACTGTAGTCAGTTACATATTATGTAACCTAACCTACTTTATGTTTTTAATTGTTTTAGCTACTGTATTTATCTGAATGCAAGACGATCCCCTTTTTTTTTCCAGAACCTAATTTTGTAATGTAGCATATCATCTATTTAAAAAGAATGATAAAGGAAATAATAGATGAAAATAATTTCTATTTAGACATACCTAATATGCGCATCATTGTAAAATGTTTTACCTAATTTGAATTCACACGGAAATTCACGTGATCAGCAGGAGAGGAAGAGAGAGGAGAACAGAAATGTACAGCTAAATTTTTCTTTCTGCTTGACCATTGGCTACCAATGGCTTGAAGGTGTAATGATGAAGAAGATGCTTAGAATTCTGTCGCCTATCAGGGTAGGTAGGTGTGATGTTAAGTATGTTTGCATCTTTACTAAATAACTTCTAATTAGGGGCCTAATATTTATCAGAATCAGACAGGACAACAGTGGCAGTAGCAACTGCGACGATAAGATTCTTTTTTTTTTTATTAGACATACCTAATATAACACATTGTAAAAAGTTTTACTAATTTGAGTTCGTGCAGAAGTTCATGTAGTCCCATGCTTCACCATTGCTGACACCCAGTTTTCAATATTAATATTTTGGAAAAAACATTGTCTTGTATTCGGATAAATACGGTATATCACTGGGTAGAGCTTTACTGTCAAAGAAGTGTCCTTCAATTCTGTACTATTACCTTATTGAATAACAGTCTACAGTCTGCATAAGATGTTTGATGTGTACATGTAACAATGTAACTTTTTCAAGTATGTGTAAAATAAAACATTAATAGCAAAAAGAAAGAGGTATGATTACACTAGGTTACGAATGAAACCTTTTTTTTATGTGGTAGTACAAATAAAAATAGGCGACTTTTACTAATTTTGGTGCGCAGCATTAAAAAATGATTTTCGTTTTTCTGTAGCACTTCTTGTTTTGGCAATAAGACAGTGTTCAATGAAAATATAATTGTAAAATTTGCAAAAATATTACTCATACAGCTTTTAAAGAAAATAAAGAAGACAACATGAAAGCATACCCGAATTTCAGAATGTATGTTGGTCATGTTGTGTACCCCTTTTTCTTTTCCCATGGAACTTGTGTACCCGATTTTCTCGAGTGTTCTCTGGTAGGTTCGTTGCGTGCAAGACACCAGTAATCAGCCATCATATGCATGTTCCAACATCCCTGATATGTCATTCAACATCTTTCAAGTCCTGGTGAAACATTTCACCTTGCTCTTCACTGACGGCTCCTAAATTCGACAGGAAGTAGTCAAGATGTGAACTTGAAATGAAGCTTCAAACTCATATTGCAGCCAAACCGTCTGAAATTTTCCAGCATTTCTGACAATTTCTTTGTATTCAGGGTCTTTCACATTGCCTAGAAGTTTCTTAGCAACCTCTCTAAATCCATTCCATGCATGTTTTTCAATTTCATTCAGAGAGCTTGTAAAATTAACATCTTTCATCAATGTCCTTATCTATGGTCCATCAAACACACACACTCTGATTTTAGCCTGTGACAATGATAGAAACTTTTTGCATAAGTACTAGAAGCAAGGGCAACTTTTCACAAATTGTTTCATCATGCCAAGCTTCATGTGTAATGGAGGATGTAGAACTTTGTGACGATCAACAAGAGGCACATTAGCAACATTTTTTGATCCAGGTTCCAGTTGCTGCCTCTCAGACCATTGGTCAGTTTCCCAATGTTTGTCCCTCGCCCTGTTATTCCATTTGCAAAGAAAACAAGGGAATTCTGTGTATCCTCCCTGTTCTAGTAACAGACCAATGACCTTCAAGTTGCCACTCATGGTCACTACTTAATTTTCTCAAGAACATACTTCAGAGTTTCATAACACATCTTAGGTTCCTAAAATGTGCAAGAGGTATGAGGCTAACTTGTTGCCATTATGAAGTAACACTGCCTTAAGACTTCGTTTGGAAGAATCAATAAAAAGATGCCTGCCCAACTGTTGAATAAGATTAAACACATCCACTCAAAACACAAGTTGATCTTCTGTATAGTATTTGTGGAACTGTATTTTGCAGTTCCTATACCAGGAAAATGTAATGCCAGGTGATAAATTCTTCAGTAATTCAGTTTTTTTGTTTTGTGAGGCCTAAATCCGTCACTAAATCATTTAACTCAAATTGATTAAACTGTTGTGGTGAATTGTCAAATTCTTCTGGATCAGAAACCAACTCATTGTCAGAAGTAATGGAGCTGCTTTCACTAAAATTGAGGCCTGCTGGTGGTATGGGTAGTTTGGATCCATGAGGAATAGGCTGTCTAGTTGAGTTCAGATTTGGATATTTAATTCTTGCCTTATTCTTTTTGTTGTAACCAGCAACTTTGCACATGCAAAAATAACAATCGTCATGGTGATTCTGCTGCTCTCTCCATATCATTGGTTTGGCAAATGGCAGTGCCTTCTGTTTTCCTTCATACCAATAATCCCTCAACACCTGTTACATGCAATATGAGGTGCGAACAGTTTATCCTAATCAACTTTCTCTTTGAAATATGAATAATATAGTTTCTTTGTTTGTGAGTCTATTTTACTTACCTTCCCACCAAACACGTAACATCCACAAATGTAACAAAACTTCTGAGGACCTTGGAGACATTGTCTCCTGCGTAATCCTGACATAGAAATCATACTCAATTTTTTATTTTAGCACTACACATACAGATGAATGCGCTTATTAACTCAAGTTTTCAGCTCAACTGAAGTCGAGATCTATGATAGCTGTAAATGTAAACATAAATACTTCATAAGAAGACAGATCTGACCCATAGAACAAAACTGATAAGTGCTGGGAATATAAACCTCTGGGTTATAAGGGAGGACGGAAGTGAGCCGATTAGGTAGAAAATCAACAGATTTAGAATAACATAATGAAACATAGCAACAAGGTGTATAAGCTGAATGAATTTAGCACCATAGAGACATATACACATATAAAAACTAGATGTGATAGCCAAAAACGGACTTTGTTTTTGAAATCAGGGGACTGATTTCCATTAAAGTCATATTTTCCTTCATACAGCAGAATCATTGTTGACCAGTGTTATCAAGCTTCATTAGGATGCAAAAAGCAGTCCAAATTGCAAGAGGTTTGAGAAAAGCAGTGTTGACTGTAATGGGAGAACTTCACAAATGAATCAATGTTAGTAGTAAGTATTAGCACAATTTAATTGTATTTATGATCTGTTGTAAATGTAGAAACACATAGTGGAAGTTCTGATATAGATCAATAATTTAATCTAGTAATGAAAACATACATACTCTTTGACATAAAAGAAGTAGCAGTCTGTTCTGAACATTTGAGAAATCTAAAAAAATTACTAATTTCCCTAAGATTTGAACTTGAAGCCCATGGAACAGATGGCAGAAATTACTTTGCAAACATTGATCTTGACCAAATTAAAACTGGTAAATATGCAGTGCTTTTATGTTCTATCATCTTTTTCTCCCTCATCTTTTCACCTATTAGTAGGTGCTAGAGAAGGCAAAAGTAGGTAGAGAAAGTATTGCATTCCATACAAAAATTTGATATCGAGATATCACTAGAAACACATTTTGAGATCCCCTGAATAAAAAAAAAGTTTTAGAAAAAGGTCTGGGTGTTCCTGTTAACAGCATAACTAAAAAATGAAAAGTTGAATTGAAATACGAAACTTCAGTTTAGCATTTTCCAAGAATACAAAGAATTTCAAGAAAATCCTCTCACTCCAAATTACCATTTACATGCAATATTTTTCATTATCTTTTTTGTTCTCTAAGATGATTCTTAATGATCTGGATTAAAAAACCAGATGTTGAAGACATTTACATGACTGATAAAGTGCATATCTTGAATTTTCTGGGAATAGTCTGCAAAATCCTCATTTGGAATTAATTTTGTGTAACTGGTAAATCAAGTTAAACAAAAACTTACTACACAAAAAATATAAGATAACTTTAAAATACACAGTTTATTTAAAATCCCTTGTACCTACAAAGGGGCCAAATTTTGTAATGAAACTATTTCTGCAAAGGTTTATTTTGATTAACAGGTAGTAGACAGAAGATTAGTTTCAGAAAAGTGGGGAGAAGAAGTTGTGAGTGAAACGCATCAGATTTTTTGTCTTGCATTTAGGGCTGGTTTCACCAACAGATGCTAAATTGATTTAGCATTGAAGCTGATGCAAATTCTGTTTCATCAAACATTGTTAAACTCAGTGTTAAGGCATTTAACAAATGTTAGAAGTTTAAAATGGTTGCTGCAAACCAAGCTGTTGATGTGAGTTTGCTACATTGGCATTTTTTAGTATCATTCGTAATGGAAGAGCAGTCATGCTTCAATAAATTTGAAACCTGTAAAAGGAGGAGCTTTTAAAGTAATACAGACAGTCCAAGGGATCATGTGCATGGTTTTATGGGAAATACATTAGAATGCTACCACAGAAACATGCCTCTTCTTTCTCTTATGCTACAATTGTTAATTACTTTGAGATTTTATGCTACTGGCATTTTTCATTTAATTGGTAAATGATAATGGTATTTCCAAAGCTACCGTTTGTGGGTTTATCTGGAAGGTTTCCGAAGCAAACAGTATTTTTGCTTGGGCCTGTGATAACACATTTTTGTCCACTTTAGTTTCAAAGTACTGTACCACTACCAGTTTTAACTTCCTAAATACTCTTTGCACCTAACATTTCTGGTCCTGCACTTTTAGTTAGCATAAAATTACCACATTTACATAATGGACCTGGGGAAAATGCATTTATTCCGATTAAATTACTTGCATGTTTTCTCCCAGGCTGCAAACTTATGCTTTAATGTAAGTCTGTCTTCTTTTTCACAGTTGATAATATGTGTATACTTAGTAACAGTTCTTAATGAATGTTTCAAATGATGAAGCATTTATTTCAGTTGACATTGCGATTATCATGAATGTAAATAGTTGTCTGCTACTAACACAAGGAGTAAGGTATTTATTCACCCATAGACATTGTTATTACATGTTTCAGGCTTCGTCATAGAAGGATTACCATATTATCAAATACACAATTTGACATATCAATTATACAATTACTATTTATAATTTGAGTGCATCAGTCATAGTCTTCTTGAAAGCTAGTGTTTGCAGTTGTCTTTAACATTAACAAGATGTTAGCTAACAATTTGCTGTAAAAGCTTGATGAATCGCAAAAGTTTTAACATTATGTTAAACTTTGAACATATTGTTAACAAACAAGCTTTTAAGAGTATTTTTAACATTAGTTGGTGAAACCAGCCCTTAATGCACCAAATGGTGTTTACATCTTGCCTTCATTTCTTTGAGAATAATTGAACTGGTTTTCCACCTTATTTCATTAAATTATTTAAAACAATTGCATTCTTTGAAAATTGTTCGTAATGCTGCTTGTTGATTGAATTTTGAATTATGTGATACCTAGCTGCAGTAGGTAAGAGGAAGTATTGTATTTCATCCAAAAATTTGATGTGGCCCGGAACCCTCCCCCCCAAAAAAAAATTCCAAAAAGGTCTGGTGTGTGTGCATCATAACAGCATAACTCAAAAGCAAAAAGTCAGATAATACCAAACTTGGTATTTAAGCTCAACATCTTTCAAAGATGTGACACAAAGTCTTTCAAGAAATTCCCCCCAACCCCAAACTAGTCTTTACATGGCTCTTAATGATTTTGATCAAACTACCATATATTTAAGATATTTGCCTAACAAATAAAATGTATATCTTGAATTTTCTAGGAATAGCCTGTGAAGTCCTCTTCATTCTGAAGGAATTTTTTATAACTGATAAACATTAAGAGACAAACACATACTGCATAAAGCTGTGGAACTCTTTAAAACAAGTTTATTTAAAATAACTTTTTTGCAGCTTCGGTCATTTCCAGGATATCCATCATTATTGTTTTGAATTACATCACAGAAAGAGCATGGAATTTTAAACATCTGATTATCGATTCTCTTTCCTCTATCCCTCTTGTAACTACAATGTATGTAATGTAACTGTTTTGCAATAGTTTATCTCAATTAACACAAAGTAGATAGAAAAATAAGCTTTCATAAGAATATTGTATGAAATTATATAAAAACAAATGATAGTGGGTAGAGAAAGTCATGTAAATGTAGCATCAGAGTTTTGTATGTGTTATGCTTTGAAAATGTTCACAAATACTTGCTTTTCTAGTAGAAAGCTACAGCTAATTATTTGAAAGGACCTTAATGTAGTCTGCAATCTAAAACAAAATACTTAGGTTCAAGCTGAAAATAATCTGACGTTACTTTCTCTATACGGTATTGCTTATTAGTGGGTATACAAATTTTTATGAAAGTTTATTTATCTACTTCATTTTAATCAAGGTAAAGCTTTCCAGAAATAGCTGCATTACACATTTCGTTATAGATATAAGGAGAACAGTGATAGTAAAATGTTTAAGAACTGGATGCTATGAACTGGCCTTAAAATTCCATACTCTTTTCATGACATTGTGAGAAACAGCCAGTGGAAAATCGACAGGACTTGATAAACATCAACAATTCAAATCATTAATAACAGATTATCTCAGAAATGGATGATGCCACAAAAAACGTTACTTGAATAAATTGTGTTTTAAAGAGATCTATATTTTTTGAGTAGGACGTTTTTGTCTATCGCTTAATGTTTGCCAGATTATATAAATTTCCTTCCAAATGAAGATGACTTCACAAGCTATTCCCAGAAAACTGAAGATATACATTTTATTTGTGATGTAAATAATCTTATATGGTATTTCATTCAAAAAAGGATAGTTTAGGGTAGGGCAATTTTCTTGAAAATCTTTGGAAGGTTAAATACCAAATTTAGTATTTATCCAATGCTTCATTTTTCAATTATGCTGTTCAGAGACACACACAAACATTTTTCTAAAAATAATTTTTTTATTAAGGGGGCCTCAAAACATGTATTTTTGGTGATATCATCAGATTTTGAATGAAACGCAATACCTTTTCTAGCTACTATGTTATGTGGTACAGAAAGTAGTCTTCAAATGTATCAGTTCAGCAGAAAAGTCACAGCTTCAAATTGGAAGATCTCAGCTGTGGTGGTGGGGGGTAGAAAGTTGTTCACAATGAATGCTTCACTTCTATGAACTGTGAAGTAATCATGTGCACTAACCCAGAAGTTACCCGTATTAAAATTGAGATGAGAAGTTTGGCGATTCTAACACTCAAGTATGTGAAATGTTAGTGTCACCACAACCAACTCATTTCAGTTTTAATGTGTGAAGCAATACTTTAATTTTAATGAACCAGCAGTTCAAAAACTTTGCTTAAAATGCACTTCACTACTGATTTTCAGTTTGCAATTCTTACTTCTCTCTGTAATTGCCATAGTGCAATGTGGCATATGCCACTCATTCTGTTCTCCCATCTCATTTGTATTTGCATCATATATTAACCTTCTCCCATCCAAGGTGAGGTTACAGTCACATTGTTTACTTTAGGAATTCGAAAGTGAAGCATGCTCAGAATCCACAATGCTTAAGTATTAAAATAATCAGGACATAAGATTAAATTAATACATTTCCTTTTATGCAAATGTTTATAGGTTTTTATAGCAAAAGGTATGTGCTCTACTCAAATATTTCATTGGATATGGGTAAAAATGACTGAACTGGGTAGCACTTTTCATATTAATAAATATTTCTTATAATAACCAGTCACTCTAAGTATCAGAAAGTCCATTATTTCTTTGTGAGCAAATGCATTCCTCATTAATGCTCCTCCTAATTGTTTATAACAAAATCCTTCGGTCCTGGGACTGCACAAGTATCCAGGAGGGATAAATCGCCCCCACTCTACTTGTCTTTAGCTACTGAGTTATCCAATGAGGAGTCTTAAAGAGGAAGTGTCATGTCACTGTTAAGAACACAGTAATTTTATAGTCTAGAAAAATTTAATAGGAATCTTGTTTACATCGTGATAACTCAAAAACTAAAATTGTTTTTCCAGTTCTAAGAGGTATGTTAAAGAGATGAATGATGTGTAATTGGTCTCCCTGTAAAAAAAATTAAAGCCGCTAGTTCTGTTTGAAATAATTCATATTATGAAAACCAATTAGCGAGGAACTTTTTTCCTTGAAGAGATAGATAAAGGAGTGAAGGCTATGAAATACCCTAAAAAGTGTGAATTAACTTTTGGAAGGTATCCCATGATAACACTGCATGTATGTGAAATGCTATCGCTAGTTGTATGCAAACATTTGTTTTTACACCTGCTGCACCTTGCTCTTTGCGTGGCCTGACACTGCACTTTTTGCTGCAATCTTGTCATTAGTCCTGCCTCGACAGTTGGATAGTTACAACAGTGGTGTGATTAAGTGATAAATGATTTTGTGAGAATAAAACAGAACACAGGCTAGGTGAAATTATGGCAGGTGGCGTTTAAGCAGTGACTCAGAGGATGCCCACTGAAGGCAGTTGGAGAGGGGGAATACATGACCAGGTGAATTACTTCTCCCAAGGTTTTTTTTTTTTCTAATTTGCTGAAATTTAATAAGATATCTCATACATAAAAAGTGTTAGATTCACTGATACGAGGGCAGTCCCAGAAGTATCTGACCTGAAGAATATAAAACAGTTGTTTCAAACAAATGACTATAGTAGAAAGTACCTCCCTTATAAAGCTTAAGTTTCATGATGCTATGCTGTTTAGTAATTGTTTGGCAGCCATTAATAGTGAACTCTCTTAGCGAATTTGTAAACATGGATAAAACTGGCCATCGTTATGTGATACAATACTTTCATTTGAAAGGCCTTAGTTCAGCTAATATTAAAGCTGAGCTAGATTCTACTCTAAGGAAGTCTGCTCCTTCATTTACAACAGGAAAATATTGGGTGGCAGAGTTTAAGTGGTACAAGCAGTGGTTGACCAAATGAGGTGACCAAGCTAGAAATTGTGAAGAAAATCCACAAAATGGTATTGGATGACTGTTGACTGAAAGTGCACGAGCTAGCAGACATTGTAGGCATTTCAAAAAGTGCTGTACATCGCATACTAACTGAAAATTTATATATGAGAAAGCTGTGAGCAAGGTGGGTGCTGCATTTAATCACAATGGAACAAAAGCAGCGTCCTGAGGATGTTTCAGTTGAGTTTTTGCATCGATTCATAACAATGGATGAAACATGGGTCCATCACTTTACATCTGAGATGAAGGAACACTCAAAACAGTGGATTGAAAGGGGAGAATCGGCTCCAAAGAAGGCAAAGACAGTTCCATCTGCAGGCAAGTTCATGGTGTCAGTTTTTTTTGACGCGCGTGGGATAATTTTCATTGATTATCTTCAAAAAGGAAAAGCAATCAATGGTGAGTATTATGCAAACTTATTGCAGCATTTGCATGATGAAATCAAGCAAAACGGCTGCATTTAGCGAAAAAGAAAGTTCTGTTTCATCAAGACACATCCATTATTGCCATGGCCAAAATCAATGAGTTAAAGTTTGAATTGCTTCCTCATGCACCCTATTTGGCAGACTTAGCCGCTGATTATTTTCTGTTTCCAAAGTTGAAGAAATAGGTTGGTGGTTAAAAGATTTGCCAACAATGAAGAGGTGGAGTTTGCAGTTGATGGCTATTTTACAGAACTCGATGTTCTCACTATAAACAGGGTATCAAAGCTATTGAACATTGCTGGGAAAAGTGTATATCTGAAAGGAGACTATGTAGAGAAATAAAGATTTTTTTCCCAAAAGTTTTGTGTTTTCTTTGTTAGGTTGGGTACTTTTGGGACAGCCCTTGTATTTCATGATATTAATAATGATTTTAAAATATCAGCTTGTGATAGTAACATGTTAGTATTTTTGCTTTTTATTTATAACTTTTCCATTATGCATTTGAAATAGTTTTTTACAAACTACAAGTTACAACCAGACTTTTTAAGATAATATAAAATAACAAATTGGTATTTGGAATTTAAGGCTGGTTCGCAATAACCCAAGAATAGAAATATGAAGCAACATTTTGGTTCACAATAACCCAAGAAAGAGAATGGGAATGCATATGATAGCAAAATGAAAAGTAGATTTCGTGTACTGATGCGTCATTTTCATGTGCTTCCAATTCAGCGAATGTACACATTTTTTAAATGCATATCCCATTACCATTTCAAATTCCTTTAGCGAAAGTGTCGTACCAAGCATCATTCCTTTATTAATAGCACAGCATTTGTTCTTTGCTAATTTCTACCAGTTTTTGAGCTGCATATAAACAAACTATAGGTGACACTTGCACTAGGAGAACTGATGCTCAATGAATTTGAGGGACTCAGAATTCATATTTACAGAATTTCTTCTGGTTTCATCCCGCTAGCTTGTGACTAGAGAGAGAGCTGTAGTGGCTATTTCATAATTTCATAATTTCCACAGTGAAAAGTCTAATATGCTTTTCCTGGAAAAGCTTCCCATTAATTGTGAATGCTCAAATTGGAATACATTTTAACTATTACGCTCTCTCTGCTTTGTCGTCCTATGTGGACTAGTGGTACCATGCTAGCCTCTAGTTCCCAAGGTTGTGGGTTCAAACCTGGCATAGGGCAATGGAATTTTTTTGGGCGTAAAAATCCTTGGCATGGCTTCCTTCGGAAGGGAAGTAATACCAGTGGTACCATGTTGTAGATTTACGGCACGTCAAAGAGCCTCAAGCCTGATAAAGGGGCCTCTGAGGAAAATTCCCGGTCTTTCATGCCCCAATATAGAATGGGACACTAAGGACCATAGTAGTTAAAGAGTGTCCATAAATAAAACTCAATTTAATTTCTCTCTGCTTTGTCCCTGGTTATTGTGAACCAGCCTGTAAAGAAAACTCATGTAATTACATAAAGAAATAACTTTAAACTGTGTTTCACTTAAATTTCCTGTTTTTAATAAAGTTTATGGACTATCTAAACAAAAGTGAATTTTATAAAGAATATTATCAACACCACTGAATAAATGGTTTTAATAAATTACAAGATTGATAAATTTAAGAAATCCAGTTTTTGAGGGGGCTGCTCCTAGGAGAGGGGGTGAGATAATTATCAATTTCAAAAACGTATGTATTCATGAACAAATAATATATCCACAAACATTTTTAAAAAACATCAATAGGTATATATGGTATAAAGAATTTAAGCATTTTTAAACAACTTTTTACAAAACAAAAGATCTGCCATTTATCAACTATGCTGTATAAATTGTGACCAAATTTACACTGGAAAAACTGAATGTAATTGGAAACCAGAGTGAAGGAGCAGTTTAGAAATATTAATTAAAAGTAAATCGATAAATTAGCAGCAAGTCATGAAACAAATTATTAAAATAATTAAATGGACACACAGATTTACTGATTTGGGAGAATATATCTGTTATAAAGAATAGAGATAATGTAATGAATTTCCAAATACTGCCAATTGATTCTTATAACAAATCTTTTTTGCTTCAGTAGATAGCAATAATTCCACGAGAACTTAGCAAAGAGGTGCCTGACCAGGATAGCTTAACCGCAGTTAAAACTAGGTAAACTGAGCTAGTGAAGTGTTGTTAAAATTCAATTATAATATCGAGAGCTTTAAAGACGTCACATCAACAAATTGTAAACAAAGTGAAAGCAGCTGAAGATGCAACTGATGAACTGCAAAACACATTCTACTTGTGAATTTATTTAAAAAGGATAAGTGAAACATCAGTTACAAACTTACAAGAAACATTCCTCATATGTAGAAGAAGCAAATGATATTTGGACATGGGTCCAAAAACTCTTTATTTCCATGTTAGAACTCATTTTCTACAACTCTTCATACATTAATCATGGAAGACACACAGGAACAGAGCATACCAGCATACCATGGAACTCTTTCTTACATGAAATGTTCCAAATGCTCTCCATTAGAATTGGTACATGAATCAACCCACTGTTGTATTGAATCCTGGTGTGCTGATGTATCCCTGGAGAAAAGCGTATTGTTTGCAGCTTTCCACAATATAGCATGAAGGCTCCCTGCATCTTGTACACCAAATGACCATCTGACAACTCCATTACATGTACTGGAAACCAAGTCCATGATGTCATCCTCCATGGTTTAGGGGTACCAGGCTAGTTACCAAGGTTTGCGGGTTCAAACCCAGCAGAGGGCGATGGAGTTTTTTGGTGTAAAAATCCTTAGCATGGCTTCCTTCGGGAGGGAAATAAAGCTGGTGGCCGTGTCATAGATTTATGGCACATAAAAGAACCTCAAGCCTGATAAAGAGGCCTCAGAGCACAATTTCCAGTCTTTCATGCTTAATATAGAATGGGAGATGCTAAGGACCACAGCAGTTAAAGAGTGTCCATAAATAAAAATCAATTTTAAGTCCATGATGAATACTAGTAAACAGTTACATGCTTGCTAAGTTTGTAATAAACACTTAAACATTTGATGTTTTGTGTGGTAAGGCATAGTGAGTTGCATGTCAACATTACCTTTGTTCAAATGAAACACAAAACACTGGTGGTGAACCTATGAATTACGATTTAACCAGATGTAACCAAGAGGCATTTTGAACATTTCATGCAAGGGTTTCATGTGTATGCTGGTACATTCTGTTCCTGTGTGTTTCCCATGATTAATGTACAAGTGAAGAGTTGCAGGAAAATCAGTTATAACATTGAAATAAAGTGTTTCGGGACCCATGTCCATATGACATATTATCTTCTACAATGTGTCCTGAAAGTTTGGCAATATCATATTGTTATATTCTCTATAATTGTATTTTTGCTTCACTATTACTATACCTTGATCAGCGAGAGTTGAGTTGCAACGTAAACAAATGCACATGTTCTTGTCCGTAGCGAGGGTGTGGTATTCTTCCTCTTCTACAACTAATTCACAAAACATTGGCTCAGTTTAAGCTTTTTGGGGGGTTATTTAATGTTATTTATATACCTATAAAATGGCTGCATATAGCTGGATTAGTTAGAGCTATTCCATAAAGGCTTTATTTAGTGGTGCAAATATCTGTTTCTGAGAAATACCACAGCCGATGGATGCTGGAGAGGTAAGATGTCCCTTCTATTGTATTATGCACATTGCCTTACTTTCCTGCCTCTCCAGGCAGGAAAGGCATTACTTGGGTAATTTCCACGTAAGAACAGGCCCGTTTTCGCATACCAATAAGTTATTGTTGTTCAGTCACGGTAATGGTTCAAGGACTTTGTTTTATTTAATACTGAAGCAGATCGGCTTTGATTTTGTGAACAGGAAAAAAACAAAAGTGATTGTAAAGAATATTGTTGTGCAGCGTCATAAATATTTACGAAACAAAGGTGGCAGGACTGGTCGGTTTAACAGACAGTGTAGTGGACCGTCTGGTCATTAATACCGCCAAGAATGATTTAGGAGATGGTTCCAAATCTGATCTGGAAGAAATAGTGCCGCTGCCATAATGGAATAAAAGTAAAAGTGAAAATGTATTATTATTATTATTATTATTATTATTTGCCTCTAGTAATATATTAGTTATGATCTACAAAGCAGCATATTGGAAAGAAAACAAATGTTATAATCTCCAAGTCTTGCACATTAAGCAACATCTGTGATGCAAGCCCAAATCTACACCAGTAGTGTAAACCAAACAAAATGCCTCCTTTCCTTACCCCCATTCCTCCATTTTCTTCTTTCCACTTACACACGGAAGAATATGTACATATCAACTCACGCTGAAACAGGTATACTTCATTTTCTTCTTATTAAGCTGTTTGTTGACAATGCTGTTATGACTATTACTAATATTCATGTACTACTTCTTGGTAGGGACACTAAATAAATTCTGAGCTTCCGTACATACAAAAAGTTTTCTTCCTATGCATTAAAATTTGAATCAATGTGTATGCAGTAATTTCCTATACATCAATATGTAACATTTATTCAGCATATTTTCTGTACTTTACACAAAAGTTGGATATGATAGTTATATAAATGCAATGCAGTTTTCTAGCTTTTATACAATCCCAGATTTTCCAAACAGAAAGATGCAGGATCAGTATCAGTACAATATTCTATTACCAGTGTTTCTCCGTCTGTCACAATTTCATTGTTTATGAGATCCTCCATTTTGTTTTCCATTCCTGAACTCAGCATTTGTCCATCTGCATGATGAAACAGTCTTAGCTTCTTAGCATTTAATTCATTGTTCCTGTTTGGGACGTCACAAGCTTCAGCAATGGCATCTATCACTCTCCCCAAAGCCCAATGTTTAGAAACAAATACAGCTTTGCTTTTCTCAGCAACTGTTACAGGGTAATGCACAAGAAAATAAAGTCTGTCAGCACTTGGTATACTTTTCAACCCAATAGCCTTTGCTTTCAATTTCATTAGCTGTATTTTCATTGCTGTTTTATTGATAGTTGCCTTTCTTTTTGCCTGTCTTAAAGACTTATCAATCTGAAAATAATAAATACACAGCATTAGTGGGATTTCACATTTGAAGGGTAAACAGTACAGTAATAAACCAGACTTAAGTTCAACATTTCTTAATTTATACAGAAAGACCCAATGAACTATGAACCTGCTGTGCAGTGTTTTTTCGGTTCGCGATGGCGGTGCACGTTGCTGTCTGTGGCCATTATAGAGTGATGCTGATGCAACCACGCAACAATTTCTTTAACTATGTTTAAAGACTTTACTTACCAATGTAAATCATGTGCTGAAACTGGCCATCATAGTCATCTATACATTTTTGGAACTCTCTAAGAAACTATCTATCACTCGCTGTAGTTCAAGTTGAGAAATGCTGGCAATTTTCTGGCAGATATTTCCAGAGTGGTCTGGGTGTTTTGTATACTTTGTTTTAATTTACTCCAAACATAAAAATCACAGGGGGTTAGTTTGGAGGACCCAGGGTGCCATAAATCCCTACTAATAATTCTGTCTCCTCAAACACACTTTCACTGTTCTCATTGAAATACTGGCTGTATGGACTGTAGCAGAGTCTTATTGAAAAAAGCCAAAGGCAAGCTCCCTGCCTAAAAGAATGGGGACAAAATTGTATTCATATATGCGGGAACATCAACTGTTGACCCCCCAAAAAGAATGAGCCCTATAATTCCTTCTCCACTCATGATGCACCATACACCAATTCTTTCATCATGGAGGAGACTTCATGAACAATATTAGGTTTGTCATAGTTCCAATAACGATTATTTTGTGTATGCACATATCCATGAAAATGGAACCAGGTTTCGTTCTGAGAAAAATATTATATGTGGATGTAGTTCACCATTGCATACACTACTGAGATTCCACTCACAAGATGTGCCCTTATATACATAATCACTTAGTTGATGAGCATGTGCCAGTTCCCTGTCGACACAGGGAGACATGTTAATGTATTAATGCAATGCTTCAGAATTTACCACAATGGAGTTTGTGAGCTTTCTTGAAAAGTAGCCAGTAAAAGCCTCTTTCGATGCTTAGCCAAAATATTTGTAAGTCTGGCCAGAATTTCAAAGTTCATCATTTTGTCCTCATTTTTTATGATGAATATGTTTTCCCATATGTTGAGTGCTAGTGGCTTTTTGATACATTCCAATAGTTTGATATCATCTTGTATATTAGGTTGGAAGTCTAAAAGTGGGGTGCTATTGCAGATTTTTGTATTTTTATACTTTGTATATTTCAGATAATGTAATTTTTGGTGTGCTATTCTGTAAAGGGTGGTTAACAAGTTCTTGATGCATTAATTTATTTTGTGGTGCGAGTTTTATACTGAATACTTTAATAGTGTTTTTCAAATTTAAAGTACAGTTTTACATTACAAGTAAATCTGCTTTAGCTCAGAGGTTCTTCAGTAGTCGTCGTGTATTTATTTCTTTGACCATCTTCTATTTTTTGTGTTTTACAATGATCTAGCAGGTGCATTTGTTTTGAAACTCTTCTATGCGCAACTTGATGTGTATGCCTATATTCTTTATTATATTCATTGTCTCTTGTTAATATGTAATGAAACTATGGATTAAGCTATGAGAAAACGGCAAATTGAGGAGATTTGGAAATGAACTTGTTATATTCAATATAATCATCAACATGAGTTGGTTTTCCATAAATTCTGAACTTTAGACCATTTTGTTTCCTCATTATTTTCTTATATCCAGAAAAGGTAAGCATCCATCTTTTTGACCTTCCAAAGTAAATCTGAATGATCTATCTTGCAAACTCAGTATTTTTAAAGCTTCATTTAAGAATATCTTGGGTGCAATAATAAATATGTTTATCACATTCCCACATCAAGTTTTGAATGTATACGGGAAGGACTTAGTAAAGAGTATCTCTAAATTACTTATATAATTCTGCGAAACGAGGTGAAACTGGGTTGCCTATAGCAAACCTGTCGTTTGTTGCTAACTGCTCTGCCATGTC
This sequence comes from Deroplatys truncata, assembly GCA_030765065.1. Classification (NCBI taxonomy): domain Eukaryota; kingdom Metazoa; phylum Arthropoda; class Insecta; order Mantodea; family Mantidae; genus Deroplatys; species Deroplatys truncata. Next base: position 166,179,598 of record CM060979.1, read on the forward strand.
TCCCAAACTGACATAAGAGAGAGGATAGATATCAGCAATGCCACTCTATGATGTGGATAGTATTTTTAAATTTTACAGTAAATGATGGTATTCTGCTACACTTTACCGAAAAGTACTACAATTCGATAGTACTGAACAGTACTACAACTGTTGTTCGATTCCTTGCAATGCTTTTAATAACAACAGTCTGGTGTCAAGATTTGAGCTCTACTACATGCAGAAGAATCCAGTCACGATATGTAGTACTGAGTATAAAAGTGTCAGCTATCACTGGTTCTCTGTCTGTGCTGCCATTCTGGGTGAAGCACATGGCCTCTGTTGTTTGTTGTGTTGCTTCAGATGAAATTAATTTCTTTAGTATGTGAATGACTTACTGTGATATTATGAGACTTTATCCAGTTACTCTTTAATTTTTCCTTGCATGTGAATTTGCAAGAAACCATGCATGAAGCAGCCTTTTCTCTCTTCAGCCACTCACTAGTGTGTTAAACACAGGACTTCTCGTCTCCCTTTCTCGACCTCCCACTTAAGTGTCAAATGCAGAACTCTTCTCTCTTCCTCACTCACTGGATTGTTGAACACAGGATTCCTCTTCTCTTGCTCTATACTTGCAGAACTTGCCAAATAACCACCACTTGACTTCACTATACAACTTGTGCCATGGCGACTATGTTCCTCTTTATACCCCTAGAGTTTTTGAAAAACTTATGTTGGCAAGAGGTCAGGTCTCAAAATTTCGCCATTCTTCTCAATTAGCCTTCCAGATGCTTTCTGAGACAGGAGCACCTTGCCCCCTTCTTTCTCCAACCAGTCGTGCATCACCTAGCACTGAAGGATACACCAGTTTATCCATGAAGCTGAGACCCAGCTTCCTCACCATATTGTTATGGTTAGTCTCATGATAATAATATGCACATTAACAAAAGATGCATTGCTCACAGGCTTTAATGATTATCACATCTTAGCAGTAGTATTACAGATCAATGACAACATGTTGCTCTAGGTTGCAAGAATATCAGAGCTGGAGACAAAAGGCTGGACTTAAGATAATACCTTATACTATAAGAACTACAAAGGAGAAATTAAATTGAGGAGCATTTTTGCAAAAGTCGATAAACGCAGAAATCAAATCTTACACAAATCACATTTTTTTTATTTTAAACACACAAGCATATATTTTATAACAAACGTTTTTGGCATGAAGCATTCTTTGTTCAGAGGCAATGAAAATGAGTTTAACAAAAATATGTGCTTTTTTTATTGGTCTGTTTTACTCCAAAAAAATGGAAGTTTTTCAAAACTTGATAGATGCAGTGCTTCTTCATATAAGTCTCATTAAAGCACTAATAAAAGTGAACAAAATCAATAATCTTAGCTCAAAACAGTAATTATCACAAAAGTCTAATGGGAAACCTATGCTAGAACAGTTGTGTAGAAGTCCTTTGCTCCATCCATTATTTCAAAATACTGCACGAGTTTCTTAACCCTAGAGAGGTGGTGCAGGGTATTTTCTGACGCTAGTCAGTTTTATTTGCAAATTGCATATAATGATTTCGGATACCTGAACCCTGCCTTTCCCTTACCTTTTGCTGCATTCCTTGGCTTAGAGGTCATTAGCATTGGAATACAGGCCATAATTTCCTAGAATATAGGTTATTTGTGTTCTTCAGCTAAAAGGAGGGCAAGAAATACCCCACGCCACCTCTCCCGTTGCCTGTAATGTGTCTCGTCTACATATGGTTTCTGTAGTTACAGTGTGTTTTCAGCTGAACTTTCGAGAAGTTATGGTTATAAAATATACGTATTTTTTAGTCTTTAACATAGTGCTGTTTTTAGATCTCAATATGAGGTACTAGGAACACCAAGCAAGATTATTAGCCCTAATAAGGAAAGTGGAAGAAGAGGAAGCATTAGGTGGTGAAGGCAGCGAAGATGAACTTGAAATAATCAGTTCAAATAGTGAAAGTGAGCAAAGTGCAGAAGAGGAAGCACATATGAGTGATGATGACATTCCACTGCCACAAAGAATGTACAATATTTATGGAAAGCATCGAGTTACGGCATGGAAAATGGTTCAGCCTCCTAAAAATTCACGTATTCGCTCCCACAATATAGTGACTCCCTTACCAGGTATAAAATCTGCAGCTAAAAATGCAAAATCTCCTATATAGGCCTGGGATGTTTTTTTACCGAGGATATGCTCCAAAGTATTATCATCACATTTACCAATGCGGAAATTCAGAGGATAAAGGAAAACTACAGCAGAGAGAGGAATGCAAATCCTACAAACATAGTGGAAATGAAAGCTTTGTTCGGTTTACTCTTCCTTGCTGGAATTCTAAAGTCATCCCACCTGAACACAGAAGATCTATGGGCTACAGATGGAACTGGAGTTGTGTTATGTCGCAACAAAGGTTCAAGTTTCTGTTCGGATGCCTCAGATTCAATGACAAATGTGACAGGGAAGAGAGGAAAAAACTTGACAAATTGGCACCAATTAAGAGAATTATTTTAAATATTTGTGTACAACTGTATGAGTAATTATTCAGTTTGTGAATACTGCACAATCGATGAAAGTTTAGTAGGATTCCGAGGAAGATGTTCTTTTTGTCAGTTTATGCGTAATAAACCTGCAAAATATGGCATTAAAGTGTTTTGTTTGGTTGATACCTGCATGTATTATACACGGAAGATGGAAATATATGCCGGAAAACAACCAGAGGGTCCGTACCATGTCAGCAATTCTTCTGGTGACGTTATCAAAAGGCTGATTGAACTCATTACCAAGACTGGGCGTAACATCACAATGGACAATTGGTTTACTAGCATCCCACTGGCTGAAGAGTTGCTGAGAGCTCACGACTTACAATTACACTTGTTGGTACACTGAGGAAGAATAAGAAAGAAATTCCACCAGAGTTCCTTACTACAAAAAATAAGGAAGAGTATACAAGCACATTTGCTTTTAGAGAGGGAACATTGGCATCGTATATTCCCAAAAAAGGTAAAGTGGTTCTTGCTTTGTCAACAATGCATCACAACAATGCAATTGACAACAATTCTGGTGAGGCAACCTGAAAGTCATTACATTTTATAATGAAACCAAAGGAGGTGTAGATACAGTGGATCAGATGTGTGATTCATATTCTGCATCTAGGAAAAGCAATCGCTGGCCTCTAACAATATTTTACTTCATGCTAAACATCAGTGGAATAAATTCCCAAATTGTTGCTCAGGCTAATACCGGACTGCGTGAAACGAGACAGCAGTATTTGAGAAAACTTGCACTCAGTCTAGCGCATGGACATATGCAGCATAGGGCAAACATCACAACAATGCCAAAATTATTGCTTGATAAAATATGGCATTTTATAAATACAGCACAACCAGAAAATCAAGAACAAGAATTCCCAGTGAAGAAAAGAATGAGGTGTAACGTGTGTCCAAGAACTGCAGACAGAAAGACAAAACTTGCGTGTGTAAAACGCAAGCAGCAGGTGTGCAAAGACCATAGTGTAGTCGTGTGTAGGAACTGTGTGAATTATGAGTAACAACAATGTTCTTACTGTCGAGATGGAAACAAAAAAAAAAAAAAAAAAAAACCACTATGATTACAAGTGAAATAAACATTTAAATTATTTTTTGTGCTGTGCATCAGCCCAAGTTTCTGGGATTTAACAAGATAACTTTCATTTCAATGTTTTTTCTGGGGTCGTGAGTGACCCCACGCCACCACTAATGTGCCACCTGTCTTGGGTTAATATCATTCTATTTTTCCTTAGACACCATGTTAACTTCTGGAAGAATACAGGTATTTAAATAGTGTTACATGTTTTAACTCTTGGTTTTAGCACATACACTGCCACTGGACACACTGTATAATGTGTTCTGCACTTCAACAGATACATTACAATGTTTGGTTGAATTTGTTTTTGTAAGTAATCACTCTGTGTTTTCTTTTTGAATACTCTGTATTCATCACCCTACACTTTGGTGATAGGGTAGGATTTACTATGGAGAGGATTCAGAGTGATCCAGGGCGGATATTGTACCTATGCCCCATGAGAGGGTATCCCTAGGAGAAAGGATGAGGCGAAAGGAGACACCAGGCAGCCAGAACCAGGAGTGATGGCACAGCAATGACAGGGTCCCTAAGTTTCCAGATAGACACATCCTGGCAGAATGGGGACCCCACTCTACACAGAGGGGGTCCAATCTCCCTCAAGCAGCCCGATGAAAAAGTCGAGGGACAGAGAGAATCACAAAGAGCATTCTTTTTCCCTGCCATGCTGCACCGAAACACCATCGCCGACACCTCCTACCCAAAAAGAGACCAATAGGGGATGAAGGGACAGGAAATTTGGGGAATGAAAAAAACCCTCCAGCATTCACCTGACGATCCAGGAAAACCCATAGGTCAGAGTGGGTGGTAGCCTGGAATCAATCCCGGGACCTCCCGAATGCGGGCCACAAACATTGCCGCTTGAGCCATCCTGCTCAGTTGGTGGTATGATGGTCAAACTGCAGAAGCCATTTTTCCTGATCTATTTTGCACAATGTCTGTAATTTATTATGAAATACACTAATATCTTCAGATGTTAAAAGTCGTGGGAGGAATCTGCTTGCTTTGCGCCTGCATGGTTTCAGATACGAATGTTACGCCAGCGCAGTACAAGTTAAGTGGAAAACATTGGCTCATACTTATGTTGAAAGCTTTAAATATGATTATTTAAGCAGCCAATATATGTCCAAGGATACATATTTTGCTCCCCATCACTGGAACCTTCTCTTTGGAACACAGTAGTTGGAATATTACGACGCGGAGAATGCTCTTATTTAACACCTTATACTATGGTGAAAAACATTTTACTTGGCCTTGTGTATATTTCAAATAAGGAGTCCAGCATGTATCAAGTTTCGCTAATTCTGATTTCATTGTTCAATTCAGATGAAATCGAATCTGAAATCATAGATAAATTTCCAAGGAAATTTTGCATCTATCGACTTTTGCAAAATTGCACTCAACTTCATAGTATTTTAGTTTCTCTTAAAATAACAAAAGAAATTACAGAAAACAAAATTCTGTAGAATGTAAAGGATGCCCAAAACTTTTCTAAACCATAATGTCTGAAAGCAGAAAATTTTCCATATAAAGCTTTTTAATTTATGTTTCCATGTTAATTTCTCTTTAATCCAAGGGATTTAGCATATGATTTCAGTTCTAAAGTCATAGGTCCAGAAAATATTCCCATTTAAGACACAGTTTCCATTTAATAAAAATTCTATTTGTTTACTTAAGAACAAAGAAATACATTTAAATTTTTATATTAAATTTCCCATTACTGTCCATGATAAAATTTAAAGCTAATAAAATATGAATCATACCTGTTCATCAACATTTGCTTTTGCAGCTTCATATTCTCTTTTTGGGGCATCCCATTTTTCCCGTTCCTTGTCTCTTTCCTGCTGATCTTTGTCAAAACAACCATGATGACGATGTTGTATGCAGTAATGCTTGCCACAAGCAGAACAGTTTATCTCAATGGAGTTGATTCTTTTGCAAATATCATTTGAGCACTGGTAATATTTAACTGGTTGTTTGCCATTACTTGAAGATTGCCTGGCAGCTTGGCATTCATGTTTATCACTCATATAATGCTCTTTGCAGTAAATTAAGTGGCAGTAAGTGCATGAAAAAGGAAGAAAATCTAGCTGCTTGCAGCTTGAAAAACTGCAGTTTTCTCCAACTCCAGGAAGTTCCATATTTCTGAAACAACCAGTATTCAAATATGTACAAGGAAACTGTTTGAACCAAGAGCCAGCCAGGTAGTCTTCAGTTCTGCACTGAATTCTATACACATCTGTCATACCAGTCATTAGAAATAACACTGCAATGACGGTTCATGATTCTTAGTTCAAATGATCCCACTTCATTTAAATGCTTGCTGCTGCAACTGCTGCTGCTCTTTTCTACAGAATCTAAATTAAAGTTTGTTTTTATTTCTAGTAATGGTAGTGGTTCCATATCGACTTAACCCTTCCACTGCAAAAAACACATACATTCATTATTGGTGGCTATGTGTCAGTTCATTTGAATACTGTGCATTCAATAACTCATTGTAGCTCAGCATTTTGTTTACATAGCTGGTTGCTACATGTCACCAGATTCACACAAGCATATTTCTGTGTTTCTGCTTCCATTTTGTCGATTGCAAAGACAATAGTTTGCAAAACCTAGATAATTATGAAAATAATTCTGCCTCTAGGAAGGTTTAATTTTAAGGTACTAAACGATAGTGATTTAAGGAACAAAAATGTGTATAGCAGTAACTTTAAGAGGCATGAAACTTACACAGTAAGTATTCTTCCACCCACCCTCCCTTTTTAAGACACTTTCTTGCATAGTAAATTCATTGCGGTATATCAACAAAGCACTTCATTTTGTTAATATTGCACATGTGCAGAAAACTACCAACTCAACTGTATTAGTGTAATCATGAGAGCAGCGAAGGTTTTATTACTTAAGAACGAGTGCTCCTTACTGCCCACATTGTTTTATCATACTTGTTATTTAAATCCAGTACATATACGAGGGCAGATTGATAAGTCAGTGACTTTTTAAAGAAAACAATTTTTTTCCAAAAAATCAATTTTATTTCTCCACATAGTCTCCTTTCAAATCAATACACGTCCGGTTCTCCGACTTTTTTAACCCTTCCAAATATATGATTTTTCGAAGTCTGCAAAATATGAGGTTATTTCTGCCATGCTGTGCTCACTGGATGTGAATTTCTTCCCATCAAGCCAATTTTTCAGTTTTGCAAAGAGGAAGAAATCACTTGGAGTCAAATCTGGAGAATATGGTGGGTGCGGTAGCAGTTTGTAGCACAATTCAACAAATTTTGTGATGGCAATGGCTGACTTGTGTGCAGGTGCATTATCCTAGTGAAAGAGAACCTTTTTCTTTACCAAATGGGGTCATTTCTATAATAATTCCTTGTGAAACTGATCCAGTATTGTGGCATAATATGAACCTGTGATCCTTTTACCCTTTTCCAGGTAGTGGATGTCTATCACCCCTTGTGAATCCCAAAAGACAGCTGCCATGATTTTTCCTGCCAACAGAATGGTTTTCACTTTCTTTGGAGCAGGTTCGCCGAAGGAAATCCACTGCTTTGATTGTTTTTTTGGTTTCAGGTTGATAGTAATGGATCCAAGTTTCATCAACCGTGATATAACCTGCAAAAACTCATTTGGGTTATGCTAGAACATGTTCAAACATCCCTGTGAAAAGGTCACATGATTCCGCTTTTTCTCAACTGTGAGCAGTTGCAGCACCCATCTTGCTGACAGCTTTCTCATATCCAAAAATTCATGCAGAATGTTATACACCCATTCACTTGAGATGTTTACGGTCTTGACAATCTCAAGGATTTTCACTCGGCGGTCTTCCAACACAATATCGTGATCTTTGTTCGCCATTTCTTCTGTTGTGACCTCAACCGGCCGTCCTGTGCGCACGGCATCTCTTGTGCTCAGCCACTCGAAATTCTGTGAACCATGCCATGTGATGGGGCAGAGTCCCCATAATACTTGTTCAGCTTTTCTTGCGTTTCCTTCACCATTTTACCATGCAAAACGTAGTGCTTTATCACAACACAAAATTCACTTTTCTCCATTTTCTACGAAGCAACACACATCTGCTTATTTTAGATGCTCTCAACAATGTTCTAAGAAACAAATGCCGACGAATTTCTGCAATTATACCCAGAATAGATGTAACACTTGGGTGCAAACAAGAAACCTGTAATTAGAATGCTACCTCCCATTAAAGTCGTGGACTTATCAATTCGTCCTCGTACACACATTAATTGAAAGTCATAAGCTTAACCTTGGGATAAATTTTGAAACTACAGGACCCTGTCATTTCATTGCATCTCGCAGTGTTTTTGCTCAAATGTTGGTGGCTCTTCAGGATAAACTGTATATCCACAAAGCACCAACTAACAGCCAAACTGTGAACTAATTAGTTAAATGAATATAGAACAAAACCCCTAATAATGTTTAAATCCATTGGAGTGTTATTGGATTTGATTTTTATTGTGATGAATTTTATGAAATTCTCTGAAAACTGTGCATACAGTGGCAAAGAAGACTGTGATTAGCACACAGATCCCAATGATGATGGTAATTTAATTTATTGAAGTACCAAGTACATAGTCATAATTCAAAATACAACATGTAACTTTCCCAGAACAGGATTAACTTGTTTATACCATTATACATCAGTAAAATCAGATGTGTTACACTAACATGAAATTGCCAATTCAGTGACACTAAATAAACATTCAAAAAATTCACTGAACTGAATATTTGGGAAAAATAATTTTTAGATCACAATGAGCCAAAATCTCATCACCAAGTTCTTACAACCACTGACAGAGAGACAAGTAGTAATCATCAGGGGCAGGCTATCTCCAGTCACAGCTAGCTGATGAGAAACACATTCCTCAAAACTAGTTCTGAGGTAAATACCTTATTTAGTGAAATTTTACATGTGTGACCACATCTGAAATTTTTATGGAATCATTTCACTTTGTCCTTCAAATTACAATGGATTATTCATTATGTTTTGATAATTATTCTTTCACACTAGCTGCATGCAGTTGGAAGGTTATTTATTATATTTTAAATGATGGTTGTATGTAATAATGCAGTACAATTTATGGAGATAGTGTAATAGAAAAAAAAATTCAAAACAAAAACACTCAAGGGAGAAAAGTGATATTGCTATTCAATAGGGATACTATGGAACAGACATATCAGAAAAGGAAAAAGCAGTATATTTAAGATTCAACAGTTAAGAAAATAATACAATATGGTTCAGAAATATGGCCAATAAAACAAAGAGAAGAAAGAAAACTATTACCAACAGAAACAGATTTTTGGAGAAGAGCAAATAGAACTTCTAGGATGGAAAGAATTAGAAATGAAATAATTCGTGAACAAATGAAAGTGCAACACACAATAATGGACGAAATTAAAGAAAAACAACTTGTATGATATGGTCATGTAAGAAAGATGGGGAGGAAGGATTACAAATATCTTCAGATGGAATCCTCTGCGCAGAAAGAAGAGAGGCAGACCCAAGAAGACATGGCTTTTGGAGTGCACAAAAACATGAAAGAGAACCACACTCCTGAGAACCTATGGGAGGCTAGAGAAGCTTGGAGGTTGAGAATATGTAAGATGTAAACATACATAAAAAAAAAAAACTGTGATGATGTACACTATGTGATCAAAAGTATCCGGACGCCCCCACAAACATATGTTTTTCATCTTAGGTGCATTGTGCTGCCACCTACTGCCTGGTACTCATTATCTGCGACCTCAGTGGTCATTAGACATCATGAAACACCAGAATGGGACGCTCCGTGGAACTCACGGACTTCGAACGTGGTCAGGTGATTGGGTGTCACTTGTGTCAGAAGTCTGTGAGATTTCCACACTCCTAATCATCCCTAGGTCCACTGTTTCTGATGTGATAGTGAAGTGGAAATGTGAAGGGACATGTACACCAGAAAAGCGTACAGGCTGACCTCGTCTATTGATTGACAGAGACCGCCGACATTTGAAGAGGGTCGTAAAGAGTAATAGGCAGACATCTATCCAGACCATCACACAGGAATTCCAAATTGCATCAGAATCCACTCCAAGTACTATGACAGTTAGGCATGAGGTGAGAAACCTTGGATTCCATGGTCGAGCGGCTACTCATAAGCCACACATCACGCAGGAAAATGCCAAACGACGCCTGGCTTTGTGTAAGGAGTGTCAACATTACACGATTGAACAGTGGCAAAACATTGTGTGGAGTGACGAATCACGGTACACAATATGGCGATCCGATGGCAGGGTATGGGTATGCCCGGTGAACGTCATCTGCCAGCATGTGTAGTGCCAACAGTGAAATTTGGAGGTGGTGGTGTAATGGTTTGGTCATGTTTTTCCTGGAGGGGGCTTGCACCCCTTATTGTTTTGCATGGCACGATCACAGTGCAGACCTACATTGATATTTTAAGCACCTTCTTGCTTCCCACTGTTGAAGAGCAATTCGGGGATGGCGATTGCATCTTTCAACACGATCGAGCACCTGTTCATACTGCACGGGCTGTGGTGGAGTGGTTACACGACAATAATATCCCTGTAATGGACTCGCCTGCACAGAGTCATGACTTGAATCCTATAGAACACCTTTGGGATGTTTTGGAACGCCAACTTCGTGCCAGGCCTCACCGACCTATATTGATACCTCTCCTCAGTTCCGCACTCCGTGAAGAATGGGCTGCCATTCCCCAAGAAACCTTCCAGCACCTGATTGAAAGTATGCCTACGAGAGTGAACACTGTCATCAAGGCTAAGGGTGGGCCAACACCATATTGACTTCCAGCATTACCGATGGAGAGCGCCACGAACTTGTACGTCATTTTCAGCCAGGTGTCTGGATACTTTTGATCACATAGTGTATGTAACAATCTGTTTACAACTATCATTCTACCAAAACCTTAATAAAATGTTGTCAAAATGAATAATTTTCTATCAGTGGGAAGAGCAACAAAGCTTATACATCTTAGAGAGCAGAAACTTATGAGAATGTCATTATTCAGAAAGAACATTTTTGAACTGTTTGGGTGAGAAAATTATAAAGCGACAGCAGAAATAAGGCTGTTAGTTGTTTGACAACTTGAGAAACATCTTAAAGCAATGCTGTTGTTTAGTTTTCAGCTTAAATAATGTATTATAATAGCATTAATTGCATACATTTTAATGCACCACTCAAAACATAAAATCATAATGAAAGGAATTGTACTGAATTGAATGTTATAAATGACTAAAATCAGTACTAACAGTGATCTCTATTAATGTATGTATAAGTATATGGTAGGATTTTCAGCCAGTTTTAATGTTTACTGTTGTGAAAGTGTTCTCTATATAGTTAAGTTATTGGATTTCTAAGCGAATCTTGATTAATGTATACAACAAATTTTATATTCTTAGTCCACCCAAACCTTCAGTTTACGATCATCGAAACAAATTGTGTAGAGAAATTCATACATACAGTGGATATTAATTTTGATACTGTTCACTGAGAATCCCAAGTGCAATATCTGGCCATTTTTGTTCTTGCTCCTTGAGTGTCATATGGGAATCGCCGTTGTCAGCTTCAGGATCTGGCAGCTCTGCTGGAGGAACATTTATGTCATCATTAGGAAGTTTCTCCTCATGCCAGGCATCATCCACTATGTCTAACAAACGGCCTTCTGCTGCTACTTGGCTGTCCATAACCTTCATACAGAATTAAGTTGTTCTAAGTTAGTAGGTACATACCAATGCACTTAATGCAAATAATTGTATGTTAGAAATCACCCGCTTGCTTACTGTCCCACATGGACTCAGCCTAAACCACAACATTTTAAGCCATGTTACTTTTCTGTTTTGAGCCACATTTCAATTAATTTACCTACTGCTAAAGAAACGCCTGATGGAAAAGGTTGGCCATCCATTCTCAAATACGGTCATCATCAAGACAAGTGGAGTATTGGGTCGTCATATTTAAATGGTTCAAACAGCAACAAATGGTTTGGGTTATAAAATACTTGGAGTTCAACAACATTCTATCAGTATCCCAGTTCGGATTTAGGAGAAAAATGTCAACAGAAAATGCAACATACCTGCTCACTTCTGAAGTATAAAAAGGAACTACCATTAGGAATATTTTGTGACTTAGCTAAGGCATTTAACAGTATAGATCACAACCTCTTGCTGCAAAAGTTTATGGCTTCAGCAATATCACTATAAAATGGATCAGACCTTACTTAACAAATAGGATCCAGTAAACCAGAATCAATGGTTGTGACTCAGAACCAGGTGTTATTACTAGAGGTGTTGGCCCTTTGTTATTTTTAATATTTATAAATGATCTGCCATATTATCTTAGCAAAGATTCAATAGCTGTGCTTTTCGCAGATGATACCAGTTTACTTATATCTGAAAAGTCACACCAGCAATTAAGAAATTCTGTCAATGAAGTGTTCGAACAGCTCAACTTTTGGTTTGAAGTTTTCATTAAATTATGATAAAACCAATTTTATTCAATTTCAAACTAAGCATAAACAATCAGGTACAACAATTACACAATAAATAAGGTGTCTGATACAAAATTTCTTGGGCTTCAAATAGATGGAAAGCTCAACTGGAGAAAACAAATAAAAATCATGCTGCCAAAACTTGGCTCAGCTTGCTTTGTCTTAAGAAACTTAAAAAATTTGCTCCACCAAAATGTCTTAAGAACAGCATTTTTGTCTACTTTCATTTCCTGTTGTGATATGGAATAATGTTCTGGGTAACTCGGCACATAGCAAGCAAGTATTTATATTAGAAAAAAAGGTCATGCGTATTATCTGTGGTGTTGGATCCCGTCATTCCTGTAGACCCTTGTTCAAAACCCAAAACATTTTTACTCTCACTGGTGAATGCGTATATTCTCTCTTGAACTACCTTACAGATAATTATGATAACTTCACAAGTAACCTTGCTGTGCATGACCACAATACAAGGCATGCAGGCGATTTGCTTAGACCAGCAAATAGCTTAAAACTGTTCCAAAAAGGATGTTACTGTTCTGCAATAACAATTTATAATAAAACTTCCATTCTACTTAAAACTATTCAGCATACCTAATCAACATAACATCTTTAAGAAAAAAGCTAGTCTTTCTTATATACTCACTCCCCAAATACTATGGAGCAATTTTTTAATATGTCGTGCAACATATAAGTATTCAATACATAGGGCAGATGGCATATGATGGTAACTTACACTTATTTGTTATTGTCCTACTGTAATGCATGATGAGATGCTTACTCTTGGAATGGTGATGGTTTGCAAACTTTCATTTCTTAGATAATGCATGGTGTGGAGAGAGAGAGAGAGAGAGAGAGAGAGAGAGAGAGAGAGAGAGAGAGGGGGGATGAGAGGGAGAAATGTTCTTGGTGTTGGGTATGTTATTAGTTAAACAAGTTCTTGGTGCTGGGTGTTTATTAGTTTGCTGCATATTTCATAATTGTAATTTGTATGGTGTGTTCAATGTCCCTGAGCGTTACTCACAGTGGGACCAAATGAATGAACAAATAAACAGCACAAAAGGTCTAGATTAAGACAGTAGAATACGGTCAGTTTGGTGTTCTGGGCGAGGCTCTTGAATCCAAACAAAAATGTCGTGATGGGGAACGCTAAGTTTATGTTGGGTTTATGGTTATGGAGGAGAATATTTTGAAGATTTATGACAAATTAACTGCAATAGTTCCGAACTGAAGAACCAAACGAAATTAACGTTTGAAAACTCTGAAATAAGGCAATATTAACCTTCAAACACCTACTATATGTAGATATGTATTACTTTATTACCAAGCAAACTTGGACGAAATACCTGGCCTGTAATTGTGTCTTCTATTCTTGGCTAGAGTCTGTTAAACATACTCCGAGAACAAATGACATTAACAATTTTAGTTCCCTTGAGCTTTCGGTAAATCAATAAATGAAGTAATAGAATAGAACGGATAGAATTATCACTAATATATAGTAATTGGAATCGTTTTCAAATGAACTTTTCACTCCCTCAAAGAAGTGTAGACTGTAGAGTAACCACCACAGAATACCAAAGTATAGTAACCACTCCACTTTGAAACTGCCAATTCTGTCACAGTTCGTTCCATTCCAGTGAAATCTCGATTTTTAATTTTGGGTGGAATACAATACTTCCTCTACTCATTATAGATATTTTGTAGAGAAAGTAATAATGGATTACTCTGAAGCGTCCTCCGTGGTGTAGCGGTTACCATGCTAGCCTCTAGTTCTCCAGGTCAAAAAAGAGCGTCCATAAATAAAGCTCAATTTAATTTTCTGAAGGTTGAAATAGTTCTTTTTTATGCGCGTTTATGTCAGCTTTTTAGGCAAGAATGCCCGACCCGATTGTGCGTGAGTGCGTCGTGATGGCAGGTTGAGGGCAACACGATGGTGTGTTAGGCGTGTACCTGCCCTAATTAGGGCTTAACCACGCAGTGACGGGATATGGGGGTTATAGGATGGCGGTTGTTGTTTAGCTGATATTTAAATATATACATAGCATTCGCATTTCTCTACCCTCTATCTACCCTCTACGTTTATTATAGTGGATATGCAAGCTACTGTTACGAAATTATTTTTCTATCTACTTCATTATAATGTTTAAGAATTGGACGCTATTGTGCTGGCCTTAACATCCCATACAATGTTTCCATGCAATCGCGAGAAACAACTGAAAATCGTGGAAAAGGATGACAAAATTATTAAACAATTCGAACCTTTTAACGGATATCTTGGAAATGGCTTATGCCCAGTGGCGAAGCGTAAGCTGATTGATAAATAACTGAGTTTCTTCTTTTTCTTCACAGTAACCCTACCCTTAGAATATACCATCAAAATGCACAATATGTCTCCAATAAAGTTGAAATATTAGAAACAGTCCTAAATGACACAAATCCTCAGGTTGTTGTACTTTCAGAATGGCCTAAGGAAGGGGCAATTACATTCTGTAAAGTTTACAAATTATGAATTAGTTTCCCATTATTACCGTATAATTCACAGAAGTGGAGGAGTCTTACTGTATGCTAGGAATGATATTATCGTAAATAAGGTAGACTGGGCAGAAAACTTAAGTGTAGAGATGGTCTTTGAGGTAGCAGCAGTAAAACTAAACACAGAATTAGGGCAAGTACTCATTATTGGTGTTTATAGATCCCTTAACTCAAGTATACAGGAGTTTCTAATTCATCTGGAAAATATACTGCACAAAATTACATACAACCAACACACAATCATCCTAGGTGACTTTAATGTAGACGCGGATAACAGAGATCGACGGGATATCCTCGATAGCTTTTACTTGAATATTGTCTCTCAAGGGCCCAATAGAATCACAGATCACTCTAGCAGCTCAATAGATCACATAATAACAAACTTAAATAAAGACAGATTTTCCACTATAAATAATGAATTTCATGTGTCAGACCATAGGGGTCAAATTATTGATATTTACAACTGCTTCAGCAAAAAGAAAGACAGCATATACAGGCACGTTAGGGACACACGAAAATGTAACCTAGATAAACTAAAGTATAGGCTTGCTAAAGAGGAATGGGTAGAGATATATAATACACACACGAGAAATGGAAGGCTTTTATGCAAAAATTTACTCTACACTTCAATGAAACTTGCCCTCAGTTGAAAAGTATGGTTAAACATAAAACGAAAGAGAAGTTAACCTTGCCGCTTGAACTTGTACACTTAAAAAATAAAATGAAAACTATGTATGAATTCTTTCAACCCACCAGATTGAATGCTTACATTAATACCTATTATAAGTATAAAAAGCAATACCGGAAAGCGTTGATATATCTAAAAGCAGAACAAATAGGAAAAAAATAACGAACTCCAATAATACTTCAAAAAACAGTGTGGAGTATTATAAACAAGCAAAGTAAAGCCCAAATAGGTGAACCCTCAAATATATGTCTGAGCCAAGATGGGAAAGTACTACATGACCCTTCAGAAATCTGCGAATTATTCAACAACTTCTTTATAAATACTAATGATAGTCCTATAACTAACAACATAGACAGTAAGAAAACTAAAGACAATACAGCCGTAAATAGCCTGTACTTGCATGAGACAAATGATGATGAAATATATAAAATAATAAGCAACTTTAAAAATCAGAAATCCTCCGAATGGGATGGCATATCATCTATAACACTAAAGCATTGCAAACAAGAATTATTGCGTATACTGGTGCATTTAATAAATTACTCAATGAACGATGGCATATTCCCAGAAATATTAAAGATTAGCGTGGTACGACCTATTCACAAAATGGTTCAAACACAAATGTCAGTAATTACAGACCAATAACTCTAACCTCGGTATTCAGCAAAGTCTACGAGAAAGTACTTATAGCTAGGATAAATAGTTTTTGTATAATATAATAATACCCTTAATCAATTTCAACATGGATTTAGAAGTAAATTATCAACCATCACAGCTATAGCGGAATATGTACATAAATTGTTGGAGTTGAAAGATACCCGTAAAAACACAGCAGGGATTTACCTAAACCTCTCCAAAGCTTTTGATTCTGTGTCCCATGATCACTAATGACAAAATTAGAATACTGCGGTTTCAGAGGACACATTAATAAACTACTAGCATAAATAATTTACCGGAACCGGAAAACAGCAAGGTGATCTATGCAGATGATACATCCGTAATATGCTGGAGTGAAAGTAAAGAATGTTTAGAAGGTAAAATGAAAAATGCAATAGATGAAATATCACATTATCTCCTACATAATGGACTAAAGTTAAATATAGGAAAAACAAAATTCATGACGTTTCAAAACAATAATCTAAATATAAACATTAACAATACTGCTTTAGAACAGGTAGGAAGCTATAAATTTCTGGGCATACATATAGAAGAAACTTTATCTTACAACATACACGTAGAAATTGTCTGTAAAAAAATGAACATAGGACTGTACCTATTGAGACAATTGGCAAAATAAGGAGACACCAATATTCTTAAAGAAGCATACTATAGCATCATTTACCCACATCTAACTATGGTATTGAAATTTGGGGGGAACAAGTAAAACCAATATGGACAGATTATTAAAAATACAAAAAAGTGCGTAAGAACTGTGTTCAACCTTCGGTTTCGGCAATCCTGCCATGAAACATTTATAACACAAAACATCCTAACTGTAGTTTCACTGTATGTGTTTAAAACCCTTATACTTGTTAAAAACAGAAAGCAATTTAACATACTCAATAAAGACTGTCACTCATACGATACGGGAAGAGCAAACGATTACCATAGGGTGAGCACGAATAAAACTCAAACAAATAACGACCCATATAAAATGGGAGCTCTACAATATAATAAATTACCATGTGCAATTAAGAATACCAGAGATTCAAAATTTAAAACTGTCCTAAAATTATTCCTGATAGAGAAATGCTTGAGTAATATTAGGGAATTATAATGGATATGTATACTTATGTAAATATTATTAAGTTAACTGTATTAATCATTCCTGATAGAGAAATGCTATTACTGAATTATAATGGATATATGTACATATGTAAATATTATTAAGTAAATTGTATTCTATAGCTATAATTGACAGTGTCAGATGCTGTTGTAAGAGTCTATTGACTGCAATAAAGTTATTATTATTATTATTATTATTATTATCATCATCATCATTATCATCATCTTCCTGTTTCACGACAAAACATTTTTGGATGAACCGGCTGCTCGCCCCAGCGAACACGACCACACAGGGCATATGCTTTCAGACCTTAAGTTACAATTTGTTATTTATCTATAAGCTTGTAATGCTTCGTATTTACGCAGCGATGTATATATTTGAGGCCGTAAAGTGCAAAACTCGTCTTATCCAAAAATTAAAAAAATTGAGTTAGAATGGGATTCAATACTTCTAGCAGTTCTCTACGTACTGGTGACTTGAGTTTGAACAAAACTCATCTAATACACCTTCAAGAGAGCCCCGAAAACTGCTGTTCAATGCAGAACTCTTCAAACCCATGGTGGCAGTTGATACAGAACTCGTCTAATCCATCTTACAATTCAAAGCAAAACTTGCCTTATCCAATACTTGTTCCATTACAATTATGCGGTGTGAAGAGCAAAACTCGCCTTATCTAGTTCTAAAAAATATAGCAGTTTCCCTTCTCTGTTTCCCTAAATTGGCAGTCCTGTGTGATTCCAACTGTTTTTAATTTAGTTTTGACTAGTCTAAGGTGCAGACGTGTTATTATGGAGTCCTCTAATATCCCGAAGTTGGTGGAAAGGGTAGAACTAGGAAATGGGCATCCCATGAATCGAAACGTGAAAGAGAGGAGGGAAAGGTATGTATGGTCGAATTGCAATTAAGTAGTATTCTTCTATTGTTGACAGATACGACTCATCTAGGAATCAGCAGATGTGTTTGCAATACGTCTCAATTCTTAAAGGCATTCAACAAACCTCGGCCCACGCTTGCCTGCCTGCAATCACAACAGCAAGTCATTCCAATGCTGTAACTGACACAGAAGGACATAAGGAAATTCTACGAAGCCTTCTACAGATGCAATTCTAAAATTAAACAGGACTGCGTTATATTGACTTATGTTCAACTGATATACCTAATCAGCAGTGTGCAGTAAAAGACGATTCTAGGAAGGGGATTACAACAGCGTGAAACGTGTACTAGGTCTGCCAGTTCAGTTGTGTCAAAACGTTTCTGGACATTTTGCAAATATAAAAAGACAGAGCACAAAAGACGCCTTGAAACTGGAGTGGCGCCAAAGGAATTCAGAGGTGGAGACAGGGTGTCACAAAAAATAGTAATAAGAGAGAATCTGTGATTAAATTCATACAGAAGGTTGAAGTACTTGACGTCCATTATTGTAGGAGCAAAACATCAACACGGCAGTACTTACCAAGGGAATTAAGCAGGTGATAGAAATGATCTTTCCTATTCCTGGCCATTGATTCACCCCTCCCGATCGTGTTTTCGGGCTAATAGAACAGAATAGAATGAAAGAAATAAGAATGAGAAACACTATCAATAGGCCTAAAAATATTTTGAAATCTACAAAAATCATGAAAAGGTAATTAGGCTAGGGACAGCTGTATATGTACAAGATTGGAGGTATGCTGCGAAAAAAGGCATTGAAGTCACCAGGATCCTAGCATTTTAAATTAAAGGCATCTAAACATATTATTTTACAAAGTTTTACCTCAAGCAAAATTCTAGTGAGAGATGAGGCAAATTATCGCTCCAATTTGTGTGTAGGCAAGATCATTCTGAAGCGAGGCAAAACCTTAGAAATGAATATTGCAAGGAATTTAGATGTAGGTGTAAAAGTAAAGAAGGAAAAAGTTAAAGAGGTAAAACATTTATTAAAATAACATTTGGTGATAGCTGGGAGGAAAATGAAAGCCTGTATTTTACAAGAATTTAATATCTAAAAACAATATTGCCAATGACGATAAACAAGTAGATGCTTTTGTGAGAATTTCTTGGATAGTGAGGAAGCACATATGAGAATTTGATATATTTGTTTTTGAACATCAGTTATCAGTACTGCATTTTAAACATAACATAAATTTTACAAATCATAAGATGTATATGATATGAAAACTTGTCAATTTTATTGGGTAAACTATGAAAGGAATGATTCATTGATATTCTTATGCGAAATTGGTGGAAAAAATTGTGAAAATGTAGCTTCTTTTAACTAAAATGAAATCAGAAATGGTTATACTTATACAAATATTGTAATATGTCATTTATTAACATTGTCAAACGCAAATACTGAGAAGTAAATGCGAAAATGTTCGCACTTAATTGTAATTTAGTATTGTGTTTCCACAAAAACTCGCCAAATCCACTACCGTTGTGTGCAAAACTCGCCTTATCCAAAATTAAATTTTGATTTACCGCCGTATTATTTGAGAATGCTTTTCAAGAGAATGCATGCATCTTTAAGGGTCTAGTCCGGACATTATTACATTAAGAGAATGTTCAAATGTTCTGCTTTTGCCTAGTTTTAGTTTTTCGCGTTTTCTGAAAATTCGTTTTACCTGGATAAGGCGAGTTTTGCACTTGACGGTCTCAGTTGTTTATATGTGCCTCACAGTTTTATCAGTTGGTTAAAATTAATTGCTAAAAGATTCGAGCTTGTAACTAAATACGGATTTAGAAGAAGATGAAACCTGAAGTTTTTGTTTGTTTTGGGGCCGATGTCTGGACGTCTGTCTTTTCATCAGATATTGAGAGTACAGCGGCTCAGTTATATGAGATTTCGTGTACTTTATTATTTCTTGTAATAAAATCGCTCTGTAGGGATAGTCACTATCATAGACAAATTGGCGCTGTTTGTGAAAATCACCCGATAAGTCAGATTAAATTACTGACGCTCCATGTTTTGGATAGAGCTTCGAGCATCTGCATAAGGTCGAAGGGATAGAGGACCAGTAAGAGCTTTTCTAACCAAAAGACGGCGCAAACATCAGCCGCACACCGCTTCGTTAACTGCATCTCCAATAATTATATATCTTTTTTTAAAAATCGTTTTGCTGAAGCGCTATCGAAGGCTATACGGCCTGAATAATATCTTGTCTCCGATCAGGATTAACTTGGTATTTAGGATCTCATAATCTACTAACACCTAAACAAACTGGTTTCAGAGAAAACGATTCAACAGACGAACAGATAGCAATTAGTCAGGATATAAAGGAAGCATTCAGTCACCAAGAGGACACAGCTGCCATTTTTGTCGAGTTCCAAAAGCACATGACTCAGTGTGGAGGTGTAAATTGCTTGAAAAGTTGCAAGTCATTGGTATTCGCGCAAACATGGATCTCCCAGTTTGTCACAAAGATTCTGCGTTACAAGGAATCACGGTACACTTCAAACTACAAATAAACACACCGTGGCTTATCCCAAGGTACAGTCCTAAGCACTACTTTGTTTAACATTTATATAAATGATTTACCTAGAATACTGGAGACGACAAAATTGAATACAGTATTGTTTGCTGATGACACCAATATTTGGTCATCATATAAGCACAAACATTACAAGCTAGACGCTAGCTTAACAGAACTTCATAAATGGAACGGTAACAATTTCATGTACATAAACACTGAGAAGACAAATGGCGATCATTGGGATTGAAAGAGAAAAATATATCTAAACTACAATGGGATACCTCTTACTCAGACCAATTCCACCACATATCTAGGAGTTACCTTAGATTGTAAACTATCATGAAAAGACCGCATAGAAAGAGTGTGTGAAAAGGCCAAGAAGAGACCCAGAATCCTCAAAGGTTTAACTGGTATTAAGTGGGACAGTTCCAGAAGAACACATAACTTAACTTACAATATATATAAGCTACTCTAGTACTGTGGTGAAATTCTTATCACAGCACCCAGAATGATGGAGACACCAGAAACATTACAAAACTATGCTTTACGAATAATAACCGGAGCAATTAAAACCACTCCAGTAGAATCTCTGAGAATTTTAACTCAAAATTGCCCAATTTATCTCAATCTACAACAAAAAGCAACACTACAGTATGAGAAATTAGTAAGACACCCTGAAGACACATGGAGGAATAAAGCCACACTAACCAGAAAACTAAACATTCAAGCTACGTTTTTGAAGAAGGGCCAAGAGTTAAAAACAGCACTGCAAGTATCAACAAACAGGGAAATTATTACTGTTAGAAAAAAAACCGTAAGTCCCCTAGCTCTCATATATAATATATATATCCAACAAACTTGATTTAATAGAAAAGAAGACAAAACGTTTGAATATGGTGTAAATTATCTAAAGCCAATAATATTAGAAACTACTCACACGCTGTACCCTTCAGAAATGTGGCTTCATGTATATACAGACGGTTCACTCACAGACGCCAAGACAGGTGCTGAAGCAGATGGAACATGCCCCCTGTTTTCCTTTTACCAAAAAGGTTCAAAAACATTTGATGGTGGAATACTGCCATAAAAGTCTCCCTCCAAAATCTACTGCAAGGAAAGACATACTGCAGAAAATAGTGATCCTCTCCGACTCCAAAGCAGTTATACAAGTAGTTTATTGGCCAAGATCCTCTGAAACAAAGGAATGCCACAGTACTATTTCACAATTCCCCAATTCCAGTATACTTGTTACACTCGAGTGGATACCCTCCCACTGTGGTACCCCTGGCAAAAAAGCAGCAGATTTCCCGGTGAAGAAAGGGTCTTTCATAAAACAATTACCAGCCTCATTCCTGTTGCAAACTTCAGAAATAATGCCACATCTGCCACGAAAACAGCAGTCGCACAATTGCAGGACATGACTGCCTAGCCAAACACCTGCATCAGATCAACATCTTCGCATTTCCTAAATGCATCTTATCCAACAATACAGTAGAGTATATGGAGGAACACTATCCGGACAATTGCAATGAAAAGCGAAGATTTGTAGGACAGCAAACTGGAGAGCAAGACTGCTAATGACTTTGGTATCAAATGCAGCACGTTAAGATGTGGTACATAATGGCGCCCAAGACAGACGCTGTAAATCGCAGTAGTTGTATTTTCACTAGAAAAGGAAGGAAAAACGTGTCAGATGTGGATCCAATGAGGTGGATGTATTAAACTGTGAACAGTGTGTAGAAGAAATAAAAAGTATATATGAATGCGTCGTCGTAAGAAAATCAAAACAAGATGCAGCAAACGAGAACAAAAGTGAGATTAGCAATGCCCAGGAATAAATTAAATTCTTACACAAAATAATTGAAATACTAAATCAGAATCTTGATGCAGCCAAGAAAGCATAAAAGGGAGAAATTTCTGCGAAATAATGAACAATTATCATCATCGGCAAATACGTAGCCATCAGTTCCAAGAAAACAAAAGCTAATGGACAAAGTAAACATCCAACTACAATGGAATTAGTGAAAGAAAATAGGTACGCAGTATTTAACAGTGTGGATGAAAATTCGGTGTCTATGTAAATAATGAAAATATGAATGCAAAGATCCAGAAGGCAACAAACGGTAAACTGAGTGTGATGAAATGTGGCGATAAACAAAACAAAGGGGTATCGAACCTAAAACCAAAAATAAACAGTTCTTTGGTAAAATTAAACTATACAGTGATAGCCATGAAGGAGGAATGGCGATACTGTTAACTGAATCAGTGAATAGTGAAGTGAAACTTGGTGCAACAACTCAACAGGTACTAGAACCGATCACTGAAGAATGTAAAGAACTAACCTCGAAGGAGCTTTTTATTATAATGGCAGGCTTCAATGACTTGGCAAGAAATGAAACTACGAAGGCTACAGCAGTAATAAAGAAAACTCTTGCAACATTGACACACACAAATGTGGTGGTCATGAACTTTTCAACTACGCATGATCTGCCAAAGTGGTCGTAAACAAAGAAATATTGAGTTCTAATACAAAAATACATAGCATTTGTAAACATTTCAAGAATGTGGCAGTGTTAAGAGTGGATAAATGTAATAGGGCAATGCACACCAAAAAATGGCCAGCACTTCAACAAGCGGGGTAAGGAGGAAATAGCTGAGACATTAACAAAAATTATCAAAGATAAAGTTCACCATAGGGCATCAGTTGTGTACAGTGTTGATTATCAAAGCAATGATACAAGCACTATTTTTAGAGTAAACAACAGTAGTCATTTAGAATCTCATGTAGCTAAATCATGCCACTTTGCCCGGAGTAACACTTTGTATAATTTGAGTAGCATAGGTAGGTTAGGGTAGATACGTCAAAATGTATACTAAAAATAGGATATATAAATGTACAAGGTTTAGGGAAAAATCAGAATGTTATAAATGAATATGCGAAGGAAAATATGTACAATGTTATATGTATAAGTGAACGCTGGAAGGCGAAATAGAATTTAATCCCCTGGAAGACTATTATCTAGTAAACAGTTATTACAGAACCATACACATACATGGTGGGGTAGCCATTTATATTAACAAGGAGCTCAACTCCAGGTATAAAAAGTTAGATTTTAGTTATCTTTGTGATGAAATGGACTTTGAAGCAATAGGCATCAACTTAAATTGCCCCAAAATGATTATTATATATTTCTACAGATCACCAAATGGCGATCACAAGGTATTTCTAGATAAACTAGAAGCAATGTTAAATATGGTAATTAACTACAAAAAGCATAGGATAGTGATAGGCGGTGACATTAATACGGATTTTGACCTCACTGTAGCAAACATAGTGTAACTGAATTCATAAATGTTTTAAAACAGTACAACGTTTGGTATGTAAATGACAAACATACCAGGAGGTCTGCATGTTTGGACAATATTTTCACCAATATAGATAAAACTAGTATAAAAAGTGAAGTAACAGCTTTTCCGTACTCCGACCATTCTTCTGTCTGGATAAAAATTCATAATATAAAAATGGATGATAATAATATAGGACCAAAAACTGTAGTAACAAGACCAATAACAGATGAGAAAATTTTAAATTTTAAACAGATGCTCAGATCTGCTGCTGGTCAGAATGATTAATTCAACAATATATTGTACATCATACGCCAGCAGATTTAATATTTGAAAGGTTTATGAGGGCATTTTTAAACATTTACAATGTCTACATACCTCTTAAATAGTGCAAGATAACATATAGGACTGTTAGTAAAAAACATTCAAAAAGTTCAAACTAGTGTACACCTCAACTAAGTAAAATGAAGTCATTGGTTATGCTACACTTAGGTATATACAGAAAGGAAAAAAACGGAAGAAACAAAATTAACATACTTAAAAATCAGAAAATAATATAAACTAGCCGTAAATAAAACAAAGAAATTACATAACCTAAAGAAAATAGAGGTAGCAAACAATAAATGCAAACAAGCATGGAAACTCATTAATATAGTAGCAAAAATAATAAAACGAATGATCATACTATAACAGCTGAGGAGAACAGCAAGTATTTTGTCTCACCAGTAGAAAAAACTTGTAATAAAATAGTCTTAGATGATTAATTACAGGGCATTTCTACAGTAAATTGTTATTTTGTCCTAGCAGAAGTCATTACTGCCACTGTCAAAAATATTGTAAGAAAACTTAAATCTTCTGAAACTTAAGATATATATGGTGTATCTAATAACCTCATTAAAAAGCAATTGATGATACTATTAACCCTCTTACGCTCTCCATAAATGTATGGCTTTTCAGCGCTAAAATTTCAAGGAGCTTTCTTGTCTACAAAAAGGATGACAAGGATTCTCCTACTAGCTATCGCCCCATCTCGATTGTTCCCATATTTTCAAAACTATTGGAGTCAGTGGTACAATTGCAAGTATATGGTTATCTTGAAGAAAATAGTTTAATTAGCCCATTTCAATTCGGCTTTAGAAGGGATAAATCTACCACTGATGGAGTAGATTCTTTGATAAAAAGTATTGCAGGTATTTGAAGAAAAAAACTTTGCACAGGCCATCTTTTGTGACCTGAGCAAAGCCTTTGATTGTGTAAAACATACTATCCTACTGCGGAAATTAAACCTGCATGGCATTAAGAGCATAGGATATAACTTCTTTAAAAGCTACCTAAAGGGTCGCAAACAGGTAGTCAGTTCAGGGGGACCCGTAACTGTGGTTAAATATGGCGTTCCGCAGGGCTCGGTCCTGGGTCCATTATTGTTTTTGGTAATGATTAATGACCTGCCAACATATGTAATGGCTCACTCCATTCTATTTGAGTCGTCCTCCGTGGTGTAGTGGTTACCACGCTATCCTCTAGCTTCCGAGGTCGCGGGTTCAAACCCGGCGGAGGGCGATGGATTTTTTCGGGAGTAAAAATCCTTAGCATGGCTTCCTTTGGAAGGGAAGTAAATCCGATGGTCCCGTGTCGTAGATTTACGGCACGTTGACGCAGGTAATTCTTTCTGCCCACGTTTAGGCGCAATATGACGCAGCCACACTACGCCTCCAACACTGAAGCACTACCTTTGCCTCACGGTTGCTGCTTGTCTCCTCCCAGTTGGTTCTTCTTTTACCACGGCTGCTCCAGCATGAAACCGTAACCTCAGGGTATGCGTTGGTGTGTACAGAGAAACACACAAACGCTGTCTTGGAACACTTTTATTCACTATTTAAAATAATACTGCGGTTTGCCGATCACTATTAAATGCATACGAAGTTACTTTGTCTTTACCAAGACCGAAGAATTATTAACTACGGCTAAGCGTTCTACCCTCTAGCATGTTCGCCGCCAATGTTCACAACTCGACGAGAATGGCGTCCCGTCCTCGGCAGGCACTCAGGACAGACTGACTTATCCACGCTACTACAAGGAAAACCAACGACTAAACTTCCCCTCTCTCCCCTCAAACATTCTCCTCAAACTTAGCGTCATGATGCCTAGAGTGACCTTCAACAAGCTAAGTGCAGTTGTACTCGGCTGGTACCAGGAAAAACTTGCTTCAATGGTATTTACCCTTTCTACCTGAGGCTGGTCCATAATTAACAAAACTGTGCCTGTCTGGTCTTCCTGTCGCTTTTACAGTCAACAATTTTCACAATGCTTCTCCTTTTTATACATACACTGATTTTAAATATCTTATTACTTATTTTATATGGCTATCCTTCTCAGAATATTATGATAATTATTGCCTTTATAATTCCGGCTTCAACGTAAAAGAACGTTAAGCCTGATTAAGAGGCCTTTGAACAAAATTACCGGTCTTTCACACCCAATATAGAATGAGACACTAAGGACCACAGCAGTTAAAGAGCGTTCATAAATAAAATTCAATTTAATTTCCACCCGTGCCACCTTCTTTAGCTCTAGCGTAGATTTTAATTTGCTTAAATATGTTACTGAGAACGCCTTACTTCAGGCATAACAGTGGTTCAATACAAATGGTTTTCTATTAAATGAAGATAAAACGCAAAAAATATCATTCAGTTTCAGAGGCACCCACATGGAAAATTATAGGGAGAATGTTAAATTCTTAGGTATCTGGTTGTTTCACACTTCTAAGCAGTGAAGTGTTTGTTTGAAGCGATTCCGACCCATCGTTCACAATCAGTGAGGGATTTTTCTCCTTATCCACAAGGGAGTTTTGTTTATAAAGATGTGGTCACACTGGCAACTTAAATAAATGAAAGTTCAGCAGAAAGGATTGAAGGCAGGTTTTTAAGGGCCGCAAGAGCAATAAACGTTTATAGAAAGGATATTTAAATTATCGTGCTATGGCGGCAATCGTTAGATGTGTTACTAGAGGTATTTTGAGACAGTTGCCACAGGTAATTCAGTTTTAGAAGAGTAATATTTTTAATTATGCTTTCCTTTAACCTAAAATAGGTAACCTAATTTAAAGGAGAGGATGCAGTCTGATCGCACTAAAGTTTTTAGTTATTTTTAAAAGAATTGTTGCCTATTAGTCGTAGTTTATGCACAGAACCTTATGAAGTCAGGCATTTGTATCTTACAAACATTTTTAAAAGTACTGTCAAGCGGTTTTATTCAACAAAAGATAAAAGCAAAGGTCAAAAACTCTACATACATTTTTACATAAGAATAAAGTCCAAAGTCAAATTCTATATTCGAAGAGGGCTCATCTATTGAATGACTGGTAGGTCCAATAAACACAGTAGAACAGCTATTGAACTCCAACTGTTTACTTGAGCAGAGAAATAATGGAAAATTTCCCATGTAGTTTTCCTAATTTTTTTCCCAAAATTTGGAATTTGCAATATTTCAAATATTTTCTCATTTTTCTGTTTCCTATACTGCTTTTCCTTATGTTTGAAGTTTCCAGTACCTGTGGTTGTTCCCAAACCATTTCTTACCCATTTGTTTGCCCTATAACACCCTCAAGCTGTACTGGAAGCATCTGTAGTTTCATACTTAAGGTGAAACAAAAATGCTGCCAAACAATCGGCGGATAAATCCAGTATCCTTTGACAAAGTTCTGTGGGCCCTATGAACAGCTTTTCCAAGAACTTGAGCAAATTCAAAAGCTTTCAGTAGAAACTGGGGCTATTTTTCTCTTCTGGGATCCCCGTTTGAAAACACTGAAAAAAGCAAGAAGGAATGGAATAAATTACCTTCAGAGTGAGGAAATAAGTAGCTGTGATCTCACCAATATCTGGTGCCTACCTACCCGCCCCCTTTAGGTGTTTTACATTTATAGGAAAATTGCAATATAAACACAACAAATGGAGCCATCTTCCTGCTAAAACAGATGCTGAATGGGAAGTGCCAACCTAAATAAGTGAAATCCGCAAAATAAGGAATTTCTGCAAACGTGAATCATTCGAGTTTTAGACGCGCAGATTCCTCGGCTACACCCTGTCGTCGCTTCGCAGTTGTGGCCTTACTCCTCTCATAAAAAACATCCTTCGGCTACGCTTTGAGGCTGAGGGCCGTCAATCCCTCGCCTACGCCTTGAGGCTCTGAGTATCTTACCGGCTTTGGCGACATTAGTTATTCATTTGTTGCCAGCATTGCGTTAGAGCTAGAGAACGACACAGAGTGACATCTGTAGGCTAGAGAATGACACAGAGTGACATCTGTAGGGCATATAAGACATTACTTCCATCGCTGTCAGAGACCCCGTAAAAGCAATTTACCCGAAACTGGACTGGAAAAGCATCGTGTATTATCAATGCTTTGCACTTAACCATCTTCTCTTATCTTCCATGGGTTCGCTTCCTTTCCTTAGCCTTCTGTTGGTTTATGATATTTCCTCTGCTGTTATTGTTCACTCACTCTCCTTCTGTATTTCCTACCTTCTCAAGTGCTGTTTTGGAGGCATCGAGGTTAGCTGAAATAGTCTTGAGTTTTCATCATTAAATGTATAGTTTTCTTCTCACTTATTAAACATGTTCATGTCCTGTATCCATATAATATAAAAAACAATGAATAATAGGTAAGTGATGTAACAGCCTCATTTTTTTATGTCATTTAACATTATGCATTAGGTTATGCCAGTTACCATTGTAATTATACCTTTAAAATAATTGAAATACATAATTCAAAAACATGGATTAATCATTGCAAAATGCTATATGTTTGCTGGTGTGCATTGTTTGTGATAAACTGCATAACACAAAGACCACCTTATTTATGGAATGCATTCTTATTAAAACGCACACATGCAGGGAGAGGTAGGAGGGAGAGAATGAATAGAGAGAGAGAGTCTTCGATCTTTGTTCCATGTTTACCTTGATTAATTTGTTGATGGTTTGGTTAGTTGTGGATATTCAGTTTATCCTGAAGAGCTGCCAACATTTGAGCAAAAAACACTGCAAGATTGAAATGAGCTATGGTAAGCACTCTATTCTAGAGTGTCAATTAAAAAAAGGAAAATAGAAAGGAAGAAACGAATATAAGGTCAGCAGATGCTATCAGGTTGTAATGAACCACAGTGAATTGACAAGGTCTTCTGGTTTCGAGGTTTACCCGAGGTTAAGTTTAGGTTAGGATGTGTGTGTGTGTGTGTGTGTGTGCGTGTGCGTGCGTGCGTGCGTTTATAGGAAGAAGTAAAAATATCGCTGTATTTGCAGATTATGTTAATACAGTTGTGTTATCAGTTTCTCCTGCGCATGCGCAGAATTAACACATGGAGTATTTTGTTGACATATTGTAATAAACTTAGAAAGTGTCTTGGTGGGTGGCTTACAGGCTGTCCAAGTGTTCACATCTCCTTTTAAAGTTTATGCACTTTTTTCCTTAAATAATTATTTTTTAGCATCTTATTTATATATTGAATCTCCAAAAAAATTAAAACCCTGTTTCTCCAGAAGGGCAAGTTAAGGTTATAACTTACACAACAATAAATACAGCAAATTGAAATATTACATATGGTTATGAATGTGTGTTATAAATTTCATGAAGTATTGATAATAATATTGGTTTTTGAATATTGTTTTACATATGGATGTATTATCATATTCTTCAAAAAGTAATCTTAGGTAGAATCTTTTTCTTTCAAGTATCAGACAATCAAATGAAATATGTTTTACAGTTTGTATAGATTCTTGACATTTACAATAATAACCTCTGTTTGAATTAATATTAAATCTCATGAAATTCAAATTTTCCACCTGTCATAAATTTGAGTTAAAATGAAATTTGGAGTGAAATGTCTCACATTTAGCCTATAGGAAAGAAGAGTTCTTTAGTCAAAGCACTGTTTGCACTTCTTTTCCAAAGTTCACTCCAACAACCAAAGATGTAGTACAAAATTTTATTTTTAACATAAGATATGGGACACTTTGTATATGAATATTATAAAAAACAGGATTTAGCCAATTGTTTTCATGCTCATTTCCCTGATGCCCTTGTATCCAAAATAGACATAAATGCTTTGTGTAGTTTTTAATGCTGTTTCTAATTTGAAGAGAGTTTGGACTCAAATTGAATTTATCAGTGATTGATAGAAGGGCAACTTGAGAGTCACTAAATATTTGCGCACTGTATTTGTGTTCAGTACACCACTGCACAGTTTCTTTTATAGCATAAAATTCAGCTTGGAACACAGAACAGATGGGGAATAGTTTGAAGAGCTTAAAGAAAACCTCACTGTCTTCACAATAAACGCATAAACATATCCAACTTGTACTTCATTTTCTTTTGCGTATTTCCACAGTTTTGAATATAAATATCATATTGTGTGACAGAGTGTCCAGCAGCCATTAACGACATAGTATTTTCACAATCAAAATTTAAATGCTGAAAATGGTTTTTACGATTCCTATTAAAGTCACTCATACCAGCTGAATAAAGCCCGCTGAGATGCAATGGAGGTATACCTGCAATAACAAGTGCTGCATCTGTGGAAATCATACGATACCCTTTACATGTACATAATGAAAATCCTCATTGAATTTGATATAATTTCTTCTTTATTTAGCATCTTATGTATAAGGTGAATATGAAGCTGTTACCAAATCTTCTTAAATCCGTGTAAAAATATACATGTCATCAAAAATTG
This sequence comes from Deroplatys truncata, assembly GCA_030765065.1. Classification (NCBI taxonomy): domain Eukaryota; kingdom Metazoa; phylum Arthropoda; class Insecta; order Mantodea; family Mantidae; genus Deroplatys; species Deroplatys truncata. Next base: position 166,210,268 of record CM060979.1, read on the forward strand.
CTATTATGTACAACAAGAAGTATTCAAAGTTTAACCTTTCAAAGCATTGAGACATAGTAAGAGCTGGGACTGTTTCTGTCATATTTACTTGATTCGAATTTAAAAAACTTAAATTGCCGTACCCTATTATTGTGAGCAATATCCCTGTAATTTGGTGTGTTGTATATATTGTCATTGGGTATTTTTATGTATGTGCAATATTATTTCAAGAACGTGTGTTTTGTGACCCATGATCTGGATAACTATGAAGTTTTTGAGTTATTCAAGGTTAAATTAATCGTTTGAAAGATATTTTTAATAGCTTTCAGCTGAACCATTCTCAAATCCACGCGTTAATTACTGCTTTAGGTAGGCTTATAAACAGTGGTCATACATGTTAAGAGATAACATACATGTGACTAATACTTTGTATAAATATTTACTTCAGAAACAGGTAAATGGATATAACAAATTTCATATTAGATCTGTCTCAATAAACTTTTGAAAATCGCCTAGCAGTGTGTTTCAAAATTGAGAGTTTAAATTATCTGAATTAAACTAAACTCATGGCATGTGAATGAACCTCTTGTTCAATTTAAGAGATAATATGCAGATTCTAAGATCTTATGTCTTTCTTTTCAGAGAACATCAGCAGTATCAGCAATCAGCTTCACACACCTTAACCGAGCAATTGCAACAGGTACATCATTTCAGTGGCATAAATAAAATTATTTTTTTTGGGGGGGGGGGAGTTTGGTTAAGTTATTATTGACGAAACACATGGGGCTGGTTATTTCATAAGGTACAAAACATCATTCAAAATGTAACATAGCCACAGGTGTGAACATTGGTGACATTCTGTGTGGTATTCAATGTTTGGAGGTTATGTGTAAGTTTAACAATAGTGAAGCTTATATCACAAGCTTCCGATGTGGGAAGGAGGTGATGGTGATGACAGGATTAGTAGAGGCCTTCAAAGCTTCCATATCTGATCTAAGATTAGATTTTAATTATTTTAAAACAAATTCGTAATTTGTACGTGTTTACAATATGGATTTATACCAAATGAATGCAGAGATAGTCAGAGATATGCAGAGATATCACTGTCATCTGTTTGGGTATGACAAAAAGCATCTGGATGACATTAGAAACAAGTTTTGGTCAAATGGAGAACATGGCCAGTAAAAAAATAATGTAATTGCTTTGAGCACTTCTAGCCGTTGCATTTAACCTTTTATAGGGCAAAACCTTTGCTTATCCATCTGTTCATAGGCTGATTTTCTCCTGAGAGTGATTCATGTTATTCTGAACCTTAAACCTTATTTTGTTGGCAAGTATATAATGTATAAGGCTCGTTTTCGCATGGTAATGATCCATGTTATGTTGAACCTTGAACCTTAAGTAGGTGACAGGTATAGAGATCACTGTCCTATAAGTTCCCGAGGTTGTGGGTTCAAACCCGGTGGAGGTTGATGGATTTTTCGGGTGTAAAAATCCTTAGCATAGCTTCTTTTTGAAGGGAAGTAAAGCCTGTGGTCTCGCGTTGTAGATTTATGGCACGTAAAAGAATCTTAAGTCTGATAAAGAGGCCTCGAGCAAAATTACCGTTCTTTCACGTCCAATATAGAATGGGACGCTAAGGACCTCAGCAGCTAAAGAGCATCCATAAATAAAACGCAATTTATTTTTACTGGCCTGTAAAGGACCAAGTATTGCGACCAGCAAAATGCGAATGGGAATGTTGTCCTATATTCTACTCGTACAAAGCATTCTAATATTTCTATTGCTTAGTAACAACCTGTTTAGCACATTTTTGGGTAATTGATCTCGGTGCAGCGATTCAATTGTATCTTAAGTTGACAGTGATGTTGGCAACAGTTAAAATGTAATTTTCAGAACTCTAATTAAAAAAGTATTTTAAGGAATACAATGAGAGAAGTCACATTAAGTGCGTTAGCTGTTTTGAGCATAGAAAACAAAAGATACCCTAAACTCATATACTAGCACGAGTTACAACTTTGCTCAAAAGGGTCATCCTCCATGGTGTAGTGGTTACCATGCTAGCCTCTAGTTCCCGAGGTTGCGGGTTCAAATCCGGTGGAGAGCGATGGATTTTTTTGGGCATAAAAATCCTTAACATGACTTCCTTCGGAAGGGAAGTAAAGCCGGTAGTCCCGTGTTGTAGATTTATGGCATGTAAAAGAACCTCAAGCCTGATAAAGAGGCCTCTGAGCAAAATTGCCGGTCTTTCACACCCAATATAGAATGAGACGCTAAGGACCACAGCATTTAAAGAGCGTCCATAAATAAAACTCAATTTAATTTACTTTTGCTCCAAAGGTGAGGTTATATACTCCCGTATTCACACCAAATCACAGTATCTGTGCATGTATTTTGTATAAAGTAGCTGCAAAATCATATATAACATGCAACTGAACATGCTGTTAGCAGTCATAGGTGGTAATACTTATCACAATACTGTAAACATTCTAATAAGGAATATTAATAATAGTTTAGGAAAAGTTGATTGTGAAAACAATGCGAAATTCTATACAAATTTCAGCAAAACAAAGCATCATTATGTATCAAGCTGACCATGAATGACCCAGTGTAGGCACATCAGTCAGCTATGATGTCATTCTTGCTGGAAATCATGGATAAAAATGAATACCCAGTATATGAGAGAGAGAGAAATTTGACAGTGTAAATCATGCAGTAAGTAACCAATGGTGTTATCCTCAGTTGTCTTATTACTTACTTGATTATTTTAAATACTATTCATTAAAATTATTGAATGATTGAAGTGCAAGATTTCTATCAGCATGCACACTACAAGCAAAATGGTTTGTCCAGGCTTTCCATCCAGCTTTGCTTCTACAGCTACAGCTGTTGGTCATATTGCCTTTAATTGTTACATAGCAGGTTGGCATTACCCTGCCAGCTGCTGTGTTTACATTTCTCTTATCTTCAAGAAGGACTTCACATAATACAGTCCAATGTAGTTTATATATAGTCTGTATAGCATTTGTTTCTGCGTTTTTGTCATATATGTCTCCTGTTCATGGAGAATGTGCTACTGTCCATTCCAAACCAGAGTGCCTCTCACAGTAAACAAACTCTTTGTATTATCCGTGTGAAAGTAGTTCACAATCCCCGTCCCTAATGGCTGCTTGTTGAATATTGTTTCAATCTATAAAATGGTGTCCTGCGTGAGAATCATAGTTCAAAATGCAACCTGAGGTAACAATTTTATAAATATGCGGAGATGAACATTTTACTTACGTTAATCACAATCCTTGGGCAAAAGTGAAACACCAAAATCCAAATCCTCCGAAGATGACTCAGCTGCCATATCGGAATCAGAACTACTCTCCAAAATAATGATAAGCTTATCCACAATTCCACAGCACTGTCGCACAGAAAACAAGTTCCCACATTTGATTCTTCTCTTCTATGTTCTATTATGTCTGTTTATATTCCCTGCGTGCTTTGGTTACACTTCTCACTGAAATGCTTGTAAAATCGGATATTAGTTTCGTAATGTGCACTAATGCAAGTGTCATGTATTTTTTGTAATAATGAGCTGAATATATTAAGTATTGTTTGTTTTTCGCCACATTTTAACTGTTTCCCGCTTTTGTGTTTGAACAGTTTATTCGCATCACATGCACCTTCGTCTGCCATAAGAACTCAAATACCAAGTGACTAAATCACAAGATTTGACCTGAGCTGAGCATAAGTGTGCTAGCGTATTGAATGACTGTTTGCTTATCATATTTCCTGTGTTATGCAAAGTGTTTAATCGGTACTCAGATAGCATCTCTGGGAATTCATTGCTGCATTTCTTGTATATGCAAGAGAATGGCAGTCATGTATATAATTGGTATTAACAAGCAAGATACTCTCGGCGTTAGCGCAACAGCAGACGTAAATCATATTTTGTAATCTCTTAACAGTCGGTATATATCCATTACCTTTAGCAATAAGTTCTTATAATAACCACAATAAAATGTGCAGTTCTATACCTTTCCTGCCCTAATATTTCATGATGCAATACATGTATTAAGGAACTATTTATTGGCGTAAGAGTGTGTTCATGGGTTCGTGACAAGCAGAAACACGTGCTTTTGTTCACATCAGAGGGAATTCTGGTTTGCAATGGACAGTAGTTGTATTTGTCATTTCCCAGCCTTGGGTTTTTATGGCTATACATATCAAGGTATATATAATTTTAATTTAGCAGGCTTCACAGTATTGCTTTACTCTTATTTGCAATTTTGATTTTTGTTTTCTTCACATTTTTATATTTTGGGGGGTGTCGAAACTCTGGACAGCCTCCTTATCTACATCACTGCATCATTTATAAAGAAGGTATTCATTGACAGATTGCATGCAGAGACAAGAAGCAAGTCAGTGTAAAGTGGCAAATATCCAATTAGATATCGTTTACTTTGTTCTTGTTCTTTTAATCTTTGATCTTATAGTGCCATGCTCTGTTATATCAAACTTGTCATGGATGGAATTAATGTACATAAGTCACAGCAACAAGTTGATTGTGTATCACTACATATTTATAGTTCAGCAACTTAAAAAAAACCCTTGGTAGGGGTAACTCACCTGGTCATGTATGCCCTCCACCCCTTCTCTAACTGCCTTGAGCAGGCATTCTTCCATTACTTTGCTTCTGAGTTGCTACTTAAGCACCACACACCATAAGTTTAGGTAGCCTGTGTTTTATTTTGTTTTATTTTATTCTCACAAAATTGTTTATCACTTTATCACACCATTGTTGTATCTATCCCACTGTAGAGGCAGGACTAAAGACACAAGAACATTGCAACAAAAATGCTGTGTTTGTAGATTGCTGTGACAGGCCACGCAAAGAGCAAGGTGCAGCGAGCGTGCAAACAAATGTTTTTATATAACTAGCGATAGAATTTCATATACATGTGGTATTGTTATGAGAGATCTTCCAAAAGTTAATTCGCACTTTTTAGGGTATTTCATAGCCTTCACTCCCCATCTATCTCATCAAGGAAAAAAGTTCCTTGCTGATTGATTTTCACAATACAAATTATTTCAATTGAAGCGTTACAAAGAAATCTAGCGACTTTAAGATTTTTACAGGGTGACCAATCACACATCATCATTTCAAAACTGTGCTCTTTAACATACCTCTTACAATACTGGAATAAGGATTTTAGTTTTTGAGTTATTGCGATGTAAGCAAGATCCTATTAAATTTTTCTACACTATAAAATTGCTGTGTTCACGAGTGGAGTGATGCTTGTTTCCTGTTTATCAGCCCATTTCCTCTTTATGACACCACATTGGATAACTCGGTAGCTAAAGGCAAAAGACAAGTAAAGTAAATCGCCCCGATTTATCCCTCGTGGATACTTGCACCATCTATAGACCGAAGGATTTTATTAAGTTGTTATACTATAAATATAAAGCTATATTATATTTCAAAATAGTATATTAACATGCACCAATTTACAACATTAGTGCCATCATCAACAGTAACAAGTTATGAAATGAGTTTTGTGCTCTAAAGGGATGCACATCTTTTGAGTAGTAAAGTTTTTATCTGTTGTGATTTACCTATAATGTGAGATTTTGGAAAATTCCTTCCTGATGAAGAGGTTTTCTCAGACTATTCCTAGAAAATGCAAGCCATACATTTCATTTGTCATGTAAACATCTTAAATATCTGGTATTTTAACCAAAATCATTACAACCATTTTTGAGAAAATAAAGAAATAATGAAAGAAATTCTGTGTAAAGGGTAGTTTGAGTGGTAGGATTTTCTTGAAAGTCAAGAAAAAAGTAAGATATTGAGCTTAAATGCCAAGTTTGGTACTTATCAGACATCTCATTTTGAAGTTATGCTGTTCACACCCACCCACCCACCCATTTACTATCACTCTTTGGAAACAGAAATTATACCATTGCCATTTGTAACATATGAGAGCAGATCGAAAAGTAATGCACAGTATTTTTTTTTACAAAAAAGTTTAATAGTTAAAACAAAAAAAATCACAAATCAACTTACAGCTTTCACCTACTTTTCGACATAGTCACCAAGTTTCTCAACACATTTCTCCTATTGTGATACCAGTTTCAATATGCCCTGTTCATAGAAGTCCGTTTTCTTGGAGTATAGCCATCTGCGGACTGCTGATTTCACTTCCGCATCTGTCGCAAAGCGTTGGCCAGCCAGGTATTTCTTCATGTGACCAAACAGATGAAAATCCGATGGTGCAACGTCTGGATTGTATGATGGATGCTGGAGCACCTGCCAACTAAATTTGGTGATTTTCTGATGAACAGCAGCAGCAACATGGGGGCGAGCATTATCATGAATTTTGACATTGTCAGCATTCATGTTGTGACATTTGTCATGAAGGGCACAATGCAACTTCACCATAGTTTTCATGTAGGCCGCAGCATTCACAGTGATCTGGTGTTCAGCAAAGTCCACCAATACAACACCATGCATATCCCAGAATATGGTCACAAGCAGTTTCTAGCAGATTGAGTCGCTTTGAATGTTTTCTTCACAGGGGAACCAGTATGTTTCCCCTCCATACTTCCCTGCTTGGTTTTGGGCAGTTAGTGGCATGCCCACGATTCATCACCAGTGATGATTCCTTTCAGAAAGTCATGCCCTTCTGCGGTGTACCGTGTTAGGTGATCCAAGCTCGCCATCATTCGCTTGCCCTTGTGGTTGCCTGTGAGGTTCGTAGGCACCCAGCAAGCACTAACTTTATGAAATTTCAACATGTCATGAGCAATATCATACACTGCACCATAGGAAATGTTGAACTGTTGTGATTTGCAGTTGCACATGCTGGTCATTCAAAATTGCCGCATCAATGCCTCTGACATTCTGCGGGGTTGCAGCTGTTGCCGGCCTTCCGGAGCATGGCAATCACTAAGGTTCACATGGCCCTCTAGGAAGAATGCACACCACCTGGAGACATTGCCATGGTCTATACAATCATCCCCATACATGCCATGCATGTCCCTGTGAATATCACTTGGTTTATGCCCTTTGGCCCAGAAATGTCGAACCCACCTCTCTGCTCTTCACATGTAGATGACAGTAACATTGCGCCATCTTTGTTGCATAGTTCACGCTTCTCTCATTAGAACTGCACATGAAACAAAAAATACCATCAGTAGTGAAAACTTCAAACTATATCTCTGTGAAATTGCAACATTCCAGCTGCAATACCAAGGCAGAAAAAAATTATTGTGCATTACTTTTCGACCCACCCTCATATATTTGTATGTCTACTATTGTCGTAGCCTCTCTACAAAATACTACTCAGAAACAGACGGGGAGACACTCGCTTGCAAGAGGTACGGGTAAATTAAACAAGATCTGCACATGGCGAGGCTACGACGGGGAACGCAGCTAAGTTAAAGACACAAATAACAGCTATTCCAAAATAATACCTGGCTTAAGGGAAAGGCAGGACACTACACTACCATAAATGACCAGACAAGCAAATAGATGGCTAACAGTTTAATGAGATAAAGACAGATACTTACATTATCAGCCCAATGTCTGTCGGCGAGGACATCGTGCTTTAGCACGAAGAAAGCAGTTGCACGTCTTTCCTACTCGGGGCTTGCTTACTGACTCTCTCTCAAACCCACGCTAAATCTCAAGCGTCACTGACGCTATCCCTTCCCCTAAGACTTAGTTCCCCCTGACTTACCCCTACTCCCAGACAAACTGCCGTCTCGGATCTCGGTGTCCAGAGAGTCGTGTATCCTATTATCTGTGCATACGCCACACTATTCCATTTAAATTGCTGAAGATTTGTGTGTTGGAATAGCTGTAGCTCTTTAATAAAGGGTGTGTTTTTATGTGGTATATTTAATAATTTAAATTAATTAAGAGGTTTGCTATACATTTGAATTACATTATAATAGCTACCTTTTTGGGTGCATTTTGTGATTTACTGATCTCTACAGGTCAGCTGCTTGCGTAGTATTGTAGTCATGCACTGATAAGTTTGGTATAAAATCACTGTACACAAGAACCTCTTTATTGAACCTTCATTAATCCGGATTTCTGGTTTATGTGGATTGATCTTTTGCTTTCTTGCTTTTGCTTTTTTGCTTCTCAAATGCAGCACAAATTTGAAACAAAATAAACTAATGCGCTATTTCAAGAAGTAAAGCGTTAACACAGTATTGAGTTTAAGTGCCCAAAAGTGTTTTAAATTAATGCACTATTTCAGAAAATAAAAGTTAATAGTGTTGAGCTTAAGTGCCAAAAAATGTTTTTTTTCCCTATACTTGTTAGTGCCAAAATAAATATTTGTATAGATTAATAGTTTATGCTCATTTAATAGTTGTTTCAAGATTAGCTGGATTTTTGTTAATCTGGATTACCTCTGGTACCACCTAGTTTGGATGAGATTTGTGTGTAGTTGTACATAATTCATCAATGAATATTGTGTCACGTGACTGTGGTCCAAGGTTATTGGGAGGTCAGTGCCAGGCATTTGGAGATAAACAAAGATAAGTCGTACTCTTGCCCAGAATAAACATTGGAAGCACTATTGGCAGACAACCAGAATTTTCTGGAAGTTTCTTTCCCCCACCTCCAGAATGTGTATCCAGATAGATCTGGAATGTTCTGTGGAAGAATCCATTAGCTCTATAAGCAAGCATTCTTGTGAGAAGAGTCATGCCGGTTTCACCAACTGTCGTCAAGACATTTGAAGATCGTCAAGCTGTTGACGGTTCGTTAAAAGCAGAAGTTCTGTTTCACCAATGTGCACCATCCTTTTGACAGCCAAAGTTCCTGTCAACTATTGAGGCTCCAATTTCCTGCCTTCAAATCATTGACAGTCTGTCAATTCTAGTTTAAAGGTTATGTACATACTCTAGCTCTTGAGAAACGGCATTGCATTTACTTTCATTGCAGTAACTGAACATGAATATTTTCGGCATTGAAATGTTGTTCAATGAATTTATTGAAAATATGGGTCCAGAACGTGTTATACATGGTGGAAATAACCGTATCTATGAAGTGAATGACGTAAAATTTGTGATTTGCTATTATCAAAATAGGAGTGTTGAAAATATTGGAAGATAGTGAACCAAGATAGAATACCCTAAGAACAGAAATCGGTTACTTTTATCGATTCAACAGTTGTTGATAACACTCAGATATTTCTTCAGGGGGTCACTCAGTATTAATGGTGACTGCAATGGAGTTTCGAAATCTACATTTTGCAAATACGTGGAGAAAGAAGCAGAAGCAATTGCTTCCTTACGGCTATGGTGATTCAAGAACTTTATGCAATTGCAAATTTTTCTGGTGTTGTAGACACCATGTTCTTGGTTGTCCTCTCCTCCAGTGATATTTGAATGCCACTCAGAACATCTCATCCGACTTATTGCTTCAGTCCTGTAAGCTGTTTCAACATTCCATGGGTTTTGGTTGCTGATTTTCCGAGTTTCATACAGGATTTGATGTTTGCTCTCTGTTCCAATTTCGAGTCCATCATGATTCGCCAAGGTGGTTGTGCTTTTGCATGTACAAACTTGTGTAGTACAGGTATCAATGATGCTTTGAAACTTTGTCTTCCACATGTCTTCTTTGTCAATCACATGATCCGCTCAGTCACAGCAGACACAGTTCCAGAATCTAATGATCGCCCTTCAAGGCCAGACAACTACTATTACTCCTGTTTGTCTTGGATTGTGAGAGATACCAGTCTTCTGACTAAAGGAAAACCCTAAAGATCCCACTTGAATTATTTTGCAGTTGAGTTAGTTTCAGTCTTTCTAGAGGGAGCAAAATTGTAATATAGAGGTTACAAAGTGCAACTTTGACATTTTACTACCATTATGGGATCAGTCATTAGAATCCAATGATATTTGAGTTATTATACTTCCATTCATAACCAGATTATATTAATCATATTACTATGTATATTAGTTGTGGTTATATTAATTAGACTAATTATATGAGCATTTAATTATTAATTATTTTTAGGTTAGGTTGTTATTAATTATTAGGTTTTAACTAGAAATTTTAATTGTTTTTGCATTTTCTTGTGTAAGCTTTGTCTGTTTGTGTGTGTTTTTTTACTTTCTCTACTACGTATAGTAAGTAGGGGAAGTATTGTATTCCACCCAAAAATTCGATACCGAGATTTCACCGGAAATACATGTTTTGAGACTCCCTGAATCCAAAAAAAGCATTTTTGGTAACATGTCCGTGTGTGTGTCTGTGAACAACATAACTCAGAAAGGAACAGTTGGATAATCACAAAACTTGGTATTTAGGTTTAGTATCTTCCAGAGATGCGACACGAAGGTTATCAAGAAAATCCCCCCACCCCAGACTACCCTTTACATGGAACATTTTTCGAAAATTTTAATTTTCTTAAAAATGGCTCTAACGATTTTGATTAAAATATCATATGTTTAAGATATTGTCATGAGAAATGGAATGTATATCTCGAATTTTCTGGGAATGTCTCCAAAAGTATTCTCCATTGTGAACGACTTTTGCATAACTGGTAAACCATAAGAGATAGACAAAATTTTACCACACAAAGAATGTAGATCACGTTAAAATACACAATTTATGTCATATACATTCCTTTTGTTGAGTGAACCGTTTTCGAGATATTGCTTGTTATTCCCTTAAATTTTCCAATACTTATACTTTTTCTCAAATTCGTTATTCATTTTTGTATGTCCTGGACATGCAAAGAGAATGGAATGCGCTACATAGCAACCAGCGTTAAAATATTTGACTATTGCTTAAAACCTACCATATTCCCTTTGCATCTACATGAAAATTACCAATAAGATTGACATCTCGATATCTCGATTAACATGAAGCATATGGAGAATAAGCGTTTGTAGAAATAGTTTGTACAAGAGTAGAGAAAGTCATGTGAGTGTAACACATCAGATTTTTTTCTTTCTTAGAGAAAGAAAGAAGATTTGTGTAAAAGAAAGCCAAGAAATTTAATTGTTTTAGCTAAGTATGCCATTATTGTATTAAAACATAACTAGAAGTTGTTCTTCATACTATTAGAGTACAGTAATTTGCAACATTTAATAGGATATGCATGTTTTATAAATTAAGTCCATAGAGTGGTTCAGTGCGTAATTTAATACTTAAGGGACATCCAGGTTATAGGTAATCAGTGATTATGGTGGAGGAAGTATATAATGACCAAACCTTTACTACTGAAGAGAAGAGTATTACATGATGTGGCATGTGCACAGATAATATTATTAAGACGCACTCTGGACTCCGAAGCACGGCAGTTTGTCTGAGTAGGGGCGAGTCAGGGGAAACTGTCTAGGAGGGGATAGCGTTACTGACGCCGAGTTGGCGTAGCTTCTTGTGGGATTCAGTGAGTAGGCTTCGAGTGAGACAGACGGGAAACTGCTAACACACGATGTCCTCGTCGGCAGGCAATGGGCAAAGGTATGTAACTAACTTCATCCAATAAATTGTGTGCCATCCACGCTTTTTAACTTTTAATTATGGTAGAATAGAATCCTTTCCTCTCCCTTGAGCCAGGCATGGTGTTGGTGTATTAATTATTTCGTGATTTAACTTAGCTGCGTCCTTCGTCGTTGCCTCATAAATTAAAGTTCTTTGTTTGATTTAACGATCCCTCTCACAAGCGAGTAGCTCCCCTCTAAAGTTGAAAAATAATACAAAGTGAGGTATACGACAATTGGTGTGAGGCGCCAGGTATAATTGAATTTGTTGTGAGATTTTTAAGTGTAAAAATTTTTTTTTTCCCTCTAAAATGTAACGGTTGTAGTCCTCCACGTGGTCGCGAAAAATCTAAATTTGTTTCTGGCTTAAGGGTAAGGATTTTTATGCTTTAATTTGTGATTCTCTTATTCTAAATTTTGTTGCTATCATATCTGAAAGTCTGGTTTCGAAATTTTAATTTTGAGCTCATTTTTGCATTTTTCCATTGTTTGCCGACGTGACGCTAAAACTTCTGACTTCATTTTCCCCTTGTTTTGGCTTCATTTCCTTTAAATTGTATTGCTGTGCTAAGTGGTTCGTGCTGGTTATTTTCAAAAATATTTTTGTGAAAGTTGAGTTGTGAAACGAGTAAGATAACGAGCGAGATAGTTGTAGCTTTGAAAATGTGCTCGTCACGTGTTGGCCATCTAGTTGAAAATCTTGTTTTCTGTGCTTATTAGCAGTGGTTTGGCAACGTATAACTTTATATTCCAGTGATTGTGATTTCTAGCTGTTTACTATACTTTTCTGGGACATTTTTCGTGTAACTTTTATGTACGCACGTGTGTTATGTAATTCCCGCGTGGTCATGCATTTCAGCAATAATTTTAGCTTGTGAAACCAGTCTTCCTCAGCACGTGTTTTGGCGCGTTTATTTGCGTGTGTATATCAGATCAGATACATTTGTTTTAAGGAAAAAAAAGAAAAAAGAGAAGTTTTGTGTGCTACGTATAAATTACAAGTCTGTATTCTGCTCCTTTTGAGATAATGTTAACGGTGGTCACAGTAGGTGTGACGTGGTTTTTTTTAACTTCCAGTTCGAGGTTTCTCACTGAAGCTATCATTTTGTTTTTTTCCATGTGTTCATTCTGATTAAAAATCTTGGTATTGTGTCCAAGTGGCTTGTGTAGACGCGTGTTGGTATAATTTTCTGATATTTCGCCGCGGGCGCTTAATTGTATTCTTTCTGGAACTGTTTTATTTGGCTATGTTCTGATCTTGCTACTTACATTCATGTGATGCTATAAGTGTTTAGTTTGGTGTAATCTGTATTGCTTTGTCATACTGTTTGTTTATTGGTTGCGTTATCTTTTGTGCTGCAATCATGCCTAAGCGACGTACTGCACAGAAATCTGATATAGCAATTGCTCCAGTTGGCGAGCACAGTGAAGTAGAATCTGTGTCCAGTGTTGGTACACCTGTTGTTGCTCAGTTATCAGCGATATCTAATCCGCCCGGCGTGGCCAGTGCAACGCAGCCAGCTGTCTGCCGCCCGGTCATTGACCCCTCTCACGTGGAGAATTCCAGCAAGTTGTCGGCGTATGAGTTACTTTAGAATTTTGAAATGTTCGCTACTACTGCTAATGGCCGCTCTGAGAAAATGATAATGATGATAATTTTGCTTCACCGTTGCCAAGTTTGGTTTATTTAATTCCGCAATGCATATTTTTAGGGGAAAATCTTTCGCAGTTACTCATGTAAGTAAAAGTTTCAGGAGCTACCAACCTTGCCAGTATCTGCACATAATTAGGTTTGATGTGCTTCTAATATGGACCAGTACGATGTGGATGTTGATGAACCAGCTGTACGTGTGTTACCAGATTTTGGAAAATTACACGGGAATTTTGTGGTAAAGGAGTAAGAGAAAAGAAAAAAAATCACCTGTAAGTATGTAAACATTGTGAGTGCTAAAGTATGGACGAATGAAACAGTTTCACAACTCACACAGGTATGCTAAATTTATTGTTTCACTGACTGATGCTTAATTAAGCTTTGCTTTTAGGAATGTGTGATATGAATGTCTCTGCTAAATTAAAAGTGTATTATTATTGTGGGTGTAATTTAAATTTTGAATTATGTTTTGGGAATTGCATATTATTTGGTTTGTTGTTGTGTTATGCTGCAGGAATGTGTTTTATGTGTACTATGTGCTTAATTGAGCTTTCATTTTCAGGAATGTTCTGTGACAATATTGTTTTGAGTAATGATGTGATGTTGTTTTGTTGCATTCGATTTGATATGATATGATTTGATTTGATTTGACTCGATTTGATTTTGGGTTTCATAATGATGCTGTGATTTTTATTTGCAGAAAATTGTTGCATGAATAGTGTGTGTATGTATGTGTGTATTTGAGGTTATGTGATATGTGAGATTTGCCTCGGTGGGAGTGCCAAAGAGTAACCCCGATGGCGTAGTGTGAGGTTATGTGAGAAATAAGAGTTGAGATTTGCCTCGGTGGATGTGCGTAAGAGTAACCCCGACGGTGCTGATGTGAGATGAGGTGAGATGAGTAGAGATGAGATGTTAGCTTCGGTGGAAGTGCCACAGTGTAACCCCGACAGTTGTTGTATGCTTTCAGAGATTTTGCTTATTGGTGTTGCTGTAACGTGCCCAGTATAGCGTGTGTGATGAATTCACACGAGAGATTAAATGGATGGAAGTGATTGTAATGTGAATAATTTTTTTTTCTCTGTTTATGCAACAAGTTTATTACCATCTTATATAGCAAATTTTAATACCACCTGTTTTCCAGCTTAATTTTCATTTGGAGGATGTGGATGCAACAGTATAATGTCATGTTATTTGTGTCATTCCTGAAATTTTAATGTGATTTCTTGAAGGTTATGCCTATGTTAGATGTTTTGAATTTGCAGCATGTTAAATGAGACACGTAAGTGAAGATGTTTTGTTTTGAAGAGAAAATTGGAAGTTGAGATAAAAATGTTGCTGATTGCAATACTGCTGATGATGCTGATGATGATTATGATTGAGTTGATGATACTAATGAGATGAGGAAGATAGTACTGTGGACGAGAAACTGTATTAGTGACAAGAGTAGGACAATAGTAGTTGAAAGCATGTCACGTGGCGTAGTTTGGAGATGTATTGTGGATGTAGTTTGTAGGATGCATACACTAGTTTGAGTAGATAGTTAAGTGAGTGTTGTGTGTAATTTGGGCCATGGTCAGTGTGACTGAGTTCATTTCATTGTCATGTGTGATTGTTTTGTAAGTGCACTTATTTTCTTTTGTTAGTGATACCAGCTGGTCATTAAGATTTCATATTGGGATCCCAAATAAGGTTATGTTTCTTTTCTGTTATGTTAATGTATTCTGAGTCTGTTTTACTGTTTTATTTGGTTTGTGAAGCATTGTGAGTTAAATTTTGGATGGTAACTCTCTATAAATTTTAGTTCTTATGCCAATTTGTACTTATTGTTTTCTCTTTCTTTGCCCATGTCAAAAGAATTTTTAGTGTAAACTTTTCAACCTTTAAAATATTTAATTGTACATGACATACTGTTCTTTTTATGTGTGATTGTTTGTGGGAGCACCTTTTTTATTGTTTGGTGGTTTTGTTCTAGTCTTTTGCTGTGGCGGAGTTCGAGAACATCCAGGAGCATCCCCATAGCACACCAGAAGTCAAGAAACACCACAGGGAAGCTGTCGGGCAGCCACTACACTGCTGTGGCATAAGGAGCCACCATGTCGGGGGGCAGTCCAAGCCAGCGACTGCCCACCCTGTTGTCATCACCAGAGACCTGCAGTGATAATTCTACACCAGGACAAATCGTCGTTGTGGGCACTGTATAAAATCACCCACAAACAGTTACAGCAGACCATTGATATTTTGCGCAGTGTAGTGTGCCTGTGAACTGAGGCAGCGTGGTGTGTGCGTGTGCGGGGTGCTCAAGATAAGTGCATTAACAATATTAGTCTACAGCACTTTAGTTTCTCGTGTCTCCACATCGCCCAGCAACATTGTGTCGTCGTCTGGGTGCTTATCACACATGTATATTATTGTTATGTTTTGGTTCATCACACATGTGTATGTCATTTTTGTATGTCATTTTGTTTTGTTCTTTTCATGTTTCTTATTATCTTTATTTGCCTTGTGTCGACGAGGGCGTCGACTTCGGTGGCCAGGGGGAGATGTGTCATGTGCACAGATAATATTATTAAGACGCTCTCTGGACTCCGAAGCACGGCAGTTTGTCTGAGTAGGGGCGAGTCAGGGGAAACTGTCTAGGAGGGGATAGTGTTACTGACGCCGAGTTGGCGTAGCTTCTTGTGGGATTCAGTGAGTAGGCTTCGAGTGAGACAGACGGGAAACTGCTAACACACGATGTCCTCATCGGCAGGCAATGGGCAAAGGTATGTAACTAACTTCATCCAATAAATTGTGTGCCATCCACGCTTTTTAACTTTTAATTATGGTAGAATAGAATCCTTTCCTCTCCCTTGAGCCAGGCATGGTGTTGGTGTATTAATTATTTCATGATTTAACTTAGCTGCGTCCTTCGTCGTTGCCTCGTAAATTAAAGTTCTTTGTTTGATTTAATGATCCCTCTCACAAGCGAGTAGCTCCCCTCTGAAGTTGAAAAATAATACAAAGTGAGGTATACGACAATATATATATATGATATGACAATGACTCATAATACTAGCAGAGGACAAAATAGTGTGTCTTTTGTAAATAGATTGTCTGGTGATTTCTCTGGTTATATATATCTAGTGACTGAAGTTAGAATGTTGACTGCCCTGACATCAGTCATCTTTGTTTTCTAGTAACCTGAGTTAGGCTGCATTCTCTATAGTCTGAATGTCAGAAAACTTCTATTGCTCTTCTCTTTTGAAAATGGTGAATCAACATCTCGTGTCATGCACATATCTACACCTCTTCCTCCTTTTCCTGTGCTTCTCTTCCTTTGTTCTTCCTTTTCTTCCTCTTGTCCATTGTATTTCCTAATGACATTCTACTTGGTAATAATATATTACTTCAATTTGGAATTAACATTAAGACTTCAATCTTGTGTAATGAATTATGCAGGGGTTTTACACTGTGCAATAACATGTAGTTGAGATTTTGGAAAAGTGAATCTTTTTGTGGAGAGAGAATGGTATTTGCTGTCTAGGAATGAGGAACCACGAGGTACATTTTGCCAACTTTTATTGTTTGCCTTTAAATATATGGGAGTGGAGTCCTTTATATGACTTTATGGCAATGGAGGCATTTTTACTTCTAACTGAGCAGATTTAAAGTGTTACAGGTTTTCACCATGTGAGTGACAAAGGTCGCGGGTTCAAACCCAGCAGAGGGCAATGGATTTTGCGAGTGTTTTACTTATAATGTTTGTTTACATCAGTGTTGAAGCCATCTTGTGACGTCATTCTTTGTTAGGTTCGTAGCTCCATCTGGTGTTAGCAATTTGCGGCAGTGTTAGTGTTTGAAAGAATGCGACTGTTATTTGATTTAAATTTTGTTTACTGTCCTCCGGCTAGCTATTATGTCTCGGTCGAACATGTTTCTTGATCAGAGTGTGTAAACGGAAAGGAATCTTTTATCCAAATATAACACTGATGAAGAAATTTGTTTTACACATTTATTGTCGAACACGTTAACTATAACATTTATACATTGATCTTTACACTCGCCAAACTGAAACTGTTTTAATAACTTCATTACTAATCACTCTTAATTCGCGTACTTCAACTTTGTGTATAATTAACTTTATAATACTTTAGATTTTTGTAACTTGTGAATCTATAGTCGACGTATCTCATACAAATATTTTGACGAACTGACGAACTGAAGACGACGTGTAGTGCACAAAGAATTTTGATGAACTGAGCATGAAGCTACCTCTAACCTACCCTATTTATACTCCTGCATCCAGATACGCCTAAAGATTATAACTGAGCTGCAATTGGCTAATAAAACGCGCCAACATTAGCGTCTATTTTAATATCCAATTAAAATTATGAATACATATGCTTTAGGGAGAAAATATTCCAGAAGGTTCTAAACGGAAAAACGCGCCAACATTACGTAACTTCCTCGTTTCCAATAATGATAAACAGCTCACCCCCCCTCTTTGCATTATTGCGCTATTATTGACAGTTTCAGTAAGGCCGTATAAACTTATTTCCCAATAATAATTACAATTAATAAACATCTGAAATCAATGTTACATAAAAATGCATATTCATTTTACAATCATTATTTACATTTAAGTAATTTGTGATAGAAATTACTGCATCAATTTTTACAGGCATAAAAATCCTTGGCATGTCTTCCTTCGGAAGGGAAGTAAAGCCGGTGGTACCATGTCATAGATTTATGGCACGTAAAAGAACCTGAAGCCTGATAAAGAGGCCTCTGAGCAAAATTACTGGTCTTTCACGCCCAATATAGAATGGGACACTAAGGGCCATATTAGTTAAAGAGTGTCCATAAATAAAAAAATTAAAAAAAAAAGTGACAAAATATTGAATTCTATTGCTTTATATTATAATTTGTTGATGATAATAATGTAAGACTTCTTGCTAACTTAAGATTACAGTCCAAATGTGCAGTACTAATGGGTATACAGTGTTTTGATGGGCCTGATTTTATCTGTGCGTCTATCCACCACTATCATGGTATCCCTTGGGTTGCAACAAAATGCACAACATGTAGACAGTTTGTGGGATTTAAAATGTTTTAGTGATCTCTAGTGCTAATCATTTCAGAGATATCCATTATTAATGGTTCTAATTGTTATCAGTAATGTTTCTCGTATTGCATGGAAAGAGTATAGAATTTTAAGACCAACATATAGCTTCAGTTTTTAAACATTTGACTTTTGCTATTCCTTTTATATCTATAACAAAATGTGTAATGTAGCTATTTCTACAAAGGTTTGTCTCAATTGAAATGAAGTTGATAGAAAAATAAGTTTTCATAAGAACAGTTTGTATATCCACCAATAAACCAAAGAGGAAGTTGTATACCAACCAGTAAACGATAGAGGGTAGAGAAAGTCATGTTAATATTGTCGTATGCCTCACTTTGTATTATTTTCAACTTCAGAGGAGAGCTACTCGCTTGTGAGAGGGATCGTTAAATCAAACAAAGAACTTTTTAATTTACGAGGCAACGACGAAGGGCGCAGCTAAGTTAACTCACAGAATAATTTCTATACCAACACAATGCCTGGCTTAAGGGAGAGGAAAGGATTCTATTCTACCATAATTAAAAGTTAAAAAGCGTGGATGGCACACAATTTATTGGATGAAGTTAGTTACATACCTTTGCCCATTGCCTGCCGACGAGGACATCGTGTGTTAGCAGTTTCCCGTCTGTCTCACCCAAAGCCTACTCACTGAATCCCACAAGAAACCCCACGCCAAGCTCGGCGTCAGTAACGCTATCCCCTCCTAGACACACTGTTTCCCCTGATTCGCCCCTACTCACAGACAAACTGCCGTGCTTCGGAGTCCAGAGAGCGTCTTAACATTAATATCTGTGCACATGCCACATCTCCCCCTGGCCACCGAAGTCGACGCCCTCGTCGACACAAGGAAAATAAAGATAATAAGAAACATGAAAAGAACAAAACAAATGACATACAAAAATGACATACACATGTGTGATGAACCAAAATATAACAATAATATACATGTGTGATAAGCACCCAGACGACGACACAATATTGCTGGGCGATGTGAAGACACGAGAAACTAAAGTGCTGTCGACTAATATTGTTAATGCACTTATCTTGAGCACCCCGCACACGCACACACCACGCTGCCTCAGTTCACAAGCACACTACACTGCGCAAAATATCGATGGTCTGCTGTAACTGTTTGTGGGTGATTTTATACAGTGCCCACAATGACGATTTGTCCTGGTGTAGAATTATCACCGCAGGTCTCTGGTGATGACAACAGGGTGGGCAGTCGCTGGCTTGGACTGCCCCCCGACATGGTGGCTCCTCATGCCACGGCAGTGTAGTGGCTGCCCGACAGCTTCCCTGTGGTGTTTCTTGACTTCTGGTGTGCTACGGGGATGCTCCTGGATGTTCTCGAGCTCCGCCACAGCAAAAGACTAGAACAAAACCACCAAACAATAAAAAAGGTGCTCCCACAAACAATCACACATAAAAAGAACAGTATGTCATGTACAATTAAAGATTTTAAAGGTTGAAAAGTTTACACTAAAAATTCTTTTGACATGGGCAAAGAAAGAGAAAAAAAAAAAATAAGTACAAATTGGCATAAGAACTAAAAGTTATAGAGAGTTGCCATCCAAAATTTAACTTACAATGCTTCACAATCCAAATAAAACAGTAAAACAGACTCAGAATACATTAACATGACAGGAAAAAAAACATAACCTTATTTGGGATCCCAATATTAAATCTGAATGACCAGCTGGTATCACTAACAAAAGAAAATAAGTGCACTTACAAAACAATCACACATGACAATGAAATGAACTCATTCACACTGACCATGGCCCAAATTACACACAACACTCACCTAACTATCTACTCAAACTAGTGTATGCATCACTACAAACTACATCCACAATACATCTCCAAACTACGCCACGTGACATGCTTTCAACTACTATTGTCCTACTCTTGTCACTAATACAGTTTCTCGTCCACAGTACTATCTTCCTCATCTCATTAGTATCATCAACTCAATCATAATCATCATCAGCATCATCAGCAGTATTGCAATCAGCATCATTACTTCAGTCATTAAGATCTTTATCGCAACTTTCAATTTTCTCTTCAAAACAAAACATCTTCACTTACGTGTCTCATTTACCATGCTGCAAATTCAAAACATCTAACATAGGCATAACCTTCAAAAAATCACATTAAAATTTCAGGAATGACACAAATAACATGACATTATACTGTTGCATCCACATCCTCCAAATGAAAATTAAGCTGGAAAACAGGTGGTATTAAAATTTGCTATCTAAGATGGTAATAAACTTGTTGCATAAACAGAGAAAAAAAAATTATTCACATTACAATCACTTCCATCCATTTAATCTCTCGTGTGAATTCATCACACACGCTATACTGGGCACGTTACAGCAACACCAATAAGCAAAATCTCTGAAAGCATACAACAACTGTCGGGGTTACACTGTGGCACTTCCACCGAAGCTAACATCTCATCTCTTCTCATCTCACATCAGCACCGTCGGGGTTACTCTTACGCACATCCACCGAGGCAAATCTCAACTCTTATTTCTCACATAACCTCACACTACGCCATCGGGGTTACTCTTTGGCACTCCCACCGAGGCAAATCTCACATATCACATAACCTCAAATACACACATACATACACACACTATTCATGCAACAATTTTCTGCAAATAAAAATCACAGCATCATTATGAAACCCAAAATCAAATCGAGTCAAATCAAATCAAATCAAATCATATCAAATCAAATCGAATGCAACAAAACAACATCACATCATTACTCAAAACAATATTGTCACATAACATTCCTGAAAATGAAAGCTCAAATAAGCACATAGTACACAGGAAACACATTCCTGCAGCATGACACAACAACAAAACAAATGATTTGCAGTTCCCAAAACATAATTCAAAATTTAAGTCGCACCCACAATAATAATACACTTTTAATTTAGCAGAGACATTCATATCATACATTCCTGAAAAGCAAAGCTTAATTAAGCATCAGTCAGTGAAACAATAAATTTAGCATACCTGTGTGAGTCGTAAAACTGTTTCATTCGTCCAAACTTTAGCACTCACAATGTTTACATACTTACAGGTTATGGTTTTTTTTTCTTATTCTTTTTACCACAAAAAAAAATTCCAGTGCAGTTTTCCAAAATCTGGTAACACACGTACAGCTCGTTCATCAACATCCACATCGTACTGGTCCATATTAGAAGCACATCAAACCTAATTAGGTGAAGATACTGGCAAGGCTGGTAGGCTCCTGAAACTTTTACTTACATGAGTAACTGTGAAAGATTTTCCCCCAAAAATATGCATTGCGGAACTAAATAAACCAAACTTGGCAACGGTGAAGCAAAATTATCATCATTATCATTTTCTCAGAGCGGCCATTAGCAGTAGTAGCGAACATTTCAAAATTCTAAAGTAACTCATACGCCGACAACTTGCTGGAATTCTCCACGTGAGAGGGGTCAATGACCGGGCGGCAGACAGCTGGCTGCGTTGCACTGGCCACGCCGGGCGGATTAGATATCGCTGATAACTGAGCAACAACAGGCGTACCAACACTGGACACAGATTCTACTTCACTGTGCTCGCCAACTGGAGCAATTGCTATATCAGATTTCTGTGCAGTACGTCGCTTAGGCATGATTGCAGCACAAAAGATAACGCAACCAATAAACAAACAGTATGACAAAGCAATACAGATTACACCAAACTAAACACTTATAGCATCACATGAATGTAAGTAGCAAGATCAGAACATAGCCAAATAAAACAGTTCCAGAAAGAATACAATTAAGCGCCCGCGGCGAAATATCAGAAAATTATACCAACACGCGTCTACACAAGCCACTTGGACACAATACCAAGATTTTTAATCAGAATGAACACATGGAAAAAAACAAAATGATAGCTTCAGTGAGAAACCTCGAACTGGAAGTTAAAAAAAACCACGTCACACCTACTGTGACCACCGTTAACATTATCTCAAAAGGAGCAGAATACAGACTTGTAATTTATACGTAGCACACAAAACTTCTCTTTTTTCTTTTTTTTCCTTAAAACAAATGTATCTGATCTGATATATACACGCAAATAAACGCGCCAAAACACGTGCTGAGGAAGACTGGTTTCACAAGCTAAAATTATTGCTGAAATGCATGACCACGTGGGAATTACATAACACACGTGCGTACATAAAAGTTACACGAAAAATGTCCCAGAAAAGTATAGTAAACAGCTAGAAATCACAATCACTGGAATATAAAGTTATACGGTGCCAAACCACTGCTAATAAGCACAGAAAAGAAGATTTTCAACTAGATGGCCAACACGTGACGAGCACATTTTCAAATTTACAGCTATCTCGCTCGTTATCTCACTCGTTTCACAACTCAACTTTCACAAAAATATTTTTGAAAATAACCAGCACAAACCACTTAGCACAGCAATACAATTTAAAGGAAATGAAGCCAAAACAAGGGGAAAATGGAGTCAGAAGTTTTAGCGTCACGCCGGCAGACAATGGAAAAATGCAAAAATGAGCTCAAAATTAAAATTTCGAAACCAGACTTTCAGATATGATAGCAACAAAATTTAGAATAAGAGAATCACAAATTAAAGCATAAAAATCCTTACCCTTAAGCCAGAAACAAATTTAGATTTTTCGCGACCACGTGGAGGACCACAACCGTTACATTTTAGAGGGGAAAAAAAAATTTTACACTTGAAAATCTCACAAGAATTTAAATTCTACCCGGCGACTCACGCCAATTGTCGTATGCCTCACTTTGTATTATTTTCAACTTCAGAGGAGAGCTACTCGCTTGTGAGAGGGATCGTTAAATCAAACAAAGAACTTTTTAATTTACGAGGCAACGACGAAGGGCGCAGCTAAGTTAACTCACAGAATAATTTCTATACCAACACAATGCCTGGCTTAAGGGAGAGGAAAGGATTCTATTCTACCATAATTAAAAGTTAAAAAGCGTGGATGGCACACAATTTATTGGATGAAGTTAGTTACATACCTTTGCCCATTGCCTGCCGACGAGGACATCGTGTGTTAGCAGTTTCCCGTCTGTCTCACCCGAAGCCTACTCACTGAATCCCACAAGAAACCCCACGCCAAGCTCGGCGTCAGTAACGCTATCCCCTCCTAGACACACTGTTTCCCCTGATTCGCCCCTACTCACAGACAAACTGCCATGCTTCGGAGTCCAGAGAGCGTCTTAACATTAATATCTGTGCACATGCCACAATATAACACATAAGGTTTTTAGAAGAAGGTGTGCATGCGTGGGTGCATGCGCACACGTGTTGCTAAACAGCGTAACTGATAAATGCCAAACTTGGTATTTAGGCTCAGTATCATCCACAGTGATTTTTAAGAACACTCCCTACCCCAAACTACTCTTTACATGGAAGAACCTTAATTATTTTTTATTTTCTCAAAAATGGCTGTAACAGTTTTGATTAAAATACCATATGTTTAAGATATTTGCATGACAAATGAAATATAATTATCTTGAATTTTCTGGGAGTAGCCTGTGAAATCTCTTCATTCAGAATCTCTTTGGTGCATTTGGTAAACTATAAGAGAACAACAAAATCTTACTCCTCAAAATATGTAGAATTTGTTAAAACACAGTTTGTATCAAATAAAAATTGTTGTAGTGTTAACCATTTCTGAGATATTCTGTGTTATTGCTTTGAATTTTCAAATGCATATACTTTTTCAAGTTTTAAGTGACTATTTGTTTTTCTTGTTGTCGTGGAAGCGTGGAAGGAGCATGCAATTTCTAAGCCATTACATAGTGATCCACCTTTTTAAAAATCTGACTCTCTGTTAGCATACTGCATCCTTCTTATATCTACAACGAAACGTGTAAAGTGTAATGAAAGTTTGTCTCGATTAACAAGTAGTAGATGGAAGAAGAGTCAGTAGAGAAGGTCATGTGAATGCAACCTATATATATTTTTTTTTAAACCCTGGGTTACGACTCAGCTTAGTTCTTAAGCATGAATGTGTTCTTATTTGTGCATTTGTAATTAGACATATGGCTGTAGAGGATACAGATAGACTGTAAATCCTCAGGTTCTTGGCTGCTTCAGTGCTTATATTGTGTAGAGTAATGAAAGCTCCTTTTAATTTTAGGTGCTCAGCTTTATGCTCCGAGAGTACAGCATCCAGCTCCAGATTTTCATGGAACAGCTGTAGTGAATGGTGACTTTAAAGAAATCAAGCTTTTAGATTTCAAGGGAAAATATCTTGTCCTTTTCTTTTATCCTCTTGACTTGTAAGTAAAAACACTTGTAATGGTTAATAATTTGTAGATTATGAGGGACACCCAGAAAGTTTCCAGATCTGATTAAAATGTTTGCAGTAATACATTAACATACGTGTCACATGGTTGCCGTGTTATGCAAATCAGCATAAGTGCTAGTGCAATACACATCCTCAACAGTATGGAATGAAAGAAGTTTATAGCAAGTGATTTAGAGTTGTGCATTGAACAAAAATATTTCCTTGGGGCCACATAAGTATACTATACATTTTACGCCCATCCTCCAGCATATAAAAATCTTCTCTGCTCTGCGTCACGAGTAGTTGGTGCTACTCTGCTTGTCTCTGGACGACGATGCTTTAAGTGTGTGTATATTAGAATTGCTCATTTAGTGTAAATATTGTTTAATAAGCACTTACTCTTATTAGGGTTTGGAACAACAAACAAGGATTAAATATCTAAATAATAACACACACATTTCACTTGTATACTATTTGAATACATTAACACTTCAGTATGTCACTATTATTATACAGAGTGAGCCAAAAGACTCCAAACCGCCTGTGCAGTGTTTTTCCTGTCCGCATTTTTGGCGCTCGTTGCTGTCTGCTGCTATCATAGAAAAATGCGGATGAAACCATACAACATTTTTAAAACTACTTTTAAAGGCTTTACTTACCAACTTTACGAAAGGAGATACTGAAACTGGCTACCGCCGTTATCCATACATTTTTGGCACCTCTTTAGGAAACTATCCATCACTTGCTGTAGTTGACACTGCGAAATTTCCTGGTGGATATTTTGTTTTAATTCTTCGGTGTGTGGGTTTGTCTTGTACACTTTATGTTTTAAGTTAACCTGGAGGGATATTTTATGAACAATATTACTGGCTGCACTGTGTTTTTCCACTGGGCGTGTGGAAATATGATAAAACCATGATAATGCACTGCTGCTATAAGCAAAGTTAAGTTGTTTTGGTTTTGCTGTGCAGTGTGAAGTGCAGTTTTGAGTTGACGGTGATGTGATGCAGTTCATTTATTACGAGTTATTTATTATTTTGTCCTGTACTAGTCACAAGGTATATTATAGCTCAGTATATGTTTTCTACTGCACAGCATGTATTTATTTATGATTCATATGTGTTAACTCGGTCAGCTTGCCAAGTGAAAGTACAATTTGCAGAAAGATTTCCAGTTGTAAAAGTTCCAGCCCGTGCAACAATCCATGAACTTTACAGCAAATTTCAGGCCACAGGAAGTGTTCAGGCTAAGAAATCTAAAAGACAGCGTTCGGTTCTTACTGAAGAAACATTAGACAACATCGGTCATCGTTTGGAAAATTCCTCCCAAAAATTCCATGATGTATAGCTTCCTAAAGAGGTGCCAAAAATGTATGGACTACCATGGCCAGTTTCAGCATCTCCTCTCATAAAGTTGCTAAGTAAAGCCTTTAAAAGTAGTTTTAAAAATCTTGTATGCTTTCATCTGCACTTTCTATGATAGCAGCAGATGGCAACGAGTGCCGGGGATGCGAACAAGAAAAACACTGCGCAGGCGGTTCGGAGTCTTTTGGCTCACCCTGTATAACAGCTTTAACAAACTTGCACTGCTAGTTAGAGTATTCACGTATGTTTCTGTAAGGTTACAATTTTCAGTTTCTCATAATTTAGAGGAAATTATGTAAATATTAGTTTAATGTATAACTAATGTCACACATTTTAATATTTTTATGCTTTAAGCTGCATTTCTATAATATTTCAGGCACTTTAATTTTAGAATATCATGTAGTTAGTAGCCTAGCAGTCCACTTCCACCAACACTGAGGCTTGAATGATTTGTAACGACATTTTGGTGTCGCTTCCTTCTGCATTGGCTACAAAAATGCATGAAGTATATATAAAGATGTAGCTTGCTAACGAGTCTATCATATAATATGTACAAATGAGTATTTAAAAAAGGGAATGCTAGCTTGTATTTAACTTACATAAAACATTATTTAAATTTTTGGCCATTGTTATTGACTTAGATTGTTTAATAACCTTTCTTTTGCAATTTCTCAGTTATAAAACTTGCAACAAAGAACCTTTGTAAGCGTGTAATACAACTAGCTTTAGCTAAATGTTATTACAACATATATTTTTGCACCCTATAATTCTTTTGAAGTTATTAACATTAATAGCAAAATTAAATTAACAATACAATTACATTAATTATATTTGGAAATGAATTTAATTATTGAATTAGGCTATTTATAGTAGGGAATATGGGCTCATTTTATAGGGATCATCAGATTGCAGATAAGAGCGATAAGAATAATAAATGTAAACAAATAGTTCCTATAGAAATGCATTTAAAACACTTAATTTATTAACTTTCTTCTGTTTGTACATTAACTGAGTGGCCAAAGGTCACGGGAAGGGTTGTCCCATTTGAAAATGCGCCATGTATGACTCCTGAGTGTTGTGGTTAGATGTGTCGTATGGCACGATATCTGAGCAATCTATTACAGACAGGTGTGTAGTGAACATGGCAGCATGTCGCAAGTTAACCGAATTTGAACGTGGGATGATAATTGGTGCAAGATGTATGTGTTATAGCATATCAGAGATTACACAAGAATTCGTGTTTCTGGGCTCAATAGTGTCTAGTGTGGATCTTCAATATTGCAGAGACCATGTTTCCATATGTGTAAACCGTCGCACAGGACAACCAAAAGTGTTTGATGATTGGATGTCATGTCATCTCAGCAGAGTCATATGGGATACTCGAAGAGTTACTGAGAACCAGGTCATCGCCCATTTGAATATGGGGCATCAGGAACCCATTTCTTCTAGAACTGTAAGGAGACAAATTCACCATACAATACCCATAATTCACCACATTCCACAATTCAACAGTGACAACGGACTAATGTCCGTTTGCTGACACCTCGATAGCTCAATGACTGGCATGGATCCGTGAACATCGTCACTGGATCATGGATCCCAGTTTCTGTTGTATCGAGCTGATGGGCACATGAGCGTGTGGCAGATGCCTCAAGAAGCTATAGATCCTGCAATAGAATTACATTAATGGTTGTGAGTAGGCAGGAAGTGGCTCAATTATGATCTGGGCTGTGTTATTATAGTCGCAATTAGACCTCATGTCCCACTGCAGGGATCAATGAACTTGCATGTTATGTGGACATTCTTTCAGACCATCTGCATCCCTGGCACTAGAATACCATGATTCCATTGATGGAGATGCCATTTTTCAACAGGACAATGTGTCTCCGCACTTTGGTTGCATGCAGGAGGTTTGATGAACACTCCAGTTAATTCATGACATGGTTTGACCCTCCAGATAACCCAATCTTAACCCAATGGTGCATTTATGGCTTACTGTCGTTACCATTGTGCTCAATGAACTCAGCATCAATTACACAAAAACAATTGTGGATAGCACTGCAAGATGCATGGATCAATATCCCCCCATAACGATTCCAACACCTTGTAGAATGTGTGCCTTGAGTGTTACTTCAGTTTGAGGGCTTGCGGAGGAGCGCCTCATTATTAATATAAAATCCAGTGCTTTCCCATGATTTTTGGCCTTTCAATATATATGAATGTTTTAAGTGTCTAACAAGGGCCCATAAAGAGGATAAAAATGTGGACATACATGAGCACAATGCTAGCAATAAATAAAATAATTTAGAAAAAGATCAAGAGGTTCTCTGGAAATTTATGTATCAAGAGTAATGCAAAGGATTTATATAAGCACTTACCTTGTGCAATTAAAACAATAAATAAAGGGGGGGAAGTGATAAAGAAAATTAAAACATATGTTGTCAAAAATGCCTTCTATTCAGTAGAAGAGTATGAAACAAGAATTGTTGCACATGTTTAGTAATACCTCTCCTGTAAATAAAATTCTGTTAAATCTTTGTGTAAATATACACTTTGTGTACTGTATGTTTTGTTGACGGGCTTTGTAACTTTTTTTATATTGGTGAATAAAGCTGAATCTGAACACGTTGAAAGATGAAGAGAATCTGAAGCTTGTTGATTTTTGGTGGTACTAGTTGTTTTACAACATATTTTCTTAAATATGTTACTTCAGGGTCCCACAAGTAGTGTTTAGTGCATCAGTAGGCTTTGTTCCAAGATTCAATGCTAAAGTTCACAGTGATACATGCAAGTGAGATGCTTCTTGCTTGTGGAAAGCTAATTTTATCCAACTGAACTGCCAGGTGGTGCTCAATGGCAACTAAGATCTCTAGGATCTCAAGATCAGGATCTTGTAATAAAATATCCATTTTTACTTTCTCTACTACGTATAGTAAGTAGGGGAAGTATTGTATTCCACCCAAAAATTCGATACCAAGATTTCACCGGAAATATATGTTTTGAGGCCCACTGAATCCAAAAAAAGCATTTTTGGAAACATGTCCGTGTGTGTGTCTGTCTGTGAACAGCATAACTCAGAAATGAACAGTCGGATAAACACCAAACTTGGTATTTAGGTTCAGTATCTTCCAGAGATGCGACACGAAGGTTTTCAAGAAAATCCCCCCACCCCAGATTACCTTTTACATGGAAGATTTTTTGAAAATTTTAATTTTCTCAAAAATGGCTCTAACGATTTTGATTAAAATATCATATGTTTAAGATATTTTCATGACAAATGAAATGTATATCTCGAATTTTCTGGGAATGTCTCCAAAAGTATTCTTCATTGTGAACGACTTTTATAACTGGTAAACCATAAGAGCTAGACAAAATTTTACTGCACAAAAAATGTAGATCGCATTAAAATACACAATTTATGTCATATACATTTTTTTGTTGAGTGAACCATTTTCGAGATATTGCTTGTTATTCCCTTAAATTTTCCAATACTTATACTTTTTCTCAAATGGGAATTCATTATTCATTTTTTTTGTCCTGGACATGCAAAGAGAATGGAATGCGCCACATAGCAACCAGCTCTTATAAGATTTGACTATTGCTTAAAGCCTACCATATTCCCCTTGCATCTACAGAAAATTAGCAATAAGATTAACATCTCGATTAACATGAAGCATATGGAGAATAAGCCTTTGTAAAAATAGTTTGTACAAGAGTAGAGAAAGTCATGTGAGTGTAACACATCAAATTTTCTCAAATGGGAATTTGTTGTTATTTATTTATTTATTTTTTTTTTTGTGCTGGTAATGCAAAGAGAATGGAATATTCCACATAGCAACCAGCTCTTAAAATATTTGACTGTCGCTTAAAGCCTACCAATTCCCCTTGCATCTATAAGAAAATTAGCAATAAGATTAATATCTTGATATTTCGATTAACATGAAGCATAGGGAGAATAATCGTTTGTAAAAATAGTTTGCACAAGAGTAGAGAAAGTCATGTGAGTGTAACACATCAGATTTTTATCCACATGACCCAGTGTCTTACTTCCTGGAAAGCACCTTTATGAAACTTGTTACCTGTCCTCCTTGCAGCTCACACCTGACTTCCTGAGACTTCTTTTTGTCCTCTTAGGTGAAGAACTGACTGCAGAGAAAGCAACATGTGTTGATTCAATTGAATTCTTTATTAGCTGTATATTCATTACAGAACGTTAGCCTCGTCAATATTATAAATAGTATAAGATAAAGTATAAGTAAACAAAAAAAAAACATAATTCAAATTCGTCAAGATTATACAAACATTTCTGAATAAGGAATTTTTTCAGATGGCACTTAAAAGTGAGGCCAGATAATAATTTTAATCTTGTTGGTAATTTATTATATACTAGATTGATTCCCATCACATTGGCATTTTTATCTGATATTCTTTTAACATGGATTGATCTATAATAGTCATTTTTCATTTGAGTATTGCAAGAATGGATTTCATTATTTTTGGTTAGTTTATCAGTAACCAGGAGAATAATACGGTACGCATATAACGCGTATAAAGTTATTTCGTTCTGAATAACTGTTTCTCTACATGATTCCCTTGGTTTGAGATTATATATTATTCTTAAACATCTTCCTTTTCTAAAATAAGTACTCTGTTTACATGTATTTTTGCTGGGCCACCCCATAATTCTATTCCATATATCATATGTGGGTAAATGACTCCATAGTATATTAGTTTTAAATACCTTTCTAGTAATATTGATTTAAAATACCTTAATAAATAAACTGATTTACTAATTGTGCTACGTAAGATGTCTAAATGTTTAGCCCATGTTAATCTGTTGTTTACATGTATTCCTAAGATTTTATATTCATATCCTTCTTCTATATTATAATTTGCAATCTGAAGGCAAAGTTTCTCTTGTAACAATTTATTTCCCAGGAAAAACTGCATTATTTTGGTTTTGTTTATATTGCATATGAAGTTATTGGCTTCAAATAAATCTAAAGGACACTTCACTGCATGTTTCATATTCATTTTTAGACTATTGATTTCATTACCCGAGCATAATAATGTAGTATCGTCAGCATAAGAGATCACTTTTGTATTAGTTATTTGACATATATCGGTTACATACAATATAAACAATAAGGGACCTAGGATTGTTCCTTGTGGAACTCTGTTCTCAACTCTGTGGACAGTGAGTGACACCAATGCTTCCAGTCTTGATTCTTAAAGATAATGTTTAGAAGCTGAAGAGGAACACTTGGAGAAGATATGGTGACACGTTTCTAATTATTATTATTTTGCTGTATCTAGAAACTTTCTGTGTGACACTCTAATGTGATAAAAAATGTGATTTTAGGTTTTAACTTTTCAACATACAAAACATTGAAAGAAGACTTGGTATTCAAAACTAGCATTTTTTTATAGAATAACCTTTGCTCACTTCATGATCATTGTCAGTTTTGGCCATATGTATTCTGATGATGGTATGAAAGTGTTCAATTAAATTAACCATACAGAACAGAGTTGTCTTTTGCAGTGTCCATTGAACAATGCATGGTACAGCCAAGGTTGCACTCTCCTGGATCATACTGGTTAACTCTAAAAATTGTTTATATATACAGGGTAGAAGGTGATCTATGATCATCCTTTTAAACTACAAAAGAGCACATTGTTTTGAGCATTTTTCCTTAAAAAATTTTATCTATAAAGCTCTCTGTTCTTGAGATAATTACTATTCACACAATATTGTAACACAGTAAATTCATCAGGTTCACTCTACATTTAACTGGTTAACTTTTAATTCATCAGCTTCTGCTGCAGTGGCAACAAACAAACACTTCTGGTATACAAATAAACAGAAAACTATACATGATTGTAACATAACCTAAATGCCATACGGAATATGGAACTAGGAAGCATTTGCAATATTATGCAAATTATTATTAGGAACACTTATTTATAAAGGTAAATAAGATGCCATTCGCAATGAAAACTAAGCATTAATATAAGATGTAAAACTTAGACGTAAACTTAAGATGGTGTTTAGGTCATTCACATTGTCAAATGCAAACTTAAGCAGTAGCCAATTGCAAGAGAGAGTTAAACAGCTGAGCTAATGTGGCAACCTGGGAAGTGATCACTGTATGCGCTTGTATCAAAATTAACAAGAGCTAGTTACCAGTTAAAGGATGTTAAAGTCACAAAAAGGCATTACTTACAATAACAATTTGTTTTGCTGCGATTTTTATAGATACCCCAGTAATTCGTGGCCCATGTTCTCACACAGAAAATCTGATGGGAGATGGCAGAATGATCACATGATGAGAATCACCCTGTGATTGGCTAGTTTCTTATGATTGATGTAGACATAAACTTAAAAGCTTGGACCTTGGAGGCTTCTAAGTTTATGTCTAATTCAATGCTTATTTTTATGTTTACATGATTCATTGTGAATGGTTCCATTACGGTGCATAACATTAGCTTTTAAATTTACATTATTCTTGCGGTTAATTTTCATTGTGAATGGGGCCTAAAAGCTTGAGAAATTCAAATTACAGTATTATGCTTCCTTTCTTTGTGATTATAAAACTCTGTGAATAATTAATGCAAGACAAGAACAGAAAATCAAGGAGAACTTGTTTTTAATGTTTACAGAGATTGTTCAAAATGTGCACCCCTTTTCAACACATCTGCTTCACAACATTTGCTCCAATTCTGCTGCACTCTACGAACTATGTCCAGGTTGTTTTTTATTTCATCCATTGCTCAAAGTATTCTTTCTTGCAATGTTTTCACATCAGGCACTTCTGTAAAGTGTACGTGAGTTTTCATATTGCCCAAAGAAAAAAATCCTTGAATTTATATCTGGTGATCTTGGTGGCCATCTTATTGCTCCATTTTGAGTGATTCAGCATTCTACGTAGATGTTACATAGATGGCCACACACGGCTCTATTTATGTTTGGAGGTGTGCCATGACGTAATAGCCACATACCATTTCTTACATTCTTAAGCAGAGCTGGTAATGTTTCTTGAAGAAACTGGAGATAGATGGCTCCTGTGAAAACCCAAGGAAGAATCCATGAACTGATTAATGTGTTTCCTACGATTCCTGCCCAAACATTTACAGAAAATCTGTTTTGTCTTATTGTGTGTGGATTGTCATAAGCCCAGATGTGCATTATGGTAATTAGTCACTCCATTTCTGGTAAACGTGGCTTCATCCATTGCAAAAATTTTAAGAGGAAAGTCCCCTCCTTGTTGAAGAAACCATTCTGATAAAGCTACCCTTGGCACATAATCTGCTTCCGAGAGATACTGCACGTGCTGAGTATGTTAAGGACATAGCAGTTCTCAAAACAGTTTAATGGGATACACCGATAGTGTGAGCTATACCACGGCTGCTGCTTCCAGGATCTTCTTCCACCAAGCGAAGGCTTTCTTCTTCTTCTTGTACCAACTTCTTCAACATGAGGAGGAGATGCACTTCCTGTATCTAGAACTCTTTGGCAGATGAAACAAATGTCCTATGATGTAGTGCTTGTTTATTTGGAAATCTTTCTCGATAAATTCTTGCCACATTATGATGTGTTTCACCCTAAATTAGTAACATTTCAAGATGCTCGGCCGGCATTAGTAAAGTAAGCCATTTTGTAACTTATGTTCTGCTGTTTCGAAAACAAGCTATGAGTGCAATAAAGAACAGCTAAGTGTATTTCTTTTGTTCTTACAGTGTTGTCATGTTGTGTAGTCTCGTGGCTAACAATGTAGATTCAACTGAGACAAATTTCGAAAACTTATAATAATAGTAAGAGTGCAAATGTTTTAGTTCAAAATGTTTTTAAACATGAAGAAAATATTTATGTTTCAATCTCTTCTGAAATGTTTGAAAAAGTATTTAAGTTTCATAAAATCTTCATTTAAAATAGAGTTAATGTTTAGCAATTTTTGCTTTGTTCTCAAAAACTACTTAAAAACAGAAAACTGCACTAAGATGTTTTGGTTTATTCATTACAAGAAGTCACCCTGTTCAAGGATAATCATAGGTCACCTTCCACCCTATATACAGAGTGTTCGATACATTGTGGGGGTTGCAGATCATGCATATTGTTCCACACAGTTACACTGGGGGTTTTCCATTCTAATGTTTTGCTTACTCTTGAGTGTTAGTAACATGCACTATAATGAGTACTAACCTTGTTATAAGTTGTGTTAAAAGTGATTCTGTCTGCATTGAAGCATTCCTGGTATCCTCAGATGAAATTCCTATTCACACGCATAAGTTGTTCTGTGGTAATTCTCATAATTTCTGTTCTTATATTGTCCTTAAATTTGTCTATGGTGTGTGCATTGTTCCTATTAAATTTATCTTATAGGGTTCCCTACAATTAGAAATTGCACACAGTAAGTGTGAGTTTGTCAGTAGGCATTTCACTGGACTAATAACAAAACAAGAACAGCAACAATAACAAGAACACTCTTAAGCAAATCACTCACAACACAGAGGTCTTGAATAAACTTTCATATTTGAGGTGCACAATGCACAAACTCTAGTGCTTACAGCATGAATGGAAGGTAACAACTGACATAGTATGAGTATAATACAGCTGATAAATGTAGCCTTGAGTGGGTCATTCACTAATAGTGCGCAGCGGAAAAATACCGAGGTCACTGCAGAGCAGGTAGATCATGCGTACACGCGATCTATGTGTTTTATATATATATTGTATTGGCCCTAAAATAAGAGTGTTTTTTTTATCTTAAAATGTGCTTTTAAAAACATAGTTATACATGCACAGTCTAGTATTTAAAGGTAGTCATTTTCATGGACTGAACTGGTTTGAGGATGGGAGTCAAACTGGAATTCCTTGAGCTTTGATGATTACTTCTGATGTGATCTGTTGTTGCTTGGCACAGTTGCATTAATACATTTGGTTTTGGTTAATGTTATAATCATGGCAAATAATGTAGAAAGGAGAGTACATTTGTTGTCCTAGTTGTATAAAGGAGAGAGAAGACATTATATGAGCTTCAAATTATGAGTTTTGTGCAAGGCAAAGTATACTAATAATGTGTAATGAGATGCGGTTTAAGGGCGCTAAACTACTAAGGTCATCAGCGCCCTTAATAATAATAATAATAATAATAATAATAATAATAATAATAATAATAATAATAATAATAATAATGATAATGATAATAATGTGTAGGCTGCAATGAACTTCCCAAGTGTAATTGTATGACAGTGGAAAGATGAGGAAAAATTTATGAATGTGGCACATCAAGGAAAGCATTTAGAGGACCAAAGACGGAAAATTTCATGAAATGGATGATGTGCTTGTCACTCGATTTGTGCAGGAGAAACAAAACCAGGGGTTTCCAATATGTCGTGAATATTTTTAATTGCATTCATTAATTTTTCTGGTGAAAATATTCCAAAAACTCAGGATCGTCCTTGTTTTATATGTGAGGTTGACATATTCGGGCCAATATAATACAACTAAAAATAAAAATAAAACTAGCACTGTTATCATTCTCAAGAAAATAAACCTCATAAGTGCAACATAAATCTAACATTTTATGGGAAAACGAAACAAGATGTTAATAAAAAATTAATAAACCTTAATGCTTAGAAGGTATTAAGTTATAAGCAAAAGGAAAAAGCTATACACTAAACATTATAAACAGTAACATATGAGCTTATAACATTGATTTGTTTTCTTTCTGACTTGAAAGTTGGTCAAAATGACATTCACTAATGTTTCTTGCAATTTCAGCACATTTGTATGTCCCACGGAGATCATTGCATTTAGTGACAGAATTAAAGAATTCCATGAAGTTAACACTGAAGTTGTGGCAGTTTCTACAGATTCACATTTCAGCCATCTAGGTTGGATCAATACTCCTCGTAAGGTGAGTAAACTGCATGTAAATGACATTGCCACATTATACTACACAGAATTGAGTTTTGTATTAATAATATTGTAAGTTTAAAGATTGTGGCTCTAATGAGTGCAGCTTCTTGTATTAACAGTTTGTTAAATAAAGGGTCTTTCAACAAGTGTGTCCTATCTCTAACATGTGATAGCTGCCGTTGTTATTGAGTTACAGCAGTCATTTTTTTCATGTGGTTACAGTTGTTATTGACAAATAGTATGGAATGTTAAAGCATTCAGCAACATGTAGAAATTGTGAAAATTTATTATCAAAATGGATCATCTGTTCGTTAAACCTTCTGTGTATTGCATGAAGTTTACGGTATGCATAATCGTCCCTGTGAGAGAACGATTTGGCGTTTGATCGATAAATTTGAAAGAAGTGGTTTTGTCAGCAATCAAAGAATGCCTGTACATAATCGATGTAAGCGCTCCAATGAAAACATAGGTGCCGTTCATGAGAGTGTGCGCGAGAACGGAAACAAATCAGTTGCTCGTTGAGTGCAACAATTGGGGCTTTCGCCGACCACAACTTGGCGAATTTTGCATTTGAACTTGAAGTTTCACGCTTACAAAACTCAAGAACTAAAGCCCAATGACCTTAGGTTGCGCCATGTATTCGCTGACTGAGCTATGGAGCAATTGGAAGCTGACCGGGATTTTTGTCGAAAAATCATCTTCAGCGACAAAGCCCACTTTTGGATGGGTGGTTGTGTTTTGCCGCTATTGGAGCAATCATAATCTAATGCAGATTCCAGAACAACCACTTCATCCCCAAGAGGTTACTGTGTGGTGTGGATTTTGGTATGGTGGAATCATTGGTCCATATTTTTTCCAAGATGAAGATGGAGAAGCTCTGTCAATGGAGAAAAATACCGGGCTCTTATAAGGGACTATTTTTGGCCTCAATTGGATGTATGGATCTCAGAAACATCTGGTTCCAGCAAGATGGTGCCATGTCATACTGCTCTCGGAATAATCGATCTTTTGAAGAAGTTCAGAGGTTTCATCATTTCCCATGGTGGTGATGTTGTTAACTGGCCCCCGAGGTCATGTGATTTAACGCCGTTGGATTACTTCTTGTGGGGTTATGTTAAATCTTGAGTTTATGTCAACAAGCCAGAAACAGTAAATGATCTTATGAATAACATCACGCGTGTTATTCGTGTAGTTGGACCTAATTTATGTTGTTCTGTCATTGAAAATTGGGTCAACCGTATATGCGCAACCCAACGAAGTCGCGGCGGTCACTTAACTGATGTTCTCTGCCACACATAATGACATTAATTATGCTCCAAAATAAAAAAAGAAATAAACCTCTATCATTTATAGAACGTGTTTTATTTAAGTTTAAAGATAGGACACTCTTGTTGAAAGACCCTATACCAGTTTCATTGGGGAAGTTCAAATTTGACATGTTTTGGAAGATGCACAAACTTAAACCATCGCCCAGAAGCTACATTTGCTGCATGAAATTATTTCACAGTCAGAGGGCAAATCCAGATTACAAAGATGATGTTTTCTATGATGAAAACAAAAGAAAAATGAGAATTAGTGGATTTTTGCTAGAGAGAGGTATGCCAAACATTGCCATTTTTTTGTGTTTCAAGTACAGCTGGTGTATTATATTTAAAAAAGTAGCGTTGCTCCAACCAGCAACAAGTCTTTCTGAATTCTTTTAAGGTATTCATTTCCCTCACAGTTTTCTAAATTTGTTCCTTTCATAGTTGAATTGACATAGCTCCCTTCCCGTAATATACAAGCATAAGTTAGTTGTGATATTTTTGTTTTTTATGTTTTGTCAGACTTAATTGTATATTTTCCCAAAATTTTCTTCATACAACTTTTAATGACCAATATACTTATTGCAAAAAACTGTGTTTTGTCACAGACTGCATTCTGCATGTTACCAAGAAGCACACTATTGAGTAAAAGAGTGTAATACTGCAGTATCTACTGATACTGGAAATATAATTGAATTTTATATTTTTTACATACTGGATATATTAAAATTATACTAGTGTTAATGATTACGTGCTGGAAAAATTGAAGGAAATATCTGCATAACACTGATTTATTTCAGAGTGAATCTTTATGTGATTAGTTTGGGATGGGTTCTTTTTTTTCTTTTTGTTATTATTCTTGTATGATGCTTTTGCGGTGAGCATTGTAGAGACTCTTTTCTTATATCTCAGAGTCTTGTTAACAGGTAGATCTCTGGGAGTCTGCTACTGCTAAGATATAGTTGAAATAATAAATTTCAGCTTTTGCAATAGAAACTTGTTGAATTTATATATTTGCTGGTTTACAAACTCATTCCCTCACACTTCCATACGTATATACTGCACATACTCACAAATAAAACAAAACTTTTACATCAGCCATTAATGGCTGCACCAGCCACCTACTATGGCTTGGCGTCACTCTCCTACACTCTCACACAGACAACTGCTAACAAAGCTTGGCTTCACTTTACACACTTAGCGTCTTTTTTTGTTTGTTTTGGGCTTACCACCCTCTGGGCAGTAGTTGCTCTGTTTGCCTAAATTTTCCATAGGTTTCTATAGTAACCTCCCTTCCACTCACATATTTGCTTTCTTAGAGTCAACAATGATCACTTCCATGGCCTTATATAACTCCTTTTAACTATGTTTTTATTATTTAATTTAATCTTTTCCTTTCCTATATTCTTTTCCTTTCATGTTCCAGATTTACAGTAATTAATTTAATTCTCCCCATTACAATTTTAGGTTTTGTTGTTATGAAATTAATTCCACAACATACATATTCCAACAATAATATCAATCACATGAAATTAAAATAAACATTACAACAATAACAATAAATATGAGCACATTTTAAGATTCCAATTAATATATAAATATTTGCATGCTCATAAGTAAGCCTGTGAGGTTATGTAGCTTTGAATTCCACTTCAAGTTTTTTGAAAACTTGTTATTCAAATAAGTATTTTTTGAATGCTGTTTTGTATGATATTTTCTTATCTTAATTTATCAAGTTTCAATTTTTATCTTATGTACATTGACTGAAACATTCGGATAATCTTTTTCACCTAATTTTTTTAGAGGCCATAAACATTTCCAGAATTTTGAAGATTGCTGTGGGGCGGTTTAAGATTATAAATACAAAATCTGCTGATATTTCATTCCCATTTCTGTGAATATCAGTGAATTTTTGGTTCATTATTATGAATAGCATGGGATGGGAATTTTATGAAATTACGGCTCTAAGGGGTATAGGGTGAGAATTCAGTATAAAAGTATTCTAGATCACAGAGAGTACAAGAGTAAATTTAATTAATTTGTCATTCGAGATTTAAAAAAGCTTCGGGCAATATTTGGTATGGCAGCTAATAATAAACACAGCTTCATATTATGGCTGCGGAAACAAAACAGTAAAGATGTTAAGCTAGGTACGTGATGCAGTAATTTGTATCACAAATTATTTAAATGTAAAGAGTGATTATAGTATGAATATGCATTATTATGTGACATTGATTTGAGATGTTTGTTGATTGTAATTATTGTTGGGAAGTAAGTTTATACTGCCTTACTGAAACTAACAATAATAGCGTGCAATAATGCAGCGAGGGGGTGAGCTGTTTATCATTATTGGAAACGAGGAAGTTACGTAATGTTGGCGCGTTTTCCTTTAGAATCTTCTGGAACATTTCCCTAGAGCATATGTATTCATAATTTTCATTGGATATAAAAATAGACGGTAATGTTGGCGCGTTTTATTAGCCAATAGCAGCTCAGTTATAATCTTTAGGAATATCGGGGTGTATGAGTATAAAAGAGCTAGGTTAGAGATAGACCCCGTCAGTTCATCAAAAATCTTTGTACACTACACGTCGCCTTCAGTCCGGCAGTTCATCGAAAATCTTTGTACACTACATGTCTTCACGTCAGTTCGTCAAAAATATTTGTATGATACACGTCGCCTTCAGTCCAGCAGAAATATTACACGTCGGCTATCGATTCGCAAGTTACGTGTATAAGAGTTATGAAAAATCTCAAGTATGGTAAAGTTAATTATACAAAAGGTTGAAGTACGTGAATTAAAAGTGATCAGTAAGAAGTTGTTATAACAGTTTCAGTTTGGTGAGTGTCTAGATCAATGTGTAAATGTGATAGTGAAAGTGTTCGACAATAAAAGTATAAAAGAAATTCTTTCATCAGTGTTATCTTTGGATAAAAGATTCCTTTCCGTTTACACAACCTGTATAAAGAGAAGTGCTCGACCCAAAAGGATAATAGCTAGCCGGAGGACAGTGAACAAAAAAATTAATAAAATAACAGTAGCATTCTTTCAAACAAAAACTAATACTACCGCAAATTGCTAACACCAGATGGAGCTACAAACCTAACAAAGAATCACGTCACAAAATGGCTTCACCACGCGGAGTAAACACACAAATACACAAATAACATTATAAATTTACCATCGCAAATTGGCTCCCAAATGTGGGGCTCAATAAATAAATAATATTACAAGTAAAACCACTTCAAACGTGCATTTGAACTGCATTTTTACTGCAATATTACTCGATGTAGTACTGAAATTTTGTCAAAAGTTGTATTGGAAATATACTGGAATTTTAAATCTTCAAGGCAATAGACATCCTGTACTAGGAAAAT
Source organism: Deroplatys truncata (assembly GCA_030765065.1). Lineage (NCBI taxonomy): Eukaryota > Metazoa > Arthropoda > Insecta > Mantodea > Mantidae > Deroplatys > Deroplatys truncata. The sequence goes on from CM060979.1 coordinate 166,250,793, forward strand.
TACATTTGTCGAAATGTGGTTTGCATCCTATGTATTCATACTTATTGCAGAAATTTATATGTACATTAATAAAACATAAAAATAAAGATATTGACAGTGAGGTAAAGGCAAATTAAGTATAACAATAACTATAGGTGACAAATCTTCACTTATCTTGTACAATAATTCAATAGCAGGACATGTTTCAAAATCTCTTGATTTCATCATCAGCTTGGTTTTTTCTCTTGTTTATTTATGTTGTTGCAGTTACTGCTGCTAGGTGATGGATTGTTAGCTACGTTAATGCCTGTATTGGATATAAAACAAATTTGTTAACAGAATTAATCGGCAGAATTTCAAAATTCATTATACGATCTTTATTCTTTAAAATAAATATTTTCTCCCATGCCATTAAATCTATGGGACCATTTAAATGTTTTTTTAATAATTTAACTTCGAGATTTATTTCATGATTAAATGGCCAAAAATGCTCTGCTACAGCTGATTTATCAGTTTGTTTGTATTTAATATTTCTAAAATGTTCATTTACTCTGGTTTCCAAATGATGTTTAGTTTTTCCAATATAAATCTGGTCACAATCCAAATATCTTAATTGATAAATGCCAGAATTTGTATTTTATGAAGTGTTATCTGTTTTAGAGAAAAAAGATTTATTTTGAGGGACTAAAATGATACTATGTTCTTTAAAAATTTTTGTGAATGTGCAAAACAAACCAGCTTTTGTATGCCAAATGAACATGTGGTGATCCCATTTGTAAGCTCCATGGTGTAGGAGTACCATGCTAGCCTCTGGTTCCCAAGGTCACTGGTTCAAACCTGGCAGAGGGGATGGATTTTTTTTTTTTGGCATAAAAAATCCTTAGTATGGCTTCCTTCAGAAGAGAAATAAAGCTGGTGGTCCCATGTCATAGATTTATGGCACGTAAAAGAACCTCAAGCCTGATAAAGAGACCTCTGAGCAATATTTCCGGTCTTTTATGCCCAATATAGGATGGGACACTAAGAGCTATAGTAGTTAGAGAGCTTCCATAAATAAATAAAAAAAAAACTTGTAAGCTTCGATGATGCCAATGAAACAAATAAGTTATAATAACCAAGATGGTTAACACTACATCCATAATGCTTTGAAACTGCTTGTAACCTGCTCTACCTGTAACAATCAGATTATGAAAACAAATATAAGGTGAACACACCCTGACTAGTAGATGGAAACAGTGTTGCATAATTGGCATATTGCAACAGACCATGAAGAAGAGCTACTGTTGAAAAATTTATATTTTTGAATGAATTTATAATTTGCAATAAATCCTAAAAAAGGTGATAATTTGTTCGAATATTCTGTATATTTTAACATTATATTGAAATCACAAAATAAATCTGCATGTTACATCAAATTAAAAACTGCATTAATCAAATGAAATAAAAGCAGGACTTCAAAATTCTGTCGCTATATGGGAGTTAACATTATAAAGGGAATTGTTATAATGGGGATTTACTGTAGTGTGTTTACTTCATAATATCAACTACAACTACTTCCTAATATTTATTTCATACTATCAACAACATTTTCATTTATGTAAAACATTGTCTTTGTTTCACGTTTTATGTGATAATCCGACCTTTTTTGTGTTCTGACCATGCTCCCAGTCCCATTAGGGTTGGACTAGCACGATTCTACTGTATTGTTAAATGAGAAAACATAAAAGTAAATTTTCTTATGGAACTAAAACTGTTTTATTAGATTATTTCTCAAACTAATTATAAAAAAGGAATAATTGAAACAAATACATAAGTAATAACATAATACATGTTTAGAGTACTTTGGTTCTGGTAAATTACATATAAATGAGATTTAACTGTATTAGTACCCCAAAGCTTACTATAACTTGTTGAAAGTCTGAAAATATGTTTTTGTTTGCTTGAATCGGGTTCGCTCATGTAAGACTTGTAGAGAAATGATTTTGATGAGTGCCTTACAAGCAACTCACAGATGGTTACAAAATGTGTTCTACACTAGATATTCGCATATGTATACACACCATACCCCCTTTATGCATTTTTTAGCTCTTTGTTTTGACATTAAAACTGAGGCTAAATTGAAACAGAAGGAAGAATTATCCTTTATTGCATGAATTACTTTGCTACATATGTCACTCTTCCTCTAATTCCTAAACTAGTATTTTCCTTTCAGATGCACCTTAATGAAAGCAATTTGAATAGCTATGATCATTAAGATAAAATGAAATAGGCTGGCCATCCATTTCAAGTGTTAAGAGTTCTAATCTCAGTGACTGCAAATGTGCCTGTAGTAAAGGATGGGGAGGGCCCACATAAAATAACTGGTGTGATGGCAAACTTGAATGATGACAGGGTTACATTTGACTGCAGTTGCATGAATAATACTTTTATAATATAAAATAGCTAATAACTACAAATACCCATATTTTATTGTTAAATGTTGGTATGAGGGTGTTTAAAATATAAATGGTAATTTTTTTTATGCATTTATTGATTAATCATACACACAAGTGACACCTTCAGTTTTTCACTACATAGTCTCCTTCATTCTCTGCACATTTTTGCCAATGATTTGGAAGCTTGAACATTATTTGTTCAAAAAAAGTGTAAATTGCCCGCATTTGCGACACTTTTGCCCGCATTAGCGACTGAAGTGGTCTTACGCTTGCTCTAACGTAATGCTGCCAACATATGAATAATGCCACCAAAGCCCGTAAGATACTCAGCCTCAAGGCGTAGCCGAGAGATTGAGGGCCCTCAGCCTCAAAGCCTAGCCAAGGGATCTGCGCGTCTAAAACTTGAATGATTCACATTCGCAGAAACAACAGCACATCACATATTTAGTGCATTTCACTTTTTATTTAGGTTGGCAGTACCCACTTTGCATGTGATTTATCGGAAAAATGGCTACATTTGTTGTGTTCCTCACGCGATTTGCCTATATAAGTAAAACACCTAAAACAGGTGGGCACCAGATATAGGAGAGACCACATCATGTTCTAAACTCACTCCTAAGGTAATTTATTTAATTATTTCTCACTTCCTTATACCTAATGTAGGTGGGCAAAAGTATGACAATTTTGCCGAAGTTTGAAGGTGTGTTGTCAACCAGTTGCGCACATGCTCCTTGACATCTTCATTTTTTTCAAATTGCTGCCCTCCAAGGATTCTTTCATGGACACAACAAAGAATAATTATGGGGGAGAAATCTGGACTGTAAGGAGAGTGGTTGAGGGTTTTCCAATGCATGTCCTCAATGTGTTCCTTGTCAAATTCATGGAGCGAGACTTAGCACTGTCATGCAAAAGGATGACATCTGTGATGGGCATATGCCATCTTTTGTTTCGGTAGGTGGCTTTTGCTGGCTTTAACAACTGGCAATAGTAAACCGCATTCACCATACATCAATTAAGAAAATCAATGAGTAAAATTCCTCTGCAGTCAAAAAACACCATTGCAAGAACCTTTCTGGCTGAGAGGTGGATTTTGGCCTTCACTGGGCAGGCTTCACCCTTTCTTCGCCACTCCTTACTCGTCATTTTGGATTCTGGAGGTAATGATGGACCCGTGTGACGATGCGCCTCAAAAAATCCTCCCCTTCTTGCCAGAATCGATTTAGAAGACTCACAGATCTGCAACCTGACCTGTTTTTGCTGTTCAGTTAATAACTTTGGAACTCGAGTACTAATTTTTCTAAAGCCAAGATGTTCACTGATAATGTTATGACTCCCAATGCTGGTACTTACTTCTGATGCGATTTCTTCAATGGTGCACCGGCAATCACCTTTGATAAGTTCTTGAATGGCACTGATGTTGTCAACTGTGAGACTTGATCTTGGGCATAGAGCATGACTTTCATTTGCTAATTTCTTGGCCACCCATAAATTCTCTGGTCCAAGTAAACTCACGATTCTGGAACAGTGTAGTATCCTCAAACTGTGCCTTCAAATGAGTTAAAATCTCAGACGGTTTAATCCCTCTATTGGTTAAAAGGAAGGAAGCTCTTGTTCACTCATGACTGTACTGATGCCAGAACAGAGCGAAGCAGCTAACCAAGCTGGTTCTCCCTCCCTAACATATTGACCTTCAATCACTCCACCATCCCACTCAGAACTGCTTGCTCAGTATACTGGCTCAATTACCATTTAAGTTTGAATCACCCTTGTATAACATGAAAATAGCAAATAACTCTTTTAAAATATTCTAAACCCTTGACATACATATTTGTTTCCAATGTGCAACAGTATGTAATAAAGGGTTAAGGCAGAAGATGAATATTTGATACAGCTTAAAAGTATGTGTGAAATTTATGTCAAAGTGATTTTTTTCTTATCATAAATGTGTACTCTGAAGTAGTTATTCACACAGTCACCTGGAAGAGTGAGGAAGAATGACAAAAGACCACAGATTGTGGCAAGAATTCATTATTAGAGTTTCCAACTCTGCAAAGAGAAGGTTTTGAGCATTAGCAAGTCGTATATGATTTGCATCAATTGGCTGTAAAAGAATTGTTTCCCTCCTGAAAACCCAAGAGCAAAAATAAATTTATTTTAAATAGCAGCACAGCCAAGGTGAAGGTAACTGTGGTGACTCATGTTAATGCGATGACCCAGGAAAGGTCATCAACACAAAGAAAGCATACATATTGCACAGGAACATCCAGAGGTACAATATGATTTTCCAGGCATGACAATTTGAAACTAGAATGTCATCATAAAGTGTGTGAGTATTCCTTGAGAGGGACATAAGAATGAATGCTTTACTAAGCCAGCAAATAATATTAACAGTTCCCAACATTGACAATTAATAGTGAATGGTTTTTCTGGGTGAAATGTGTGTATGTTAATTGTTCTTCCACACAAGCCATTGTAGGCTAAAGTTGTAAAGGTAGGACCAGGCTGAAAAATTCTGTACCATGGCCATGCTATTTACTATAGTCCATCGAGCCAAAAGGGGGATGTTACAACTTTGTCCATGGGGAAGAAAAGAAAAGATTTCTTGGCTATTTCATGTTTGTACCAGGTTATTGCAACCAGGCCTCAACACTGCAGCTAGAAATGCTAAGATCATGGACCCCATTTTCAGTGAAGATATTTTGTAGTTTTGTGGTATCAATTCTAAAAATTTCTGGGCCATCAGCAGATCCACTAATACACCTTTGTACTATCCATTTTTTTGTACCATTTTTTGTCATTTCTTACATGCAACTGTAGCAATAGCTGACACTTTGCAAGAATCAATCCTTATGCTAAAACTAGCTGCAGCAGATGAAATTCAAGGTTGTCTGAGTTTAATTTAAGCACCGTTGTATATTTTCAGCAAAATTCTAGATCTTAAGCAGCGTTCTTTCATCATGCTAATCTGCCTTTTCCACATCCTGAGCTTGACAAATATGTCCTTTTTAACACGATAAAGCTTAATTGCAGGCTCGTTCTCAGTTGCAGCCTGAGAACTATTTTAAATACCATATGCATTCAATTTCATTGTATTACCTTGTTGTATCTACATGCTATATTTGCAATGTAATTATTCACTAAATAAAGGTGTTTAATAAAGTGTTAAGAACGAGATTGTGGGCCATCTTGGGGGAAAAAAAAAGAATAGCATTCCAATTAATATAAGTAAAAAAAATGTATATAGTGGAATAAAAATAAATCAGCGAAAACCAGTAATTAATAGAGGGTTATGACAAGGTTGCTGAATGTCATCCACACTCTTTAACATTTATATAGACGATATGATAAGACTATGGAAAGAACAAGCAAAGGGAGGAATAAGTTTTGGAATATCGACAGTGTGGACATTGGTGTTTGCAGATGATGAAGTCTTATTAGTAGAAAGTTAGGAAGAAATACTAAAGATGATATTTACATTAAACATTTTAATAAAATAATACAATATGGAAATCTCAACTGCAAAAACGAAAGTATTCGCATTTAAGGGTCTATATGAAGCTGTATAAAACAATGGCAATACCTCTTATTACCTACGGCTCAGAAATATGCACCATGAACACCAAACATAAAACTAAAATGCAATCAGCAGAAAGGGAGTTCCTTAGATCAATAGCAGAATATAAAAAAATTGACCAAAAATGAAATAAGACAGCAGCACACTATAACACCAAAATACAGAGGAAACTGAAAACAACATGTAGAAAGAATGCCAACGAGTAGAATACCTAAACCTGCCTTAAATTATGACGCCAAGAAAGACCCAAGAAGAGATGGTTAGAACAGGAATTTGGAGCTGGAACAAGTTGAGATAGCCTATACCATGCAGTAAAAGAAGAATAAGAAGATTAAATAAAGGTATAAAATGTGGTCGCAAACTGAAAACTCATTTGGAACATTTTCAGTGTATGATGAATAATAGCACCGCATGACTGCTAGCTGCACAGATTACACAACCGTGATAAGTTTAATATGTTATTTTAGAGTGAAATCATCTGTTTCACTATTATTAATCTTAGTAGCCTATAGTGAAATGGTTTGAATGGTTGCCATCATGGTAATGTTAAAGGTACATGAAAATTGTCTTAATTGTCTATTGATAATGAAAGTTTCTTTTTTACTTTCTCTACTATCCAAAATTACCATTTACATGGAAAATTGTTTTGAAAGTTTTGATTTTCTTAAAAATAGCTCTAATGATTTTGACTAAAATACCATTTATGTAAGATATTTACATGACAGTTATGACATGTATATCTTAAATTTTCTTGGAATAGCTTATGAAGCCTCTTCATTTGGAAGGATTTTTGTATAATTGTATATAAACAGTATAAATAACTGTAAACATTAAGTCATAGACAAATATGTAGTGCACAAAAAATGTTGTGTTTTAACCCTCCCTGTTTGGCCGGTGAGATTCGGGGGATACCTCATTCCACCAAGTGATGATTGGACCCATTTCTGAGGTGGAGGCACCCAGTGGGCAGAATCTGTTGCCTCTGATGAAAGCATGATGATGAGGATGTTGGTGGAATGAGAGGACCTACAGCTTTTACTGTGGACTCTGAACCACATTGAGCCTTGGGGATACTTTGCATGAGTAAATCTGAGGTGAAGGCACGGATAAAACCACCACACCAAAGCTGGGAATCAAACCCAAGATCCTCAGTACAAGAGCTGGAAAGGAAACCACTACACTACCCTGGTGCCCTTCACAAAAAAATGTAGATCTCATTAATACTGAATTTCAAAGTTTTTTCTGTGGCATTTGATATTTGCAAGATATCTATTGTTATTGGTTTTAATTTTCAAGATTTTATTATTTTAAGTGCTGTCGCTATTCAGTTGTTTCTCATGATGTCATAGAAAGTCTAAGGGCAAGTATAGCACCTGGGTTTCAAACATCTGACTATTGATTCAGTTTCCTATCCCTCTTGTATCTTCAACAAAATGGTAATAAAACCGTTTTTGCAAAGGTTTATCTTGATTAACACGAAGTAGGTAGAAAAATAAGCTTTCATAAGAATAGTTTGTAAAAATGAATGAAAGTAGGTAGAGCAAGTAATGTGAATGTAGCATCAGATTTACTTTGGATTAAGAAATCCTGTTGCATACAGTTTTCGCTCATATATTTTAAAAAGAATGTCTTTAGAGCAGATGAGAGTAAATAACTGTATATTCTTTTTCAGGCTGGAGGGTTGGGAGAAATAAGGTATCCTTTGTTATCAGACTTTACAAAGAAGATAGCACGTGATTATGACATCCTTATTGAAGATGCTGGAATTGCTCTGCGTGGACTTTTCATAATTGATCCTAAGGTAAAGAAATAAAAATAGAAGAATTTACACCGTAGGGTGATGAGTTTTTCTGTTTATCATGCATACCTTTGGCAATAACTATTGAAAAGCTTAAAAAAGAATGGTTAATTGTATTTTTTAAAAAATATTGTAAACTACATGGAGCGAAGGCCTTGAGAATCAAGATCTACTGTATGACCACTGCATCCCCTGACTCTGTCTTCAGGGTTTATGAATAAAGTGCAGTATTGAGGCATGTGGTCATCATGCATAGTCCCCCCCTCAGTGCCAATTTCAAAATTAGCTCCTTGTTTGGTCCCATATCCTGTTGCAATACAGGAATCTTGTACTAGTTGGCCATGATATGATTGCATTCAGTGGGAAGAAGAACTAAACAGTTATGGAACAAGTGGGCAGGGTATTGGAAGGGCTGTCAGGTGAAGAAAACATCTGCAGTTGAGAGTTGCATTTACTAGTGTGGCAAGGCCTGAAAATGTAGTACTGTTTTCATTGTGCAACTGTACATACCCCTATTGGCCTGCTCCTCACTCCCCTTGACGTTAGGCATGATGACATTAGGCATGTCAACAAAAACAATGGTGCCCTCCTCCATGTGTACTCATATTGTGGTCAATTAGTAGTAACATTTTGTAACAGACTTACTAATTGGGTTCTTTTTGAGGTCTGCTTTATATCTGCAGAGCAGTGGTAACAGGTGAGATTCTTTAATGTAGAATTGAAGTACAATTGTTTATTTTCCCAACATAATTTTGTATTTATTCAGTCAAATTCCATTTTAACATTTTTAATTTTCAATTTTCCAATTTCTTGTTAATTTAATAAATCCACATACGAGGGTGGTCTGAAAAGTTTCCGACCTCAACATGAAGGTGGCAGCACTCGTAAATAAAAGCTAGTGACTTTTGTTGTTCATCTATTGACAGTTACTCACCAAAGTTTCAGCCATTTTGGACGCTCAGTTGTTATGTAGCAGTCGTTTGAGTGAGGTGATGTGAGTGTTTTTATGAAAATGGACAAAATCGAGTATCGAGCTGTCATTAAATATTTGTTTTTGAAAGGCAATATGCCTATGCAAATCAAAGATGAGTTGGATTCTGTGTATGGCGACTCTGCACCATCATTTACCACAGTGAAATTTTGGGCAGCTGAATTTAAACGCAGCCGTAAGAGCTTGGGAGACGATGAACGATCTTGACGTCCAAAAATTGCAACTACCGACGAAAACATTGCCAAAGTTCACCAAATGGTGCTAGACGACTGGCAAATTAAAGTGAGAGAGATAGCAGAGGCTATGAACATGTCAAAAGAACAAGCTTGTCACATATTGTCACAACTAAAGTTGGTCACAGGGGGGAACAACTGGGAATCAGATAATAGAGAACTCAGAGCTTGGCTTAGCGAAACTAATATATTCTGCAATAGATGTAAATATGGAGTTGGCTAGTGTTTGGTTTACAATGATGGGGGCTTCCTAACTTGAATGATCAACTGGAACATAATATTTAGTTTAGTAGAGGGGTTTAAGAATTTAAGTGCTCACCTGAAAGTTATGTCGAATTGTGCCATGGCAAGGCAGCGGGCATGGTCCGATTGAATCCTGCGGAGGCCTGCAGGATCTGGGTGCAGCGCAGCCCAAGGGGCTAGGCCCTGAGCGTCGTGAGCAGCAGAACAAACGAACTGACAAGACAAGACAACAATAAGACAACCTGGAGCGGTCGTCACTCACTTGCTTATATAGCATCTTGAGCTCCTATCGGGGTGTCGGTATTGACAGGGTGGACATTACCAAATATGGTGTGGAATCGCCTTGAAGTTGCACAATGCAAGGTCACCTTTCTGCAGGATTGTTCCAGAAGCTTCTATCAGGAAGCTGACGTGTCGGTAAAGTCCACAGGGACTTTCATGAGAAATGGCACTCCTTAAAACATCCTGTTAGTTACACAACTTAGCAAAACTGCTGCATTTTACAATATAAAGAGATTTCCAAGCTAAATTCAAGTATCATAAAATGATTAATAAAATAATCCCAACAATAAAATAAGTTAAAATAAGCTCTTGCCATTGCTCATGTGACATACTTCCCACTCTACTTTTTCAAGAAAAAAAGGGGTTTTGAAAAGCCAACACCATCTCCGTACACGTCAATAGTATTGGGATTAAGATACAGAGATACGGAATCGAACCATATCGTTGGCGCGTCTAATTATATACGTCAGTTAATGGTTTACAAATCGAGAGGTCTGGAATCAAAGTCTACCATTCCCTAACAAAATACCAATTTGGGGAACAGAGGCGTCTCCACCATATATGTCATAAGGAATCAAAATAGAGGTACAGGATTGAAACTATACTTCACAAAAAAAAAAAAAAAAAAGTAGTTTAGAGAAGTCCACAATATATATCTTATAAAGAATCAAAATAGAGGTACGGGATCAAACCAAATCCCTAGCATTAAAAAGATGTAGGGACTGCCGCCTCCAACATATATGTCACAGCCTCCCTGGATGTGACTTGGGGGGATAGTAAAAGGAGGTAGAGCAGGGTCATGAAATGTATCAACAGCAAATAATTATCTCTTCATGTTATGTTTTACTGATTAGCCAAATGTGTATGAGGTGCTTGGTGTAGAAGTCTTCTTTAAGTTTAGAATAAAAGAGATATCTTATAATATTCCTCTTAAGGAGATGGCACGATATCATCTTAGAGGAGCTGGGTCCTGCAGCAAGCGGACCGAAAAGTTACCGATGTCTTTTGACGAGCAACCAACGATAAAGCGACCGGGGGGAGCTCGCTTATATCTGTTCTAGTTTCCTACCGGGGTCTCCGAATTATGAAAAAACTCATCACCCTACGGTGTAAGCATTTACCATATATGGTGCGCCACCACCCAGGATTTACGTGGATTGGCTTTTCCTAGAGACGCGTGACATCTTGGAATTAGCATAATGCAACATTATGAAACATTATTCTATGAATTTCTATCCGGGACGTGATGTCACGGTAAAGTCCACTGGGGCTATCATAGGATGGGATAAGCCACTTATATCCTGTCATGTACACAGCTCAACAAAGTTTCAGACAAGTCAGAAATGTATGAAATATAATTCTGTATAATATTAGAAAATTGTGACATGTTCAAAAAGCAATATAAATTAATATATAATAATAAGTTCAATAATCAGAAGCTCCTCGCATACGTATTGTGACAATATTAAATCAACATTTAGACATGAGAAAGCTGTCCGCGCGTTGGGTGCCGTGTTTGCTCACGTTCGACCAAAAACGTGTTCGAGTGAACATTTCCAATGCTCTGTTGGCGCAGTTTAGGTGCAATAAATGCGAGTTTTGGCGTTGATTAATTACTGTAGATGAAACTTGGATACACCATTATACGCCCAAAACAAAAATACAGTCCAATCAGTGGACTGCAAAGGGGGAACTGGCTCCAAAAAAAGCAAAAACTGTTTTTTCGGCTGGGAAAGTGATGGCGACTGTTTTTTGGGATAGTCATGGAGTTATTTTAATTGATTATCTTCAAAAAGGAAAAACCATTACAGGAGCATACTACGCATCATTACTTGACAAGCTGAAGGCAGAACTTGTGGAAAAATGGCCACATTTGCAGAAAAAGAAAATCCTGTTTCACCAAGACAACGCACTGTCTCACACCTCAGCGGTTGCAATGGCAAAAATCCACGAATTACAGTTTGAACTGCTTGACCATCCGCCTTACTCACCAGATCTAGCCCCAAGCGAATTCTTTTTGTTCCCTCATCTGAAAATTGCGCTGAAGGACAGAGATTTTCGTCAAATGAAGAGGCAATCAGCTTCGTGAACAATTATTTTGCAGAGAAAAATGCAGAGTACTATTTGGACGGGTTACAGAGATGGGAGCATCGCTGGGAGAAGTGTGTAGAGTTACAAGGAGAGTATGTTGAAATATAAAAAAAAATTCTGAAAAAATGTCTTGTATCTTTATTAGGTCGGAAACTTTTCAGACCACCCTCGTATATATTCAGAGCATGTTACTATTGTACAAAGATATATGTAATTTTGATTATTAATCCATAAGGTAAGTATGCACTAATTAAGTGCTCAAGGAAGATTTGATATGCACTATGTGAGTACTGAATAAGAGCTTCATGTACTCTGGATGCGAGCTGAATGAGAACTGATTAGTAACTACATAGAAGAAAATGTTCTTTATTTCTCCTTGACAATATCGTATTTGCTTTCTTTAGTTTTCTCTGTAGAAATAAACAGTTTTCTTTATTGCATGGCCATATGAAGTTATGTATGTAAATTTTCCTTATTTATACATTTTATTATATTTGGCCGTGATAACCTTCACATTGCTATTTTATTAATAAATAATTTTATTAATAAATACGCATAAATGAACACGTTCACAATCAAACCAATAAATTCAATAATCATAATGATAACATCAAAGATTTTCAATAAATATTTCTGCCACAATTTTATGCAATGTTGGTAAATAGACTTCATTATTATTTGAAGAAAAATATCGCAAATGCAGAATAAATTGAGAAAATTAAATATTTATTAATTAATGATAAAAACTAGGGACTGGTTACAGTGAAGCAATTTCCAAATGTTAATTGAGAGTGGGTTGCAATTAACACTCACACTTCACTTATTCTACCTGCTTACCTGTCCACTCTTAAAACCTAACTTGTTTTAACACATGACGTCATTAACTAAGCCCATGCTATGCAGTAAACCAAAGCACACCATAACATCTAGTAGCTTAAATATGCACCATTATCTAGAGTTTTAAAGAAGTAAGCTAATTAAATGTAGTTCAAAACTTTTTATTAGCATGAAATAGTAAATTGAATAGTAAAATTAAAAAAAAAGTTATAGCTTCTGTTTAATTCTGTTTGGTATCATTCACCTCTCTTCTGCATGCATACAATAATGATGAGCAGTTTGCTCCTTACAGCTGCTGCAATTGAGGCTAACGTGGAGGGATACAGAATGTTTTGTTTACATCAAGTCTGATTCTAAGGTTGAATCGACTGTAAGAACAGGTTATTGGTGGCTGTTACCAGCATCATGAGCTGTCTATCACTGCTGGTGCTTGGTGAGTAGACTGGAACCTCAGGTTCCTATGTTGTGATCCCATTGAGTAGAAGAATGTGATGAAATAGTAAAAACTGCAATACACAATGGTTTCAGCAGAGAATTAGTGGACAGGAAAGTACAGAAGTTCAAAGTACAACAATACCTAAAAGAAGTCACCACTCTCATCAGGAAAAAGCAAAACAATACACAAAAGTATTACATATAACACATTAGCCACTCAAAATACTTTCAGAAAGTATTTCAAGAATGCAATATGCAGTTAACATCAAAAAACAATGATTTGTTCTCAGGAAATCAACCAGGAACTTGTTGGGCTACTCTCCAAGCTTTTGATGACCCACTCTGTCACCATCAGTCCCATTGTTGTTGCCATTGGCTCACAAGTTTATTTTGTGACTAAACACTTGACTGAATTCATACAACCCTGATTGGTTCTTGCAGTCATCATGTTAAAAATTCTCCAAGTGTACAAAGGTTCTTCAATAGATTAAAATAAGTCTGTCAAATATTTTGGTCAGTTTCGATGTGGAGTCCCTTTTCACCAAATTACCTCTCAAGGAAACTTTAGAATTTCTTAGTCCACACTTATGAAAACATTATCTGCTTATTCTATCACACCCTAATTTCAACCTATTTTGTGTTCAACATTTGTTACTACCAACAAACAAATGGCATCGCCATGGATTCTCCAGTCACCAGCCATTGCCAACTTTTATATGTGAGAGTTTGAACACTTGGCACTTAAATCTGCTATGTAGAGATACCTTCATTGTTAGTCACATGGAAGAGATACTCTGACAGCCCTTCAGAGCTATTTGAACAACATCCATCCAAACGCCAAACTCACTGTGGAGTTTGAACAGAATAACTGTTTACCCTTCCTGGATTTACTTATCCATAAAAAGGATGGTGGCCACTTCGGCCACAGAGTTTACAAGAAACTCACTTACACTCTGACCTGTACTATACCTATACCCATACCACTGACCCAACAATAGAACTTGCCACCATCTTGCACAGAATCACACAATCCTTTCTACACTGGTACACCGAGCAGTTGCAGTTTCTGATATACATAATCTTCAAGAAGAAATCCGGCACTTGCGCACAGTCTTTAGGCTGTAAATGTAGCAAAGTGGAAGGGAAAAAAGATACTGCTAGTACAACCATTATTCCAGTTTGTCAACCCTCATCTCACAAAATTGCAAGAGTACTGTTCAAACATAGCATCAGAGCAGTCTTCAAGCCCTCTGCCAAAATCAAGTAACTCCTTGGCTCGGTCAAAGACACCTTAGGTCTCTGCGCTGCTGGTGTTTACAAAATTCCTTGTGAGTGTGCTAAACATGCATTGGTCAGACTGGGGGGACCGTTGAAGAGCGGATGAAAGAACATCAATACTGCATTAGGCTGTGCTGTCCGAAAAAGTCTGCGGTAGCCCAACATGCTTATGATACTGGTCACAAAATCAATTTCACATCCATAAAGATCATAGAAAAGTCCATTAAGTGCTACGACAGAGTAATAAAGGAAGCCATATACATCAAAACTAACAAAAATAACTTCAATAATGATAAAGGACTTCAAACAAGCAAGAACTGGCTGCCAGGAATCAATAAGTATTTGTCCCACCTTCCTCAACATTCATTGGCCAGCGCTGAACAATAGCAGCACACGAGACAACAGTCTTCTGGCCTCTAGCCGCGGTGGGGTATAAATTCACCGCCCGAGCAGCTTGCCTCCAGTTTCCCTGATGATGGCAACAAAGTGGGTCATTGAAATCTTGGAGAGTAACCCAACACTGACCTGGTGATTTCCTGAGAACAAATCATTAATAACTAATGCTGAGAAAGCTTCAAGTTTCTGATCAAAAAAAGAACTTCAAGAACCTGATAAAATGAAATAGGATAGATAAAATCCTGGTTGAGAGGAAATCGGGAATATACCACATTGAATATGAGCATGACGAAATGTATTTTGACATGACCAAAAGGAATATAGCCATCTGGATGAAAGAGCACTTCAGGAAGTTAAGAAATAAAGAAATGAATGGATCTGTAGGGTTATTATTTTTGGTAAGAGAAGCATTATATTTAACAGGATGTACAACTATTGAAAGGTGTTCAACACAACAGAGAATTGAAGATATGGAGAAGATATTCCTTAAAAAATTTGAATGAGTTTTGATTTAAACACAGAAGAGAACCCTAACTATAAATTTGTCCTTACACCCATAGAGGACCCTGAGGTTCAAGTCTACTCACCAAACACAAGAAGTTGTAGATAGCTGATGATACTGGCAACAGCCAGCAAAAACATATCCCTAGGTAAGCAAATAGAATAAGTGAAGTGTAAGAGTGTCGATTGCAACTCAGTTCTTAAGTAATATTTTATTGATTGCTTATGTATGTATTTGGAAATATTTCTTCACATATGTTAAACTTTATGGTAAATCTTAGCTCTAGTTGTTACTTGTGTATTATGTTGTATTGCCCTTGCATACTGAAAATGCTGTAAATGTATATTGTCTCACTAATGGTACCCTTTCCACCATAGGGTGTACTTGTCCAGATGACTGTAAATGACTTGCCAGTGGGGCGAAGTGTAGATGAGACATTGAGGCTTGTGAAGGCATTCCAATTTGTTGAGAAGCATGGAGAAGGTAAGAGTGATACAGTTTGTTTTGTTGGAAAACATATTACCTTGTGTGTTGGATAAGGAGGGTGTGGCGTTACAATATGAATAAGATATTTGTATATATGTATCACAGAAATTTTTAAACTGTAATGTACAGGATAGACCATAAGTCGTGATTTGATGTATTTTATATTGAAATAATACATCTGACTCAAATGGAAACTAACTTACTATTTATATGTGATGTTAATTATTCTATTGAAGATTTTTGTTGTTTTTTAATTAGTATCAGCTGAAAAATTGAATGTCATAGTTGGGATTTGAACACGGATCTCCCACTTTCTGTGCGGTTGCTCTTAACCATCGAGTTACCATGAGAGCTTCCAGTAGGGCATTAAATTCCCCAAAACTGACTAAAATTTTTTCCTGGGTAGATGACCAAGTGTCTCACTTCATAGATAACAATCCCTGGCGACTTATAATTATTAAGTACTTTATTCCCAGGAACACACCAACCATTTTTTGATTGAGTACAATACTACTTAGAAAGAAACAAACTTGTAAGGACATTTGTTGAAGGCAATAAAAATAAGCAGTAATGGGTAGAGAAAGTAATGTCAATGTAACACAAGATTATTTTTTTTTATCACTTCTTGGCATTGCAGCCAAATAACGCATAGATTGTAGACCAAGCTTTCAGCCATGGCCTTCTTCAGGAAAACGCCAGCCTCTCGTTATTTATAAAAGCATTGTGGCTAATGACTGCTTCGGAAGATTGGCTAAATGTACATCTTGTTTTCCTCTTCCCACGCGGAATCTTGTCATTGATCCGGCATAAGTTATGGGTAACACTGTTTTCTTGGGGGTCCATGTCAATCTATGTGTTAGTGCATATGGACTATTGTATCTTGAGTGCTAGGTAGTAGGTCTCTGGTGCCTGAAGTGATGACAGTGCGTCTTGACTAAAGAGAACAGTAACCAGAACAGGAACGACAAAGTTGAAATACATGTATTTTAATAGGAGCATGCACAATTGATGGGAAACTTTCCCAGGCACTGGGAAAGAGGAACTGGCCAAGTTTTAACTTCCTTGTTCTCGTTCTGGGGCACGGCATATTACAGCCATATTGTGCATATTAGACTTTTCACTGTAGAGATTACTCTAGGAGCTGTGAGATGAAACAGCCACTAGTGCTCTCTGTAGTTGCAAGCTGGAGACACAAAACTACAAGAAATTTTAGCATATGTGTGTGTCCTAATCTCAATTCCTCACACCTGCAGATCCATTGAGTGTTGGTTCTTCTAATGAAAGGGTCATCTGTAGTTTGTTTATATGCACCTCAAATCTGGCTATTGTCTCAAAAACAATAGCAAAAGCTGGTAGAAATTAACAAAGAACAATCAACAAATTTAATGTACACCATTAAGTAAAGGAATGAAAGCTTGGTACGACTAGGGGAATCAGAAATGTAATGACTCTGCGTTTAGACAATGTTTACTCTATTGAATTCTGATGTTGGCTAACCCACATTATGTTGCCTGAATTGGAAGCAGGTAAAAAAATTCATTGGTTAGTTAAGGGCATAAGGTACTCTGAAATGCTCAAAAATCACATTTTTTGTTTTAGGCACCAATAAAACCTCTGTTATTTCCAGTTTCAGAAAATATATACTTTTTGGGGGTTAAGAGGTTTTTAAGACATTTAAATACCATTTAAATGCTAGTTAGCATTCCTTTAAAGCTGTCATGCAACGCCCCTTTTTAGAACATTTTTGTATCTTTCAACAACGAACGACTATATCATGCCCAGTGAACAGTTCAGCAATTAACAAAAGAGGCCAGAGCAAGAAAAGGCAATCAAAAAAGCTGCAGTAATTCAGGAATGAAGGTGCAGATGATTATGACCCTGGAATGTACTGAAGTGTGTCAGAATTTGAACGTCCAAACTTTAAATTCAGTTTTCTCAAAACAACATTTTTGGATACTTATGTACCTTTTTCTCAGAAAGTATGAAAGGTAGAGAGCTGAAATTTTCAGTACATGTATACAATACATAGTTAAACTTTCTGAACCACAATCATAATTTTATAATGTATATTAGTGATATTAAGAAAGCAACAACATTGCAAATTTTTCACATTTTTACTTTGCAAATAATTTTTTTTCAATTTCTAGTGAACTGATATACATAACTGAATAATTGAGGTTCAGAAGATAGCTGGTTATACTAAGACTAAGCATGCAAAAGTGTGATTCTATATTGCAAGTAGTATCAGAAAAAAAGGTACATGAATTCACATGTTTTAGGAGTAAATTTTATTACTTTTCTGCTGAATGAAATAATTTTTACGGACTCAACTACATAAGCTATCAATGCAAACAACCACTTGAAATAATTGTCATGATTTATAGAGTAATTCATAAAAATTACAGGAAAAACCATTGAGAACTTTAGGAGCAGTGGTAATTTAACACATTTAAGATGTAATTTCCATGTGTTCAGACTACCTTGTCCCCATAAAAACAAATGAAATCCCAATGCACAAAACTGACTTTCCACTTTGTGATTAATATAGTCATTGATATGCATTCCCATTGTGGTTACTGGGTTATTGTAAACCAAAATTTTGTATGCTGCATTGCTTCCTGTTCGTTTCCATTTTGGTTAACGTTCTTGGACTATTGTGAACCAGCCTTAACACACAGACCAGCATAGACCCAAGAAAACAGTGCTGCCCATAACTTATGCAGGACCAATGACAAGATTCCATGTTGCAAAAGGAAAACAAAATGCATGATTGGTTGATCTCCTGAGCCAATCACTAGCCACAATTCTTTTATAGATACTGAAAAGACAACTGGTATTTGACATTACCCTGAGGAAACCCATGGAGTAAGATGGCTTAAAGCTTGTTCAGCAACTTAAGTTACTTGGCTGCAATACGAGAGGTGATCATCATGAACCAGCACCAAGAAAGCTTTAAAACTGATTTTTTTTTTCTTTTTATTAATTTTACTTCCAAGGATTATGGAGTATGTGATATATGCATATGAATTGCATATTTGTAGACACCTGATGGTTACATAATAAGGTATACTTTTTCTGTTTTAGTGTGTCCAGCAAACTGGATGCCAGATAGCCCTACCATTAAACCTGATCCAAAGGAATCCAAAAAATATTTCGAAAATGTACAGTGAGCTGCTTTTCCTGTTGAAGAAAAAAAACTAGTGATCTCTTCATGTGAACACAGAAAAACAGGACAGTCTGAAAGAGTTATTTTTGTTGAGATGACAGGCATGTTAAAGGTGTATGTATGAACTGCGTGTTTGTTGATTATACTTAAATTGTATTAAAGACTTTGACCATACGTTATTCCTTGTAATGCTCTTTAATGTGCTTTCTGTTAGAATTGGTCTGTTTGAAATCATGTGTACACACATGTACATCTAGAAACAATGGAAAAGCGTAAACAAAGTATAGCTATCTGCTTCATTAGGCATGCAGAACTGCAAGTTATGAATGGGAACAAGTGTCGTGGTAATGAGTGCAGTGATGAACACATTGTTCAGATACAAATAATGAAAATATGATGATGTAAAATTCTTGTTAAGCTTGGCATAGAACATACAAACTCTTATATGATGCAGTAGATAACCAAAAAGTACAGAAGAAAACACATGGTAAGCTAAGGGGGCTCTTAAAAGTTTTGCTAAATGCATGTTGCAGATCATTAATTGAGAAGCGTTTTGCAAAAGTCAACAGATGCAAAAATTTTCGAAAACGAGTTATATATTCCATATGTAAGTTTTTTAACATTTGAATCAATCTATGAAATGAGTTTTTTCAAAACTCGATAGATGCAGTCTTTTAGTTAAAGAAAAACTCGATGCATGCTGGATTCCTTATTTGAAATACAGAAGGTCAAGTAAAATGTTTTTAACCATAGTATAAGGTAGTAAGAGCATTCTCCGGTGTCAGAATATTCAACTACTGCGATTGTACAAGAATGTTCTGTGCTACTCATGTGGCAAGGATTGAAATATGAATGCTTGCATCCTTGGACATACTTTGGCTGCTTAAATAATCACATTTAAAGCTTTCAATGTGAGCGTGAGCTAATGTTTCCCACTTCTACTGCAAAGCTAGCAGATTCCTATCCTTGTTGCAGATCGGTACCATACTCTCTGACATTCATTTGTGTGTGAATAATGGATACGGGGGAGAACTTATTATCGTTCAAGAAACAGTAGCTGGTAGAAAATTTAGAACTAAAAAGAAAAATCCTTGTAAAGTCAGAATAAGAACATTATAATGTCAATGCTCATGGCTTTTTTGCAGCAAAGCAGATGTTTTGATTGCATTCTTCATTTTTTCGATATGCAGTCATTGTTATATGACTCCAAATCGTGTTTTTGGAAGAATAAAGAATACAGAAGACACCCAGTGGTTACTACAAGGTATTGAAGAATCATGACACAAGAATCAGATCCTCAACACGGACTAAAAAATATTGGACCTAAAGGCCAGTACTCAAAAAGTGTTATGATCGACATTGACTTTCAAGATGGCTCTGCAGCAAGTGACCACTTACCCCCCCTCCTCTCACCAAAAAAAAATCAACCACACATCATAATGTATCTATTGAAGTGCAGAACACACATACAGCATGTCCAGTGGCAGTGTGTATGCTAAAACCAAGAGTTAAAACATGCGACACTATATTTAATTCCGGTATTCTTTCAGAAGTTAACATGGTGTCTAAAGAAAAAAGAATGACAGTAAGAAACACATTCAGTATTTCGAAATAACAGATGAGGCAAAGGACTTGTACACAACTATTCTGGCAGAGGTGTCCCATTAGATTTATGTGATAGTTACAGTTTTGTGCTAAAATTATTAATTTTATTCAGTTTTATTAGTGCTCTAATGAGACTCATATGAATAAAGACTGCATCTATCGAGTTTTGAAGAAACCTCTATTTTTTTGGCTGTAAAATAGACCAATATTATAAAAGTGCACAACTTTTGTTTAACCCAGTTTCATTGTCTCTCAACAAAGACTGCTTTATGCCAAAAGCTATTGTTATAAAGTATATCTTGTGTGTTTAAAATAAAAATGCGATTACTGTAAAATTTTGATTTCTGCATCTATCGACTTTTGCAAAAATGCTCCTCTATTATTAGTTTTAATATTTCTTGCAGGAACTGAATTTACATGGTGATATCAATTACTTAAAGGTTTTTCTGTTGTAGATGAATGCTATTTAAATGTAAGAAACTATAGGTGGGGATAAGGGATTCAATTCCATATGAGAATGGTTCAGAAAATTCTCGACCTGACACAGAGGTGGTGCTGGCAGTATCATATATGCTCTATCCCAGACAAGAATGATTCTGATGTAAATAACAAGGCATACGAGGGGCACTATTTATATTTTGAGCCTAATAATTAAAACAAAGTAATTTCTGATTGAAAACTGCTTTATTGTTTTTCAAAATATTCTCCTTTATGATCAGCATACTTTTGCATCCATTTGAACCATTTATCAAAGCATTTATTCCAGTCTTCTTGAAACACCTCCAAAACATGGTTTTTGAAGGCATCAACGGCTTCTTCTGCCAACGAAAATCGTTGTCCACACAATTTATTCTTGATGTTCAGGAACAAAAAGAAGTCATTGGGTGTCAAATCAGGACTGTATGGCGGATGGCCCATCAATTCAATTTTTTGAGCCTTCAAATACTCTGTTAGACGAGATGTGTGTGCACTCGCATTGTCTTGATGAAGAACGATCTTATGGTTCTTGTTGGTTTTCCCTACTTCATCGAAGACTTCCGGCAAACAAATGGTTGTGTACCATTCGGCATTGACCGTTTTACGTTCCTCTAAAGGCACTGTTGCCACATGGCCAGTTTTGCTGAAAAAGCAGGTGATCATTTGCTTCGAAGTGCTTTTGTTGGATTTCCTTCATCTTGAAACACCCATACAATCGACTGCTGTTTACGTTCCGGCTCATACGCATAAATCCATGATTCGTCACCTGTTACAATCTTATATACATCTTTTGAGGCACCGCCATTGTATTTCTTGAGCATTTTTGTACACCAGTCGACACGAGCATCTTTTTGAGATTGTGTCAAATTATGTTGGATCCAACGAGAGCAAAACTTTTTCATGGCTAAATAATCATGCAATATTTTATATATACTGGTGGAACTAATGCCTAGGGTTGCCTCAATCCCACAATATGTCACATGACGATCTTTCATTATTAGTTTTTGCACAGCATCAATATTTTCTGGTACAACAACTGATTTTGGACGACCTTCATGAACTTCATCATTGAGTGAACAGAGGCCATGATTAAATTCGTTAAACTGGCGTTTCACAGTATCAAAGGATGGAGCTCCGTTGCCAAATGTGGAAGTTAGTTGATCGATGCACTCTTGTCTTGATAATCCACATTGAAAGTCGTAACATTTTCACGAGTTAATTCCATGTTTTTGTTGACACACAATTTTCAAGTTAGTGTAAACAAAACAAATGGCACTCTATTGACAAAATGTTTGAAGCAGATTATGCTCAAAAATGTCAAACTTTCCATTGGAAACGTCAGATGGCTCCTACAACATTCAGGGTTGCCAAGGCTCAAAATATAAATAGTGCCCCTCATAGTGGACTCAACCCTACATGTGTTTGATGTACATGTGTGCAGATAAGTTTTGCAACACTATAATGGGCACATCCTTAGTTGGTGATTGACGCTTCCCAGCCATGTGGTAATGAGCTGCGGAAAACAAGAAAAAGGTTAAATATGTGACTGACACGTCATTATGGTCTCCTAGCAACCAGTAATCTACCGATCAAAAGCAAATTGCTGTCATAGCAACTGGGCACGCTCTTTCACATTATACCATGTGCTTTGTGCATGACTTCTGTTATCTGCATGCTAACGTTTAGTGTAAGCAGATACTGCTGTTATTCTTGCTTTGCTTATGATTCAGTGGCAGTGGAATATCACTTGTTTATTGCTCTCTGTAATATATAGTAGTGAATTTGTGACCAGGTGTAACAGCTTGTGCAGTTTATCATTAATCATTTGTATCTGACGTATAAACATTTACAATAAAATAGCATACCACAACAAAATTTGTATGTTTCAGAGTGTTCATATGTGCGTGTGCATTTGTGGTGTGTAACTTTTATATTTAGCAAGTTGTTTCATCACTCGTGACTGTGATAAACACTCGTGTTATGAAGCAGACAAAAGAAACTATCCGCGAAGGCCATAATGTGCAGTATGGCTCTTCTTGTTAATAAACTTTAAAATTTAAGTAGCTGTGTATTTATGAGACGTATTCCAAAACTAAGGTCCATTTGGTCATATAACAACATCGCTCATGAGACAAGGTTTTTATTGACAGTAATATGTGTCTACATATATACTTTACTTTTCCACATAATTGCCGTTCGCATCTTACACTTGCTGTAACACTGCACCAGCTTCTTTAACCGCTCGGTATAGAAGTCTGCCACCTGAGACTTGAACCTGTTGGTAACGCTCGTCTTGAGTTCATCAGCTTGAAATCGTTGTCCACCCAGCCACTGTTTCAAATGCAAGAAGAGGAAATAGTCACTTGGTGCCAGGTTAGGACTATACGGAGGGTGGTCAAAGAGATCCCAATGAAGCTCTTGAATCTTCTCTTTGGTTTTGGTAGTGGTGTACAGGCATGTGTTGTCGTGCAGGAGGTTGATGCCAGATGACAGTTTCCCACGGTGGCAATTTTGGATCACACGTCTCAGTTTGGTAAGCATTGCACAGTACATGTCAGCTGTAATTGTTGACCCACTGTCCATAAAATCAGTCAAAAGGATGGCGTTTTCATCCCAAAATATGGTAGCCATCATTTTGCGATTCATGTACGAGGATTCCTCACATTTTTTTGGTTTGAGTGAATCAGAACGGTGACACTGCATTGACTGTTGTTTCGATTCTGCATTGGTATATGCTATCCATTTCTCGTCGCCTGTAACAATGTGGGAAAACCATCTTCATCTTGTCTATAGTGCTCCAAAAACTGTCATGCTCCAAAACTGTTGGTGAGCAGTTTTGATGCCCCACTTCAAAGTTTCTGATATCCAAGCTGTTCAGTGAAATCCTGTAAAGTGAGGTTCAAGCAACATTTGGAAATTCATCAGCCAAACCACCAATTGTCAAACGCCGATCACTTCAAAGTTTTTGGTTCACTTGCTGAATGGTGTCGTTGGTCCAAATACTGGGCCTACCACTCCGCTGTTCATTGTGCACATTTGTGCAGTCATTTTGAAATTCTCGACACCAGTGCCGAACCTGTTTGTCACTCATTATGTCTGGTCCATACATGAGGCATAACTCACGATGGATGTCCACAGCTGACGATCCTTTTGCCAGCAAAAATCTAATCACACCGCACACTTCACAACTAGCGGGATCTATGATTGTCGTGGCCATTGCGATCTGTTCTCACCAATTAGCAAATGCCTACTGCGTCACACCAACATTGCGATAGATTCCTCAGGAGCCTGTAGACAGCGCTGCAGGTGTGAAATGTCATCCAGGCCTACCATCCATTAAATATTGTTCACTGGACTTTAGTTTTGGAATACACCTCGTATTTTGTGTTCTTGCACAGATTTTGTTTGTTGTTAGTGTTAAGTAATTATGTACTGAAGCAATGTGTAGCCAGTCTTCTGATTATACTGCAGTATGCAAATAATTTCAAGGAGTGTCTGTATGTGTGTGTCCATTAACATGAACTTCAAGGTTACAACCCTAGTAGGATGGCGCTGAGACTTCCAAGAGGTTCATAGCAGTAAACAGATGTTCCTGCGCATTTAACAATGTTCAGATATCTAGCATCCACATCTCCTTAGATTACTCCGAAAATATAAAATAAACTAGGTAATCCCCAAGTAGAACTAGTATCCTCAGGCATACAATACCACATTTTTGTACCTTTCTCGCTCTCTCTGATGTAAGATGCAGATATCCTGGCACATGGGGCGGGCCGTTAAACTGGCAGCATTGGAATCCTCATTCCTTCAACTGTCAATCACCAACTTAGGATGTGCCCATTATAGTTTTAACAGCACCAACTTCTTGATAATAAATCGAGTAAGACATAACCAGTAACTTATTAAATCTATGTTTTGCAGAATTAATAGTATCGTGTAGTAATATAAGGTTACACTTTGGGGTTTCTTTATTAAGCATTGCAAAACTATGCACGATCATTTGCATCTCTCCACTTCTTGGTTTGGCTTGGCTGTGTTTTATTTCAGTAGTTTGACAGGCTGCTCCATGATGATAAGCTGACTGCTTTTAAATTGCATATATATAATATTTTGGGCTTGTGAAATATGCAAGAGTCTTAGGAAATACACTCTTAAATATCAGAAGCGACTTTACACAATGAACAATAAAATCTGAATCAGCATTCACCTTGAGACCTACTTTTTTCTGAGAGGGCTGCATGATATAGGAGTAAAAGTTATGCATTATACAACTGTTTCATTAATAATACAAAGTTAGGCTGCATATTATTTAACAATATTAATTTAACAGTGTATAACTGTGCATCTCTTTGATTTAATTTATGTTTCTGTGATTATGTATATTTCTGTTGTGAATTCTGTTCAGAATTCACGAGCCTAGAACACATCTTTGGTGTATGTGCAGGATACAGAGAAATGAATCTAAACATTTGTAGACTTTTCTCTCTCCAAAGTTAATTCGCACTGAGCAGGATTAGAAAACTGCTTACAGTGCTGTACTGTGAGAGGCAGTTATTGTTCAAAAACAAATAAAGGAAAATACCCATGAACTTCCCTCCACCATTTGACGGTCTAAAAGCATACCGTCTCACTGTCTCTAGCTATCTCTTTCTTCCCTCCCATATGTTTACAAGAGGATTATTCTGGGTTGAGATAGAGCAAGGATAGTTCTCAAGAATGATCTGTCTGTTCAAAAAATTCTGGAACTTTGTCTACAACATTTTTCTATGCTTAACTTTTACTTATTGTGCATGGTTCTCCTTCGAAATACTCTTCTCCGCAATTGATACACCGCTCCCAATGCCGTTTCCACTTCCGGAAGCATCTTGGTACATCTCTTGCTGGATCGCATGAAGTGCCGTTTACAAATTTTGTTTTATCTCGTCTATCGTTGCAAATGTTTGTCCTTGCAACAGGGTTTTCAATTTTGGAAATAAATAAAAAGTCCACAGGGGCCAGGTCTGGAAAGTACGGAGGATGATATCGTTTTTTGTGCAATAGTTACGCACCAACACGGATGAATGTGCAGGTACGTTATCGTGATGCAAGAGCCATGAACTGTCTCGCCACATTTCAAGCCATTTCCTTCTCACATTTCCTCGCAGGCAAAACAACACGTCCTGATAGTCAGTCTTTGATTGGGATGCACAATTTCGTTGACGTTCCTGACATGAGTGTTGTCATAGATGTCGAAGGATGTCCTGAACGAAGGTCATCTTTAACTTCCATCTGGTCATTTTTAAACCGCATGAACCATTTGTAACACCGAGTATGGTTTAAGCACTCATCACTATAGGCTTCCTGCATTATTTGGTGTCTCTGTAAAGGTTTTCTTGAGTTTCATGCAAAATTTAATGCAGACGTGTTGCTCCTCTAACTCTGCCATCTCGAAATTTGCAAACTGTGTGACACAACGTTCTACTCAATACATCACTGAACAAAAACTAACAGACATAGAAAAATGAAACTTCCGGCAGTTACACATGAAACACAGGCATGTGCAGGAGATGCCAACCGCATTTCACTCCATCATTCCATTGGCGTGAAATTATGAATGTTCTGGAATTTTTTGAACAGACCTCATGTATGGCAGAGTGTGCAATTTCATCATGTGCTTTTATTTATGTAGTTGTGGTTAATTACTTGAACATTAGGAGTTGAATTCAGGACACACTTGCATCACTTACTCTGTTGTTATATAGGATATCTTTCAGAAGCCTTGCTTCAATCATTACTTAGCATTAGCAGTCAAATTTGGGACACACTTGCTTCACTTATTCTGATATTATATAGGATATCTTTCAGAAGCCTTGCTTCAATCATTACTTAGCATTAGCAGTCAAATTTGGGACACACTTGCATCACTTACTCTGTTGTTATATAGGATATCTTTCAGAAGCCTCGCCTCAATCATTACTTAGCATTAGCAGTCAAATTTAGGACACACTTGCTTCATTTGGTCTGTTATATAGGATATCTTTCAGAAGCCTTGCTTCAATCATTACTTAGCATTAGCAGTCAAATTTAGGACACACTTGCTTCATTTGCTCTGTTATTATATAGGATATCTTTCAGAAGCCGTGCTTCAATCATTCCTTGAGCATTAGCAGTCAAATTTGGGACACACTTCTTCACTTACTCTGTTGTTATATAGCATATGTTTCAGAAGCCTCGCCTCAATCATCAGCTATAGGATGACAAGTGATGCTAGTGTTGTCTTCATTCTGTCTCTGGTAGATATCTGGAGGCAGGATTTCAAAGTTCATTACTTTGTGTTTGTGGTTTCTTCTGTAAATGGATAAAAGTTGAATGTTGTACAGTCATTAAATACCTTTATTAAAAGGTTTAATGTCAACCAAAATAAAAAAGGGATTGGCTTCTACTTTGGAATATTCTTCATTCTCATTTTCTGTGGCGAAGAAATTGGCTGCAGAGTTAAATGCAGCCATTCTTCCAGTTTTGACGATGAACCTCTGGAACTGCCAGTTAAACTACAAATTAAGAAGACATGCAAAAATCTAGAATGTTGTGCTAAATTAAGACCAATCAAGATACATGAGTTTGCTGTATTGCCAAGATCTCATTAGTTCATGTCTGGAACACATACCACGGTTTGCACATGAGAAAGCTCCCACTACAGAGGGTGTTGTATTTGTTAGCTGATGATCAGAAGCACATTCGATTTAACATCTTACAGGAGTACTTGGACAAACTTAGATGCAAACCTTTTGAAATGTGAAATCACTGCTGACAAAACATGGATTTGCCACCATTTGCCAGAGACAAAGCAGCATTTGAAACAATGGATATAAGAGGGTGAAAGTGCTCCAAAGAAGCCATGTGTGTATTTTCATCAAGAAAGGTGATTTGTTTGTTTTAGTTTTATTTGTGGATGCTCTTTTAACTACTGGATGGATGGATGGATGGACGGATGGGCAGGCGGGCGGGTGCTTTAAATACATAGTGCATACATATTTCATTTTACAGACTTCACCAAGTTGCTGGTTTCCTAGGGCCCCTATCCTCCAACATTGTGGTTTTTAACTACTATGATCGCCCCCATTTCTATATTGGTTGTGAAAGACTGCAAATTTTGTTCAGAGGCCTCTTTATCAGGCTTGTGGCTGTTTTTACGTATTGTAAATCTATAACATGGACCATCAACTTTATTTCCCTTCGAAAGGAAGCCATACGTCCAAAAAACATCCATTGCTCTCTGCCAGGTTTGAACCCGCAATCTTGGGAACTAGAGGAAAGCTGATGACCGGCCACTGTTTTCTGGGATGCCTGGAGTGTGATTGGTAGATAACCTGACAAAACCATCAACAGAGAGTATTATACAGCTTTGCTGGAGCAGTGGAAGGATGCTGTGAAGGCCAGAATTGCATATTTGTTAAAGAAGAAAATTCTTTTCCTCTAAGAAAATGCATCAATGCATACTACTTCAAATCTGATTGCAAAATTACTTGACTTGGGCTTTGAACTGCTGCCACATGCACCATATACACCAAATCTGACTAAACTTCCCAAATCTGAGGAAGAGGCTAGTTGGATGGAAATTTGCCTCAAATGCAGAGATCACGTCACACCGGAACATATATATAGTTTTATTTTAGAGGGAGGGGGTGCGAAAGTGACTAACCTCCATAAAACTTAAAGTTTGAAACACTTGTAGATGAGACACAGCCATAATACATTATACTCACAATTGTTAAAGAGCTGTTATTTCAAAAAAAGTACAGTTTTTGGGTCCTGATGTAGAAATCTCCACTTCATATCTATATAACATACTGATTCCAACCAAGTGGATTTTACAAATTTTTTCACAAGGGTTAACACATTTTCAGTATGAAATTTTATAAACAAATTGAAAGTACAAACATAGTACAAAGCCAAGTGTTCTTGGAACACTAGCTAACTTGTCTACAACTTCACCAGATGGTGATGGGCTTCTCAAATATGTCTTCAATTGTCTTTATGGAAAAGGTTCTTAAGAAACAGTGGAAACTGGCAAATGGTTATTATCTTGAAAAGAACATAGCGAACTAAAGAAGTCATATCTTTAAAGCTTCCATTATTGTAAGATTGTCTTAAAATTTTCCTTTGAAAAAAAAGAAAAAGATTCTCTCTATGAAGAAATACTTTCCTCTGGGACTGATTTTAGCTAAAATGTTTGCAATTGTACTTATGAAATTATTTTCACTGCTGTTGTGCCACCAGGAAAGAAGAAATTTTGGGGAGAACAGGGCCCACATGCCCCCTGCTTATATATGCCCCTGAGTAACACAAACTCTTATTTTAAAGATTGGACAGATAACTCTATACTGAAGGTATAAAGAAGTTAGAGCCATTGGTCCAAGCATATTGAGTTGTTGGTGACTATGCTGAAAAATAAAAAGAAAAGTCAGGTTAAATATCTTTTTCCATGATCGGAGTTAAATGTCAGTTTCTAAGTTACTAAAAACGGGAGAGAAATATCAACAATTCTGCTTCTACATATTGTATAGCAATCTAACCTTAATGAATATTATTTTAATTACTTATAAACAAGATCTTAACGTAGAATATTGTGCCCCATATCGTAGAAGACTTGTATTTCTTTTCTGTTTCTGTGAAATAAACCAACAAGACATTTTCGGAATACATTTTTACATTCTTCAGTAAATACCATTTTTTAAAATGGATCTCCTTCGTATAATCTTCTAACTACTTCACTAGTAGCATAGGTTACATCTTTTGGTTCTTCAAAATTATACACTTTGCATTTAAATTCACAATGTAAACAATACAATAGATATAAACAACAACAATATTGCTATGCATATCCTTTCAATCATTTCAAAGCCCTTTATACCTTGTCAATAATTCCAAAGCACCTTAATGAAATGGTTCCAACAAAATTCAATAAAAATAAATAAAATGCAACAATTTAGCACCGATCATGGAAAGAATAATATGTACATCACGGGATTGCAACAGATTTTCCCCTCAATAGATTTGTAGCTCTTAGGATAAATCCCCTGGGCTCCAATTAGTACTTCGTGGATATTCATCTGTTTTTCTCCCTTAATGTACAATATATTATTGTTTTCTTTCTCAGGCGAAGAACTTTCCAAACAACTCTCATCCTGTATGGATTGCAGAAATTTGTAAGATGAAACACCTGAGTACAGTAGTCAACAACCTGAATTCTGTTAGTGCTGCTAGTACTGAACAGTGAAGCACAGCAGCCTTGACCAAATCTATCCTGGTAAAAATCAAGCTGTTAATAGATGCATACAAAGAGCTGACCTTTTAAGGTTATATCCCGGTACCTGGGAAACTTAACTTACTGGCTAACCTGCTTGTATGAAGTGAAGTGGTATACTTCAAAGTTATTTATAATTTGTTGAGCCCCACGTTTGGGAGCCAATTTGCGACGGTATTATTAATGTTGTTTGTGTATTTGTGTTTACTCAACGTGGTGAAGCCATTTTGTGACGTGATTCTTTGTTAGGTTTGTTAGCTCCATCTGGTGTTAACAATTTGCGGCAGTATTAGTGTTTGTTTGAAAGAATGCTAATGTTATTTTATTTAATTTTTGGTTAACTGTCCTCTGGCTAGCTATTATCCTTTTGGTCGAGCACTTCTCTTTATACAGGTTGTGTAAACGTAAAGGAATCTTTTATCCAAAGATAACACTGATGAAGGAATTTGTTTTACACTTTTTATTGTCGAACACATTCACTATCACATTTACACATTGATCTTGACACTCGCCAAACTGAAACTGTTATAATAACTTCATTACTGATCACTTTTAATTCGCGTACTTCAACCTTTTGTATAATTAACTTTACAACACTTTAGATTTTTCACAACTCTGCTACGCGTAACTTGCAAATCGATAGCCGACATGTACTGTACAAATATTTCTGCTGGACTGAGGCGACGTGTAACGTACAAATGTTTTCGACGAACTGACGGACTGAAGGACTTTACCTCTAACCTAGCCCTTTTTATACTCCTACACCCCGATATGCCTAAAGATTATAACTGAATTACTATTGGCTAATAAAACGCGCCAACATTAGCGTCTATTTTTATATCCAATGAAAATTATGAATACATATGCTCTAGGGAAAATATTCCAGAAAATTCTAAAGAAAAACGCGCCAACATTACGTAACTTCCTCGTCTCTAATAATGATAAACAGCTCACCCCCTCACTGCATTATTGCACGCTATTATTGTCAGTTTCAGTAAGGCCGTATAAACTTACTTCTCAACAATAATTACAATCAATAAACATCTCAAATCAATGTCACATAAAAATGCATATTCATATTATAATCATTCTTTACATTTAAATAATTTATGATACAAATTACTGCATCAGAAGCAGGCTCTAGATGTTATAGACACTATTCAGCATTTGTATAGAAGATTTAATAAGAAATGGAAAAACACAGATAGAAAACTTACATGAGCTTTAGTTTAAACACATTACTGTATGCTGATTATCATTATTAATTAATTATTTGACAATCTGAAGATTTTCAAATTGCATTATACAAGCTCCAACAAATATTCCTGCAATATAATATGAGTATTTTAAAATAAAAACTCATTCCTGCTCGGAAATTAGAACATATGGGGAAGCTAAAGATTTAATAACAAAAATTAACACCTACCAGAGGATATGCAGTGTTATAAGAAAATAAAATAAAAAGATGAAAGAGAGGCAAATAAAATGTTACAAAGTTATAACCACTAGTACTTTCATTAGCTATATGGATCATTGTGTTGGATACAGAGAAAGAAAGAGAAGCATCAAGTAGAAACTTCAGAAGTTAAATTTTGAGATTCATCAAAGGTTGTACGGCATAGAATAAGATTGAAAACAAGGTTATAAGAGAAGAATTAGCCTTTCAATACAAAGTCAAGTGGAAAGAACATGTTCTACTTATGCCTGCAGAAAGAATATCAAAGCAAAATTTTGAATACTGTCACATATGCCATTGGGAAATATACTAAATCACGCAAACTTAAATATTCTTAGAACTTATTAAGATTCCAAATTCTTTCAAGCTTTGACGTTTTACTTAACTTTCTTGAGTTGGGACATTCCTAAATGGAATTTTCTGATTTATCCCTTCCGTTGACGACTTACATGGAATTTTACAGTGACATTTTCTGCTTAGTAACAAGCAGAATCATGTTGAACTCAGCACTGTCATGTAGGCACATGATACTTTAAATTGGATGTTGGTTTACCATATATGGTTAACTTGCGTTGCACTGTTTTGTAGGCAACTGTGAGACTATATAAGATGTCCCATAGATAACTTGCTCAGCTTTGCTCTCTTCCCTCTGGGTCTCCTGAGGAACTTTCCTACCGCCATGCTGCTTGCCAAGATGCCGCCGACACTTGTTGGACCCCCCCCCCCCCCCATAACTATGCCTCTAGTATGGTAACATACTCTAAAGATAAGGTATTTGTATTCTGTATTATGTAATCTTAATTGTTAATCAACCTTAGCTACTGCTAGACTAGCACTTGCAACAATCACTTTTACAGTTAAGTTCTTCCCTTACAATTATTAGCTTTAAACATTCAATATTCTATCCTATGTAATAAATAACATGGCATGCCGTTTGGCCTTTTTGCTCTCCCATCTAATCCTTCGCCTATGCCCTCCTAGTCACAAATTAAACTGTGACAATACAAACCAATATACAAAAGAAATATTGGAAAACTGAGGCAAAGATGGTGAACCCAGAACAGGTTTAAAACCTAATGCTAGAAGACATACAATTTGCATTAACAGGATGTCTGCTGAAACTGGAAATACTGGGTATACTGGAAATATACTTTAATTGTTTTTACATATTGGATGTACTGGAGTTAGTGAAATATCCATATAACATTGCTTTATTTCAGACTGAATTTTCAGGTGATTCGTTCTTGGAAAATCTTGTTAATGAAATAAGTATTTTTTGAATGTTATTGTTTTGCATTTTTTTCCTCATATTTTTTGTGTTATGGAAGAATGACTCAAACATTTGGATAATCTTTCACAACTAAAATTTTTTTATGGGCTATACAATTTTCCATAATTTTGAAGATTGTTGCAGGGGAGGAATGGAAGAGGCTGAGATTAGAAATACAAAATTTGTTAATATTTCATTCCCATTTTTGTGAATATCAGTGACTTTTTGGTGCATTATTATGAATAGGCATGGGATGGGAATTTTATGAAATTACAGTTCTAAGGTGTAAAGGGGAGAATTCAGCATAAAATGTCTTCTAAATCATTGTACAATAATTTCATCAACAGTCCAGAGAGTAAATTTAATTAAATCATCATTTGAGATTTTGAAAAGCCACCCGTGCAACATCGGGTATGGTAGCTAGTTATAAACACAGCTTTATATTATGGCTGCAGAAACAAATAAACCAGTAAAGATGCGAAGTTAGCACAACACGCAATTGAATGCTACTGCATTTTTACTGCAATATGGTTCAATGCAATTCTGGAAGTTTGTCAAAGCCTGTATGGAAATATATTGTAGTTTTAAACCTTCAAGGCAGTAGATGCCCTGATTAAGTATTTCCAGCAATAGGTAATTGCATTTTTTAATTACAAGAAAACAGCTGGGGAAATAAAAATTAATGATATCAGTCTTGATTTGTTACCGCTAACCACAGAAAACAAATCTATAACTCTCCCCAACATTTGTCCAGTCATATTTAACACACTTGCAGATAAACTATCATAATAGGCAGTAAATGATACCATAAATAATACATATGCACACCAGAATTTCTGAACCTACCGTTTATTAAATTTTAGAAAACAGCTAGGAATGAACATTATTAAAGAATTGATAAATTGTCTGATAGTATACATATTATTTATGAAGGTATGACTTACTGGAGATATATATATATTTCATTGCCCAACGTGCATCATAATATGCAAACAAGAAGGCCACCTTGCTCAAGAGTGAAAAGAGAGAAAGAGAGATGCACACTCCCTCTCCAGGTAGCAACTCAAAAGTCTTGGAAAATCTCAAACAGCCAACAGTTGCAGGAAACCAGTGGTCTTCCCCGAAGGGATTGGATTAGGTGCAGAGGAGGATTTTGGAGTGGAAGCACATGTAGGCCTATTGTACTTACTGAACCATGGAAGGGGTGAAGCTAAGGACACAGATGGTGACCAGATCTGGGTCAGCAGTCCTTAATGTCTCCAAGTATGAGATCAATGCCTTTTGAACCACCACACAAATCTCCCTCTCCAAGAAGAGGTCTTGACTTGACTATCGTGCGATTGAGTCTGGTTGTAATGGCCCTTAATGCTGAAATCTAATCTCCTATCTGTTGTTTTAGTTAAATAGTCCTGTCCCTTTAATTAGGGACAGTAGTTTATTAACCAAGTTTTCTTTAGGAAAATCATCATTTGCATTTATCAAACCCAAAAGTTCATATCTTTTCCTACCCATTGCTGCACATGAGAGGCTGTTTGATCTTCTTTCTTACATAGCCTGCCTACTGGCTCCTCTCTAAAGATTCCCATTGTATGGAGGTGTTTCTATAATCCACAATGTCCAGTCAAGAGCCTGGGAATTAGGCTCAAGCCCAAGTTTTAAGAGTATGCTAAAAACTGTTTCAGGTCCAGTAAATGTTTGAGCAGATCCTTTTTCTTGCCAGGATATCTTTTTCATTGCCTAGAATTCCCTTATGTTCAGCTACCCAGCTAAGATTAACCTTGTATTTTGCCAATTGCGTAAGGTTTATTAGGCAACTCCAGACTCACTTAGGTGTTATCTGATAACTTGCAATTGCTTTTAGTGCAGACTGTCAAAGAAAATCCAGTGTTGCTTCTTTTGTAGCCCCTTTTTAGATTCTCCCTGACACAGGTTTCAATTGCATGAACTTCAGCTTGAAATACAGTGATATTGCGACCAAGAGCAACATCAATATCACACTTTGGTGCTTCCCCATGTATTCTAGCTCCAGAACCGTTGTCCATTTTAGAGCCATTTGTATACCAGTTTAGGCTACCTAGATCTTGCTCTTACTCCATTCTAACACTTGTTGAATGGCTTGAAGAGGTCTTGATGAGGTTTGTTACACACTGGATGCCAGGACAGGCATTACTCCAAGTAAATTCCACTTCCACACACTTTGCCATGCTGTCCACTTGTCGTTCTCTGATCCTGAAATATGACAAGGAAATGGGGACAGGAACATTTATGGCATTACAAAAACCACTCAGCATTCACCTACCTGAGAAAACCGAAGAAAAACCCCAAGATCAGAGTGTCCCATCAAATGGGAATCAATTCAAGACCTAAATGTGATTCTCACATGCTACCATGGGGCCTCTTGCACGGTTCCCTGGAGGGATAATCATGTCCCTAAACATTCACTGGAAATACTGGTCATGCCCACCTTATCATAGAACAACTTCCAGTTAAACTATACAACCACAAATAGTGATATGAGTAAACTACACAATGACAAGATGATTCTGTCTCTGATCTCTCATTGGGGCAACATGACAATAGTATACAAGGATGACCATAACTTTACATCAGCTCCTAACATTCATGAGCATTCATCCAAAAATCCCAAAATCAGTCAGTAATGTTCAACAAGTAAACTAATAACACATGTAAAACAAATGATGGAAAAAAATGCTGTAGATTGTTATATCAATTTCTTACAACTTGTAAGCATATTTAAAAACAATGGACAAAGACTGATGAAGTACCTGTTCACAATACACAATCTCAAAGATCTTGCTTACATAATGAGGAAGCTGTATCCATTTTATAAAGATTGCAGCAATAAAAGTTCTTACATATTCAAGAGGGGTGTTGGGGCAGCTCAGTGGTTTACCTTCCGAGTCTTGTACTGAGGGTCTGGAGTTCGATTCTCCGCTCTCGGGGGCGATTTTAAGTCGGCCCTACCCGTCTTCATCTCCGACTTGCTCATGTGAAGTATCTCCCAAGCCCAATGTGGTTTGGAGTCCATGTAAAGCTGTAGGTCCTCTCGTTCCACCGTCATCCTCATCCTACCATCAGAGGTAACAGATTCTGTTACGCACTCTCTGCCCACTGGGTCCTTTCACCTCAGAAATGGATCCAGTCATCGCTTGGTAGAATGAGGTAACCCCGAAGGTCATCAGCCATATGGGGAGTGTTACATTCAAGGGACTGTCCACTCCCACCCCACCTAAGCACAGCTGATGAACTGGCTAAGACTATATTTATAGTACAATAATAATGGTTTTAAAACTGGATTTTAATATTTAATCCTCTGTTGCCTAAATTATTTTGCTTCCTCTAATTCTTGAACCGGCTTTTATTTCCCTTTCACCGGCACCACAACCGAAGCGATTCGAATAGCCGCGATCGTTAAAGTGAGACGAAATGGACTGACCATTTATTCAAAACGTCGCGAGTTCGGTCCCAGCGTCTGCAGTCAAATGTGCATGTGATAAAGGACGGGGAGGGTCCAAGTAAAATAATCGGTGTGATGGTACGCTTGGATGCCGACGGGGTTAAATTTGGCTGCAGTTGCATGGGTTTTGCTGTTTCTTAATAAAATACACTTCAGTTTTATTGAAAAAATTTAATATTTTTACAATATAAAACATCTATAAATACCTATGTTTTATTTTTGAGGGTTGGCATAATATGAAAAAGGGCCATTAAAAACATTTATATCATACAGGTACAATTAACGAACTTTCATGACAATCATGTAATTTAACTAGAAAATTACCAAACAGCAGGGCACCCCATTTCAACGTTTAACATTTTCATCTCTGACTATTGTTTAACAAACAATATACAGGAGAAGACACTTATGAACTTAAGTAACTATGGGGGAATCATAAATGTTGGAAATGTCTAGGCTTTCAATAAGAAGAATCTGGAAATGCTGGTAACGTTACACATAGATACTTTTTGCTTTCTCTACCGTGTACATAGTGTTGTATTTCACTGAAAAATTTAATATCGAGATTTCACTGGAAATACGTTTTGAGGCCCCCTGAATCCAACAAAGAATTTTTAGAAAAAGGTCCATACGTGTGCCATAACAGCATAACTAAAAAACGAAAAGGCAGATAAATACCAAACTTGCCAAGACCGGCCAAGGCCTGTATAAAGTGTAATTAATTCCAATTAATTATATACAATAATAAAGTAAAACCTTAAGAAACCCATAAACGTCCAGCACTGAAGTACTTGAGATTGCAGGTCGCCACTGAGATTGTCACCTCGAGTGAGTCTTTGGTGGTCTGTCTGGAAAACAACTTAAGTCAATTGGGGAATTCAATGTCCCACCAGCATGTTGTTACAGTAGCTCAATGGTTAGAGCAACCGTGTTCCAATCCCGGCTGTGACATTGAATTTTTCAGTTCACTCTATCAAAAACTTGCCAAGACCGGCTAAGTTCTGTAAAAAACATAATTAATTTCAATTAATTATATAATAATAAAGTAAAATCAAACTTGGTGTTTAAAGTCAGTATCTTTCAAAGATATGACACAATGGTTTTAAGAAAATCCCCCCCCCATCTGAAACTGCCCTTTGCATGGAAGACTTTTCGAAATTTTTGATTTCCTGAAAACTGCCCTAACGATTTTGATTAAAATACCATGTATTAAAGATATTTACATAGCAAATAAAACATATATTCTGAATCTAGGAATAGCCTATGAAGTCCTCTTCATTCGGAAGGAATTTTGTATAACTGTTGCGGGAGCTTAATTGTTGTTGCAGCGGTTGCACCACGTTTGGGTACCAATTTGAAGCTGTTTTAGACCACGCACGTAATGGATGCCAATTGCGGGAGGTTGTTTCTAGGAGCGTTCGCCCCCACGTACGGTATAAACTTTCCGGTGGCCTTCACCCCATGTTTAAGAATCAACTTTTTATTTTAATGTTTACTTATGTATGTATGTATGTATGTATGTATGTATGTATGTATGTATGTATGTATGTATGTATGTATGTATGTATGTATGTATGTATGTGTGTGTGCGCATGTATGTATGCATGCATGTATGCATGCATGCATGCATGCATGCCATGTGTCTCTTAACAGGGCTGGTACGGCTGAAGAACAAGGCTTACAAAAGTTATAATTGTATTTGTACTTTTTATTAATTCTTCACACGATTAAATAACACTTCACTGATATATCCTACTATAGAGTGTGAGATTATTGTTAAATGCACTTTTAACAGGTAAACTTTATATTATTCTCACCGCAATGAATTTTCATGTCTGATATACAATCACTGACCCGTACCGAACCTAACTGCTTGGGTACGCTTTCTTGTAGCGTCTACCGTTTGAATTTGTACATTTTCTCTATTTCTAGTCTCTGATTGGCTAATCCTACTCCAATAGAATATCTTTATTTAATTTTTAGCTTTTCTAGTTTTTGATTGGCTATTTATAAACTGTTCTAAAGTATTACATTATTATTGTTCCAAGAACTATTAATAGCCTTATTAAACTTTCTAATTTATTGTTGCCTCAAGGTTACCTTATTGTTGGCAACTTTCGGCTTCTACTTTATAATTCTGTTTGCTACGAAAGGCTGTTTGCTTCTACTGTCACAGCTCTTACATTGTTAAACTACGTAATACATTCACATAACATTTTTTATACATGTACATAATAAAATAAACATCATACAATGATCGTAATATACACTTTATATGTTATATTATACTCATATTGCTTTAAGGCGGGCTGTTATTATAAATTTTAATATATAATTAGACATATCATTTAAGTAATAAAAATACTGCCTCACCGTTAAACGTTAAGCGATAAAGGAAAACGTACTACACAAAAAACGTATATCTCTTTAAAACACGCAATTTATTTCAAATAACCTTTTTTGTGGAATCAACCATTTTTGATATATCCGTTATTAATGGTTCAAATTATTTATTACTTGTTCATTCAAGTCCTGTCAACATTCAGTTGTGTCATGGGGAGGCTAAGGAATTTTAAGGCCAGCGTATAGCGTCCAGTTCTTAAACATTTGCTGTTCTCTTTGTATCTAAAAGGTAATGTGTAATGTAGCTATTTCTGCAGAGATTTATTCGTATTAAAATGTAGCAGATAGAAAAATAAGCATTGGTAAGAATAGTGTATACCCACTAATAAATAAAGAGAGTAGAGAAAGTCATGTGAATGCATCATATTCGATTTTTTCGTCATGAGATCATGGAAATTAAAACGAAAGAAATAGCAAATTTTCAGACCTTTTATGTCATGAACTTAGTGGCAAAATGTCAATAGGTATATATCATGAAATACTCTGAAAACTGTTGACGCTAGGAAAAAGTTATTTTGGGCAAGTTGAGCATTTTAATGAGCTCTATATTTTTGCTAAAATAGATTTCCCTGTTAAATAACATTTTCTAATATTCATCCAAAGTAAAGAGGACTTCACAGGCTACTACCAGGAAATTCAAGATATACATTTTATTTGTCATACTAACGTTACAGACATATGATATTCCAATAAAAATTGTTAGAGCAATGTTTGAAAAGAAATAACAAATATCAAATATTTTTCGATGTCAAGTGCAGTTAAAGGTGGGACAAATTTCATGAAAGTCCTCTGTCTATCCTTGAAAAATACAGAACTTATAAAGTTTGACATTCATCCGACTTTTTGTTTTTAATTATGCTTTCACAGACTGACACACAGATCTACAAGAGCCTTTTCTGGAAATGAAATCTGTTTGGAAAAGGGGGATTTCAAAACATGTATTTCTGGTGAAAATTCATAAATAATGTTTGGGTGGAATACAATGCTTCCTCTAATCACTAGACTGTAAATAAAGTTAAAATTAACTTACGCAAGGACCTCAAATAATATTAATAGGGCGAATTGAACTACTAATAATACCAGTTTATTTTATTGGAAATATAACTGAGAGATGCAAGTTATTTTTCAAAGGATACATATACATGTTGATATTAGTACTTATAAAATGAAATATTATTTA
This sequence comes from Deroplatys truncata, assembly GCA_030765065.1. NCBI lineage: Eukaryota > Metazoa > Arthropoda > Insecta > Mantodea > Mantidae > Deroplatys > Deroplatys truncata. The sequence continues at coordinate 166,290,674 of CM060979.1, forward strand.
TTCCTGGAGTTTGTTACATGTCACCAAATTGCATCATCAAGTTTCCGCGGAGACTGTTGTCTGGAGGTTAACATGCTAGCTTCCAAATACAGAGGTTCCGGGGTTGATTCGCGGTTGGAGGACTGTAAATTTTCTTTAGGATTATTTCACATCCTCTCCAAAGTCTTCTGGAAGTGAGAGTGTAAATGTGTGTGAATTTAATGCTTATAAAGAAAACCCAAAGATTAACATAATAGTAAAACGAGTGAACTTAATTTCCGTTGAGAAATTTGTTCCAAAAACAAAGCCGCCGATATGACCTTAGATGTTAAAAGGCAGTATATATATACACATGTACACAGAGAGCCAAAAAACTACGAACCGGCAGCGCGATGTTTTTCTTCTCCGCGTCCTCGGCGCTCATTGCCGTCTGCCGCTATCATAGAAAGGCGCGGATGAAACCATACACATTTTTAAAACTACTTTTAAAGACTTTACTTACCAAATTTATGAAAGGAGATGCTGAAACTGGCCACTCGTTGTCCATACTTTCTTGGCACCTCTTTAGGAAACTATGCATCACTCGAGTAACTTAAAACAAGGTGTACAAGACAAACCCACACACCCTGGAAGAATTAAAACAAAATATCCGCCAGGAAATTGCCAGGATTTCTCAACGTGAACTACGGCGAGTGATGGATAGTTTCCTAAAGAGGTGCTAAAAAGTATGGACAACGACGGTGGCCAGTTTCAGCATCTCCTTTCATAAAGTTGGTAAGTAAAGCCTTTAAAAGTGGTTTTAAAATGTTGTATGGTTTCATCCGCGCATTTCTATGATAGCGGCAGATGGCAACGATCGCTGAGGACGGGGACAGCAAAAACACCGCGCACCCGGTTCGTAGTTTTTTGACTATCTGTATATATATGATGTGGTGATCACAACGTCCTCCAAACAAAACACGACTAATGACATTTATTTCCCCCATAATATCAAGCAACTTTTATTAAATACGTTTCTTTCTACATCGCTTAGTTTTGGAGATATTGTACAGTCTCAACTTAAATGGACCACCCTGTATATATAGGGGAAGTTTCTGGAATATTCAGCTACACGAGAAGACGCACTCCTTTCAGTAGTTCGGTCCATCTTCTCCCTACAAATTCACATTGGAAACTATGATTAATGACAACAGGCTGAAGCTGAATGAATAACTTTTGACATTGTTAAAACCTGCTTTCTTTTGTGTTGAAGTATGTGTTCCGAAAGATGGTGAAATGCATCTGCTTTTCAACAAGGATGTCCAACTATTAAAATGTGTTGCACACACTATTCTTAAAGGAAGTATTAGATGGACGTTTAGAGGCGATTTACATTTTTTGTATCTAATTTTTAAAATATGCCAGTTTTCGTGTTTATCGCGAGAAAACGGAAGGAATCCGAGCTATTGCCTGCTGGTCCCACGGGAGGAATGAAGGTTGTTATCTGCTAAGCTACCTAGGTACGGGAGGAATGAGTCCTGCGCTATACGCTATAATGAGTTTTCGGCCATGAAGCACTTTAAAATCAGATAGGACATGGTTAAGATACCTAGAAGTAAAAATCTCTACCTTCTCAATTAGCTATGATGTAAGTTAACGCTGAAAGAAGAAAGTATTATGTTCTAATGCTGAATATGTTAAACAACTGCGCTTTCTATGACATTTTAACAGCTACAGGGATCCTGCGAGTAAATAGTGCTCCGGTCTGATGGAAGATAGCATAACTAGATGGTGGAAGCACAAACCTCACCTGCTGATATATACCACGTTTCGTCTTTCTTACAAAACCATAGTCTCCAAATCTGGAGCAATGTCAAACATATTAAATCACATATAAACTTAGTGTTTCGCAGCAATTACACTTATGAGAATAGCACGTCGGGAACACTTCACTTCACTTGACTTGACGTAGCTTCAAATATTCAGAAAGATCTGCAAATTCATGTTTAGGGTATAAGGGGGGGGCACCTCGCGCACTGCGACCTATGGGAGATCTTTGTGCTACCATCGCGCAGGAGGAAGGGATGAAGTGAAGGAACTACAGGAGGCTATAGGTCACAAGGACGAGCGGAAGTCCGAAACAGTTCCAGGCTTAAAGACCCGAAAAACCCAAAGGTCAGAGTGAGCGGTCGACGGGAATCGAAACCGGGACTTGTATATTAACACGGAGCCATCTCGCTCAGTAAATTCATGTTTACTAAATGCTTAAACTAAAAATCTGATATGTTGCATTTCCTACTCACTCTTCTACAAACTATTCTTACACATTTGCATTGTTGTAGGTATAAGAAGATTACAATAGGCAAATCAGTAGTAAACCAGATATGTGAGGATTTTGAAATGCCATGCTCCTTGCATGATGATGAGAAAAACACGAATTGCGACTTACCACTTGAATAAAAAAAGTTATTTGAAAATTCATACCAATAAAAAAGCCAAAGCCATCCTAGTAAGTATATTCTATTATGACTCCAACATATTCACATTGTAACATCTAGAACTTGTAAATCTTTTAATCATTTAGGAGTTAAAATTAGAAGCTCTCTTATAGTATAAATCCGTCGGGAGGAATAGGGCTTTTCAGTGGCGAAAGAATAAAAAATAGGTTGAATGGTTTCCGAGATTACCCGCAGCCCACTCTCAAAACCCCACCCCACACAATTTTTCTCTCTTTATAATATAAAAGTCTCCGTCACGAATGAAGGCAGTGGCACAATAGCAGAAACTCTGCGACGCCATTGTCACGTGTTTCCTATCTAATCAGTTGTGTTCAGAGTGTGTTTGTGCAATAAACTTGCCTGCTTTTTAACAGTGAAATTTGATAATTTACAGCTTTAAATTGACTCCCATATGTGGACACTTTAAGGATTCTGACTCTGAAATACAGTTCAGCAAACGAATCATAACGTAAGATGCGTTTAACAACGAAATAATGTCACCCTGTTCGCACCAAAACACTATGTGCTTGCAATCACTCCTTTTCCTTCTCTTTGCAATAATTTGTGCGGCAAGTGTCATTTACCGTCTTCGTTCGTGACAGGACTGGTATAGCAATAACGCTTCAAACCGTTATGGTACTGCACATCAGACATGAAACTACTGACTGTATAAACAGCTGAGCACGGATTTCACAATTATTGTTACGCACCAGGAAGAGAACCCGGCTAAAAACAAATCCATCAAAGATGCTTACAAAGCTGTCTCTGCTGTATGTTGCTATTAATATTGTGGTCTATTTCCTGTACACTCGAATGCTCAGTCGTTATAAAATTTCTGGGTGTACTATAATTTTATTTTAAGCGTATAGATAACTTAGGTTTTGTTTCTTACTGGGGTATTGTTTAAGTCAGTTAAAATGACAAAATTTATGTAAAATGCAGTTTTACTTTCTTTACTACTATAGTAAGATGGGAAATATTGCATTCCATTAAAAAATTCGATACCGAGATTTCACCGGAAATACTTGTTTTGAGGCCCCTGAATCCAAATAAAGCATTTTTGGAAACATGTCCTTGTGTGTCTGCGAACACGATAACTCAAAAACGAAAAGTGGAATAAATGCCAAACTTGGTATTTAGGTTCAATATTTTTCAAAGATGCGGCATGAAGATTTTAAACAACCCCCAACTCAAACTATCCTTTACATGGAACATTTTTCGAAAATTTTGATTTTTTAAAAAATGGTTCTAACGATTTTGATTAAAATACCATATATGTAAGATATTTGCATGACAAATAAACTTTCTGGGAATAGCCTGTGAAGTTCTCTTCATTCGGAAGGAATTTTGTATAAACTTGTATAACTGGTAAAAGTTAAGCGATAGACGAAAACGTATTACACAAACAATGTAGAGCTCTTTAAAACAAACAATTTATTTCAAATAAGTTTTTTGTGGCATTAGCCGTTTCTGAGATAAAGGTTAAAATTGTTCCTTACTTGGCTATTCTCTTAAAGTTCTTTCAACATTCAGTTGTTTTTCGCGATTGCATGGAAACATTATGGAATTTTAAGGCCAGCATATAACGTTCCAGTTCTTAAATATTTAACTATCGCTGTTCCTTTGTTTCTATGACGAAATGCGTAATGTAGCTATTTCTGCAAAGTTTATTTATATTAAAATGAAGTAGATAGAAAAATAACCTTGAGTAATAATAATTTGTAAACACACTAATAAACGATAGAGGACAGAGAAGTCATGTGAATGTATCACATCAATCTTTTCATGTTTGATGTCAGATTAGTATTTGTGTATGCAATGCATTAGTTTTGGTTGATTAAGGCTATTTTAATACATTTTCGTGAGCTAGATTTTTTTCGAATTAAAATTTGCTTCCGGAGCTATTTACTGCAGATGGCTGTACTTTGGTTTAACATTTAGAGTGAATTCCCTTACTTATATAGGTGTCGGCAAAAATAGGTATGCACTAGGTATACAGAGCGGTCGCTGTATGGTGAGACCACAGATTGCGTGTATGCATGCTCGGCCTGCAGTGCAGTGATCTCGATATTTTTCCGCTGTACACTAGTGGTGAATGTCCCGTTCAAGGCTGTTTATCAGCTGAGTTATACTCGTACTGGGCCAATTGCTACCTTCTGTTTGTGCTGTAATATTAGAGTTTGTGCATTGTGCATCTCAAAGGTGAAGTTTATTCAAGACATCTGTATTGTTGTGATTTACTTAAAAATCTTCTTATTAATGTTACTATTCTTGTCTTGTTATAGTCCACTGAAATGCCTATCGACAAATTCACGCCTGAACAACGAATTTTTATGTATACGATAAATTCGTAGAAACCGAATCATGTAGACAGGCGTGTAGACAATTTCAGGAGAAAATTCCTGGTATTCCAGTTCCAAGTAGATAAACTATTATACGTCTGGTTATTAAGTTTAGGACAACGGGATCGCTAAACCTAAGAAGCGAAAACGAAACGTTCTTGTGGAGGAAAAAAAATTGACGAAATTGGTGCATCATTCGAACGCACCATTCGAAAGTTTATAAGAACAAGCCCCACACCATAGACAAACTTAAGGATAATATAAGAACAGAAATTATGAGAATTATTCAAAATGCAATTGAAATTTCATCCGAAGGTGCCAAGAATGCCTCACTGCAGACGGACTTCACTTTCAACACAACTTATAAACAGGTTAGTAGTTATTATAGTGCACGTCTATGACTCGTAAGTTACGCGGGAGTTTTAGAACGGAAAACCCCCACTGTAATACACAGTGCGTGGAGCCCGCATACGCGTGATCCGTATATAGCGAACGCTTTGTAACATGGCTGGACAACACATAAAGAAGAGTTTTATTTTTAGCAAGATGGGACTCCGGTTCACTAAGCATGATGAAGCAAGGCTATTTAGCCGAAGAATTTCCAAACAGTGAAAAGGACGAAGGGAATTAACTGAACGGCTACCAAGATCTATGGATTTCTTTTCGGTAGGGATACTTTTGAATATAAGATTTTTGCAAGAAGACCGCACACTGTTGGCGACATGATTGGTTCATGAGACGGTATGCCAAGAAATTAATGCAAATAAGTAACTGAATAGTAAATGCGCGTGACGGCTCAAAGTATGACTCAGGAATAGGATCCGAAGTATATGGCATAAGACCAAGGTGCAGAAAGTTTTTTCCCTTGGGTGAATATGCAACTGTTTTTGCAACATAAATTTATGGCATTGTTTAATGCATACATGAAAACATAAGGAGAGCTTAAACTGGTAAACAGATCCTTATCTTCTCAGATAGCCAGGTTGCGCTTAAGACTTTAAGTAGCCATAAGGTAACGCCAGGACTGGTTTTAAACTGCCTAAACATGCTCACAAGCTTGGTAGAACAAATGAAGTTTAACTCATCTGGGTGCCGGATCATAGTGGCAAAGAGGGAAATTGGAAAGCTGATGAACTTGCAAGACAAGGAGCAGCTTCACAATTTATTGGACCAGAGTCGGCTTTAGAAACATCTCGATTTTAGTAAGAGAGGCTATTAAGAACTGGTCCACAGTAGAATATCAAAACCTGGCTGAAAACTCCAGAAAACAAACATGGTAAATTATTTATTAGAAAACCTTACAAGAAAAGACGTGAAAGCTTACTTGAATGTAAGTAACATACTCAGCTGAGAACAGTTATTATTGCATTTCTCACAGGACATGCTCTGTGAAAAACCATTGAAAGGGGATATATCACACACACAAACACACACATACATTACACATAGACATAAATAAATATTAAACCAGAATTGTACATAATAATATAATTCACCAAGAAATATGTTAGAATACTTAACAACCAAGAATTGTACAAAAGCAGATTGTAACTTAGATAAGTAAGGAACAGGCGAGCTAGCTAATTCCAGGTGAAAGATCATTCTAGGTGGAACCCACCTTTCACCAAGCTAATGAGCAAGGAACTGTAAGCAATAAGGAGAAATAGAAAGAGACAGATATAGAAAGGAAAGAGACAGGTATTGAATCTGCTTCCGTCACTCGGACGCGTATGCGAAATCTTTTGGAGCAGAATGTTCTCATACATAATAAGGTAACGCGGCCTGAGGACCAATTAGAAATGTCGTTACATTTTGAGGCGCGAAGGCGAGCGTTACTAGGCTGGGGAAGAAAGCCCCAGATTTTCACTCTCTTATAGAATCTCGTCGACACACAGTGATACTCTCTGGACGACTAATACACGTGTGAGCATTGGGGTGGGAAGCGTGTACAGCTAGATTAGACTCCTAATTGTTATAATGGTGGGAATTGTTACAATGGGAATAGCTAGCCGCCCATAAGTATTTATTTAATACTAAACCAATTTTTTTAAAGGAAATGCAGTGTACTTTAATTTGCCTCACCTACGAAAACCCTGAGACCCATGAAATTAGTTGGATAGGTAATTATTAGGAATGGTAAACACAGCAGCCGACGAGCAGCAATAGCCGGATACAAGAACAGATGACATCAACCAGAGGAACAACGTTTTCCCTCTACGCCATCTTAACACGATGGGAGCGCTTCAGAGTAACTTAGATTGCAGATTGTGCAAGAAAAGAAACTGAAACAGCCCAGCACATGATATTGCTTTTGGGAAAATGTTTTTAGGACCAGAGTAATTTGAAAGTATATCTTTTATGAGATTGTATTCATTGGTAAAGAGTGCAGGTATAATGAATTTGCTTTAAAACGACACAGGTAGCACAATAAGCCCAAACCGAAAGGGATGGCCAGGCGCTTGCGTCTGTGGCCCGAATTCGGGAGGTCCCGGAATCGATTCCCGGCGACTGCCCACTGTGGCCCATGGGTTTTTCGTGGTTTCCCCGGGTCGCCAGGCGATGCTGGGTGATTCATATTCTACCACGACTCTCCTTCCTTTATTTCCCGTACTCAACATTTTCCTTGTCATCTGTTTCAGGGTTGTAGGACCAGGCGACGGTGTTCGTGCGGGTTGCGGCTGGGCGGTGGCTTACGGTCTGTAAAGGTTTCTTTCCTGGTTTCCCTCAGTCACCAAGGTGAATACCGGATTGGATATTTAATACCACGTCCCAAGTGTTTATTAAATAAGTATTCTAAAGCAATCGCAAAAATGAAAATATATGATAATAGCGAATGCTCTGCCATCTATCCAAAGATAATGAAAGCACGTAGACTGGACGGCAACCTAATGCTATCTGCCCGGCACGTGTAGAAACAGGGATGCAGTTGCCTATCACTAAGGTCTCTGTGGGTACGTGTCGAAGTTGCTATCTGCCAGTCATAGAAGCAGAGGTACAGTTGCCTAGCGCTAAGGCCTCTATGGACACACGACGAAGCAATATGGTATGGTACAGGGATGAGACTAGAAAGCTATCTGTCCCCCACACACCGATCCGCGAGGTAACTCTTAACAGATCCGTCGCGATATGACAATGTAGTTAAAGGTTAAATCGACGTAAAGTAAATAGAGAGAGAATATTCTAATGCTATTTATGACATAACATTATTTATATATTGTAGTACCTCAAAAATTTATATTATATTATATTTTCTTTGCATAATTCTCACTTCATTACTGTATACCGACTGTCTTCTCTGTATACTGGCATAATTTTCTCTAAGGCTGCAGTTCCTACTTCTTCCTGCCCTGAGTTCGTTTGTTATCAAAGTTTGCTGTTTAGCTATCTGCATTTATATTTTACATCGCCATTTATGAACATTATCTTTCTCTACTACGTATAATAAGTAGGGGAAGTATTGTATTCCACCCAAAAATTCGATACGGAGATTTCACCGGAAATATATGATTTGAGACCCCCTGAATCCAAAAAAAAAGCATTTTTGGAAACATTTCCGTGTGTCTGTGTGTGTGTGTGTCTGTGTCTGTGTCTGTGAACTGTATAACTCAGAAACGAACAGTCGGATAAACACCAAACTTGGTATTTAGATTCAGTATCTTTCAGAGATGCGACACGAAGGTTTTCAAGAAAATTCCCCCACCCCAGATTACCCTTTACATGGAACATTTTTCGAAAATTTTAATTTTCTCAAAAATGGCTCTAACGATTTTTATTACAATATCATATTTTAAGATACTTTCATGACAAATAAAATGTATATCTCGAATTTTCTGGGAATGTCTCCAAAAGTATTCTTCATTGTGAACGACTTTTGCATAACTGGTAAACCATAAGAGATAGACAAAATTTTACTTCACAAAAAATGTAGTTCGCGTTAAAATACACAATTTATGTCATATACATCTTTTTTTGTTGAGTGAACCATTTTCGAGATATTGCTTGTTATTCCCTTAAATTTTTCAATACTTATATTCTCAAATGGGAATTCGTTATTCATTTTTTCGTCTTGGATATGCAAAGAGTATTAATCTGTGGCAAAGAGAATGGTGCTGCACCTAGCAACCAGCTATTAAGAGATATGTCTGTGCTTATATTGCCCTTGCAAATACAAAACAAGGGGAACATAGTAGGCCTTAAGCGATAGTCAAATATTTTTAGAACTGGTCGCTATGTGTAAAATGTAATTCTCTTTGCATGTCAAAAGTTCGTTTCTGCAAATGTTTATCTCGATTAATATGAAATAGATGGATAATAAGAGTTTGTAAAAATAGTTTGTACAAGAGTAGAGAAAGTCATGTGAGTGTAACACCTCAGATTTTTTTAAACAAATTCAGCATTTCTCAGCAAAATTTCGTGCTACAACTTTGGAGCTTTTGTGCTTATTCAAGATACTTAGCTGCTAACGTGGGTCTATAACGGTTGAGATAGACTAAATATTAATGCAATGCATTGCTCGATGTAAGAAAACAATTTAAAACATTCAAATGTTTAAAAATTTGTATGCGCCGATTGCTAAAATTTGAAAAGCGTCAGTGTAATTTCTTGAGTATTTCAAGTAAAATGGTTTAAGCATTGATAAAATTTGCACTGGTATTATAGGCCACTTTAACCCTGAATCATACTATTGCATTATTTAATATGTACGCTCACGTACATAAAAAAACGGTCCCTTCCCTCGATCGCAATAGTGCTTTTCCACGTAAGGTTTGCACCGTCAAGTAACCAACCTCTGACTCCATCCAGCCGGTATTAGTTCTGTGTGACTGTCTGAAAAACAATCCAGGGACATAAAAACGAACCAATGAACGATGCTATATCTATGGAAATAAAGGTTTACTTCGGGTATCGCCTCTATGAAAGTTTCGCTACAATTGATAGTCAAAAAAGGTTAAACCATTACAACATAATTAGGCCTTCTAGAAGAAAGGGCAAAGAATTATTTGCATGTGTCATTAAACTGGAGACAGTTACAATATTTATACGAGAGTTTTTATCAGGACATGGAGGCGAAGGTTAAAGTTATTGCCACCATCGAACGGCATTAGTAAAACCGACATTAACTGTAGGGTAATATGAAAACAAGGCTTAAGCGTATTGTGACGCAGCGGCTATGGACCAAGGTTATCGGGAGGTCGGCGCCGGGCAGTCGGAATAAACAATGATAAGTAGCGCTTGCCAGCGTAAACACCGGGAGCGCTATTGGCAGATAACCAGAGTATTCTAAAATTTCTTCCTCCCCGCGCCTTCAGAATGTGGGTCGAGATAGTTCTAGAATGTTTTGTGGAAGATTCCACTGGCTGTATGCGCGAGCGTTTTCAGTTAGTGAGCGAGTTAGCGAGTGCAATTCTGGTGCGACAAGTGAGTCTATGACGGCAACTGTGACCTGCAATGAGTGCTACTGCTGCAGGAGAGATTGAAGAAGTCTTGTGTTCGACTCCCCAGCGAGTGAAATATCTGGCTACGTGGTGCATATTGCATTATACCGCTACGTCAAGAAGAAAAATGAAGTGACGGGGATAGTGAACTAGCTCGCATTAGCGAAGTGACAGTGTGAACTAAGTGAAGTCCCAGCGAAGTTGAACTAAATAAAAACAGCGAAGTGACATGGAGAACATTAGAAAAGTTTGCTCCAAAACTCAACGATACTCTGCTAGTGAAAACATGGACAACTAGCTCGTAATAATGTTACCATTCGGTAGTTCGGCTGTATCATAGATAACTTTTGGAGCAGGTAAAGAACCCTGTCAATCCAGCGGCTAGAATGATGCTCAAGGAACAGAGGAGGTCATGCTGGCACAGGGTGGGGCTGGATTTGTTAGTACCAATATAAACACCGACCGCCGCGGTAACGCGTGCGACTCGCAATTCGGAAGATCCTGAGTTCTTTCCCGGTGATCGCCCACTCTGATCCTTGGGGTTTTTCTGGTTTCCCGGGGTCGGCAGGGGAAGCTGGGATACTTTTTCTTCTATCACGACTTTCCTGCTCTCATAATTTCCAGTACTCATTATATCCTTAACTGTCCTCTGTTTCAGGGTTGTTGGACAAGACGGCTGTGTTCGGCGGGTTGCGGTTGAGCGGTGGATGTGCGCATTGCAGAGGTTTCTTCCCGTCGTTGCGGGACTGCTCAGTTAGTAGGCCCCACCAGGGTGGACCGCCGGGGGTTAAAAGGCTTGTGGATGTGCCCGGGCGCGACAAATACGTCCGAAATGGAACGTTAGGGATCCCGCCCGTACTTGCACCCGTCATTCGAATCTGGTCGTCCTTCCGGTGTCTCCCCTTATTTATCACGAAGAAGCAAAAAGGTCCGTTGCGGCTTACTTGCGGTGCTTTGCTCCGGTTGCGGGGGTCCATTCGTTCATCCGTATCTTTACCTGTCGGTCTGGGTGGCTCAGTTGGTTAGGCGCTGCCTTCTGATCTCAAGGTTGTTGCTTGAAACCCGGCCTAGACTGGTGGTTTTTAAGTGTGTTTAAAATCGACAGCTCCACGTCAGTAGATTTACTGGCATTAAAAGAACTCATGCGGGACGAAATTCCGGCATATCGGTGATGCTGATATGATCCTGGCAATTAACAGCGTCGTTAACAACAACAAGTGTGTGTCTGTGTGTACCCTTACCGTTACCCCTTACAGTTCGGCCATATCATAGATAACTTTTGGGGCAGGTAAAGAAACCTGCCAATCCAATGGCTAGAATGATGCTCAGAGGACATGCTGGCAGAGGGTGGGGCTAGATTTGTTAGTACCAACATAAATAGCTGGGTTCCATTATGGGCCACTTTATACTATGCCATGTTTACTTTCTCTACTACGTATAGTAAGCAGGGGAAGCATGATATTCCACCCAAAAATTCGATACCGAGATTTCACCGGAAACATATGTTTGGAGTCCTCCTGAATCCAAAAAAAGCATTTTTGGAATCATGTTCGTGTGTGTGTCTGTGTGTCTATGAACAGCATAACTCAGAGACGAACAGTCGGATAAACACTAAACTTGGTATTTAGATTCAGTATCTTCCAGAGATGCGACACGAAGGTTTTCAAGAAAATCCCCCCATTCCAGATTACCCTTTACATGGAACATTCTTCGAAAAGTTTAATTTTCTCAAAAATGGCTCTAACGATTTTGATTAAAATATATGTTTAGGATATTTTAATGACAAATGAAACGTATATCTCGAATTTTCTGGGAATGTCTCCAAAAGTATTCTTCATTGCGAACGACTTTTGCATAACTGGTAAATCATAAGAGATAGACAAAATTTTACTACACAAAAATGTAGATCGCGTTAAAATACACAATTTATGTCATATACATTTTTGTTGTTGAGTGAACCATTTTCGAGATATTACTTGTTGTTTCCTTAAATTTTCCTATACTTATACTTTTTCTCAAATGGGAATTCGTTATGCATTTTTTTTTGTTCTGGTAATGCAGAGAGAATGGAATACTCCACATAGCAACCAGCTCTTAAAATATTTGACTATCGCTTAAAGCGTACCAATTCCACTTGCATCTACAAGAAAATTAGCAATAAGATTAACATCTCGATTAACATGAAGCATATGGAGAATAAGCGTTAGATATTTTAGCATGGAGATGCGAGAGTATTAGAGGATTTCTCGTTGGGCTTTTCAACTGGTTTCTTTTATTTTGTAAATTTCTCCATAATGGTTAGGCTTGGCCCCTATTGAATGTGAGATGTACCTACAGAGGACAAGATTTCATACTAAGAGCAATGTTAGATTAAAAGAGAGCATTTTATTTCGAGTTCGCTGTTAGGAAGTGTAAAAAACAGAATAATGGTATAAAAAGGCCTTGGAATATTGGTCTCAATTCATATTCGTTTATATTAATTTCTTCTCCAATTTGTCATAAAATCGTTATATCAGTGGCTTTTGTTTCAGTGCATTCAATTTAGAGCCACTCCGGTTTTTCTCAACTTGGCTCACATTTCTTCATTTTCTTGATGTTCTCATTTTTATATTCGCCATCGTCACCTTTTCTACCTTTCCTCCCCCGCCCTTTTCCCCGACAGAAGTAACTTGTATCCAGACTCAGATTTCACCTTTTTCCGTCTTCTCGCCTTTTATTTTACCCACCATTTCCCACGGGGCCCATTTTATCTCCGTCTTTGTTGAGCTTCAATTTTTGACCGGCCTAGCGCTCGCCGCGCTAGCGTTTTGCCGACTTTTTATACAGAAAATCCCAGAACCAAGCCCCGATTTCAGTAAGAGAAAAGAAACGAAACGTACGTCGTATATTTTCCCAGGGATTCACAAGAAAGATGGCAGCAATGATTCTTTTTTTCCTTTTTTATTCCTTCTTGGATGTAGAAGAGACCTGAAGTTGGCTTTCTCTTTGCTGTAAAGGAACAAGGTATATGGGTCACCTTTGTTCAAAATTATTTTCCCATGGTTGTGGTAAAATTCACAGAGGCAAAAGACTCTGTGATGTCATGAATCACGCTGCCTTTTACTGCTTATCCAATGTAACATCTGTTTTTATTATACATGTTTATTTTTGCACTTGTAAGCACCATTTTTATAACGATTTAATTTCCTACAGTGGCGGCTAGTACACATTTTAGTAGTGGAGCACAATAAAAGTCTGATGTGTTGTACTCACATCACTTTCCCTTCTCACTCTTCTACAAACTATTCCTTCAAAAGCTTATTCTTTATTTACTTCTAGTTAACACAGATAACCCTCGTTACTCATTTACACATTTCGTTGTAGTATAAGAAGAACACAATATATAGGGTAGTTAAATTATATTCGAACCCACTCACGGCCTCTCTCTGTGCTGGAAATGTTGGCCTTCTCAGGCAGCATATCTCGTGTAAATATTTTCGCTCACTCTCCGAAGCTCAGTAGCAGGAATTCTTGTGATTCCTTGCACAATGTTTTCCCTAATTTACTGTAGTGTGCGAGGATTGGAACGATACACTTTGTCTTTTAAAGACAAAATCACAACTCGTTAGGTCAGGAGAACGAGGGGGCTACAAATCAACACTAATTATTCTGTCATCAAACACCTCTCTTATTGCATGTAATGATTCGGCAGCCATATGTGCTGTTGCAGAATCTTGCTGGAACCAACCATACTCTCCTTCTGACAAGCGATTGTAAAATGGCCTCAGAATTAACATCTGATATCGCTCTGCATTTATTGCTTCATCAAAGAATATGGATAATATGGCCTGTTTTAGAGCAGAAGGTCAACATTTCCAGCATCTATTATAAGGTAAGGATTTTAGTCCGCCTCTGCCGACTGACGGCTGTCTCGTGCCGCGAATGGGTTCGAATATAATTTAACTACCCTATATAAGCTAAAGCGATTATCAAATATTTTCAAAGGCGGTCGCTATGTGATGGCTTTGCTTATGCTCTTCGCCAGAGCACGAAAAAAAAGAAAGAAAGAAAGAAAGAAAGGGGAAAAATACAATAGCAATTTGCAGTTTAGAAAATTGTAAAGTATTTGTAAATTCAAACCAATAAAAAGAATCTCTCGGAAATGGTAAACGCCACAAAACATTAGTTTGATATAAATTGTTTGGTTTAACAAGATCGACATTTTTTATATTAAGGTATTGTCTGCCTCTTATGGTTTAACAATTATAACAAACGTAATTCGAATAAAAAGAACTTCATGGGCTATTCCCACAAAATTCAAATTATAAATTTATACGAAAATGGTTAAACTTATAGTATTTTAATCGAAATTATTACAGCAATTTTGAAAAATTTTCCAAGTAGAGGGTAGTTTGGGGTTGGGAAATTTTCTTCAAAATCTTCGTGTCGCATACTTGGAAGGTTCTGAACTAAAATATCGGATTTGGGTATATTTAACAAACTTTTCGTTTTTGAGTTATGCTGTTCAGTTAGCATGGCTTTCTTCGGAAGGGAAGTAAAGCCGGTGATTTACGACACGTAAAAGAACTTCAAGCCTGATAAAGAGGTTTCTGAGCAAAATTTCCGGCCTTTCGCACACAATATAGAACGGGACGCTAAGAACCAAAACAGTTAAAGAGCGTCCATAAATAAAACTCAATTTAATTTTAGATACAGACACACGTGGACCGTATTTTTTTTTATTTATTCTGTGTGCCTCAAGTTTGTTTTTCCGGGAAATATAGACATGGAATTTTGGGATGAAATACAATACTTCGTCTACTTACTGTAAGTACGTAGTAGAGAAAGTAATGACATTGCACAAGAATCTACGAGAATGAATAATTTATCATGCTTCATTGCAAAAAATAAGCAGGCCTCCAAAAAGTCACTTTCAACTTTCTCGAAATATAGTCAAAAGTAATACTAATTATCAGTATTCAATTTTTATTTGCCAAAATATTCACTACAGGCCTAACTTTTACTAAAACATATAATTCACCTTCACTTAAGTTGTCATGGATCTTTATTTAGTAGTTTCGCTATGTACTCTTCTTCAAAAACTAAATGCAAGAATTCTCAGGAATAAATAATATAAATATGCAATATAAGCTGCATATTTAAACAATATTATTGTCCGCGACGCCACTTTTTGGGAGGGGCTTTAAAGTGTATTGAAACAATATTAAAATGTAACGTTAGAGGATGCAATAACACTAACCTCTCTATTTATAGATGAAGTCAATTCTGCGATCCTCCTCTACTAACTGCATCTTATGATAGTGCTGACTCCTTTTAAAACGAACTAGATATGTTAGTTAAGCTGCCTTTATATTGGAAGAGTTTATAGCTTATATTCCTCATAAGCGCGGAAGAACAAACCTGATGGGAAGTAATAACGTTGATCTCGCGACAATTCGCTCAGGGAAGCTCCTGTTAAGGTGCTCTGATAAGGAGGACAGGCTCAGTGCGCATGTGTGAGCAAAGTCCACAGATTCCGTCTTCCTCTTGTACATCTTAACTCCTTTTAAACAAAGTTGAAGAAGGTATTTTGTTGTAACTTGTTTGCAACACGCTTTGGGCGTCAATTTGAAGTAGGTCTCGTATTGAAGGAGTTGTATTATATTTCAGCTGTTGGGGAACCGAACTTGTAGTAGCTGCAACCTCACGTATAGTAAACAGTTTCCGGTGGCCTTCGCCCCTAAGGTACTTTCAGGTGGCCTTTGACCCAAGTTTAAAAGAATATTAACTTTGTAATTTAAGTGTTTCTTTAAATATTATATATTTATGTTTGCCTCGGCTGCGTCAGTATTTATTTTAGAGACATGGATGTCTTGGCAAGGTTGTGATGCGACAAGAATGTAGGCTTACACAGATTATAATTTTACTTCACTCCTTTTATTAATACTTGATACGATTTAAATAACACTTCAATGATATAGAGAGAGCTGTGAGATGTTTTTATTAAATACTTGCACTTTTTAATAGTAAATTATTTTTGTATTAAATCTCTCGAAGACGCATCTCGCATCCGGTTACAAACACTGTCTGCAGGCAACTGAATTGATTTCAACCGCCTAAACTTGTAAATTTCTGTATTTCAAATCTCTGATTGGCTATTCCTAATCCAATAGAATACCTTCATTTAACTAAAGATTTTTCTGGTTGTTGATTGGCTATTTTTTATAAACTGTCACTAAAATTACATTTTTGCTTCAAGAATCACAAGTAGTATTGTTAAAATTTCAAATTCGTTATTGCCTCAAGGTTACCTCATTGTTAGCAAGTTTTAACCTATTATTCTCACAGCTCCTAAATTATTAAAATACGTAATATATTCACATAACATTGTTACATATGTATACAATAATACAAGCATATGCAATGACTGTTACATAATTTTTTATATATTGTTACATACACATGTTGCTTTAAGGCGGGCTGTTATTGAATTTATATATTATATAATTAGACTGAAATCATTTTAGTGTTAAAAACACTGCCTCAAAGTATTCTGTCCTACTAAGCCTGGCCACAAGGAAAATGTGCCGTGGCACACATACGAGGCGTGTTTTTAAAGTAAGTACCGATATTTTTAAAAAAATAACACAATATTACTTTCAAAATGCTTTATTATCACTACTTACACCTTACACTGGTACACACAATACACGTAGTCACCGCCGTTATTCAGGTAGTTGTAACGGGTAACCAGTTTTGTATGCTTTCGTCAAAGAATGATGCCGCCTGTGATGAAAGCCACATCATCATCGTCGTTGAAAAGTTTTTCACCAAGGAATTTCTTGATTAAAAACAGATGAAAATCACTTGGAGCCAAATCTGGACTGTAGGGAGGGTGGTCGAATTGTTCCCAACCAAATGATACGATCAGATCTTGAATCTGGACTGTAGGGAGGGTGGTCGAATTGTTCCCAACCAAATGATACGATCAGATCTTGAGTTTGGCTGTGTGTGGCCGGGCATGTCACTCAAAATTATTTACCCATAAACCTCACAAATTTCGCGATGAATGCTTGCTGGCGTAACATTCCTCGCATTCAAGAAACGAATCATTGATCTGATTTCATAGTCGGTGGGTCGTTAAATTGTTTTGAACATTTCGAAACGCTCTAAAACAGGAAAACACAAGTGACGATCGCTCACAGCTGTGTCTGGCTTCCTAATGAATGGAGAAAGTGATTGCGCATGCTCCAAATCACGACCGCAGCGCTGCAGCGGTAAAATATTACAACGGTACTTTATAACCACGCCTCATACACACAAGTTGTCTGTATTCACCTGAGAAGCCAGTGCTGAAATATCCAGCGTTTGCGTCTAAAATTCTATAATACGGTTTACTTTCCCTAACTCATTCTACTAAAACTTTTTTGGGAATAGCTTGTGAAGTCCTCTTCGTTTGTGAGGCAGTATTTTTAACACTTAAATGGTTTCAGTCTAATTATATAATATATAAATTCAATAACAGCCCGCCTTAAAGCAATATGTGCATGTAACAATATATAAAAAGTGTATATTAGTCATTGTAAATGCTTATATTATAGTATACATGTAATAATGTTATGTGAATGTATTACGTAATTTAATAATGTAGGAGCTGTGAGAATGATAGGTTGAAAGTTGCTAACAATGAGGTAACAATGAGGTAACCTTGAGGCAATAATGAATTAGAAAGTGTAATAATACTACTAGTCATTCTTGGAGTAACAATAATGTAGATTTTGAGACAGTTTAATAAATAGCCAATCAACAACCAGAAAAGGCGTTAGTTAAATGAAGGTATTCTATTGGAGTAGGATTAGCCAATCAGAGACTTGAAATACAGAAATTTACAAATTTAGGCGGTAGAAATGAAGTCAGTTGCTTGTGCTCATAACTGGACGCGTTGCTTGAAGACAGTGTTCCTGACGCGAAATGTGTCCTCGAGAAATTTAATATGTATTTTGTGTGAGACAAAAAATAGCTTACGTGTTAAAAAGTGCAAGTATTTAATAAAAGAATCTCACAGCTCTCTATATCGGTGAAGTGTTATTTAAATCGTGTCAAGCATTAATAAAAGGAGTGAAGTAAAATTATAATCTGTGTAAGCCTACATTCTTCAGTCGCACCACAACCCTGCAAAGAGAAACATGTCTCTAACAATAATACTGACGCAGCCGAGGCAAACATAAATATATAATATTTAAAGAAACAGTCAATTACAAAGTTAATATTTTTTTTAAACAGTTGGGGCGAAGGCTACCGGAAAGCGGGTACTATACGTGCGGTTCAAGTTCGGCTCCCCAACATAAGAACTATAATACAACTCTTTCAATACAACCTACTTCAAATTGAAGCCCAAAAGCGTGGTGCAAAGATACCATCTTCTCATTTGGAAGGAAATTTCTATAATCTTGCATAACTGGTAAACGTTAAGCGATAGACGAATACGCAGCACACAAAAAATGTATATCTCTTTAAATCTCATAATTTATTTCAAAGAACCTTTTCTGTGGCATCAGCCGTTTTCAAAATATCAGCTATTGATGGGTTGTGTTGTTCAATACTTGGTCATTCTTTTCAAGTTCTGTTGATCTTCAACTATTTCTCGCAATGTCATGGAAAGAATATGGAATTTTAAGGCCAGCGTATAGCGTCCAGTTTTGAAACATCTGACTATCGCTATTCCCTTTGTATCTATAAGGAAATGGCAATGCAGATATTTCCAGAAAGGCTTAAAATGAAGTAGATGGAAAATAAACTTTCGTAAGAATAATCTGTGCACTAATAAACGTTAGAGGGTAGAGAAAGTCATGTGAATGTCGTCGTTTATAACGCTCCTCACGTGGCCTATGACCTTTGGGGATACTTCATTCCACCAAGCGATGATTGGGTCCATTTCTGATGTGGAGGCTACTCAGCGTGTGGAATCCGTTGCCTCCGACGGTAGGAGATGAGGATGGCGATGGAATGAGAGAACCTACTTCACACGAGTAAGTCAGAGGTTAAGGGTCGACTTATAATCTCCACTCCAAAGCGGGAATTGAACCCCGGATCCTCAATACGAGAGTGGAAACGAAAGCACAGCGTTATTCCGGCGTCCAGGCGTGTGCGTGTAACTCCTGTGATTTTTTTTAATTGATAATGTATGCAAAACTTATTTAAAGGTATTTATGATTCAAAATTAAAGGTAAGGTACGCGACCTGGTGCCCCTTAGCCCAAACGACTACATATTTCTTGCAATGCTTAAATCAGTGTTAGGAGTATGACTTAAAACAAAAACTCAAAAGAGTAAACATAAGAAGTACTATATCCTGAAGAAAGCATTTTACTCTTCTCTTACCTAGGTATTCTACGAAATTCAAGTCGACCTCCGTGGTCTAGGGGTAACATGATAGTCTCCAGTTTGCGAGGTCGCGGGTTCAGACCTGGCGAAGGGCGATGGATTCTTTTCGGGCGTAAAAATCCTTAGCATGGCTTCCTTAGGAAGGTAAGTCAAGCGTTGTTGTACATTTACGGCATGTAAAAGAACCTTAAGCCTGATAAAGAGGCCTCTGAGCAAAATTTCCGGTCTTTCACGCCCAATATAGAATGGGACGCTAAGGCCCACAGCAGTTAAACAGCGTCCATAAATAAATATTCAAATTAATTAATCATCATTTTTCATGGTTTAAGCCCTTTGGCTTGTTCCGGTCTCATCATTTAAACTGTTCCATCTTCTTTTAGGTCTGCCGATGTTTCTTTAGCCTTTTGGTGTACATCTTAAAACCAACTTCGTATAAGGGTTATCATCCATCCTCTCCACATGTTGTTTCCAGTTGTTTTGATTTTCTGTAATTTTGCTAATAATTTAAAAATTCTTAATTCTTTACATATATCTTCACTTCTCCTTCTGTCTTTTAATGTATATCCTGCTACATGTCTTAAAAGCACATCTCTGTTGCTTCTATCTTTCTTTCCATTTGTTTGGTCGTTGTCCAACATTTGGATCCATACGTTAACACTGGAACGGCCATCACTTTGTAAAATTTTATTTTTGTCTCTTTAAAAATTAATTGACAGGCCGTGGCCGAGTGGTTAGACCGCTCGCCTCCCACCGAGGCGGTCCGGGTTCAATCCCAGGGACCTGCATGTGGGATTTGTGGTGGACGAAGCGGCGTCTGGGCGGGTTTTCTCCGGGTTCTCCGGTTTCCCCCGCCATTCATTCCACCAACTGCTCCATCATCACCTTTCCTTTCACCCATTTCACCGACATTTCGTTTCATCTACTTCCTTCATCCCATACCAGGCATCGGACTGATCACCCATCCTGGATGCTCTGTCTGATCCATGAGTGTCTGCTCCTCGACGGGCCTCTGACCCCAGGCACCCGCTTGTAAGTCCTGGGGGGTGTAAGTCCTACATAAGAGGAGGGTAAACAGATAATGAATGAATGAATGAATGAATAAACATTAATTGATTAATTAATTACGAAATTAAAATTGATTCGTTAAGAATAATAATGAGTAAATTTATATGACATTTTGTATACTTTATCTTTAATGCGAACGCAGAAAAAGTAGCAAATGTTCACAAAAGAAAACTGCCCTGATGGATTAATGGATTGTTGCACTGTTCCTATTTCCAATGGCCAGTTTGGCAGTCGTACTGGTATATGCTGGTTGCTCAAGATTGGGTGTTACTAATTACTGATCAACAATTATTACCTGTCCTCATGTTTTGAGAACGTCTTCCTGTTTTGCATATTTCTGTATATTTGTTTCACATCCTATCATCTGCCCCAGTTATTTTAAATTTTTACTTAACACGCTATGGGTGGAACTCGTTGATAACTTTACTGCCAGAACTTAACGGATGACTCTCCACGGACGAGGATAGTGGAAGTTTTATCTTAGTAACAACAACCAGCTTATTATGAAAGTGCACTGCATTGCCCATGTGAAAAGCATGCATTGTTTGATAAACAAGTTATGACCAGGGATCGAATGTATATGTATTAAAATATCTAAAATATGCAGGCATGTATGCTATCATATCTTTAAAACATGCTCTATAATTTCGAAAATATACACTAAAATTCTTAAGTTTATGCTCACACTTTTTGGTACTTACAATGTACATTCTTTCTCAGACATTCCAGTCGTAATTTGAGTTGCAGTATACAACGATAATTTTCTCCAAATGCTCAGGAGTCATTTTATGACATTTATCGGTTAACACAACTTTGTACTCTGAGAAGGACCTTTCCACGTCTACAGTTGTTATTGGGCTAAATTTGAAAGCACTTGTTTACTCTGGGGAAATTCTTTAGGAAGTACTACGTTTTCGCCATGAAGATATTTGTCCACAAAACACAAAAGTTTTTCTCTAAAGCACTCACAAGACACCGTTTAATTTTCTTGCATACTTTAAAGCAGCACTCTCAAGTTGATACTGAATTCATTGAAAAATGAAATGGATATCTCCATAGTAAGGACTTTAGTATTTTACCACTAATGTGGTTAAATATTAATTTTAAAATTAAACATTTAAAAATACATGAACTACATACTCATTGTATGGAAAAACTATTAAATATGCAGTAACATAAAAATATGCAATTATACGCACTATAAAACTTTGATGGAATTAATTGTTCTTCCACACAAGCGTGTGTAGGACAAGGTTGGAAAGGTAGAATCAGACGACTGAAAAGTTCAATGCCATAGCCGGGATTTGAACCGATCTTCCTGTTTCTCTAGCCAACTAAGCTACCATGGTAGCATGCCGGTACGACATTAATGCTTGCTGCAACACAAAGTGCTTACGACATTGTAAGTCTTCTCAAAACAATTTGAGATCTTCTTGTGGTTTACCGGAAGTAAATGCGAGTAGTTGGAGAATTTAATGTCATATCGGCATGTTGCTATGGTAGCTCAGTTGGCTAGAGTAACCGGACGGAAACCGGAATATCCGTGGTTCTAATCCCGCCTTTGGCATTGCATTTTTCAGTCGCCTGGTTCTACCTTTCCAACTATAAAACTTTGCTACAAGCACAGAAGGAGATGAAGCATTTTGGAAAATTTAATTCCATATCACAGGCAAAAACAAACTAAATATGCATCCAAATCCAATGTCTGGTTATGACCAGGCAGTTGGGTTTTAGTAAGTAAACACAGCAATCGTGTTACCGCACGGAGTGTAGATGGCGTAAGTACTGTGACGGACACACTCCTCCAGCCTGGTTCGTTGCAACTGTTCCTTCACTGCCGCTATACTTACAGTGAAGCAAATAATTTCAACAAGTTTGTTTTAGGATCTTTCATATATTCAGAATCATTTCAGTAATATTGCAACTACAATAAGATATGTATGTGCAAGTAAGGATACTAAAAATACAGAAGCGCTTGAGGCAATAGAGCAGGTTTGAAACACTGAGTAAGATATACATTTGGAACTTTAAAGAAAGGGTGACAAAGAAACTTAAAGGCATTCTAGAGAAGTATTCAGGGTACGCAGAAATATAAAATGAGGTACGCCGCAGGGAATGTGGAACATAATTTTTCAAAATACAATAAGTATCTATGTACTAGTCGCATGCGACTTGCATGTATTTCAAAAAATATTACTGCACACTACTGCTAAACATATCAAATTGTTTTCTTCTGGTACTCAATAATCCTGATCTACCTGCTTTCAAAGTTTTCATATTTGTTTACAGAGAACACTGCAAGGTTGTAATCGCATCCACTTTCCCTCGCCACCAAATTTCGATGCGTTCCTAACTTGACGGTTTACTTACTAAATCCCCTCCGTCTGGATGACACACACACACACACACACACACACACACACACACACACACACACACACAGTTTTATGAGTATATATTTAATACCACTGCATCAGCTTCAAAATCATAGCGTTTTCAGTTCATCACGTGACTTTAATCATCTTCCAATAGCGCATGGGCTAAGTTTGTTCGAGCAATAGAGCTAAAAGTGTCTCCAGGTAGTTAATGCAAAGATGCTAGTAACCAGCATTGTACTTTTGGATCAGAGTCCTTTGCTAACCAGAAAGTAGTTAGAAACAAAAAGTTTACATTCGTTGAGTAAATAAAGTTTGCGAGACAGTGATGGAAATGAAGACAGGCTTCTGGCAAACTTTTAAGTTGGTCACCTCTTTTAACTTTTCTAACTGATACTCATTATTATTTTTGGTAATATGTAAAACTGTTTTATATCCTGCATATTTGAAATATTAAACTCTAATTACAATGAAAATTAAATTGTCTGAATTAAAAGTCTACAAAATATGATACTAATTATTTTTCCGGAGAGAAATATGTCTAAAAATTATTAGAAAGTTTTCTTAAGTGTACTTATTGGACTTGCTTAGCACAACTGCAACACATTTTTAGTAACCAAGACCACACATAGATCTCAATTTAAGTGGAGAGAGGGAGAGAGAGAGAGAGAAGTTGTGCTCACTGACACTTGAAACATATATTTCATTTATATTTTAAATAACATTGTTCATACCTTAAAATTCCTTTTTCCTTGTTATGAATTCGGCGGTAATATATATTTCTTCTTCGAAGTCCATGTTCCTAGCCAGTGACCGCTCAATTGAAAAACGGACGACCGTTTTAGTCGTTTTTGTCCCAATGTATCCCTCAAATAATTGCTTATTATTTTAAATTAGTAAACGAACGCTCTGTAGGTACTGACATCTGTGACAGAAATTGTCAGAAACAACATCGACGATGTAAAGACTTCGGGGAAACTGGAAGAAAGGCAGTGATTTTCACTATAATAAGAGAACTGACTGCACTGATTTTTGTTATCTCTTCACTAAGTGTTGATCACAAATATTTTCTCGCGAAATTGCTGATAAGATATCTTCTGTGTGTATGTGCAGACTCCCATACTTTGTACAGAAGATTACTGTTACTTGAAGTTTGTAAACATTGGTTCCACCACACTAAAGTCAGACAAACTATGAAGAACAAGTTACCAAACTATGACTTTTTTGCCAAAATATGAAAATATACAGAAAAAACCCAAAATATGATGAAATTCGTATATATTTTAAAGCCAAAAATATCTTACGGCTTGGACTAGGTTCACTCCATTAGTTAAAAAAAACTCTTATGTGTTACATTCACATGAGTTTCTCTACCCTCTATCGTTTATTAGCGGGTATACAAATTATTCTTAATAAAGTTTATTTTCCTATCTACTTCATTTTAATCGAGAGAAACCTTTCCGAAAATAGTTGCATTACACATTTAATTACAGATATATAGGAAACAGCGATAGTCAAATGTTTAGAACTGAACGCTATACACTGGGCTTAAAATGTCATACTTATTCCATGACTTCGTGAGAAACAAATAAATAAATACATAAATAAAATATGAATATACTATCCCGGGACATACATTAAAACTTTACATTTATACTCACAGCACATTTACATTTTATATTACATCCAATTTTTTCAGATAAAATAACTACAAACTACGCAATGTCTACAAAATAATAATATAATAATAAATGAAAAGAAAATAAATAAAGAGAATTGACATTAGTAGATTAAACTAAATGCGTAAAAATAAAAATTTAATCACAATTAATTCTAAATTCTATATTTATCTATACTTGCTGGAAACCAGCAAACTTAGCAACTAGTAACCAGTTACTATCTACTCCTATTTAACTATATTCACTGGAAACCAGCGAAAATGTTCTGGTAGCCAGCACAAACCCTCCTACTAAACTAATCATTTTAATAAATGTGTTTATGTTTATATTTTATTTAAAATTTACCTTAATTAAAACTTTTTATAAAGTTAAAGTTATCTATTTATAACATTCCATTGTTTTCATAGTAATTATTTAATAGTAGTTCGATATTTTATTTAGTTCACTTATATATTTATTTATGCATTTGTGTTTATTCATTTATTTATTTACCTTATAACTTTGATTTAATCTCCATACTAATTTTCTATTATCTTCCTTTTAATTTATTTTATGTATCAATTTTTAAATGTTATTACTCTATACACTGCCGTTTGTGAAAATTGCAACACCAAGAAAGAATTTTCCGAATAACTCCAAACTTGGTGGAAGTGTAGAAGAGTCTGCAAGCAATAAGTGATTAATTTTGCAGAGAGATGGGCTACACGTAGGACGAGCAGAACCTTCTCGTGTCGGTCCGACAAGGTCAGTGTTGCGCTCAGTGTAGTCAGTGCAGAGCTGTTAAACAAAATGGAAACAATAAAGTTAGTGCCAGTATGCCTCGTCGACATCAAAGGGAGCCATTCGGCATGTGAGTGAGTTCGAACGGGGCAGAATGATCGGTCTCCGGGAAGCAAGTTTGTCATACCGTGACATTTCGGCTCGTACAGGGCATGCTGCTATAACAGTGATGCGTGTGTGGAAGCAGTGGATAGATGAAGGTCGTACGCAGCGGGTACTGGACCACGGAACATGACCACAGCACGGGATGACCATCATCTTGTCCGTATGGTCATAACGGACCGTACAGTTTCATCCACAGTGTTGGCTCGACGGTGGAGCACTACAACGGTGTGAACTTATCAGCATCAACGGTTCGTCGCCGTCTGCTGCGGGTTGGACTGGTTGCATGTATGCCATTACGTCGGCTTTCATTGTCCAGAAACCACTAGCTCCTTCGACTGCAATGGGCACGTGAATACCGTCACTGGTGTGCTGAGTGGCAAAATGTAGTCTTTTCGGACGAGTCCCGCTTTAACGTGTCCTACAGTGATGGCCGTATACGTGTCCGGCGGTACCGTGATGAGCGCAACCTGGAGGGCTGCTTTGTTGACCGGCATAGCAGACAAACACCAGGTGTGATGGTTTGGAGTGCCATTGGTTACAACAACCGATCGCGCCTCCTACGAATTGAGGGAACTTTGAACAGCAACCGGTACCTAACGGTGGTTGTAGAGCCAGAGGTACTCCCCCTGCTTCAGGCATCTCCACAGGCCACATTTCAACAGGACAATGACCGGCCACATGTTGCAAGGAATGTACAAGCCTTCTTGAAGAGCGACGGGTACAATTGCTTCCCTGGCCTGCAAGTTCGCCTGCCATGTCGCCCATCGAACATGTCTGGGATATGGTTGGTCGGCACCTGGTGCGTCACGGTCCTCCAGTAACCAGTGTCACGGATTTGTGGGCTCGAATACAACATGCGTGGAGGGAAATCCCTCAGGAACTTATTCCGAACCTTTTTGATTCAATGCCACGGCGTATAGCAGCTCTAATTGCAGCACATGGAGGCTACACCAAATACTGAATACGAGTTAGGGTTCAAAGTTCATGTATAGATTTGAAAAGTTTATCATTTGTTACTTGTCATGTACCTAACCTGTGGTATTAAATTCATTCAATTCATGCGCTTCCTTCTTGGTGTTGCAATTTTCACAAACGGCAGTGTATTAAAACTTTCACCTCTTTTAACCAAACACTAAATCTTCTTTCTTCTATCGCTACATATCCATACACTTTACCCAAACATTTCGCTTCACTCACATCCTCCATTTTATTCTAACACCAACTGCAGTTTCAACCCACATAAACTCCAAAATTCCCCTCCTATTAATAACAATAACAAATTTACGCCTCCATGCATCTAAACATCGCCATAACCCCACTCACTATCCCTCCCAAACCACATTAGCTGCTCCTCCAATGGCAAACCTGTTGGATACTCCTCCAATAATGGTAAACCTGCACCCCAAAATTATCATCTTCTCTGCTTTCCTCTTCTTCCTCCATCCTCGTTCTATATTCACCACATTTCTATCCTTCCCGTCGTCTTAATTAAAACCTTCTTCTCTCTACCCATTCCTCCTCCTCATTCTCCGTCAATGTCAACATTTGTAAACTAACCATTTTGTTCACTTATGCTTCTATCTTCTACCATATCTAAATTTTGATTTATTATTCTAATCTTCTCAGATCTTCTAATTCCCTCTCTCCCTCTCGGTAATTGTTCTCAGCTTACTTTTGGTAATATATCTTTTTACCACGCTGATTTACTTACATAATTTGCTAATTGTTGTAAATAATTAATTAAATCAGGATATGTTAAAATTGTATACAGGGTGTGTCCTAAATATTTCCTTTCTTCTAGTGCATGCTTATTGTATCTATTACATTAAAAAACTGTATATTCCGTGTATCCCTAATTCCACAACTATCGCATATGTCGTCATTTGTTCTGTTAATTTTGTTCCAATACGTCTTTTATGGACCATGTCCCGTAATAAAGCGTATTAATCCTTTTGTTGGTTGTATGTATGTTAGTCGTAAGCTTTCTTGAACATTTGAAAATAGCTGAAAAGCTCTTCTTCCCTCCTCTATTTCCTCCCATTCATGTTGCCATCTTGTCTTCAAATTTTGCTTTTTTTATCTAGTACATTTTCGTCCATCGTTTAACTTTCTACATTTGTACAAGATAATACAAAATTCCTTTAGAATGGAGAGAATTTCAGAGGCTATTCCCAAAAAATTAAAAATGAACACTTTATTTGTCATGTAAATATTTTTATTTTTGTTAAATACTAATGATACTTTGTTCAAAATCGTAGAGCATTTTATAGAAAATAAAAAAGTTTCGAAAAATATTCCAAGTAAAGGATAACTGGAATGGGGTTATTTTCTGGCAAATCTTTGTGTCGCATCTCTGGTAGGTGCTGAACCTAAATATCAAGTTTGGTATTTATCCGACTTTTCGTTATTGAGTTATGCTGTTCACAGATACACCCACGCACTTTTATCTAATGATGCTTTTTTATTACTTATTCAGGGTGTCTCAAAATGTATTTCCGGTGAGAAGTTGGTATCGAATTTTTGGGTAGAATGCAATACCTTTTCTACCTACCATACAGGGTGAACCATTTAAGTTCAGACTGTAAAATATCTGCAAAACTAAGTTTATTCAAAAGCAAAAATTCGCGAATTTTACAAATATGAAGAAATGTGAAGGTTTTACAAAAATATTATGAAGTGCGAAACTTTTTGTCACTTGCATTGAATTCTACATATTATAAAACGTAAAAATACTTGTCTTCATGATGATAATAACCAAGGCTTAGTGTATGAAAGTTTATATTTTACCTGTCTCTAGATATAACTTAAGTCAGTGAAACGACATTGTGTTTTGACACACAGCTCAGAAAAAACAGACCTGCAGGATCCCTTAATCATTTGTCTTGGCAAAGCTCGTCGTATTGACCTCGCGCTATATGTTTAGCAGTGAATATTAGTTCAATGGTCCAGTTTTCCGCTATTGTATTTGCCTTTTTATTAACACCATTAAAACTATTCCGATAATAATTCAGTTCTTAAATGCACTTTTGTAAAACCACTATTACGAGGCGCGTTTTTACTTTCTCTACTACGTTTAGTAAGTAGGAGTATTGCGTTCCACCCAAAAATTCGATACCGAGAAGTATATATTTTGAGCCCCCTGAAAAAAAAACACTTCTATAAAAAGGGTCCGTGTGTGTGTGTATCTGTGTCTGTGAAGCGCATAACTCAAAAACAAAAAGTCGGTTAAATACCAAAGATGCGACACGAAAATTTTCAAGAAAATCCCTCCACCCCAGACTACCCTTTACACGAAACATTTTTCGAAAATATTGATTTTCTCCAAAATGGCTCAAACGATTTTGATTAAAATGTCATATATTTAAGATATTTTCATGACAAATAAAATGTATATCTTGAATTTTCTGGGAATGTCCCCAAAAGTCCTCTTCTTTCTGAATGACTTTTACATAACTGATAAACCGGAAGAGATAGACAAAAGTTTTCTACACAAAAACTGTGTGTAGAAAATTTTTGTGTGGAGCTCGTTAAGACACACAATTTATGTATTATACATTGTTTTTGCGGAGCGAACATTTCCGAGATAATCCTTTTTATTTGTTTGAATTTTCCAATACTTATACTTTTTCTCAAATGGAAATTCGTTCGTTTTGTTTTTGTCCTGGACATACAAAGAGAATGGAATGCTCCACATAGCAACCAGCTCTTAAAAGATTTTACTATCGCTTAAAGCCTACCATATTCCCCTTGCACCTACAAGAAAATTAGCAATGAGAGAGTTCATGAAGTAGATGAAGAATAAGCATTTTATAGATAGTTTGTACAAGAGTAGAGAAAGTCATCTGAGTGCAGCACATGAGATTTTTAAAGTAAGTACCGATAATCCGGATTTGGCACCAAGAGATTTTCATCTGAAGAAATTCCTTGGTGGAAAACATTTCAACGACGATGATGTTATGAAACAGGAAGTGTAGACTTAGCTTTCATCACAGGTGGCATCATTCTTTGACGAAGGCATACAAAAACGACAAGTGCCTAAATAATGGCGGCGACTATGTGGAGAAGAGTGTAATGAATGATAAGAAATGGAAAATAATTGGAAAATAATGTTGTGTTATTTTTTAAAAAATTATCGGTACTTACTTTAAAAACACGCCTCATATTTTTTATAAGTCCATGCTTCTAGTTTTTGAAGTCCATTGGACACAACATTGATTGTATGCAATATTTTACAATGGAATGCTAGCAAGTAAATGTTATAACTTTTAATATGCTTTTTAATATTTTAGCTTTATTTGTACCTACTTTCCAGAACCTACTTATAATAGGTGCAGCGAATGTGGCCCAGGCAGTCACGATAAACAAAGATAAGTCGCGCTTTCGCCCGGCATAACCACCAGAAGCGCTATCGGCAGATAACTATAATCTTCTGGATGTTTCTTTACCCCGCTTCCAAGTGTGTGTCCAGATAGTTCTAGAATGTTTTGTGGAAAATTCCATTGGTTACATAAGCGAACGTTCTCGCGAGAGGAGTCGGTTGAATGGAGTGAGTTAGCGAGTGTAATTCTGGTGCGACGAAAAGTGCTGCTCTCCTAGCGAGTTTGTGACGACTACCGTGACATGTAGTGTATACTGCTACTGCGGGAGACACTGGAAACATCTTGCATTCGACTCCCCGGCGAGTGAAGTGAACCATCCGAAGAAGAGGCTGTGTCCTGCGTATTTCATTACGCTGCTATGCCACGAAGAAAGTGAAGTGACATAGGAAATTGAACTGGTGCACATCAGTGAAGTGTTCACTGATGTGAACCAGTTCAACACTGAAGTGTTCGCATCAGTGTGAACTAAGTAAAGCCTCGGTGAAGTTGGACTAGATTAAAACAGTGAACCTAAAAACTAGCAAAGTTACAGCTAAAATTGGACAAAGTCACAATATGTAGAGAAACTATTTCACCGGAAATGCAAGTTTGAGGGCCTCGATTAAAAGAAAACAATTTTTAGAAAAAGGTGCATATGCGTTGAGTGTGTGTGTGTGTGTGTATTTGTGAATAATTTACACAAAAACGAAAATATGGATAGATACCAAACTTGCTATTTAAGTTCGGTATCTTTCCAAAGATGCGACACGAAGGTTTTCAGGAAAATCCCCCCCAGACCACCATTTACATGGAACATGTTTCACAACTTTTAATTTCCTCAAAAAATGACTCCTGCTATTTTTATTAAAATACCATAATGAAACTATGCATTGCATTTTCTGGGAATGGCCTATGTAGTCCTCTTGATTCAATATTAATGTTTTATAATCTTGTATAAAACGTTGACAAGAAGTTACTCCACAGAACACGTAAATGTCTTTTAAACACACAATTTGTCTCTCTTTATACAGGGATTTTTGTAACGTTTTGTTAAGGCTTAACAGCTGTAAAGGGTGCTAACCAATTGTTCGGCATTCTGTAGCTTCGTAACAAAACAACATTTTGTTAAGAATAAAGATTTGGTTGTTGAACGAGACCGTCTTGCTAACGCGTTTGTTACACGCATTGACGTTTTAATGCTGCTATAAGAGGAAAAGCATTATTATAGAGGTTTGACATGTTAATTATCGAATGTTTATTTATTCGCTTTAGCGTATGTTGCGGAGTAAGCAAAGTTCCGTGTGGTAGCATTGGTAAATGATGATCCCAACATAACTTCTAAGAGACGAATTTCAATAAGAAATTCAATGTTGTGTAATATCTAATCGTAATAAAAACTAACAGTTGTTAATTTAAGAATTTTGGGTTCAAATAGTGAAAATGTTATGTTTATTACCATGGTTCATGAATATAATTGACTCATTTTTAGGTTAAGATTAGGAAATGGGTACTTTTGAGAGCTGTAGGATATTAGAGCGATACATTTTCGTTCCATTGCTTTAGGATAATTTGAGGTAGTATTTTTAACACTTAAATGATTTTAGTCGAATTATATGATATGTAAATTCAATAACAGCCCGCCTTGAAGCAATATGTATGTAATAATTTGTAAAATGTATGTAACAGTCATTGCATATGCTTATATTATTGTATCCATGTGTAATAATGTTATGTGAATATATTACGTAATTTAATAATGTAGAAGCTGTGAGAATAATAAATTAAAAGTTGCTAACAATGAGCTAATAATGAGGTAACTTTGAGTCAATAATGAGTAAGAAAGTTTAACAGTACTACTTGTGATTCTTGGAGCAACAATAAGGTAAATTTTGAGACAGTTTTAAAAAAATAGTCAATCAACAACCAGAAAAAGCTTTAGTTGAATGTATTCTATTGGAGTAGGATTAGCCAATCAGAGACTTGAAATACAGAAATTTACAAGTTTAGACGGTTGAAATCAATTCAGCTGCCTGCAGACAGTGCTCATAATCAGACGTGTTGCCTGCAGACAGTGATAGTAACCGGATGCGTGATGCGTCCTTGAGAGATTTTATACGTATTTTGAGTGAGAAAAAATAGTTTGCGTGTTAAAAGTGCAAGTATTTAATAAAAACATCTCACAGCTCTCTCTTTATATCAGTGAAGTGTTATTTAAATCGTATCAAGTATTAATAAAAGGAGTGAATTAAAACTTAAAATCTGCGCAAGCCTACATTCTTGTCGCACCATAATCCTACAAAGAGAAACGTGTCTCTAACAATAATACTGACGCAGCAAAGGCAATATTTAAAGAAACAGTAATTTTACTTTTTAAACTTGGAGCTAAATAAATAAACAACTCCTATAACAGACCATTACTTCAAATTGACGCCCAAAGCGTGGTGCAAATCTAAAGATAACTCCAACAAAACACCTTCTGCTCAAATTTCCAATCCGCTAAAGGAAGTGGTGTAACGTGCCGATCCAGTACTTCAACATTACAAGGTAATTCCCTATTTTCACTTTTAAGTATGTCAAATGCAAGCCAACGTTATGGGAAAGGTCCGCGATCTTGCTGGTAATAACAGGAATGAGTTCACAAATATCAACAAGAGGTTTCGTAATTTAATACAACAATTTCCCTGACTATACAAATCTATTAATAACTTTGCCTTGTAACATTTTCTTCTTCGGAGGTACTATTAGTGTATTTCCCTTGTCATACTTCTATGCAAAATGCACAATCTTATAACAACCTTTAACAAACACGAGTGAAGTAAAGCTCTTCATTATAACAGATAAACTGCAGCTTTACAAATCATACATGCTTTAACATTATGAATGTTCGATAGCACTTAAAATACAATTTATGACATACTAAAAGTTTGTACAGTATAAACTTGGCTTTATAATTTTACTCCCCACTTGAAAATTAAATTCTAGTTTTACAATATTGAATGTATACGTTTTAAAGTTGTTCTCTTGCTCAATTCATATTTTCTTCTGTCTCCCTATATACACTGGTGTGCAAAACCTAAGGACGAGATGGGTAAAGTAACATAACAAATGAACTACTTGGTGGAAGAGGATGAAGGTGCGGGAGCATGTTGCCAGAGGTCTCTCACACGTACATAGAAAGCTGAACGTCACATGGAGTGAGTGTAGGAAGCCTATAGTGCTAAATGTGTCTAGTCCCGCAACACGGGGCAGTTGACGAAACAGGACAAGACGGTGTGTGGCAATTAGCGAGCTGTTACGGTGCACTGTAGTGGTATTCTTCATTGCAACATGGCCCGTAGACATCATTTGGATGACTTTACACGGTGAAGAATCATCGTGAAACTGGAAGAAGGACGAAGTGTGACGAGTGTTGCTCAGGAGTTTGGAATCGCTCACAGCATTGTTTCACGTGCATGGGGAACCTTCCAAACCACAGGCACTGCTGTCTCAAGGAGAGGTGATGGTCGACCACGCTGAACTACAGCAGCAGATGACCGCTATATTGTGCAACAGGCAAGAAGGAATCCACGCCAAACAGTGGGTGCAATTTGAGGCAGTATTTTTAATACTCGAATAATTTCAATTGTATTATATATTATGTAAATTCAATAACAGCCCGCCTTGAAGCAATATGTATGTAATATAATTTGTAAAAATATGTATGTAACAGTCATTGCAAATGCTTATATTATTGTAAACATGTTTAATAATGCTATGTGAATAATTACATGCTTTAATAATGTAAGAGCTGTGAAAATAATAAGTTTAACATTGCTACCAATGAGGTAACAATGAGGTAACCTTGAGGCAATAATCTGTTTGAGAGTTTAAATGTTACTAAACTCTGTGAGGTTTAAGTTGGCAGGTTTTCTACTGTCCTTGTCTCACATAGAGTGCTGTCCTTGTCTAGCAGAGGGGGTGGGACAGCAACCACTTCTTTCTTGCAATTTGTGGAAATTCCAGACCCGTAGAAGCTGGCAACCCTCCCACTTCTATTGTATGCTGACTGAAGGTTGCAGTGGCGTATGAGCTGTGGAACTATGAGTTTGTTATTTTGCGGTTCTACACGATACGCAAGATATTTCCTTTGTTACAACATATGGATATAATGTTGAATTATTTTCTAGTAGTTTTGGTTGTATTTGTATTGTTTCAAATTGGCTCTCGAGGGAAAATTCCAAAATCAGATGGTAGGGAAATGTAGTTAAAGTTCACAGTTTCTTCAGTGATGAATGTGATGCATTGAAATGTGGAAAGCCGACTACTTCAGTGACAAGTGCAGTTGAGAGAACTGCTGCTGCTACAGGTACTTCTGCTCCTTCCGTCCGGTGAATTTTAAAAGAACACACAAATACTGAAGCTAATGGCGGTAGGTTGCAAACTCCAGGCAAGAAGCGCCCAAATAGGAGATTGCAACAAACAAAAAAGCAGAAATAAACTCATTCACTGCAGCTGCTATTAAGCAAACAATCTATTCGTTATAGCGTATGAACTTTCTGCCTAGTTTGCAGGACATATATGAGGCTTTGAAAGTTCAAGGCTTACTGAAAGGAAGCGTGTAGTCGTTAAGAAAAATTCTTAAAAAGCTTAATTTCAGTTATAGTAAAAATTCGCAAGGAAGACTTTTTTAATGGAACGAATGAATATTGTTTCTAAACGATTTCGGGTTTTAAGACGAATGAAGAACTGAAGGCTTCTAGTAGGCCTATAGTGTACCTTGACGAAACGGGTAAATATAAACCATACGAGAAATAAGTGTGACAGTGATGAAAATGATTTCCCTCTTAAAACACTAATAGGCAAAGGAGCGATGCTCAACAGGGTTCATTCCTAATGCTTTACTAACTTTAAAGCCAAATCCAGTAAAGACTACCATGAAGAAATGGATAACAACATTTTCAAGGATTGGTTTGTCAATAAGTTGCTACTTAACAATCCTTCTAATAGTGTCATCGTTATGGGCAATGCCCCTTATCATTTCATAGAAATTAATAAAACACCCACTTCATCTCCATTCAAATCCCATACGCAGGAATGACTTCGTAATAGAAATATTGAGTTTGGTTCACGAGCGACAAAACAGTACTGCACGATTTAATTAAATTGAAAAAAGACAATCTCAAAGCTTATGAAATTGATACACTCGCGAAATGCATGGACATACTATAGTACGGTTGCCACCTTATCACTGTGATTTCAATGCTATAGAGCTTATATGGGCGCAAGTTAAGAACAATGTTGCCAAACATAATTTTCATTTAAAATTGGTGATGTAAAATTGTTCTTTGATAATGCGATTACAGAAGTGACTCCAGACAAATGGAAAAGGGCGTGTGAGCATGTGTAAAACACTAAACAGTTTTACTGGGAGAAATACGGTCTGGTAGATGAAATTACGGACAGATTAGTCATAAATTTAGAAGAATTGGAATCGGAAGAAGAGTACGAAGATTTGTTTGAAGTTTCTGACGGTGAATCCGAGAATGAACAACAACCGGTCGGAGAGGTGGACGGGCACCCCGCCACTGATGCGTGTTTTACTGGTGTATCTGCTTTGCCTGTGTCACCATAAAGTGAGAGCGAGATGGTGAGTATTCCTTTCTCTGTCTAAAAGGGACACGACTACTTAAACCTCACGGACTTTAGTCATGATTAGAGCAACGATAATGTAAATTTTGTGACAGTTTAAAATTAGCCAATCAACAGGAAGAAAAGGCTTTAATTAAATGCAGATATTATATTGGACTAGGATTAGCCAAACACAGACTTGAAATACAGAAGATTACGGTTTTTGACGGTTAAAATATGTTCAGTTGCCTGCAGACCTTGGTAGTGACCGGATGGAAGATGTGTTCTCCAAAGAAATATTACGTATTCATGTGAATCGTAAAATAAGTATACGGTTAACAAAGTACAAATATTAAATTAAAAGAATCTCACAGCTCTTAATATCAGTGTAGTGCTATATAATTTTTGCCAAGGATTTATAAAAAGAAGTGAATTTTAAACTTAAAATCTGTGTAAGCCCACATTCTTGTCGCACCACGCCCTGATTAAGAGAAACGTGTCTCTACAAAAATTACTGATGCAGCCGAGGCAAACATAAACATAAATACTATCTATAGAAGCAGTTTAATAACAAAGTTAATAAATAATATTTTAAACTTGGAGCGTAACAACCAAAACACATCTTCAAATCAGCTTTACATACGTAGCAGCATATTGCGTAACAAACAACCTTCTTCAAATTAACGCCCAAAGCGTAGTGCAAACTTCAACAGCAGAACAATTTCTCAAATTGGTTTTCCAAGTGTGGAAATAAATAAATAAACAACGTAAAGACAACAACTATAACAGTTGAAGAACAATACTTCTTCAAGTTGGCTTCCCAAGCGTGAGGCTAATAATTTACGTAAATAAATTACGTAAACAAAACACCTATCTTCAAGTTGCAACCACATTTAACGGACAGCTAGGCACGCCATCTCACGATACACAGTGGCACGGCGACTACACAGAGGTGGTCTCTTTGCCCGACGGCCAGTACGTTGTGTTACATTGACATCCGTACATCGGCGGCACCGTTTGCGATGGTCCCAAGAGCATCAAAAATTGAACCAACGAGGAATGGGGTCGCGTGTTCTTCTCGGATGAGAGCAGATTCAGTTTAAGTAGTGATTCTCGACGTACCCTCAACTGGCGAGAGATGGGAACACGTAATGAATCCAGGAACATCCTTGAACATGATCGTTGTGGTGGTCCGGGTGTTATGGTTTGGGGAGGCATAATGTTGCATGAGCGCACCGACCTCCAAATCTTTGAACACGGTACACTCACTGGTCAACGTTATTGTGATACTGTACTCCTTCCTCATGTGCGTCTTTTCAGGGGTGCAGTCGGCCCTGACTTCATTTTTATGGATGGCAATGTGCGACCGCATCGAACAGCGCAGGTGGAGGATCTCATGGAACGAGAGGATATTCGGCGAATGGACTGGCCTGCCCGTTCCCCCGATTTAAATCCAATCGAACACGTGTGGGATGCTTTGGGGGAGACGCATTGCAGCACATCCACATGCACCAACGACCGTCCAACAGTTGTCAACAGCGTTGGTGGAGGAATGGAAGGCCCTACCACAAGAACTGCTTACCAACCTTGTGGCCAGCATGAGAGCACGATGCAGAGCATGCATTGCTATCCGTGGTGATCATACACCCTTTTAAGCACCATGTATCTCTGTAAATCTAGAGAGCCATCATATGTCGTACTGACTTTAGTGTAGCTTATGGTCTATGAATAAAAGTGGCATTTCTGTTCGTCTCATTGCATATTTCGTTTAGTTGTCTACTGTAGCAGTTCCCTCTATGTATGATTCAAGTTTCATCGAGCTATGTTACTTGGCAGTGTCACAGAATGCGAAGATTACTTCCAGTGCATCTTTGTCTCTGCATTCAGGATAAGATATTTTCTGAATTTCTAAGTTTACTCACCAAAATGTTTAAGAATATAATTATGAACAAAACCGAAACATGGCGCACAGTTTTCCTAGCTCGCGTGCTTTCGACGTCTCTTCGTACCAACGTGCTTGCTCCCAGGAGGCAGATAAGTAGTTCTTTATTTCGCCGCAACAGTGCTGTTGCTGTAGGATTGGCCGGAGCATCGGCCAATAACAATGGTGTGGTAACAACACAGTTCTATGCTGGTCCAAGCATAGTGACGGCGGAAAACAAGATGCTGGGCTGTGATTTATTCTCAAGTAGCAAACTTGTAGCGGGGATGTCGAATTGTTACAGTGGCTAGCAGAAAACTATTTACCAGTTTCTCGTAACCATAGAAAATTGTATTTATACTGATGATGCATAACAGAAAGCAGTCAGTCGAGTTATAAAATTATAATTTATAGTTAATGAATTTGCGCATGAAAAATAATCCGAAATAAAATACTTGTAGCTGAAGCATTCCTCCAGATAACACAACTAGTGAAACTAACCTTTCTTTTACTACGACCTTCCACTTAACGAATACCTAAAATAATCAGATACCAATAATGATTTTCATTTACAGATTAAGATGTAAGAACATTTCCACAGAACTGAAATAATGCTGAACATTGCCACATTATGAAAAAAAGAAATACCTACTTATGCTTGATGGTGTACATAAAAATTTCAGAAAAATCTGCATGACAACTGGTATCTTTAAAAAGTATATTAAAGCCAAAAGCTGAGGTAGTATTTTTAACACTTAAATGATTTGTCGAATTATATAATATTCATTCATTCATTATCTGTTTACCCTCCTCTTACGTAGGACTTACACCCCCCAGGACTTACAGGCGGGTGCCTGGGGTCAGAGGCCCGTCGAGGAGCAGACACTCGTGGATCAGACAGAGCATCCAGGATGGGTGATCAGTCCGATGCCTGGTATGGGATGAAGGAAGTAGATGAAACGAAATGTCGGTGAAATGGGTGAAAGGAAAGGTGATGATGGAGCAGTTGGTGGAATGAATGGCGGGGGAAACCGGAGAACCCGGAGAAAACCCGCCCAGACGCCGCTTCGTCCACCACAAATCCCACATGCAGATCCCTGGGATTGCACCCGGGCCGCCTCGGTGGGAGGCGAGCGGTCTAACCACTCGGCCACGAATTATATAATATAAAATATAATAACAGTCCGCCTTAAAGCAATATGTGTATAATATAATATATAAAATGCATGTAACAGTCATTGTATTAATGTTTATATTATTATGTACATGTTCAATACTGTTATGTGAATGTATTACGTAATTTAATAATGTAGGAGCTGTGAGAATAATATGTCAAAATTGCTAACAATGAGGTAACAATGAGGTAACCTTGAGGCAATAATGAATTAGAAAGTTTAATAATGCTACTAGTAATTCTTGGAAACAATAATGTAATTTTTGAGACAGTTTATAAATAACCAAACAACAACCAGAAAAAAGCTTAAGTTAAATAAAAGTATTCTATTGGAGTAGGATTAGCCAATCAGAAACTGAAATAGAGCAAATTATACAAATTCAGAAGTCAGTTGCTAGTAAACAGTGTTCCTAACTGGACGCGAGACGCGTCCTCGAGAAGTTTAATACGTAATCAGTGTGAGACAAAAAGATTATAAAGTTACGTGTTAAAAAGTGCAAGTAATTAATAAATAATCTCACTGTTCTATATATATCAGTGAAGTGTTATTTAATCGTGTCAAGGATTAATAAAAAGGAGTGAAGTAAAAATTATAATTTGTGTAAGTCTACATTCATCAGCCGCACCACACCTTGTTCAGAGATACATGTCTCTACAAATTAATACTGACGCAACCGAGGCAAACCTAAATATATAATATTAAAAGAAACATTAAAATATAAAGTTGAAAGTAAAGTTGGGGCGAAGGCCACCGGAACTTTTTCCATATGTGGTTGCAACTACTTCAAGTTTTGGCTCCCCAAAAGCAGGGAACAACTTAAAAATACAACTCTTTCAAACTGACGCCCAAAGCGTGGTGCAAATAACGTAATAATAAACTTCTTCAAATTGTACCATACGTGGGGCAGTTATTTCATCAGGTTAGGGTTCCCAACGTTTGAATTAAAATAAAACTTCTTCAAAGCCATAACGAAAATTAAGCAATAATTGCGGGTTGATATGAATTAGTGAAACTTGCATCAAAGCAATATGTAATTACGCTGATAATTCGTTTGTCTGTCGTTCCTAATTTAAAATTATAGGCCCACTGTCACAACTGCTCAACAGCTTGGCGAGTTTCCCCCATAAAAGTCCAATTCTTTCGGGATACAAGAAGCTGCAAGTATTGCTATTCTAAGCAATAGGCGCGAATTTTAAAAATTAACATACTTTTATTTTTTGGTAAGGTTTTCACAGCACTCTTTGCCTCTATCTTGGCAAGGAAAAGCAACAAAAACAGCCTGTAGTCTGCGGTATTCCGGCGCTGGCGGCAGTGTGAAAACAAAACGCTAACGCAGAATGTACGAATTTTCGATCAGTCACTTCAGTGAGCTAACAAACCGCGAGGAAACAAATATCGCTTTAACAAACAAGTTACAGGATGCCAAATAGCGGTAAATTTGCTAAGAGCAGTTCTTTAAGCTTAACAGATATATGTAGTCACCTTCTTAATAGCCTAGTTACAGAATAGTTCTGATAATACTATATACATTTTAATGAAAATCGTTAGAGTAGTTTTTGAGTAATTAAAACACATCGAGGATTATTCCATATAAAGAGAGCTTCGGAATTGTTTGCGACAATCTTCGTGTCACATCTTTGTAAGGTAAATAAATAAATAAATAAATAAATAAATAAATAAATAGATTCTGTGGCGCTACACCTCGTGAAGGGCCCGGGCCTGCCAATCTGACTGCCGGCCTCACACCGGCAGAGGTGAGCGATCATCCAACTGACGGGGAAGTGCTGCGGGCAGCATCACGCATCCCCCATCCGGAAAGTTGGCTTACGAGGTCAGGACTGCTGCCTATCGCAGCTCCTCATTTTCCTCACGATGTTGAGTGGGCACCACTCCTATACCTGGGACCTAAAATCCGCACCCCGCAGGTGGGATCGAAGCTGGGCGCATTCCGTGGCCGGGAACCAGAGCACCGCGCTCCAGCCCATTGCATCATGGCGCAAGACAGCTTTGGAAAATACTGAACTTAAATACCAATTTTGGTATTTATCCAAGTTTTCGTTTTTGAGTTATACTGTTCTCTCTCTCTCATATACACACACGAACCATGTTTTAAAAATGCTTCTTTTGGATTCAGAGGACCTCAAAACATGTATTTTCGGGAAATCTCGACATTGCAATACTTTCTCTACATAGGTATGTGGTAGAGCAATATAAATAAAAGTTAAATATTCTTTATTAAATAAAGCAGCATTAAAAAACTAGATATAAACAAAGTTTAAACATACTGAGCTAGTAACACAGAATTAGTGCACTATTTTCATTTTGTATTCAAAACTTTGTAACTGCACTTAGGATTGCTATTAGATTAGTGTGGATATAAAGGTAAAGGCACGCACGAACAGAGGGGTCCAGGGCAGAGCACCGCAGGTAGGCCGGAACGGCCCTTTTTGCTTCTACCGTGACCGCTGGGATGAAGAGATACGGGGAGGGATCCGAAGGGTGACCATATTCAGATTATGACGGAGCCCTAAGGATTTCCAGGTTGAACATCCGACACCGCCCGGACTCACCCACAAGCCACGGAAACCCAGCAGTCCCCCAGCTGCGGGGTCCACTCGCAGGCGAGACCTAATTGAGCAATCCCGTAACGGCGCCAGGGAAGAAACTTCTACATAGGGCACATCACCGTCCAGCCGCAACCTGCCAAACACCGTCGCCTGGTCCCACAAACCAGAAGCAGATGATAAAGAAGATAATGGGTTTAGGAAATGAGGAGGCCGGAGAGTCGTGGTAGAAGGTGAACCACTCCAGGATTCACCTGCCAAGCCAGGAAGTCACGAAAAACCCATGCGCTAGAGTGGAAGGTCGCCGGAAATCGAAACCGGGACCTCCCGAATGCGAGAACTTGGGGTGTGACTTGTACTCAGCGGAAATTATGTAGTGGACCGTTCTGGATCCGAAGAAACAACTCTGCACCTATTCGGACAACCAATTGCGGAGTTTCAGAATTGCATAATTAGGTGGACATATAGACATAGAAATGACATATTTATTCCATTATTT
Source organism: Deroplatys truncata (assembly GCA_030765065.1). Lineage (NCBI taxonomy): Eukaryota > Metazoa > Arthropoda > Insecta > Mantodea > Mantidae > Deroplatys > Deroplatys truncata. Next base: position 166,332,397 of record CM060979.1, read on the forward strand.
ACAAACCAGGTGAGCCATTTCAATACAAGAGGCCAATTCTTACTTTCTATTAAAGCTATTTTCCCCTTTTGGTGTAAAATTTGAAGGTTGTACTTCTGTAGTATTGGTTTTTAAGTGACAATATAGCTGTGTTCATGCGACAGATGACTAATAGACTACCTAATATTCTTTTTATTTTCACTGCGTTGTAGGTAAGTAAGTAGGTAGATAGGTGGGTAGCTAAGTGGTTGGATAGGTAAGTATTGTAATGTAAGGTATGTAATGTACATATATATACATATGTACAGTGTCTTCGTTTAAATGCCAAGGCCGCGGATCGCGAGAATGCGTGCTCCGCACACAGTCTACTACACTGCGGGGTTTTCCGTTCCGCAACTCCCGGGCTACGTACTCACGAGTGTTAGTAATATATATGTAATGAGTACTAACCTTGTTATAAGTGTTGTTGATAGTGGTGTCCATCTGCACAAAGACATTCTTTATGTCGTCAAATGAAATTACCATTCACACGCATAAGTCCTTGCATAATGTTCATAATTTCTGCTTTCATACTGTCCTTAAGTTCGTATATGGTGTGCAGATTGTTCCTATAAATTTTATTTTTTAGTGTTTTGCGATGCGGTTGTTCTAAATTTATTGACTAAACATGTCACAGTGTCTCTACCCGGAACTGGATAACAAGGAAATTGCTGCTGAAATTGTCTGCACATCTGCCTACAGATTCAGTTTTCACGTATGTATCGTACATAAAAATACGTGTTCAAACGTGAATTTGTTGGTAGGTGTTTCCGTGGCCTAACAAGAGAATAAACATTTCTAAGGAAATCACACACAACACACGTACTGTCGAAACACTTCACAGCACGGAGACAAAGCAACGACAGAGACAACTGATTAACGTACCCTTGACACGTTCTGCGACGCTGCTGCACAGTGGCATAATACCGAGGTCTCGGGCGATACGCATATAAGGCAGTTGTGACCTTGGCATAAAACGAAGGCACTGTAATGTACGTATGTACATGTGTATACGGATAGCTGGACGGACGACGGACGGACGGATGCATTCGTCTCCGTGCGAATATCTCATCATGGAACTTTGGTTCTCTATTAGGTTTATGCTTAGGAATTCAAATCATAACAGAATTATTTTTAGCCATACATTATTCAACACACATTCATCTTGCCTTCTCTGATTACAATTAATTTGCTTCTTACTTATTTTAACAAATGTGATAAAATAACAAACCTTTATTTATTTTGTTTGGCGTGCGCATGCGCATGTGTTCGCATGTGAATGTTCGACCATTCTTACAAAGAATGACCGAACTGATTGTTAATCTATATAATATGCCTTCCTAGGATGCGACACGAAGATTTTCAAGAAAATATCACTAACCCAAACTACCCTTTACATGAAAAAAGTTTCGTTATTTTTCATTTTCTCAAAAATGGCTTTAACAGTTTGGATTGGAATACCATTTGTTTAAGATATTTACATAGCAAATGAAATGCCTATCTTGACTTTTCTGGGAGCAGCTTGTGAAGTCCTCTTCATTCAGAATGTCTTTTGTATGAATGAAAAACCGTAAGGGATATGCAAAATCTTATGCCTCAAAAATGCGATGGTTAAATTACACAATTTACATTAAATACTTTTTTATTAATTAACCATTTCCGAGATATGTATTGTTATTGGTTTGAATTTTCAAATACATATGATTTTCTGAACTGGTAAGTCGCTATTCGTTTTTTTCCCATGGTCATGCAAAAATTATATTTCAAAGCCATTGCTTAGGGACACGCTCTTTTCTAAATGTGACTATCGTTTTACCTACTGTATCTTACAACGAAATGTGTAAATATAAATTGAAAGTTTATCTGAATTAATGAGAAGTAAATAGAATAATAAGATTTTGCAAGAATAATAATAAGAGTTTGTAGGGGAGGAGTAGAGAAAATCATATGAATGCAACCGATTTTTTTCCCCTCGTAACGTTTTATTTCACGTTTGTATACTGTTTGCTAGACAGCGTCTGAGCTGTCATGAGCTACATTTGGAGTGTTTGAAATCTGTACAGTCTGTGCACAAGGGGTGATCAGAAGCTAAGGTTACAAAGCCTGCAGTAAAACGCGTACTTTTATTTCACATTATTTCATACAACCAATACAACCAACTGATAGTGCATACATGAGGTTATTTATCGACATAGTCTCCATATCGGTTTAGGCGCTTGTCGCTTGCTGGGATGAGTTTGGATATTCTGTCCTGGTAAAAATCCTGTCCTTGCGTGTTCAGCCACGTTGTCGTGAAGTGTTTCACCCTCGAAGCGAACCGTCGATCTCCTAGGTGCTCCTTCAAGTGAGGAAAAAGGTGAAAGTCGCTTGGAGCGAGGTCCAGGAGGAAGGATGTCGATGATGTCTCAGTGAAACTGCTTCAACAATGTGGTGGTCTTCTGAGCTGTATGAGGTCGCGGGTTATCATGAAGGAAGATGAAAGATAACGCCCTCGGTGAGAAGTGCTGACCGTTTTCTCCTGATTGCTTCGTGCAATCGTGTAAAGGTCTCGCTTTATCGGTCAGCGGTCACTGTGTGCCCTCTTTCCAAAAATTCCACGAGTATGACACCCGCGCTGTCCCAAAACATTGTGACCACCACCTTCCCGACAGATGATATCACCTTAAACCTTTTTTTCTTCGGACAGGAGTTTTTTTTCACTCGATTGACGACTGCTTATAGTGCTGGATGTGTAGTGGTGGATCCATGTTTCGTCACCCGTGACAATGTGGTGAATAAAACTGTTCCCTTCCGTGGAGAACCGTTGTAAAAGTTGAAACTTGCTCCCCCCCATGCGCTTCTCCCTGTGTTGGTTGGACAGATTTCGTGGAACCCATTGGGAACAAACTTTCCCGTACTGCAGAATATCGTTAACAATGTGATGGACGCTTCCGAACGAATTCCCAATTCTACGGTCATATGCCGTAACATGATTGTCCAGTTGTCCCGAATCAGCTCCTCCACGTGAGCTGTGTTCAGATCTGTTTATGTCATGCTGAGTCGGCCACTGTGATCCCCGTCGGTGACGTTTTCTCTGCCGGCCGCAAACTTTTGACACCATTCTGCGACATGCAGACGGGATATTATAGTCTCTCCATAAACTTCTATCGGTGAATTTCAGCCGCGGTTACATGTTTCGCCCACAGAAATCGAATAGCGGATTTCTTCACGAGACTAGTTTTCCAAAGGAGTCACCATTTGTGTTTACTTACAACTAGCGCTGCAGGTGGCGGGTGGCTGAAACTCTACACAGTTGCAAACCGCATGTATTAGAGTTATGGCACACTACTAATTTCTCTATAAGGGGTCTAACTCAAGGAATATCGGCCTTGTAACCTTAGTTTCTGATCATCCCTCGTATTATCGCTTCCTTGAAGTATTTCTTTTTGCAATCATCTCTAGAGGTTATTACAGCCTCTGGCTGGAGTCGGTACATCAACGATGCTAATGGCCATTTGATCTGCCGATGTAAATTGATTAGAGCTACAGCGATAGTAGTTTTTCACTTTCGCTACCACATAGTAGGTAGAGAAGGTATTGCATTCCACTCAAAAATTCGATATTTCACCGGAAATACATGTTTTGAGGCCCCTTGAATAAAAAAGCCGTTTTAGAAAATGGTCCGTGTGTGTGCGCTGTGTGTCTATGCGTGTATGTCTGTGAACCACTCAAAAACGAAAAGCGTATAAACACCAGACTTGGTATTTAGGTTCAGTACCTTCCACAGATGCAACACGAAGATTTTAAAGAAAATTCCCCACCCCAACTATCCTTCACATGGAACATTTTTTGAACATTTTGCTTTCTTAATTACGATTTTAATTTAAATATCTTATAATAAAGATATTTACACGACAAATAGAATGTATATATTGAATTTTCTGGGAATGGTCTGTGAAGTCCTCTTCATTTGGATAGAGTTTTGTATAATCTTGTATAACTGGTAAACATTAAGCAATAAACGAAAACTTACTACACAAGAAATGTAGATCCCTTTAAAACACACAATTTATTTTAAATAACGTTTTGTGGCATCAGCCATTTCCGAGATATGCGTTATTAATGATTCGATTTGTTCAATATTTTTATCTTGTAAGTCCCATCAATTTTCAATTGTTTCTGGCGATCGCATTGAAACAATATGGAATTTTAAGCCCGCATGTAGCGTCCTGTTCTTAAACATTTGACTATTACCGCTCCCTTTGTATACTAACGAAATGTGAAATGTAGCTATTTTTCCAAAGGTTTATCTGGATTGAAATGAAGGAAAAGAAAATTAAATTTCCGTAAGAATAATTTGTATACGCGCTAATAAACAAAAGAGGATAGGGAAAGTTATGTGAACGTATCACATCAATTTTTTTTGTAAAGTGGTGCAGAAATTCACGGTACAAAATGGCAAATGCAATACTATATTTAAAATACAAGTATTTGCCTACAATAATGAAATATGTATCAAATTAAAGAGGAAATTAGAATTTATAAGATTGAAAACAAAGTAAAAATGTCATATTTTCGCAATTTTCGCCATTTTATCCCCCCCTTAACTGCAGTGGAGGGAATATCTAACCAATAGCAAACTCTATCCTCATGTTCATTTGTGGGTTTGTAATAGCAAGCGGCACATGAATTTGAATTCAAGTTAGCAGTGAGGCATAGTTTTAAATGTGGACACTTAAAATCATGTAGATTAAAGTAAAAGGTTCCTTCCGTTAAAATGGAAGCATCGAATTATTACAAAAGAACTCTAAATAGTGTGACCGCGCGCGCGAGGCTACCTGCGTTCGGGCAGTAAGCGCCTCTCGGCCTGGCAACTGGGTGGAGCCTTCGGAGCAATGGTCAGTGCGGAACAATAGCTAGTGTAGAACAATAGCCATTGTGTGCAGCTTACCTGTTCCAGAACAGGTTCTAGTAGCCTCTCTTTCTAGATTCTTCCGCATTGTGCGCGAGGTTTACATAAGGGGCTACACTTGCCCGTGAGGAGATCAGAGTTATGGACAGTGAAAATGGACAGTGTCAGTGCAGTTCAGTTGTGATTTCATTCTACGGATTAGTTGTGTTTTGTTCCGAATATGCGTATAGTGAACTCATGTGTAAAGTTTGTGCTACGCCGAGTGTCTAAGTGATAAATAAAAGTGTATTTCACAGTAATTGGTGTTATCATATGTTATAATACTATGAAATGCATTGAGGCCTTAATTTACCAGCATTATTGTAAAAATTTGTACTGTGTTCCACTGTCTAGCCTTTTAAGTTGGGATTTGGAAAACATTGTTTTACTTCTCAGTTGTCAGGGAGAATTGCGTAACACATAATTGATTGTTAAACTGAGTACAATGTTTGAACTTTGAGTATGGATTTACCAGTTTTTTTATCATTGTTAAAGAGTTGAATAATATATAAATTAATAACGTTATTGTAAAAAAATATTACGTTCTGTATGTTTTTGCAACATTTTATATTAGATGTATTATTAGATGTGATATTTGTGTTATTGGCAGTAAGAGTATTAAATCCTATTGAAATTTATATACCTGAGGAACAGGTAAGTGCTGATAATTCTTTAAAAACTAACAGAACATTATTTTCCAAATACTTTATTATCATTAATTACCTTTTACACTACTTCCCAACACAGTTACCGCCGTTATTCAGGCGCTGGTCGTAACGGGGAACCAGTTTCTTTATGCCTTCGTCAAAGAATGATGCCTCCTGTGAAGAAAGCCAAGTCTGCACTTCTTGTTTAATAACAGTCCGGATTTGGCATCAAGCGATTTTCATCTGTTTCTTCATCTAAAGAAATTCCTTGGTGGAAAGCATTTCAACGGCGATGATGTTGTAACAAGAAGTGCAGACTTGGTTTCCCGTTACAAGTGCCTGGATAACGACGGTGACTATGTGGAGAAGTGGTGTAAGGTTTAAGGGAAATGAATGATAAAGTATTTGGAAAATAATGCTCTGTTATTTTGTTAAAAATTACACTAGTCTGCATGATATCGGATGACTGAAAACTAATAAGTGATTCTGACTCACTTTTTTAAGCTGATTTCAAAACTGCTTTTAATTTTTTTCTATCACGTATATTTTTTCACAATTTCGCTTCAAAATATAGAGATATAGAGATATAAAGATATTGTTTCCGCCACTACACATAAAGTTGGGATTGATGCAGCAATTTGTAAGGGCTCTACCACAGGATGGACCCTGCTTCAAGTATCTTTCCAAGAAATGTCCCTTCATTACTCAAGACAAATTAAAGGCTGGAATTTTTGTTGGTCCTCAAATAAAGAAATTGATGAAGAATGAAGATTTTGAGAAGACAACGAATGAGAGAGAAATAGAAGCATGGACCGCCTTCCGATCAGTTACTGAAAACTTCTTCTTAGGCAATAACAAAGATCCTATTTACAAGGCCATTGTCGAAACAATGTTGGAAAATTTCAAGAAGATGGGTTGTAACATGAGTGTAAAGGTGTATTTTTCTGCATTCACATATCGACTACTTTCCAGAAAATCTGGGACATTATAGTGAAGGACAGGGTGAATGTTTTCACCAAGATATTAAGAAAATGGAGAGGAGGTACCAGGGGAGATGGAATGAAAATATGATGGCCGACTACTGTGGATGTTGAAGTGGGACAGTCATCTTCAAGGATCTGCAAGGAAGTCAAAGAAGAGAAAGTTTGAAAAAAATTAAATGAAACACTTTGGCTTCATGTTTTGTTAAAATGTAGTCATGAAATAAATTAGGGTAGTTCTTGAGAGTATTCTTAAAATGTTTCTTGAATAAAAACTTACCTTGTGTGAAATGGTATTTGAATACTTTTCTACGCTCATTAGTAAAATTGTCAAAACATTACTTTTTTGTGTAAAAACCTAACGTGATAGAAAAAACGGAAGTTATTTCTGAAATCAGCATAAAAGTTTGATTGAAGAACATCTACTTTTAAGAAATCATCTGACAAAAAGTTTGAAAATGCAGACTAGTGTTATTAGTAGTTACTTCAAAAACACGTCTCGTAGTAAATGTAAATAGACATATGTGCATAAATTGGTCCTCATGGCCTAGCTATTAATGCTTCTGCATATAAATAAACGAAAGTAAAAGACTAGTAGTAGACTGACCAGGACGTGAAACATGCATGTGTTTTTAAATATAGCTGAATTAATTAAAATACCAAAATAATATGAAGTTACGAGTTGTTCGTTGTTCTAACTGAAAGGTTAAGCACATAAATTAGCACTAAAGGGGAGGGGAAGAAACACATACAAAAGAGCAACATGTTGTGCGTCCTTGGATGATATTTCTATTCTCCATTTCTTTCGATCTTTTTCCTTTTTGTTTTTCCCCTTGAAAATAAAAGTATTCGTCTTGATCCTCGTTTTTTTTTCTCTCAGGAGAGCCATTTTTAGAAAATAGTAATGCATTTCATTCTTTCTTGGAGTTTCTCTTCCCTTTGTTTCTCGTCTTCTATTCCTTATATTGCGCGTTGCCCCTCCCCCGCAGGCAGTTTTCTTCTAGACATTTAGTGCGGTTAAGGGCGGTGATATTTTAGGTTGCAGGATTGGGGACTTAGCGTTCCCAAAACTCCAGTTTTCCTTCTTCTCCTTACGGGCACAGACGGAAGGAAAGAGGGAAAGGCCAATTCCACAATCCATTTTGTTTCACGTCGCAGCTCGCTACTTGAGAAAGGGCCAAGATCCCTTCCATTTGAAGCCAAACACTATACCACTTTTATTTGACATTTAGCGCCGGTATATTGCTAAACGAAAGATGAAGAAAAGCGAGGAAGGGAGATAGCCAGAACGGAAAAGAAGACATCTTCTAATGCGTGTTTGCATTTATCGGGTACTCTTGAAACAATTGCATACCCTCGCCCGTCCATGCTATTTGGGGTATACTACCGTGTGCGCATTGATTTGTTTTTAGCCTTAAAGACGACGATTATCACAATATGACAGTTTTAGTTTTTTATACAGTATTATACATTGGAGTTTCCTCTTTAATTTTATATATATATATTATCATTTTAGACAGAATACATATATTTAAATATATTTTTACTTTCTCTACCACGCACATACTAGGTAGTGAAGGTATTGCATTCCACCCAAAAATTCGATACCAAGATTTCACCGGAAATGCGTGTTTTGAGACCCCTAAATAAAAACAACATTTTTTGCAAAAGTTCTATGTGTGTGTGTATGTGTATTTGTTTGTATGTCGTCCTCCGTGGTGTGGTGGTTACCATGCTAGTCTCTAGTTCCCAAAGTCGCGGGTTCAAACCCGGCCGAGGGCGATGGATTTTTTCGGGCGTAAAAATCCTTAGCATGGCTTCCTTCGGAAGGGAAGTAAAACCGGTGTTCCTGTGTCTAGATTTATCACACGTAAAAGAACCTCAAGCCTGATAAAGAGGCTTCAGAGCAAAGTTTCCAATCTTTTATGTCCAATATAGAATGGGACGTTAAGGACCACAGCACTTAAAGAACTCCATAAATAAAACACAATTCAATTTTAATTATGTGTTTCTGTGCCCGTAAACAGTATAACTCGAAAACGAAAAGTCGGACAAGTAACGAACTTGGTATTTAAGTTCAGTACCTTCCAAGGATGCGACAAATAGGTTTTCTAGAAAATTCCTCCACCCAGCTGCCCTTTACACGGTACATTTTTCGAATTTTTTTAAGACACGTCTCAAGCGATTTTGATTAAAATATCATATATTAAAGATATGTGCATGACAAATAAAATGCATATCTTGAATTATTTGGGAATAGCCGGTGAAGTCCCCTTAATTCTGAAGGAATTTTCTATAATCTTGTATAACTGGTAAACGTTAAGCGATAGACGAAAGCGTACCATACAAAAACTGTAGATCTCTTTAAACCACACAGTTTACTTCAAATAACTTTTTCTGTGGCATAAGACGTTCCTGAGATATCCGTTATTAAAAGTTCGAATTGTTCAACACATGTCATTCTTTTAAAGTCTCATCGATTTTCGTTGTTTCTTGCGGTTGCATACAAACAGCATGGAACTTAAGGCTAGCATATAGCATCCAGTTCTTTAACATTTGTCTACCGCTATTCTCTTTGTATCTATAACGAACTGTGTAATGTGGCTATTTTGGCAAAGGTTTATTTGGATTAAAATGTAGTAGATAGAAAAATAAACTTTAGTAAGGATATTTGTATACCCACTTATAAAGATAGAGGGTAGAGAAAGTCATGTAAATGTATTACATCAGATTTTTAGAAATGGTATTGCATCAGCTTTTTATACTAAAGTCTGCAGCACTTTACATAAACAAATCACAACTCCTACACACTAGAGAGGTAAACTTTAGCCCATCTTTTAGGGGACGTTTTGCTCTACAAATTGGTACTACTGTTATGTATGGCAGCCTTTGTGCGCTGAAGCCATATGGCTCCTTTCTTTGCAAACATATGCGAGTTCGATTCCATTTTTCTGTAAATGATATTTTCTGGTATAAATTAGCCGTTTTCTCAGTCATTTTTGTTATATTTATAATCATGGCTCCTACGTTTTCAAAGTTAAGTGGTAAGGTATTACATACTCAAAGCAGGAAATAATTGCAAATGTCCTCGACTTCATAAAGCAAGAAGCAGAGGTGAAGGAAGAAAATATATGTTGACCAGGGTTCCACAAAAGCTTCCACAGAGAGTGAACGAAAGAGTAGCCAAAGCATCTGGTGTTTCACTGAGTTCCGTTTCCAGAGTTCTCAAAGATAAGAAAAAACACATGGATGGAGGGGTACCATTTGACACGCCTGGGAAGATAAGGCGCCTAAAATGTGTTACAGAAATAGACGATTTGGGCAATTGCATCATTCGGCGCAGGATTCACAATTTCTGTGTGTAAGAAAAAGCTGTGCAAACAATAAGCAGATTGCTCATCAAGGTGAAAGACAGCATAAATTTTCAAGGTGATGCTACAAATCTCAGGAAAGTTATAAAAGATTTAGGGTTCAAGTGGAAGAAAACGAAATCAAATAAAAGAGTTCTAATAGAAAAGCACGACATACGATCTCAGCTGGAAGAGTACTTTACAAATTAGAGGGTCAAACTATAGTGTATGAAGATGAGTCATACGTACACAGCAGTCATACAACATCTAAAAGTTGGAGTGACGATAGCGAATTAGGTTTGCAGGCACCTGTTGCCAAAGGGCAAATACTTATTATCGTTCACGCTTCGTTCCAAATGTCCTTCTCATTTACAAGTCGTAACAAAAAACAGGAGAATTTCATCAAGAAACGAATACAAAAAATCTGATGTGTTACACTCACATGACTTTCTCTACTCTGGTACAAACAATTTTTACAAACGCTTATTCTCCATATGCTTCATGTTAATCGAGATATCGAGATGTTAATCTTATTGCTAATTTTCTTGTAGAATCAAGGGGAATTGGTAGGTTTAAGCGATAGTCAAATATTTTAAGAGCTGGTTGCTATGTGGAGTAATCCATTCTCTTTGCATTACCAGGACAAAAAAATGAATAACGAATTCCCATTTGAGAAAAAGTATAAGTATTGGAAAATTTAAGGGAATAACGAGCAATATCTCGAAAATGGTTCACTCAACAAAAAATGTATATAACATAAATTGCGTATTTTAAAGCGGTCTACATTTTTTGTGTAGTAAAATTTTGTCTATCTCTTATGGTTTACCAGTTATGCAAAAGTCGTTCACAATGAAGAATACTTTTGGAGACATTCCCAGAAAATTCTAGACATACATTTTATTTCTATTTAAGGTATCTTAAACGTAAGATATTTTAATCAAAATCGTTAGAGTCATTTTTGAGAAAATTAAAACTTTTCGAAAAATATTCCATATAAAGGGTAATCTGGGGTGGCGGGATTTTCTTGAAAACCTTTGTGTCGCATCTCTGGAAGCTACGGAACCTAAATACCAAGTTTGGTGTTTATCTGACTGTTCGTTTCTGAGTTATGCTGTTCACAGACAGGCACACAGACAGACACACACACGGACATGTTTCCAAAAATACTTTTTTTGATTCAGCAGGCCTCAAAACATGTATTTGCGTTGAAATCTCGGTGTCGAATTTTTGGGTGGAATACAATACTTCCCCTACTTACTATACATAGTAGAGAAAGTAAAAATTACATGAAGTAAATCAACAGCATGTTGATATCTAATATGCCTGCTGGGTCCATTCTTGCTATCGACAATGCTTCTTACCACAACACTTAAATTGACAAACCACCTACTTACCAGATGATTGACATATTTTTATATTAAGCGCTTTTTACAGCGGTGGATTTAAATATACTGTATGTAAGTTTATCAGTGCAACGCAGTGTAGTGCAGTTCATTACCGGTGTGCGGATATTTGACAATGACTGTCTCACGCACTCCTGCAGCATGCAGACGACCGGTCACCTGATCTGGTACGTAACTTGCTTCATAGCTGTCATTAATATTTTCACACGTCTAGAACTGTTGCGCCAATTATACAGGCTTGACTACCCAAGCCATAGGAGGGTGGCTCACAGGCTCCCTTCCAGTGGAGTCCGGAGAAAGCTCGACCCAGCAGCGGAGGCTCGAACGGTCGCCATCTGACGGGGCCGAGAAGAAGCCTCTGCTCCATCTCTCTGGAGCCGAGCGACACACAGCCCCGGAGTCAACCTGTAACGTAAAAGAGGAAGATGAAATGAGTGGAAATGAGGTAGAGAGACTTTGGGGGATGTAATGATTCTACCCAGCATTCGTCTAGCAACTCGGGGAAACCCCCGAGAAATCCATGGGTCAGGAAAGTCATCATCATCGTCTTTCATGGTTTAAGCCCTTTGGCTTGTTCCGGTCTCATCATTTAAACTGTTCCGTCTATCTTCTTTTAGGTCTGCCGATGTTTCTTTGGCATTTTTGGTGTATATCTAAAACCAACTTCGTATAGCGGTTATCATCCATCGTCTCCACGTGTTGTTTCAAGTTTTGATTTTCTTTAATTCTTTCTAGTAATTTGAAAATTCTTAATTTTTTACGTATGTTTTCACTTCTCCTTCTGTCTTTTAATGTATATCCTAACAACATGTCTTAAAAAGCACATCTCTGCTGCTTCTGTCTTTCTTTCCATTTGTTTGGTTATTGTCCAACATTCGGATCTATACGTTAACATTGGAACAGCCATCACTTTGTAAAATTTTATTTTTGTCTCTTTCTTAGTATTTTTAAAATTTCGTTTCATGGTACCACATAATTTTGGCTTATTTTGTTTAATTGATGTAGAGGTTTTTGCATATTTAATTCTGAGCCACTTATTAAGACCTGATCGTCTACAAATAACATTACATCTAAAATAATATTATTTATCTTAAAATGTGGATTTAAGCTATTCTGCCATTTTCTGACAAGGTCATCTATTTATAAATTAAATAACGAGGGTGACAATGGACACCCTTGTTTGACATCTTTATTTATTGTTGCTGTATTCTTTTGACTTTTTTGGTCAGAATCGATCATTATTGAGTTGTCCATATATAAATTCGTAATTATTGTTATCAAATGTTTTGGTATGCCTTGTTTTCCATTATTTGCTATAGTATGTTCCTATGTACATTATCGAATGCTTTTTCAAAATCGATGAACACCATATATGTAGGAATATTGTACTATGTTTTTCAATTATTTGATTTAGAACAAATACACAGTCCACACAGGATCTTCCCTTTCTGAATCCGTTTTGGGCTTCCAGTACTATGGTTTCCATTATGGTATTTAATCTGTTTTTTATTATTGCTGCATATAGTTAATAGCAAGTGTTCAGTATGCTTATTCCTCTGTAATTATTGCAGTTATTTCTATCGCCTTTTTATATATTGGATATATTTTTGCTATTTTCCATTCTTCTGGGACATAGCCAAACTTCTAACATATATTAAATAATACTAGTAGTCTATATTTTAGATTTTCTGAAGTGTGTTTGATTAATTCGTTGTTAATATTGTCTATTCCGGACGTTTCCGTTTATTCCTACAATTCTTGTCTAAAGTACGTTGTAATTCTTCGTATGTAATTGGGTCCACTTCTTCATTTATTTCCATTATATATTCTTCAAAGTCGGCGGCGGAAATCGAACCCAGACTTTCCGAATACGGGCCACAGACGCAACTGCCTGTGCCATCCCGCTCGGTTTAATCGTGAGATAGTCAATTAAATTCCACTTGAGTTTTGTTTTTCTCTGGATAAATCAAAGCCTCTAGTTTGTTTACTGTTGATACAACATCCTCTAAGTGAGGTTTTGGATCTAATTAGGTGTTAGTAACATGCAGGTTATTTAAGATAATTGGTAACGATTCCTTAAATAACCGGCAATTGAAACGCAGAAAAAGAGATGATTTAGCGGTTGAAAATGCATATAACACTACTTGATCAAAAGTATTCCTGGCTAAAAATGACGTACAAGTTCGTGGCGCCCTCCATCAGTAATGCTGGAAGTCAATATGGTGTTGGCCTTGATGACAGCGTTCACTCTCGCAGGCATACTTTCAATCTGGTGCTGGAAGGTTTCTTGGGGAATGGCAGTCCATTCTTCACGGAGTGCGGAACTGAGGAGAGGTATCGATGTAGGTCGGTGAGGCCTGGCACGAAGTCGGCGTTCCAAAACACCCCAAAGGTGTTCTATAGGATTCAAGTCAGGACTCTGTGCAGGCCAGTTCATTACAGGGATGCTATTTCGTGTAATCACTCCGCCACAGCCCGTGCGGTATCCACATGTGCTCGATCGTGTTGAAAGATGTAATCGCCATCTCGAATTGCTCTTCAACAGTGGGAAGCAAGAAGGTGCTTAAAATATCAATGTAGGTCTGCACTGTGAATGTGCCACGCAAAACAACAAGAACAAGGGGAGCAAGCCCCTCCAGGAAAAACACGACCACACCACAACACCACCACCTCCGAATTTCACTTTTGGCAATACACACGCTGTCAGATGACGTTCACCGGGCATTCGCCATACCCACACCCTGCCATCGGATCGCCACATTGTGTACCGTGATTCGTCACTCCACACAACGTTTTGCCACTGTTCAATCGTGTAATGTTGACTCTCCTAACACCTAGCGAGGCGTCGTTTGGCATTTTCCTGTGTGATGTGTGGCTTATGAGCAGCTGCTCGACCATGGAATCCAAGGTTTCTCACCTCACGCCTAACTGTCATAGTACTTGGAGTGGATCTTGATGCAGTTTGGAATTCCTGTGTGATGGTCTGGATAGATGTCTGCCTATTACTCTTTACGACCCTCTTCAAATGTCGGTGGTCTCTGTTAGTCAACAGACGAGGTCGGCCTGTACGCTTTTGTGCTGTACATGTCCCTTCACGTTTGCACTTCACTATCACATCAGAAACAGTGGACCTAGGGATGTTTAGGAGTGTGGAAATCTCGCGTACAGACTTCTGACACAAGTGACACCCAATCACCTGACCACGTTCGAAGTCGGTGAGTTCCACGGAACGTCCCATTCTGCTGTTTGACGATATCTAATGACTACTGAAGTCGCGGATAATGAGTACCAGACAGTAGGTGGCAGCACAATGCACCTAAGATGAAAAACGTATGTTTGTGAGGGTGTCCGGATACTTTTGATCACATAGTGTATTACCCACTTTAGAAGGAGATACGAACAGTTAGAAAGTCTGTGAGCCACCCGCCCTTTTTAAGTCAGCTTCTTATATTCGAAATAAATAGATAAATGTCAACAAGTATTCCATTTTGTTATTACTGTGCATGAGCGGAAGAAAGTTTTAACCCATCAGTACTAGCGAAACCCGCGAGAATAGCGAGATTTTTAGTTCTTCTGCTGCCGTGCATCCAACACCAAATTAAAGGGAAAACGTCTGATGCGATACATTCATATGACTTTCTCTACCCTCTATCTTTATTAATGGGTATACAAACTATTCTAACTAAAGCTTATTTTCCTATATACTAAATTTAATCCAAATAAACCTTTCCAGAAATAGCTGCATTACACATTTCGTTATAGATACAAAGGGAAAGCAATAGTCAAATGTTTAAAAACTGCTCACTATTTGCTGGCCTTAAAATTCCATACTGTTTCCATGCAATCGCGAGAAACAACTCAAAAGATGGAACTTTAAAGGAATGACAAGTATTGAATAATACGAACTTTTAATAAGGGATATCTTAGAAACGGTTTATGCCACAGAAAAACTTATTTGAAGTAAACTGTGTGTTTTAAAGAGATCTACATTTTTTGTGTGGTACACTTTGGTCTATTGTGTAACGTTTACCAGTTATACAAGATTGGACAAAATTCTTTTCGAATGAAGAGGACGTCACAGGCTATTCCAAAAAAAAGTCAAGATATACATTTTATTTGTAATATAAGTATTTTAATATATGATGTTTTAATTAAAATCGTTAGAGCCATTATTTAAAAAGTGAAAATTTTCGAAAAATGTTCCATGTAAAGCGTAGTTGTGGTGGGTTTTTTTCCTTGAAAATCTTCGTGTCGCATCTTTCCGAGGTACTGAACCTAAATACCAATTGTGATAACTATACTACTTTTCGTTTTCTAGTTATGTTATTTACAGGCGCTCGCGCACACACACACACGGAGCTTTTGCTAAAAATGCTTTTTTGAATTCTGGGGTCCTCAAAACATGTATTTCCGGTGAAATCTCGATATCGAATTTTTGGGTGAAAAGCATCACCTTCTCTACCTACTATGTATGTGATAGGGAAAGTAAATATAGCTGACGTGGATTATTGGGGTTTAACTTCACAGAACCTGCGGGTACTCCCTGTCGGCCACAATTGCTCCACTCCTCTTCTTATAAAAAACATCACTTGTTTACGCTTTGCGGCTTAGGACCTCAACCCTGTGCTACGCTTTGCGGCTTAGCGCCCTAAAGCAGTCATTCACTTAAGACTCGCTGTATTTTTCGTTCAGATGTTGGCGGCTCTCCCATGTGAACAGCACAAAGTGGCTACTACCGGCCAAAGCGCGAAGTAAATTTTGCCGGTTAGACTAGGAACAAAGTCGAAAAAATCTGATGTGTTACCCTCACATGACCTTCTCTACCCTTGTACAAACTAGTTTTACAAACGCTTACTCTCCATATGCTTCATGTTAATCGAGATATCGAGATGTTAATTTTATTGCTAATTTTCTTGTAGGTGGAAGAACGGGAATATGGTAGGCTTTAAGCGATAGTCAAATGTTTTAACAGCTGGTTGCTATGTGGAGCATTCCATTTTCTTTGCATTACCAGGACAAAAAAAAAGATGAACAACGAATTCCCATTTGAGAAAAGGTATAAGTATTGGAAAATTTAAGAGAATAACAAACAATATCTCGAAAATGGTTCACCAAATAAAACAAATGTATATGACATAAATTGTGTATTTTAACGTGATTTACATTTTTGGTGTAGTAAAATTTTGTCTATCTCTTATGGTTTACCAGTTATGCAAAAGGCGTTCACAATGAAGAATACTTTTGGAGACATTTCCAGAAAATTCAAGATATACATTTGATTTGTCATGAAAATATCTTAGACATGATATTTTAATCAAAATCTTCAGTCATTTTTGAGAAAATTTAAATTTTCGAAAAATGTTCCATGTAAAGGGTAGTCTGGGATGGGGGGATTTTCTTGAAAATCTTAGTGTCGCATCTTTGAAAGATACTGAACCTAAATACCAAGTTTGGTATTTATCCGACTTTTCGTTTTTGAGTTTGCTGTTCACAGACAGACACAGACAAACACATACACACACACGGACATGTTTCCGAAAATGCTTTATTTGGATTTAGATTTGGATTTATATTTTGTATAAACATTTTATAAAATACTTGATATCTTTTTAAGCGGTTATTATATGAAACTGAACTTTTGCACATTGCCACCATCATAAAAAAGATACATATTTTGAATTTACATCTTTATGGAGTGTATATTCCTTCACTCAGGGGTCGGTAACCGCCTGCCAAATAAGTGAAACCAGCGTGCAGTACAATAATAGCTAAGGCCATTTCTTTTTTTATAAAACAGGAAAAGTGTCATTAGTGAAATCTATTTTTGGGTTAATTTCGCCCATTAGGCAATCCCCAATCCCTCCCTCAACCATCGTAAAATATGAATCAAAGCATGTACCATAGAGAACATTAACTAACGACTCCAAGCAAATAAACTCTCTGAAAGTTCAGTACGCTAAAAGCAAAAATCTGATGTGATGCATTCACATGATTTTCCTACCCTCTGTCGGTAATTATGGGTATAGCAACAGTCAAATGTTTAAGAACTGGACGCTATATGCTGGCCTTAAAACTCCACACTGTTCCTACGTCGTCGGAGAAACAACTGAATGTTGCCAGGACTTTAAAAGAATGACCAAGTATTGAACAATTCGAACCATTAATAACGGATATCTCGGAAATGGCTAATGCCACAAAGAAAGTTATTTGAAATAAATTGTGTGTTTCAAAGAGATCGACATTTCTTGTGTAGTACGTTTTTGTCTATCGTTTAACGTTTACACTTATACAAGATTGTACAAAAGTTCCTTCCGAATGAAGAGGACTTCAAAGGCTATTCCCAGAAAATTTAAGATAAACATTTTATTTGTCATGTAAATATCTTTAATATATGGTATTTTAATAAAAATCGTTACAGCCATTTTTTTAGAAAATAAAACATTTTCGAAAAATGTTCCATGTAAAGGGTAGTTTGGGGTGGGAAGATTTCCTTGAGAATCTTCGCCTCGCATCTTTGGAAGATACTGAACTTAAATACCAAGTTTGTATTTATCCGAATTTTCGTTTTTGAGTTGTGCTGTTCACAGATAGACAGGCACACACACGGAGCTTTTACTAAAAATGCTTTCTTGTCTTCAAGGGACCTCAAAACGCATTTCCTGTGAAATCTTGATATCGAATTTTTGGGTGAAATGCTGTACCTTTTCTGCGTACTATGTAGGTGGTAGAGAAGGTAAAAATAACACAAGGAGATTCTGTTTAAAGTATATAATGGAAATAGACGCTCTAAACTTTTCCCAGCAAGGAAAAAGTTCTGATGTGTGATATTAACGTGGCCCACTCTTCTACAAACTATTTGTACAAATGCTTAATGTTAATCGAACTAAACACTTGCAGAAATAGTTGCACTCATATTACAAATTTTCTTATAGGTACAAGGGGAATACAGTAGGCTTAAGCGATAGTCAATTTTTTTTAAAAGGGTTGCTAAGTGATGGCTTTGAAATTTCGTTCTCTTTAATGATCCCGAGAAAAATAAAAACAAACAAATTAAAAACAAAGCAATAAAATAATAAAAATAAAACCAGAATTTGAAAAAAGTAGGAAATATTTGAGAGTTCGAACCATAAATAAAGAATATCTCGGAGATGGCTAATGCCAGAAAAGTTATTTGAGATAAATTATGTGTTTTTACGAAATCACAGATGTAGTACAATAACAGGAGCGCTGTATGAGCATCCTCACTTGCTGGTTAAAATGAAATGTAACTCACACAAGTGTGTATGTACTATCTCAATTAATGAATACTGGTACACAATGAGAACCTAACGATTACATACGTATATTGTACTGAACTGTTTGTACGGAACAAGACGAGCGTTCGGTATTACCGTATCAGCCAGTAGGCTTCACATCAGACACACCTAGTCACATGACTAGTACTGTATACTCGCTTCTATATATGCCGTCACAGCAGCTTCAGGCGGTATTCTACTGGCCTTCACAGGTGTAATACCTACATATAGCAAGGAAGAGGTGTATGTATGTTTAATTTTTCGCAAATGAAGTGGCATCCTGTTTTACGGGCATAGTTCTACATTATTCGCATATTAATACGTAACTTTGAGCAGTAGCTTTACTCATCACTTATAATAACCATGCTTAAATATATAACTAAATAAAACCCTGTTTTGCACAATATACCTACTAAAAACTATTTTTAATGGCAACATTATGTAAAACTGAAATAAATTATACTTTTTACTCTCAAAGAGGACACATTTACTATACATTATCGGAATCATCTGTCCAGTCTAAATATACAACTAAATAAAACACTGTTTTGCAGTATATTTTTATATAATGTAAAACTAAAGTAAATTATACGTTTTACTTTCAAAGAGGACATATTTACTAGACATTATTTTAACAATCTATCCATGCTAAAGTTGCCTGGAATTGCTCTAGCTATGTCTTCAAATGGCAAATTGGCTTCCCACATACCCACAATTCTTCCCTGATGCACCTCGGAAATATTTGCATACAGTTAACACGCACCACTGCTTGGTCGAACAACAAAGGCTGAATATTCCAGACACATGTACGCGCCCGCTGTGAAGGTTGGTAAAATGCTTCCCGAAGCTGCGATGTCATCATAAATGCAAGTTTCTTAAGCTCCAGAACGCAATTGGCTAATGAAGATGTGATTCGAAATCATAACCCAGGACGAACGAATGTTTCAGAGCTATGTATGACATTAGCTTTCGAGTTAAACGTGGTCGTTGATTTTCAGTTCCAGTTTCGTTCATTACATGTATTATATTATGCAGTGAGATCCATATAAACCTGAACTCCTTTAATGGGGTATAATTTCCCTCTGAAAGCTCGTAGAAATGTGAAGTTTGGTTTTAATGATCTAAATGGCTCTGAAAGAATCAATGCCACCGCCATTTGTTGACTATTTTGTTGATTTCGATGGCAATTACGAGCATTGTTGACAGTGTTGACTGTCTTTAGTTTGCAGTCGTAACAGAAACATGCAGTACTCACTTCGAGAGCGTGTTTTTATTGTGGAAACGTATTGGAAGACAAATTCATTGTTAACAATACCATGGAAATTTCGAAGATGATTCAATGTGCGCGATGTTCCAACAAAGACGACAATTTTATCGGTAGTACTCGTCAGTGAGAGTGGAAAACGTAGACCATCACTGAGTGCAGAGTATGTTGATAATGTTTTAAGACGTTTGGTAAACTCTCCAAAGAAATCGTTGCGTCGATTGAGCCAGGAGACACGCTATTCATATGGCACATGTCAAGGAGCTGCGAAGAAATCGGGATTGCAACCATATAGAGTGCATTTGGTGCAGTAATTGAAAGAAGAGATTATGAAAAACGAATGCGTTATTGTCGATGGTTTCCGGGTTTTCTTATTCATTCCAGACATTCTCTCGATCACATGGTTTACAGATGAGACATGTCAGGCTACATCAACACACAAAACAGCAGATACTGGACTGCTGTAAACCACCATATCATCCACGAAACACCACTGCATTATGAAAAGGTTGGAGTATGGTGCGCGATGTCAGCTTCCAGGATTGTTGGCCCCATTTTCTTTGATACGACTGTAGACACTGCAGTTTATACGGGCATCCTCCATAAATTTGTGGAGCAGCTGGATGATATCAAATTGACAGAAGGTTATTTCCAGCAAGATGGAGCAATGTATCATACATCTAACTCCTCCATGCAACTTGTAACCAGTTTCTTTGATAATCGAATAATCTCGAAAGGTCAGTGGCCCCCAGATCACCCGACCTAACCTCGCCGGATTTATGGGTTTATCTTAAAAATAGAGTATATAAGAATAGACCTCAACTGCTGAACTGCGGAATCCATTAGTAACGAAATAAGCAAGATTGCGAGGATACTCTTCGTAGAACGTCACAGATATGGTGAAACGAGTGCAGATATGTATGGATGCCGTGAAAGACACTTCCAACATTTGCTCTGAGGAACAAGGAACAATGTAATCTCCCAATTGTGTATTATATTCTCCCAAAGTTGCTCATGTGTCCTATTATTGGTTCAAGAGTTATGGCCTATTAAAATGATTCAGATTTATATGGATTACACTCTAGTTTTAGTAGGGCATAGTACTTCAGGTTTTAGCCTACGTTTTAAGTTAATATTTCAATAATTGATGCAACTGAATCTTAAAACAGTTCATTTAATTACAAACGTAGAAACGTCAGAATCGTACTTAATGCTAAAAAAAGGTAAGTGGATTAAACGGTGAAAGAAAGGGGAAAAAAAGGAAAACAGAAAAATAACATTCAAGCCTTTACAGCAACTTTAAAGAAACTGCTCGAACCGGTGACCTGCATTTTCACAGCAAAGTTGACATCGGCGCAGGAACGATTACCGTACTCGGTCTAAGATTCCTGGTGTATGTCGAATAACATTACAGAATGCAATTATTCGAGCAAAATTAACACCTCTTCTAAGTCTTCTATTCTACCACAGATTTGAGGAACTCCAGAAAGAGAAATCAATACGATTGAGGTCCGGAGATCTACCTTTGAACTCTCTCTTCTGATCCATCGGGCAGGAAGAGCTTTAGATGTCTCGCACAGCCAGAGAGAAACTGGGAGGAGCTCCATCATGTTGCAGCCACATTCCACGTCGAGTATAGCAGAGACGCATCTTCTAGAAGATAAACATGCGAGTTTAACCGAGGTGGAAGCCGACATGGCCAATGGCATGGTCTGAAATAATTTACGACCACATATTCTCATAAAATATCTGTTGGGGATTATTCTGTATAATAACATGTGGACGTAGTCTCACACATGACTTTCTTGAGTTTAAAACTACTCCATCGCTGCTGAATACGTCCTCATCAGTGAACAATACCGATCAAAAGGATTTTAGTTCTGCAGCAAAACCCAGTTACAAAATTGTACAGGGGCGCGCCAAAATATGCCAGAATTAGCGTTGGTACCTTTTGACGGTGAAAGGGATGAAGTTGTTCTTCGTGTATGGCTTGCCGCACGTTAACGTGGTTAGCGCTCAGTACAAGTGCGATAGAATGTGTGCTGGTAGATGGCTCTTTTGCAATTTTATGCCAATATTTTCCTCAAATTGCGCTGTTCGTGGAGTTCGCCTAGCAACCGTATACCTATTTAAGCTTCCACGTTTCCAAACACCTATTAATGGACTGGAAAGTGAAATGATGTGGCTGGCAATTATCGGGATATGTTTCCCTGCACAGTGTCTGTAAATGTCCTCCTTGTTGCCTCACAGAATCCAATCCTCGGTTTAGTAACCGAAGAGAGCCTAACAAGAAGATAGCGGTGGTTTTTATTGGGCTTACAAGCCAGAATCGTGTCCTTGAGTATGGGATCTTCATATTAAATTAAAAAGAAAAACTTGCGTAACAAGAATCGAAGAATAAAACCTATGATCTGCGGAACAACAGCTTTTGCGTTATGCATTAGGCCACACGCAGTTAAAGAGCTGCAGTGTTCAGTGTCGCACTGTCAAATAATTAGATCGAGATTTGAGAGATTTTTATAGCACTAAATTTTGTAAACACTGATAAAAGTTGCTGAAAATCGATATTTCTATGCTCGCGAAGCAGTTCGAAAGACGCTGTAAACCAGTTTGCACCAGGCTTGGCTTTAATACCGATTTTCATCATCTGATGCTAAAATTTTTAGCACCACAAAACTTGATTAATGTTTAATTGTGGACCATGCACTGTCTAACTCAGATTGCTTATATAAGACACCTTTGAAATTATTTTGGTATATTTAATTAATTTTTGTTATATATGTATGTATATAAGGATGGACCATTTAAGTTGAGACTGTACAATATCTCCAAAATTAAGCATTGTAGAAAGAAATGTCTTGTATAAAAGTTGCTTGATATTATGAGCGAAAATAAGTGCCATTAGTCGTGTTTTATTTGGAGGACGTTTTGATGGTCATTTTAGGGGAAATTTAATATTTTTAAAATGCAAACCTACGTTTTGTATGCTGTTTTTTCATTAGAAAATGGTATATAAAAGCTGTTTATTTGTGATGAGAAATAAGGAAACAAAATACAAAATGTTGGTTCCCAATTAGTAAACGTCAAATGACCATCCATGGATGGTTCAACCATTTATTGTGCTCTTCGTACAGAGCCATTCCGTATTTTCGTTGTTATTTACGTTGGTGCAGGAACACTTGCAAAGTGTTTTAAAATGTTGCTTAGTACTTTATGAGTAGTGAGAAAACAATATAAAAATCTCATGTGTTACACTCACATGACTTTCTCTACTCTTGTACAAACTATTTTTACAAACGGTTATTCTCCATATGCTTCATGTTAATCGAGATATCGAGATGTTAATCTTATTGCTAATTTTCTTGTAGATGCAAGGGAATTGCTAGGTTTTAAGCGTTTAAGAGCTGGTTGCTATGTTGAGTATTCCATTCTCTTTGTATTACCAGGACAAAAAAAATGAATAACGAATTTGAGAAAAAGTATAAGTATTGGAAAATTTAAGGCAATAACAAGCAATATCTCGAAAATGGTTCACTCAAAAACAAAAATGTGTATTACATAAATTGTGTTTTTTAACGCGATCTACATTTTTTATGGAGTAAAATTTTGTCTATCTCTTATGGTTTACCAGTTATGCAAAAGTCGTTGACAATGAAGAACACTTTTGGAGACATTCCCAGAAAATTCGAGATATACATTTCATTTGTCATGAAAATATCTTAAACATATGATATTTTAATCAAAATCGTTAGAGCCATTTTTGAGAAAATTAAAATTTTCGAAAAATGTTCCATGTAAAGGATAGTCTAGGGTGGGGGGATTTTCTTGAAAACCTTCGTGTCGCATCCTTGGAAGATACTGAACCTAAATACCAAGTTTGGTGTTTATCTGACTGTTCGTTTCTGAGTTATGCTGTTCACAGACCGACAGACACACACAGACAGACACACAGACACACACACACGGACATGTTTCCAAAAATGCTTTTTTTGGATTCAGGGGGTCTCAAATCATGTATTTCCGGCGAAATCTCGGTATCGAATTTTTGGGTAGAATACAATACTTCCCCTACTTACTATACGTAGTAGAGGAAGTAGAAAGACAGGTTTCCATTAAAAAAATCTGATGTGTTGCACTCACATCACTTTCTCTACTCTTGTACAATCTAATTTTACAAACGCTTATTCTCCATATGCTTCATGTTAATCGAGATATCGAGATGTCAACCGTATTGGTAATTTTCTTGTAGATGCAAGGGGAATATGGTAGGTTTTAAGCGATAGTCAAATATTTTACCGCTGGTTGCTATGTGGCGCATTCCATTCTCTTTGCATGTCCAGGACATAAAAAAAAATCTGATGTGTTACACTCACATGACTTTCTCTACTCTTGTACAATCTATTTTTACAAACGCCTATTCTCCATATGCTTCATATTAATCGAGATATCGAGATGTCAATCTTATTTGTAATTTTCTTGTAGATGCAAGGGGAATATGGTAGGTTTTAAGCGATAGTCAAATATTTTAACGCTGGTTGCTATGTGGCGCATTCCATTCTCTTTGCATGTCCAGGACATAAAAGAATGAATAACGAATTGGAGAAAAACTATATGTATTGGAAAATTTAAGGGAATAACAAGCAATATCTCGAAATGGTTCACTCAACAAAACAATGTATATGACATAAATTGTGTATTTTACCTCGATCAACATTTTTTGTGTAGTGCAACTTTGTCTATCTCTTATGGTTTACCACTTATGTGAAAGTCGTTCACAATGAAGAATACTTTTGGTGACATTCCCAAACAATTCAAGATATACATTTGATTTGCCATAAAAATGTCTTAAACATATGATACTTTAATCTAAATCGTTTGAGCCATTTTTGAGAAAATTAAAATTTTCGAAAAATGTTCCATGTAAAGGGTAGTCTGGGGTGGGTATTTTCTTGAAAACCTTCGTGTCGCATCTCTGGAAGATACTGAACCTAAATACCAAGTTTGGTGTTTATCCGACTCTTCGTTTTTGAGTTATGCTGTTCACAGACACACAGACACACAGACACACAGACAGACACACAGACACACAGACAGACACACACACGGACATGTTTCCAAAAATGCTTTTTTTGGATTCAGTGAGTCTCAAAACATGTATTTCCGGTGAAATCTCGGTATCGAATTTTTGGGTGGAATGCAATACTTCCCCTACTTACTATACGTAGTAGAGAAAGTAAAAATGAATAACGAATTTGAGAAAAACTATAAGTATTGGAAAATTTAAGGAAATAACAAGCAATATCTCGAAAACGGTTCACTCAACAAAAGAAATGTATATGACATAAGTTGTGTATTTTAACGCGATCTACATTTTTTGTGTAGTACAACTTTGTCTATCTCTTATGGTTTACCAGTTATGCAAAAGTCGTTCACAATGAAGAATACTTTTGGAGACATTCCCACAAAATTCGAGATATACATTTCATTTGTCATGACATTACCCTAAACATATGATATTTTCATCAAAATCATTAGAGCCATTTTTGAGAAAATTAAACTTTTCGAAAAATTTTCATGTAAAGGGTAGTCTGGGGTGGGGGGATTTTCTTGAAAACCTTCGTGTCGCATCTCTGGAAGATACTGAACCCAAATACCAAGTTTGGTGCTTATCCGACTGTTCGTTTTTGAGTTATGCTGTTCACAGACACACACACACACACACACACACACACACACACACACGGACACACACACACATAGACGCACACACGGACATGTTTCCAAAAATGCTTTTTTTGGATGCAGGAGGTCTCAAAACTTGTATTTCCGGTGAAATCTTGGTATCGAATTTTTGGGTGGAATGCAATACTTCCCCTACTTACTATACGTAGTAGAGAAAGTAAAAATGGATAACGTTTTTTTGAGAAAAAGTATAAGTATTGGAAAATTTAAGGAAATAACAAGCAATATCTCGAAAACGGTTCACTCAACAAAATAAATGTATATGACATAAGTTGTGTATTTTAAAGCGATCTTCATTTTTTGTGTCGTAACATTTTGTCTATCTCTTATGGTTTACCAGTTATGCAAAAGTCGTTCATAATGAAGAATACTTTTGGAGACATTCCCAGAAAATTCGAGATATACATTTTATTTGTCATGACAATATCTTAAACATATGATATTTTAATCAAAATCGTTAGAGCCGTTTTTGAGAAAATTAAAATTTTCGAAAAATCTTCCATGTAAAGGGTACTCTGGGGTGGGGGGATTTTCTTGAAAACCTTCGTGTCGCATCTCTGGAAGATACTGAACCTAAATACCAAGTTTGGTGTTTATCCGACTGTTCGTTTTTGAGTTATGCTGTTCACAGACACACAGGCACACACACACACACACACACACACACACACACACAGACACACACACACGGACATGTTTCCAAAAATGCTTTTGTTGGATTCAGGAGGTCTCAAAACATGTATTTCCGGTGAAATCTCGGTATCGAATTTTTGGGTGGAATGCAATACTTCCCCTACTTACTATACGTAGTAGAGAAAGTAAAAATCTGATGTGTTACACTCACATGACTTTCTCTACTCTTGTACAAAGTATTTTTACAAAAGCTTATTCTCCATCTACTTCATGTTAATCGAGATAAACATTTGCAGACCCTATCTTATTGCTAATTTTTTTGTAGATGTAGGGGAAAACATATTTACAAGGGCAATATAGAAAAACAGTAGCCTTTAAGCACATACATATCTCTTAATAGCTGGTTCCTAGGTGCAGCACCATTCCCTTTGCCACAGATTATAACTCTTTGCATATCCAAGACAACAAAAAATGAATAACGAATTCCCATTCGAGAAAATAAGTATTGAAAAATTAAAGGGAATAACAAGCAATATACTGAAAATGGTTCACTCAACAAAAAAAATCTGATGTGTTACACTCACATGACTTTCTCTACTCTTGTACAAACTATTTTTACAAACCCTTATTCTCCATATGCTTCATGTTAATGGAGATTACAAGATGTCAATCTTATTGATAATTTTCTTGTAGATGCAAGGGGAATATGGTAGGTTTTAAGCGATAGTCAAATATTTTAACGCTGGTTGCTATGTGGCGCATTCCTATCTCTTTGCATGTTCAGGACACAAAAAAATCTGATGTGTTACACTCACATGACTTTCTCTACTCTTGTACACACTATTTTTACAAACGCCTATTCTCCATATGCTTCATGTTAATCGAGATATCGAGATGTCAATCTTATTGGTAATTTTCTTGTAGATGCAAGTGAAATATGGTAGCTTTTAAGCGATAGTCAAATATTTTAACGCTGGTTGCTATGTGGCGCATTCCATTCTCTTTGCATGTCCAGGACATAAAAAAAATCTTATGTGTTACACTCACATGACTTTCTCTACTCTTGTACAAAGTATTTTTACAAACGCTTATTCTCCATCTAGTTCATGCTAATCGAGATAAACATTGGCAGACTCTATCTTATTGCTAATTTTCTTGTAGATGTAGGGGAAAATATATTTACAAGGGCAATATAGAAAAACAGTAGCCTTTAAGCACATACATATCTCTTAATAGCTGGTTGCTAGCTGCAGCACCATTCCCTTTGCCACAGATTATAACTCTTTGCATATCCAAGACAAAAAAATGAATAACGAATTCCCATTTGAGAAAATAAGTATTGAAAAATTTAAGGGAATAACAAGCAATATCTCGAAAATGGTTCACTCAACAAAAAAAATGTATATGACATAAATTGTGTATTGTAACGCGATCTACATTTTTTGTGTAGTAAAAGTTTGTTTATCTCTTATGGTTTACCAGTTATGCAAAAGTCGTTCACAATAAAGAATACTTTTGGAGACATTCCCAGAAAATTCAAGATATACATTTTATTTGCCATAAGAATATCTTAAACATATGATATTTTAATCAAAATCGTTAGAGCCATTTTTGAGAAAATTAAAATTTTGGAAAAATCTTCCATGTAAAGGGACCTCTGGGGTGGGGGGATTTTCTTGAAAACCTTCGTGTCGCATCCTTGGAAGATACTGAACCCAAATACCAAGTTTGGTGTTTATCCGACTGTTCGTTTCTGAGTTATGCTGTTCACAGACACACACACACACACACACGGACACACACACACATAGACACACACACGGACATGTTTCCAAAAATGCTTTTTTTGGATGCAGGAGGTCTCAAAACCTGTATTTCCGGTGAAATCTTGGTATCGAATTTTTGGGTGGAATGCAATACTTCCCCTACTTACTATACGTAGTAGAGAAAGTAAAAATAAATAACGAATTTGAGAAAAAGTATAAGTATTGGAAAATTTAAGGAAATAACAAGCAATATTTCGAAAACGGTTCACTCAACAAAAGAAATGTATATGACATAAGTTGTGTATTTTAACGCGATCTACATTTGTTGTGTAGTAAAAGTTTGTCTATCTCTTATGGTTTACCAGTTATGCAAAAGTCGTTCACAATGAAGAATACTTTTGGAGACATTCCCAGAAATTTCGAGATATACATTTCATTTCTCATTACATTATCTTAAACATATGATATTTTCATCAAAATCGTTAGAGCCATTTTTGAGAAAATTAAAATTTTCGAAAAATGTTCCATGTAAAGGGTAGTCTGGGGGGGGATTTTCTTGAAAATCTTCGTGTCGCATCTCTGGAAGATACTGAACGTAAATACCAAGTTTGGTGTTTATCCGACTGTTAGTTTTTGAGATATGCTGTTCGCAGACACACACACGCACACAGACACACACACAGACACACACACACACGGACATGTTTCCGAAAATGCTTTTTTTGGATTCAGGAGGTCTCAAAACATGTTTTCCGGTGAAATCTCGGTATCAAATTTTTGGGTGGAATGCAATACTTCCCCTACTTACTATATGTAGTAGAGAGAGTAAAAATGAATAACGAATTTGAGAAAAAGTATAAGTATTGGAAAGTTTAAGGGAATAACAAGCAATATCTCGCAAACGGTTCACTCAACGAAAGAAGTGTATATGACATAAATTGTGTATTTTAGCGCGATCTACATTTTTCGTGTAGTAAAATGTTGTCTATCTCTTATGGTTTACCAGTTATGAAAAAGTCGTTCATAATGAAGAATACTTTTGGAGACATTCCCAGAAAATTCGAGATATACATTTTATTTGTCATGACAATATCTTAAACATATGATATTTTAATCAAAATCGTTAGAGCCGTTTTTGAGAAAATTGAAATTTTCGAAAAATGTTCCATGTAAAGGGTAGTCTGTGGTGGAGGGATTTTCTTGAAAACCTTCGTGTCGCATCTCTGAAAGATACTGAACCTAAATACCAAGTTTGGTGTTTATGCGACTCTTCCTTTTTGAGTTATGCTGTTCACAGACACACAGACACACAGACAGACACACACACGGACATGGTTCCAAAAATGCTTTTTTTGGATTTAGTGAGTCTCAAAACATGTATTTCCGGTGAAATCTCGGTATCGAAATTTTGGGTGGAATACAATACTTCCCCTACTTACTATACGTAGTAGAGAAAGTAAAAATGTATATTACATAAATTGTGTATTTTAACGCGATCTACAGTTTTTGTGTAGTAACATTTTGTCTATCTCTTATAGTTTTCCAGTTCTGCAAAAGTCGTTCACAATAAAGAATACTTTTGGAGACATTCCCAGAAAATTCAAGATATACATTTTATTTACCATAAAAATATCTTAAACATATGATATTTTAATCAAAATCGTTAGTGCCATTTTTGAGAAAATTAAAATTTTCGAAAAATCTTTCATGTAAAGGGTACTCTGGGGTGGGGATATTTTCTTAAAAACCCTCGTGTCGCATCCTTGTAAGATACTGAACCCAAATACCAAGTTTGGTGTTTATCCGACTGTTCGTTTCTGAGTTATGCAGTTCACAGACACACACACACAGACACACAGCCAGATACACAGACACACACATGGACATGTTTCCAAAAATTCTTTTTTTGGATTCAGGGGGTCTCAAAACATGTATTTCCGGTGAAATCTCGGTATCGAAATTTTGGGTGGAATACAATACTTCCTCTACTTACCATACGTACTAGAGAAAGTAAAATATCTGATGTGTTACACTCACATGACTTTCTCTACTCTTGTACAAACTATTTTTACAAACGCTTATTCTCCATATGCTTCATGTTAATGGAGATATCGAAATGTCAATGTTATTGATAATTTTCTTGTAGATGCAAGGGGAATATAGTAGCTTTTAAGCGATGGTCAAATATTTTAACGCTGGTTGCTATGCGGCGCATTCCATTCTCTTTGCAAGTCCAGGACATAAAAAAATGAATAACGAATTTGAGAAAATTATAAGTATTGGAAAATTTAAGGGAATAACAAGCAATATCTCGAAAACGGTTCACTCAACAAAAGAAATGTATATGACATACGTTGTGTATTTTAACGAGATCTACATTTTTTGTGTAGTAAAGTTTTGTCTATCTCTTATGGTTTACCAGTTATGCAAATGTCGTTCACAATGAAGAATACTTTTGGAGACATTCCCAGAAAATTCGAGATATACATTTCTTTTCTCATGACATTATCTTAAACATATGATATTTTAATCAAAATCGTTAGAGCCATTTTTGAGAAAATTAAAATTTTCGAAAAATGTTCCATGTAAAGGGTAGTCCGGGGTGGGGGGATTTTCTTGAAAACCTTCGTGTCGCATCTCTGGAAGATACTGAACCTAAATACCACGTTTGGTGTTTATCCGACTGTTCGTTTTTGAGTTATGCTGTTCACAGACACACACACACAGACACACACACACACAGACACACAGACACACACACAGACACACACACGGACATGTTTCCAAAAATGCTTTTTTTGGATTCAGGAGGTCTCAAAACATGTATTTCCGGTGAAATCTCGGTATCGAATTTTTGGGTGGAATGCAATACTTCCCCTACTTACTATACGTAGTAGAGAAAGTAAAAATCTGATGTGTTACACTCACATGACTTTCTCTACTCTTGTACAAACTATTTTTACAAACGCTTATTCTCCATATGCTTTATGTTAACCGAGATATCGAGATGTCAATCTTATTGGTAATTTTCTTGTAGAAGCAAGGGGAATATGGTAGCTTTTAAGCGATAGTCAAATATTTTAACGCTGGTTGCTATGTGGCGCATTCCATTCTCTTTGCATGTCCAGGACATAAAAAAAATGAATAACGAATTTGAGAAAAAGTATAAGTATTGGAAAATTTAAGGAAATAACAAGCAATATCTCGAAAACGGTTCACTCAACAAAAGAAATGTATATGACATAAGTTGTGTATTTTAACGCGATCTACATTTTTTGTGTAGTAACATTTTGTCTATCTCTTATGGTTTACCAGTTATGCAAAAGTCGTTCACAATGAAGAATACTTTTGGAGACATTCCCAGAAAATTCGAGATATACATTTCATTTCTCATGACATTACCCTAAACATATGATATTTTCATCAAAATCGTTAGAGCCATTTTTGAGAAAATTAAAATTTTCGAAAAATGTTCCATGTAAAGGGTAGTCTGGGGTGGGGGGATTTTCTTGAAAACCTTCGTGTCGCATCTCTGGAAGATACTGAACCCAAATACCAAGTTTGGTGCTTATCCGACTGTTCGTTTTTGAGTTATGCTGTTCACAGACACACACACACACACACACACACACACACACACACACACACGGACACACACACACATAGACGCACACACGGACATGTTTCCAAAAATGCTTTTTTTGGATGCAGGAGGTCTCAAAACTTGTATTTCCGGTGAAATCTTGGTATCGAATTTTTGGGTGGAATGCAATACTTCCCCTACTTACTATACGTAGTAGAGAAAGTAAAAATGAATAACGTTTTTTTGAGAAAAAGTATAAGTATTGGAAAATTTAAGGAAATAACAAGCAATATCTCGAAAACGGTTCACTCAACAAAATAAATGTATATGACATAAGTTGTGTATTTTAAAGCGATCTTCATTTTTTGTGTCGTAACATTTTGTCTATCTCTTATGGTTTACCAGTTATGCAAAAGTCGTTCATAATGAAGAATACTTTTGGAGACATTCCCAGAAAATTCGAGATATACATTTTATTTGTCATGATAATATCTTAAACATATGATATTTTAATCAAAATCGTTAGAGCCGTTTTTGAGAAAATTAAAATTTTCGAAAAATCTTCCATGTAAAGGGTACTCTGGGGTGGGGGGATTTTCTTGAAAACCTTCGTGTCGCATCTCTGGAAGATACTGAACCTAAATACCAAGTTTGGTGTTTATCCGACTGTTCGTTTTTGAGTTATGCTGTTCACAGACACACAGGCACACACACACACACACACACACACACACACAGACACACACACACGGACATGTTTCCAAAAATGCTTTTGTTGGATTCAGGAGGTCTCAAAACATGTATTTCCGGTGAAATCTCGGTATCGAATTTTTGGGTGGAATGCAATACTTCCCCTACTTACTATACGTAGTAGAGAAAGTAAAAATCTGATGTGTTACACTCACATGACTTTCTCTACTCTTGTACAAAGTATTTTTACAAAAGCTTATTCTCCATCTACTTCATGTTAATCGAGATAAACATTTGCAGACCCTATCTTATTGCTAATTTTTTTGTAGATGTAGGGGAAAACATATTTACAAGGGCAATATAGAAAAACAGTAGCCTTTAAGCACATACATATCTCTTAATAGCTGGTTCCTAGGTGCAGCACCATTCCCTTTGCCACAGATTATAACTCTTTGCATATCCAAGACAACAAAAAATGAATAACGAATTCCCATTCGAGAAAATAAGTATTGAAAAATTAAAGGGAATAACAAGCAATATACTGAAAATGGTTCACTCAACAAAAAAAATCTGATGTGTTACACTCACATGACTTTCTCTACTCTTGTACAAACTATTTTTACAAACCCTTATTCTCCATATGCTTCATGTTAATGGAGATTACAAGATGTCAATCTTATTGATAATTTTCTTGTAGATGCAAGGGGAATATGGTAGGTTTTAAGCGATAGTCAAATATTTTAACGCTGGTTGCTATGTGGCGCATTCCTATCTCTTTGCATGTTCAGGACACAAAAAAATCTGATGTGTTACACTCACATGACTTTCTCTACTCTTGTACACACTATTTTTACAAACGCCTATTCTCCATATGCTTCATGTTAATCGAGATATCGAGATGTCAATCTTATTGGTAATTTTCTTGTAGATGCAAGTGAAATATGGTAGCTTTTAAGCGATAGTCAAATATTTTAACGCTGGTTGCTATGTGGCGCATTCCATTCTCTTTGCATGTCCAGGACATAAAAAAAATCTTATGTGTTACACTCACATGACTTTCTCTACTCTTGTACAAAGTATTTTTACAAACGCTTATTCTCCATCTAGTTCATGCTAATCGAGATAAACATTGGCAGACTCTATCTTATTGCTAATTTTCTTGTAGATGTAGGGGAAAATATATTTACAAGGGCAATATAGAAAAACAGTAGCCTTTAAGCACATACATATCTCTTAATAGCTGGTTGCTAGCTGCAGCACCATTCCCTTTGCCACAGATTATAACTCTTTGCATATCCAAGACAAAAAAATGAATAACGAATTCCCATTTGAGAAAATAAGTATTGAAAAATTTAAGGGAATAACAAGCAATATCTCGAAAATGGTTCACTCAACAAAAAAAATGTATATGACATAAATTGTGTATTGTAACGCGATCTACATTTTTTGTGTAGTAAAAGTTTGTTTATCTCTTATGGTTTACCAGTTATGCAAAAGTCGTTCACAATAAAGAATACTTTTGGAGACATTCCCAGAAAATTCAAGATATACATTTTATTTGCCATAAGAATATCTTAAACATATGATATTTTAATCAAAATCGTTAGAGCCATTTTTGAGAAAATTAAAATTTTGGAAAAATCTTCCATGTAAAGGGACCTCTGGGGTGGGGGGATTTTCTTGAAAACCTTCGTGTCGCATCCTTGGAAGATACTGAACCCAAATACCAAGTTTGGTGTTTATCCGACTGTTCGTTTCTGAGTTATGCTGTTCACAGACACACACACACACACACACGGACACACACACACATAGACACACACACGGACATGTTTCCAAAAATGCTTTTTTTGGATGCAGGAGGTCTCAAAACCTGTATTTCCGGTGAAATCTTGGTATCGAATTTTTGGGTGGAATGCAATACTTCCCCTACTTACTATACGTAGTAGAGAAAGTAAAAATAAATAACGAATTTGAGAAAAAGTATAAGTATTGGAAAATTTAAGGAAATAACAAGCAATATTTCGAAAACGGTTCACTCAACAAAAGAAATGTATATGACATAAGTTGTGTATTTTAACGCGATCTACATTTGTTGTGTAGTAAAAGTTTGTCTATCTCTTATGGTTTACCAGTTATGCAAAAGTCGTTCACAATGAAGAATACTTTTGGAGACATTCCCAGAAATTTCGAGATATACATTTCATTTCTCATTACATTATCTTAAACATATGATATTTTCATCAAAATCGTTAGAGCCATTTTTGAGAAAATTAAAATTTTCGAAAAATGTTCCATGTAAAGGGTA
The DNA here is from genome assembly GCA_030765065.1 of Deroplatys truncata. Classification (NCBI taxonomy): domain Eukaryota; kingdom Metazoa; phylum Arthropoda; class Insecta; order Mantodea; family Mantidae; genus Deroplatys; species Deroplatys truncata. The sequence continues at coordinate 166,367,006 of CM060979.1, forward strand.
GTCTGGGGGGGGATTTTCTTGAAAATCTTCGTGTCGCATCTCTGGAAGATACTGAACGTAAATACCAAGTTTGGTGTTTATCCGACTGTTAGTTTTTGAGATATGCTGTTCGCAGACACACACACGCACACAGACACACACACAGACACACACACACACGGACATGTTTCCGAAAATGCTTTTTTTGGATTCAGGAGGTCTCAAAACATGTTTTCCGGTGAAATCTCGGTATCAAATTTTTGGGTGGAATGCAATACTTCCCCTACTTACTATATGTAGTAGAGAGAGTAAAAATGAATAACGAATTTGAGAAAAAGTATAAGTATTGGAAAATTTAAGGGAATAACAAGCAATATCTCGCAAACGGTTCACTCAACGAAAGAAGTGTATATGACATAAATTGTGTATTTTAGCGCGATCTACATTTTTCGTGTAGTAAAATGTTGTCTATCTCTTATGGTTTACCAGTTATGAAAAAGTCGTTCATAATGAAGAATACTTTTGGAGACATTCCCAGAAAATTCGAGATATACATTTTATTTGTCATGACAATATCTTAAACATATGATATTTTAATCAAAATCGTTAGAGCCGTTTTTGAGAAAATTGAAATTTTCGAAAAATGTTCCATGTAAAGGGTAGTCTGTGGTGGAGGGATTTTCTTGAAAACCTTCGTGTCGCATCTCTGAAAGATACTGAACCTAAATACCAAGTTTGGTGTTTATGCGACTCTTCCTTTTTGAGTTATGCTGTTCACAGACACACAGACACACAGACAGACACACACACGGACATGGTTCCAAAAATGCTTTTTTTGGATTTAGTGAGTCTCAAAACATGTATTTCCGGTGAAATCTCGGTATCGAAATTTTGGGTGGAATACAATACTTCCCCTACTTACTATACGTAGTAGAGAAAGTAAAAATGTATATTACATAAATTGTGTATTTTAACGCGATCTACAGTTTTTGTGTAGTAACATTTTGTCTATCTCTTATAGTTTTCCAGTTCTGCAAAAGTCGTTCACAATAAAGAATACTTTTGGAGACATTCCCAGAAAATTCAAGATATACATTTTATTTACCATAAAAATATCTTAAACATATGATATTTTAATCAAAATCGTTAGTGCCATTTTTGAGAAAATTAAAATTTTCGAAAAATCTTTCATGTAAAGGGTACTCTGGGGTGGGGATATTTTCTTAAAAACCCTCGTGTCGCATCCTTGTAAGATACTGAAACCAAATACCAAGTTTGGTGTTTATCCGACTGTTCGTTTCTGAGTTATGCAGTTCACAGACACACACACACAGACACACAGCCAGATACACAGACACACACATGGACATGTTTCCAAAAATTCTTTTTTTGGATTCAGGGGGTCTCAAAACATGTATTTCCGGTGAAATCTCGGTATCGAAATTTTGGGTGGAATACAATACTTCCTCTACTTACCATACGTACTAGAGAAAGTAAAATATCTGATGTGTTACACTCACATGACTTTCTCTACTCTTGTACAAACTATTTTTACAAACGCTTATTCTCCATATGCTTCATGTTAATGGAGATATCGAAATGTCAATGTTATTGATAATTTTCTTGTAGATGCAAGGGGAATATAGTAGCTTTTAAGCGATGGTCAAATATTTTAACGCTGGTTGCTATGCGGCGCATTCCATTCTCTTTGCAAGTCCAGGACATAAAAAAATGAATAACGAATTTGAGAAAATTATAAGTATTGGAAAATTTAAGGGAATAACAAGCAATATCTCGAAAACGGTTCACTCAACAAAAGAAATGTATATGACATACGTTGTGTATTTTAACGAGATCTACATTTTTTGTGTAGTAAAGTTTTGTCTATCTCTTATGGTTTACCAGTTATGCAAATGTCGTTCACAATGAAGAATACTTTTGGAGACATTCCCAGAAAATTCGAGATATACATTTCTTTTCTCATGACATTATCTTAAACATATGATATTTTAATCAAAATCGTTAGAGCCATTTTTGAGAAAATTAAAATTTTCGAAAAATGTTCCATGTAAAGGGTAGTCCGGGGTGGGGGGATTTTCTTGAAAACCTTCGTGTCGCATCTCTGGAAGATACTGAACCTAAATACCACGTTTGGTGTTTATCCGACTGTTCGTTTTTGAGTTATGCTGTTCACAGACACACACACACAGACACACACACACACAGACACACAGACACACACACAGACACACACACGGACATGTTTCCAAAAATGCTTTTTTTGGATTCAGGAGGTCTCAAAACATGTATTTCCGGTGAAATCTCGGTATCGAATTTTTGGGTGGAATGCAATACTTCCCCTACTTACTATACGTAGTAGAGAAAGTAAAAATCTGATGTGTTACACTCACATGACTTTCTCTACTCTTGTACAAACTATTTTTACAAACGCTTATTCTCCATATGCTTTATGTTAACCGAGATATCGAGATGTCAATCTTATTGGTAATTTTCTTGTAGAAGCAAGGGGAATATGGTAGCTTTTAAGCGATAGTCAAATATTTTAACGCTGGTTGCTATGTGGCGCATTCCATTCTCTTTGCATGTCCAGGACATAAAAAAAATGAATAACGAATTTGAGAAAAAGTATAAGTATTGGAAAATTTAAGGAAATAACAAGCAATATCTCGAAAACGGTTCACTCAACAAAAGAAATGTATATGACATAAGTTGTGTATTTTAACGCGATCTACATTTTTTGTGTAGTAACATTTTGTCTATCTCTTATGGTTTACCAGTTATGCAAAAGTCGTTCACAATGAAGAATACTTTTGGAGACATTCCCAGAAAATTCGAGATATACATTTCATTTCTCATGACATTACCCTAAACATATGATATTTTCATCAAAATCGTTAGAGCCATTTTTGAGAAAATTAAAATTTTCGAAAAATGTTCCATGTAAAGGGTAGTCTGGGGTGGGGGGATTTTCTTGAAAACCTTCGTGTCGCATCTCTGAAAGATACTGAACCTAAATACCAAGTTTGGTGTTTATCCGATTGTTCGTTTTTGAGTTATGCTGTTCACAGACACACACACAGACACACACACAGACACACACACGGACATGTTTCCAAAAATGCTTTTTTTGGATTCAGGAGGTCTCAAAACGTGTATTTCCGGTGAAATCTCGGTATCGAATTTTTGGGTGGAATGCAATACTTCCCCTACTTACTATACGTAGTAGAGAAAGTAAAAATGAATAACGAATTTGAGAAAAAGTATAAGTATTGGAAAATTTAAGGAAATAACAAGCAATATCTCGAAAACGGTTCACTCAACAAAAGAAACGTATATGACATAAGTTGTGTATTTTAACGCGATCTACATTTTTTGTGTAGTAAAATTTTGTCTATCTCTTATGGTTTACCAGTTATGCAAAAGTCGTTCACAATGAAGAATATTTTTGGAGACATTCCCAGAAAATTCGAGATATACATTTTATTTGTCATGACAATATCTTAAACATATGATATTTTAATCAAAATCGTTAGAGCCGTTTTTGAGAAAATTAAAATTTTCGAAAAATGTTCCATGTAAAGGGTAGTCTGGGGTGGGGGGATTTTCTTGAAAACCTTCGTGTCGCATCTCTGGAAGATACTGAACGTAAATACCAAGTTTGGTGTTTATCCGACTGTTCGTTTTTGAGTTATGCTGTTCACAGACACACAGACACACAGACACACAGACAGACAGACACACAGACACACAGACACACAGACAGACACACACACGGACATGTTTCCAAAAATGCTTTTTTTGGATTCAGTGATTCTCAAAACATGTATTTCCGGTGAAATCTCGGTATCGAATTTTTGGGTGGAATGCAATACTTCCCCTACTTACTATACGTAGTAGAGAAAGTAAAAATGAATAACGCATTTGAGAAAAAGTATAAGTATTGGAAAATTTAAGGAAATAACAAGCAATATCTCGAAAATGGTTCACTCAACAACAAAAAATGTATGACAAATTGTGTATTTTAACGCGATCTACATTTTTTCTGTGTTCAAATTTTGTCTATCTCTTATGGTTTACCAGTTATGCAAAAGTCGTTCACAATGAAGAATACTTTTGGAGACATTCCCAGAAAATTCGAGATACACATTTCATTTATCATGAAAATATCCTAAACATATGATATTTTAATAAAAATCGTTAGAGCCATTTTTGAGAAAATTAAAATTTTCGAAAAATCTTTATGTAAAGGGTAGTCTGGGGTGGGGGATTTTCCTGAAAACCTTCGTGTCGCATCTCTGGAAGATACTGAACCTAAATACTAAGTTTGGTGTTTTTTCCACTGTACGTTTCTGAGTTATGCTGTTCACAGTCACACAGACAGACACACAGACACACACACAGACACACACGTACATTTTCCAAAAATGCCTTTTTTATTCAGGGGGCCTCAAAACATATATTTCGGATGAAACCTCGTATCGAATTTTTGGGTGGAATACAATACTTCCCCTACTTACTATACGTAGTAGAGAAAGTAAAAGTACAGACGGTACAAACCCTATATAAAGTCCTTCTTCAGGCTAAGAGAAATGTAAACAAGCTAACTTGACAGTGGCAGCCAGTTTAACAATTATTTTGCGAAAGCAATATGACCAACAGTTGTGGCTATGGATGTATAGCTGGATGGAAAACTTTGGCAAACCGAATTTTTTGTAATGTACATACTGACAAAACTATTGCACTTTAATCATTCAATGGCTTTAATGAATAATGTTTAAAATAAATCATAAAATAGGTAATGAGACAATTGGAGACAATACAATTGGTTACTGAATGATTTACCCTGTCAAATTTCAATCATACACACACACACCTAGCGCCCGCGCGCAAATGTTGGGGAAAACATTTTTATTTCTCTACATAGTCTCCTTTCAGCTCGATACACTTTTCCCAGTGATGTTCAATAGCTTTGATACCCCTGCTTATAGTGAGAACCGTCGAGTTTTGCAAATTAGCGTTTAACTGCAAACCCCACCTCTTCATTGTTGGCAAATCTTTTACCACCAAGCCATTTCTTCAATTTGGAAACAGAAAATAATCAGAGGGTGCTAAGTCTGGCAAATAGGGTGCATGAGGAAGCCACTCGAACTTTAACTCATTGATTTTGGCCATGGCGATAATGGATGTGTGAACTGGTGCATTGTCTTAATGAAACCGAACTTTCTTTTTCGCTAAATGCCGCCGGTTTTGCTTGATTTCATCATTCAAACGTTGCAATAAGTTTGCATAATACTCGCCATTGATTGCTTTTCCTTTTTGAAGATAATCAATGAAAATTATGCCACGCAAATCCCAAGAAACTGACGCCTTGAACTGTCTTCGCCTTCTTTGGAGCCGAATCTTCCCTTTGAATCCACTGTTTTGACTGCTCCTTCATCTCAGGTGTAAGGTGATGGACGCAGATTTCATCCATGGTTATGAATCGACGCTAAACCTGGCTTTATTGCAGCGAAACTTCGCCAAACACTCTTCTGAAACATCCTCACGACGCTGCTTTTGTTCCATTGTGAGTAAACGCGGCACCCATCTTGCTCACAGCCTTCTCATGTCTAATTGTCAGTTAGTGTGCTATGTACAGCATTTTTTGAAATGCCTACGATGTCTGCTAGCTCGCGCACTTTCAGTCGACAGTCATCCAATACCATTTTGTAGATTTTCTTCACAATTTCTAGCGTGGTCACCTCATTTGGTCGACCACTGCGATGTTCGTCTTGGCAGCTTGTACGTCCTCGCTTAAACTCTGCCACCCAATATTTTACTGTTGTAAAGAAGAAGAAGACTCCCCCAGAGTAGAATCTAGCTCAGCTTTAATATTAGTTGGACTAAGACCTTTCAAATGGAAGTATTGTATCACATAACGATGGCCAGTTTTATCCATGTTTACAAATTCGCTGAGAGAGTTCACTATTGATGGCTGCCAAACAATTACTAAACAACGTAGCATCGTCAAACTTCAAACTTAAGCTTTATGAGGGTGATACTTTCTACCATAGTCAACAACCACTATATATACGTCAGGTCGAGTATTTCCGGGATTGCCCTCGTATACCTGCCTACCATATAATATAAATTATCTCCCTTTATAATATTAGTGTGATTCAATGATTACACACACACACACACACACACACACATATATATATATATATATATCACACTAGCAAAAAATTATAGGTTCTACATTGTGTCTTAAGCACTTTGGGGAAGCAATAGTAGTTCATGAGATCAGACTAGACAAACCCTGAAAAGAAACTTTGTCTACTCCAGTGTTCAGAATTATGATATTTCATTTTAACAAAAAGGATTATTTATTACGATACTGGAAATATCAATACAAGCACGAATAATGGCAACAGCATTACAACAGCCTAAAATGAATGCGATTCAAAACAAATGCGGCTGAATATTGTGCCCACATTCATCCAATCACTTGAGGAGCTTATAAAATAAGGGTAGGTTGAAAACGTTTATCTGTTTTTTAAATATTTTCTTGTGCACTATTTAACAAGGGCCTCGGAACTCACGCGAGCCCACTGCATATTCCTGAAGATTTGCGATTAGAAAAGCATTTACCATAATTGGATTTTAATGTGGATAAACGATTATAATCTAATTATGAATAAATTTATCCATACATTTCGTCATAGAAAAACATTCTTTCACTTTTATTAAAAACCATTCTGCCACTTTTGGTTAAATACAGACCAGTTGCATTATTGGAATGGATTGGCTATGGAGGGGACTCGGCACTGATCCACAGAGGGGATATTGCACCTAAGCCCCACAAGGGGGCGTTCCTGGGAGGAAGGATGAGGTGACAGGAGACACCGGGCGGTCGAAACCAGGATTGACGGCGCAGGAATGACAGGGCCCCTAAGTTTCCAGATAGAGAATTCCTGACAGACGGACAAGGCAGACCCGGGATCCCACGCCACACGGATGGGGTCCAACGCCTCTCAAGGGGATTCGGATACCCCCGGCAGCCAGCCGAAAGCCAAGGGACGGAGAGTCACAAAGAGCATCCTTTACCCCTGCCACATTGCACCGAAATACCATCAATCCTGAAAGAGACCAACAGATAAATGATAAAGTGAAATTAGAATGGAGATGAAATGGAAGGACAGAAAATTCAGGGGATGTGAGAATTCTTCGTAGCATTCAACTGGCCACCCGGAAAAACCCATGAGTCAGGAAGGTTCGGCCACGGGAATCGAACCCACGATGAAACCGCCTGAGCCATCCCGCTCGATATTCTATTGCTGACTCAATTTCAGGATAATCAAACCTTATCTACTGGAAAATGTTTCCTGGTAGAGCCTTTATTTTGTGGGTTACTCCATCGAGGTTCCTTTGCGTCTGTTGTTATCTTTTGAGGTAAGTTTGTGTCTGCTATCTCAAGAGGCGCTGTCTTCATATCAAACTGATAAAACATTGCCGAAAAGAGGTAAACATTGACTTGAAAGTTTTCCCATTCTTTTCTTAGTTTACGAAACAAAATAGCCAAACAGTTTTCGACCTCACTTCCACATGTGTTGTACTTTTAGCGAAAATGTTGCAGACTGAAAAGGTTACTGTCGGGTAGCTGCAGTGATAGAAGCATTCTCGGCGCTTTTGTTCCCTCATATCCTGACAACCGACTCTAGGGGAATGTTCAGATCTGTGGCTCGCCTCATATACGGTCAAGAGATAAGCGGTACCACCTCGTAAAGTGTACAAGAGTCAGCTAGTCCTGAAAATGTGAAATAGGATCTGCTGCATAATAGTTATGATTATGAACAAATTTATATAACTGCAGCCGTTCCCAACAACAATAATGACCATTATTAAAGTTGAGGGTTTTGTACGCGGTACAAATACACGTTAACAGCGAGCATGTGTGGACATACACTTAAACAATTAAGGACGGTGCACCCAAAGGAAGTGCAAATATCCATGGGCATAACAATAATATGAGACATATAAGAAAAAATCTGACGTGATACATTCAGACGACTTTCTATACCCTCTATCTTCATTAGTGCGTAAACTAACTATTCTTACTTAAGCTTATTCTTCTATCTACTACATTAATCCAAATAAACCTTAGCAGAAATAGCTACATTACTCATTTCGTTATAGATACAAAGAGAACAGCAACAGTCAAATGTTTAAGAACTGGACGCTATAGGCTGACCTTAAAATTCCATACTGTTTCTGTGCAATCGCGAGGAACAACTGAATGTTGAAGGACTTTTAAGAGAATGACCAAGAAATGAACAATTCTAACCTTTAATAACGGATAACCCAGAAACGGTTTATGCCACAAAAAACTTACTTGGAATAAGTTGGGTGTTTTAAAGAGATCTACATTTTCGTCTGTCGCTAAACATTTACCAGTTATACAAGATTATACAAATTCCCTCAAAATGAAGAGGATTTTATAGGCTATTGCCCGAAAGTTCACGATATACGTTTTATTCGTTATGTAAATATCTTTAATATATGACATTGTAATCAAAATCGTTGGAGCCATTTTTTAGAAAATAAAAATTTTCGAAAACTTTTTCATGTAAAGGATAGTTGGGAGTGGCGGGATTTTCTTGAAAACCTTCGAGTCGGATTCTGGAAGACACTAAACCCAAATAGCAAATTTGGTATTTATCCGACTTTTCGTTTTTGAGTTATGCTGTTCACAGACACACACAGACGCACATGGACATGTTTTAAAAAATCTGATGTGTTGCACTCACACGAATTTCTCTAAGCTTGTACGTACTATTTTTACAAACGCTTATTCTCCATCTACTTCATGTTAATCCAGATAAACATTTGCAGAAACTTCTTATTCGTAATTTTCTTGTAGGTACAAGGGGAATGTGATAGGCTTTAAGCGATAGTTAAATCTTTTAAGAGCTGGTTGCTATGTGGAGCTTCCATTATCTTTGCATGCCCAGGACATAACAAATACGAATTCTCATTTGAGAAAAAGTATTGAAAATTTCAAACACACAACAAGGAATATCTCGAAAATGATTCATTCGACAAAAAAAGAGCATATGACATAAATTGTGTATTCTAACGAGATCTACAGTTTTTGTTATGAGAAATTTTGTCTATCTCTTGCGATTTGCCAGTTACGGAAAAATCATTCAGAACGAAGATGACTTTGGGGGACATTCCCAGAAAATTCATACATTTTATTTGCTATGAAAATATCTTGTATAGGTCTCGCCAGGGATATTGGCATATGACCTTCAGGGCTACCCAGTCAGCCAGCCCTCTTATGTTTCAATACCTCCCTTGCAAGTAGCACGTGGTTCCTTCTGTCCAGTTGTGGTTCCTTCCACCGTATAACAACTCCCGTCTCAACTTGCACCATTCGTCGAGCTGCAGCCCCGTATGTGTCATACATCTATACGGTAAATGACTCGCATCGTAGCTCTCCATTAAAATTTTCACATGCCAAAATCCGTGGCGCGACCTGTACGTATATTCCAATCATAATCGTTAGCGCCATTTTTGAGAAAATCAAAATTTTCGAAAAATGTTCCATGCAAAGGGTAGTCTGGGGTGGGGGGATTTTCTTGAAAATGTTCGTGTCGCATCTTTGAATAATACTGAACCTAAATACCAAGTTTGGTATTTATCCGACTTTTCGCTTTTGAGTTATGCTGTTCACAGGCACACAGTCACACACACGGGGATCTTTCCCCCCAAAATGCTTTTTTTGGATTCAGGGGGCCTCAAAACATGTATTTCCGGTGAAATCTCGTTATCAATTTTTTTGGTGCAATGTAATACTTCCTCTACTTACTCTACGTAGTAGAGAAACTAATAACCAATAGATCTTCAAGGTGTCAAAATTTAGGGTGTTCACGTGCCCGCCAGTGATAATAACATCAGGTGATCCAATTATCAGCTAACCGATAACACGGCGGCATCACCGGCAAATGCTGATGCAACAGGCTGGGAATCATCACGCAAGTATACCGTCAATTGCATGAACCAAAGTTTTAATTTCAAGATCAGTCCAAAAGGAAGGTTTGTCTCATAGGTGATCTGGTTCAGAAGTATGACTAGCACTCAATAGTGATGCTCTTCCAAACTTTAAAATAGGAGTAATTAACCGCTTTCAAATAAAGCGAAATAGATACACAATACAACCAACTATAAAGGTAAGTTTTACGTTCTCTACTGCTCGTATTTATGGCATTCCAGTCAAAATTTTGCTGTCGGGATTTCTCCGGAAATACACGTTTTCAGGTTCCCTGAATCTAAAAAGGAGCATTTTTACTTTCCCTACCACGTACCGGTAGGCAGAGAAGGTATTGCATTCGATCCCGAGATTACGGAATACATGTTCTGGGGCTCCCTGAATCAAGAAACAAGCATTTTTGGAAAACGTTCGTGTGTGTGTGTGTGTATGAAATAGCATAACCCAAAAACGAAAAGTGGGATAAACACCAAACATGGTATTTAAGTACAATATCCTCCAAAGATACGACACGATGATTTTCAAGGAAACACCTCCATCCCAAGCTACCCTTTACATGGAAGATATTTCGAAATGTTTGATATTCTAAAAAATGGCTCTAACATTTTAATTAAAATAGAATGTATTAAATATAATTACATAACAAATAAAATGAATATCTTGAATTTTCTGGGAATAGTCTGTGAAGACCTCTTCATTCGGAAAGAATTTTGTACAATCTTTATAACTGGTAAACGTTAAGCGATGGACGAAAACGTACAACGCAAGACATTTGGATCTCTTTAAAGCACACAATTTGTTTTAAATAACTTTTTTGTGGCTTCAACCATTTCCGACATACCAGTTATTAATCGTTTGAAGTGTTTAATATTTAGCCATTCTTTTAAAGTCCTATTGATTTTCAATTGCTTCTCGCGACGTCATGAAAAGATGGACTTTTAAGGCCAGCGTATAGCGTCCAGTTCTAAAACATTTGACTACCATTATTCCCTTTGTATCTATAACGAAGTGTGTATAGCTATTTATGCAAGGTTTATCTGGATGAAAATGAACTAGAAGAAAAATAAAATTTCGTAGTAATAAATTGTATACCCACTAGTAAACGATAGAGAGTACAGAAAGTCATGTGAATGCAACAATTTTTTTCTCGTGCTTATGCAAAGAGAACTGACTTTCAAAACCATCATATGGCGAACTGTATTTTAAAGATCTGACTATCGTTTTAGCTTACTATATCCTTTTTAGACCTACAACAAAATCTGTAAATATGTAATGGAAGTTTATCTGGATTATCAAAAGTAGATAGACGAAAAAGTTTCTGTAAGAATAGCTTGGAGTAGACAAACTTAAGAAAATCAGTACATATGTTAAACCCAACTGATAAAAGTTACGATCTTCGCTATCTAGAAGGAAAACCTAATTTATGGCATGGCAAGGAAATCATCCTATCAGATTTAAGATAGTAGGCAACAATCGACCAATAGAACGAGTTTCAATTTTCACTTATCTTGGTTGTGATATATATTTTAATGATGACGATTTCAAAGTATGTGTGGAACAACATACGAAAGGTAAATTACTAGAAGCGACTCAACTCAAATTTTATAAGACTTGCGAGACTGTGTGAATAAAATAAGCTACGGAAACAACACACATCATCCGAAAATGAGGTTCCTTAGATTGGTAAAACTATACTGGACAGAAGTCACGATAAAGAAATAAGGCAGCAACTAAATAAATTTTCATTAAATGATAACATTTTCCAAAATAGGATAAATTGGAGGAACCATATCAAAGGATGGACAACAATAGAATCCCGAACATTCCTTCGAATACCAACCTAAAGGGAAAATAAATGTTGGACGACCCATGAAAAGGTGGTGTGAGGCCGGAACATGCTAATGGCCTAACCCATGAGGAAGTTAGTAAGTTTGTAGTAGAGTGTGTTGAGAAAGTCACATGAATGTAACTGTCTCTGTATATAGTACTTCGATTGAGGATTTGTGTCGTCGAACTGCGAGTCTTCTTATGCCGGAGAAGGAAGCAGAACGGTGCAAACTGCAATAAATCCGCCTAGCTTAACTTCAAGGGCAAGAAGAGAAAACGATGTTGCGTAAAACCAACTCAAGATTTATTGGACAACGGTGACATTAATAGAATTGTACAGGGTGGGCGAGAAGTCCCCGTACCCCTTAGTATTGAATGCTAATTGATTAATTTTAGCACAGGTGTCCAATATATCTGTATGCTCCCCATCATGCTGTAAACACAGTTTCATACGCCTCCAAGTTCTTCTTGACATGTTCTTGAGCATGTCCGGTGTTATAATGCGAAATGTATCCTCAGGAGCATTGCGCAGATCTTCGTTTGTAGCATAACGACCTCCGCCTTAATGACGCCTCATAACGAGTTGTAAGATGTGGTGAGGTCATGAATTCTTGGTGGCCATTTCAAGGGAACTGGTGTTGCTGATGAACCACGACTTTTCCACCGTCCTGGAAAGTGTTGACTTATGAACTCGCGCATTGCAAGAGTGTAGCGAGGAGGTGCTCCAACTTGCTGTAACCATATGCATTCTGTGAGACCCCTTTCCTCAAGCTGAGGTATTAACCATGTTTATAACATGTGTAAGTAATTTGCGCCATTCACAGTCCCTTCAAAAACGTACGGTCCAATCAGATGTTGTGACGTCATCGCTGCTCTTATCATTACGTGAGGCGGGTTCCTTTCTAACTCACTGTGTGATGAGGATTCTCTTTGGCCCAAAAGATAATATTTCTAGCACGTGAGCTGCGATAAAGCGCACCTTCATCTGAAAACATAGCCTTGGCACGGTTCACTGCATATGAAAATTGAGTTAACAAAGCTCGGCATGCTAAATCGCGCTGATTATCCGACAATTCGTTTACGAACTCGGTCGAAGAGTTCTGAGCATAAGGTCTTTTTTCATTGAACTCGCATTGTTGTCCTCAGTATATCGAGTTCCGAAGCACGTTTACGTGTCGACTTCATAGGAGATTGTTCAATCGAAGCAGAGACTCCGACACATGTTTCTTCTCGTGTCTTCTTCCTTCCACGCCGCGGCCTGTCTTTAACACTGCCAAAAGCAAAAACACGTCTTTCCCAATCCAGAAGTATTGGTTATCCCAGTGGAGCCTTGTTAAATCTTTCCTGGAGTGCTCCCATAATCTGTCTCATCGTCTGCCCTGTGTGCTATCGTTCATGCACCCACACACTTGTCACTAAGCGCTCCTCAATAGTGTAACTATGACCGCTCACGTCTGCCCTGTGTGTTGTCGTTCATGCACCCACACACTTGTCACTAAGCGCTTCTCAATAGTGTAACTATGACCACTCACATCTGCCCTGTGTGTTGTCGTTCATGCACCCACACACTTGTCACTAAGCGCTCCTCAATAGTGTAACTATGACCACTCACATCTGCCCTGTGTGTTGTCGTTCATGCACCCACACACTTGTCACTAAGCGCTTCTCAATAGTGTAACTATGACCACTCACATCTGCCCTGTGTGTTGTCGTTCATGCACCCACACACTTGTCACTAAGCGCTCCTCAATAGTGTAATTATGACCACTCACATCTGCCCTGTGTGTTGTCGTTCATGCACCCACACACTTGTCACTAAGCGCTTCTCAATAGTGTAACTATGACCACTCACATCTGCCCTGTGTGTTGTCGTTCATGCACCCACACACTTGTCACTAAGCGCTCCTCAATAGTGTAACTATGACCACTCACATCTGCCCTGTGTGTTGTCGTTCATGCACCCACACACTTGTCACTAAGCGCTCCTCAATAGTGTAACTATGACCACTCACATCTGCCCTGTGTGTTGTCGTTCATGCACCCACACACTTGTCACTAAGCGCTCCTCAATAGTGTAACTATGACCACTCACATCTGCCCTGTGTATTGTCGTTCATGTACCCACACACTTGTCACTAAGCGCTCCTCAATAGTGTAACTATGACCGCTCACATCTGCCCTGTGTGTTGTCGTTCATACACCCACACACTTGTCACTAAGCGCTCCTCAATAGTGTAACTATGACCGCTCACATCTGCCCTGTGTGCTGTCGTTCGTGTTCCGACACACTTGTCACTAAGCGCTCCTCAATAGTGTAACTATGACCGCTCACGTCTGCCCTGTGTGCCGTCGTTCATGCACCCACACACTTGTCACTAAGCGCTCCTCAATAGTGTAACTATGACCGCTCACATCTGCCCTGTGTGCTGTCGTTCATACACCCACACACTTGTCACTAAGCGCTCCTCAATAGTGTAACTATGACCGCTCGCATCTGCCCTGTGTGTTGTCGTTCATACACCCACACACTTGTCACTAAGCGCTCCTCAATAGTGTAACTATGACCGCCCACATCTGCCATGGCTACAAATTAAAACTCGACTGTGAAAACATGTAACCATGCATTCCAACAATTGATTCCGACAACTGATAGGAAGTAACATAGCTACATAGCATAATAACATTTGATACCACCAACCTACTAGCATTTGATACTCACTGAAGTACGGTGACTTCTCGCCCAACCTGTAGATAACGACAGAAATGAACGCAAAGTGTCATCTACCCGACTATTTTTCGCGAGTTGGAACAAAAATTCTGAATGTATAATCCGTGTTTATAAAACCTTGCACTTCGCAGTCTTTAAAGGAGGACTGAACTAAATTTTTAAAGGCTTCCAACAATAAAATAAAACAATTAAGAGTACATTGTTGAAAATCGCGTCGTTCTACGACCTACTTGTTTTCATTCAGTAAGCACTTTTATGTTTAATGCTGAACTCGCGATGACGTCATGAGGCTACACTACTCATTATTAATTGTATTGTTAGCCGTGCATTGGATTTAATTCCTGTTATTATTTTGTGGTTGTGGGAAGTTTTCCTTTTCTAGTGTCGTGTGGTTGTGTAAAGAATTCCGGTGTAAACAGAAATGCTGGTTATTGCGCATTCCCTGATAGAGATAAGAATCGACACGTGTACAACGAATAGATCGCTGCTATGAAACGCCGAAACTTTGTGCCACCAAAAATGTTAGAGTATGTGAAATTCATTTCAAAGAAAGTGATTTTGCTGAGTGAATGTCATAAAAGTAAGATAATGAAGAACGAGAAATTCAAATCCCTAGACTGAAAGGTATATCTGCTACTTGTGAAAATGACAGTGTATTCCTAAAGGAAAAGTTCACATTAATTCTAAATCGCATTATTAATGTCGATAATTAAGTAGGTTCTGACAAATTTCATTCATGTGCTCATGTCGTATTGAGGAAGAACAAGTTAAAAACACAAACGGGCTGCATAAAAGGTAAAGGTAAAAGTACATATCACGTAGGGGCCCCCGGAACCGGGGCAGAGCACCGCACGCCCATTGTGCTTCCAACGTGACCCCTGGGAGGAGCATGAGGGGAGAGATCGAAGGGCGGCCAAATCCGAATACCGACAGCGCAAGCAGGGACGAGGTCCCTTACGTTTCCAGACAGAACGCATCCGACGCCGCACGGTCCCTGCGCACAAGCCAACATCCTGCAGGTCCCACTACCTGGAACACAGGGCAAGGAAGATGAAGGGTACAGGACACGAGAGGGAGGAGAGTTGTGGTAGAAGATGAACCACTCCGACATTCGCCTGGCGACCCGTGGAAACCACGAAAAACCCATGGGCCAGAGTGAGCGGTCGCCAGGGCTCGATTCCGGCAGCTCTCGAATGCAGGCCATAGACGTAACCGCCTGAGCCATCCCGCTCGGTAACGGGCTACATAAGAATTCCACAGAATAATGACGTGTATCAAGCAACGTGTGCAAGCTTTTAAAGTGACTTTACGCATATAAATAATTTTCATCATACAGGAAGCCTTGAATCCTAACACAATGAGCGCTTGAAGTATGTCCCAAAACGAACACATTTTGCATTTCTAGACATGTACGTCAGATCAATGATAGCTACCCTTGATCATAATTTTCAACAAGGGAAAAAAGTAGTGGGCAGTTCCGTGGAATATTCTAAATCGGCTGGAGACTGGGCGTATACAAATAAGTATGAATAAGAAACTTACGAGTGGAGACAAATGAACACAAGTTTCAATACGAGTAGGTTGTCCAGGTGTTTCTGACCGTAGTACATTCCTTATGATATTGGCTCACTCCGGAAAATTCAACCTAATAAGTAGGAATTGGAAGACCGATACTTTTCTCGGTTTGGATTATCTTTGTGAGAAAATCGTGAAAAACTAATAAAATACTTATAATGAGACGAATTAAAAGAAGTGACGTTTATAAACATGGATATTCAAGATATTACATTTGAAGCTTAACGCTATGACTGATCAACTGCTCCGGCAGGAGATACTTGCTTCAAGAATGCTAGCTAGCCGCATGACGTCATCACAGCGTGCTGCCAATGTGGAAAACATCATGTAGATGCTGAACAGTAAGTCATACATTGTTTTCACCATTATTATGGACAATCAAGGTCTTATAGAACACTAAATAAAATAGACATGTGAATTTTTAGTTCAGTCCTTTAACTGAAAAGACAACATATTTATGCTGAATTTAGTATATGAACATTTGACGAGGCGAACAACAGACTGGTTTAAAATACGGAAAAACAATTCATTCTAAAAAAGTTTGAATTTAATTTTAGGGATGCATGAAGAGTATCATAATTTGCAGGCTGTAATTGCAAATGTGGCGAATATTTTCTCTGAAAAACAAACTAATATCTGCAAATGAGACGCTGCACTTTACATATACCGGTAGTACACGGTCCACTAAACTATATCATTTTGCGTATATTCCTTAATTTCTTTAGACTCTGTATCTCTCGATCTTTATTTATTTATACAGTATAACCTCAGAGAGACGGCTAACGTATTGTACAGCGCTTTTTCTTCACACTGTGGCCGCGGCTCGGCTGCTCGCGCGTTGGCCGCCTCGGGTCGGTCTACCGCCGAAAGAAGTTTAATATCCTCGCAGGCGCTTCACGTTCTCATACTTATAGTTAAATTACAATTATTTCATTCATGCCGCAAATAGGAGAAAATGACCAACTACGTTTAAAGGAATGTTATTTTTGAACCAATCACGGCCATGATTCTACTCAATGTTTATCAAAACATGTTTATCACCTCCTCCTTTGGGCTCCCCCTTTTCATAATCCTGTGAAGAGGTTGGAGTATCGTTTTGCAGTGACTCAGCTACATCACTCCATACGTTTCTTTTTTCCGGTAAGTTCTGGAGCAGTTTTCTTTTCGCGTTCCTTGCATCTCTCGCCTCTTGAAACTCCTGGTCTTCAAATGGATTGAATATTGTATGATATTCCTTTAAATATATTTCTAATAGCATTTTAGCTGTGGTCTTCCACATTATTATAGCATCAGTATGAGGATATCAAACGGAGAAGTGTACAAGGAATATACTATACAGTTAACGAGATAACTGTGTTCTTAAATAGTGTTGTAATAAACCACTGAATTGAAACAGGTTAAAATTTAACACCCTTTTTCTGTAAAGAAAGTCATATCCTATAATGCTGATAATATAAGTTTTATTTGTTTCGTACTTTCTCCAGTATGAACATTCTTATAATCATAGATTAAAGAATAGCAATTCCTAAAGCAAGTTCCGCACACCAGATGGCAGAAAATAATAATATTTTAATCAAGTTGCACTGATCAAGTAAACAAAATATGATCATGCATTCTAACTTGTTTACGAAAACAATGGCACTTATATTGCAAATAAATATAAATATTTTATGATTTTATTATAATAATGTTTATTGGATAAATCACTTAATTTTATTCGTAAAATAGTTTTAGCAAATGCAAATAGTTTGCCAAATGTGGCAAGAGAATTTATCTAGAACATTTGGAACTATGAGTGGCATTACTACAGATAATAACCATGTACCTTATCGTAAGAGATGTTGGAAATGTCATTCTCTATCCGCACATTTCTGGCATCTTCTCAGGAAATTTGGATCACATTCGAGAGTTCAGTATCCAAAATTGAGTGTTTTTTTCACCGTATGTTTTCTATTGGTTGTTACAATGTATGGGGATTTGTTATGTTTACCTTATTTTTTAAGTTTCCTATAGATAAAAACGGCATAGAGTTAAACTATGGGATCGCAAGGGCCTTAATCCTTTTCTAATTATCCTGTCTTTCAAACACTTTCTGAATTAAATTTAATAACTCATCAATGGTATGCGCGGTAGCAGAGTCTTGTTGGAAAAATCTAGACTGTTGCAAAATCATTCACTGTTCAAAAATGGTAGGTATGCCAATTCTGTAACTCATTTATTGTTTGTTTAAAAATATAGGTCCTATTATTATGTGCTTATTATCATCGCAGTTGTAACTGTAATTATCAGAACGAGAGGTGGTTGCGGGGATGTTATAACTGTTGCGGCGGGAGCCAGAGCTGCGGCGGTCGGCGCATTAGTACCATGCGGTGGCCACATCATGAAGGAAAAACACTGTATAACTGAAAAGAAAGTAAAAGTGATTTTTTATCGAATTGAAACTATTTATTAGATTATTACGCAAGCTAATTCTGTATTATTTAATATAAGAAAACAATAAATGAAACAAACATAAATAATAAACATAATACAATTTTTCGAGTACTTATCAGTACTGTTAGGTATCCATAATACAAAATAAAAATAAATAAATAAAACTCAGAGTACTGATGCTTTATATGTACTGGTTAAACAAATAGTTAAATTTTCTCTGCTATTGTTAATAGGCGCACAGCAATAATGTGTTCCGAAAATATTGATGCCTTGCCTAACATGTTTTGTTTTGTGTTCGAGGGCAAGGAAAAATACCTGAAAATACCTACATATTTTTGAAACAATCTGTATATTGTAATAAAAGTTAATCATGCACATTTCTTCTTCTTGTTTTTACCTACCTATTATTATTACTCTTTGAGTTTTCTAAGGAAAATGTATCGAGCCAGCCAGCTATATTTGATAGTTTGCTATTAACAGTTCGTTTATTATAATAATTTGGTTTTTGGTTAGTTACATCCTTGACGTAAATATTGTGACATTTATCTTATTTTGTATGGAAATTTTCAAAATTGTTCCATTAAAGTTTTGTTAGACAATTTCAGTTTTTAAAATTCTTAGTAATTTATATTGAGTAAATACCCTTTTTTATCCAGAATAATTTGCTTCCATAGCAACTTTGTATATATATCGACAAAGTATGTATATTATATGTATATATTAATGTTATACTTGGTCGATTCTGATAATATACATTCGTGGAAAGTTTTTAATAATAAATTATCTGGATGTTTTAATAATCGTAAATTTAGTGCAAACAACTCGGATTCCCTGTGTGTAAAAATATCCTCTAACAATGTGTGTTGGTCGATACACATCGACTTTGTGGAGACGTCATCTGCCCCTTCCCCTCCCTAGTGTGCGACTTGGCAAACGGCCGGCAGATGCCTCTGTGTGCTCCCTAGCGACCGATAAATTAATCAAGTAACGAGAAGGTGCCAGCCAACAAACGCGTTATATGGAAGCGTTGAAGCTCCTACATAGCGTATTGCTCGGTGCAAGAACCGCTCAAGCGCCACAAGAGCTGTGATAATTGGACGGTTTAAATTAGCTTATTGAATTCCTTTAGACGGGCGGCGCCGTCGACTCTCACCAAGGCGGCCCGGGTTCGAACTCAGGGGTCAGTATGTGGGTTTTGTGGTGTACGAAACGGCGTCTGGGCGGGTTTTATCCGGGCTCTCCGGTTCCCTCGTCATTCCTTCCACCAATGGCTCTATAATAATCTTTTCTTTCATCCATTTCGCCTTCATTTCAATATTATCTTCTTCCTGACTCTTATACCTACGGGCCGCTTCCCCGTTCCGGCGTCTTCATTCTCTGATTCAATGTCGTTCTGCTCCTCGTCAGCCTCTAACCCTAGGAACGGTAGAGTAAGCCAAGTAAGTAAGAATTCCTTCAACAGTTTCTGTGCCTAGTAACTCAAGAGCAAAAGAGCAAACTAAACACAGAGTAAACACAGGCTGCTGCAAATATACGAGGGCGGATCGAAAAGTAACGCATAATATTTTTGTTTACAAAACAGTTTAATAGTTAAAACAACAACAAAAACTCACAAATGAACTTACACCTTTTACCTACTTTTCGACATAGTCACCAAGTTTCTCAACACATTTCTCCCATCATGATACCAGCTTCAATATGCCCTGTTCGCAGAAGTACGTTTCCTTGAAGTATAGCCATCTGCGGACTGCTGATTACACTTCCGCATCTGTCGCAAAGCGTTGGCCGGCCAGGAATTTCTTCATGGGACCAAACAGATGAAAGTCCGACAGTGAAGGTCCGGACTGTATGGTGGATGCTGGAGCATCTTCCAACCAAATTTGGTGATTCTCTGACGAACAGCAGCAGCAACATGGGGACGAGCATTGTCATGAAGAATTTTGACATCGTCAGCATTCATTTTGTAGCGTTTGTCACGAAGGACACGACGCAACTTCACCAAAGTTTTCATGTAGGCTGCAGAATTCGCAGTGGTCCTGTGTTCGGCAAAGTCCACCAATACAACACCATGAATATCCCAGAATACCGTCACAAGCACTTTCCTAGCAGATTGAGTCAATTTGAATTTTTTTGTTCACTAGGGAACCAACCTGTTTCCACTCCATACTTGCCTGCGTGGTTTCGGGCGTGTAGAGGTATGCCCACGATTCACCACCAGTGACAATTCCTTTCAGAAAATCATGCCCTTCTGCAGTGTACCGCGTTAGGTGATCCAAGCTCGTGGCCCTTGTGATTGTCTGCCAGGTTCTTAGGCACCCAGCGAGCACTAACTTTACGAAATTTCAACGTGTCATGAACAATTTCTTACACTGCAACGTAGGAAATGTTGAACTGTTGCGATAAGGTTCGCAGTTGCAGCACACGCCGGTCGTTCAAACTTACCTGACATTCTGCACGGTTGCAGCTATTACCGACCTCCCGGAGCGTGGCGAATCACTAAGGTTCACACCGCCCTCTAGGAAGAATGCACAGCACCTGGAGACATTGCTACGGTCATGCCCATACACGTTACGGATGTCCCTGTGAATATCATTCGGTTTATTCCCTTTGGGCCACAAATATCGAACCACATCTCTCTGCTCTTCACACGTGGAGGACAGTAACATGCGCGCCTCTTTGTTACGTGGTTCACGCTTCTCTCGCTAGAGCTGCACTTGAAACAAAAATACCCTTTGTAGTGAAAACTTCAAACTATATCCGTGTGAAATTGCAAAAATTGAAATACATGCTCTCATTATCAACAGATAAATAAACTAAGAAGCTGTCTTCTTTTTAATTTCTGTACCACGTGCTTAGTAAGTGGAGAGGATATTCCATTCCACCCAAAAATACAATGTCGAGATTTCAAAACCAAAAAAGTTAGAAAAAGGTCCGCATGCGCGTTTGTGTCTGTGAACAGTACAACAGAAGAACAAAAGTAGGATAAATATCAAACTTGGTATTTAGGTTCAGCACCTTCCAAAGATGCAACACGAAGATTTTCAAGAAAATCCACGCACCTCAAACTACGCTTCACATGGAAAATTTGTTTGAAAGTTTTTATTTTCTAAAAAATGGCTCTAACGATTTTGATTAAAAATATTATATATGAAAGGTACTTACATGACAAAGAGAATGTATATCTTGAATATTCTGGGAATAGTCTATGAAGTCCTCTTCATTGGAAAGGAATCTTGTATGATCTTGTATTGGTAAACGTTAACTGATAGACAAAAACGCACTACACAAGGAATGTAGATATGTTTAAAACACACAATTTATTTCAAATAAGGTTTTTGTGGAATAAGCCATTTCTGAGATATCCGCTATTAAAGGTTCAAATTGTTAATTTCTTAGTCATTCTCTTAAAATCCTGTCAACATTCAGTTGTTTCTCGCGAATGCACGGAGACATTTGACTGTCGCTATTCCCTTTGTATCTATAACAAAATGTGTAATGTAGCTATTTCTACAAAGGCATATTTAGATTAAAATGTGTTAGAAAAATAAGCTTTAGTAGGAATAGTTTGTACACCCACCAATAAACGATAGAAGCTAGAGAAAGTCATCTGAATGTATCACATAAGCCTTTTTTTTTATAAATTAACCCATTAACACGTTTTTAGTTCCTCTATCACGTAGTTAGTATAACCTGTTTCTTATAACCTTGTCCCGCTGACATGTATCCTTCCGCGCTCGCTTTCCTTCGCCTAATTGGCTAATGTACACAGAATATCGATGATCGGACAGACAAGCCCTCTGCAATGCACGGTAAAGGGATAAGAGCGATATAAATATTCTATAATATATATGTACGTACTTTCGGCATCCTGAGAGGCAGGTGTAAACCGAGGATCGTCCTACTTATTTGTTAATAAGAATTTACTTGAATTCTAGATGCATTAATTCTGTTAATTAATTCTGTTGATTCATACGGTTATGACAATGTAAATTTTACAATTATCTTTGAATATATTAAGATGAGCGATCATGTTAAATAAGGAACTATTTTGTATTGCACAACAACCTATGTATTCCACGACAGCAGCCAAGGAGAGGTCACCAGTGCACGTGGCAGTGAAAGGTTACGGGGCAAAGTAATATGGAACAGGCATTCCACCCAAAATTTTCACCGAAAATACATGCTTGAGTCCCTCATGAATTAAAAAAAGTCTTTATACATTCACATGACTTTCTCTACCCTCTAGTGCTTTTAGTGGGTGTAAAAATTATTCTTACGAAAGCTTATTTTCCTTTCTTTTTTATTTTAATCGAGATAAAAGTTTCGGAAATAGCTGATTACACATTTCATAAATCGAATAGCGACAGTCAAATGTTTAAGAGTTGGACGCTTGGACTAAACATTCCGTGCTTCTTGCGTGCAATTCCAGAAACAACTGAATATCGAAAGGACTTGAAAACAATAACAAAGTATTGAACCATTCGAACATTAATAACTATATCTCGGAAATGGCTGATGCCACAAAAAAAACTATTTGAAATAAATCGCTTACATTAAAGAGATTTACTTTTTTTGTTTAGTACGTTTTCGTCTATCCCTTAATGTTTACAAGTTGTACAAGATTATATACAATTTCTGCCGAATGAAGAGGACTTCACAGACTATTTCCTGAAAATTCAAGATACACATTTTATTTGTAATGTAAATATCTTTAAGACATGGCAGTGTAATAAAAATCGCTGCAGCCAGTTATTAGAAAATAAAAATAATCGAAAAATCTTCAAAAAACGTTTTTGGATTCAGCAGGCCTCAAAAAATCTAATTCCGGTGAAATATCGGTATCGAATTTTTGGGTGAAATGCAGTACCTTCTTTACCTATGTACGTAGTAGAGAAAGTAATAAGCTCTCTACTACCTATAATAAGTAGAGGAAGGATTACATTCCACCCAAAAAATTGCAATGGAGACCAGTGGAAATACGCGTTTTCAGATTTCCTGAATCTCACAAAAAATTAATTTCTTAACCCTGTAGTTATAGAGAAAGTATTACATTCTAACCAAAACTGATATGGAGATTTCACCGTAAATAAAAGTTTTAAGACTCTCTGACTCAAAGGAAAAATAATCATTTTTATTTTCTCTGCTACGTACCTATAGTAAGAGGAAACATTGTATTTCACCCAAAAATTCGATGTCGAGATTTCACCGGAAATATATGTTTTGAGGCCACTTGAATAAAACAAAATCGGATGTGTTACATTCACATGACTTGCTCTACCCTCTAGCGCTTAAGAGTGTGTATATAGGTATTCTTAGGAAATTCTATTTTCATATCTGTTGCATTATAATCGAGATAAACCTTTGCATTAATAGCTGCATTATACATTTTGTTAAGATTCAAAGAGAACAGCGATAGTCAAATCTTTAAGAACTAGACGATATACGCTGGCCTTAAAATTCCATAGGCTGGCCCCGTAGCTTAGTTGGTAGAGCACTTGCTTGCTGGTAGAGGGGTCTCGGGTTCGATTCCCGGCTGGGGTGGAGATTTTTCTCTAGCCAAGATTATTCCCTATCTGCCCAGAGTCTGAGATTGTGTCTGTGTGAGTGATCTAATGATTAAAACCCACAAAGTGCAAGAAACCCAACGACAAGAAAACACGAGTTAATGTAAATGCCAATAGGCAATAAGTTCCAAAGGAAAAGGCACTGATAAGACTAATGTAGTTAAAGCGGCGGGGTATAAATGGAACTAAAAAAATCTGATGTGTTACACTCACACGACTTTCTCTACTCTTGTACAAACTATTTTTACAAACCCTTATTCTCCATCTACTTCATGTTAATCGAGATAAACATTTGCAGACTCTATCTTATTGCTAATTTTCGTGTAGATGTAAGGGGAATATATATTTACAAGGGCAATATAGAAATACAGTAGCCTTTAAGCACATACATATCTCTTAATAGCTGGTTGCTAGGTGCAGCACCATTCCCTTTACCACAGATTAATACTCTTTGCATATCCAAGACAAAAAATGAATAACGAATTCCCATTTGGGAAAATAAGTGTTGAAAAATTTAAGGGAATAAGAAGCAATATCTCGAAAATGGTTCACTCATCAAAAAAATGTATATAACATAAATTGTGTATTTCAACGCGATCTACAGCTTTTGTGTAGTAAAATTTTGTCTATCTCTTATGGTTTACCAGTTTACCAAAAGTCGTTCACAATGAAGAATACTTTTGGAGACATTCCCAGAAAATTCAAGATATACATTTTATTTGTCATAAAAATATCTTAAACATATGATATTTTAATCAAAATAGTTAGAGCCATTTTTGAGAAAAGTAAGATTTTCGAAAAATCTTCCATGTAAAGGGTACTCTGTGGTGGGGGGATTTTCTTGAAAACCTTCGTGTCGCATCTCTGGAAGATACTGAACCTAAATACCAAGTTTGGTGTTTATCCGACTGTTCGTTTCTGAGTTATGCTGTTCACAGACAGACACACACACAGACAGACAGACAGACAGACACACAGACAGACAGACACACAGACAGACAGACACACAGACATGTTTCCAAAAATGCTTTTTTTGGATTCAGGGGGTCTCAAAACATATTTTTCCGGTGAAATCTCGGTATCGAATTTTTGGGTGGAATACAATACTTCCCCTACTTACTATACGTAGTAGAGAAAGTAAAAATCCATACTGTTCTCTACAATCGCGAGAGATAGCTGAAAATTGATAGGACTTAAAAAGAATGGCAAAGTATTGAACAAATCAAACCATTAATAACAGATATCTCGGAAATTACTGATGCTACAAACAACTTATCTGAAATAAATTACGTGTTTTAAAGAGATCTACCTTTTCTGTAGTACGCTTTCGTCTATCGCTTAACGTTTACTAGCTGTACAAGATTATACAGAATATCTTTCTAATAAAGAGGAATTCATAGTTTATTCCCACTAAATTCAAGATATACATTTTATTTGTCACGTAAACATCTTTAATACATAACATTTTAATCAAAATCGTTAGAGTTATTTTTTAGAAAATAAAAAATGTCGAATAATATGCTATGTAAAGTGTAGTTGCATCTTTGGAAGGTACTGAACCTAAATACAAGTTTGGTACCTATCCGACTTTGGGTTTTTGAGTTATGTTGTTCACATATACGTACACAAGGACCTTTTCTAAAATGCCTTCTCTTTGGATTCAAGTGGCCTCAAAACATGTATTTCCAGTGAAATGTCGGTATCGAATTTTTGGGTGGAATTTAATACCTTCTCTACCTACTATATACGTGATGAGAAAGCTAATAAAATTAAGACAAAGGTCCATGTGTGCGTGTTCTTGTGTATGTGTGAAGTGCATAACCCAAACTAAATTTCGGATAAAGTTGGTATTTAAGTTCAGCATCTTCCAAAGATGTGATACGAAGATTTTAAAGAAAATTCGTCCTCCTCCTAAAACAAACTTTCGGGGATTTGCGGTTTATTCCGCTTCTTGTTGCGGGGATTTGTTAAGAGTTAAGAGCTGTTTATAAATTTATAACTACCTACAATGGTCAATTAAAAGCCAATACATCACTGATGGTTTTTATCTGAAGTATTGATAAACAGGACGATTAAAACACACCTATAGCTCTTACTATGTTGCAGGGAATGACAAACTAATCATTTAATAAGGGGACCCATTTCCAGATACGCCTGGTTGTAACGCTGTGAAACCACCAATTCTATTAAGAATGTTTTGAGGTGCCCTAACAGATATGCAACCTATTCACCATCAGAGTAAGGTGGTTGGACTAACTGCTGCTAATAGCATCACACCACAGTGCATGGTTCGCATCCTAACGGGGAAGTTTGTGGTATGTGCCGGCTCAATAAAGTTGTTAGTAGCAGGAGGTCGACTGTTCGAAACCCTTTTGTAATTTAACCACGCAGTATGATGCTCTTGTTGCGTTGATAAAGGTGTCTAGATAAAATTTGGAAGGTACACTGTTCCTTATATACGAAGTTTTGTCGATTTTGAGATCCCATAGTGCTTTGGCGGAATTCCACTTTTGAAAAATGATCAATTTGCTGCCCCGTACAACTAACTAAATTTGTCGGTGTTGCTTTGAATAATCATTTATACCGATATTTGTTGCAAAGGCCACTCATGGGTATGTTTGAATGAAATAAATATGCGTTGTCCGGTTTATGGTTCAAATCCTAGCAAATATGTTTATTTTCCTTTCGAATTTCAATTTGTGTTATCAAGCATTTGGGCTAACTGTACATGATCAATTTTTAAGTAGGAAAAGTATTCCATCCAAAAGGTCGATGTCAAGATTTCACCGGAAATAAATATTTTAAGGCATCCTGAACCCCCCCCCCCCCAAAATTAGAAAAAGAGCCGTGTGTACGTCTGTGAACAGCATAATTCAAAAACGAAAAGTCAGTTAACCAAACTTGGTATTTGAAATCAGCATTCTGCAAGGATGCGACAAGATTTTCAAGAAAATCTCCCACCCCAAACACCTTTTATACGGAACAAATTTCGTAAATTTTGATTTTCTCAAAATTGGCTCTAAAACCTTTGATGAAAATACCATAGGTTTAAGATATTTTCATGACAAATGAATTGTACATCTTGAATTTTCTGGGAATAGTCCCTGAAGTCCTCTTCATTCTGAGTCATTTTTGTATAACTGGTAAACTGTGAAAGATAGTCAAAAACGTATTACACTACTCGTTAATGCACAAAATGTATGTCAAATATTTTTATGTGGAATTTACCATTTCCAATATATTCCTTGTTATTGTTTGGCATTTTAAAATAATTATGCTTTTCCCAATGGGAATGTAGTTATTGTTTTTTTTCTCTTGGCTATGCAAGGAGAACGTCATTTCAAAGACATTACATAGCAAACCGCTCTTAAGGGACACTGGAAAAGAATTTTCTAACTTGTTTAATTCTAAAATTATTCACTTGAAAACGACATACTCAATATGAGTAAATAAAAAAATGGCTGTGCGAAAGCTCCAAGCTCTAGTTCATATACTACAATGAAATATTTTTAATTAGGGAAAAAATGCAAATTTTCTAAAATTGCCTTGCGCATTTAAATTTATCAAAGAATAGTGATGACATTTTCTAATACTTTAGTACAGTGAAAATTAATGTAAGCATTTGATTGACGTTGATGTTATTAGTTGTAAAGAAATAACATTTTGTTTTTATAAAGTTGTTGGTGTTTAAAATTTCCTTGATTTTTGTATAAATTGGGTTTTTGTGGGCCAATGAATAAAGCAATCATAAAATGCGTGCTGAAACTTTGAATAACACATTTTAGATTATATATGCAAGTTTGCATTCAAATCAGACAAAAACTGAAACGCAAGGAATAAATTTCATGCCCAAAAATATGAAATTGAGAAAAACATATACAGAAAGGGTCCATTAGGGTTAAAAGATCGATCACGGGAGATTTAAACATGTCACTGAGCTTTTAAAAATGGTGGATGGTGAAAAATATTTTACCAAAATGATTCAAAAATGTCTATAAAATATTTATATGATATAAACAAAAGTCTGATGTGTTGCACACACATGACTTTCTCTAGTCTTGTACAAACTATTTCTACAAACGCTTATTATCGATCTACTTCCTGTTAATCGAGATAAACATCTGCAGAAACTATCTTATTGCTAATTTTCTTGTAGGGGCAAGAGAAATATGATAGGCTTTAAACGATAGTCAAATCTTTTTAGAGCTCGTTGCTATGTGGAGCATTCCATTCTCTTTGCATGTCAAGTACATAAAAAAATAAATAATGAATTCCCATTTGAGAAAAGGTATTGAAAATTCAAGCAAATAATAAGGAATATCTCGGAAATGGTTCAATCAACAAAAATGTACATATCTTAAATTCTGTGTTTTAATAAGATCTACATTTTTGTGTAGTAACACTTTGTCTAGCTCTTACGGTTTACCATTTATTCGAAAGTCATTCAAAATGGAGAGGACTTTTTGGAGCATTCCCAGAAAATTCAGATATACATTTCATTTGCCATGAAAATATCATAAACATATGGTATTTTAATTAAAATCGTTATAGCAATTATTGAGAAAATCAAAGTTTTCGAAGAATTTCCATGTAAAGGGTAGTCTTAGGTGGGGGATTTTCCTGAAAATCTTTGTGTCGCATCTTTGAAAGATACTGAACCTAAATACTAAGTTTGGTATTTATCCGAATTTTTGTTTTTCGCTATGCTGTTCACAGACACAGTCACACAGACACAACAGACACTCACGGACCTTTTTCTATAAATTTTTTTGGAGTCAGGGAGCTTCAAAACACGTATTTCCGGTGAAATATCGACATCGAATTTTTGAGTGGAAAGCAATACTTCCCCTACTTACTGTAGGTAGTAGAGAAAGTAAAAACAGACAATTTTGTCATTTTCACCTAAAAACTCAGTCCCAGTATCCCTTAAACGATTCACTATCGATTAAAGTATACAGTATTCCCCTAATCTCGTTTTACCTACGAGGAAATATGCAATAAGACAATTTCTGCAAATGTTTATCTCGATTAACAGGAATAGATATAAGAATAGGAGTTTGTATGAATAGTTTGCACAAGAATAAGTAGAAAAAGTCATGCGAATGCAATACATCAGATTTGTTTTAAGTTCTCAGTGCAGCTAAATTTAGTGTAAGAAATTAATTAAACCCAAAGAAGAATGTGAAGTCTAAACTACGTAAATTAAATGTTTTCTAAGTATGTGTGCAGACACGCTATGTTATTGAAAATGACGAATTAAAGCAAACGTAGTTATGCAAACGAAGACGAGCCAAAATATCGGTTAAAACAGCTATCTGATGGCATAGCATGATAATTCGGGATCAGGAGAATTGCTGAAAAAGACTCAATACAGCACGCGTATTTTTAACAGTGATTTTGACGTGTCATCAAAAGCATTTTAGTATTTCGTGTACTCTAGTGTCCCAATTAACTAGATATTAGACGCTTCTTTCTGTGCAGTAATATGCAGAGCAAGAGTACAGGCATAGGGGGACTGGAAGGGGCGTTGCGACCTACGAGAGATCTTTGCGGTTACCATTCCACAGGAGGAGGGGATGAAGTGGAGGAACCACAGGAGGCTACAGGCCGCAGGCAGACAGGCCACAGAGACGCGTCGAAGCAAGCATCCGCGCCATCTGTTCGGCACCGCCATACGCCACGCTACTTAAATTAAATAAATTGAGTTTTATTTATGACCGCTTTTTAACTGCTGTGGTCTTTAATGTCCCATTCTATATTGGACGTGAAAGACCGGTAATTTTGCTCCTAGGTCTCTTTATCAGGCTTGAAATTATTTTACGTGCCGTAAATCTACGACAAGGGATCACCGACTTTACTTTCCTTCCAAAGGAAGCCATGCTAAGGATTTTTACACCCGAAAAAAATCTATCGCCCTCCACCGGGTTTGAACCCACGGCCTCGGGATTAAAAGCACACCTGAAGCATGAGAAGCAAATGGAATGAAAGGGAAATGAGGGAAAGGAAATCGTGGTAGATGGGAAACCACCCCAGCAACCACGAAAAACCAAAGGTCAGAGTGGGTGACGGGTGCCGAACCCGTGACCTCCAATCACATGTTATAGCGTAGTCATCTCGCTCAGTCACACAGCAACCAAACCTAAATAAAATTTACAAAATATAAATTAACCAGTTGTTTAAATTCAATTTTTAACTAATTCTGGCAAGAAATTGGAATTAATATAGCAGATAGTATATCATAACCAAGTACATACACAGGGGAAAAAGAGTCATAGAGTTCAGTATGAAAATATTTAATGATGCGA
Organism: Deroplatys truncata; assembly: GCA_030765065.1. Classification (NCBI taxonomy): domain Eukaryota; kingdom Metazoa; phylum Arthropoda; class Insecta; order Mantodea; family Mantidae; genus Deroplatys; species Deroplatys truncata. The sequence goes on from CM060979.1 coordinate 166,397,471, forward strand.
TTATCCACTCAGGTATTTCACCCAAAACAGGATCATATTGGCAGGCTTACAGTACCTAAATGTGTGTATGCGTTTTCATTCTCAGTAAGAAAAGAAAATAAATAAATAAATATAATTCCCAAGGGCTATAATCTGTTTATACATCTATGAATATAAGATTTATTGACAGTTATTAATTATAACTACTCATATTATTTTGGAATTTTGTAGTTTCAGGTTAGTATTTTAGTATCTACAATCAGGTAGGTTGTATATAGGATGTTTCTAAATTATGTCGACAAACTTTGGAATCAGATCTCCTTAGAAGCACATTTTATTAACGTACCCATAAGCTTAGACCCTTCGACTCGACTAATTGACGTAATTAGATGTGTGAAAAATGAATATCTAAATCATTATGTTACAGCTAATCTATTTATTTAACCATACAGAGAAATACACAAAATCATACTGAAGAAAAAACAAACAGTTCCTTTAGTGTTCATTAAGCAGTATGGATACATTATCTTATTGTTTTATGACTTAAACACACACCACTGACTTTCAGACAAGCAGTGCAATATTTTATCGTATCCTTTCAAAGGCGGCAGGCAGCTGCTGATATACCTTTGCGTGCTACAACATCTTCTTCAGAGTCAACAGGGTTTCATAAATAACAGGCTTCAAGAGTCCCCAAAAGTAATCAAATGTGGTTAGGCCAGGTGAGCGCGCCGGACAGGCAACGGGCGCACCTCGACCTATCCAGTGAGCAAATTGAGCTGGTGCTCCGAAAGGTTGAAACCACATTTCTTGTCCGATATAAAGAGGAAGCGGGGCCAGCACCTCATGTAGAACTGGTTGCAAAAACACTAGGTAAGAATTGCCTTGAATCGTTGCGTCCAAAGGAAGTCAATCACAATTCCTGCCAACACAATGACACCAAATCCCATTTGATATGTGCGCACAAATGTGGCATTGGGTTTTTCAAAAGTTTATGGGAAATAAACAACCACGTGGATAAGACAGCCTGGTTGGGCCACAACTCGGTTCAAATACCAATTACAAAACTGCTGTAGCAATTATTACTATCTGGCTTAATATCATGGTCTTTTTCAAGAAGATTTGGATGCAATTCTCCAGACCGTGGAACGAGTAATGTTTCAATTGGTGAGCAATGCTCACTATAGGGTTGTTTTCTGCACACCCCAACACTGCTCGTCTGTGTAATGCGTCCAGTTCACGTAGCCGCAATGATTGCTGGCAAACCTACTGTGGTGAGGAGGCCTTCGGTTTGGAAATCGTTCCTGGTAAAACCCCTGAGCCACACGACCAGAACCAGGTGGCTTATACATGTCTGTGTGTGACGTTGCATGTTTGTCGTAGTTAACACATTTCGTTGTTCCGCATGTAAGTGTGCTGTACCGAAGAGAGGTAGTCAACAGAATTAGTGGATGAATTTTAGTGGTTTGATCGTTTCATATGAACTCATGCAAAGCATATGTGATATCATCTACACTTGCTTCTTTTAAACATGATTGACGTAACTTACAAAGTGTGTACTTCTGCGATATTACGTAATTGAAATAATATTTCCCAAATATTTATCACGATTGCTAATAAAGAGAAAACAATCTTTTGTGTCGCATTCACATGACTTTTGCTACTCACTCTTCTACAAACTAAAGCTTATTATTCTATCTACTTCTTGTTAATAGAGATAAACTTTCATTATATTTACACATTTCGTTGTAAGTACAGAGAGAGCCAAAACACTACGAACGGCTGAGCGGTGTATTTTCTGTCCGCGTCCTCGGCGCTCGTTGTCGTCTGCTGCTATCATAGAAAGGCGCGGATGAAACCATACAACAGTTTTAAAGCTACTTTTAAAGGATTTACTTACCAACTTTATGAAAGCAGATACTGAAACTGGCCACCGTCGTTGTCCATACATTTTTGGCAGCTCTTTAGGAAACTATCCATCACTGGCCGTAGTTCACGTTGAGAAAAGCTGGCAATTTCCTAGTGAATATTTTGTTTTAATTCTTCCAGGGTGTGTGGGTTTGTCTTATAGACTTTATGTTTTAAGTTACCCCAGAGATAGAAATCGCAGGGGGTTAGGTCGGGGGACCGAGGGGGCCACAAATCTCTACTAATAATTCTGTCCTCAAACGCACTTTCAATTGTTCTCATCGAAATATTGGCCGTATAAGCTGTTGCAGAGCCTTGTTGAAAAAAGGCAAACCCACTCTGTCCGTTAATTCTCTAAAAAAAACGGGGGTGGAAAAAATTGGCGTAGCTTTTTGGACTCCCTGTATAAGTAGGATACTAGGATAAAATCATAGTCAAATTGTTAAAAAGCGGATCGCTATGTGATGGCTTTGAAATTGCATGCTATTTGCATCACCGCGAGAAAAAATTAATATCGACTTACCGCTTGAAAATGTGTACAGTATTTGAAGCTCAAAGTAATAACAAAGAATATCTCGGAAATGGTTAACGTCACAGATAAGTTTTTCGACATAAATTGTGTGTTTTAACTACATTTGTTGTATAGCAAGATTTTATCTACCTCTTAGGATTTATAAATTAAGCAAAAGTCGTTGACAATGAAGAGGCTGCGGAGGCTATTAACAAGATACTGTACGTTTTATTTGTCATAAAATATTTTAAGCACTCGTATGATATTTTAATAAAAAATCGTTAGAGCCATTTGTAGGAAAACCAAAAATAACGAACATTTTTCATTTAAAGCGTACTTTGGGATGGGAAGATTTTCATACAGACAGCACACAGAGACACACACAGGATCTAGTAGAGAAACTAAAAAAATAAAAAAAGTAAAAAAAAGGAAAGAAAGCAAGCAAGCAGATGTACCACTGTTGCACTTGAAGCATCATTCCGTCCTTGTAGCTCTTGAGCATTAGATAGGTGGTTCTAAAAGTCGTGAAAGTAAATTCAGAGCTCGTAAATCGAGATGGATTATCTCTCTGTCAAGGCGGCGCGAAGAAGAGGAAAAGGAAGAAGAGCGCAGGTATCGAGAGAAAGAACCCGAATCAGTTTTCCTTCACATCTCCTCATGCCGCATGTCTCGAGACAGAGAGAGATAAAATGAAGAAGAGATGGAAAAAGAGGAAGTAAAAGAAAAAGGATGCACAGGTTATAGCGAGGGGTGAAGTAGTGAAAAAATCACCTTTTGCACTGGTTAGCTTCACTGTCAGACTTCTATGTTTACAGAGGGAAAAAAAAGGATCTGCTGTGTTAGATTCACATTAGTTTCTCTACCAATATAATATACTTTCATATTTAGTATTTAAATTGCACCTAAAATAACTGTTTTTTTTACTTCTTGTTAATCATGATAAATGTTTTTGTAATTTGTTTCAATACCATACGGTAGTACGATCGTCAAATGTTTAAAAAGAAGGTCGCCATATGTATACTGGATTTTATATTTTGAATACTCTTTGCCTGGCCTGACGCAAAACAAAAGAGCGACAACATTTCTACAGCGTGTAACCTGAAATAGTGGAAAATTATAACTAACATCAACAGTATGGCTGAAGCTACATAAGGAGTAATTTAATGCAAACTGCATATTTTAAAAATCTGATGTGTTACACTCACATGACTTTCTCTACTCTTGTACAAACTATTTTTACAAACGCTTATTCTCCATATGCTTCATGTTAATCGAGATATCGAGATGCTAATCTTATTGCTAAGATGCAAGGGGAATAGGTAGGCTTTAAGCTATAGTCAAATATTTTAAGAACTGGTTGCTATGTGGAGTATTCCATTATCTTTGCGTTACCAGGACAAAAAAATGAATAACGAATTCCCATTTGAGAAAAAGTATAAGTATTGGAAAATTTAAGGGAATAACAAGCAATATCTCGAAAATGGTTCACTCAACAAAAAAGAGTGTATATGACATAAATTGTGTATTTCAACGCGATCTACATTTCTTGTGTAGTAAAATTTTGTCTATCTCTTATGGTTTACCAGTTATGCAAAAGACGTTCACAATGAAGAATACTTTTGGGGACATTCCCAGAACATTCAAGATATACATTTTATTTGTCATGAAAGTATCTTAAACATATGATATTTTAATCAAAATCGTTAGGGCCATTTTTGAGAAAATTAAAATTTTCGAAAAATGTCCCATGTAAAAAGTAATCTGGAGTGGAGGATTTTCTTGAAAACCTTCGTGTCGCATCTCTGGAAGATACTGAACCTAAATACCAAGTTTGGTGTTTATCCGACTGTTCGTTTCTGAGTTATGCTTGTTCACAGACACACACACACACACACACACACACACGGATGTTTTCAAAAATACTTTTTTTGATTCAGGAACCCTCAAAACATGTATTTGCGGTGAAATCTCGGTATCGAATTTTTGGGTGGAATGCAATACTTCCCCTACTTACTATATGTAGTAGAGAAAGTAAAAATTGAATGTGTTATTACAGTGGCATGACTTTCCGAACCTCTTTTGCTTATTAGTGAGTATAATAATTATTCTTATGAAAGTTTATTTTCCTACCTACTTCATTTGAATTCAGATAAACCTTTCCGGAAATACCTACATTACACATTTCGTTATGCATATAAAGGGAACAGCGAAAGTCGAATGTTTTAGAACTGTACCCTATACAATGACTTAAAATTCCGTATTCGTTCCATGGCATCACGAGTAAAAACTAAAATCGACGCGACTTTAAAATAATGGCTATTGAAAACTTCGAAGCTTTAATAACGGATATGTCGGAAATGGCAGATGTTTCAAAAAAGTTATTCCAAATAAATTGTGTGTTTTAAAGAGATACACATTTTTACTTTCTCTACTACGTACAGTAAGTAGGGGAAGTATTGTATTCCATCCAAAAATTCGATACCGAGATTTCACCGGAAATACATGTTTTGAGGCCCGCTGAATCCAAAAACAGCATTTTTGGAAACATCTCCGTGTGTGTGTCTGTGTGTCTATGTGTCTGTGAACAGCATACCTCAGAAAAGAACAGTCGGATATACACCAAACTTGGTATTTAGGTTCAGTATCTTCCAGAGATGTGGCACGAAGGTTTTCAAGAAAATTCCCCCACCCCAGATTACCCTTTACTTGGAGCATTTTTCGAAAATTTTAATTTTCTCAAAAATGGCTCTAACGATTTTGATTAAAATATCATATGCTTAAGATATTTTCATGACAAATGAAATGTATGTCTTGAATTTTCTGGGAATGTCTCCAAAAGTATTCTTCATTTGAACGACTTTTGCATAACTGGTAAACCATAAGAGATAGACAAAATTTTACTACAAAAAATGTAGATCGCGTTAAAATACACAATTTATGTCATATACACTTGTTTTGTTGAGTGAACCATTTTCGAGATATTGCTTGTTATTCCCTTAAATTTTCCAATACTTATACTTTTTCCCAAATTCGTAATTCATTTTTTTTGTCCTGGTAATGCAAAGAGAATGGAATACTCCACATAGCAACCAGCTCTTAAAATATTTGACTATCGCTTAAAGCCTACCAATTCCCCTTGCATGTACAAGAAAATTAGCAATTAGATTAACATCTCAATATGATTAACATCTCAATATATCGATTATCATGAAGCATATGGGGAATAAGCGTGTGTAAAAATAGTTTGTACAAGAGTAGAGAAAGTCATGTGAGTGTAATACATAAGATGTTTTCGCTTACATATACCAGAACAAACAAACACACACGCATGACTTTCATTTTGAGTGGAGTTTTCAGTGAAACCTCGATATCGAATATTTTAGTAGAATGCGAAAACGAATTAGAGTGTCAAATTGCAAAAAAGATACATTAAAACACTGTCATGGCACATAATTTATTACACTTCGGACAAGAACCCTACTTCGAAAGCGTGGAGGGATAGCGTTTATATGCCTACTTTTATAATTCAACGCTCTAGTTCACTTTATTTACTTTACACCGTCATTGAGAATACAATAAGTTTATTATTAAACTAAAATACTATCCGTATATACATCTTATGAAGTATATTACTATTATTATTATAATATAGGGTGGACCATTTAAGTTCAGACTGCACAATATCCCAAAAACTAAGCGTTGTAGAAAGAAATGTCTTTGATAAAAGTTGCTTGATATTATGGAGGAAAGTAAATGCCGTTAGACGTGTTTTATTTGGAGGACGTTATGATAGTTATTTTAGGGTCAATTTATGTTTTTTAAATGGGTACCTACAATTAGGGTTAAATTAAGTTGACCGTAAAATTACCATCACAACGTCCTCCAAATAAAGAACGACTGATGGCATTTACTTTCCCCCATAATATTAAGCAGCTTTTATCCAAGACATTTCTTTCTACAACGCTTAGTTTTGGAGACATTGTACAGTCTCAACTTAAATGGTACACTCTGTATATAGAGTCTCTCCATGTATATTTAGAGAGAGAGAGAGAGAGACAGAGAGAGATTGAATTATTTTATTTTGCTGGCAGCCTTGTTTTATAATATGTAATTTCGTGTTTCACCTATAATCAAGACTGTGAGGTGTACCAACGCCAATCGCAAGTGGCTGCTTTGCTTCCATGCAAACCATGCACTGGGACTTGTGCAGGCTATGTGTGGCTCAGCTTGCCTACCTGATTTTATTGTACTGTGCTACAGCAATTTTTTATGTGTAACAGTGCACTAGCATCTCAACGTTATTTGGGGAAGGGTATTATGCTTGATTTAGTTTGGAAATCTTCAATACAAATAATCTGCTTATTTAAGAAGAAAACTTAGAACTATTCTTAGTCATAACATATTTATTTGATTTCATAATACAGGCATATTAAGTAGACGTTTTGAAAAGCATAATGTTATTTTTAATTAGTTTTAGCAATATAATATGCTTCTATTTTGGATTTCATAATTTAATATTTAATAGGTGATTTAATTTTTCTATTAAAACTTAGGTATATTTTATATTGTTGTAACACATTTGTTCTGTGTCATTTAGAAAACTCAGCTTGATTCAGATTAATCACTATAATAAATTATACTCCACAAAAGCAATCATATAAAACAAGGCATCAGAACCAAGCGTTTCACTGTATGAATGTATGTAATGACCATATTTGACATGCATGGGCTGGAATGGCTTGTTTTTCGCATGCTTCTGGCTTGTATATTATACCTTTGTTAACATAGGCTTTGGTCTCTTGGATAATGCAATCCGTGGGCATCATTTTTTACTGATTACGATGAACTGAAAGAGAGTTCACGTTGAACTCTGTAACCGCCGCAAGGAATTTTACGAGGTCGACATAAGGTGTTCTCGGTCATAGATGGTGTAAGTGCATAGAGTGAATGGTGGTAATTTGCCTTCTAGTTCTAGACTTTTAGAGTATAAATAGCGAAGCTAAATAAAGTGTATTGTACGCGTCTAGGTGATAGCGATTGCTGATTCAATGAATGTTAGGAGGGAACTAAAGCCCGGGTAAACGGTAGAGATTCTGACGAATGGAGGGGCCCCCGAAACCGGAGTAGGGCACAGTATGCAGGCCATCCGCCTCTTGCGCTTCTACCGTCCCCTGGGAGGGAAGGATGAGGGGAGAAACCTGAAGGGTGACCAGATCCAGATGACGATGGGTAAGCTTAGATAGGGTCCCTAATGTTTCCAGATTGAACGCATCCGACGCCACTCCGGTCCAACCATAGGGAGGTCCCCGAAGGAGCGGGTCTCACTCGGAGGCGGGTCCTAACTGAACTGTGCCTGGAATGACCTCAGGAAGAAATCTCTACAGAGGGCACAGCCAGGCAACCGGCCCAACATCGTCGCCTGCTCCTACAAACCTGAAGCAGATGATAAGGAAGGTGATGGTACAGGAAATGATGGGCAGGAGAGTCGTGGTAGAAGATGAACCATCCCAGCATTTGCCTGCCGACAGAGGAAGCGACGAAAAGCTCATGGGTCAGAGTGGGCGGTCGTTGGTCATCAAATGCGGGACTTCCCGAACGCGAGTCGCACACGTTACCGCGGTGCCACCTCGCTAGGTAGTGGAAGGAGCAGCTCCACGGATGGGGCCTTGAAGAAATTGGAGAGGGGGATGGCTCAGGCGGTTACGTCTGTGGCCTACATTCGGGGAGTTCCGAGATCGATTCCCAGCGACCGCTCCGCTCTAGACCTTGGGCTTTTCATGGTTTCCCCGGGTCGACAGGCAAGTGCTGGGGTGGTTCATCCTCCACATCTCTCTCCTTCCTCTCATTTCCAGTACCCATCATCTTTCGTGTCACGTGTTTCAAGGTTGTAGGATCAGCGACGGTGTTAAGCGGGTTGCGGCTGGACGGTGGCTTGCGCTCTGTAAAGCTTTCTTCCCTGGAGTCGCTCAGTTAGGTCTCGCCTCAGCGTGTGGCTCTGCTACGGGAGATCCTGGAAGTTGGTGGCTTGAGAGCAGACACCGCGCGGTGGCGAATGCGTTCTATCTGGAAATGTTAGGGATCCCCTCCATGCTTGCGCCAGTCTGCATCCGGGTCCGGTCGTCCTTCGGGTCTCTCCCCTCATCCTTCTCTCCTAGGGGTCACGTAGGAAACATAAGGGCCGACTGGGCTGCGTGCCATTCCATTAATTGACCTAATGGTGGTTGCAACTATAAAGCCCGGGACTTAAAGTACTTACAAAGAATGTAAGTCGCCATTGGGGTATGACATCTCAATACAATTTGAGATCTCCTTGTGGTTTACCGGGAAAAATGCGAGTCAGCTGGAGAATTTAATGTCGTGTCGGCATATTGCCATGGTAGCTCAGCGGTTAGAGCAACCGTACGGAGACCGGGAGATCCGTGGTTCAAATCCCGGCTATGGCATTGAATTTTTCAGTCACCTGATTCTACCTTTCCACCCTGTCCAACACACGGCTTGTGTGAAAGAACAATTAATTCCAAGATATAGATGATCAGCATTAAAGTGTATTTTACGTTTTGTTGAGCCTGTATTTTATGTTTTGATAGTGTGTTTTGTTAGAATATAAAGTATAGGTTTTGTTGCCGAGTAACTACGAACTAAAGCATCACTGGTTATTATAGTAGTAGATTTACCATAGAGAAAGCCAACATATCTTAAACATAAGTTTATCGAAGAAAAATAAGTTTACAATAGAGATATTATCACTTCTGGATAAACCACGACTAAAACTATAAGAATAATCAAATATTCTTCTGCTGTTCATTATACATTCTTTAACCTTAAAAAGTCGCATTTTATATACTTTAGAAATTGCATGTAAGGGTATAAAAGTTAAGCTGAGACCACCCCCAACGTTATCAGTTTTAATCGGGGTGCAAATTCAGGGAGCCTCGCTTTGATATGAAATTCTTCCACACAATTTATTCTCCACTTGCTGCCGTCAGACCTCATTGCAGCAGAAGTGACTCCGAAGTCATTAGATTAACGTCTCAACGGATTATCGGCTAGCTTTCTTGATACGTTATCGCAGAGCGCTTTTTAATCGTCCATTAAAGCAATCTGTTAACTTTCTATAAGGGAAGATGGCCGTCGACGAGTATAGGGATGACATGCATTGCCTGAATAAGGAATACATTTCTAACTTTATTTGTGAATTAAAATTGCATGAATTTTATATAAGTGTTGTGAATTTTATTTGTTATGATAAAACGAGAGTAAAATAACGCCAAGGCATGTATTAATTCCAACTTGTGAGAATACCGTACGCGGTATAAATATTCACAAACAATTTTTGTTATTTACTACAACACGAACTTAGCATTATACGAGGAAGTCCCAGACGTTTTGGCCTATCGTGGCGATGAGTAGGGCTAGAGCCAACATCTTGGTGTCAGAACGTTCCTACATTCAGTACGCATCCAGCTGTGGTAGCGTGAGGACTGCGCCTTCCTTACTGTGCTCTCTGTGAGTTGTTAAAATGTGCACTGCAATAGAAAATCCCGCCACTTGTGAAGTGCGGTCTGTGATTAGGTTTTTGTTGGCTAAAAAGAACAAACCAATTGACATTTATCGTCAACTTTGTGATGTTTACGGGCAGGGAACAATGAGTGAAAGCCGAGCAATGGTGCATTGATTTTAAAAGTGGCCGTACCAATGTTCACGGCGAGGATCGCAGTGGTAGGCCTAGCCTTATGACTGATGAACTGTCAATGCAAATGAATGACAAAATTCGTGAAAATCGTCGTTTCACGATTACAGAACTTTCGGAACATTTTCCCCAAATTTCACGGAGTTTGGTGCATCAAATTGTGGTGGAGAATCTTGGTTACCACGAATTTTGTGCCAGGTGGGTTCCGAAAATCCAAACGGAAGACCATAAAAAACAGAGACTGGCTGCAGCACTGACCATCCTCCAAGATTTCAACAAATATGGTAACGCTTTACTCGACCGTATCGTAACCGGGGACGAGACTTCGGTGAAGCATGAACAAAACAGCAGTCGATGGAATGGGGACACACACATTCTACCAAGAAACCAAGAAAGTGTTTGCGTCAGCAAGAAAGGTCATGGCTACTGTATTTTGGGACTCTAAGGGAGTGCTTCTCGTCGAGTTTCTGGAACGTGGAACAACAATAACCTCAGAGAGGTATTGTGAAACACTAAGAAAGTTAAGGCGTGCCATAAAAAATAAGCGTTGAGAAAAACTTAGCACCAAGATGTTGTTTCTTCACGACAATGCACGCTCACACACGGCCAATCGTACCCGAACACTCTTGGATGGTTTTAGATGGGAGGTTTTGACCATCCACCATACAGCCCGGATTTGGCGCCGAGCGACTACCTCCTCTTACCAGCGATGAAGAAATGGTACACGGTACACAACGCTTTGATACTGACGCTGAACTGCATGCCGGTGTAAACCAGTGGTTGAAGTCGCAGACGGCAGATTTCTACAGAGAGGGTATTGAAAAGCTTGGGCCACGTATGATACATGCCTCAATTTGAATGGTGATTATGTAGAAAAATATCTTAAAAGTGTACCTTTCAAATGTAGATAATAAACGTTGATACTTGCATTTTGTTAATTGTTTATTTCAAAACGTCTGGGACTTTCTGGATTACCCACAGTTTTCCGACACAGTTATCCAGTCTTTTTTCAATGTCTATAAATTCACAAGTTTCCTGGAATATCCTCCTTACGCTCACATAATCCTTAACCTTTCACTTTCTCACTACCTGACTTTTTGGCACCAATTATAGAAGACACACCGTTTGTATAATCAGAAAACTTGTCTTAGCCTCTTTTTACTTTCTCCACTATGTATAGTAAGTAGGGAAAGTATTGTATTCCACCCAAATATTGAGGTCGACATTTCACCGTGAATATATGCTTTGAGGTCCCCTGAACCCCAAAAAAGCATTTTTAGAAAAAAGATCCATGTGTGTGTGTGTGTGTGTGTGTGTGTGAACAGTGTAACTCAAGAACGAAAAGTCGGATAAACACCAAACTTGGTGTTTAAGTCCAGTAACCAAGCGAGATGGCTCAGCAGGTTACGTCTGTGACCCGAATTTGAGAAATCGTAGGTTCAATTAGCGTGGCCGACCTTTCTGACCCATGGCCTTTTTCGGGGTTTTCCGCGGGTCAACAGGTGAATGCTGGGAAGCATCATTCCACCCCTCGAATTTCCTGTCCCTCCATTTCGTCTCCATTCGCATTTGACTTCATTCTTCATCTGCTTGATCTCTTATAGGGTTACAAGTGTCGGCGGGAGGATTCGGTATGTGTACGGCAGAGGGGAAAGGAAACCTTTGTTCCCCGGACTGCGAACGGTCTCCGGATCCCGGCCGTCCTGAGGGGATGTGTAAGCTCATAGGGGAGAGGGGAGCCGGCTGCACTAGCTAGCATCCGGGGATTCAAATCTGTAAATGGTAGGGACCCTATCCTCTGCTTGTCGTGTCTCCTGGTCCGACCGCCCTCTGTCTCCTCTCACTTCATCATGGGCATAGACACAAAAGATCTGAGTAGGTCGAGGTGCTAAGTCCCCCTATCGTCCTCGTCCTATCCCAAGTCCGGTATCTTCCAAACATACGACACCAAGGTTTTCAAGAAAATAGCCTATCCTAAACTACCTCTTAATGGAACATATTTCGATATTTTTTATTTTATGAAAAATAGCTCTAACTATTCTGATTAAAATACCATATATCAAAGATATTTACATGATAAATAAAAAGTATAACTTGAATTTTCTGGATATAGCTTATGATGTCCTCTTCACTCGGAAGGAATTTTATATAATCTTGTATAACTGGCAAACGTTAAGCGATAGACGAAAACGTACTGCACGAAAAATGTGGATCTCTTTAAAACACACAATTTATTCAACACTTTTTTTGTGGCTAAGCTATTTCTAAAGTATGCGTTAATTAATAACGTTCGAATTGTTCAATACTCTGTCATTGTTTAGGGTCCTGTTGACATTCAGATGTTTCTTGCGATGTCATGGAAACAGTATGGAATCTTAACGTCCAGTTCTTAAACATTTGACTATCGTTCCCTAATGAAATGTGTAATGTTTATCTCGATTAAAATGAAGGATATAGACAAGCTTTTGTAACAATAAATTGTATACCCACTAATAAATGATAAAGGGTAGAGAAGGTCTTGTGAATGTGACACATCAGGGTTTTAAAAACATCTTCTTTTAATTTGTGCCAATAAAGGCAGGTGTAGGGAAGCTGAAAGCATCAAGAATGATTTTGAACAAGGAGTTTTTCCATTAATGGAGAGTAAGGAAGATGCAGAGAACATAGTATTTTATTGTAAGAAGGAATGGGACGGGGATAAATTTATTGAGATGTAATGGAAAAATATAAAAAGGGAGGTATAAAAGGGATTTAACTAATAATATAAAAACTAGTGCAAAGTGGTTATGAGCAGTTAATAGGAAATGTAGGAAGTTAACATAACGCTTGTAGTCATTGCTCAAAGTAGTATTTGAACTGACTGGTATTATAAGGTATGTAGAATTTTTCTATAATTTCAAATTTAAAGAGTGCATAAACAGCGTTTCTTCTCCCAGTTTTTCCTGTGACATTGTTTTGAATAAAATGTATCTACTATCAGGTGATGAAATATCGGAAGATTCTTGCCAATTTAAATCCGAGTCCTCAAAGAATTTGGTCACTAAGGTTATCTCGATAGCTTCCTTCCTCCGTGAAGCAAGGAAGGTGGTTCATTAGCTTTGTTACAAATATTTTGTTCAGATTTAAACTGTTTAAAACAAATTTAAATCTGTTTGCAAATATTTATTTGTGAACATAGTATGACGTATACAGACAAATGTTTGTTTTTTACTTTCTCTACCACTATTAGGTAGAGAAGGTAGGTATTGCATTCTATCCGTAAATTCGAAACTGAGATTTCACCGGAAATGCATGTGTTGACATCCCTGAATCCAAAAAGGTTTAGAAAAAGGCCGTGTGTGTGTTAAATTAAATTGAGTTTTATTTATTGATTCTCTTTGACTGCTATGGTTCTTAGCATCCCGTTATATATTTATTTATTGAATTTCCTAAATCCCTATTTTACAACTGTATATTAGGGCTATAGTTTAAATAAAATATATGGTTATAAATCAAAGGATAACATTAAACCTAAGTGTAACTAATATTAATACAAACATTAAGAATAAATGGAGATATAGCTTTAGTACTATAATATAGGTAACTATTTACAAGGATTTAAATATTCTATTCATAAAGTTCTGGAATTATAAGTAACAATACTGTTTGCGAATAATTTGATTTAATGATGGTGTGAATAGTGTTTGACATGAATCTAGGTGTTGAACAAATCCGAGTAGTTTTCTTTCCTGTAATGGGCAATCAAAAAGAAGGTGATGGGCATTTTGTATTGTATGTGAGCATAAACATGTAGCGTTGTTAGGACTAATTATTTTAAAACGCTCAGGATATGAACCGAATTTACCGTGGCCAGTCATAAATTGTGTTATTACAAATAAAGACTCAAAATATTTTGAAGCCAATTTATCATGAATTTATGGGAAGAACAAGCTTTTTGTGACGTGACCGATACTGCTTTTTGACCACAATAATTCCAACACTTATATATATATTTTTTGTTTTAAAGTTCTCTTTAGCAAAGAAATTGAGTATTTATTGTAGGCATATTCTGTACACATATTTGAATAGCCGTTGCAAGTTGGACAGCTCTTCCGTTGCCTTCATTTTCATCATGACTTCTTATTCAATAGAGACATGTATGTTTATTGTATTCATGTATTGTCTCTCTGATGTCAATAGCAATAGGGTGGGGATTATATTTATAACTAATTGCTCCAAGCTCCCTCCTACACCGTCATCGAGCCATCTACATCAACGGCACCACGGCTAATCTCCTCAGGCAGGATGACAGTCAGTCTATAGGGAGGAATCGAGCAAACAGCCAGCGAGAGCTTTAATCTCTGTTGTGTTCGGCGGTTTAGGTGTATGCAACCAAGAATAACATTTCGGCACTTTCCAAATTTAACTTATTCTAGCTTTCGTTATTTGTCTAAATTTATATCCTAGCCCTTGGCTTGCTTCAATATTATTTCATGGGAGAAACATTCATTGTAATTCGGGCATATTTGTTTGCAATGGCAGCAAAATTTATATGTTAAGGACATTTAAAGCTTCATGTGTTAAAGAGAGAAATTGTGTTCTTGTAATCGAAAGGAATAATCTTCCATTCTTGATAGTTAAATGTTTGTAAGCTGGAATATATCATTGTTAAAGCATAACTCTTAACAATAAATTGTTATTAACTTTATTTGTTGAATATTGTGAATCCTAGCACCAAAATATACTTCCTCGTTCCACTATCCATTATCTTAATGCCTCAGGACCAAGTGCACGTTACAAAGTCGGACACTATATGAATTATTAACACTCCACTCTATTGCTATCTTCAGGGCTAGGAGTTCAACTTGAAATACCACACACAATGTTGCAAGCTTGTATTGGTTGTAGGTTACTTCGCATCCGCGATCAAAAACAACAAAAGCACAATCAACTGAAGCTGTGTTATCACTTTCATTATTGAATCGCGATCCGTCAGTATAGATGATGTGGCATGTGAGGTGTTAATATTGTAATTCAGTTGGTAACAGTGTATGGCTATATGTTAGAACTGGCAACACAGCCCGGTAATGAGGGGTAGCTTGTGATGGTTTGAAATCCGGTACCGTGCTCTACCCCCCGTGAGTTTTGAAAATGTAGAGGTTACGACAATATGCAGATCATGTTTTAATGAGCAGTAGTGATAAACCAAACATAGCTCTAGAGCTGGATGTCCAGAGGTCAAAGAAGGAACAGGATATTCTAGTTCATAATTGTTGATAAAGTTAACAGTTTGATGTCTTTTCTTTATACGTGTTAACATTGCTCTGAAAGTTGCAGTTAAGTGAATGAGTTATATACCGGTTAGAACTAAAGCGGCGTCAGTAGTGACGGTTCGATACGCTCTTGAGATTTTTAACGTAAATCCACGTTGGACTTGTCCCAGTTTCCTCTGAGCTCACTTCGTGGATAATGCATTGTGGAATGCAGAAACAGAATATAATATAATTGGTTTTACTACCCTACAATAGTTGATTTCTAATAGAAATAGAAGAGCTAAGTCCACATGTTGGTCTTGTTGCAATCAAAAGGCCTGTAAGTGATTTATTGGTTTTAAGGTGAAGATAGTCAAAATGTGATCGAAAAGTAAGTTTCCTATCCAGTACAATTCCAAGTAAGATAATTGATCTTCTATTTTATTAAGTTTCTTGTTCATGCGAACAGAGTGGTATGCAACTTGTCGCGAGACCAACAAAGTCACTATCTTGGACGGATTGAAACTAAGCTTTCTTTCACATTCCCAGCGATACAGGTGCCGAGAGCTGCATTTGCACCAAAAGTTAAGTGTGCTGTTGTACCAAATCGGACTACGAGAGCATCATCTGCATAAGCCACCAAGATACAGTTGCTAGGTAGAATTTACTTCAGGATGTCATCGTATAGGATAGTCCAGAAACAAGGATTGCAAATTGATCCTTGAGGGTATCCCCCTTGTGATGATACGCGTAGTTTTAGTTACGCTTAGCTTTAGCACAACCTGTCCGATTCCACATTGGAGGTGAAAAACAAGAAATTTTGCTCAGAGGCCTCTTTATCAGGTTTGGCGTTCTTTTACGTACGTAAATCTACGTCATGGGATCACCGGCTTTACTGCCATTCCAAAGGAAGCCATGGTAAGCATTTTTACGCCCGAAAAAACCATCGCCCTCCTTCGGATTGAAACGCGACCCCGGGAACTAGAGGTGGTACCCCTAGACCTCGGAGGACGACTTGTGTGTGTGTGTGTGTGTGTGAATAGCATTAACTAAAAAATTGAAGCGCCGGATAAACACCAAACTTGGTATTTAGATTCAGTATCTTCCAAGGATGCGCGAAGATTTTCAAGAAAATCCTCCCACCTCAACTACCGTTTACATGGGACATTTTGAGAACATTTTGATTTTCTAAACAATGTCGCTAACGACGTTGATTAAAACACCATATATTAAAGATGTTTATATGACAAATAAAATATATACCTTGAATTTTCTGGGAATAGTCTGTGAAGTCCTCTTCATCTCGTAGTTCGAATTGTTGATTACTTGATCCTTTTCTGTCAACATTCAGTTATTTCTCGCGATTGCATGGAAACAGTACGGAATTTTAAGGCAGCATATAGCGTCCAGTTCTTAAACATGTGACTATCGCTGTTATCTTTGCATCTTAAAGAAATGTAGCTATTATTGAAAAGATTTAGTGTGATTAAAACGCTGTAGATATAAAAGTGAGATTTAGTAAGATAGTTTGCGTACCCACTAATAAAGTATGGAGGCTAGAGAAAGTCATGTGAGTGAATGACATCAGGCCATTTTTATTCCATCAGAGATGGAAGAGAAGTGTGATAGCAATAATAAACACACTTGTCTGTACGTGTTTGCCAGTAGATGCATTTGGCGCTAACAATACTACGTTGAGTTCATTAAATGTCATTTCATTTCATAAAATATGCATAGCAATAACACTTACACTAAGCGAGGTAGTGCCGGGCTAACGTGTGTCTCACATTCAGGAAGTCTCGGGTGCTATCCCCGGTGATCACCCACTCTGACCCATGGGTTTATCGTGGTTTCCCCGGGATTGCTAGGGTGGTTCATCTTCTACCACGCCTCTCCTGCCCCTCATTTCCATTACCCACCACCTTCCTTATCACCTTCTTCAATGTTGTAGGACCAGGCGAACGGTGTTTGGCACCTTGCGACTGGGCGGTGACTTTGCGTTCTGTGGAGGTTTATTCCTTATGTAGTTCCAACTCTTACGACAGCTCGTTAGGACTCGTCTTCGGGAGCTTTCGGGCAAGCGCTTCTTCTGGGACTCCCGAAGACACGGGTCTATGAGTGGGTCCGGGCAGCGTTGCATGCGTTCAGTCTGAAAATATTAGGGATCCCGTTCATGCTTGTATATGATAACAGCAAGATAGGAATGGGCGAAGAGAAGATGAATTTGACCGAAAAGATGATTAGATGAACCTTATAAGGATTGTAAACAAAGAGTGGAGGAGGCCGAGAGAAGAAGAGAGAAGGATTAATAGCTATAAACATTGGACGACGATTCCGAGGAAGAAGATGCAATCTAATCATAAACTTCATAAAAATAGCGGATGCGATCGGGAAGGACAATGACAGATTACTACGGGGACGGAACTACGAGGGGAGGTCAGTGCGGAGAGGGGATTGGATGGGCTGTGAAAATTTCAGAGACTGTTTTTTTTGTAGAATTGGTGTAAATGTAGTTTGAGGGGAGGTGATAAGTTGGAGAAGGTACAATGGAGGATAGCTACAGTGGGCGTAAATTATGGCTTTTAAGTGAAGTGAAAGAATTTTGTCCGTATTTTGTGTTGTTATCAAACACAGGTACCAAAGGGCAAATTGGTGAATGAGTAATAAAAAGTGATTATAATAAGTGAAGGAAAATTAGTTGGAAGTGAATAGTGAGGTGATGTAAAAGAAAAAAGAGGAATGAAGAATTAGGAATATTAAGTAAAAGAGGTATAAATTTTTCAGTTGACTCTACATTAAAAACTTGCCTAGGCCAGGCTAAGGTCTATTAAAAGTATAATTAATTTATACAACAACAATAAAAAAATTAAAACGAGGATAAATTATTTGAAAAATTAATTAATAAAGAATAACAAATAATAAATACAAAAATTAAACAAATAATAAATTGTTAAGTTGGATGCCAGTTATTTAATATTGGAAACTAGTATTGTTTTGTGTTGCTTGTAGGAAATTGGAGCACAGTTATAATCTAATTTTTGTTTTATTTTATTATCATATATTTTTCATTCTTTTTAGTGTTAAGATATCTGAACAATGTTGTTGGGTTTGGATGTATTTTATTTGATAATTAATAAATATAAGAATCTGGAAGGCACGTCCCGGAATAAGAAATTAGGTACCGGAATGGAGTATATACAGATTTTTATTTATTTATTTTTATCCCTCCATGATTGCGCCCGTCATCATCCGGATATGGTCGCCCTTCGGATCTCTCCTCTTATCCCTCCTTCAAGGGGTCACAGTAGAAGCACAAGGTGCCAAATGGCCTGCGTATGGTACTTGCCACGGTTTCGTGGGCCCCCTTTCGACAGTGGCTTTGCCTTTAGCACCTACCTTCACAATACCTTTTAATGTTTCAATAAGAGCTTCACAAACTTTTGGCACAATCAGTGAAATAGATATGTGTACACAAGACTAGCATGAGAACTAGCACTTGCCAAGCATATGGGAGTTACTGATAAGCGGTATGTTACAAGTGTAGCCAGTCTATACAGAATGGAAGAGAACGTATTACATTCCTTCTAATATGTACTTCTTTGAGATATTACAAAAAAAAAAGAAGAAAGAAAAAACACATTTTATTCTGTGATCAAAATTAGAGTTATTTTTCCAAATTAGATGGTTTATTCCACGAGAATGCATGAATATAATAGTTTGCTACTTGTAAGATGGGTAGAATAATCTATTTGTGACATAGTAGTAACTGTGCAACATCATACAGGGTTTTGAAATAATTAATTATTTTCCGAACACCGTTTTGCAGACGTAATAAGGTTGAAGACATAGGCAATGATGCTAGTTCAAGATAGGTCATTATGAGAACCTAAACGTAACCGGACGTAACTAAAACAGCAAACATGAACTGGGTGGAGGGGGGACTACTGGATTTGTTTTCCACATGATCTATAATTCAAATGAACACGACGAGAGGATGGTGTAATGTTTTGGCGAAATGACAAGTACAACTTGGTAGCCATTGGCCTACATTAACAGTATAGAAGTAATGCCTTCATCGTCCAATAAGCGTTTTGCGGTCGCTGACTGAAAAGCACACCGTGTTTATGCCAGCTCCACTAGAAGTTATTAGAGTAACATTGTACTACACATTGAAACTCACACGGAGGACGAGCATGAAATAATACTGTCGTCGCAGAGTAAGCAACTTTAAATCTTCAACCCAGCAGCTATTCCCACAGGTTTGTTCTAACCTACTTCTGGTTTGAAAGGCAAAGTACCACCCCTACTCGCAGCTACCATTCGGCTACGGCGCGCTGCATAACGTTGCCAACGTTGCATGTTATGTTCTCTAAAAACCCAAAATATTTCCTCAGAAAATGGTAATAGAAAAACAAATGAAAGAGACAAAATATGTTCCAAATAATGAGATCTGTAACTGGTTTAAATTAATGTAATGACTTCTCTTCCATCCGGTATTTAGCGTCACGTTTGCGGATTTGAGGACCTATCATTTATATTGATATTTCAAAACCACTTGGCGTCATTCTGACAACATTTTTAAACCCAGCACCCTTTAATTTCAAGTCCTTTAAAATACTTTCAGTTTATTATCTGGATCACGGTGGAGAAATTTAAACGTCCACCAACACTTTTACTTGTCTTTATCTTGAAGGAGAAACATTATGTAATTAGCACTAATGCCTGCAAATATTTAACACATAGATACGTTTACGACTAACCCTGTTACTCTATAGCCTTGCCCCGCTGACGTGCATGCTTCCGGCTTCCTTTCCTCTCCCCTGATTGACTAATGTGTACTTTTGAATGGTGATGTACAAGTCCTGTGTAAAGAAAGGTCAGGTGATAAACTGATATAAACACTCTGTCATGATAGAAGATCGTTCTTCGTGATCCTGAGAGGCAGGTTAAAACCGAAGAATCCTCCTACCTATTTGTTGATGAGGACTTAATGCTTCCAAATGCATCAACTCTATTACATAACATATTTGATTCACACGGTTATGAAAATTACATTTGAAATTCTTTTCAAATACATTATGATAAATGATCATATTAAATAAGGAACTAGTTTGTATCGCACAACCGATTATTCCTCGACAACAGCCAATGAGAGATGTCTAGTGCACCTGACAGTTAAGAGATACGGGGCAAAGTATATAGAACAGGATTAGGTGTGGACACACTTTGAGCATTCGTGCAAATGTATGGTTCCACAAACTATTGACAAACATTCAGTGCATTTGTATGAAAAAAAACTTGTATTTTTGAAAAGGTAGAAAACTAAATGGCGGCGTCTGGGCGGGTTTTCTCCGAGTTCTCCGGCTTCCCCCGCCATTCATTCCACCAACTGCTCCATCATCACCTTTCCTTTCATCCATTTCACCATCATTTCGTTTCATCTACTTCCTTCCTCCCCATACCAGGCATCGGGCTGATCCCCCATCCTGGATGTTCTGTCTGATCCATGAGTGTCTGCTCATCGACGGGCCTCTGACCCCAGGCACCCGCCTGTAAGTCCTGGGGGTGTAAGTCCTACATAATATGGACTAAATATCACAAAACAAGTTGCAATTCTCTTGCAGCTGAGCTATTAACTATAGGGCATTAGAAAATATGCAAGAAAACGGAAAACACGTGGAATGATGATTTTAATAGAACCAACACCTATGTTGTATATAACCCATATTACGATCTGCTGTCGTAGCTCAGTGGTAAAACGCACGCTGTTTTAGGTGTGTCGAGGATTCAGTGTTCGAATCCCAGCAGGTGGTAATGCTTTTTATTCCAATTTGTTTTACCTTGTATTTCTTGCGCATGCGCAAAATCTTGCTGGAAGTTCTTTACGCACTGCATTCGAACATTTTCACTAAGGCTTCATCACAGTAGAGCAGCATGCCAAGTCCACGAGGTTGTGTGGAGCTGACTGCAGTTCAAAAGGGTGAAATTGTAGATCGTGCTACACATGGTGAAAACGTCGCGCCAGAGAATTGGGTTGGACCGAAGAACAGTGAAACAATGGCTAGGTCGGCATCAGAGGGACAAGTTGAGTGGCCCAAATCACACAGGCGTTCAGGTAGGCCTCGTGCAACAATATTTGCTCAAGATGAAGCTCTGCTAGAAGATGCGAGGAACCAACCTTTAAAATATACGTCTGTCTTTCTGGAAAAAGCATTTGGGTATGGTTCTCACTTGAAACCATATGGCAACGATTAAAGGATGCCGGTTTGACATTGCATCGTCCTGGCATTAAGCTCCTTCTCATTGAGGCACACAAGACAAGAAGGTTACAATGGGCATAGCGTAATATTGGCCTTCCTCAGGGTTACTGGGACCTGGTAATCTGGAGTGACGAGAAGGTATTTCGATCCGACCAGCAAAAGACCTTATGTCTATATAGACCTTGAGGAATTAGATACGTGCCTCAGCGCGTTGTTCGAGCAGAACATTCTGGAAGAATTGCAGCACATTTCTGGGTTTATTTGACAGCATCAGGTCCACAGAAGTTAATTCAAGCGCCTGAAAGAATGACGAGTGCAGTCTATGTAGATATTCTCGAAAACACTTTGCTGCCATCCCTTCGAGCTAGATTCTCAGAACAAGAGGAATACGTATTTATGCACGACAATAGTGGTGTGTATACAGCAAATATCACCCAAGATTGGATAACGAGGCATCCAGAAATAATCTGTATGGACTGGCCTCCAAGATCTCCTGATCTGAACCCCATTGAACATGTATGGGCCTTCATGATTAATGAATAGGAAGAACATCGACCAGACAGCGTGGGAGTAAATCTGGTTGCTCACGCGATGAGGCTACAACAACATTATCAGCAGAATCCAAAATTGGTGTTCCGCTCTGGTTGCAAACATGTACGAAAGAATAAACGATGTAATCGTAGCTGGGGGCGATTTTACCAGGTTCTAAAACACAAGATTTCATTTTTCTTTTCCATTCGTTATTTCGACAAGTTACTTGTTCCAGAGAAATACGTTTTCAGTTTTATGCATTATACTCCATCGAATTATATACAATTATATTTGCAGCTGTAAGTTTGTTTTTCTCAAGATGAGAATTTATCAGTTTCTTGTTATTTTATGTATTAGCTTATTGTTGTGATCAGATGGATTGTATACAGCATTTAGAGGTTGACTCTATTAAAATTACGATTCAACCTCCTAACATTTTCTTCGAAATCATGTAGTAACAGCTTAGCTGCAAGAAAACTGTAAATTTGTTCGTTACTGCGTTTTACAAAGTGAAAAAGTTGGAATAAAAGTATACCATATGCTGAGATTCAAACCCTGAACCCTCGGCATAGTTAAAACAACGTGCGTTTTACCACTGATCTACGACAGCAGATCTTGGCGTGTGCATGTTTATATACAACATAATTATGTATTAAAATCATCATTCTACGTGTTTTCCGTTTTCTTGCATATTCTCCAAAGCCATGCAGTTAATAGCGCAGCAGCAAGAGAATTGCAACTTTTTTGTGATATTTAGTCTATATTTCGTTAAATTGCGTTAATGCAGTCATAGAAACCTTCTAAGTGAGTGACACGTTAAAATGGCGACCATAACAGTATACATTTACGACCACGGCCGATTCAGTTTTCATACCCCCTACACACGAAACGCTTGAATGATACTGACCCGCGAAAAGTGTCCATTTACTTTCTTGAAAGATAGTACATAGTGGCTAGACAAGGTTTTGCACTCAAAATTCGATACTGAGATTTCATTGGAAATCCTACGTTTTGAACCCAAAAAGAGAATTTTTAGAAAACGGCCACAATTCAAAAACGAAAAATCGGATAAACACCAAACTTGGTATTTAGGTTCAGTATCTTCCAAAGATGCGACACGATGGTCTACAAGAAAATCCTTCTACCCCAAACTACCTTTTATATGGAACATTTTTCGAAATTTTTTATTCTCTAACAAATGCCTGTAACGATTTTGATTACAATGCCATGTATGAAATATATTTACATGAAGAGTAAAATGTATATCTGAAATTTTCTGGGAATAGTCTTTGAAGTCCATTTCATACGGAAGGAGGTTTGTATAATATTGTATAACTAGTAAACATTAAGCGATGCACGAAAATGCACTACACAAAAAATGTAGATCTTTTTAAAAAACACAATTTATTCCAAATAACTCTTTTTGTGGCATCAGCCATTTCCGAGATATCTGTTATTAGTGGTTCGAATTGTTCTTTTAAGTTCCTGTTGATATGCAGCTGTTTCTCGCGATGCCACGAAAAGAGAATGGAAGCGTATAGCGTCCAGTTCTAAAACATTTGACTATCTCTATTCCGTTTGTATCTATAACGAAATATGCAATGCAGCTGTTTCTGGAAAGGTTTATCTCGATTAAAATGAAGTAAATGGGAAAACAAGAATAATTTAATACGCTATAGAGCGCAGAGAAAGTTATGTTAATGTTATACACCAGGTTTTTAAACATGATTTGTCTGTATGTCTTAGTGAAAATTATGCACATAAAAGCGTCAATAATTGTTAAAAGCTGGTTATAGCAGCTTCTCCTTTAATTATGCGGCTACGTTCTGTGTGCACCATAAATGTGAAATGGTGAAACAGACTTATATTTGAGACCCGTCTCGCTGATGAAGCGGGAGGGATTTTCGGGTAATGAGCCAGAATATCCCAAGCACCTTACTCGGGGGCCTTCGGCCGTGAAATGGATCCATTATACAAATGCTTATAACGGCAGGGGATCGTAATGGTGAAAATTAACACTAAAATGTTTGGCGTTGTGTCAAGTATTAGACCAGATTTGCATGTAGCAACACCTCACCCACTAATAGCACGCCTCATACATTATTCAAACTAAAACCAGCAGGGGAAGGGTCATCGCACAGTGTTGCTCGCTGTCAAACCGAGGTCTTTACACTCAGTTGCCGACCATAATTATCAACGGGGGTGTCCGCCCTCACACCCTCCTCGTGGCCCCTGCAGGTATTCCTTTCTTTACGTTGCCATGGCTCGTTTATGGCTTGTTATCTCGAGAATATTTCCTTGCGAATTTATCCTTGCTGCGTCATGGTTATTCCAACCTCCTGGACAACTGCAATAGTAAAAAAATCTTTCTCTATCCTCTGAGGCTTATTAGCAGGCAGAGGGGTTTTAGTAAGTAAACAGAGCAATCGTGTCACCGCACGGGGTATAGGTGACATCAGGTATTGTAACGGACACTCCCCTCCCCAACCCAATAGACGATTTCGTTGCAACTGCTCCATATATTCGATGCATATATACACCAATGGAGAACTTGGCAATACGCCTACAGTAAAGAAGAGTTCATACATTAAAATATCTGATGTGTTACACTCACATGACATTCTCTACTCTTGTACAAACTATTTTTACAAACGCTTATTCTCCATATGCTTCATGTCAATCGAGATATCGAGATGTTAATCTTATTGGTAGTTTTCTTGTAGATGCAAGGGGAATATGGTAGGCTTTAAGCGATAGTCAAATATTTTAAGAGCTGGTTGCTATGTGGAGTATTCCATTCTATTTGCATTACCAGGGCAAAAAAATGAATAACGAATTTGAGAAAAAGTATTAAGTATTGGAAAATTTAAGGAAATAACAAGCAATATCTCGAAAATGGTTCACTTAACAAAAAGAAATGTATATGACATAAATTGTGTATTTTAACGAGCTCTATATTTTTTGTGTAGTAAAATTTTGTCTATCTCTTATGCAAAAGTCATTCACAATGAAGAATACTTTTGGAGACGTTCCCAGAAAATTCGAGATATACATTTCATTTGTCATGAAAATATCTTAAACATATGATATTTTAATCAAAATCGTTAGAGCCATTTTTGAGAAAATTAAAATTTTCGAAAAATATTCCATGTAAAAGGGTAGTCTGGGGTAGGGGGATTTTCTTTAAAACCTTTGTGTCGCATCCCTGGAAGATACTGAACCTAAATACCAAGTTTGGTGTTTATCCGACTGTTCGTTTCTGAGTTATGCTGTTCACAGACACACAGACACACAGACAGACACACACACGGACATGTTTCCAAAAATGATTCTTTTGGATTCAGGGGTCTCAAAACAAGTATTTCCGGTGAAATCTCGGTATCGAATTTTTGAGTGGAATACAGTACTTCCCCTACTTACTATACGTAGTAGAGAAAGTAAAGACATCATCGCAATAAGCATAGTTTGTAGTGGAATTTGGCATGAAACACTTCAGCACAAATGCTGAAACCATGAGCTCTAAGATTAGAGCTCAAAGGACATTTAAAACATTATGTTAAACAACCTGTAATTCAATGAAACAAAGGAGCCTGTGACATTATTGGAAAGAAACAACGAGGAAAGTGGACTTTCAAATTCCTCTTCTCAAATGGATAGGTCATACGCTAATAAGAGCGGATATTGCTTTAAAAATGTACAGCTTTTGATGGAAAAGAAAAGACAATGTAACTCAGATTTCTGATTAATTACATCATGAGGTAACTATTGCATACGTTAATAGCTAAACATGCATTTTTACTTTCACTACTACGTATAGTAAGTAGGGGAAGTATTGTATTCCACCCAAAAATTCGATACCGAGATTTCACCGGAAATACATGTTTTGAGGCCTTCTGAATCAAAAAAAGTATTTTTGGAAACATGTCCATGTGTGTGTCTGTGAACAGTATAACTCAGAAACGAACAGTTGGATAAACACCAAACTTGGTATTTAGGTTCAGTATCTACCAGAGATGCGAAACGAAGGTTTTAAAGAAAATCCCCCCACCCCAGATTACCCTTTTCATGGAACATTTTTCGAACATTTTTATTTCCTCAAAAACGGCTCCACTGATTTTGATTAAAGTATCATATGTTTATGACACTTTTATGTCAAATAAAATGTATATCTTGAATTTTCTGGGAATGCCTCCAAAAGTATTCTTCATTGTGAACGACTTTTGCATAACTGGTAAACCATAAGAGATAGACAAAATTTTACTACACAAAAAATGTAGATCGCGTTAAAATACACAATTTATGTCATATACATTTGTTTTTGTTGAGTGAACCGTTTTCGAGATATTGCTTGTTATTTCCTTAAATTTTCCAATACTTAGACTTTTTCTCAAATGGGAATTCGTTATTCATTTTTTTCTCTTGGATATGTAAAGAGTATTAATCTGTGGCAAAGAGAATGGTGCTGCACCTAGCAACCAGCTATTAAGAGATATGTATGTGCTTAAAGGCTACTGTATTTCTATATTGTCCTTGCAATTACAAAACAAGGGGAACATAGTACGCCTTAAGCGATAGTCAAATATTTTTAGAACTGGTCCCTATGTGTAAAATGTAATTCTCTTTGTATGTCAAAACATCGTTTCTGCAAATGTTTATCTCGATTAATATGAAATAGACGGAGAATAAGAGTTTGTAAAAATTGTTTGTACAAGAGTAGAAAAAGTCATGTGAGTATAACACATTAGATTATTTTTGTCCTGGTAATGCAAAGAGAATGGAATACTCCACATAGCAACCAGCTCTTAAAATATTTGACTATCCCTTAAAGTTTCCCAATTCCCCTTGCATCTACAAGAAAATTAGCAATAAGATTAACTTCTCGATATCTCGATTAAAATGAAGCATATGGAGAATAAGCGTTTGTAAAAATAGTTTGTACAAGAGTAGAGAAAGTCATGTGAGTGTAACACATAAGATTTTTTTCCTTCTAATACTCCTTAATTCTGGTGTGCCCACTATCAGAATAGGATATGCTGCCTTCAACGTGTGCATTATATATATATATATAATGCATATATATATATATATATATATATATATATATATATATATATTTTACAGAGAATACTGCAAGGTCACAAGCGCTTCCACCTGCTGTCACCACCAAGCCTTAGTACGTTTCCAACTTGATTGTTTACTTACTAAAATCCCTCTGCCTCCTTATTAGTGATTAAATAAATTATTTTTACCAACTTTATTTTCTTATCTACAGGTTGGGCGAGAAGTTCCCGTACCCCAGTGAGTATCAAATGCTAGTAGGTTGGTGTTATCAAATGTTATTATGCTATGTAGTTATGTTTCTTCCTATCAGTTGTCGGAATCAATTGTTGGAATGCATGGTTACATGTTTTCACAGTCGAGTTTTAATTTGCAGCCATGGCAGATGTGAGCGGTCATAGTTACACTATTGAGGAGCGCTTAGTGACAAGTGTGTGGGTGCATGAACGATAGCACACAGGGCAGATGTGAGCGGTCATAGTTACACTATTGAGGAGCGCTTAGTGACAAGTGTGTGGGTGTATGAACGATAGCACACAGGGCAGATGTGAGCGGTCATAGTTACACTATTGAGGAGCGCTTAGTGACAAGTGTGTGGGTGCATGAACGACAGCACACAGGGCAGATGTGAGCGGTCATAGTTACACTATTGAGGAGCGCTTAGTGTCAAGTGTGTAGGTATATGAACGACAATACACAGGGCAGATGTGAGCGGTCATAGTTACACTATTGAGGAGCGCTTAGTGACAAGTGTGTGGGTACATGAACGACAATACACAGGGCAGATGTGAGCGGTCATAGTTACACTATTGAGGAGCGCTTAGTGACAAGTGTGTGGGTGAATGAACGACAGCACACAGGGCACATGTGAGTGGTCATAGTTACACTATTGAGGAGCGCTTAGTGACAAGTGTGTGGATACATGAACGACAGCACACAGGGCAGATGTGAGCGGTCATAGTTACACTATTGAGGAGCGCTTAGTGTCAAGTGTGTGGGTACATGAACGACAATACACAGGGCAGATGTGAGCGGTCATAGTTACAGTATTGAGGAGCGCTTAGTGACAAGTGTGTGGGTACATGAACGATAGCACACAGGGCAGATGTGAGCGGTCATAGTTACACTATTGAGGAGCGCTTAGTGACAAGTGTGTGGGTGCATGAACGACAGCACACAGGGCAGATGTGAGCGGTCATAGTTACACTATTGAGGAGCGCTTAGTGACAAGTGTGTGGGTGTATGAACGACAGCACACAGGGCAGATGTGAGCGGTCATAGTTATACTATTGAGGAGCGCTTAGTGACAAGTGTGTGGGTGCATGAACGACAGCACACAGGGCAGATGTGAGCGGTCATAGTTACACTATTGAGGAGCGCTTAGTGACAAGTGTGTGGGTGTATGAACGACAGCACACAGGGCAGATGTGAGCGGTCATAGTTACACTATTGAGGAGCGCTTAGTGTCAAGTGTGTGGGTACACGAACGACAGCACACAGGGCAGATGTGAGCGGTCATAGTTACACTATTGAGGAGCGCTTAGTGACAAGTGTGTGGGTACACGAACGATAGCACACAGGGCAGATGTGAGCGGTCATAGTTACACTATTGAGTGCTTAGTGTCAAGTGTGTGGGTGCATGAACGACAGCACACAGGGCAGATGCGAGCGGTTATAGTTACACTATTGAGGTGCGCTTAGTGACAAGTGTGTGGGTGTATGAACGACAGCAC
The DNA here is from genome assembly GCA_030765065.1 of Deroplatys truncata. NCBI lineage: Eukaryota > Metazoa > Arthropoda > Insecta > Mantodea > Mantidae > Deroplatys > Deroplatys truncata. Next base: position 166,426,372 of record CM060979.1, read on the forward strand.
ACAGGGCAGACGTGAGCGGTCATAGTTACACTATTGAGAGGTGCTTAGTGACAAGTGTGTGGGTGTATGAACGACAGCACACAGGGCAGACGTGAGCGGTCATAGTTACACTATTGAGGTGCGCTTAGTGACAAGTGTATGGGTGTATGAACGACAGCACACAGGGCAGATGTGAGCGGTCATAGTTACACTATTGAGAGGTGCTTAGTGACAAGTGTGTGGGTGCATGAACGATAGCACACAGGGCAGACGTGAGCGGTCATAGTTACACTATTGAGGAGCGCTTAGTGACAAGTGTGTGGGTGCATGAACGACAATACACAGGGCAGACGTGAGCGGTCATAGTTACACTATTGAGGAGCGCTTAGTGACAAGAGTGTGGGTGTATGAACGACAGCACACAGGGCAGACGTGAGCGGTCATAGTTACACTATTGAGAGGTGCTTAGTGACAAGTGTGTGGGTGTATGAACGACAGCACACAGGGCAGACGTGAGCGGTCATAGTTACACTATTGAGGTGCGCTTAGTGACAAGTGTGTGGGTGTATGAACGACAGCACACAGGGCAGATGTGAGCGGTCATAGTTACACTATTGAGAGGTGCTTAGTGACAAGTGTGTGGGTGCATGAACGATAGCACACAGGGCAGACGTGAGCGGTCATAGTTACACTATTGAGGAGCGCTTAGTGACAAGTGTGTGGGTGCATGAACGACAATACACAGGGCAGACGTGAGCGGTCATAGTTACACTATTGAGGAGCGCTTAGTGACAAGTGTGTGAGTGTATGAACGACAATACACAGGGCAGATGTGAGCGGTCACAGTTACACTATTGAGGTGCGCTTAGTGACAAGTGTGTGGGTGCATGAACGACAGCACACAGGGCAGATGTGAGCGGTCATAGTTACACTATTGAGGTGCGCTTAGTGACAAGTGTGTGGGTGCATGAACGACAATACACAGGGCAGATGTGAGCGGTCATAGTTACACTATTGAGGTGCGCTTAGTGACAAGTGTGTGGGTGCATGAACGACAGCACACAGGGCAGATGTGAGCGGTCATAGTTACACTATTGAGGTGCGCTTAGTGACAAGTGTGTGGGTGCATGAACGACAATACACAGGGCAGATGTGGCGGTCATAGTTACACTATTGAGGTGCGCTTAGTGACAAGTGTGTGGGTGCATGAACGACAGCACACAGGGCAGATGTGAGCGGTCATAGTTACACTATTGAGGTGCGCTTAGTGACAAGTGTGTGGGTGCATGAACGACAATACACAGGGCAGACGTGAGCGGTCATAGTTACACTATTGAGGAGCGCATAGTGACAAGTGTGTGGGTGCATGAACGACAACACACAGGGCAGACGTTGAGACAGATTATGGGAGCACTCCAGGAAAGATTTAACAAGTCTCCACTGCGATAACCAACACTTCTGGATTGGGAAAGACGTGCTTTTGCTTTTGGCAGTGTTAAAGACAGGCCGCGGCGTGGAAGGAAGAAGACACGAGAAGAAACATGTGTCGGAGTCTCTGCTTCGATTGAACAATCTCCTATGAAGTCGACACGTAAACGTGCTTCGGAACTCGATATACTGAGGACAACAATGCAATCACATAAAAAGACCTTAAACTCAGAATTTTTCAACCTACGCTCGTAAACGAGTTATTGGTTAGGGACCGGTATGAGCACGTTTTAGTATGCCGTGTTTTGTTAACTCAATTTCCATATGCAGTGAACCGTGCCAATGTTATGTTTCCAGATGAAGGTGCACTTTATCGCAGCTCACGTGCTAGAAATATTATCTTTTGGACCAAAGAGAATCCTCATCACACAGTCGAGTTAGAAAGGAACCCGCCCCACGTAATGATATGGGCAGGGATGACGTCACATCTGCTTGGACCGTACATTTTGGAAAGAACTGTGAATTGGCTAAATTATTTACACATGTTACAAACATGGTTGATATCTCAACCTGAGGAAAGGGGCCTCACAGAACGCATATGGTTGCAGCAAGATGGAGCACCTCCTCACTACGCACTTGCAGTGTGCTAGTTCCTAAATGAACAATTTCCAGGACGGTGGAAAAGTTGTGGTTCGTGAGCAACACCAGCTCCCTTGAAATGGCCACCAAGAAGTACTGACCTCACCAAATCTTACAACACATTATGGGGAGTCATTAAGACGCACGTATCTGCACGGCGTTAGGTTGAAAACGAAGAACTGCTCAATGTTGTTAAGGATGCATTTCGCACTATAACACCGAACATGCTCAAGAATATGTCAAGAAGAACATGGAAGCGCATGGAACTGTGTTTACAGCATGATGGAGAACATACAGATACATTATGTGATCAAAAGTATGCGGACACCCCTACAAAGATACCGTTTTCATCATAGGTGCATTGTGCTGCCATCTAATGCGTGACACTCATTATCCGCGACCTCGGTAGTGATTAGACATCGAGAAATAGCAGAATGGGACGCTCAGTGGAACTCACGGACTTCGAACGTGGTCAGGTAATTGGATGTCACTTGTGTCAGAAGTCTGTACGCGAGATTTCCACACTCCTAAACATCCCTAGGTCCACTGTTTCTGATGTGATAGAGAAATGGAAACGTGAAGGGACATGTACAGCACAAAAGCGTACAGGCCGACCTCCTCTGTTGACTGACAGAGACCGCCAACATTTGAAGAGGGTCGTAAAAAGTAATAGGCAGACATCTATCCAGACCATCACACAGGAATTCCAAACTGCATCAGGATCCATTCCAAGTACTATGCCAGTTAGGCGTGAGGTGAGAAACCTTGGATTCCATGGTCGAGCGGTTGCTCATAAACCACACATCACGCAGGAAAATGCCAAACGACGCTTCGCTTGGTGTAAGGAGCGTCAACATTACACGATTGAAACAATGGCAAAACGTTGTGTGGAGTGATGAATCACGATACACAATGAGGCGATCCGATGGCAGGGTGTGGGTATGGCGAATGCCCGGTGAACGTCAACTGAGAGTGTGTGTAGTGCCAACAGTGAAATTCGGAGGTGGTGTTATGGTGTGGTCGTGTTTTTCCTGGAGGAGGCTTGCACCCCTTGTTGTTTTGCGCGGCACGATCACAGGCAGACCTATATTGATATTTTAAGCGCCTTCTTGCTTCTCACTGTTGAAGAACAATTCGGGGATGGCGATTGTCTCCTTCAACACGATCGAGCACCTGTTCATACTACACAGGCTGTGGTGGAGTGGTTACACGACAATAACATCCCTGTAATGGACTGGTCTACACAGAGTCCTGACTTGAATCCTATAGAACACCTTTTGGATGCTTTGGAACGCCGACTTTGTGCCAGGCCTCACCGACCTACATCGATACCTCTCCTTAGTTGTGCACTCCGTGAAGAATTGGCTGTTATTCCCCAAGAAACCTTCCAGCACCTGATTGAAGGTATGCCTGCGAGAGTGAACGCTGACATCAAGGCTAAGGGTGGGCCAACCCATATTGACTTCCAGCATTACCGATGGAGGGTGTCACGAACTTGTACGTCATTTTCGGCCAGGTGTCCGGATAGTTTTGACCACGTAGTGTACATTGCACACTTAATACGTAAGCACTCGTACTAAAATAAATCAATTAGCATTCGATACTAGGGGCTACGGGGACTTTTTGCCCACCGTGTACTTATTTTAATCGAGATAAATCTTTCCGGAAATAGCTATATTACACATTTCGTTACAGATAAAAATGGAGTAGAGATAGTCAAACGTTTAAGAACTGGACGCTACACGCTGGCCTTCAAATTCCATACTCTGTCCATGACATAGCGAGAAATAACTGAAACTTGACAGGACTTTAAAAATGGTTAAGTGTGGAACAATTCGAACCATTAATAACGGGTATCTCAGAAATTAATTGTGTGTTTTAAAAAGTCTACATTTGGTGTAGCAAGGTTTCCTCTATCGCTTAATGTTTACCAGTTATACAAAATTATACAAAATGCCTTCCGAATGAAGAGCATCTCAAATGCTATTAGAAAATTCAATATGTACATTTTATTTGTCATGTAAATAGCTTTAATATGTGATATTTTAATCAAAATCATACGTGTAAGTTTTTAGAAAAAAAAGAAGAAAATTAAAAAAAATCTTACATGTAAGAGGTAGTTTGGAGCAGTTAAATTTTCTTGAAAATCTTCGTATCGCATCTTTGGAAGGTATTGAATCTAAATACCAAGTTTGATGCTTATCTGAGTTTTCGTTTTTGAGTTATGCTGTCCACGCGCGCATAAACGGACCTTTTTTAAATATGAAAACTTAGTATCGAATTTTTGGGTGGAATGCAGTACCTACCTTCTCTACATACTAGGCACGTGGTAGAGAAAGTAAAAAGGAAATTGAGAAGAAAGCTTGGGACTTAATATTTGTTCCAAGTCTGCTTCCAGAGCTTCACAGGCTGCACTTTCGAAATATCTTTACCTTTTTTATTTGTATACGTAAATGAATTTTCCATTTTCCAGTTTTTCATAGCTCTTCATGTTAGGATGAGATTAGGTAACAGTTCCTGGTGTTTACATTATATATTTATACTATCTCCTGAATTCACAAGTAAACACGTTTTAGTTTGATAACTTATTCATAATTCATATAACATCACTTCCACTGTACTATCCAACACATTTACAGCTTTTTACTAACGTCTATATACACATAATACTAATTTTTAACTGATTATCCAACTTTAATACATAACCTTAACATATTTATATAACCTGCTATAATAATAAATGTCAAGAAGCTGCATAAGCAACTAAGAACTAGGCATTGAAACTGCTTTTTCTAATAAGTCACCAAAATAAAGGAATCCTTGCATTCTACCCAAAAATTTCATGTGAAGGTTTCACTGGAAATACACCTTTTTAGGTTTCCTAATGAAAAAAATCTGATGTGTTACACCCACATGACTTTCTCTACTCTTGCACAAACTATTTTTACAAACGCTTATTCTCCATATGCTTCATGTTAATCGAGATATCGAGATGTTAATCTTATTGCTAATTTTCTTGTAGGTGCAAGGGGAATTGGTAGGCTTTAAGCGATAGTCAAATATTTTAAGAGCTGGTTGCTATGTGAAGTATTCCATTCTCTTTGCATTACTAGTACAAAAAATAAAATGAATGACGAATTCCCAATTGAGAAAAAGTATGTATTGGAAAATTTAAGGGAATAACAAGCAATATCTCGAAAATGGTTCACTCAACAAAAAGAAATGTATATGACATAAATTGTGTATTTTAAGGCGATCTACATTTTTTGTGCAGTAAAATTTTGTCTATCTCTTATGGTTTACCAATTATGCAAAAGTCGTTCACAATGAAGAATACTTTTGGAGACATTCCCAGAAAATTCGAGATATACATTTTATTTGTCATGAAAGTATGTTAAATATATGAAATTTTAATAAAAATCGTTAAAGTCCTTTTTGAGAAAATTAAATTTTTTTTAAAAATGTTCCATGTAAAGGGTAATCTGGGGTGGGGGAATTTTCTTTATAACCTTCATGTCACATCTCTGGAAGATACTGAACCTAAATACCAAGTTTGGTGTTTATCCGACTGTTTCTGAGTTATGTGTTCACAGACACACAGAGAGACACACAGACACACAGACGGGCATGTTTCCAAAATACTTTTTTTGGATTCAGTGCACCTCAAAACATGTATTTCCGGTGAAATCTCGGTATCGAATTTTTGGGTGGAATGCAATACTTCCCCTACTTATTAACGTAGTAGAGAAAGTAAAAAGAAAATTCGGTTAAATACCAAACTTGGTATTTAAGTTCCAGCATCTTCCAAGGCCACGACATTCTCAAAAATGGCACCAACGATTTTGATTACAATATCATACGTTTAAGATATTTGCATGATAAGTAAAATTAATATTTTAACATTTCTGTGCATATCCCGCTAAGTCCTCTTCTTCTGAATACATTTTGCATTTCTTGTAAACCGTAAGAGACAGACAATTTATGTGAGATACATTCTTTATAGCATCAATCATTTCGAAGATATTCCTTGTTATTGGATTGAATTATCAAATATGTCAAATAATGTTGTGCCGGCTTGTGATAGTTCATTTGGTAGAACAAACGGAAGATCAGTGGTTCAAATTCTGGCTATGGCATTGACCATTTAAATCTTAACCTACACAGCTTGTGGGGAAAAACAAACAATTCATTATAATTGACTGACCTAATAGTTGTTAAACTATGGAGGCCGGACTTAAACGTAGAGTCGCCATTGCGGTATATCATCTCAAAAAATCTGACCTGATACATTCACATGACTTTCTCTACCTTCTCTCTTTATTAGTGGGTATAAAATTATTCTTACTAAAGCTTTTTTTTCTATCTATGCATTTTAATCCAAATAAACATTTGCAGAAATAGCTAGGTTATACATTTCGTTATAGATACAAAGGGAACAGCGATAGTCAAATGTTTAAGAACTGGACGCTATATGCTGGCCTTAAAATTCCATACTGTTTCCGTGCAATAGCGAGAAACAACTGAACATTCATGGGACTTTAAATGAATGACAAGCATTGAACAATTCGAAAAATAAAATTGAGTTTTGTTTATGAATACTTTAACTGCTGTGGTTCTTAGCGGCTCATTCTATATTGGGCGTGAAAGATCGTAATTTTGCTCAGAGGCCTCTTTATCAGGTTGAGGTTGTTATACGTACCGTAAATTTACAACACGGGGCCACAGTTTTACTTCAATTCCGAAGGATGCCGTGCTAAGGATTTTTAAGCCCGAAAAAATCCATCGCCCTCCGCCGGGTTTGAACCCGCGACCTGGGGAACTGGAGGCTAGCATGGTAACCATTTGAAAAATTCGAACATATAATAACGGATATCTCAGGAACGGCTTATGCCACAGAGAACTTATTTTAAGTAAATTGTGTGTTTTAAAGACATTTACATTATTTGTTTCGTACGTTTTCGTCTGTCGCTTAACGTTTACCAGTTATGCAAGTTTATGCAAAATTCCTTCCGAATGAAGAGGACTTCAAAAGCCATTCCCAGGAAATTCAAGATAAACATTTTATTTCTAATATAAAGATATTTCATATATGGTATTTTAATCAAAATCGTTTTAAAAAATAAAATTTTTCGAAAAATGTTCCATGTAAAGGGTAGTTGGGGTGGAGGATTTTCTTGAAAATCTTCGTGTCGCATCCTTGGAAGATACTGAACTCAATACCAAGTTTGGTATTGTTCGTTTTTGAGTTATGCTGTTTACGGACATAATTACATGGACATGTTTTCAAAAATCCTTTTTTGCATTCAGGGAGCCTCAAAATGTATTTCCGGTGAAATCTCGGTTCCGAATTTTTGGGTGGAATGTAATACCTACCTTCTCTACCTACTATTACGTGGTAGAGAAAATAAAAATGATTTTTATACATCCTTGTGGTTTACCGGGAAAAATGAGGAATTTAATGCCAGTTGGGGAATTTAATATCATTTTGGCAAGTTGTTATGATAGCTTATTTGCTTAGAGCAACTGGGCGGTAACCCCAAGATCAGTGGTTCAGATCCCGGCTAAGGCATTGAATTTTTTATTCTGACTCTACCTTTCCAAATATTATGCCCGAGTTCGAGTTCATGTTTAGGTTCGTTCTAGAGGAAGAAGCATGTTGCATGCGTGTAGACTTCAAATGCGAGCAGTTGCAGTGCAGGATATTCGAAATATACAAGCGAACCTGCATGCCGATATAGGGAAATCATAGATGTGTCAACACGCATGTAGTAACACTGGTAACGATAGTCACTTGTCTCAAATGTATACGACTGACATACGGTTTGAAGGACACTGCAGTTCTCTTACGGTGTGTGAAGGGACAGTTTGGTTTGTACGTGTGGTTTGGTATAAACAGTGAAAGGTGACGTGGAATAGTATGAAAATGCAGTTTTAAAGGCTGTGAGTTTACTTTCTTCTCAAGTTAATATCTGGTATTTCTTGCCTCTTCTATTGTCTTTTGGTAATGAAAATTGGCCATAATGGTGCTGCAAAATAAACTCATGTGAATGTTGCTTCATATCTTTACCGCATTTACAGCACCGTGGAATTGGTGGACTTTCACAAATGGTCTAACACTTTAACATTGAACTAAAATTAGGATGCTTTTTTGAGTATCTCTATACAGCGTTTGTGTGCCGTAATAGATCTCGAGGGTGTTTTAGTGATTAAACCGTTCTTGCCCTAGTGCACGAAAACTCCCAATTCCATCAGTTGCATGTTTACACCGGCCAGAAATAATTAAGACACTTCAAGTGTGGATGTGTTTATAGTGTGTGATTAGGACAGCATTTTTGTAGCCTTTGGTTATTTCTGTCGTAAAATCGATAAACGTTGTGCTAAAATCTGTTATGGTATTTATTATACGTTTTATTATAAGCTTTTGTTGCATCCTTCAGAAAGGGTAAGATACAAAACCCTGATTATATCGTTCATGAAAACTAATACTAATAATGGAATATATGCAACACACAAATACAAGTTTTAATTTATAGTATTTTAATGTGATTGTTACTTTCTCTGTCACGTATGTACATAGCAGATAGAGAAAGTATTGCATTCCACTCAAAAAATTCGATACAGAGATTTCGCCCGAAGTACGTGTATTGTGGTCCTCTGAATAAACAAAAAGCATTTTTAGAAAAATTGCCCGCGCGTGTGTTTGTGTGAGGGAGGGAGGGAGGGGGATAGAGAGAGAGACAGTGAACAGCATAACTCAAAAACGAAAAGTCGGATAAATACCAAACTTGGTATTTAACTTTAGCATCTTGCAAAGATGCGACGCGAAGATTTTCAAGAAAATTCTCCACCCTCATATACTCTTTACGTGGAACATTTTTCGAAAGTTTTGTTTTTCTCAAAAATGGTTCTAACGATTTTTGATTAAATTGCCAGATATTGAGGATATAGCCTGGGAATAGCCTACCTTTTCATTGGGAGGAATTTTGTATAATCTTGCATAACTGGTATACGTTAAACGATAGACGAAAACGTACAAAAAATGTAGATGTCTTTGGAATGCACAATTACTTCAAATAACGTTTTTTGTTCATCATCATTTAATGACTTAAATTGTTCAATACTTTGTCATTCTTTCAAGTACTATCCTAAGTCAGTGTTTCTCGCGATTTCATCGAAACGGTATGGAATTTTAAGGCCAGTATATAGCGACCAATACTTAAACATTTGATTACCATATACCCTTTGTATCTATAACGAAATGCGTAATGAGCGGATCCTGCAAATGTTTATATGAATTAAAATGAAGCAGATAGAAAAATTGTATACCCTAATAAACAATAGAAGGTAGAGATCGTCATGTGAATGTAATACATCAGAATATTTTTTATAATTCGACGCCCTGGTTCATTTTATATATTTTACACCTTAACAATATATATTAAAATAATACGCATACACAGTAAGTTATATTTAAATAATATAGGTATAGTTATTTGTACGGTCAAGCTTCCATTTACGAAACTCACGAAAAATGCGTTAAATGACGTTAAAATGTGATAAAATTGAGTTTAGCGTATTCACCATAGTCGAAAAGGTCACTATTACTTCACTAGAGCGACACATTAATAGCTGAATTTGGTTATATTTGCTAGAAGAATGGTTATGTGACAGTCCGAGGTGGTTCTTCAAAGATTGGGTACACGCATTGATATTTTGCAATCTGTAATAATCTTTTGTTATATTACTCCTAACGTAGAGAAGGCACATTATGGCTCAAAAGTCAACGAAACAATTATTTCTCGTCTCTATATTATTAATTTTTTTATTGCGAACGAGCTCGTGTAGGACTACGCGAAGTACCTAGAGATGTTTATTTGGTTTCTTTTGAATGCACAGTTTTCTCATTCTTTGACTCTGGGCTTTCTTTCTCTCGTCGGTTTGCATCTTGGTCAACTTGCCATTTATGCACGTTCATTCTAAATATATCTCTGTTTAGGATATTTTATTGCGTAATTTTTGCGAATTTTAACTATTTTCACTTTACCATTCCACTTCATATTATCTACTTGGCCTTTACTTCTATTTTCGTAGAATTCCATTATTTGTTTTGTGAGCCTGTTTGAGTCATTCATTTAATACGTCCATAAAATTCTAACGATCATTTTCTAATGTCACTGTGAATGTCTGTATATACTTTTATTTCTGAGTCTGTGTTGTTCACCTTTGACTTGTGGAACTAAAATCTATGTTATAATTTTGCATTTTTTTCACAATATTTCCTATATCTGGTTTTCTGTTCAAAATTAATGTTTCTGCTCCGTAAAGACACTTTATTATTATTATTATTATTATTATTATTATTATTATTATTATTATTGGTGATATACTAAGAAGGGGTGCACTTGTCCTCAAGCAAACAGAACCGCACGTAAACATGCTCAAAATAAAAATAGCTCAACATAAAACAGTGGTATGACATTCCCATGCAAAACTCAGCAGCTGTCTGCTAGCACCATTTGACTGTGGCATGGTGTACCTCCACCAGCTACCTGTGCTACTTGAAAGTTTGCTATATGTTCACCTTATGCAGGCAAACAAAAGTGGAAAAAAAACTGAGGTGTTGCATTCACTCTTTTGCAAACTATTCTTACACTTATTCTACTGTCAACTTATTAATCCAGATAAACATTCATTACACATCTACCCGTTCGACGTAGGTATAAGGATAATACAGCAGGCTATAGCGATAGTCAGATTTTTAAAAAGCTCATCGTTATTACAAGGGTTTGAAATTCCATGCTCTTTGCATGACCACGAGAAAAAAATCTGATGTAACATGTATATGACTTTCTCTATCCTCTATCGTTTATTATGGATATACGAACTATTCCTACTAAAACTTATTTTTCTATTAGCTTCATTTTAATCCAGGTAAATATTTTCAGAAAAAGTTACATTATACATTTCGTTATGAACACAAAGAGAACAACGATAGTCAAACGTTTAACTGGATGCTGTACGACGCCTGAAAATTTCATTCCCTTTCCATTACAGCGCGATGACGGATATCTCAGAAGTGGTTGATGCTACGAAAAATGTTTTTATAAATACATTGTATGTTTTAAAGAGATTTACATTTTATATTTAGTACGTTTTCATCTATTGCTTAAATTTACAACTTACACAAGATTGTACAAAATTCCATCCGAATGAAGTGGACTTTACAGCCCGTTCCCAGAAAATACAAATTATAAATTTTATTTGTCATGAAAATATCTTTAATATATGGTATTTTAATCAAAATCCTTATCGCCATTTTATAGAAAGTAAAAGCTTTCGAAGAATGTTCCATATAAACGGTAGTTTGGATGGGAGGATTTATTGAAAATCGTTGTGTCGCATCTTGGATGGTACTGCACCTAAATACCAAGTTTGGAATTTATCCGACTTTTTGTTGGTGGGTTATACTATTCAAAGAGAGACACATGCAAGGTTTTTCTAAAAATGAGTTTTTTTTGGATTCACTGGCCTCAAAACATGTATTTCCGGTAAAATCTCTATATCGAAGTTTTGGTGGAATACTATACTTTCTCTACCTACTAGGTACGAGATAGAGAGAAAAAAATCAGATGTGTTACACTCACATGACTTTCTCTACGCATGTACAAACTATTTTTACAAACGCTTATTCTCCATATGCTTCATGTTAATCGAGATGTTAATCTTATTGCTAATTTTCTTGTAGATGCAAGGGGAATATGGTAGGCTTTAAGCGATAGTCAAATATTTTAAGAGTTGGTTGCTATGTGGAGTATTCCATTTTCTTTGCATTACCAGGAAAAAAAAGAGGTCAATAAGGAATTCCCATTTGAGAAAAAGTATAAGTATTGGAATATTTAAGGGAATAACAAGCAATATCAATAAAAAATGTATATAACAAATTGTGTATTTTAACGCGATCTACATTTTTGTGTAGTAAAATTTTGTGTATCTCTTATGGTTTACCAGTTATGCAAAAGTCCTTCACAATGAAGAATGCTTTTGGAGACATTCCCAGAAAATTCGAGATATACAATTCATTTGCTATAAAAATGTCTTAAACTTATGGTATTTTATTCAAAATCGTTAGAGCCATTTTTGAGAAAATTAAAATTTTCGAAAAATGTTCCATGTAAAGGGTAATATGGGGTGGGGGAGTTTCCTGAAAACCTTCGTGTCGCATATCTGGAGGATACTGAAGCTAAATACCAAGTTTGGTGTTTATCCGACTGTTCGTTTCTGAGTTATACTATTCACAGACAGACAGACACAAACACACGGACATGTTTCCAGAAATGCCTTATATGCATTCAGTGCACCTAAAAGCATGTATTTCCTGTGAAATCTCGGTATCGAATTTTTGGGTGGAATGCAATACTTCCCTACTTACTATACGTAGTAGAGAGATAGTAATAAAAATGAATGGTGACTTACCACTTGAAAAACTACATGTACAAGATTTGAAATTTCAAACCAATAACAAAGAATATCTCGCAAATGATCAACGCCACAAACGTCTATATTTGACATTGTGTGCGTTAGCGAGATCAACATATTTTGTGTAGTAAGATTTTGTCTATCTCCTACGGTTTACCGGTTAAAAAAAATCATTCAGAACGAAGAGTTCACCGGCTATTTCCAGAGAATTTAAATATACGTTTCATCGGTCATGAAAATTGTTAAACTTCGGTATTTTAATCAAAATTTAACCCTGGAGTTGTGAGTAAGGAGGTCGTATAGATGGATTTCAGACTTATTAGATTATAAATTTAGGTTTAGCACTTTAGTTGTAATTTTAAAAACGTTTGTTTGTGTTTGTATATTTATGAAATTGTATTAAGGGCCAGAATAAATATTCAATTAAATTTCAAGTCTGGGCTGTATGGTGGCTGAGGCAAGACATCCTTAGGAATTTTTGCCATCTCGCCGATGGAGTGATGATTGGTGTGAGGTCTTGCAATAAAGTGTAAAAGAAAAATATCGGCCGTAGCTTTTTGTGTACAAACTCTGCAAAAATGTGTTTTAATCTTCTTGAGGATGTTGATGTATTGGAGAATAAAATAATAACAGTCGCAATAATCAAAATCCATAGTTAATTTTGAGAAAGCCAAAAAACGAGGAAATATATTTCATGTAAAGGATAGTATAGGATGAGGGATTTTCTTGAAAATCTTCTTGTCGTATTCTTGGAGGACGCTAAATTTAAAAACAAAGTTTCATTTTTAACTGACTTTTCGTTTTTTAGTTATACTGTTCACACATACGCACACAGAAACCTTTTTAATTTCTCTACCACGTGCATATTTAGAAGGTAGAGAAGGTATTGCATTCCACCCAAAATTTAGATACTGAGATTTTAAAGGAAATACATGTTTTGAGGTCCTCTGCTTAAAAAAAAAGGATTTTTAGGAAAAAGTTCGCACGCGCCCGTCCGTCTGTGAACAGCATAACTAAAACGAAAAGTGGGATAAGTACCAAGCTTGGTATTTAAACTCGGTGTCTTCCAAGGAAGTGATATGAAGTTTTTAAGAAAGTCTCCCCACCCCAAACTACCCCTTAAATGAAAGATTTTTCGAAAATTTTGATTTTCTAAAAAATGGTTCTAATTGTTTTGATTAAAATACCTTATATTAAAGATATTTACATGATAAATAAAATGTATACCTTGAATTTTCTGGGAATATACTTTAGTGTCATCTTTATTTGGAAGGAATTTTGTATAACTGGTAAACCTTAAGCCATAGAGGAAAACGTCTACACAAGAAATGTAGATCTGTTTAAAACACACAATTTGTATAAAATAAGTTTTTTTTGTGGTATAAGCCGGTTGTGAGATACAGGTTATTAATGGTTCGAATTGTTCATTTCATAGTAATTATTTTAAGTCCTTTTAACATTGTTTCTCACAATTGCATGGAAACAGTATGGAATTTTAAGGCCAGCGTATAACGTCCCAGTTCTTAAACATTTGACCATTGCTGTTCTCTTTGTGTCTATAACGAACTGTGTAATGTGGCTATTTCTGCAAAGTTTTATTTGGATTAAAACGTGGTAGATATAAGAATAAGCTTTAGTATGAATAGTTCACTAATAAATGATAGAGGGGGGGAGAGTCATGTGGATGTATCACATCAGATGTTTTAAAAAACTGTGTTTTGTTTTATTCAGAGAATCAATACGCGTATTTTGGTGAAACCTCAGTATCGAATTTATGGGTGAAATAGAAGTAGATGTATTGTTGTAGTTGGACTGTTGGGGAGCCAAAACTAGGTGAAGTAACTGCCCCACGTATGGTACAAAGTTTCTGGTGGCCTTCGCCCCAACGTTCACTTTCCGGTGGCCTTCGCCCCAACGTTTAGCAATCAACTTTGTATTTTTAGCTTTCTTTAAATATTATATATATATATGTTTGCCTCGGCTGCGTAAGTATTAATTTGTAGAAACATGTATCTCTTAGTAGGGGGTGATGCGGCTAAAGAATTTAGGCTTACACAAATTATAATTTTTACTTCATTCCTTTTATTAATCCTTCACACGATTAAACAACAATTCACTGATATGGAGAGCTGTGAGATTATTTATTAATTACTTGCACTTTTTAAACCGCAAACTCTATAATATTCTCGCCGTAATGAATTTTCAACTCACACTGAATACGTATTGAACTGCTCAGAAACGCTGTCCACTAACGACTGGCGTTTACCGCTTAAATTTGTAAATTTCTCTGTTTCAAGTCTCTGATTGGCTAATCCTACTCCAATAGAATACTTTTATTTAACTTATGCTTTTTCTAGTTTTTGATTGGCTATTTATAAACTGTTTTAAATATTACATTATTGTTCCAAGTAGCATTATTAAACTTTCCAATTCACTATTGCCTCAAGGTTACCTCATTGTTAGCAACTTTCAGCTTCTATTCTCACAGCTCCTACATTATTGAATTACCTAATACATTCACTTAACATTATTATACCTGTACACAATAATATAAACATATACAATGACTGTAATATACACTTTTTATATATTGTAGTATACACATATTGCTTTAAGGCGGGCTGTTATTATATTTTATACTATATAATTAGACTGAAATCATTTAAGTGTTCAAAATACTGCCTCAAAATGCCTTCTCTGTCTACTAGGTATGTGGTAGAGAAAGTAACCATTGCAAGTAAAGTTTTATGACTGCCATTTCATTGAGTTCACTCTGTAGTACATATATTATTTACTTCCTGCATCAAAGTACAAGCCTGTTACTATATGCTTGGTAAAATGCAGGTTATGACATTGGCACATCATAGCGTCGTTAAAAAATTTAATTAGCGTGGCTTTTGATATTGGACTGCTGAATACGGAAGTGATGTTGCGTGTGAAAGAGTGGCTTAAGTCGAATGCGCATATTGTTCAGTTCCACTTTGCTTTGACCGCTTGCATTGAAGTCCAACACACACAGCTACGACTATTGTCAGGGGCCAGTAGAAAAAGTACTTTCTTCTGGTATCGTAAACATTTTTTACTTTCTCTGCTATATATAGTAAGTAGAGGAACTATTGCATTCCAACCAAAAACTCGATACCGAGATTTCACCGGAAATACATGTTTTGAGGCGCCCTGAATCCAAATAAAGCAGTTTTGGAATCATGTCCCTATGTGTGTCTGTTCTGTGAATAACATAATTTAAAAAGAAACTTGGTATTTGAGTTTAGTATCTTGCAAGGATGCAACAGGAGGATTTTCAAGAAAATCTCCCCATCCACAACTACCCTTTACATGGAACCTTTTCGAAAATTTTGATTCTCTAAACAAATGGCTCTAACGATTTCGATTAAAATACCGTATATGAAAGATATTTACATGACAAATAAAATGTATATCTGTAATTTACTGGCAATAGCACAGGAAACCCTCTTCCTTCCGAAGGAATTTTGTATAATCTTGTATAACTTGTAAACGTTAAGCGAAAGACCTAAAACGTAGCATACAAAAAAGTGCATAACTGCCTAAAAAACATACAATATACTTAAAATAAGTTTTTTGTAGCATAAGCCATTTTGAGATATCCATTATTAAGGGTTCAAATTGTCCAATACTTATTCTTTTAAAGTCCCATCGATTTTAAGTTCTTTCTCGCGATTGCATGGAAACAGTAAGGAATTTTAAGGCCAGCATATAGCGACTAGTTCTTAAACATTTGACTATCCCTGTTTTCTTTGTATTTGTAACGAAATGTGTAATGTAGTTATTTTTGGAAAGGTTTATTTGGATTAAATGTAGCACATAGGAAAATAAGCTTTAGTAAGAATAGCTTGTATAGCCACTAATAAAGATAGAGGGTAGAGAAAGGCATGTGAATGTATGACGTCAGAAGTTTTTAGTACACGCTCTGTAAAACAGCTGCTTGTAGGTCGTTAACACACCGAAAATAGTACTTCAGCAGCGTAATAAACAAAATTTACATGACAGTGAGCAGTTATACCAACTTTAACTAGATTTAAAGAAAATTATTGAACAAGAAATATAAGCGAACATTTTTGCTTTCTCTACTACGTATACTAAGTAGGGGAAGTAGTGTATTCCATTCAAAAATTCGATACCGAGATTTCACCGGAAATACATGTTTTGAGACTCCCTGAATCCAAGAAAAGCATTTTTGGAAACATATCCGTGTGTGTGTGTGTGTGTGTGTGTGTGTGCGTGCGTGTGTGACTGTGAACAGCATAACTCAGAAACGAACAGTCGGATAAACACCAAACTTGGTATTTAGGTTCAGTATCTTCTAGAGATGCGAAACGAAGGTTTTCAAGAAAATCCCCCCACCCCAGACTACCCTTTACATGGAACATTTTTCGAAAATTTTAATTTTCTCAAAAATGGCTCTAACGATTTTGATTAAAATATCATATGTTTAAGATATTTTCATGAGAAATGAAATGTATATCTCAAATATTCTGGGAATGTCTCCAAAAGTATTCTTCATTGTGAACGACTTTTGCATAACTGGTAAATCATGAGAGATAGACAAAATTTTACTACACAAAAAATGTAGATCGCGTTAAAATACACTATTTCTGTCATATGCATTTCTTTTGTTGATTGAACCGTTTTCGGGATATTGCTTGTTATTCCCTTAAATTTTCCAATACTTATATTTTTTCTCAAATTCGTTATTCATTTTTTACTTTCTCTACTACGTATAGTAAGTAGGGGAAGTATTGCATTCCACCCAAAAATTCGATACCGAGATTTCACCGGAAATACATGTTTTGAGACCTCCTGAATCCAAAAAAAGCATTTTTGGAAACATGTCCGTGTGTGTGTCTGTGTGTGTGTGTGTGTGTGTGTGTCTGTGTGTGTGTCTGTGTGTGTGTCTGTGAACAGCATAACTCAAAAACGAACAGTCGGATAAACACCAAACTTGGTATTTAGGTTCAGTATCTTCCAGAGATGCGACACGAAGGTTTTCAAGAAAATCCCCCCACCCCACAATACCCTTTACATGGAACATTTTTCGAAAATTTTAATTTTCTCAAAAATGGCTTTAACGATTTTGATTAAAATATCATATGTTTAAGATAATGTCATGAGAAATGAAATGTATATCTCGAATTTTCTGGTAATGTCTCCAAAAGTATTCTTCATTGTGAACGACTTTTGCATAACTGGTAAACCATAAGAGATAGACAAAATTTTACTACACAAAAAATGTAGATCTCGTTAAAATACACAACTTATGTCATATACATTTCTTTTGTTGAGTGAACCGTTTTCGAGATATTGCTTGTTATTCCCTTAAATTTTCCAATACTTATACTTTTCTCAAATTCGTTATTCATTTTTTTATGTCCTGGACTTGCAAACAGAATGGAATGCGCCGCATAGCAACCAGCGTTAAAATATTTGACCATCGCTTAAAAGCTACCATATTCCCCTTGCATCTACAAGAAAATTAGCAATAAGATTGACATCTCGATATCTCGATTAACATAAAGCATATGGCGAATAGGCGTTTGTAAAAATAGATTGTACAAGAGTAGAGAAAGTCATGTGAGTGTAACACATCAGATTTTTTGTCTTGGATATGCAAAGAGTTATAATCTGTGGCAAAGGGAATGGTGCTGCACCTAGCAACCAGCTATTAAGAGATATGTATGTGCTTAAAGGCTACTGTTTTTCTATATTGCCCTTGTAAATATATTTTCCCCTACATCTACAAGAAAATTAGCAATAAGATAGAGTCTGCAAATGTTTATCTTGATTAGCATGAACTAGATGGAGAATAAGCGTTTGTAAAAATACTTTGTACAAGAGTAGAGAAAGTCATGTGAGTGTAACACATCAGATTGTTTTGTTCTGGACATGCAAAGAGAATAGAATGCGCCACATAGCAACCAGCGTTAAAATATTGACTAATGCTTAAAACCTACCATATTCCCCTTGCATCTACAAGAAAATTACCAATAAGATTAACATAAAGCATATGGAGAATAAGCGTTTGTAAAAATAGTTTGTACAAGAGCAGAGAAAGTCATGTGAGTGTAACACATCAGATTCTTTTATGTTAATCACAAATATTACCAGCATTTTTCACAAAACAGTTCCTCATTTAAAAACAAATATAAGTTACCAAACGTTTTATTGTTTAACAAAAATGAAAGATTTATTAGATAACATGAGAATGAAAATGACAGTTCTTACCGAATTTGAAACTATTCCTAAAAATTATAAATTTACCACTTGTTTCTCCGTCATTTCCAGTGAGCGAAGAATCACGAGTCGCAGATACTAATGCGATGCTTTCAGATGGCCACCTTTAAATGCAGTATACAGGGTGGACAATTTAACTTCAGACTGTACACTATCTCAAAACTAAGCCTTATAAAAAGAAATGTATTTAATAAAGGTTGCTTCATATTATGGGGGAAAGTAAATACCATAAGTCGTGTTTTATTTGGAGGACGTTGTCATGATCATTTTAGGCACAATTTAATTTAACGGTTATGTAGGTTCCCATTTTAAAAAAATTAAATTAATTTTAAAGTGACCATCACAACGTCCTCCAAATAAGACACGACTAATGGCATTTACTTTCCTCCATAATATCAAGCAACTTTTGTCAAAGGCATTTCTTTCTACAACGCATAGTTTTGGAGATATTGTACAGTCTCAACTTAAATGGTCCACCCTGTGTCTCACACTGGTACTGAGTTTTTGCAGGCAGCAGCACCGATTCAATGTTTTGGCTCGGAATGAAATTTCATCCGGGTTTTCCACCCATATTTTTAGTAGCAAGTTCGTTATTTAGAAACGAGCACTCAAAATAAGCAATGCCATCTACATCCGTATTTCGTATTGGTATGGTCTAGGCTTCCTAGGAGGCGTTGGTACTGTTCATAGTGTAGGATTCAGGCAGCTGTGTGAATGTCTATAAATAACTACGCTTTTTATATTTATACATAACTTAGATTGCATTTATTTTATTTAATATAATATAGAGAGATTTTAATTAAATCTATTGTATGCACACGTGTGCAAAGGCTTTATATTACTTGACACATCAATAGCTATAAGCAGAGCATTTATGCCACTATGATGGAAATTATAATTGATATGTGCACGTATTTTTGGTCCGTTACGTTGATCTTTTGCATGTTTGCTTTATTGAAGTTGTTCCCTTTCACTTTGATAAAATTATTATTGATATATCTCTATGGTAAGACGCATATGATGTAATTTGCATTTTGGTCATGTTTTCATACTGTTCTGTGCGTTCGAGATCAAGTACATACACTATGTGATCAAAAGTATCTGGACACCCCCACAAACATACGTTTTTCATCTTAGGTGCATTGTGCTGCCACCTACTGCATATTACTCATTATCCGCGACCTCAGTAGTCATTAGACATCGTGAAACAGAAGAATGGGATACTCCGTGGAACTCACGGACTTCGAACGTGGTCAGGTGATTGGGTGTCACTTGTGTCAGAAGTGTGTGCGCGAGATTTCCACACTCCTAAACATCCCTAGGTCCACTGTTTCTGATGTGATAGTGAAGTGGAAACGTGGCAGCACAAAAACGTACAGGCCGACCTCCTCTGTTGACTAACAGAGACCGCCGACATTTGAAGAGGGTCGTAAAGTGTAATAGGCAGATTTCTATCTAGACCATCACACTGAAATTCCAAAATGCATCAGGATCCACTCCAAGAACTATGGCAGTTAGGCGTGAGGTGAGAAACCTTGGATTCCATGGTCGAGCGGCTGCTCATAAGCCACACATCACGCAGGAAAATGCCAAACAACGCCTTGCTTGGTGTAAGGAGCGTCAACATTACACGATTGAACAGTGACAAAACGTTGTGTGGAGTGACGAATCACGGTGCACAATGTGGCGATCCGATGGCAGGGTGTGGGTATGGCGAATGCCCGGTGAACGTCATCTGCCAGTGCGTGTAGTGCCAACAGTGAAATTCGGAGGTGGTGGTGTTATGGTGTGGTCGTGTTTTTCCTGGAGGGGCTTGTACCCCTTGTTTTTTTTCGTGGCACGATCACAGCGTAGACCTACATCGAATTTTAAGCACCTTCTTGCTTCCCACTGTTGAAGAGCAATTCGGGGATGGCGATTGCATCTTTTAACACGATCGAGCACCTGTTCATACTGCACGGACTGTGGCGGAGTGGTTATACGACAATAACATCCCTGTAATGGACTGGCCTGCACAGAGTCCTGACTTGAATCCTATAGAACACGTTTGGGATATTTTGGAACACCGACTTCGTGCCAGGCCTTACCGACCTACATCGATACCGCTCCTCAGTTCCGCACTCCGTGAAGAATGGGCTGCCATTCCCCAAGAAATCTTCCAGCACCTGATTGAAAGTATGCCTGCGAGAATGAACGCTGTCATCAAGGCTAAGGGTGGGCCAAAACCATATTGACTTTCAGCATTATCGATGGAGGGCTCCAGGAACTTGTACGTCATTTTCAACCAGGTGTCCAGATAGTTTTGATCACGTAGTGTACCTACCCTGTAAGGGAACTTGAGGTTAGTATAGGTCAGTTTGTGTATTGCATCCTAATATGCAAGTACTTTTTTTCCAAAATAGTAGTTTTTTGTTTGTTCATTTCCATAGCCCCATGCAACTGCTATCAGTCATATCGGGGCTTTGACTGACACATTTGATTTGGTTTTTTACTCTTTGAACTTTAGATTTTCGTGTTGTTTTAAACTTATTTTCTCACGCACATTCACTCTCACATTCATACCTCCAGACTCTATGGAGGGCAGAGAATAATCCTAATTAAGGAAAAAGTCCCACCCTCCGGCCGGGAATTGAACCCAGTACCTCCTTGTGAGAAGTCAGCTCGTTGACCACCCAAACATGGAGGCAGTCAATAGTAGTTTTTTTATTTCCATCTCGATGGCGCATTCAACTACTGGTTCAACTTTGAGAATTCGGTTTCAACTTGCAAATGTTAAACATATCTTTACCATGCACATTGTAGGTAGAGAAGGTATTGCAATCCACCAAATATTTCGCTACTGAGATTTCACCTAAATATATGTTCTGAGGTCCCCTAAATAAATAAAATTCAGAAAAAGGCCGTGCATGTGTCTATGTAACTGAACAGCATAACTCAAAAATGAAAAGTTTCTGTGGCATAAGCCATTCCTAATATATCCGTTATTGTTCGAATTGTTCAATACTTTCACTCTTTTAAGTCCAATCGATATTCAATTGTTTCTCGCGATGACATGGCAACATAGAATTTTAAGGCCAGTATATGGCGTCCAATTTTTAAAAATTTGACTATCCCTGTTCCTTTTGTATTTATAACGAAATGTGTAATGTAGCTGTTTCTGCAAATTTTATCTCGATTAGGTATAATGAAGTACATAGAAAAAAAATTCTGATGTGATACGTTCACATGACTTTCTCTACCCTCTGTTTATTAGTGGGTCTCGTACAAACTATTCTTACTGCATTGTAACTCCTCTTACTACATTTTAATTCAAAGAAACCTTTGCAAAAGTGTTTATTTATGGCATTAATTTACTCTTAACTAGTGTTGAAGTATGTGTAGATATACTATTGTTTTGTGTATGTCTGTTTTTGTAACTAACTTATGGTAGCTGTGTGCTGTTGATCACACTACAATTTTGTGCGAATTAACTGCTGCTTCAACCAATAAATGAATATAGATAAGTAGAACTACAGAAAAATCTAAATTTGATTTAGTCATAAAATATAGAAATGTTCTCCAAATATTCTAAGATACCATACTAAGTGCAAGATGCACTGTTTAAGAAGAGGCACAGATTTAGTTTCCGAACACCAAACTAGACATCACCCTTCTCCTCATTGGAATCTTAGTGATCACATATGGTCAAGTTACAATCAAAAGCTCAGAGAGAAGGGGAGATTTCACATAAAAGGAGGCTATTCACTGCCTCATGAATAGGCCGGAGGGTTGAGAGTTGTAAGGTTTCGAGAAATTAAACGGCAGGGAGCCACGCCTCCATTACGGATTAAAGGCACAGTCTCTATGATTTACTAATCACTCACTTATGAGAGTACAATGGCATCAGAAAACAATCTTTATATTGGAGTTACAGAGCTTCCTTCTCCATTCTTCCCTACTGTAATCCAAGCACTTGCCTTTTAGTTTTCCGCTGCGCTTCCTCTGACGATGCCCTTGCTTTACAACAATGCACAAACGGGTCGACTGGAGCGGCCCTCGTATCTTTCATTGTTCTATCGTCTTTAAAATGAGAGATGTTTTAAGATAAGCTTTTCTATTCAGTACCAACGAAATTTGTCGTCTTCATCATATCATCCCCGCTTCTCACTTTTAGGCCCGGTTTCATAGTTTAAGCTTATGCTTCGAATCGGGCTTAAGCGCAGCCTTCTTGTCGTTCTTGTCATTTCCGTCATTGCTCCGGTCACACTTCAGCCTTGGGCTTATTGTGCTACCTGTATCGTTTGAAGCCAATTCATTATATGTGCATCCTTTACCAAGGAATACAGTCTATTATAGATACAGTTTCAAATTCTTCTGGTTCTAAAAACATTTCCCCAAAAGCAATATGCTTCCTGTGAGCCGGAGCCTCGCTGAAACATATAATGTGCTGGGCTGTTTCAGCTTCTTTCTTGCACAATCTGCAATCTAAGTTACTCTGAAACACTCCCATCGTGTTAAGACGCTTTTTCACAGGAGCATGTCCTGAGTGAGAAATGCAGTAATTGTTTTAGCTGAAGAATGTTATATTTTGGCTTTCAGCTCTATTCTTATATGATTTTCTAGTAAATAGATACCAGGCTTGTTTCCTGGAGTTTTAAGCCAGATTTTATGTTCTTTTTTAGACCAGTTCTTAGTAGCCTCTCTTAGATAGATAAGGTATCTTTATTGGTTTCAAATTATTGAAGTTATTACACAAGTATTTAGTGCATGGGTCATTGACCGTACATTCATATTTAAGATACAAGGTATGGTGACAAAATAAACAACAGAAAAAGAAAATAAAACAAAAAAGAACAGGAAAAGGAAAAGAGATAAATTAACTTTGACTAACAGAACAAATTTGACCTAGCTTCGCGCACTTTAGCCAAGAAATTGCCCATGTTTTGCCAGTTCCTCTGGTCAGTCAGTAGATACCAGCATGCCAATCTCTTTCTTGACGGACTTAAGAATTTTTCTTTGAGTTTAATCGTTAGCTGGTTCTACCACTGTGCACATTCCGCCAAAATATGTACCCAGTCCTCATCCAAATCACAGAATGGGCAGATTCTCCTGCCAGAATCGTCAGTCATTTTCTGTGCCCTCTAGTCCCCCAGTCTAAACTATGCCATTGCTGATGTTTCCTTTCTTCCTAAGTTAAGTCTATACGCTTCTTTACCCCAATTCAATTTTATTTCATTTGCTGGACTTAGAGAAGGTTTAATTTTACAATCCGATTCTATTTCCTGTTGGGTGATGTCTCTTAGTCTTCTTTTGACACATTTCCACATGTTTTTGTCAGTTGTTTCAGCTCTTTGCCCTACTGACCCCATTCCTATTCTCCTCAAACCCCTTTCCAAATCAGCTAGCCAAAACTTAGGAGACAGGTTTTCTCGCTGGTATTTATAAAATTTGGATCGTAGTGGCGAGTTATCCCCCTGCATCAACCTTAGTGTACTGTGTCTTCATAACATCCCACCTCCCTCAATACCCCCGAATTAGATGTTCCTAGAGCCGGCTCTGGCCCAATAAATTGTGCAGCTGCCCTTGTTTTGCAAGTTCATCAGCTTTTACATTTCTCTCTATGCCACAGCACCCAGATGAGTTGAACTTCATTCTGTTCTGGCAAGCTTGCGTTGTTTAGGCAGTTTAAAACCAGCGCTGATATTACCTTATGGCTACTCTTAAGTGCAGACTGGCTATCTGAGAAGATAAGGACCAGTTTACCAGCATACATTTCCGTTTCAAAAACTAGCATATTCACTCAAGGGAAAAAAGCTTCTTGCACTTTGGTCTTATGCTATATACTCCGGATCCTGTTCCTGAGCCGTCTGTAAACCACATCAAAGTTTTCTCGGGAGTTTTCAGAGTTTTATTCGTCCAACATTCACGATCAATAATGACCCTAAAGTGTTTACTTTCTCTACTACGTATAGTAAGTAGTGGAAGTATTGCATTCCACCCAAAATTTCGATATCGAGATTTCACCAAAAATACATGTTTTGAGGCCTCCTGAATCCAAAAAAGTATTTTTGGAAACATGTCCGTGTGTGTGTCTGTGTCTTTACATGGAACATTTTTAAAAAAATTTTAATTTTCTCAAAAAGGGCTTTAACGATTTTGATTAAAATTTCATATATTTAACATACTTTCATGACAAATAAAATGTATATCTCGAATTTTCTGGGAATGTCTCCAAAAGTATTCTTCATTGTGAACGACTTTTGCATAACTGGTAAACCATAAGAGATAGACAAAGTTTACTACACAAAAGTGTAGATTGCGTTAAAATACACAATTTATATCATGCATTTTTGTTGTTCAGTGAACCATTTTCGAGATATTTCTTGTTATTCCCTTAAATTTTCCAATACTTATACTTTTTCTCAAATGGGAATTCGTTATTCAATTTTTTGTTCTGGTACTGCAAAGAGAATGGAATACTCCACATAGCAACCAGCTCTTAAAATATTTGACTACCGCTTAAAGCCTAGCAATTCCCCTTGCATCTACAAGAAAACTAGCAATAAGATTAACATCTCGATATCTCGATTAACATGAAGCAAGCATATGGAGAATAAGCGTTAGTAAAAATAGTTTGTACAAGAGTAGAGAAAGTCATGTGAGTGTAACACATCAGATTTTTTATAAAGTGTCTAATTGGAATTATATAGTCTGACGGTATTTCTAAAGATGCATCTCCTATGTATTTCGTAATTCTTAGCAAACCTGAGTCTATTTCAGGAATTCTCAGTTGTTTAGCGTGTACAGTCTATAGTGTGCAATTCTTGCTTCCTTCATTGCAACCAAATGCAATGGAGCCAAGTTCAAGAGTGTCCCCATTGCTGCAGTAGGAGTTGTTTTCATGACTCCTATCCAAGACAAAATACAATGGGGTTTTACATTGCTATAGTGCAGTGGTAAGTTGAGCTTACACGTGGCTTGGCTTAAAGCGTACTGAAATGTGGTTTAAACTAAGGAGTCGACATGTTATCTGAAGAAGACGGCATTGGTGATTTTAACCTCTATGCACAACAGAAGACGATCTAGAATGTTTATAACGCATACATTTTCACGCATGGAATGACCGAGAATTATATGAGACATTTGGATTAAGCAAACGGTCGGCAATGGTGGTACCAAACATTATTGATGATATAATTAAACATAAAATCAACTGGTAAGAAGCAAAACTTAATTTGGCACGCCCTTAATTTAAATATTGAGGCAGTATATTTAACACTTAAATTGTTTCAGTCTAATTAAATAATATAAAAAAATAACAGCCCGCCTTAAAGCAATATGTGTATAATATAATACATAAAATGTATGTAACAATCATTGTATTATGTTTACATTATTGTGTACATATATAATAATGTATTACGTAATTTAATAACGTAGGAGCTGTGAGAATAGAGGCCGAAAGTTGCTAACAATGAGGTAACCTTGAGGCAATAATGAATTGGAAAGTTTAATAATGCTACTAGTAATTCTTGGAGCAACAATAATGTAATATTTAAAACAGGTTATAAATAGCCAATCAAAAACTAGAAAAGCTGAAAGTTAAGTAAAAGTATTCTATTGGAGTAAAATTAGCCAATCAGAGACTTGAAATAGAGAAATTTGCAAATTTAAGCGGTAAACGCCAGTCGCTAATAGACAATTCCTAACCGGACGCCAGACGCGTTGCCGTTGGGCAGTTAAATACGTATTCAGAGTGAGACATATAAACTTCATTACGGCGAGAATATTATAAAGTTTACGTGTTAAAAGGTGCAAGTAATTAATAAATAATCTCACAGCTCTCTATATCAGTGAAGTGTTATTTAATCGTGCGAAGGATTAATAAAAGGAGTGAAGTAAAAACTATAATTTGTGTAAGCCTACATTTTTTATGCGCATCACCCCTGCTAAGAGATACATCTTTCTACAAATTAATACTGACGCAGCCGAGGCAAACATAAATATACATAATATTTAAAGAAACATAAAAATACAAAGTTGATTCCTAAACGTTGGGGCGAAGGCCACCGGAAAGTGAACGTTGGGGCGAAGACCACCGGAAACTTTGTACCATACGGGGGGCAGTTACTTCATCAAGTTTGGCTTCCCAACAGTGGAACTACAATACAATCTACTCCAAATTGGCACCTAAACGTGGGGCCTAAACGTAAAGATTAACTCCTTCAATTTATGCTTCATACTTTTATCGTATACATTGTCGCACTCACTACCGTCAGGTCTACCATATAACGTATTGATTTATACTTCAGTAACAAAGCCCTCTCTCAGAAACAACGCTTCTTTTAACATTGATATTATATGCAAGTGAAAACTTGCTAATTTCATCTGCATCTCAAAACTTACAGCATGCAGAGCTATCAAAATTATTTTACACATTCCAATCCACCCTTTGTATCGCAGTTTTTCCCCACCTTGGTTTTACTTACGCCATAATCATTTTACACACTGTTGCATGCTTGTGCCTCCTCACAATTTCTAGGAGAATGCGTTATGACTTTTTTTTTTTTTTGGTAATTTTAACATTGTTACTGGGTAACCTACAAAATCTTATTTTAGGAACAGCGTTCCCATAAACAAACGATAGGAATTCACCCGATGGCATGCGAAACCATTACCAACTTTAAAGATCCGTGGAATTGTTCAGCTCAGCAGAGCCGAGCCTGGTTGGCTTACTGTGAAACTTGAAAATCTTAAATCAAAGCTTAATCCTGGTTTAAGCGGCGTCCGTGGCTTACTAAAGCTTCGGTTTAAGCTTAAATTGTGAAGCCGGTCCTAACTATTATGCTCCTCCAGCTTTGCAAAATTTCTCCAGGTATTCTTTGGGCTTCCAAGTATCCGTTCTCGCTTATTCTATTTATGCACTATACCCAATATTGTCTGCATTTTGCAAGAGTGCCCAAAAGTAGATATGCAGTAATATACAATCGTACTGTTGGATAGGCAACGCATGATGGCTTCTATTTTTAGCAAGATGGGGCTTCTGCTCAGTATTCATGAATTGTATAACCTTTTTAGCCCAAGAATTTCAATATCGTGAATAGAACGAAGGAAGTCAACTGAATGGCCACCAAGCTCTCCGGATCTTAATCCCTATGGTTTTATTTCTTAGGAATGTTCTTAAATACAAGACCACATGCTGTTGATTCAGTTCATTAAGGAGTCATGTCAAGAAGTTAATACAAATAAGAATTGAGTAGTAAAATGTGCTTCAATACAGCAGTACGTAAATGCTGAAAACTAATAGTTTGAATATTCATAACACGATCTAATGTTTTATGTTACTTCATAAATCTGTATCACTTATATTAGGGTTTCTTAGCATGCTTACTTTTACATTACCACACATATATAGATATACCTACTTTTTTCCATCCCTTGTACGTTGTATAAAGGTTTGTCATGTAATTTCTTATGATTTCTTTTTTCAGCCTTGTGTAATATGTTAAAATTTTGTACTGGGAATTTTCAATTTAAACACCTAGTTATTGAAATATTCCTTATCCTGGATTTTGCATGAGTGATACTAACGTGCTAGGTAGGCTACAATTTGTGTGTATGCATGAGTTTTTTTATTAATTATTCTGTTCCCCTCCACCCCAACACACACAAGTGTTAAGCCCACTGAAGGCGTTAAAACAGGTTTGCCACTGGAGGAGGCAGAGGTTTAACCCATTCCCATATTCTGACACTGTGTTTGTGTACTTTTCCTGAGAGTTGGAAAGTAGCTTCATCACTAAATACCAATGATTCCATGAAACCTCCAGTCTCTATTGTGAGTTGCAGTCAGTCGCTTGAGTTTAATGTCTGGTTCCGGAGCCTGCAACAATTGCAGACGGTATAGATAGAACTTCAAACTTTTTCGTAAAATCTTCCACACAGTTTTCTGGGGGATGTTTAATTCTCTACTGGCTTTTACGGTAGATTTCTGTCGTGTGAAACTCTGTCTCACACGCTCCACATTTGTCTCACTGATGGACGGCCGGTTGTCTTCCACTTACATATGCATCCCCTGGTTCTGATATTAGCATACCACTAGGCCCACTGGGTGCCTCATCTCCAAATTTTGTTCTAAAATTGCGTTGTGCAGTGACAACAGACAGGGATACGTAAAAATCCAGCATACAACCATCTTCGTTTACAGCCATTTTCTTTTCTATCGTCTCCTAGCAACGAAATTAAATAAATACATAAACGTTGCACGACATAACAAAAGTATTTGAGTTTCTCTTTCTATTGATACCAATATTATGCTTTTAAGTGTTTCCTAACAATAATAATTAAAGTTTGTGTACGGAAAGTTCATTTATAGTAACACTGCATATCTTGGATTTTCTGGGAATAGCCTGTGAAGTCCTCTTCATTCGGAAGGCATTTTGTATAATTTTGTGCAACTGTTAAACTTTAAGAGATAGGCAAAACCTACTGCACAAAATGTAGAACTCTTTAAAACACGCAATTTACTTCCAATAATTTTTTTGTGTCATAAGCCATTTTAGAGATATCCGTCATTAATGGTTGGAATTTCTCAATGTTTTTTTTTAATTATGTAGTTATTCAGTACTTTCCCGCGATGTCGAGGGAGGAGCATGGAATCTCAAAGCCAGTATATACGACTTGCTTTAAAATATTGGACTATCACTATCTCCTTTGTATGATAACAAAACGTGTAATTAAACAATTTATGAAAACGTTTATCACAATGAGATTGAAGTAGAGAGAAGATTAGAATTTTGCAAGAATAATTTGTAGAGGGGATATAAAAATATAGTTGGTAGAGCAAGTGCTGTAAATGTAACACATCAAATGTTTATTATTACCACCAGAAGTGTGTTATTGTTTTATAGTAACTTCATTAAACACATCTATACATATAGGTTATGTTTGAGTAATGGCTTTCACCAGTCTTTTGTTAGTGGTGGTAGTAGTAGTAGTGGTATTTATTAAGTACTTAGTATTACATTAATTGCATAACACAGTCGCATGGGTCATAAGACCGTACATGCTCTCTAGAAAATACCTGGTCTGTATACGTGACTTGCAGAATCGACCAGAAAACAACTATTTTTATAATCACCCCACTATATACATACATTTAAAATTGAAAACTACTCTGAATCACCCACGCAAACACACACAAACACAAGTGCTCAAGCACCACATATATTTAAAGAACATTTACATAAACACCTTATCTCTTAGTACACGTACTTCCATTAAGTATGTGCCCAAGTTTGGCCAGTTTTGGCTGTTTAGAATCAAGTCCCAGCATGCTGTCCTCCGTCTGTTGGAAGCCAAAAATACTTCCGGTAATGCTGCAAAAATATGCGTCCAGTCTTCTTGTTCCCTGCATAATGGACAAATCCTCCTGCTATCTTCATCAACAATCCTGCGAGCTTTCCACCCTCCCAACCTAAGCCATGCTATTTCCGTTCTTTGTTTTATACCTAATTCCAAAATATATGTTTCCTTACCCCACCTAGTTTTTATTTCATTTTGTAGCTCCAATGTTGATGTTTGTCTACATTCAGACTCCATTTTCCGCCTGTTTATATCACATAGTCGGTCGTCTTTTGAGTTTTTTTACACGGCACTGTGTGTATTTTCATTACCTCTTTGCCAGATATCGTTTAAGCCTATTTTTGATAATCCCCGTTGCAACCCCGCCGCCCACCATTTTGGATTCTCTATGTTGTTCATTTGATGACGATAACATATTGCTCTCAGAGTTGTTTGATAACCTTGAATTATTCGCAGCCATGTACCTAAGTACATTTAGTTTAGCAAATACAGCATCTTCCCAGCATCCTACCTCACGGAGAACTACGTAGTTTGAAGTACCCCTCCCCAACCCTAAAATGTGCTTCCAGAAATCACATTGTACTTTATTTACATTATCCATCCTCTCATCCCCACACTGCCCTTTTGTTAGTGTGTTTATTGACCGAGTTCTGTTTTTACGCTTCACTAAATGATACTCGAGGCATGGTTTGTTGCATAATTTCCAGATGCAGTTCTCATTGCAGTCGTGGTATGATTCGTTCTGGCATATCTTCCCATGGAAACCGGGGCGGCGACACATGTGTACAGGCGGCGGATTTGGGAGTACGTCCTCTCCAGGTATCTGCTACCATCGCTTCTGTTTCCATTATTTCCTTTAGTACCTTGTTGGCTTTCTTCTGTCTCTCCTCGATGACGATTTTGTATGCCTGTGTCTCTGGTGTGGTCTTAATGTCTTCTAGAAGAAAGATTCCTACGCTATTATGTAGGTATATTTATTTCTTGTGAACTTTGAAATTGAGCTCTTTTTAGGAATCTGGCTTTGACACGCTCCAGTTTCAACATCAGATAGACCCATATTAACTGAATTCCATATGTGGCAGCTGGCATAACTGTTGTTGATTTTGGAAGCACAACATGGCGCTAGAGAGAGAGCGAGAGAGGAGTGTCAGACGGAGGGACCTTCAGTAACTGGAGCACAGCAGCCACGTAGGCATAGTGGGCTCTTTGAGCTTCCAACATGCCCCTGGGAGGAAGAGAAGCCTCGAAGGTTGACGAGATCCGGACGCCGATGTGCGCTAGCAGGACAGGGTCGATAACGATTCCAACAATGGACAAATCCTGACGCCGGCTAGCTCTGCCTTAGCCATCCACACCATGTGAGTCCCGGGAATAGACGAGACAGCTCCCAGCAAGGAAGGGAGGACCAACTCAATTCAGCCAGGCGCCAGGGAGAAATCTTTGTTTCTGGCATTCCATGTTTTACCGTCTCCAAATCGGTACGTGAAATTGAACTTTTCTGTTCAATTACCTTCTGTACTCCAACATACATTGGCCCTGCAATGGGTATAAAACATGACTGCTTCCATGTCAAGCATAATGTGCACTACAATATTTAAAAAATATGATAAAGTATTTCGATACAGTATGAAACAAAATATGGTACGTAACTGCAGGAGGGTGTTTTCTTTTTCGGGACTCATTTCGATATTCCGAACAATTCTTACTCCTATATAAATACTACGTAAATAATTATTCCAGAGCACAAATTCCACCGTCCTGCCGAAACACACCAGCCGCCGTCGCCTGCTCCTATAACCTTGGATTAGATGAAACAAACGAAAGCAAATGATGGGAACAGGAAATGATTGGTAGGGAAGGAGAACCATCCGAGTATTCGCCTACCCACCCGAGTATTCACCTACCGACCCGAGAAAACGACGAAATGATCAATGGTCATAGTAGCCGGGCAACGGGAATTGAACCCGGAGTCTACCGAATGCGAGCTTCACACGTTACCTCGGAGCCATCTTGCTCGGTAGAGAGAGAGAGATAGCGAGTGGATTGAATTGTGAAACGGAGGGGATTCGGCATTGAGAATATTGTACCGACGCCCCACGAGGGGACACCCCCAAGGGAGGGATGAGGTGAAGGGAGACATCTGGCGGCCGGAACTAAAAGTGACGGCACAGCAATGACAGGGTTCCACAGATTTCAGATCGTCCCGGCAGTCAACAGGCCAACTGGGCACCCCGCCTCAAACAGGGTGCAAACCCCCAAGGGCTAGTCTTTATACCCCGGCGTCACTGAAGTGCCATCGCCGACACTTCCAACCCTGAAACAGATCAAACGGGTTGAAAGCGATTAATGGAACGAAATGATGGGACAG
Source organism: Deroplatys truncata (assembly GCA_030765065.1). Classification (NCBI taxonomy): domain Eukaryota; kingdom Metazoa; phylum Arthropoda; class Insecta; order Mantodea; family Mantidae; genus Deroplatys; species Deroplatys truncata. Next base: position 166,458,872 of record CM060979.1, read on the forward strand.
GAAATTTGGGGGGGATGAAAGAAACCACTCCAGCATTCACCTGACGACCAGGGATAATCCCCCCGCAGAAATCCATGAGTCAGAGTGGGTGGTCGCCGGGGATCGAACCTGGGACCTCCCGAATGCGGACTATAGACGTTATCGCTTGAACCATCCCGCTCTGTTAGCGAGTGGAGCTGCGGATTCTGTTTTCTCCTAGTTACACAATGCAATATTTTGAGTTCTTTGTTAGGGTCCTGTAACTTACCTAAACAATATCGTAACATAGGCACGCATTTTCGAAAAGAACGGAGGAGAAACCTTAATTCGCAAGGATTTGTATGCGCTGTAATTAAGGGCTGGATGTGCCATCGCTGGAGTCTAAACAGTGGAGTAGGATAGCTCACTTGCTGTGCACGAAATATTCCCATTATCCCGTGAATACGGGGAGGGTAGCTACACAAAGAAGCCCCGCTGAGAAAAGAAAGAAGATTAAAAGATGTCTATTTTTTTTAATTCCGCGGAAGCCGACTGGGACAGGAATCAGTCATGTTATTGCTGTCACATCAGTCACCCTCCTCTTGCAAAAGGAAAGGCAGACGAAGTTCTTTTTACAGCCTTTTATTGTATTCCGAAGGCATTTGTGTTATTGACGTCGCTTTTCTGTTTTGATTCAAGGGAACCTGTCGCCATCTGGGAAGTTGTACAAGCGTTCTTTCAGATATAACTGTGCAATTTATTGTTTATTTTTATTTATTCGTTGAGGCAGCATTTTTAACACTTAAATGTTTCAGTCAAATTATATAATATATAAATTCAATAACAGCCCGCCTTAAAGCAATGTAACAATATGTAAAAAGTGTATATTAGTCATTGTAAATGTTTATATTATTGTATACATGTTAAATAATGTTATGTGAATGTATTACGTAATTTAATAATGTAGAAGCTGTGAGAATAATAGGTTAAACGTTGCTAACAATGAGGTAACAATGAGGTACCCTTGAGGCAATAATGAATTAGAAGGTTTAATAATGCTACTAGTCATTCTTGGAGCAACAATAATGTAATTTTTGTGACAGTTCATAAAATAGCTAATGAACAACCAGAAAAAGCTCTAGTTAAATAAAAGTATTCTATTGGATTAGGAATAGCCAATCAGAGACTTGAAATATAGAAATTTACAAATGTGGCGGTAGAAATTAAGTCAGTTGCTTGTAGACAAAGCTCATAACTGGACGCGTTACTAGCAGACAGTGTTGCTAATCAGACGCGAGATGTGTCCTCGAGAAATTTAATACGTTTCAGTGTGAGACAAAAATAGTTAAAAAGTGCAAGTAATTAACAAAAGAAACTCACAGCTCTCTATATCAGTGAAGTGTTATTTAAACCATGCCAAGCATTAATAAATGGAGTGAAGAAAAACTTAAAATCTGTGTAAGCTTACATTCTTCAGTCGCACCGCTCCCTGCTAAGATATTCATGTCTCTAAAAAATATATAAATACTGACGCAGCCGAGGCAAACATAAATATATAATATTTAAAGAAACAGTCAAAATTACAAAGTTAATATTTTTAAATTTGGGGCAAAGGCCACCGGAAAGTACATTTGGGGCGAAGGCTACCGGAAACTTTTTACCATACGTGCGGTTGCAACTACTTCAAGCTCGGCTCTCCAACAGTCGAAATACAATACAACACCTACTTAAAATTGGCTTTCCGTACGTGAAGCATAAACCTATCTTCAAATGGGCTCCCAAAGCGTGGGGCAAATAACAATACAACAAACCTTCTACTTCATCGTGTCGCGGGTTTTGACATTTACTCCAACAGTTAAATATTTCATCCCCTTTGTTAATACTTGCATCATCACAACATGAAAGTTTAGCCAGAAATTGTTGTCAGTGACTCACTAATTGTAAATATCGAATTGCCAGTGTGTTTCATGTTCAGGAGTGGTTAGACAGGTATGCGCATATCGGTGAGCTTTTTGTGTAAGCTGACGACTTCAGTAGTGAAACAAATATATACAGGGTTCTCTTTACCGCCAGTCGGTTTAAATGAATGGCGTCATTATTAGTTCAGCGAGCCCCATGTATCAAAGAGGAGATGCAGGATTAAAAACTCGGACTACATGCGTTTCCGACTTCGTAAACAGGTTGATGTACTGCGACGGTGCAGAACTGTTTTTCGCTAGGACGTTTCGTGCATTCTTTGCATGCAGAAGGAAGTAACCAACCATCACAGAATTTGCATGGTTGAGTGCTAAGCCGTGACACTCTAGCTACAAAAACCGTCCAATTATTTGAGTTGCTATCAGCACACATGCTGAGATTGCGAATTTACGAGATGCAAGCGAAGGATGTTCCAAATGTAAACACTGGAAAAGTACAATACAAGTCCCATATCACTACGTAACCTCGAAACTGTTGACATCCACCCCTTCCATTCATCTTTCGCTAGTCCTATATCAGAGCCACTGGTAATAAACTGGTTGCACAGTATTGACTTGATGCGCAGGCAATCGACTGGCGGCAACGGCTGAATAAATCTGAAGACCCCGTATATGCGCGGACGTCTAAAACGGGCAATCAGATAGATGGAAATTGTAGGTAACCAGAAACAGCAACAAAAAATCAAAAAGTTGAAGGCTTATATAAAAATGTACACCAAATTCTATATGTTGTAAATTTTACATTACTATTTCGTCATAACCACTTATACACGCATCTCTAATGAGGGAATACGTTCATCCCAAATTTTAGGATTGCTACCTTTTATTTGTTAGTGATATTACAAGGCATAATGTGCCTTACATTTAAAATTTCACACTTGAGCCTAAGTTTTGTATATATAGTCCTGCATTTGCGAATATTACTTTCTCTACTACGTATAGTAAGTAGGGGAAGTATTGTATTTCAACCAAAAATTCAATACCGAGATTTCATAGGAAATACATGTTTTGAGGCCCCCTGAATCCAAAAAAAGCATTTTTGGAAACATGTCTGTGTGTGTGTCTGTGTGTCTGTGAACAGCATAACTCAGAAACGAACAGTGGGATAAACACCAAACTTGGTATTTAGGTTCAGCATCTTCCAGAGATGCGACACAAAGGTTTTCAGGACAATCTCCCACCCCAGATTACCCTTTACATGGAACATTTTTCGAAAATTTTAATTTTCTCAAAAATGGCTAACGATTTTGATTAAAATATCATATGTTTAAGATATTTTCATGACAAATAAAATGTATATCTTGAATTTTCTGGAAATGTCTCCTAAAGTATTCTTCATTATGAACGACTTTTGCATAACTGGTAAACCATAAGAGATAGACAAAATTTTACTACACAAAAACTGTAGATCGCGTTAAGATACACAATTTATGTCATATACATTTTTTTGTTGAGTGAACCATTTTCGAGATATTGCTTGTTATTCCCTTAAATTTTTCAATACTTATTTTCTAAAATGGGAACTCGTTATTCATTTTTTTTGTCTTGGATATGCAAAGAGTATTAATCTGTGGCAAAGAGAATGGTGCTGCACATAGCAACCAGCTATTAAGAGATATGTCTGTGCTTAAAGGCTACTATATTTCTATATTGCGCTTGCAAATACAAAACAAGGGGAACATAGTATGCCTTAAGCGATAGTCAAATATTTTTAGAACTGGTCCCTATGTGTAAAATGTAATTCTCTTTGCATGTCAAAAGATCGTTTCTACAAATATTAATCTCAATTAATATGAAATAGATGGAGAATAAGAGTTTGTAAAAATAGTTTGTACAAGAGTAGAGAAAGTCATGTGAGTGTAACGCATCAGATATTTTTTCAGTAGGAGCCGATGTAAAAATAACGGTCGAATCCTATATATAGCCAAACTATTGCAATTACTATAGTCGGGAGCACACACGGAGGGTGGGGAAAAATCGCGCCCAGAGGGAGATAGAGGGGGAGGCAGACATAGTACAGTATCTTCTTCACTGTCGCACGCTAAGAGCTAGTTGGCCACGTGACTGAGAGCAGCGTTACTGCGCAACCTGCACTCACCCGCCTTCTTGTTTGCTACCGATTCTAGTCACTGTTGGTTACGTCTTAACTTGTCATAATAATAAAAATACCGAAATGTGAGTGGTGAATGAATGAAATCGGTGAAATGATGTCAACATGAGACCGAGGTCCACAGAGTGCTTACACTGTTATTTTGAAGATGAGGGAAAACTCCTGGGGAATAATCTTATCCATGTAATTACAGCTAAATGAGATTCGAACTTGGCACCTTTTGAATGTGAGACAGTCTCCTCCACATCACGGAGGTGAGCAGATATGATTTATTTCTCATAATCTACACATTTTCTTATCTGCAATACTACTCGTTTGACGTTTTGGTCGCAAAAACGTGCAAAGAAGCCCTAAGTTGTAAGCCTAAAGATTCTTGTATGATTGATAAATCTAAGTATTTATTTCTAAAAATCGCACTTGATATTTACATGTCTGTAATAATCATTTTCAAAGTTTCTTTTAAAAATATTAGCAGAACCTCCAATTCCACTCACATTATTACCTACCCTTATTGCGGAAATTCTACTCTTTTCCATCTCTCTAACTACTTATCCTTTACCAACTGTCTCCTTTTCCCTCCCCCTCTCTCACTGTACTACAATACATACATATAATGTCTGTTATACGTATAATAATCTTTTGAATATTGATGTTAATATATTATTTTCCGATGTGTTAATACAAATTAAAATACAAGCGAACGGTTTTGATAACGTCTTTATACAGAGCTTTTCCATTACACTGTGGCCACCACATGGCGACTTGCGTGCCGGCCGTCGCAGCTTCGACTCTCGCGGTAACAGTTATAATATCCCCGCAACCGCTTAGGTTTTCATATTTACAATTACAGTTACAAGGAAAATAAGCACATACCTTATTATAACATATGTTGGAAAGGTTATCCTTCTCTATCTGCATATTTCTAGTGTCTTCTCAGGAAATTTTCATTCACACGAGAGTTCAATATCCGAAACTGAGTGAAAGAAGTAACTGAAGAATTTAAACCACAAGAGATACGAATATTTTTATTTAACTTTTAACCTTACAATTCAAATGAAACTAGAACCGATCTTGTAATATAACATAAATATAACTGCACTTTATGATTTCCACTTGTGTTCATACTTTGAACCCTAATCACATATTTATAATACCTGTTTTGTGTTACGAGCAATATGGGCATGCTAAGTACACGAGATACGCACTTGCGCGTTGATATCACTGTTCTACACAATTATTCCGGGCAGAACAACGTTTTTCGTGGTGTAGTAGTTACCATAGTGTAGTTACCGTGATGTAGTAGTTCTAGTTCCCGAGGTTGCGGATTCAAACCCGACGGAGGAGGACGATGGATTTTTTTTCGGGCGTAAAAATCCTTATGGCGTCCTTAGGAAGGGAAGTAAAGCCGGTGGACCCTTGTCGTAGATTTACGGCAGTAAAAGAACCTCAAGCCTGATAAAGAGGCCTGTGAGCAAATCTTCCGGTCTTTCATGCCCAATATAGAATGGGACGCTAAAAACCGTAACAGTTAAAGAGCGTCCATAAATTAAAAAAAACAAAAAACTGCAGTGTCCGACTCCACCAGATGTGAAATGGGCGTAGCCGCAGACATAGTCACACGTGAGATTTACAAAATAGTTCTCCATCTTAAAAAATTTAGAATTTAGCAAACTCTAAAAGTTAAAGACATATGAACTCCGGCCACTGCTCACGTAGAGCGCTGTTGCCAAGCGTAGTAGGCGTGTACCACTGGTAAGTCTGTACATCAGAACACATTAAAGAATTTTTAAAACATTAAAAGCTTACCTCATGGTGTTAACCCACAACACACGTAGTATTGCAGAGTTCTTTCTTTTTAAAAATTAGTTTACATTAAATAGAAATTTTCTGCCCTGAGCATGAATCACTTCGTTTGTTAATCGAAAAATCACTAATATCAGCTTCGGTGGACATATTCACACACTCATATAACAAACAGGGAAAAATAGAAGTACAATAATTTCAGTTATATATTAATAATAGTTGAAACACGACTTAAGATATGTCCGGTCATTTTAATAGTAAAATAACACACCACTACTCTGAAAACGAACTGAACAATAACTCATTCCTCTTCAAAAACATGGTTTGATTTTCATATATACCTTTTGTTTATATTTGGGATAAGCGCTGCGAGGAAGGGATGGTTGTGTTTTTCGGGCTTTTTATTGTCGAGTGAATGTTGAGTGACGATAAGCGTGTGAAGATAAAACGTGCACAGTTCGCGTTCTAAGTATCGTAGTGACATTTTTATACAGGAATGTTCAGAAAATAAAATTCTGTTTAATTATAAAACTAATATATATCATTTTAAAATATTTATCCGAGCGTAATTAATGAAAATGTTCTCAGTTCAGGCACATAAGATGCATACACCGTATTTGGTAGCGCTGGTATGAGTGCAAGCTATGATTAGCGGGTGTTCTTCAGCCTTTAGAAGGAGGGTTTTTCACGATCTCGTCGCCGCTCCTGCGCTACTTGCGGTGGTGGTGACCATTTCACGGGCCAGGCAGCTTGCCCGCGGTACCCAAGAACACAGCCGCCTCACCATCAGTACACACCACCTCCTGCACCGCCACACACTCTTCCTGCACCAACAGCGCAGAACACCACAACGCAGACCACTACAACACAGAGTACATCAGCAGCGCACACATTGCTGCAACAAGGGCCTTCCTGCACATCCATGGCACCGGACTTCAAGGCCACCGTTGAGAGCATCCAACACACCTTGCGGGACTTCGGCCTTCGCCTCGAAGCGTTGTATCGGACTTCCAGTGCGCGCTTAGCGGCAATGGAGGCCAAGCATCGCACCACAATTCGACACCTCTCAACGGTCGACTTCCAGTTCCTGCGACTTCGCCAGACCGTCCAGGATAACAACCACTCGGAGGTGTTTGTGTCGTGCCAGCGCAAGCTGAGGCGCATCGAGCACCACCTCATGATACCGGACGACGCTACTGACAGCGACTGCGACGACCGACCCACGCGGCTGAGCGCCCTTGAGGCCTCAATTGCTGGGCTTCGAGAGCAGCACCTGGAAACAGAAATTACAACTACTGCAGTACAACCACCAGCAGCTGCATGAAGGCTACGTTCTATGTCGAGCGTTTATGGAATCTCACACGTTACCACCTTACGAGCATAGGCGCTACCACTTGTACGACAAAACTACCGGCGCAACAACCGCTGAAACAACCCCTACAGATTTAACTTATGATTAAAGAACAATTGAACTCCTACCCATCCTTCACCTTTAACTCCCCGGTGGCAGCCAGGGACTTGTGCCATGGCTGTAATCCAGGTCCCATAAACCGCTCCCGGCACCAACCGGCAGCATGTACCAACTATTACTAACGGAGATGCTAACGCGGTACTCCCCTACCTTTACCCTTACTTCCTGTCGACTCCTATTCAACACCTCATGAAATTCCTCACCTATAACCCAAAAACAAGAAAAAAATCTGTGGTAACAATATCAGACGAGCACAATAGCTCCGCGCTGAAACATGTGGAACCGAATAAAAGTTCAGCAGTGCGAGTGTATCACTGTGTTTGCTCAGTTGTATGCTCTTGTCCTTGCTGCATCAAATGGCGTAAAATAGAAACATACTGATAGAGGCACATTGTTGCCATTTCCATGCAAAATACTTGTATTTTAGGATTGTTAAGCAGTGCAAGAGGCGTGGTTTTATCATATCCAAGAATGCGATCTCCTGTGCACTCAACAAAAAAAAGGTAAGGATACATCAGGACTTATTCCAAAGTGCAAGACACAGGGAAATCCAGGATCTGCCACCAGTCTCGCCCCGGATATAATTTGGAAGGTGAAGGCCCATGTCTCTGGACCAAGTCCTACAACTCAGAGGGCCATTGCACTGTAATTAGGGATCTCTGTTACTACTGTGAACACCATAATCAACCAGGATTTGTCTGTAGACAAGTGCCATAAGAGCCGCGGATATAAGCTGTTGCCTTAACACATTGCAGAATGTGCTACTAACAGCAGAAAGCTGCATGAACGATACCTAGCTGCTGAAAAGTGAATGTTTGTTGTCTTTTTAGACGAGGCATAAATTTATCTAAGTGATTGCAGTAAACCCTGGGCTATATATCCCCAAGGAGAGAAAAAAATCAAATTTGGTATAAGGAAACCAATGAAACTTTCCCCAATGGTTTCATGGTAATAGCAAGGCAAGTTACAATGGCAAGTTAACCATTCGCCGTGTACATAACAATGTGAAAATCAACTCATCAGACTAACGTCCTGATACCAATTTTCCATATAGAAATCCTTTCTCTCTATGGTGCAGATGTAAATAAAGTCTGTGCACTAGGATAAGGCATCAAGATATACGACTGCTTCAACCTAAAATTTTTTGGAGAACATAGAGAGAGAAATGAGGAAACATTCCATACCTTTCAGCGACATCCGTGTTAAGTTATCTGATGCATCACTGATGGAGTTGTGTGCATTTGGGTTACTGAAAAGAGCCCTTGGAAGCAGACGGCCGCGAACTTTGGATGGTGTCTGGAATGAAATAAACTGAACATCCCTATATTTCGTAGCAGTTTGCTCCAGTGGAAGCTGTGCTGCAGATTGATACCTCAAGTTAAAGGCTACCAGATAGAACATCACTGCTGGTGGAGGCGTGGTTTTTCATAAGATAAGGGGGGTCTTAAGTTTGTTACTATTGATTGCAACAACCCTCTGTATACCTTTAACTTTTGCACTTAGTCTAGTATGTCGACAAATAACAGGTTGGCTTGGAAGGCCGTGGTTTAATTTTAAAGATTTTTAACATTTATGTGTGAAGAGTAATTAAGTAGAATTAAATAAGTCGTCTTCGTGGTCATATAGTTTACCTACTTACGCGAGGACATAGTGAAAGGACAATTACGGTGTGTTCCTTACATTAACGAGCTGCGGGTCGCGCGTATGCGACCTGTCTATTACATTGCGGGTTTTCCGTTCTAAAACTCTCACATTTCTCATGAGTGATAATAATATGCACTATAATAACTATTATCTTATTATAAACTGTGTTGGAAGTGGTGTCCATCAGCATTAGACATTCCCATTATATTCGAATGGAACTACCATTCACATGCACAAGCTCTTCTTGTGTAATTTTCATAATTTCTGTTTTTATATTGTCCTTAAATTTGTCTATGGTGTGGGGTTATTCCTATAAACTTTACGTTTAATGTTTTATGTATGGATCGTGCACTCAGTCAATTTAAAACTTTCTTCACAAGACTGGTATATTATTTTAGTAGTTATACTGGGGAACATAACTATAATCACAAAAGTCTTCCGAGCAAATAATTCATATACGATATTTCAAACTTACAGATGTTTCAGTGAGTTTCAACACGGAATCCTTGCAACCAAAACACACTTTATTAATTTGTGGTTACAATGGAGTACGAATAAAGCTCGTTACAATGCTACGCTTACTGCAGCACTCTTAGCTCAGTGAGAGTTAGCTTACTGTTCCTAAGATTACAAGTTCAAATCCCTTTGAAGATACTAAAATTCCCCTCCCCCCTTCATTTTAAATACATGAGTAAAAATAGTATAATAGGGTTTCTTCATTTTTTTATGTATGTGGCGTTTATTTAGTAGTTCATCATACCGGTAGATGGCAACCATACATTAATTTAGCGGTCTGGAGGAGGTTGCATACGCATTCATTTTATAACCATAAAATTCAGCATTATTGTAATTATATTTCTAAGTAAAGCAAAGTAACACGAGCTCGTATTTAACTATATTGCAATAAACGAGTAGTAAAGCATAAAAGATAATAATCCACTGCAGAGAATCGGACATCAGCTGCTCCACGCTAAGCATGGTATGGAGATACCTAGCCCGAATCAGCGCCTTGTGCCTTGTGTTATAGAGTTAGCCAAAGTGGCGCACAGAAGTTGACGGCTGTGAACCACGCGCTCATTCGAAGGGACTTTGAAAAAAAAACTAACTGCTGAAGAGACCGGCCCGTTTAGTCTGACCGAGTGTACATAAGGCTCCTTGTTCAAGCTGAATTTTTTGTAAGGCATTTCAATGGATTCATAAGAGTAATCTAATGTAATTTACGCACAAGTCTTGAATATACTTTCACTTTTGAGAAGTACAGTGAACAAACAAACTAGTGTTTACAACACGAAAGGCTGCTCGAACAAATTTTGTCTTTACAGTACAAAAAGAAGGTAGCAACTGGCAGTTAACACTTACAGAAGATCACCCCAAACATGTTAAGTGACTCGTTTGCGATAGTGAATTACCTGACAATGGGATATACCGAGATCGCTACAGTGCAAGCGAACTACGTATATACACGATCTATGGCCCTGCTATAAATGAAACGCATGGTGTTTGTCTGACATTTTCTGTAGTCAGGCGAGGTTGACTTTTGTTTGAAATCCATTCTTTAAATTCCTGTTTGCCTTTATTTCATTACTTTTGTTAATTTGCTTGAAATAAATTGTTAAACAGAACTATCATAGCAGAAGGCAATACATTACTCCTAATGATTCACGTTCCTTTTTCATGTCATTGTAGGATTTTCAGTTAGTATAATGGGTCCAGTTTAACACAAGAAAGTGTAAAGAATTGTGACGTTTAAAATCTGCAATAGAATAGATACAAGAATTCTAGTAGGGACAATTGAATTTAAATATCGCAGTGGTAGCTGAGATAAAGAATTACTAGTGAAAACGAATAAAATAAAGTGTTACAAAATATAACTTCATACATGGCAATATATTAAATATAAATACACGTTACACTCGAACAACTCCAAAATGGCGAAAAATACCACAACATGACTGAAGAAAATAATATTGTTCAGTTTAGAAAGGTAATTGTCATTTTAACAGAGTTTGTAGAACTTAAAATAAAACCTCCACTGAAATTCATTGGCAACACAAGCTTTATTTTCTAAAAAAAAAATAGTAATATTGTTAAAACGACTTCAGTTTATTATGTGACTGAAAGTGTACTGATTCCTATAATGCAGTTTACGTAGGCAAATGACACTAACGAAACGTTTTTACCTATAATTTCTCAAACATTCATCTTTTGGAAGTATTATAAATTTAAAAATCTGTCAGAAATATTGCGCTAATAGGTATAGGGTAGACACCGGTGGGGGATACCCATAGATCTATTGTTGTTAATACCCACTCGAGGAAGGGATGAAGAGAAGGAACCAGGTCGCAGGCAAACAGGCGCACAGAGACTCGTGGAAATCCCTAATATTTCCAATTCGAAGACCTATCCCACAAGAGAGGGCACTGAACGACCCGTCAATCAAGCAGCCCTCTAGTGTCCACGGGAAGTACTCTTTCCTTTGACTAAGTATCTGCGTTATCTGTCCTGCACCGCCATACGCCACGAAACCTAGAAGCACACCTGAAAGATGAGAAGAAAACGGAACGAAAGGAAAATTGTGGAAAGGAAATCATGGTAGATGAGAAACGTCCCCAGCATTCGCCTACTGAAGAGGGAACACGAAAAACTCAAGGTCAGAGTGGGCGTTCGACAGGAATCGAACCCAGGATCTCCCGAATACGAGCCTCATACGTTACCGCGAAGCCATCTTACTCGGTTTAGGCTAATAAATTGTGTAAGAGTTTTCGAAAACTTCTGTAATAATGAATATTTAGATTTCTTGCTTTCTGGCTCCCCTTTGGGCGAAGTAGGGCGATATTTAACAGCTTTTGGAATGAAGCACAATTTGATGCCATAGGTTTTAAAAATTCTGCATATTTTTGAAGTATTCTCCCTTGACATCAATGCACTTCCTCCAGCCATGCTACATGGCCGTTATCTCACCACGGAAGATAGGTTCCTTCAAGTCTGATAAATATCAATTCCTTTAAATTTATTAATTTTGAAGAGAGATCATGTATTTTTTGTGGTTATCAACTTCAATAGGTCGAATGTTATATAAATATAATTCATTTTGAGAGATTATATATGAATCAAATTCAGCTTAAACTGACCACTAAATTCTTCATCAGATGAAAATCTCTTTTAACCAAAGACATTTCTGTATTTAGTGAGCAGTTGGAAGTCTGGTGGAGCTAAGTCAGAGGAATAAGGTGTTTGTGGCAGTAACGCCAAACAACATAATTGCGAAAAAGAATTACAGGTTTAAGTCGTCTACATTTATTGTGAAACATAGACACTTCTAATTGAAGTTGTGAAACCTTTTTTTGCGTTTATCTCGTTAAAAACCTGGATGTATCTATAATGTTTCAATTTATTGCGAATTTAGGTTTAATTAGCAGTAGTGCTCGAAAAGCTATATTTTCAGTTTCAGCTGCGGAAATGTTCATTCCAAGATTGCTTACAATTTTGCTTAATTTATATACTGCTATTTGGATTTCAATGCTTAGATCTTGCTTTTAATGGATGGTCATCAGCAAAAAGTAAAGTAGTCATATTTTTATGTACCTCGTGTTACAGGACTTCAAAAACAGGGGCGGTTCCTCAGGCGAAGCGCCACTTCAGTCTTATATAACTAGGTGTATTCCAATAATGTCATCTTTATTTTAAACACTTTATATTTAAATATTCCACTACTCACATAGAAAAGAATTTTACCAATCACTATTTTAAGAGCGAACATCGCCTATTTCGAGGTGTTACCGCGGCATTAGCTGGGAATAAGGAAAATAAGTTGTAAGCGAGCGAAATGGGAAAGCCGCAATATCCACATTCATCTACTCTTGACATGTTGGATTTTCAGAAGCACTGTTTATGTCTGGTTGTCATGACAACCAACTTAAGCTTGGACTGTACGAGTGCTACGAGGCTACGGTGAAATTAAAATCCTGGATATTTTGAAGTAGAAAGACCCCTTGTAGAGGCTATTCGGTGGCCACGACACTTGTAAAATCTTTTGTAAACTTGCAAACATCCATTTCCTTGGGTAACGGAGTGCTTTAACTCTCAAATAGTTTTTCAAACCCCAAGTTTCGGACTCCGACAGTAGGTAAGATAAGACAGACCTGGCGTACCTTTTTGGGCATATATGGGAAAGGATAGGGAAAACGAGGGTAGATGCGCCCGACGTACGTCCTCATGTCGTCGAGCGTCGTGTGCACCTAACGTACGTCGGGAACATGCTACGACGCTCGACGACTTGAGGACGTACGTTGCACACGACGCTCGACGACATGAGGACGTACGTCGGGAGCATGCTACGACGTTCGACGACATGAGGACGTACGTCGGGCGCATCTACCCTCGTTTTCCCTATCCTTTCCCATATATGCCCAAAAAGTGCGCCAGGTCTGTCTTATCTTACCTACTTCCGACCTTCAGTGTTAGTTTAGTTCATGTGCGAAAACAATCTGTACATAGCGATTATAGCCCTATGCATGTCTTGGAAGCTTGATAGTATGAATTAAAGTATAAAAATAAGTTTGTCTTAAAATATTTTACCCATTGGCGATTTACAATGAATCCAAAAAAATACATAGTGCGTTGTGTGTTACAAAAATCTGTTTTGCCCTGGACTGAAGATGATAAAAGGAGGATCTTTTCTGGTATATAAGCCAAATTAGTATATCGGCTTATAAAGTGGAAAGAAAGGTGCTAAGCGTTACCTCAGGCTCGTGGTAGAGTGACTATGCCAACCGAAAGGATAGGAGAGTCGACTTAACTGACAAGAAATAGACATGTAGCATGTCTTAGACCACGAGCCGTCACTTCTCAAAGACAGACATTGACGAACAATACGTATATCACACAAAGACGATAATTTCTTGTTAAGTAAAATGTCCTATGTGACCCGCCGTTTATGAGTTAGGAGCGTAATGTCAAGTTTCGCAATGACTTGTAGACAATAGTACTCGTGCGCGCAAACACCTTAGCCAATTCCTAACTGGACTTCTACGTCATAGTTCTGCGTCACAGGTCTTCACTCTGTCTTATTAGCCCTATCAGAATACGTCATTTAGCTTTGTTGTAATCAAGCATGAGTTACGAGCAGTATTGGCTCGTAAGTATACAATTTGGGTTTTCACCAAATTTTAATCAGACAGCCCTGAAAATATGCAACAGCATCTGCTACACAATATTATTATGAAAAGTTTTATACAGCTGTACAACCTCTCCTAATAATAATAATAATAATAATAATAATAATAATAATAATAATAATAATAATAATGCCTGAAGAAACAAAGGGTTGTTTTTGTGGATGTTTCTTGTGGACATAATTACGTGCATCGTATTAGGGCAAGAACTAAGTAATGTGTAAATTAAATTGTCGTTGGGATTATGGATGGTATGGAGAAACCGGGAGAAGTTTCCGCGCTTGTGCACGTTACCTAGTTCTGCTACACTGACTCTTAACTGCTGCCGTAATGTGCTACCACCTATTAGCATTGACGTAAAATTGTTGTGATAGTGGAAACCTCAAAGCGGGAAAATCTTCGTACGCTAGTGCACTGTTTCAAGTGTGCGCACTAAGATAATTACGTCATACCAGCTGCGCAAGCGCAGAAGCTCCTTAAAACGTGCACAAACCAAGATGTGCTAGAGACCCTGTTGCCATATGTTTCGGTTTAGAGGAGTAGCGCGGTAGATTTTAAATTACCACATATGTTTTGCGTTTAATAGTATTCAAAGAAAACAAAAAATCTGATGTGATACATTCACATGACGTTCGCTACCCTCTATCGTTTACTAGTGGGTATACAAATTATTCTTACACAAGCTTATTTTTCTATTTACTACATTTTAATTAAAAAAAATCTTTGCAGAAATAGCTAAATTACACACTTCTTTACAGTCACAAAGAGATCAGTGATTGTCAAATGTTTAAGAACTGGACGCTATACGCTGGGCTTAAAATTCCATACTGTTTCCATGCAATCGTGAGAAACAACTGAATGTTAAAAAAGTGAAATTAAAGTGAGTTTTATTAAATGGACGCTCTTTAACTATTATGGTCCTTGCGTCCCATTCTATATTCGGGGTGAAAGACCGGAAAGTTTGCTCAGGGGCCCCTTTATCAGGCTTGAGGTTCTTTTACGTGCCGTAAATCTACGAGACGGGATCAC
Organism: Deroplatys truncata; assembly: GCA_030765065.1. Taxonomy (NCBI): domain Eukaryota; kingdom Metazoa; phylum Arthropoda; class Insecta; order Mantodea; family Mantidae; genus Deroplatys; species Deroplatys truncata. The sequence goes on from CM060979.1 coordinate 166,474,037, forward strand.
CGGCTTTACTTCCCTTCTGAAGGAAGCCATGCTAAGGGTTTTCACGCTCGAAAAAAATCAATCATTTTAACTGATTGTTGAAAGGACTTGAGAATGACGAAATGAACAATTCGAACCTTTTAATAATGGATATCTCAGAACCTGCTTATACCACAAACAAATGCAAATAAATTATGCATTTTAAAGAAATCTACATGTCTTGTGTAGTACGTTTTCGTCTCTCGCTCAACGTTTACCAGTTATACAAGATTATACAAAATTTCTTCCAAATGAAGTGGACTTCACAGGCTATTGCCGGAAAATTCAAGATATACATTTTATTTGTCATGTAAATATCTTTAATATATGGTATTTTAATAAAAGTCGTTGGAGATATTTTTGGAAAATCAAAATTATCGAAAAATCTTCCTTGTAAAGAGTAGTCTGGGGTAGGGAAATTTTCTTGGAAATCTTCATGTCGCATCATTGGAAGGTACTGAACTTAAATACCATGTTTGGTGTTATCCAACTTTTTGTTTTTGCGTTATGCTGTTCACAGACACAGACACACGGAACTTTTTCTAAAAATGTTTTTCTTATGAAATCAGGGAGGCGATAAAATATCGATATAGAATTTTTGAATGAAATAAAATACTTACCCTACTTACTATCCCAATTAGAAGTAGTAATAACCAATAAATTCGCAAGGTGTCAAAACTTAGGTGTTCTTGTGCTCTTACACAGCGGCCGCCACTGATTAGGAATTATCTGAGATCACTGACATTCTGTGTTACGATGTCGGATGAGCAATGGGAGAGAGGATCATCGCAACTACAATACAGGTTCCCTAATAGCAACCGACTTCTTCGGGAAACGGGGAATGTTTGTCCTCGACATATTGGCGGTGAGGTGTAAGAGGACACCAGATTTTGAGAATGACGTAGTAGAGAGATTCAGCAATACAGCTTCAGCCAGTACACATGCTATGCCTTACGTTATGGGCACGAGTCGTCTGTTGCAGGAGTAGATCCTACACTTGTAGCAGGTCCAGGCACAATGACCTCGTACGCAGTTTGTAAGTGATTTCTTCACCAAAGTTAGCATCTGTGTTTTTCACAGATGAGGCCTTCTTTACATGTGTGGCCTGTTTCAACAGCAGGAATGGTCATATCTGGGACTATGGGAACCCACATGCGACTGTTGTTAGAACGCAACAACAAACACTTTCCTTGAACATGTTAGCTGGTAGTATTGGTAGATATTTGCGACCTATGCCAGTGAGCTGTTTACCTAAAGTTCCTGTAGATTACACTTCTGGAACTGCTAGATAATTAATTGCTTGCTGGGTGCATCATCTTCTGATTACAGCAAGATGAAGCCTCAGCACATTTTAATATTGATGCGCAAGTACACTGGAACATTGGACAGGACGAGCAGGATATATTGTGTGGCCAATTCGTTTGCCTCATGTAACACTTCTTGATTTTTACTTCCCCTACTACTTGTCTGTAATGAGTAGAGGAAATATTGCATTCTACTAATTCGATACCAAGATTTCATGGAAAGTATACGCTTTGAGGCTTCCTGAACAAAAAAAATCAATGTGTGAGTGTATATGTGTCTATCTAAAATCCCCCACCTCAAGCTTTTTTGAACATAAAATACTGTCCGTTATTTTTTGCTTTCTCAAAAATGACTAACGGTTTTAATTAACCTTTCATATGTTTAAGATATTTTCATTACAAATATATGTTGAGTTTTCTGCGAATAGCTTGTGAAATCCTCTTCATTTTGACCGAGCGATGTGGCGCTGCGGTAACATGTTCGCTCCCCGGCGACCTCCTACTCTGACCCATGGATTTTTCTTGGTCTCTCCGGTCAGCAGGAGATACTGGGATGTTTCCTGTTCTGCCACAACTTTACACCTCATTTCCTGTACCCACTATCTCCATTGTTTTTTCAGGGTTGTAGGGGTCACGTAACGAAGTTCGACGTTGGTTGTGGGTTTTGTAAAGGTTTCTTACATGGCGTCTTTGCTGGATTGCTCAGTTAGGACCCGCCTCCGAGTGGGTCCCACCAAAGGGATCCCAGGGGATCTATAGTCTTGTGTGTGGGTCCGGGCGGCGTCGGATACGTTCGAACTGGAAACGAAGAGACCCCATCCATGCTTGCTCCCGTCATCCGGATCTGCTCGCCCTTCGGGTCTCTCCTCTCATCTCCCTCTCAGGGGTCACGGTAGAAGCAAAAAGGGTCGTTGCGCCTACTTGCGGTGCTCTGCTCCTGTTACTGGGGCCCATCGTTTCCTCCGACCTTTCCCTTTACCTCTTCATTCTCAATGGCTTGTATATAATTGATAAACGGTGTAAGAGATGGAAAAGAACGTTACTATACAAAATTGCTTATCTTATTAAAGTATACAATTTATGTTAAATAGCTTTTTTTTGCCGTTAACCATTTCCGAAGTATTTTTTATTATTGGTGTGAATTTTCAATCGGTAAGTTGCTATTCTTTTTTCTTGTGGTAATGTAAACAGCATGGCACTCCAAAGTCGTCGGTAGCGAAATCCTTTTAAAATATCTATCGCTTAGTCTACTGTATGGCTTTAGCTTCTTATACCTAAAATGGAATGATAAATGAGTAATGAAGGTTTGTCTCGATTAACAAGACGTAGATAGAAGAATGAGCTTTTATAGGAAGAGTGAATATAGCAATGCAATGCAATGCAATGCATCATGTCGTTTCTTTGGGGACATATCAAGAGTACGTCGTACCTTAAGGGACGTTGGGACTGAATTTTATTTTAAAGCTTTTAAATTGGCACACTTAATATGAATAAGTAAAGAAATGGCCGGGCAAATGCTCAAATAGTTTCTCATATACTACAATTAAATATTTTTAACTAGCAAAAAAATTCAATTTTTCTATAACTGCCTTACACATTCAAATTCACCAGAGAATTATAATACTGACATTTTCTAATACTTAAGTAAAAAGAAAATACATGTAAGCATTTGATTTAAGTTTGTTATTAGTTGTAGGGAAATATATTTTTGTTTTTATGAAGTTAAGGTTTGAGTTTTCCTGGTTTTTCATATAAATTAATTTTTTGTGAGCCAATGAGTAAAGTGTATGCTCGAATCTTCGGAGAGCACATTTTGGATTATGTATGCAAATTGGATACAAATCAGAGCAAGCCTCAAACACAAGGAATAAATTTCATGCCCAAAAACATAAAACTATGAAAAAGCACAAACAGAAAGGATCCAATAGGGTTAAAAGATAGCGCACGGGCGATTTAAACATGTCACTGGGTTTTAAAATGGTAGAACGTGAAAGCTGTTTGGCCAAAATGATTCACAGGTGTTTATAGAATATTTATATGATATAATGAAAAAAAAGACACTTTTGTTATTTTCACCTAAAAAAATCCAGTCCCAGTGTCCCTTAATGCAATTGCCATCAGAACTGACCTGATTGCCCGAATCAATGATGTGTTTTATCAGATCAAATAGAATCCTGCAATTCTCGACGGAGTTGGACGTTCATTGGTGAGAAGGCATCAGATATGTAATAATGGGGGCAGGCTATTTGAACACTTATTGTAAATTTCTATAACGTGCCTTTAATAAAATGTGATTGGTATACAATAAATTCTATTTATTTATTGTCTGAACCTTAGGAATATGCTTGGGAGTATATATTTCTTCATAAAACACGATCCCCTTTAGAGAAGTAGAATCAGACTGAAAAATTCAAGCCATAGCCGGGATTTGAACCACGGTTCTTCCGGCTTCCGTCCGGTTGCTCTAACTAGCTGAGCTACCATGGCAACATCTGAAACATATTGAATTCCCCAATTGACTCGCATTTTTTCCCGGTATAAGCAGATCTCGTATTCATTTTGAGTTGACGTACACCAATGACGACATACAATGCACAGTGACGGCTTAGAATTTTTAACACACTGTTGGAGTTTTTCTTTTTTTCTAGCCGGTGCTCCTTCTCCTGTTTAAGTTAGCATTTCTCTTAATTTTTATTATTTATTATGGATTTTTAAATGGTCTTATGTAATAACCCTGGTCCTATTGATTAATTCAACAACTAGAAGACAAGTAAACTAAGATTTTCGGGGTAGGTGGAAACACAAGGCATAACGAGCAAGAAAAAGTTTATTGTTCTCAAACGTCACTGAAAAATTAGTAAGCATTGTCTCCCAAAGTACTGTCCAGTGATAAGAAAGAGGTATGGCATAGACATAGCCATCTCGTTATCACTACATAATTTTAACGGTAGGAAATCTAAAGACATAGTGACTAGTTTTATAACTCAGGAATGTGAATATGCAATCAGCTAATTCCTTTAATGTGTATTGGGGATAATAATCTATACTTTAAAGAAAAAAAGTTAAGGGTCGCTTGAAATTCACAAGTATGTGTTATAGGCTAATAAAGATGATCAGATACCAGAGCCTCCTGCGGATGATGATTCAGTATTGAACTCTCCCCAATTACGAGTGATATCCAACATATTACAAAAGAATTAACTGAATGCACCGGTAGGAAGTAAATACACTGTTTTTATGTTTATCACCAATAAAAGTGGAATATTGTAGCGCCCCTGGGGCAGTTGCTTACAAGGGGGTGTATGCTCGGAAGGTAAGACGGATCGGTACCGGGATAGGGGTATCATAAGGAGTTAAATGAGAACCCGGGTTTGTATACAGTCGAATGACTACATTCACCAATAGTTTACATTGTTAATGTGGGGCACTGGTTAGACGGCGAATACGTGCAGGAACCTAAACGTGGCGACACATGGTTTACCTGGTGAGCTCTCGCCGGTCAGGAAGTTAAACGCACTTATAATAATTAACTTATTTATGGTGGGGCCACTGGCCCTAACTGCCGTGGATTAGACATCGTTCCAACGTCGTAGCAAAAATAGAGAGCGATGACCAATATGTAGTTATCCGTGAGTTGTGCAAGCGGTCCGGTATCCTACATTGCCATATCTTTCGACAGAGGGCTGACTTACATCTATCGCCAAACTCCGAGAGGTCAAGGCTACAACGCTTCTATAGGTTTCTTCTCGTCTATCACGTCGCTCGTTGATGAAAATAAATACTGGAGGTACCACCGGCCCGTAATAATAATAATAATAATAATAATAATAATAATAATAATAATAATAATAATAAATAATGTGAGCAATATAGACCCAGAAATAAAAACGAAATGAAAATGTATGCAGCCATTCACAATGACATTAGAAAAGGAAGATAAACGTTTTATGGATATATTAAGCGAATGAACTCAAACAGGCTCACAAAATAAATACTGGAATTCTATGAAAATACGAGGGCGGATCGAAAAGTAACGCACAATAATTTTTTTACAAAAAGGTTTAATAGTTAAACACCTTCTACTTAATTTTCGACATAGTCGCCAAGTTCCTCAACACATTTCTCCCATCGTGATACCAGTTTCAATATGCCCTTTCGTATAAGTCCGTTTCCTTGGAGTATAGCCATCTGCGGACTGCTGATTTCACTTCCGCATCTATCGCAAAGCGTTGGCCGGCCAGGAATTTCTTCATGGGACCAACAGTTGAAAGTTCGACGGTGCAAGGTCCGGACTGTATGGTGGATACTGGAGCGTCTCCCAACAAAATTTGGTGATTTTCTGACGAACAGCAGCAGCAACATGGCGGCGAGCATTGTCATGAAGACTTTTGACTGCGTTAGCATTCATGTTGTGGCGTTTGTCACAAAGGGCACGACGCAACTTCACCAAAGTTTTCTGAAGGCTGCAGCATCCACAGTGGTCCCGTGATCAGCAAAGTCTACCAATACAACACCATGCATATCCCAGAACTCCGTCACAAGCAGTTTCCTAGCAGATTAGAGTCACTTTGAATTTTTTCTGCACTGGGGAATCAGCATGTTTCCATTCCTACTTGCCTGCTTTGTTTCGGGCGTGTTGTGATATGCCCACGACTCATCACCAGTGACGATTCCTTTCAGAAAGTCATGCCCTTCTGCAGTGTACCGCGTTAGGCGATCCAAGCTCGTCATCATTCGTTGGCCCTTGGGTTGTCTGTCAGGTTCTTAGGCACCCAGCGAGCACTAACTTGACGAAATTTCAACGTGTCATGAACAATATCGTACACTGCACCATAGAAAATGTTGAATTGTTGCGATAAGGTTCGCAGTTGCACACTCCGATCGTTCAACATTGCCGCCTCAATGCCTGTGACATTCTGCGGGGTTGTAGCTGTTACCAGCCTCCCGGAGTGTGGCGAATCACTAAGGTTCACAGGGCCCTCTAAGAAGAATGCACACCACCTGCAGACATTGCTACGGTCCATACAATCATCCCTGTGAATATTACTCGGTTTATGCCCTTTGGCCTACAAATATCGAACCAAACCTCTCTGCTCGTCATACGTGGACGACAGTAACATACACGTCAACTTTGTTGCGTAGTTCACGCTTCTCTCGCTAGAGCTGCACATGAAACAAAAACTACCCAAACTATATCTGTGTGAAATTGCAACATTCCAGCTGCAACACCAAGACAGAAAAAAATATTGTGCGTTACTTTTCGATCCGACCCCGTAGAAGCAAAGCACAATTAGATACTATGAAGAGGATTGTTGAAGTAAAAAGTGCCTTAAAATTGAGAGGATTCACGCAAGAAAATATCTTAAACAGAGATGTCTTTAGAATCAAAGTGCATAAGTGGCAAGTTGACAAAGAGGACAAACCAAAGAAAAAAACTGGAACAATATGCTTAGGCGAGAGAAAAAAAAAAGCTCGGAGCAAAGACTGAGAACTATGGATTCAAAGGAAAACAAAGAAATGTCTCTAAGCATTCCGCGTAGTCCTATATGGGTTTATTTGCTTATAAAAATAACAACTGAATATCAGTAAAAGCAGGAATAGTGTCACTCGAAAGGCAACCTGAAAAAACTGGATGGTGTATTATACTCTTCCTTTATACTGGAACGTATTTTCAATTTTTATTTATTTATTTTTTAGGAAGACAAACTGTGTCTTCCATTTACGATTTTATGACCAGGTGAAGACTAATAACTGTCCACAAGAGTTGGATATTGGATTAGTGGACTAAGCATTAATTCTGTGTTTTGAAAGATTCAACTGCAATATTATTCAAGGGAGGGGGGCGTTCACATGCCCGCAGATTTGAGCCAGATGCCATTCGAATTACAGGTAGGCATTTAAACGACCCGTTACCGAGATTAGGCGCAGTGTAAATCCAGAGGACAGAAATGTTAATTGTGTAGAGGGTACAACTACAAGAGTTAGTGCCATTACTTTTTACTTTCTCTGCCACGCACACAATACGTAAAGGTATTGCCTTCCACCCAAAAATTAGATATCCAGATTTCGCTAACAATACATGTTTCGAGGCCCTCTGAATCCAAAAACATTTTAGAAAAAGGTCCATGTTTGTGTGTCTCTTGTGTCTTTCTAAGTGCAGCATAACTGAAAAACGAAAAATCGGATAAATATAGGGTCTTTCAACAAGAGTGTCCTATCTTTGAACTTAAATAAAACACGTTCTATAAATGATGAAGGCTTATTTCTTTTATTGTTTTGGAACATAATTGTCATTACGTGTGGAAGAGAACATCAGTTAAGTGACCGCCGCGACTTCGTTGGGTTGCGCGTATACGGTTGACCCAGTTTTCCATGACAGAAGAACGTAAATTAGGTCCTACTTTACGAATAACACGCGTGATGTTATTCATAAGATCATTACTGTTTCTGGCTTGTTGACATACACTCGAGATTTAACATAACCCCACAAGAAGTAATCCAACGGCGTTAAATCACATGGCCTCGGGGGCCAGTTAACATCATCACCACCACGGGAAATGATGACACCTGTGAGCTTCTCCTTCAAAAGTTCGATTGTTTCGAGAGCAGTATGACATGTGGCACCATCTTGCTGAAACCAGATGTTTCTGAGATCCATACCATCCAATTGAGCCCAAAAATAGTCCCTTATAGGAGCCCGATTTCTTTCTCCATTGACAGAGCTTCTCCATCTTCATCTTGGAAAAAATATGGACCAATGATTCCACCGTACCAAAATCCACACCACACAGTAACCTTTTGTGGATGAAGTGATCGTTCCTGAATCTGCATTAGATTGTGATTGCTCCAATAGCAGCAATTTGATTTGTTAACACAACCATCCATCCAAAAGTGAGCTTCGTCGCTGAAGATGATTTTTCGACAAAAATCCGGGCAGCTTCCAATTGCTCCATAGTTCAGTCACCGAATACACAGCGCAACCAATGGTCGTTGGGCTTTAGTTCTTGAGTTAACACCATTTTTTAAGCGAGAAACTTCAAGTCCAGATGCAGAATTCGCCAAGTTGTGGTCGACGAAAGCCCCAATTCTTGCGCTCGACGAGCAACTGATTTGTTTCCATTCTCGCGTACACTCTCACGAACGGCGCCTATGTTTTCATTGGAGCGCTTACGTAGATTACTTATAGGCGTTCTTTGGTCGCTGACAGAACCACTTCTTTCAAATTTATCGATCAAACGCCGAATCGTTCTCTCGCAGCGACGATTATGCACACTGTAAACTTCACGCAATACACGAAAGGTTTGGCGAACTGATGATCCATTTTGATAATAAATTTTCACAATTTATACGCGTTACTGAATGCTGTAACGTTCCATGGCTATTTGTCAATAACGACTGTAACCACATGAAAAAAATGACTGCTGTAACTTAATAACAACGGCAGGTATCACATGTTAAAGATGGAACACTCTTGTTGAAAGACCCTTTAGAAATTTGTATCTTCCAATGCTACCACACAAAGGTTTTCAAGAAAATCCCCCAACACAGACTATCCCTTATATGGGAGATTTTTTAAAATGTTTGATTTTCTAAAAAATAGCTCCAACGATTTTGATTAAAATACCACACATTAAATATATGAAATGACAAATAAAACGTATATGTTGAATTCTCTGGGATTCCCAATTGCTTTATTGGGAAGGAATTTTATGTAATCTTGTTTTGCACAGAAAGATTTGCTTTCTTTGGGCTGACCCCGTAGCTCAGTCGGTAGAGCACCTACCTGCTGTGCGCGGGGTCCCGGGTTGGATTCCCGGCTAGGGGGTGGGAATTTTTCTCTAGCCAAAATTATTCTTTATCCTCCCCAGAGTCTGGAAGTATGAATGAGAGTGAATGTGTTTGTGATCTAATAATAATTATAAACCCAACGACAAGAGTTATACGAGTTAACACCGTCATATAAGAGTAGGTATAATTTCCAAACGAAAGGCCGCCGATAAGACCAAGTTAAAGGTAGCGTATGAATGGAACTGAAAACAAGAGCAAACGATTTCTTGGCGTTCTTCTCGTCTATCATGTCGCGAGGAGACTGCTTGCTCCGCTTCGTATTGGCCACTGTTATTTTAGTCATGGCTACCTCTTCAGGGAAGTCTCGCTGTCTTCACTGTAATGTGCCCTTAGCGGTGAAGCATTTCCTCACCCAGTATCATTACTACTCCATTCTTAGCGAACGACTTGGACTCTCTCCTCATTTAATTACGGTTTTAGGGGATGAATCTGCCTCTATCCTAAGCTTTTTCGCTATGTTAAATTCAGGGTTTTTACAAAAATTTAATCGTGTAGTTTCTGGTGTGTTAATGACTTAAACTGTGTCAGTTTGCTTAGGATTAGTTCTGCTATATATTGTGAACTTTTTCAGTGTATAACGTGTGTATTTTTATTTATTTTTTCTACTTTTGTAATTGCAGTTGCTTAACCCTGTAATTGCTTTATATGTGTTGTTTATGGATTGGACATGAATAAATCTATAGCCAGAGGGTTGCACTGATGACCGTAGTAATTTTGCCCCACTGAAACGGCTATTGCTATATAATCTTGTATAACTGGAAAACGTTGAGCGATAGAGGAAAACGTTTTACATTAAAAATGTAGGTCTGTTTAAACCAATTTATTTTTAAATAACCTTTTTGTGACATAAACCATTTGCGGGATATCCGTTATTAATTATTCACATTGCTTAATACTTTTTTAAAGTACTGTCGACATTCAGTTGTTTTTTTCAATTGTGTGGAATTTTAGGCAGTATTTAGCGTCCAGCTCTTAAACATTTGACTATCACTGTTCTCTTTGTATCTATGACGAAATGTGTGATATAGGTATTTGTGCAAAGATTTAGTTGCGTTAAAACGTAGTAGATATAAAAATAAGCTAAGTAAAATAGTTTGTATACCGACTAATAAACGGCAGAGGGTAGAGAAAATTATGTGAATGTAACACAACAGATGTTTTGAAGTGTATCCAAATGGTTTAGTTTATAGCAGTCAAAGTTATACTATAAGATCTAACTAACTACAAGGTGGGAGCAGCCCAACTGGGCTAGAGCCTAAACGCCCACCCGAACCGAGGACTCACACTCCTCAGGATGTACAACAACATCCGGGGCAGACACATGACGAGGGCAAAGAGTGAGACCAGGATGGGTGATCAGCCATACGCCCGGGATGAGAGTGAGGAAGTGATTGATAGATGCAGATGAGATGTGAATGATAGGAAAGGTGGTGATGAAGCACCGGTGGAATGAAACTTGGCAGGGAAAACCTAGAACCCGGAGAAAATCGCCCAGACGCCGCTTTGTCCACCACAAATTCTATATGCGGGTACCTTGGATTGAATCCGGCCTGCCTTAGGGAGAGACGAGCGGTCTAACCACTCGGCCACTGCGCCGCCCATACTATATGTTCGGATATAGCCATTGTTGAATCCGTGTCAGATGACATTACAGCCTTTCCTAATCGGCAGTTATTTGCTGCTATAAGCACTTTGCTAACTTAGAGTAACATCAGTTACAATATAGCCCACAAGAAATGATGGAAAGGACTCTTTTCTTTCATATTTTGTGGCTTACAATTGCTATAGTGCATTGTGTGCTTTGCAAGAAATAACAAACCAAGAATCAGTTCTATGCCACTACTGATAGAACGGAAGGCATGTCCATATTTTGTTGTAGCCCACTGCTTTTCTCTCTCCTAGCTGACACACAGCGTCCCGTAGTTATGAACTACTAACGGTCGCACTGCTTCTTGTAAACGCAAGATTTAAGACAATTTTGGGGCGGTAGCATGTGTGGCTCGCATTTGGAAGATCGCGGATTAAAAATCAATACTGGGTGTTTTTCATGTTTCCTTCTGTATCCAGTTTGGATACTTATTATTTAGTCAATCCAATCTTAGAACTGCACTTGATGTAAACAGAACACTTTGTATCCTTCCGCGTTAACCTCGTGTTCGTATCCGCTTTAACTGCTCATTATAGTAGGAATAAAGAAGAGAGGTGAACGACACCACACACAATTAAATAGAAGCTATAGCCTTCTTTAGTTTAAATATTTCTGTTATTTACTGTTTCATATTAATCAAACTTTCGAACTAGGTTTGAATGACATACTTCTTGACAATTCACATATAATCGCGCATATTTTAGGTACTATATGCTATGATGTGGTTCGTTTCCCGCGTATCGTGAGCTACGCGTTAATGGCGTCATGTGTTTACATCAAATTGGGTTCTAACGATGGAGCGATTTTATGACCCCAAGTTTACCCACAGAATGAAAGAAATATAAATAAAACCAATGGTGGAGGAAGGTAGCCTAATAACTCCTGCCTTCTGTTGAGCATAGTAACCATAGAACAGCAATCTCACGAGACCACAAAAGTCCATCTTCAGAATAAATCAGTAATAAACTAGATGCTACAGAAGTGCAACTACGCAACTGAGGTTATTTGGCAGAAAGTTAAGGCAACTAACATATACCCAGTACATTAAGTATGTCAAAGAAACAATAGGCAATGGTTGCGATATGACGTACATATATAAAAAAGAATTAAAGCCACAAAGTTTCTGCATAATATGCTACCGAGCGAGATGGAGTCGCAGTAACTTGTGAGGCTCGCATTAAGGAGGTCCCGAGTTCGAATTATATTGGGTCGACTCCCTAACCTTAACGTTTTTCGTGGTTTTCTAAGGTCGATAGGTGAATGCTGGAGGTAGTTCCTCTTTACCACGAATCTCCTGTCACCATCGTTTCCTTTCATATGTTTAATCTTCAGGGTTGCAGGACCAGGAGACGGCGATTAGTGCGTGGCGACGGGTCGATGAAGTTCGCGCTTTGTAAAGAATTTCTCTCTGGTGCTTGGATGACCCACTGCACTTTTATGGGGGATGCTCGTTTTCAGAAACCCCTCGGTGTCTGGTTTGGTGTCATTCTAGAAACGTTAGGGATCCTGTCCTTGCTAGCATCGTCTGAATTTGGTCACCCCTTAGGTCTCCCCTTCCTCCTAGGGATCCCATTAGACACAATGGGTGGTATGGATGAAAGCATGTGCTCTTGCCCAACAAATTTGAAGTTTATACTGCGGGTCATATGAATAAAAGCTTGGAGTATAAACTTAACTATGGAGTATTTACTCCAGAGGAAGTATGAACTTAGAAAATTGTATGAATAAAAAGGAGTATGTGCTTTTAGTGGTGAGTTTATAGTTCTCTGAAGTTGAGCTTGATCAATAGCAGACTCAACCTGCGTTGTTTACGAGTGTTACACATAATAACTGAGTTTATGGCTAACTTACGTACTAGAAAAGCGACATCAGTGCGTTGCGATGAAAATGACCGCAAATACACGAGTTTGTACAGATTTGAAAAAGAGAACGTTACGTGGTGGAACATTTTTTGGGTGAAAGCAGGGATCGGTGCATGATTATCGAATTTGGAAGAATTCAAATGTGTATAGAGTGATTGAAGAGAATCCAACACGGTCACTTCTTTTGGGTGATCAAGGATTTAGTTTAGTTATGGCTAATAACGCATTTTAGAAATACTACCACTCCACAGCAATGCAGCAAAATATCCAGACGACGTGTTTTAAGGTTGTTCATTTTATTTTAGTATGGGATTTTCCATACTCCACCATCAATTCATGTCGAATGTGGCTTAGTACAATTTTCTTTTCTTCTCCTGCGACTGGGGTTTGCATTTTGAAAATACCACAGGATATTTTTTAAGCACGCTCATGAAAATGTTTATCTCTTAATCTAAGTTCACTGACGTACTCAATACTCAATGTATCTGACATGTTAACACCATTGTTCGTTTACACAGAAATCTAATGCAACCGTGGTAAACCAGTATTGCAACAAGAATAAAGCTGCAGAGATAACAAGGATGGGTGATAATGTATTCTTAGCCAACAATGTGAGTTTAAACCATGTTAATTAGTTAATTAAGAAGTATAAACTTCGAGCGTGAGTTTATACTCATATAACCTTTATTCATATATTTATTGAGTTTAAACTTAAATAAAATGCTTAGACTAAGAGTTTATACTTCCTAGTAGAAGTAATTTTTACTTTCTCTACCACGTACATAGTAGGTAGAGAAGGCATGGTATTTCATCCAAAAATTAGATACCGAAATTACACCGGAAATACTTGCTTTCAGACCTTCTAAATCCAAATAAAGCATTTTTGGAAACATGTCATAAGATAACTCAAAGACACAAAGGGATAAACACCAAACTTGATATTTGAGTTTAGTATCTTTAAAGGATGCGACACGAGAATTTTCAAGAAAATCTCCCCACTCCCAACTACCCTTTACACGGAACATTTTTCGAAAATGCTGATTTTCTAAAAAATGAATCTAATGATTTTGATTAAAATACCATATATGAAAGACATTTCTATGACAAATAAAATGTATTTTTGAATTTTTTGGAAATACCCTAGGAAGTCCTCTACACTCGCAAGGAATTTTGTATAATCTTTCATAATTAGTAAACCTTAAACCATAGATGAAAACGTACCACACAAAAATGTGGATCTCTGTAAAAAACAGAATTTATATTAAATATTTTATGAGGCATAAGCCGTTTCTGAAATATCCGTTATTAAAGGTTCAAATTGTTCAATCCTTGTCGTTCTTTTCAAGTTCTATCGATTTTCAGTTGTTTCTCGGGATTGCATGGAAACAGAATGGAATTTTGAGACCAGCATATAGCACCCTGTTCTTAAATGTGTAGTGCAGCTATTTCTATTTTTCCTTCTGGTAGAGGGAAAATAATTCGCTCACATGACTTTCCCTGCTTTTATACAAACTATTTTTACAAACGCTTATTCTCCATCTACTTTGTTAATCTAGATAAATATATGCAGAAACTGTCTTATTCCTAATTTTCTTGTGGTTGCAAGGGGAATATCATAGTCTTTAAGCGATAGTCAAATCTTTTAAGAGCTGGTTGCTATGTGGTTCATTCTATTCTCTTTGTATGACCATGATATATATATATATATATATATATATATATATATATATAAAGAATAACGAATTCCCGTTTGAGCAAATGTATAAATATTGGCAAATTCAAACAAATAACAAGGAACATCTCGGAAATGGTTCACTCGACAAATAAATAAATTGTGTGTTTTAACGAGATCTACATTTTTTGTGCAGTGATATATTGTCTTATCTCTTGGTTTACCAGTTATGCGAAAGTCATTTGAATGAAGAGGTCTTTTGGGGACATTCCCAGAAAATTCAAGATATATATTTCATTTGCCATAAAAATATCTTAAACACATGATATTTCAATCAAAATCGTTGAGAGCCATTTTTGAGGAAATCAACATTTTCGAAAAATGTTTCATGTAAAGGGTAGTCTAGGATGGAGGGATTTTCTTGAAAATCTGTGTCGCATCTTGGTGTCGAATTTTTGGTGCAATGCAATGCTTCCTCTACTTACTATACGTAATAGAGAAGGTAATAAGCTTAGGAAGAATAATTTGTATACCCACTAATAAAGATAGAGGGTAGATAAAGTGATTGGCATTAATTTTATTATCTTTTAGTTTTTTAATTAGAAGCTATTCATTATTGGATTTTTTTTAATAATAAATTTCATGTTGACTATATGGATATAAATATAAAGTATAAACAGCTCTAAAAATAAATAAATATAAGGAATAATATTTCTATTCATATTCAACCCATTATACTTTAAATAGACCTATTTCTCATGTGAATGTATCACATCAGACTTTTATTCATAGCACCCAATTGGTCTACTGAGATGGCCAAACTGCGGTGCTGAACCCCAAGGGTCCCTGAGTAGTCGCATCCTGTCCTAATATGTTTCTAGCTTCTGAGCCAGCCTATATCCTGAAACTTCGACTCGAACTTTCTCCAAGCTGTTTTGTTAATTCTCACACAGGCATTTACCGTAAGCGGAATGGAATATGCACACATTTCCCAACATCTGAAGGAGAACGAAAGAAATGTTCGCCTCACTTTGTAGATGATTATGTATAAGCTTATATAACAATGTTTAATAAACAGACCTTGGAATATTATGTTTCTTTCACGTGTTATAATGAACTTAAGTTAATGGAATTGTGGATCTTACTTACACCGATCTTGCTTTTAGCGAGTCGCAAATGAAGTCAAAGCTTATCCCGTCTACTTGAGTGCGGGGTGGGGGGTTGGAATAACTAAAAGGAGTTGCAAGAGTGGGGGTGGGGTAGAGGGAATGAGAAGGAAAAGGCATGGATTATGTCTGCCTTGTTTGACACAGGGATATAGCCTATGGGAGAGCGCGAGGTTTGTGCAAGATTAATCCCTGCTATTAAAAGCTGATGGGCACAGGAGTAATCACTCACTGCTCCCTGGTGGTGTAGTCAGGAATTACTTACATTTTGTCAATGGGGTGTCATCAGCAGTCGGTACAGATGAGAAAGATTTTCTCCGCAAGTTACGAGGGGGAAACTATAGGGTGCTGCATCTCTGAACTACGTGCTATATAACATGAAAAGCACAGTTATATCTGCAGCTTTCTAGGCTTTGTTGCATAAGTACTCCACTTATACAGGATGGTTTTGTAAGAGCTGCTTTTGAAGAAATACTCTTTACATGCAGTGATCATTATTGTAAGAAATTGTTTTAAAAATATTACTTCCTCTATCCTTATCGTTTATTTTTATATAGCTACTAATAGTATTCCTACTAAAGCTTATTTTTATATTTGTTTTATGTTAATCGTAATAAACCTTGCAGAAATAGTTTCATTGCTATACCATTATGGAGCTTACTGAAGTTCAACTTTGAATTTCTACACTATTACGGGATAAGGCACTAGAATCTGGTAATATTGTGGTTGTTAGGTTCCATTCAAAACCGCCAACTCCTCCACAAATACGCAGCTGTTCCATGTATTGGGAAAGTTAGTTACCAACTGGCGCACTGATTATAATAATAATTATATTAGATATTATTAAATTATGTTACTATTTCTATTGGATTAGCTATAGGCATACTATAGTATAACAACTTAGTAAACTCCCTCTGTCTACGGACTGTGCGAGTATTCAGGAGGAATAGATCGCCTCTACTTGTATTTTGCCTTAGTTACTGAGTTATCCAATGAGGTGTCTTAAAGAGGAAGTGGGCTGATACGCGGGAAACAAGTGTCACCCACTGTTGTGAACGCAGCAATTTTATAGCTTAGAAAAATTTAATAGTATCTTGTTTACATCGTGATAACTCAAAAACTAAAATTCTTATTCCAGTTCTGTAAGAAGTGTGTTAAAGAGCACAGTGTCGAAATGATGTATGATTGGTCTCCTTGTAAAAAAAATTAAACCCGCTAGTTTTCTTTGTAAAACTTTAATTGAAATAATTTGTATTATAAAAATTAATCAGCGGGTAACTTCTTTCCTTGAAGACATAGATGGGGGAGTGAAGGTCATGAAAACCCTAAAAAGTGTGAATTAACTTTTGGAAGATATCCTATGATAATGTCGCATGTATGTGAAATGCTATCGCTAGTTATATGCAAACATTTGTTTTCACAACCGCTGCACCTTGCCTTGCAATCTACAAATGCAATATTTTTGTTGCACTGCTCTTGTGTCTTTAGTCCTGCCTCTACAGTTGGAGTTACAATAGTGGTTATTATGGTGCATGGTGCTTAAGCAGCGACGCAGAGTTATGCTCGCCCAAAGCAGTTAGAGAGGGGGAATACATGACCAGGTGCATTACCCCTTCCAAGGGTTTTTTTATAAGTTTCTGAAGAATAATTATGCAAATTATACGATCATTTAATTATTAATTATTATTAGGTTCTGTTATTGAATTATTATTAATTATTAGGCCTTAGTTTCGCAGTTAACTAAGACTGTATTATTTTTTCAATTTTTTGTGTAAGCTTTGTCTTTGTATGGGGTTTTATTTTTAGATAAAGATCTGCACAAAAGAAAACCAAGAAATTTAATTGTTTGATTTAGTAAGTACGTGAAATCATATTAAAACATAACTAAGCTGTTCTTCGTACTATTACAGTACAGTCATTTGCAGCGTTTAATAACATATGCATGTTATATAAATTAAGTCCATACCACGAGTCAGGGCTTAATTTAACGCCACCCAGGTAATAGGTAATCAGCGATTATGGCGGAGAAGGAAAATGATGACCAAATCCTAGCACCGAAGAAAAGAATATCACAAAGCAATATATATGATAGTCGTTTTTGTCTATATCTTATGGTTTATCAGTTATGCAACTTATGCAAAAAATATATCTCTTTTTAAGGATATAAAAATTTTCGAAAATGTTTCTGCGTATAGGGCAGTTTTCTAGAAATAGTCGTGTTGCATCTTTAGAAGATACTGAACTTAAATACCATGTTTGGTATTTATCATCAAGCGGGATGGCTCAGGCGGTAACGTTTGTAGCCCACATTCCAGAGGTCCTAGGATCGATCCCCGGCGACCACTCGCTTTGACCCATAGTTCTTTTCCCGAGTCGTAAGGCGAATGCTAGAGTTGTTTGTTTCATCCCCAGAATTTCCTGTCCCTCCATTTCGTTCCATTAATCATTTCATTCATCCTTCACCCCGTTTGGTCTCTTTCAGGGTTAGAAGTGTCGGTGATGGAGTTTCGGCACAGGTGGTAGGGAAAAAAGATGCTCTCTGTGAACTTTCTCGGTCCCTCGGCGTACGGCTGGTTGCCAAGGTGTAAGGACCGCCCCCAGGATGGGCTTTGGACCCTATGTGAGGTTGGGTCCCCGGTCTGACTGTCGGGGTGTGTACCTATATGTGGAAACTGTAGGGACCATGTCATTGCTGTGCCGTCACTCCTGGTTCCGGCCGCCCGGTGTTTCCCTTCACCTCATCCCTTCTCCCGTGGGCGCTCCCTTGTGAGGTGTCGGTACAATATCCTAATTCCTGGGTCGGTGCCGAATCCGCTCCGCTTCGCAATCCTCCTCCTAATGCTTGGCATTTAACGCAATTTTTGTTTTTGAATTATGCTGTTCATAGATGTACACATACACATGGACGTTTTCTAGTAGTTTTGGGTTGGACTAGGGGTGCCAGAACATGTATTTCTGGTGAAATCTTGATACCGAATTTCTAGATGGAAGGCAATCCCAGACACATGATAGAGAAATTAAAAAATAACAAATCCAGAAGCACAACGGAATGGGCCAATTGGCCCAAGCCTTCATGCTGATGATGAGCTTTTTAGATTAATATAACTGCTAAACAAGTAAACTTGCCTTTACGTGAAGACTTTATTCACAACAGTCCACAGTGTTCCTGTGTTGAACACGGTAAAACAGTGATACTTATGCAGACATTGTATATACAAAAAAGCAGCATTATACTTTTTCACTTTATCGTGAAGAATTAATTCTTGAAAGAAGAATACTCCATTCTTCCACTAAACTAACATATTTTCATCAGAGTAGTGTCGTTTTGTATCACGCCACAAGAGATGAATGGCATAATTAGTAACCAGGTGGCAGCATGTCTCAATCCGGTCAAGCTGTAACGGAACCAAATACTGCTAGTTTTAAACAGTCATCCTCGATAAACAATGCCAAAAATATATTGCTGAATTCATGATTGGTAATAACTAAGTATTTTTGTGAATCAGGTTCTCCATTTATTGGATGTGCTGGTTCAATTTAAAGCTTGATTTACTATGCATTCAACTAAAAGATCTTTAGTTCGTGTCGTATTTTTACTTCTCTGATGATCTACATAGTAGTGTACATATCTGTATACCCATGCTTCTTAAAATATAGAAGTTTTGCACTTTTGTTTTATTAGATTTGTAAGGAGGCTAATTCTCAAATCCTTATGTCAAAGGCTGAACAACAAAGTTTTGTAAAACTGAATCTTTGCGTCCTTTGGACTTTTTTTAATAGCTGGGTTGTTATACATGCATATTTTTCAACTTTATTTCGTAGTCACCCGTTTATGACACTATGTAGTTTATGAACAAAAAAAAAGCTTTTGCTTCCAAAATATTTTTAATTTACTTTTAAAAGTACTAGAGCATTTAAAACACACAGATTATGTTTATCCATATATTGTGCATAATTTCGTTGGCTTCAACAGCTTCTGTGGCGCAAAGGGTCGCGAGTTCGAATCCCACCATGGGCATGAGTATTTGTGTTCGTGAGTACCCATTAATCAGGGACAGCACAAAAGATCTCTAACAGTCGAGGAGCGAGTGTTTCTGAATCCTCCAACGTCCCCCAAAATACATTACTAGGATATCCTTGATTGTCGGTTATTTTATTATTACTTTTTCTACTACGTTCATTGTAGGTAGAAAATGTATTGTATTCCACACAAAACTTAGAGATTTCACTGGAAATACACGTTTTGAGGCTCAATGAATTAAAACAAAATTAGAAAAAGGTCCGCGAGTATGTGTGTGTGTGTGTGTGAATAGTATAACTCAAAAAGTCGAATAAATACCAAACTTCATATTTAGGTTCAACACCTTCCAAAGATAGGACATGAAGATTTTCAAGAAAATTCTCCCACCACAAACAACCCTTATATGGAACATTTTTCAAAATGTTTTATTTTAAAAAAGAAGACAACGATTTTGATTAAAATACATATTATAAAGATATTTATATGACAACTAAAATGTATATTTTGAACTTTCTGGGAATAACCTGTGGAATTCACTTCATTCGGAAGCAATTTTGTATAATCTTGTATAACTGGTAAACGTTAAGCGTACTACATAAAGTATAGATATCGTTAGATATCTTTAAAAACATATTTTATTCCCAATAACTATTTTAGTGGCTTACACAGTTTTTCGAGATAACCTTATTAATAGTTCGATTTGTTCAATACTTTCACTCTTTTTAACTCTTGTCGATTTTCAATTGTTTCACATCATTGTGTGGAAGAAGCTTAGAATTTTAAGACCAGTATATAGCGTCCCAGTTCTTGAACATTTTACTATCGCTATTTCCTTTGTATGTATAACGAAATGCGTAATGTAGCTGTTTCTATTAAAATGAAATAGATAGAGAAATAAACATTTGTAAGAATAATTTGTATACCCACTAACGCTATACCATGAGTTTCTAATCACCTACATGGGTGTGTTTTTTCTTTTTTATATGAACCTGTATAATATTAATGAAATGTATTTTTATAAAATGAAATTATGTAATTCATCATCGTTTTCATAGAATTAGGCCTTTCGGCCTGTTCCGCCTCAGAATTGATCACGCCATCTCTTGAAAGGACATCCAATGTTCCTTTTTCCTGTTGGGTTATATTGCATTGCAGCTTCCATCCAATTTAGTCTGTACTTTTCAATTATGGTTGTAAAGATTCCACATTTAGTTCTTATCTAATATCAGTACTTCTTTTATGGTCCAATAATGAATATCCTGCTACAGAGCGGAGGAACTTCATCTAATGTGATAATTGGTATGATGTTAAGGTCCAACATTCACTACCATACAGTAGCAAAGGCAAGGCTATTACGCTGTAAAATGTAATTAATGGTTTCATGTACGTTGTATGGTTCCACAGAAATGTCTGAATCGAGCCAATTTTAGCTCTGCATCATCTGACTTACTAAATTTAAAAGTGAACCCTAAATATTTAAACTTTCTTAATTGTTGAATTTTATTTATCCGTCTATAACAATTTTGGCTCCTACAGGCTACTGAAGTGATAAGATTCGCCCGAATAATAAATAATAACGAATAAGAAGAATAATTAATAAGCATATAATCAAAATAATAAGAAGGAATACCAGTATGAGGGAAGAATAAAAGAGAACATTAAGAATTAGAGAAAGCGGGAATAAAATCATGAAGAGAGAAAAAAACGTAGAGGGTAGAGATTAATTGATAATAAGAACATGAAATAAAATGTAGAAAACGTGTAGTCGAGAACGAACAAACTTGGCGAAAATCACATAAAGATAGCAGACGTAGGAAAGGACAGAAAAAGAACGTTAGGAATAGCTTTAGTGACAATAGAACCGAGTTGTGCACACAGGATGTCAAGACAACGGGCAGGAAACCGAAGTTAGTCAAGCGCACAGAAAATTCAGTAAAGCGAACATAATTTGTTAATGTTAGACGCGAGCGAGGCTCAGGCGATGAAATTGAGAGCCAATGGTAGATGGAGGAAAAATTCAGAGATGTAACCAATCAGAACGAATAATAGTCACGTGAATAGCAAAAAGTGAGAGAGAAACTAGAAAAGTAGGCGTGAAATAGAAAATTATCTATGAAGGAGAGCGACGTTCAAACGTGCGTAAGATACTTCACTCTGTGTCGAAACGTCGGGGAGAGAAGAAGTCTCTGTGTAGAAACGTGGGGGGGGGGGGAGAAGATGATTTGGAGGAAAAAAAGTAGATTTGTGTAGGAAACGTGAGGGAAAGTAAGGTAGATGTAGAAATTCAAAATATTTTATATTAAAGAGGGAAACAGTGCAGCGGTCTTCGAGTAACTATTTAAGTATTGAAAACCAGTTTAAGGCAAACGTGAGTAACAGGGTAGCTAGGGAATGACAAAAGGAAAAGTTATTAGCGTAATATTGTAACATACTTCAACTTCGCAAAGTAATTAAGAAAGGGTAAGAGCACGGAAACAGTAGTAGAGGTGACAGGAAAAATCGCGTCTTGTGTGGAAAGGAAATTCGTACGAGGACTTCAGCTTCAGTGTGGATCATCAATAAAAGGGCCATCTGAGAGGAGAAAGTGAACTTCATTTATCTCCCATCCACACTCCCTGAGGTAAGAGACTCCTGAACCCAAATTCCTCTACCTGAGTAGCCGGCAGCAACAACGATCCTCCCGAATTAGCAGCCCAAGCACCAAGAACCGCAGCATTGCAACCTTTTCCATTCCCAAACCCCGCTACACTGCAATCCTCGAAATGCCACCACTTTTGTATTATCTGTCGATATTCTCATTCCATAATTAGTGGCAATTTGACTCAGTTTATGTACTGAAATTTGGAATTTTCCTTCAGATTTTCCTATTATGAGCTGGTCGTCAGGAAATAATAGAATCACGAAATTAAAATATTATTACTTATTGTCTTATTCATTACAGCCAACCATTATGAATGACATCGTCAATATAAACATTAAAAGGAGTAGGACAGAGTGGATAGCCTTGTCTAATTCCTTGGTTAATTTCGTCTGATTCTGTCCTATTCCTTGCAGTGCGGATCCTTATTTTATTACTTTTGTACAATGACTGAATTTCCGTTATCAAATGTGCTGGAACTCCCATTTCTTTTAACGCTCCCATAACATTTTGCGTTTTACCTTATCAAACGCTATGTCACGTGGCTACTTGCTGAAGCAAGCCGCTCCATTTTTCTTATAATATTTTAAGTGAATAAACAGTGTTGTTGTTCTAATTTAATTCCTTAAAATTCAGTTGGATTGGCTATATAACTAATTAGATTGCTTCCATCTATTTCTAAAATTTTTAAATACGGAGTAATATGTTTTCCACCCAAAATGTTGATATAAGTGTAGAGAAAAATAGCTTTTATACTTTGTAGCAGAGTTATAAAAAAAATCTATAATGGGTAGAGAAAGGCATGTGGATACAGCCGTTTTCTTTACTTTCCTGGCGTTAATGTGGAGTGTGCATGGATACATGGTCATATTGGCTTGCCAGGAAATGAACTGGCGGATTCGGTATCTAAGGCGGTGACTACAGAGCCCAGTGTTACAATGTCTCGTGTAACGTCGGAAGACTTTAGGCTTGTAGTACGGAGACCAGTGCTATCGTGCTGGCGTGAGGAGAGCTCTCCGCGGAAATAAGCTTAGAGTAGTGAAGCCTACACTCCGATAAACTGGGTAACTTCCTCTCGTGTATCTCATCGAGAGGAGGTGATTTTGGTTCGGGTGCGTATTGACCATTGTAATTTTACACGATTATCTTTTTAAGGGCGACCCTGCACCTATTTGTCCGTTTTGTAGCGAAGTTATGTCGGTCCTTCAAATGTTGCTAGTGTGTGTTGCTCTAGTACATCTTCGGTGTTGTCGGCAACTGCCGGCCAGTCTTGTAGAGGTCTTAGCGGACGATAAGCAAGTGGTTGATGGGATTTTTAATTTTGTGTCAAAGGTAAATTTCCAAATGCGGACTTAGTCATATCGATATTGGGTGTTTCATACTTCTTGGTTTAGTTTCATATATTCATGTTTATTTCCGACTTTTGCTACAAGTTTTACATTGATGTTTATCTCTGGATTTTGCTACGATTTTTATATTCGTATTTATCTCTGGCCTTTGCCATGATCTGTTTTACAAGGGCGCTAATGACCTAACAATTGAACGCCCTTAAACAAAAATAATCATCATCTACCACATATCTAATGTGTAGAGAATGTATTGCACTACTAAAAAAATTTCATATACCTATATTACACCGGAAATATATGTTTTGAGGCACCTGGATAAAAATAATATTTTTAAAGGTGCGTGTATATGTGTTGGTATTTGTGTGTCTGTGAACAGCTGAACTCAAAAACGAAGACTCGGATACACCAAACTTGGTATTTAAGTTCAGTATTTCCCAAAGATGCGACACGAATATTATCAATAAAATGTCCCAGCAACTATCTTTACATGGAAAACTTTTCGAAAATGTATATTTTCTCAAAAATGGCTAACGATTTTGATTAAAGTATCAAAATATTTACATGGAAAATAAAATGTATACCTTGTATTTTCTGGGAATAGCCTGGAAAGTCCTCTTCATTTGGAAGATATTCTGTATCATTTTGTTAAACGGAAACCATAAGAGGTAGACGTAAAAATAATACGCAAAAAATACGGATCTCTTTAAGGCACAATTTATTTCAAATATGGTTTTTTGTGCATCAGCCATTTCTGAGATAAGCGTTATTTTTGCTTTGAAATTTTCAATACTTTAGCCAGTTTTTAAAAGTTTCTTCAGTTGCTTCTCGTGATGTCATGGAAATATTATGGAGTTTCAAGGCCAACATATAACGACCCGCCTTTAAGCATTTGACTATCGATTCGTACCCTCTTGTACCCACAAAAATGCGAATGAAGCTATTTCTACAAAGGTTTAGTCGATTAACATGAAGCACATAGAAAAAAATCTGATGTGTTACACTCACATGACTTTCTCTACTCTTGTACAAACTATTTTTACAAACGCTTATTCTCCATATGCTTCATGTTAATCGAGATGTTAATCTTATTGATAATTTTCTTATAGGTGCAAGAGGAATATGGTAGGCTTTAAGCGATAGTCAAATGTTTTAAGAGCTGGTTGCTATGAGGAACATTCCATTCTCTTTGCATGTCCAGGACATAAAAAAAATGAATAACGAAGTCCCATTTGAGAAAAAGTATTTAACAATTTAAGGGAATAACAAGCAATATCTCGAAAATGGTTCACTCAACAAAAAAAGTCTATATGACATAAACTGTGTATTGTAACGCGAACTACATTTTTTGTGCAGTAAAATTTTGTCTATCTCTTATGGTTTACCAGTTCTGCAAAAGTCATTCACAATGAAGAATACTTTTGGAGACATTCCCAGAAAATTCGAGATATACATTCCATTTGTCATGAAAATATCTTAAACATATGATATTTTAATTAAAATTTTCGAAAAATGTTCCATGTAAAGGGTAATCTGGGGTGGGGGGATTTTCTTGAAAACCTTCGTGTCGTATCTCTGGAAGATACTGAACCTAAATACCAAGTTTGGTGTTTATCCGACTGTTCGTTTCTGAGTTATGCTGTTCACACACACACACACACACACACACACACACACACACCACACGGACATGTTTCCAAAAATGCTTTTATTGGATTCAGGAGGTCTCAAAACACATATTTCCGGTGAAATCTCGGTATCGAATTTTTGGGTGGAATACAATACTTCCCCTACTTACTATACGTAGTAGAGAAAGTAATATGCTTTCCTAGGAATACTTTGTACAAGCTGTATAAAAGAACATTTGCTTTGTTTCATTCGTATTGACTTTCTCTACCATCTAACAGCTTAGTGGTTAAACAAATTTGAAAGTTTATTTTCCTATCTACTTCATTTTGATCGAGATAAACCGTTCCGGAAACGCTGAATTACACATTTCCTTATAGATTCAAAGAGAATAGCGATAGTAAAAGTTTTAGCAGTGAATGGTATATTTTGACCATAAAATTCCACATTTCCATGCAAGAAGCAGCTGAATGACGACAGGACTCAAAAAGAATAACAAAGTATTGAACAATTCAAATATTCAATACGGATATCTTGAAATGGCTAATGCCAAAAGAATGTTGTTTGAAATAAATAGTGTGATCTAAAAAAGATCGACACTTTTTATGTAGTAAGTCTTGTTTATTACTTAACGTTTACCAGTTATACAAGATTATATTAACTTGCTTTCGAATGAAGAGGACTACACAACTATTCCAAGAAAATTAAGATATAAATTTTTTTTGTCATGAAATATATTAAATAAATGGTATTTTAGTCAATGACATCTTTGTAGGTACTGGTTTTGTGTTATGCTTTTCACATACTCACGCGCGCACACATACACACAAAAAAAAGAAAAAAAACGCACACACGGGAATTTTGAATTGTTTTCCTTTATTTAGGGGGCCTCAAAACACGTATTTGCGTGAAATTTTGATATCAAATTTTTGGGTGGAATGGAACACCTCTACCTACTATGTACGTGATAGAGAAAGTAATAAAGGATAGTGGATCGAGAAAATCCTGTGAATGTAACGCATTGGAATGTTTCGGTTTGTTTAACGTCCTTGGCTAATATCGAGCGCTAAGTGAACAACATGGGTGAAAGGTTGATTACATTAGCTCAGTTTCCGTAGATTTTAGGGCTCCTCAACATTCCTCTTGTGGGAATATTGGAAAGATCTGGAAAACACCTCAGGTAACTATCCCAACTGAGATTCGAAATTGGAACCTGTTGAGTGCGAGGCAGCGACGTTACCCCCATGGAGGTGGACATGAACCTATCTTATGTGGGAGTATTATTTTACCTCGATCATTATCATTCAACTGCTTTAAGCTTTGTAAACCATTATACAATATTCATAATTCGCATTTAGTCCCTTTTGGGCAAGGACCTCTTTCAAGTGCAAGGGAGCTGATTTTGCAGTCTCGGTTAGCTAATTCTGGAAAAGATCAACCTAGTTTATTGTCCTACTGGCTATTCCCACTGGTTATTTCCAAGCTTCTCTCTCTTTGGCTATCGTGGTCCACCTGCTCCCGACTGTCCTCCTCAGTTCGTCTGCCGGCGGGTTCTCTGCCTGCCGACGTTCCTCTGTCCATTCCTGCGATCCCAAGAAGTCACTCTGGTGTCCTGCCCATTTTAGGTAGCTTCCTGTGGTCGCGGCGTCCTTTAATTGTGTCCTCTTCCTTATTTCTTGGTTGCGTACTCTTGTCTCTCATTGCTATTCCCAAGATTTTCTTTTCCGCTTTCCTTTGGCAGATATCTATCGCCTATCCCTTGTTTGTTAAACTCCACGTTTTGTAAGTCGTATAACAGAGCTGGTAAAATGCACATATTCATGGTTTGAAACTGTTCATTATTTCATTATTTGTTTATTATATGTTCAAATTTTACTTTCAAATTTATATTGTATGATTTGCTCAGGAGAATAAATTTTAGGGATCAAAATTTAGACCATGCTACTGTGAGGCGATATAATTTGAGGCAATACAACAACATATGCTGTAATGGGGCACCATCAGAAAATACAGTGTATATAATAATTTTAGATTTAAATATTGGCTGTTTTTTTATCTTAAACTTAAAATCGTTCAGATTTACTGCTTTGATATTTATGGTGGTTTTTTAAGACACTTATTGTGTGATTAAGTAACTTGATTTAGTTTTACCTAATATGATAAAAGGTACATGATATATGTGCAGCCATAATGCCTATCGGCGCTGTGGTTTAAAAGGCTAAATGTCAGAAAATCAATGACTAAACGTACAATCTTCTTTTGAAGTAATAAAATATGTTTAAAATTAGAATACTTCTATGGAAAAGAAGCTCTTGTCTAAAAACGCTCTCAAACAAGGAAGATAAAACCCGGGAATATTATAAGCTAAACGTGGTCTGAAATAAAACATGTTTAATCGGTTATTAACTTGGAACCTCTTGCAGTTCATGTATATATCTATTGAGCCGGATTTTCTTAACATGTTTTGTTTTTCACGCGTACGGTTCGGTATATTCTTACTGTTAGTTGCCCGGTTCGCCGCGGGAGTCAGTCGTACTGTTCCTGCCTATCTTTTGTTTGTGGTTGGGGCAACGCTACCGTCGCTCTGTCTTTCGGGCCCGTTTCTCCGAAAAATTAAGCATTGATTATGCTCTCATAGTTCGGCTGCCGTTACAGTTGTCTTACTCTTATTACTTTCTCTATTACGTATAGTAAGTAGAGGAAGCATTGCATTCCACTCAAAAATTCGATACCGAGATTTCACCGGGAGTACATTTTTTGAGGCCTCCTGAATCCAAAAAAATCTGATGTGTTACACTCACATAACTTTCTCTACTCTTGTACAACCTAATTTTACAAACGCCTATTCTCCATATGCTTCATGTTAATCGAGATATCGAGATGTCAATCTTATTGGTAATTTTCTTATAGATGCAAGGGAAATATGGTAGCTTTTAAGCGATAGTCAAATATTTTAACGCTGGTTGCTATGTGACGCATTCCATTCTCTTTGCATGTCCAGGGCATAAAAAATGAATAATGCATTTGAGAAAAAGTATAAGTATTGGAAAATTTAAGGAAATAACAAGCAATATCTCGAAAACGGTTCACTCAACAAAAAAAATGTATATGACATAAGTTGTGTATTTTAACGCGATCTACATTTTTTGTGTAGTAAAATTTTGTCTAT
Source organism: Deroplatys truncata (assembly GCA_030765065.1). Classification (NCBI taxonomy): domain Eukaryota; kingdom Metazoa; phylum Arthropoda; class Insecta; order Mantodea; family Mantidae; genus Deroplatys; species Deroplatys truncata. Next base: position 166,502,355 of record CM060979.1, read on the forward strand.
CTCTTATGGTTTACCAGTTATGCAAAAGTCGTTCACAATGAAGAATACTTTTGGAGACATTCCCAGAAAATTCGAGATATACATTTCATTTCTCATGACATTACCCTAAACATATGATATTTTCATCAAAATCGTTAGAGCCATTTTTGAGAAAATTAAAATTTTCGAAAACTCTTCCATGTAAAGGGTAGTCTGGGGTGGGGGGATTTTCTTGAAAACCTTCGTGTCGCATCTCTGGAAGATACTGAACTTAAATACCAAGTTTGGTGCTTATCCGATTGTTCGTTTTTGAGTTATGCCGTTCACAGACACACACACACAGACACACACACACACACACACACACAGACACACACACACACAGACACACACACGGACATGTTTCCAAAAATGCTTTTTTTGGATTCAGGAGGTCTCAAAACGTGTATTTCCGGTGAAATCTCGGTATCGAATTTTTGGGTGGAATGCAATACTTCCCCTACTTACTATACGTAGTAGAGAAAGTAAAAAGTATTTTTGGAAACATGTCCGTGTGTGTGTGTCTGTGAACGGCATAACTCAGAAACGAACAGTCGGATAAACACCAAACTTGGTATTTAGGTTCAGTATCTTCCAGAGATGCGACACAAAGGTTATCAAGAAAATCCCTCCACCCCAGATTACCCTTTACATGGAACATTTTTCGAAAATTTTAATGTTCTCAAAAATGGCTCTAACGATTTTGATTAAAATATCATATATTTAAGATACTGTCATGACAAATAAAATGTATATCTTGAATTTTCTGGGAATGTCACCATAAGTATTCTTCATTGTGAACGACGTTTGCATAACTGGTAAACCAAGAGATTGACAAAATTTTACTACACAAAAAATGTAGATCGCGTTGAAATACACAATTTATGTCATATACACTCTTTTTTGTTGAGTGAACCATTTTCGAGATATTGCTTGTTATTCCCTTAAATTTTCCAATACTTATACTTTTTCTCAAATAGGAATTCGTTATTCATTTTTATTGTCCTGGTAATGCAAAGAGAATGCAATACTCCACATAGCAACCAGCTCTTAAAATATTTGACTATCGCTTAAAGCTTAAAATCTCGATATCTCGATTAACATGAAGCTTTTGTAAAAACAGTTTGTACCTACAAGAGTGGAGAAAGTCATGTGAGTGTAACACATCAGTTTTTTTATAAAACAATCTCATTAGCTTCTATCAGAGCCATGTATATCATTAGAAATAAATTTTGTGTAAATCTTTTTCAAAACACTGTTGCAATCGTCTTACTCTATATTTATAAAACTATCATATTAGCTTGTATCCCACACCTTTCAGTTTTTGCGTAATATAACCTTGTCCTTTTTGTCCCTACTCGATTCGTCTGACAGCTGTCTTTGTGATCTTTTAACTTTTAGCCGGGAGTGTCATGCAATTGAGAATTACTAGTTTAAATGTGCATTTATGGATATTTTGACTTTTAGCCGGCGGATTAAAGTAATTGATGGTTATCACTATAAATGTTTATCAGTGTGAAATGATAGGTTTCGTAGCCAAATTTTGGCCAGTTACGTAATACTAATTCCTATCTTTTATTGTATTGTTGTGGCAAGATAAAGATCAAAACGAAGATCATAAATGTTTAGCAAGGTACATCAAGATTACACTTTGTAAATCTTATAATTGTATTTATGTTTTCTTCACATGCATTTGCCGTGATGCGGAAATATATTTCCTAAATTATATTTTCGTGTTTTTTCTGACATCCTCTTGGTGAATTTTCCCCTCCTTATAGGTGATTACGATAGAGCAGGAGTGTGCTGCAGTATACATGATGGACCATTTAAGTTGAGACTGTATATCTCCAAAACTAAGTTTTGCAGAAAGAAATGTCTTTAATAAAACTTGCTTGATATTATGCGGGAAAGTAAATGCCATGAATCGTGTTTTATTTGGGGAACGTTGTGATGGTCATTTTAGGGCCAATATAAATTGACCCTACTTGTAGGTTCCCGATTAAAAAAATTAAATTTACCCTAAAATGACCATTATAACGTCCTCCAAACTGAGGCAATATTTTATATCATAACATGCTGTGAATGCCAGAGTAATTGTAGTGTAAATTAATATTATTGTATGTACAGGATTTTAGATGTTTGTTAGCCATAAGTATTGTTAGGAAATAAGTTTACGCGGCCTCACTGAAACTGACGATAGAAGTGGGTAACAATAAACCGAGGGGGTGAGTTGTTTATCACTAAGAAGAGACAAACAAATGACGTCAGGGTAGCGTGACTTTTTTAGAAATGGAGGGATGATGATGATGATGATGAAATGAGGTTTAAGGGCGCTCAACATCAACGGTCATTAGCGCCCTTACAAAGTATAAAACCCATAAACCAAGGGCCACTAACCCAAGGCGTCAAATACACTAAAAAAATGGAGGGAATATCTTCACTAGAGTATATATGTTAGTAGCAGTGATTGGCTGACAAAACAGACGCTAAAGTGGGCGCGATTTGGTAACCAATAGCAGCTCTATTATAATGCTTAGGCAATTTGGGGTGAAGGAGTATATATTCTCGAGCCATAAGTAAGTATCGCGCTGTTCGGAAGAATCTCTCACGAGGTGCACGTCGCAAAGTTAGTTACAAAATTATGAAGTACGCGAAGTAATTGGTACGCGGCAACTAAAACGACTGTAGTTACATTCGGAAATATAACAGTTTCAGTCAGGCGTGTATAAAGATTAAAGATGTGAACTATTAATTAAGTGTGACGGTAATAAAAGTGTAGAAACAAATTATTTTATCAGTATTATCTTTTAGCAACAACTCCTTTCCGTTTACACGCCCTGCATAGAGACACTTGCTCGACTGAGTTATAATAGCTACCCGGAGGACAAAGAACCCAAATTTAAAATAATAAAACAAGAGGCGCTCACAAATAAGATAACACGAGTCATTGATAACTACGACAAAACAAAACACTACTAATGACATTTACTTCCCCCCATAATATCAAGCTACTTTTCTTCAAGACAAAGTTAGTTTTGGACATATTATACAGTCTCAACTTAAATGGTCCATCCAGTAAATCTTTGGATGGAAAGGGTGTTAATTACTTTAGTGCATTGAAAGTTGATTTCTTAATGATTTTATCATTTTCAATGAAGCTAGCCTTAGCAATAGAACCTAGGATTCCGTTAGCCGCTTTTCAAACCCAGCATTGAAATCACCACATAGTATAACAATCCAGTTATTTTATCAGATTGAAATGCTGTTTTACATTGGATGTGTGGGCAGATGTATTAGGATCAGACATGAAATATTCATTACCGCCACCGGGACTGGAACCACGGATTTTTGGCTTTTATGTCTTTGAACTTCCGCTGAGCTACTGTGCCAAAGAATACTCTATCAGAAGATAACTAACCATAATAGTGTGCTTAACTCTAAAGACCAAACTAAGAGTAGGTAGTTACAACATTGCAAGTCATTTTAAGGTTATATCTCGGGAATGTTTGAGATAGTTACGATGGTTTACTGGCTTCTCGCCATGATAGTTCAGCGGAAGAGAGCATAGGTATAGAAAGTAATAAAATCAAAGTTCGAGTCCCGGAGGTTGGGTTTTTCAAGTCTGATCCTATACTCATAACCTTTTTCCTCTTTGGGAGTTTATACACCAACTATTGTTAGATATTTTCCAGGAAATAATGCAACCAATGATAAAACTGTGTGTGTTCCTCTCTTGTAACATTAGTTTTATTGATATGGCTACTCCAGATGCGGCTTTGGAATTCCAGTGATTTAGATAACCGTCCAGGTCTTCGGATCCTTACCATTTAATTTCCCCCCCCCCTTTGTTTGAGTAGTGGTTGCAACATCCATATCAGATCATTTTAATTCAATACTTAACTCTTATTTAGTTGTGTGTAAGACGCTAGCAATCTGTTTAGGTAGGTCAGTAATGTAAACGGGACAAGAAATGTTTGCTTCCCAATAAATTTGTTCGTCGATTAACTTTTATTTCCTAAGATTTACCTACGTTCAATCAGTTAAAGAGTATACATTGTCAAAGGCAAATATAGGCTTTGCTGCAATAACCGATTGTAGAAATCTGCGCAGAGAAGTAATTTAAGACATTTTCGTTAAGTTAATGTTATGGAGTTTTCTTAGCAAACCTCAAGACGGATAGCGTAGTGGCTTCCCTGTTGGATAAAGTAGATTTTCGGAAACCTTTTAAAGTTGTTTTATAATTATGTAGAATCGTAATATTGAATGAATACATTTGTCATACATCCTCCATCCCGAAGCTTCCAATGAATGCTCATTTATGCCACCCATAATTTGGTTTACTTAATACTTATTCCAAACCGTTTGCAATCCTTAGTGAAATACTATATAGCAAATTTTATCGGTTCTTTGTAGAAAATTAAAGGCGTATATAAATGCGATTTATTTTAGCTACAATTATTGAAAAATATGAAAATTTTATCAAAAGCGTTAGGGCCAAAATTTTAAAAAATAGCAAACAATGTACATATAAAATGTGGTTTTTGTGAGGAAATTTCCTGAATATCTGCGCTTTTTCGTTTCTTAAAAACAGGCTTATAGAATTGGAATCATCTACGTGTCTTACGCCTGAAACCAAATATATTCAGGCTTCCTCAAACGTAATCGTGAAGGAGTATGTTATTCGTAGTTGTCCTCTCTTGTATCTGATGTCTTAGTCGGTGCTGTATGGCTGTCTTTTATATTTAAAATTTATAGATGTAATATGCGGAAAATAGTTTTTTAGTCATATGGTAAACAGCTTACACCGAGACTTAGAAAGCATAGTTTTTTTTTCTGATACAAAAAGGGTGTAGGTTTATACACTCGGCCAGCTTAAAACTGGCCGGCGTCTGAGAGACATCGACTACTTCCGTGAGCGCTCGGAACAGCCAGGCCTTGTTCAAAGACCGCGTATATTCTTGTAGTAGTTGTAATGGGGAACACAACTATAACCACAAGTCTTCCGAGAAAGTAATTCATATACGGGATTTCAAACAAGCAGATATTTCAGAGTGTTTCAACACTGAATATTTGTAACCAAAACACACTTTATTGATTTATGATTCTCAAGTGGTAATTACTAAAGCTCGTTACAATGCTACGCTTGCTGTTCAGTGGTAGAGAGTTATAGTTTCTTGTTTCTAGGTTACAAGTTCAAACCTCCGTGGAGCTAATCAACATTCCCTCCTTTCATTTTAAATACACGAGTAAAAATATACAAGTAGCAGGTTTTCTTCATTTTTATATATGCGGTATTTATTAGTGACCCGTCATGTCGGTTGAATGCAACTATGATACTAATTTATCGGTTGGGAGGGGGTTTCATATTCAATTTGATTTCATAACCACAAATTTCTATATTATTGTAATTATATTTGTAAATAAATGAAGAAACACAAGCAATATTGTTTAACTATATTATGAATGAATAAATAAACTTGAATGAATAAACCTTATTTGTAGATTTTTTTACACAATCCTTTTTACAATATTCCACTTGTAAACTAACTTAACCTATGTACAAATTTTCTTGGCAGCTACGTTCTACCTATACTGCTCATTTTGCCTGGACCCTGGCCTTATGGCTCAGCTGAGCAGCCCTTACTACCCTTAATCACCTATGATCCATCCTCTCCCTCCTCCGTTTGCCCTTCTACTTTATTTCCCTTACTTTTCTAATCCATTTCTCCTTTACTTTCTTTAAAAACTCCCCTATATTCTTATTTTTCTTTTCTTGTTAACATTTTAATTGCTACTGTTTTTCCCATCCATTTTTTCCCATTTTTCCTCCCATACCTTTTGTCTCCATTCTGGTAATTCCTTGCATTCTGTCATATAATGTTCTGTGCTTTCACTACCTCCGCATAATTCACAAATTTCGCCTTTTCTGCCTCTTAGCCTCTCAGGTAGGTTGCTCCTGTTATCATCCATACAAATGCTTCTTTTTCAGCGCCATTACCATAATCCACATACCCTTCTCTTCCCCATTTCCTTTTTACTAATCTATAGAACCCTAGTGATTCTTTATTCTCTAAGCTTCCGAAAATCTCTTGTCTGTGTCCTCCACTATGTTTCTTACTGTTATCCAGAAGCCGTTGCTATTTCTTTCTCCTGCTTTCCAAATAACTCCCATTTTCTACCCCTGTCCACCAGGTATTTTTATTTTTCGTACTCTTTTGTTGTTCTATACATATATTTAAAATTTTCCCTTCATCTAAACCAAAATTTCAATATCCTTTCTAGTATGACTCCATTTCTTCTTGTTCTTCTTAATTCCACTAACGCTACCTCCTTGGTGCTGATCTTGGTAACCCCAATAGCTCTTTACAGAACGTTCTGTAGCTCTGATCTATTTTTCTGCTTAATTCAGACTCCCCCACAAATTTCAACTGCATATAGCATTCTCCCTTCTACCAATGCCTCCTAAATTATTTCTAATGTGTCGGCATTTCTAATTTGTATTTGCACATCCTTACTCCTGTCATTACCGCCTTTCCTTTAGTCATAACCTTCCTGCTATGCGCCGCCCATTCATCATTACTACTCATCATCATCCCCAAATAATCAAACTCTTTGATAACTTGTAACTTTAAACCCCATCTACCATTTATCTTCCTTTTTTAGTTTATTTCCTGTTTTAAATACCTTTTTATTTATTTATAATTACTTTAATTCCCAATTCTTCGCAGAATTCAATAAAATGAGTTATAAAAATAAAAGATAACACTCCACTATCGAGTGTCATATCGAGCTGCCTGTATACAAGTTAGGGAGCTTAACAACTGCCCTACGCCAAGCACGGTGAGCCCAAATCAATGTTTTGTAGCTTGTATTATAGAGTTAATCAAAGCGGCGCACAGAAGTTGACGGTTGTGAACCGCGCGCTCACTCGAAGGGATTTTAAACAAATGTAACTGCTCAAGAGACCGTCACTTTTAGTTTGAGCGAGTGTACATATGAAGCTGAAAATAAGCATAGGAGGTTGATTTCTGAAAGTTGCAGCATATTCTATAATGCTCGTAGGTCCTAAAGCGGAATTGAACTAGACTTTTCAGAATCCTTAAAACGGGTTAGCATTCAAATGAGAGAACGGTAATTTCTGAGAGCCGGATATAATACTGTGGATCCTTAAAGTGACAAAAGCTTTCTCCGACTCTGTTAAACGGTACAAATTTGCATTTAAGAGTTTGAAAATGTGGATAATGAGTAGTTTCTGAAAATATTAAATCAACCTATATCTACAGCGTGAAGCAGATATTGGTAAAACATCTAATATAATTTCTAAAATTGCCAAGGAAAACTAAAACGTAAATCCAATGTAGTGGATGAGGAGTTTAATGTATTATATATTTATGTATGCATTGTGTATCACAATTAGTAATGCATTACTGCTTTAACCTTCAGACTGCTATGCTTCTGTACTTCCTTAAACCGCTGAGAGGGGTCTAAGTGGACTCCAGGCGGAAAACTCGAATTAACACAATGTAATTATCTTATGTTCTACTTAGAAAAAAATAATCATTTTAAAACAATTGATGTCTCAACATTTTTCTTACCTACAATGCACCTCAAAATTAGCATTGTCAAAGAACGGAATTAAAAATTACAATATTATTTTTATTTTCCAGCACTATCGCATGAGATGAAATATTTTTTTATGTTTCACTGGGATTCACAACTGCATTTTAACATTTTTATAATGAACTACCAGTACCGTTTAGGTTTTTTACATGGAGTTTTACAATTCATGTTCACTAAGTGTAACATCCAAGACACACTACTTTCTGTGTTTTCTTACAGTCAGTATCGCAAATTAATTTCTTGCAACTCTAGTTTTTCTATAATTTTTTTCTTGGACATTACTGACATCAGCATTTTAAAAGCTTCACTTTTCGTTTCGACATGACTATACGTTACAATGCACACTAGGAGAGTAGTGAACTGTTTCCACACAAACCAATAATGCATGCTATAATAGCTGAAAAACACAAGGCAGCCAATAATTCATGCTAGAACAACTGGAAAAACACAAGGCAGCCGACATGAAACTCTCGAGATGCAGAACAATTTGATACATGAACTGCTATAAGGGGTCCAAGTGGACACCAAGTCGTGTTTTGTTTTTTTACAGTTGTATTTATTAAACATTTTACGGAACTGTTTTACGCTAATAAAGCTGATTTAAATTTGTAACACCTTACAAAAATTTCAAAATTCTAAATCGGATATTTCACTCATAAAAACTAAAATGTTTAACACTGTGGTCCAGCTGAACCCCGTGTAGCTGTCTGAAGGTTAAACATCCTTTCAGTCATAAAATTTACCTTGAGCATTTGTATATTTTAAACTGTTAATTTCAATTATGTTTATTGATAAAGTAAAAGAAACAAGAAAAAATTGAATAACGTAGAAAATAAGGTAAATGAACGAAAAAGATTGAGTTCAAAATAAAATGTTGTAAAAACACAAAATGTATAAGAAAAGGAACAATATATGTTTTATAATAATAGAATTGTAACCAGATTATTCTCATGAATAGCAACAGCCCAGCTTAAAATAAACAACATTCAACTGTTAGGATTGTTAGAAAACTTTTAAGATGGAGACGATTACCGGAAAAGCGAAAGAAGTGAAATAATTTGCTACACGGATTATACAATATTCTTGATTATAAGTTAAAAAGAATTGATCATTGTAACAAAACGAGCGTTTAAAGGAATTAAAACATAAATGTAACTAAATATTTGAGACAAGTATCATATATTCTTGGTCGTAAAGCATGTTGAACAAATCAAACACATTAAATGGGACTCAATAGTGGACATTAACTTATTGGATTTATTAATTAAATATTAAACATCTTACCTTCCACACACGATACACCTGAGATAATAGTCGATCGCTACGACTTGGAGCTAGCAGAATTATAAGAATATCTTAAAATACAGCGGTCACAAAAAGAAACATTTAAATACTCTGTTACATGTTATAAACAGGCACCACGTCCCTCAACAATTACGGAATAAAGATTTATCCAACTGAAAATAAAATCTGCCACTGGGTGCAAACTTGCAATACTGTGAGAGTGGTACGGTAAACTCAAACCGAGGACTTCAAAGTTCACAGCATCTGAATCTACAAGATCTTTGAGAGCTTCGAGAGTATCCATCAGGAGCCAGCGGCAACATCTACATGCAAACGTAAATTTTTGACTTTATCAAAAACAGCTCTAAATATATTTTTAAAGCGCCACAGCTTTAAGATATTTACATGACTAATAAAATCTATATCTTAACATTTCTGAGAATAGCGCTGAGATCCTTTTGACTCGGCAGGATTTTTGTATAATTTTGTATAACTTATAAATCATAAGAGAGATACAAAAACTTACTCAACAAAAATGTAGATCCCTTTAAAGCACAGTTTACTTCAAATACATTTTTGGGTATCAGCCATTTCCAAGTTATTCGTTCTCATTAGTTTCGGTTTTTTAATGCTATGCCATTTTTTCAGGTGTTCAATATTCAGCTATTTCTCGCGATTTCAAAGACAGCATATCCAGATTTGACTTTTTCTAGCCTCCTGTAGCCCCCTTGTTCTGCAACGAAATGCGTGATTTAACAATTTCTGCAAATGTTTATCTTTATTAACATTAACTTTGAAGGAATAGTTTTTAGAACATATATAAAAGTAAATGACAGTGGGTAGAGAAAGTTATGCGAATCTAACACACCTTAGTTTCTGCCTAAAGTGAGTGACAGAGATAGTAAAAATCTGATGTGTTGCACTCACATGACTTTCTCTACTCTTGTACAAACTATTTTTACAAACGCTTATTCTCCATCTACTTCATGTTAATCGAGATAAACATTTGCAGAACTATCTTATTGCTAATTTTCTTGTGGGTGCAAGGGGAATATGGTAGGTTGAAGGGATAATCAAATATTTCAAGAGCTGATTGCTATGTGGAGCATTCCATTCTCTTTGCATGTCCAGGACATAAAAAAGCGAATAACGAGTTCCCATTTGAGGAAAAGTATAGGTATTAGAAAATTCAAACAAATAACAAGGAACATCTCGGAAATGGTTCACTCGAAAAAAAAAATATATAACATAAATTGTGTTCTAACGAGGTCTGCATTTTTTGTAGTAAAATTTTGTATATCTCTTCCAGTTATGCAAAAGTCATTCAGAATGAAGAGGAATTTTGGGGAAATTCCCAGAAAAGTCAAGATATAAATTTCATTTGCCATGAAAATATCGTAAACATATGATATTTTACTCAAAATCGTCAGCCATTTTGGAGAAAATAAATTTCGAAAAATGTTCCATATACAGGGTAGTTTTAGGTGGGGGTATTTCTTGAAAATCTTCGTGTCGCATCCTTGGAAGATACTAACTCAAACATCAAGTTTAGGTTTTATCCGACTTTTCGTTTTCGAGTTATGCGCGTGCGGACATGTGTCCAAAAATAGTTTGTTTGGATTCAGGGTGCCTCAAAATATGTATTTTCGGTGAAATCGGTGAATAAATGGGCAGATTGCTCGTTCCGTCTTCACAATGTTCTGGTCCACCTTTTTCTTGGTCTTCTTTACACTTCGCTTTCCTTTGGGCTTACACTTTTGGTTAGTATTCTTTCTTTGTACATTCTTTTAATGTGTGTTTTCCAGTTTCCTTATGTTCTTCCAGCTTATCCGTTAAATTATAAATATATTGGTCTTCTCTAATAGCTTCGTTTCTTACGTGATTCCATCTAGTGCATCCTTTTACATTATATAAATGTACCTGGGTATTTGAATATGCTGATAACTTTGCACTAATACATGAAGACGAAGATAATCTCAACATTCCATATACAAATTAAAGCAAATAAATAAATGCCATAATATTCCAATTTTCACAAACAAAATAACGGTTATGACTCATTGTGGGAAAATGTCCGGATCGATAAAAAATAATAAAACACAATTAAACTGTGGAAGAGGTAGCAGATTTTAATTACTGCATACCTTTTTGATTTTTTCGGGCGTAAAAATCGTTAGCATGGCTTCCTTCGGAAGGGAAGTAAAGCCGGTGGTCCCGTGTCGTAGATTTACGGCACGTAAAAGAACCCCAAGCCTGATAAAGAGGCCTCTGAGCAAAATTTCCGGTCTTTCACGCCCAATATAAAATGGGACGACAAGGATCACAGCAGTTAAAGAGCGCCCATAAATAAAAGTCCACTTATTTTTTCTAGATAACCCCAGAACGGGAAGAAAAACAACATACAAAATTCATAGCTTATGCAAGTGAATACTGAATTATTAAAGATAGAGGTAAAATAACAAAATGAGCGAAAATGAGCCTTATTAAATCGAAGTGCATAAAATGATAAACGAAACGAATTTTTCTTTCTATACCACGTACATAGTACTTATTCCACCCAAAAATTCGATATCAAGATTTCACTAGAAATATTCGTTTTGAGGCCACCTGCATCCAGAAAAGACATTTTAGAAAACCGTGTGTACATACGCGCGCGTCTCTATCTGTGAATAGCATAATCCAAAAGCAAAATGTCCAATTAATATCAAACTTGGTATTTCAGCATCTTCCAAAGATGCGATAAGAAGATTTTCAGGAAAATCCTCCACCCCCAAACTACCCTTTACATAGATTTTCCGATAATTTGAAAATTGGAAATTTACTTTTCATAAAACCACTATATGTTAAGATATTTACATAAAAAATAAAACGTATATATTGAACTTTATGAGAATACCTTGTAAAACCTCTTCATTCGAAAGAAATTTTGTACAACTGGTAAGTAAACCATAAAAGATGGACCAAAACTTGTTACACAAATATGTAAATCTCTCTTAAAGCACACTTTATTTCCAATAATACTTTTTGTGTCATCAGCCATTTTGAGATACTGTTCTTATTTTATAATTTTCAATAATTAATGTTTCTTGTCGTGCTTTTGCTTTTCAGTTGTTTCGCGATGTTACGGAAACGGTATGGGATTTCTACGCCAGCATATAGCGACACGCGTTTAAACATCAAATATTGATTTTGTTTTCTCTATCCTCATATCTTCAACGAAACGTGTAATGCGACTATTTTGCAAAGCTGTATTTCGATTAATGTGAAGTGGATAGAAAAATAAGTTTTTGTAATACAACTTTGTAGAAACCATATAAATTTAAACGGTAATGAATAAAGTAATGTGAATGTAACATATGACATTTTTGAAGGGTCATCATTCATTTATTTTTCAACATGTCATGAAAGGAATATACTGTATGTTCGCGAAGTATGAGGTAAATGTTTTATGAGAAATAAATAGCCGCGCAATAAATGCTATTACTCGCTTTATTATCACTAAGAAATCTGTAAAATATATAAAGACGTTGTTTATCGATTTTCTACATAGTGATTAACTTGGGCTTCATTCAAGTCAACACAGGCTTGAAGTCTTAATTGGACGTTTTCACATGCTTTAATTCCTTCATGGGAATTAAATTGAATTCCTGAGTAATAATCTGGCATAGATGAACCAACGCGTTGTTTTAAGTCAATAACATCTTCCAGCATCTGCAGCCAAGTGTCAGCTCATTCAAGGCGTCGATCGAAACAATATTTCGTCTCACTTCCACCATTTTCTCTAACAATGTGCAGACAAAAGACGGACATAGATGCAAGACATGTGCACCCACGAAATACAATTAAACACATTCAAACATTGGCCCCTTACTTAGCGGCTGTAGAACTTTTAGGACAAGCATAGCGAGTGAGATGTTTCCGCGCTAAGTGCAAGGTTCACATTCGAGAGATCCTGGGGACGGCCAGGGTTTTTCGCGGTTTTCCGTGGTAGACAAGGCGAATTCTGGGGTGATTTCTCTTCTGCCACGAATTTACTTTTACTTATTCCCTAACATTTCGCTTCCCCTTTCACGTTTCAGGTAGACTAAGAGGTCTGTGCAGTATCGGTCGGTGTCGGACAGATGGCATATATGGCAGTCTTTTCTGAGCCGCCTTAAGTGGGTCAGGTTCTCCCCGGTTCCACTAGAGGGAAGACTTCTCTGACCAGTCTGCCGGTGTGACCAGATAATCAGGCTGGAAGTTTTTAGGAACCTCTGTGCGTCTCTGTCGGCCGGCCTGCCTACGAGCTAAGGGCGCCAGCGGTTTCTTCACCTCATCCGTTCCTCTGGGGAGTGATAACCATAGAAGTTCCATGTTGTGTCGAGATGCAAGGTGTGTCTCCTCCGTTTCCTGGTCATTGTCATTCTCATAAAACCAACATAGATATTTTACTATCGTCTCCGCCTCCCGTACTTCGTTTGTAACCACAACGAAATGGATAATTAAACCGTTTCTGTAAACGTTATTTCAATATTTATGAAGTGCAATAAGTGATCAAAAGTATCCGGACACCTGGCTGAAAATGACGTACAATTTCGTGGTGCCCTCCATCGGTAGCGCTGGAAGTCAATATGGTGTTGGCCCAACCTTAGCCTTCATGACAGCGTTCACTCTCGCAGGCATACTTTCAATCAGGTGCTCGAAGGTTTCTTGGGGAATGGCAGCCCATTCTCACGGAGTGTGGAACTGAGGAGAGGTATCGATGTAGGTCGGTGAGGCCTGGCACGAAGTCGGCGTTCCAAAACATCCCAAAGGAATTCTATAGGATTCAAGTCAGGACTCTGAGCAGGCCAGTCCATTACAGGAAAGTGATTGTCGTGTAACCACTCCGCCACAGCCCGTGCAGTATGAAAAGGTGCTCGATCGTGTTGAAAGATGCAATCGCCATCCCCGAATTGCTCTTCAACAGTGGGAAGAAAGAAGGTGCTTAAAATATCAATGTAGGTCTGCACTGTGATCGTGCCACGCAAAACAACAAGGGGTGCAAGCCCCCTCCAGGAAAAACACAACCACACCATAACACCACCACCTCCGAATTTCACTGTTGGTACTACACACGCTGGCAGATGACGTTCACCGGGCATTCACCATACCCACACCCTGCCATCGGATCGGCACATTGTGTACCGTGATTCGTCACTCCACACAACATTTTGCTACTGTTCAATCGTGTAATGTTGACGCTCCTTACACCAAGCGAGGCGTTGTTTGGCATTTTCCTGCGTGATGTGTGGCTTTTGAGCAGCCGCTCGACCATGGAATCCAAGGTTTCTCACCTCACGCCTAACTGTCGTAGTACTTGGAGTGGATGCTGATGCAGTTTGGAATTCCTGTGTAACGTCTGGATAGATGTCTGCCTATTACGCTTTACGACCCTCTTCAAATGTCGGCGGTCTGTGTCAGTCAACAGACGAGGTCGGCCTGTACGCTTTTGTGCCGTACATGTCCCTTCACGTTTCCACTTCACTATCACATCAGAAACAGTGGACCTGGGGATGTTTAGGAGTGTGGAAGTCTCGCGTACAGACTTCTGACACAAGTGACATCCAATCACCTGACCACTTTCGAAGTTTGTGGGTTCCATGGAGCGTCCCATTCTGCTGTTTCACGATGTCTAATGACTACTGAGGTCGCGGATAATGAGTACCAGGCAGTAGGTGGCAGTACAATGCACCTAAGATTAAAAACGTATGTTTGTGGGTGTGTCCGGATACTTTTGATAACATAGTGTGAGTGAAATCGGACACAGACTACAAAAAGTAAAAGTTGTCACAAGGCAATTACATTCTGTAATTTGGAACATACAATACATTAGGATATAATGTGGAGAATTTATAGCACAATAGTAAAAATTTCGTTGTATGGGTTGTCTCAAAAAGGAATGAAAACAAATTTAGATCTATGGAAATGAAGTATTGGAGAAGTTGTCTGTAGACTTCACAAAATCAAAAATGAAACTATACGAGAGCAGGTGCATGTGACAGCAGTAAACATGATTGTTTATATAGAAGGAAGACGGTTGTAATGGTATGGACACTTTAGAAGAATGTCACCCGAGAGATGACCATTAAAATTATATCAGCAGACTCCTCGGAGTAAGAAGAGGAGAAGACTGCGACTGTTGTGGAGTTATTGTGTGAGACAAGCAATGGAAGTGACAGATGATGACTGAAGTGATAGGAAAAGATGGAAATGTGTATGCAAGGGACGCCATATGTTGTAAACAAACTCATTCTATTTGGCAAGGGATGGGAACTCGATACTCTCGATACTTGTGGTATCGAAGTATGTCCAATACATTTTGATATAAATCTTCGATACTTTTACATTTTTAAGTTTTGCATTATCGAAAGATTTTGTCTTTAACTGTATGCTAGATAAGGAATGAAAGGAGTCGAGACTTCACGTTATCGCCTCTCACGTGTCCCCAAAGACTAGCTGGATTATAGTTCTTGATACACCTGACTACGTTTCCTTTGGGTGAATGAATGCAACATTCCATAGACTTTTGGGCGTAAATTTAAACATGCAAAACAATTGGGGAAGGAGTAGATGTACTCAATGTAACATGCAGCGTTAACTGAGTTGTAATGAAGCTGATTTAGCTGACGAACTTAATCACGTTTCTGCAACAGACTGGTTTAGTGACTCACTCTCAGCCAGCCATTACATTTACCTACTCCGGTGATCAAAATCAGTGAATCCAACAGAAACAAATTTGAACTTAAGACGTTAGATAATACAGCGTATGGAAATATTTATTTTAAGTTGTTTGGGTTTCATTAAAATATACATTTGTTTATACTTTAAAGATTGCAGAATAAACAAGAATTTCTTGTATTTGTATTTCTATGGATAGAAAATCCCTATGGAGAAAGTTTTCAGCACAAAATATTTACATGAAAAGGGAAACAAAGAAATTATTATTATTATCCTTGACTAACAGTAAGGGATATATAACTTGTGGCATTATCGAGGTAATATTGCTGTCGATTGGAGAATGTCAAACAATTTCAGAATTAGCATATAATACAAAACTGATTACTTGCGTTTATACACAGAAAACTACTAAGGACATAATTCAGTGAATAAGCTATTGACTTTACAATTTTTTATAAAGTGAGTAACAGTGGTCAAAAATCATTATCCTTATCGAGTATCGAGAAATAGTTGTATCGTCCATCACTAATGTATACAGGATGTATCATAATTAATAGCGCAAAGCGAAACGGTTGGAAGTATACGATAGTAGGAGCAAAAACGTTCCAGTAAATATGGGTCTCCAAACGAGTAATATACGAGATTATTGCAAATGTGTGATTACAGCACGTCACTGACTTCATAAAGTGACATCGTCATAATTGGTACAAATGAATTTGAAAAGTAGACTTTTCGTTTAATAATCGCCTTTCTAAGTTGCCTCAAATTCACTCGTAGCTTAACTTAACAAGGAATACAATTCTACTTTAGTATGTTATTAATACAGTACACTTTTAGAGGAGGCGTCATCCTTGCATATGGATGCAATACTGCACTCGTCTCTGCAATGAGTTCAGAATTTTTTCAAACGCCTACGGATCACCTTGGAATTCTTGACGAACACGTACAATTCTTTGCTCCAGTACTTCAACGGTATCAACGGTATCACCGGGTCCGCCAACGCGTGACCACACCCTCCAACCCAGGAGAAAACTCGTGGGCCTTTCCATTAGGAGCGGTGCCTATTTTATATACCGCCCCTCCTGCCTGGTCGAAATCGGGCAAGGACACCTCCCGCACCGACCCTTCCAAGCAGGGACGGAAATGGATACGCCACTTACGCGCGTCAGTCCAGCAGGGGAACCCTACTGGGGGAGACTACCGAACAACCTCGGTGGGGCCGACAGTTTCTAGCTACCGTCTACCAGCTATCCCTCATGGCTGGTGCCGGAGATTCTCGAGGCGTCTCACAACCCCGCCTGGGTGGAATTAACATAGCCAGGCGTACCCAATCACCCATGGGTATCGGGAACCACTGCCCCGCCGAGTCCAACCCAATCCGAACAACTCCCTTTCGGGAGGGGCTCAAATGTTCGGCTCGGCGTACTTCTGGTAACGTCAGAAGTACCACGAGTGCTAAGGGTTCGCAGCGCCTGCACCACGGCAACTGAAGGGGTCGGAACCACCCCCCCCCTTACGGGGGAAAGGTATCAACGGGAGTGCTGTACACTACAATTTTGAGGTGACCGCATGCAGAAAATTCCAAAGGATTGCGATCAGGTGATAGTGGAGGCCAAGGTGCAGGCCACCTCAACCTATCCAACTTGGACCATATCTCCTTGTTAGATGCCTTCTTACAGTAAAAGTAAAATGTGCCAGCGCTCCATCATGCATGTACCACATACTCAAGGGGAACATCCTCAGGCAACTCACGCCAGATGCGGCTTATAACCACACATTCTCAATAATAAATCTCGCACACGGAGATATAAGAACATTGGCTAGAGAAAGTCATTTGAGTGTAATGCATTAGAAGTTTTTTCTGTTTTGGGCAAGTGGCAGATACAGTGAAAACAGAAGAAAGAAAGGGGTAGCACTTGTTCTATAATTTCGAGTTGACAGATATATTGAATGAAAATGCATAAAGTTATAAAAAGACAGATTTGTTAATAAAGGGTCATGTACTTATTTTTAACAAGAGCTTTCTTTAGAAACTATTAATTTGATTGCTTACAGTCTTAGTATCCCAGGTTGCAGACCTGAAGCAAACACTGCCTTTTATACCAAGACTGCCTCGTGTTGAAAAACCCGGTGAGCAGGTCTTTTTTACACAAGACACTTTTAAATAGATTGCACGTAATGAAGAGAGCGAAAGGCCACTCTTGCATACTCACCGATGTATACGAGAGTTTATTGTGATGAAAAACTGAGCGCGCGAAGTGAATTAGTGTTGGGGATTGGGATCCCTGATCACGGCGTCACGATGTGAATGTGAGAGAAAGAGTTCAAAGGTTGCTTTAAAAAGGAACTTGGAGGAGTCAGTATTAATATTCTGAAAGTGGAAAGGTAGTAGTGTGAGTTGGGTTGTACGTGTCTCTATATATATGGCGAGAGATAGTCTTCTATTTGAAATTGAAAAGAATATATCTGAAGCGGAGTTGGGAGGCTGGAAAGAAGGGAGGGGGGAGTCGGTGTCACATAGAGTCACTCATTTTCATTGGCTCGCTCTTTTTTCTCCATTCATAAAAGTTCTCGGTGCAGAGCAGGGTTAAATCTTTTGTCACACAGAGATAGCGAAGGAGTGAAATAGTTCCACCTGACAGTCACAGGGTGTCACTGGCGTTTTGCACAAACAATGGAGGCTTCTTTGTGCATTTAAAATTATATGTGCACTGCACTGTGCGTATTATGGGGAAGCTTTAATTGATATGCGTGTATTGTACCCTTAAGATTTTTGGGCATGGAACAGAGTAGATAGGAGATTACGAGTATTTAATTTCAGCTTTATTGTGGAATAATACACGCAGACAATTGAAAGAAAATCTTGTGTTACGTTCATATCAATTTGTATACCCTCTATCGTTTATAAATGTATATAAAACTATTCCTAGTAAGGCTTATTTGTCTATCTACTTCATTTTAATCCAGTTAAACTTGTGCAAAAATAGCTACTTTCCTTATTTCGTTATAGATACAAAGGAAACAGCGATAGTCAAATGTTAGGAACTGGGAGCTATATACTGCCCTTCAAAAATTTCATACCGTTTCCATGCAATCGCGAGAAACAACTGCAGAGGCCTATAAAAGAATTACAAAGTCTTGAACAATTCGAATCATTAATAACGAAATGGCTTATGCCATAAAAACTGACTTGAAATAAATTTTGTGTTTTAAAGAAGCACATTATTTGTGTACCAAGCATTCATCTATCACTTAACGTTTACCAGTTATTGAAAATTATACAAAATTCCTTTGGAATGAAGAGCACTTACAGGCATTTCTAGAAGATTCAAGATATACATTTTATTTCTCATGTAAGTATCTTTAATATATGGTATTTTAATGAATGTCGTTAGGCCCATTTTTTAAAAAATAAAAAATTTCGTAAAGTGTTTAATGTACAGGCTGGTTGGGGTGGGGGATTTTCTTGAAAATATTTTTCTCGCTTCTTTGGCAGATACTGAAGATAAATACCAAGTTTGAAATTTGACTGATCTTTAGTTTTTGAGTTATGCTGTTCACGCACATTTTTACTTTCTCTACTACGTATAGTAAGTAGGGGAAGTATTGCATTCCACCCAAAAATTCGATAACAGATTTCACCGCAAATATATGTTTTGAGGCCCCCTGAATAAAAAAAAATCATATTTGGAAACATGTCCGTGTGTTGTCTGTGAACAGCATAACTCAGAAACGAACAGTCGGATAAACACCAAACTTGGTATTCAGGTTCATTACCTTCCAAAGATGCGACACGCAGGTTTTCAAAAAAAATCCCCCATCCCAGATTATCCTTTACACGGAGCATTTTTCAAAAATTTCAATTTTCTCAAAAATGGCTCTAACGATTTTGATTAAAATATCATAGATTTAAGATACTTTCATGACAAATAAAATGTACATCCTGAATTTTCTGGGAATGTCTCCAAAAGTATTCTTCGTTGTGAACGACTTTTGCATAACTGGTAAACCATAAGAGATAGACAAAATTTTACTACACAAAAATTCTGATCTGTTACACTCACATGACTTTCTCTACTCTTGTACAAACTATTTTTACAAACGCTTATTCTCCATCTACTTCATGTTAAATGAGATAAACATTTGGAGAGTCTATCTTATTGCTAATTTTCTTGTAGATGTAAGGGGAATATATATTTACAAGGGCAATATAGAATATCAGTAGCCTTTAAGCACATACATATCTCTTAATAACTGGTTGCTAGGTGCAGCACCATTCCCTTTCCCACAGCATAATACTCTTTGCATATCCAAGACAAAAAAATCTGATGTGTTACACTCACATGACTTTCTCTACTCTTGTACACACTATTTTTACAAACGCCTATTCTCCATATGCTTCATGTTAATCGAGATATCGAGATGTCAATCTTATTGGTAATTTTCTTGTAGATGCAAGGGAAATATGGTAGCTTTTAAGCGATAGTCAAATATTTTAACGCTGGTTGCTATGTGGCGCATTCCATTCTCTTTGCATGTCCAGGACAAAAAAAATGAATAACGATTTTGAGAAAAAGTATAAGTATTGGAAAATTTAAGGAAATAACAAGGAATATCTCGAAAACGGTTCACTCAACAAAAGAAATGTATATGACATAAGTTGTGTATTTTAACGCGATCTACATTTTTGTGTAGTAAAATTTTGTCTATCTCTTATGGTTTACCAGTTATGCAAAAGTCGTTCACAATGAAGAATATGTTTGGAGACATTCCCAGAAAATTCGAGATATACATTTCATTTCTCATGACATTGTCTTAAACATATGATATTTTCATCAAAATCGTTAGAGCCATTTTTGAGAAAATTAAAATTTTCGAAAAATCTTCCATGTAAAGGGTAGTCTGGGGTGGGGGGATTTTCTTGAAAACCTTTGTGTCGCATGTCTGGAAGATACTGAACCTAAATACCAAGTTTGGTGCTTATCCGACTGTTCGTTTTTGAGTTATGCTGTTCACAGACACACAGACAGACACACAGACACACAGACACACAGACAGACACACACACGGACATGTTTCCAAAAATGCTTTTTTTGGATTCAGGAGGTCTCAAAACATGTATTTCCGGTGAAATCTCGGTATCGAATTTTTGGGTGGAATGCAATACTTCCCCTACTTACTATACGTAGTAGAGAAAGTAAAAATGAATAACGAATTCCCATTTGAGAAAAGTATTGAAAAATTTAAGGGAATAACAAGTAATATCTCGAAAATGGTTCACTCAACAAAAAAATGTATATGACATAAATTGTGTATTTTAACGCGATCTACATTTTTTGTGTAGTAAAATTTTGTCTATCTCTTATGGTTTACCAGTTATGGTTTACCAGTTATGCAAAAGTCGTTCACAATAAAGAATACTTTTGGAGACATTCCCAGAAAATTCAAGATATACATTTTATTTGTCATGAAAATATCTTAAACATATGACATTTTAATCAAAATCGTTAGAGCCATTTTTGAGAAAATTAAAATTTTCGAAAAATGTTCCATGTAAAGGGTACTCTGGGGTGGGGGTATTTTCTTGAAAACCTTCGTGTCGCATCCCTGGAAGATACTGAACCTAAATACCAAGTTTGGTGTTTATCCGACTGTTCGTTTCTGAGTTATGCTGTTCACAGACACACACACAGACACACAGACAGATAGACACACAGACACACACACGGACATGTTTCCAAAAATGCTTTTTTTGGATTCAGGGGGTCTCAAAACATATATTTCCGGTGAAATCTCGGTATCGAAATTTTGGGTGGAATACACTACTTCCCCTACTTACTATACGTAGTAGAGAAAGTAAAAATGTAGATCGTGTTAAAATACACGGTTTATGTCATATACATTTTTTGTTGAGTGAATCATTTTCGAGATATTGGTTGTTATTCCCTTAAATTTTCCAATACTTATACTTTCTCTCAAATGGGAATTCGTTATTGATTTTTTTGGCCTGGTAATGCAAAGAGAATGGAATACTCCACATAGCAACCAGATCTTAAAATATTTGACTATCGCTTAAAGCCCTTACATCTACCGGAAAATTAGCAATAAGATTAATATCTCGATTAAGATGAAGCATATGGAGAATAAACGTTTGTAAAAATAGTTTGTACAAGAGTAGAGAAAGTCATGTGAGTGTAACACATCAGATTTTTTCTAAAAATGTTTATTTTGGCGGTTTAGAGATCTCAAAATATGTGTTTCCGATGAAATCTCGACAACGAATTTTTGGGTGGAATACAATACTTCCCCTACTTACTATACCAGTAGAGAAAGTAATAAGATAAATATTAATGAAAGGCTATGTTTCGGGAGGGTATCAAATATTCTCATGATTAAGTCCACATAACAGCTTTAGGACTGCTGAACCTAAAGTAGAGCTTTAAACACGAGGCACTTTTATTAGAAATTGAAGATTGTAACACTCAGTGAAATACAGTTTTATAATACTCCATTGTTACTTGTTTCTTGCGATGGAAATTATATATAAATTTAGTAGAGGCCTTGTTTTGATTAATGTAATGGCGGATTGTTTGAATGACTGAAAAATGGATTAGGCAGAAACAGAAGTTTTCCTAGCAGCGGAGAGGACAACGTTGGGATTGTTACCAAAGAAGTCGAGGAAACAGTACAACAGTTTTCTTCTACTGTGTAAGATAAACGACGTATGCTTATGTAAGTGTTTATATTGTTAGCACTGGTGCTATAAATGTCAAACAACAATGAAGGCCAAACAAAAACAGACTAGAGCTCACTATGCGCATGTCCAAATGTGTACCGCCGTTTCCATACACATTTCAGCTAGTTACTTCATGATCTAATATTCAGGACTGTCTGAAATAGTGTGACAACACGTGTTAAAATATATTTATTTTGCAACATCCTACTCGAAAAATAAATCTCCAATTTTAATACTTGTATTATGACTTGTATCATAAATAAACTATACTATGTTTTTAAAGCAGGGTAGAGCGTGGCAAGTTGACACAAATTTTAAGCTAATCCTGACATGATAATGTTCTCTTAATTTCTTTAACAGTATTTATTAATAATTGTGTCATTTTACGGTTATTTAAAGTTAAATTTTTCAACTTTTTAAACCTTTGCGTAGTGAGTCATCTTACCCCACCTAGGAGACAGGTTGGTACAGGGTGCGGGATAAATGGCTACATGTTATTTAAATGGAAAATGTGCGTTCTAAATAATTTATTAAAAACAAATATTATGATAAAGTTATTAATACATTTCAGATATATAATTACAAATTCCTCACAGTAAAAACACCTAACTCAGGGTAACGTTTTTCAAACATATCAGCAAGTCCAACATCCAAAGTTAATTAAACGCAGTAATAAAATGAAACACTGTACACAAATTAATCGGAAATGTCTGAAAAATAATTTAAATACACAAACTGACTGTTGCTTTGATTTTGCCTCTGGTCTACTTATTTTATGGAAGCTTGATATAGGGATCAAGAATAAGGAATTAAATTACTTAAAATACAAAGGAATAAAGCCATTTAAAAGCACTTTCAAACAAAACATTTAGAAGCCATTAATACTGAATATGTACCCAGGAAAGGAATTCCCCATGAAGTGAATATTTACTAACCTCGCGGGTAACACGTCTCGACTTCCTGTCACCACAACTTTCACAAATGATTGTCGCTTCCGTGGGACGTGTATTTGGAGACAAGAAATAGCATGTCTGCATTACACTACAGTGTGTTGACTAAGGGCAAAATAAGAGCCATGTGCCAACTTGCCCCTGTAGCCAACCTGCCCCCTCTGCCTTACCTATGCTCCAAAAGTTGGCAAAATGCACCCGATAACTTTTAAAACGGTATCAAAGTAAATTGTTGTAAATTAGTATCTTGCGCACTTTCACTCTTTTATTTTATTACCTGTTATACTTAGTAAAGAGCTAACGATTCTCAAGTGAGCCTGGGGTCCATTGAACGTAGTTACCCAACATTAGATTTACACAAGCAACTCGCCATAATGGAGGTTCGAGGTCAAGTCCTTCAGTTTGCAGGAACCCCTACTCCACGGAGGTAGGTATAGACGTTTTGGATTCGTGAGTGAGTTATTCACGAGCAAGTGTATAATACTAAATTATTGCGGTGTCGTAGATTTACGTCACGTAAAAGAACATCAAGCTTGATAAAGAGACCTTTGAGCAAAATTACCGGTCTTTCACGCCCATTATAGAATGTGACCACGCAGTTACAGAGTTTCCATAAACAAAACTCAATTTTAATTTAATTGCGGTACTAAGGTGTTGCAAAAAACTGAATCTCAGGATATTTGAAAGTATGAAGACCTTTGTTTGCTGATTCTGTGGTTTAGAATACACAAAGCATCCTTTTGAGGGAACATTTCCAAAATATAGAGTCGGATATTCGTGGACAACAGGGAAACCACCTCTAACTATGCTGTGCAAATGTACACAAACAGTCGAGGTTTATATTTTGAAAGCTGCCACATACTTCATTTCAATGCTAAAGTTTTTTACATGAAAATATTTAAAACAACTGTCAGAGGATGCATTAGAATAGCTGCCAAGGGCAGCAGAAGCAATGCTGATAGACTTCAATATATGATTGACAAGTGGCGCAGAAAATCCAAACATTTGGATTAAAGGAGGAGTTAATAATCACGCCAGACAAGCGTGGTTTCTGGAAAAGAAAATATGCATAAAATAATTGAGGTCTCTCAGAAGAAATTCCTTTGCAAAAAGGCTTAAAACGTGCTTTGATAATATTCAGCTTTAAAGCTAATGTGAAAAACTTTGGCCTGTTGCGAAATTCAAAGTCTGATTTTTTAAAATAGTTTTAATGTACTCTAACTGGGAGATAAGCGAAAGTGAATCAACAAAATGAGCAAACCGAGTCTTTAAGGGTTATCCGACATTCCTGAGGATAACAGAAAATCCCAGAAAATAAATCTTGTTTGGAAAATTCATCCCAACAGAGACCCTAAATAGGGACCTTTTGAACATGAACCCGCACCAGGACATGGGTCCTAACAATTTGGTGCAAGGAATTTCTAGTGCCTGAATTAACACAGTACGCTTACCATAAGTGTCATACCTTCAACCATTGCTCCGTTGGGTTTATTGGATCTAGTTATACAATGCACTGATGCAGACGATTGCGTTAAAATGGTGTACCATCACTTCCAATACATCTGCAAAGAATAAATTGTGTGACATAGAAAGTTAGTTGTGTGCTATAAATAAAGCTGAAACTGAAAATCAATAACATATTCATAAATTGTCGAAGAATTTGGAACAGTGGCTTCGCTGATGCCAGTTAGCTTGTGCTTGTAGCGTTTACCAAGCAACAAAGAATTGAAACTAGATGTTGTAACATCCGGAGTTACACAGTTGAAACCAACCAATTCCGGGGCTCTGTAAAAGTGTGCAACACTAATTGTACAACCTACATAAACGTTCTGAAGCTTACGCTAGTTTTGATATGATAGCGGAGGTAGAAACCGTTTTCTGGAAACAAATCTATAGAAATTCAAGATCTAAGACATACTGGAGTGGAATTACATATGTTGAACCTGATAGGTTAAAATGTTCTAAGATAGGGTGGAATAGGCCTGGCAGGTTAAAGCAAAAATTTAAATTATCAATTGAAAAAAAATTAATAAAGGATCAACATTTATTTTTATTTCAACATTTTCAATTATTCTATATAATAATTTCATAGGAAGAAGTTCATGATAAAAAAATCTGATGTGTTACACTCACACGACTTTCTCTACTCTTGTACAAACTATTTTTACAAACGCTTATTCTCCATCTACTTCATGTTAATCGAGATAAACATTTGCAGACCCTATCTTATTGCTAATTTTCTTGTAGTTGTAAGGGGAAAATATATTTACAAGGGCAATATAGAAAAGCAGTAGCCTTTAAGCACATACATATCTCTTAATAGCTAGTTGTTAGGTGCAGCACCATTCGCTTTGCCACAGATTAATATTCTTTGCATATCGAAGACAAAAAAATGAATAACGAATTCCCATTTGAGAAAAGTATTGAAAAATTTAAGGGAATAACAAGTAATATCTCGAAAATGGTTCACTCAACAAAAAAAATGTATATGACATAAATTGTGTATTTTAACGCGATCTACATTTATTGTGTAGTAAAATTTTGTCTATCTCTTATGGTTTACCAGTTATGCAAAAGTTGTTCACAATAAAGAATACTTTTGGAGACATTCCCAGGAAATTCAAGATATACATTTTATTTGTCATAAACATACCTTAAACATATGATACTTTAATCAAAATCGTTAGAGCCATTTTTGAGAAAATTAAAATTTTCGAAAAATCTTCCATGTAAAGGGTACTCTGGGGTGGGGGGATTTTCTTGAAAACCTTCGTGTCGCATCCTTGGAAGATACTGAACCCAAATACCAAGTTTGGCGTTTATCCAACTGTTCGTTTCTGAGTTATGCTGTTCACAGACACACAGACACACACACGGACATGTTTCCAAAAATGCTTTTTTTGGATTCAGGGGGTCTCAAAACATGTATTTCCGGTGAAATCTTGGTATCGAAATTTTGGGTGGAATACAATACTTCCCCTACTTACTATACGAGTAGAGAAAGTAAAAATGGTAAAATATTAACAGGAACAATGCTGATGAAATGAACGGAAGAAGATATTGATAGATTATTAACGAGAAGTTATTAAAAAATCTGATGTGTTACACTCACATGACCTTCTCTACTCTTGTACAAACTATTTTTACAAACGCTTATTCTCCATATGCTTCATGTTAATCGAGATATGGAGATGTTAATCTTATTGCTAATTTTCTTGTAGATGCAAGGGGAATTTGTAGGCTTTAAGCGATAGTCATATATTTTAAGAGCTGGTTGCTATGTGGAGTATTGCATTCTCTTTGCATTACCAGGACAAAACAAATTAATAACGAATTTGAGAAAAAGTATAAGTATTGGAAAATTTAAGGGAATAACAAACAATATCTCGAAAATGGTTGACCCAACAAAAAGAAAATGTACATGACATAAATTGTGTATTTTAACGCGATATAAAATTTGTGTGTAGTAAAATTTTGTCTGTATCTTATGGTTTACCACTTATGCAAAAGTCGTTCACAATGAAGAATAATTTTGGAGACATTCCCAGAAAATTCGAGGTATACATTTCATTTGTCATGAAAATATCTTAAACATATGATATTTTAATAAAAATTGTTAGAGCTATTTTTGAGAAAATTAAAATTTTCGAAAAATGTTCCATGTAAACGGTAATCTGGGGTGGGGGGATATTCCTGCAAGCCTTCGTGTCGCATCTCTGGAAGATACTGAAACTAAATACCAAGTTTGGTGTTCATCCGACTTGGTTTCTGAGTTATGCTGTTCACAGACACACAGACAAACACAGACACACACACGGACATTTTTCCAAATGCGTTTTTTTTTCATTCAGGCGGTCTCAAAACATATATTTTCGGTGAAATCTCGGTATCACATTTTTGGGTGGAATACAATACTTCCCCTACTTACTATACGTAGTGGAGAAAGTACAACTTATCGTCCTGATTGAAACCGAGGAAAGTTGTGACATTTTGTATGAGATGTTTTTTTATAATTCCAAGAAAACTTATAATGAAATGACTGTGGATTCTCGTTTAAGAGACTAGATAAAGCAAATTTAAGTCTTTTGAGAACAACACAGCTTAATTGTTCTTGCTTAATAAAGATAAGAGAGTAAAGAAAAATGGTGATGGATCAAAGGAAGGTTTCTTAAAGACTTCCCGAATCCATACCTAGATGAAAAGCAGTTGTTCAGGTTGGACGGTCACATAGAGATGTATTCGGTGAATTTTGAGCAAAACCCTCAATTACTCTGTCCATGAAATGTAATGTAATTATACTCATATGAGAAATACACAGAAATTATTTGATTTCTACTGGTCAGTTGTTGATTAGTGAGACGGAAATACTGGATAACAAATTCAAATGATTAGGAAATTGTGTTATAATATTTTGGATTTACAGAGATAATGAATAAAGTCGTGAATAATGAGAGCTCCAATCAGCCCGATTCCAAAATATTGAGAATTATCTGTAGTTTCTCATATAACTCTATTCAGGTAAGATATTCTTATCAAGAAACTTGCTACCATTGCATCTCGTAAGATGATAACTGCACATCGTTCATACCTGTAACCGAAATTTATTTAAAGGCCTGGAAGTATTCGCTGAACAAGGAGTAATAGCCGCAAGTTTAAAATGTAAATACATAAACAAAAGGTAAAACGCTCCTATTGCTTAAGGATATATGGGACACATGTATCAATGTTCTAAATTTGAATAAATATTTTTAAAAGTTTGCAAACTGATCATCAGCCTATATAGCAATATATATGACATTTCGTTTTCAAATTCGTAATTCAACCATTTGATTATTTGAATTATTGGAAAGTTTAAGTATACTTTAAACAATTTTTTCTGAAGCAACTGCAGCTGGTTATTAAGTCTGCATGCAGCTTCCTATATACCTACCTAAATTGTTAACAAATTCTATATTCAACTCACAACTTATGTCCTTTGCATTTATTACATCAGATGACTAAAAACTGGTAAGTGATATTGGATCACATTTTAATGTTAATCAAAACTGATCTTAGTTTTCTTATATCACATACAATTTATTTTCAATAGATCCAGTTTGACTCCATATATTCACTACTGAGAGCATCATATGTGCCAGTAGATAGTGAATATTATTGCAGGAAAATTTCTCATTATACCCCTGTACGCCTTTAGGTTGCACAACTCCTAGATGTTTTTGTGTGATCTTGGAACTATTGTTCATCTCGGACGCTTGCATAACAGTATTATCTATTTTTGACTTCAGGTACTAGGAGTGCGTGAACAATCCTAACGTTTTCCGTCACAGCTGTGGACATTATACAATGCTTAAGTAAATAACGGATATAAAATACTCTCTGAAATAAGAAAAACACCTTATTTTAAGGTGCAAATTCTTGACCAACATATGGCATGGGAGCCAAATAAATTTTGGGAGCTTAAGATTGTGGACAAAGGGAAAATTTCGATAGCTTCCTTTTCTAGCCAAGGCCCAAGCCTATTCCGTTCTCACATTTCTCATTATGAGTCATAAAAGTTTTTACTTCACAGGTATCCAGTCCAGTGGAAAACACCCAGCCTGCACGACCAGACCAATCGCCTCATCAGCCGGTTTTCAAAGTTCCTAAAGGACCTTCTCCATTACTATAGTGGTCGCAGGGCACATGTCTCTAATATACACTCCTTCAGGCATTTTCCTACTTCCCATTTTCCACCCATCAGGTCATGTGTCACTGAGGTTGGATTTTGAGGGGTAATTTGAAAACTAAGAATCACATTCTGTGTCCAAACGTTTCTTCAGCCATAAGACCAGTTCCATATAGAGAAGACCTACCTGCTCCTCGTCCTCCTGCTGTTTTAAAGAACTTAATAGAAGATCATGTTATCGGAAATGTTTTCACTTCATACGTATCAAATAAAAACAAAAGAAAAGAAAGAAAGAAAAACACAGTTTCAGGAAAAGGCCCGTGTGTGTCTATGAAGAGCATAACTAAAAATATGATTGTTGCACTCACATGATCGTCTCTACTCTTGTACAAACTATTTTTACAAACGCTTATTCTCCATATACTTCATGTTAATCGAGATAAACATTTGCATAAATTATTTTATTGGTAATTTTCTTGTAGGTGCAAGGGGAATATAGTAGGCTTTAAGCGATAATCAAAGCTTTTGAGGGCTGGTTGCTGTGTGGAGCATTTCATTCTATTTGAATGTCCACGGCATAAAAAAAAAGAATAATAAATTCCCATTTGAGAAAAAGTATTAGTATTGGAAAATTCAAACAAATAACAAGGAATATCTGGAAATAAAAAACAGTATGACATATGTTGTGTGTTTTAACGAGATCTATATTTTTTGTGTAGTAAAATATTGTCCATCTCTTACGGTTTACCAGTTATGCAAAAGTCATTCAGAATGAAGAGAACTTTGAGGACATTCCCAGAAAATTCAAGATATAAACTTCATTTGCCATTAAAATATCTTAAACTCTGATATTTCAATCAGAATCATTTGAGCCATTTTTGAGAAAATCAACATTTTCGAAAAGTGTTCCATGTAAAGAGTAATCAAAGGTGGAGGGATTTTCTTGAAAAATATTCATGTCGCATTTTTGGTAGATAGTGAACTTAAATACAAGTTTGATATTTATCCAACATTTCGTTTTTGAGTTATGCTGTTCATAGACAGACAGATACATACACGGGAAAGTTCCAAAAAATGTTTTATTTGATCAGAGCCTCAAAACATGTGCTTCCGGTATCGAATTCTTTGGTGGAGTGCAATACTTCCCCACTTACCGTACGTAGTAGAGAAAGTAAAAACGAAATTTTGAAGTTGCGTTTTTTAAATATCAAACTTGGTATTTTAAATTCAGTACCTTTCAAGATTCTCAAACGTCCAGAATTGAGTTCCGAGTAGGAAGGGCAGAAAGAACAGAAAAAATGGTTTTGTCGACACGTGTCATGATTTCCTGGGTCGCGTCATTGTTTTAACCCAACCTCTTTCAGATTTCCTCGTACCTTGTATTACGAAGGGAGACTGCTGCAGCTTGTGCATAACATTACGTAAGGAAGTGTGATGTGAAGTAACTATATGAAACATCCCCGATCTGAAGTCTTCCACTTGTGATTTTGAATAACCAATCAGCGTTGTTGTTGAAAAGACGGTATTTTACGCCTCCAACTCAAAGAAGAGGAACAACAAGTCATAATAATGGACTGGGAGTAGTCACTCTTTTGTTCCAATTCATTGTTGCGAGCGTGCTCCTTCATTATGTCGGCTGTGTCCTACTTCGCTTGTGATCTTTCGCGCTGATGCAGATTTCCCCGAGATGATGAGAGAGGTGACTTTGATCTCTGGATTTAGTCAACAGAAAGAAGAGATGCAAGCATGAAGTTGGTGTATTGGGAGCAGAGAAAAATGAAGGTAGCACTGTTTTTAGATATCTATTACGTTTTACCTCTTAATTTTCTAGAGTGTCTTCTTTCGTAATATCGTGGAAAGGTGTTGCTCTGACAGTTGGTTTGAACCGTGTTCATTTCTCTTTGGCGACTAAAGAGACATTCTTTGAGGCTTTTTCCGACCATCCATAAAAATATTTATGCTTCAGAGATCGAATGCTTGTTCAGCATTGGTATTTCTATCTCCTCAGAATAATTTCTAGGTACATCAAAGAAAGATAGTCAATCTGGATCTCTTGTTACTTCACTAAAAGCTCCACTATAAGAACGATACGAATTCAGGCTTGAATTTCTGGCAAATAAAGATTGGAGTGATTCCGGGATTTGCCAGAATAGTGAATACGTGGGTTTTATTATATTATATTGCTAGGATTTTCATGATGGAGCATATGGCTTTAGTTTCTCTACTACGTACTTACAAAGGTAGAGGAACTACTGTATTCCACCCCAAGTCGATGTAGAGATTTCACCGGAAATGTTTTGAGGCCTCCTGTGTCTACGCCTATGGACAGCATAACCTACAACGAAACGTCCTATAAA
This sequence comes from Deroplatys truncata, assembly GCA_030765065.1. Lineage (NCBI taxonomy): Eukaryota > Metazoa > Arthropoda > Insecta > Mantodea > Mantidae > Deroplatys > Deroplatys truncata. The sequence continues at coordinate 166,533,684 of CM060979.1, forward strand.
TACGAAGCTTGGTATATAAGTTTAAGACCTTCCAAGGATGTAATGCGAAGATTTTGAAGAAAATCTCCCCACCCAAAACTACCCTTTACATGGAAAATTTTTCGAGTTTCTGACATTCTCAAAAATGACTAACGATTTTGATTAAAACACCACACATTAAAGATATTTACTTGACAATTCAACTGTATATCTTAAATTTTCTGGGCTATTTCTTCATTTGGAAGAAATTTTACATAATATTTTATACTTGGTAAACGTTAAACGATAGACGAAAACGCACTACACAAACCATGTACATCTCTTTAAAATACACAAACTATTCCGAATAAGTTTTTGAGTGACATAAGCCATTTCAGAGATATCCGTTATTAATAATTCGAATTGATCAATACTTTGTCATTCTTCTCAAGTCTTGTTGACACACGATTATATCTCGCGATGTCATGGAAATAGTATGGAATTTTAAAGCTAATAGCGTCTAGTTCTAAAAATTGAATTTAGTTGAAATTGGGACAGTATTAACAGTGAAGTGACAAGTTGATTTTAATTATGAGTCGAAATAATGTTAAAAGCCTTCACTTACATCATGATGGTCAAAGGATGACTATCGCTATCCCCTTTGTATCTATAGCGAAATGTGTAATGTAACTATTTCTTTAAAGGTTTATCTGGATTAAAATGAAGTAGATAGAGAAATAAACTTTTGTAAACATCTTATATGATATATACCAGGTAAGTCAGCTGTCCCTAGGTATTCGTATCTATGCAACCCACAGATTATAGTATAATGTGAAAACATTGACACTTTTAGCAAACAAACTGTAAGTTATTGTAGCTCTGCCCTTCTATTTGGTACTATACGCAATCCCCATTAATGATTAAAGGCCTGAATGAGAACCAAAGGGCTGCAAAAGTCTTAAAAACAGACGGCGTTTCATGCATACAATACTTACAAGGAGATAGAGGAACGTTTTCCCGAAGTGGGATAAACTACGTGTGTACTAGCCGAGTGGTTTAGTTGCCGGAATGTGGTGGAGCAAAGGATAGCTTGGAAGTTTCGAATCTGATATAAATACAAAATTCTTTTGGTTCTTTTTTTCCCACCTTGTGTTTGTTTTCTGTGTTTTAGTATACTAATTTATTTATTTTTGTTACTGGCTCTCCTATGAGCCAAAGACATAAGAATTACAATCATGTAATTGTGTATCATGTTTACCCTAATAATCTGTTCCGTATCTGGTGTTGTAAACCGTGTTACGTAGTTAACTTTCATTCACTTGGGCGCGTATTGACGATATTAAATATAACAATTTTTGTTTCATGTTTAAACCTTACGTTTCACTTCTTCTATTGACAAAGGAGTTGTAAATGTGCTAAGTTCACGGGTAAACAGAATAATAAATTGTTAAAGAGCGTGGATTTCATCAAGGAAGTAAATATTCAAAATGACGACCCCCATCTTCAATGCACATTTGAGTAGGTTGCCGGAGAAACCTTCTTGCATGCTGTAACACGCGCGGTGTAATCTTCTTGCATTCTTCACGTATGAGTGTGCCCGTATACGATTTGAGCTTTGCAGTTCTTCTTCTTTGCGGTGGAAAATATGACGAAGATTTTATTTTGTACACACTTATGTTATCAAAATGTTATTTATATCATAATATCAAATTATAGACCCAAAGAGATAAAACAAAAGATAAAAAGTTCGAAATTCACCCGAAGGATTTGAACCCGAATTAAAGTAGCACAGTGTTGAAGCAACCATCATAATAATACCATTAGGCCAAACATGAAAAGTGGACATACGGGGAGAAAGAAATTCAAAATGTTAAACACTTCGATTACTTAGGAGTAATCGAAGGAGGTTTGATATGGGCGGAAAATGGAACAAGAACATGGAGTTTATAAAACACAAAGGGATTGGACAACTTTCTGAAGTATTAAGGATATTGGCCCGGGTACCAGATATGCCAGTAAAAGCATTACAGACCATGTATGAAGCAATGGTTAGGTACTCATTACTATACGGCAGTGAAGTGTGGGGATGGGAGAGGGTGGATAATGTAAATAAAATACAATGCAATTTCTGGAAGCGCATTCTAGGGTTGGGGAGGGGTACTTCAAACTACGGAGTTCTTCGTGAGGTAGGATGCTGGGAAGATGCTGTATTTGCTAAACTAAACGTAGTTAGGTACTGGCTGCGAATAATTAAGGGTGATCAAACAACTCTGAGAGCAATATGTTATCGTCATCAAATGAACAACATAGAGTATCTAAAATGGTGGGCGGCGGGGTTGCAACGCGAATTATCAAAAATTGGCTTAAATGATATCTGGCAAAGGGGTAATGAAAATACACACAGTGCCGTGAGAAAAGTCAAAAGACGACTATGCGATATAAACAGGCAGAAAATAGAATCTGAATGTAGACAAAGATCAACATTGGAGCTACAAAATGAAGTAAAAACTAGGTGGGGTAAGGAAACATATATTTTGGAATTAGGTATAAAACAGAGGACTGGAATAGCATGGCTTAGGTTGGGAGGGTGGAAAGCTCGCAAGATTGTTGATGACGATGACAGGAGGATTTGCCCATTATGCGGGGAACAAGAAGACTGGACGCATATTTTGGCAGCATGCGTGCAGACGGAGGGTATTAGGAAAAAACTATTACCGGAAGTATTTTTGGCTTCCAACAGACGGAGGACAGCATGCTGGGACTTGATTCTAAACAGCCAAAACTGGCCAAGCTTGGGCACATACTTGATGGAAGTACGTGTACTAAGAGATAAAGTGTTTATGTAATTTTTCTTTAAACATATGTGGTGCTTGAGTACTTGTGCGCGACTGTGTGTGTGTGTGTTTGAGTGTGTGATTCAGAGTGTTATTTCAATTTTATATGTTTGTATATAGTGCGGTGATTATAAAAAAATAATTGTTTTCTGGTTGATACTGCAAGTCACGTATACAGACCAGGAATTTGCTAGAGAGCATGTACGGTCTTATGACCCATGTGACTGTGTTATGCAATTAATGTAATACTAAATACTTAATAAATACCACCACTACCACTACCATTAGGCCAATGCTACCTTGCGAGCTGGGGTTCCTAAACGAATTAGTAATCGCAGAACTAGACCCCACCTCGAATCTTTACACGCTTTTTGCAGCGTTGTTTGAGCTCGGTTTGATAGTTTTAATTCAAACAAATAAACTGCATCAGTCTTACAATTACTGTATGATTTGAAATACGCCATAGTTTGTAAAATAAGAGAAATTATCTACCTAATACTTAGCATTTTTGACAAGGCTGTACATTGACTAACGCAGATATGCCATTTCGTTTTCAAATGACTGAGTCAACCCATGCATGTGGTAGGTTGTTCCTTCAGGGGCGTTTTCAAAGGGGTGCATGGATGTGTGCTAAAGAATAAAAGTTTGTAAAATTGGCTAAAATTTCTACTGAAGCTCTCAGTGTCAGGGTGGGATGTTTTTTCCATCGACATACATACAGATTGCATTGTGTCCCATAAAACACTCGTGCACTGAATTATGTATCCCTCCTCTATAACGTTTACACAAATCAGCCATTAGAAGGCCTTCTAGAAAGACTTAAGTCACGTATTTCGCTTAGCACGTTGCGTAAATTCAAAAATAAATAGGCGCAGCTGACTCACTTGGTATATATATTATATATATAAGATTGTTATGAAAAGAATAATTTAAGTAACTTGATAAGTCACATGGAATTTATTTCCGATAAAGCATATGCTAGTAAGCAAAGTGTCATATTCGTGATATTTTCTGTCACTTAGGAAGTAAAGAACGTTTTCATGCAATTTCTTTCTTCCGTGTTCATCTGAGTTATCAGCTGGAGTAGAAGGACGTTTTTCTACGTATAAGACCTTGTTGCCTACAGCAGAAAATCTTTTTTACTTATTTGCACAACGTATTCCTTGTATGTTCAACTTAGGGATCATAAGCTGAAGTAAAAAGCGTGCAAAAATAATATATGCATCAACTGATAATTTTAATCAAATAGAAAGCATAGTACAATATGAAATTCCATCGTTTAGTTCGCTTCTCATGTGTGTTTTATTCTGAAATTAATAGTATCTCTTAAACTGACATAATTTATTTTAAAGCTGAAATGTAACTCATTATAATATTGAGTCATATTTTTACTTCCTCTACTAGGTATAGTAAGTAGGGGAAGTATTGTATTCCACTCAAAAATTTGATACCGAGATTTCACCGGAAATACATGTTTTGAGGCCTCCTGAATCCAAAACAAGTATTTTTGGAAACATATCCGTGTGTGTGTCTGTGTGTCTGTCTGTGAACAGCATAACTCGGAAACGAACAGTCGGATAAACACCAAACTTGGTGTACAGGTTCAGTATCTTCCAGAGATGTGACACGAGGGTTTTCAAGAAAATCTCTCCATCCCAGATTACCCAGATGATGATGATAATAATAATAATAATGGTGACGATAATAAAAGCCAGTACTTTATGACCTAAAATCACCATCACATGCCAAGAAAATCTGATGTGTTACACTCACATGACTTTCTCTACTCTTGTAAAAACTATTTTTACAAACGCTTATTCTCCATATGCTTCATGTTAATCGAGATATCGAGATGTCAATCTTATTTGTAATTTTCTTGTAGATGCAAAGGGAATATGGTAGCTTTTAAGCGATAGTCAAATATTTTATCACTGGTTGCTATGTGGCGCATTCCATTCTCTTTGCATGTCCAGGACATAAAAAAATGAATAACGAATTTGAGAAAAAGTATAAGTATTGGAAAATTTAAGGAAATAACAAGCAATATCTCGAAAACGGTTCACTCAACAACAAAAATGTATATGACATAAGTTGTGTATTTTAACGCGATCTACATTGTTTGTGTAGTAAAATTTTGTCTATCTCTTATGGTTTACCAGTTATGCAAAAGTCTTTCACAATGAAGAATACTTTTGGAGACATTCCCAGAAATGTCGAGATATACATTTCATTTCTCATGACATTATCTTAAACATATGATATTTTCATCAAAATCGTTAGAGCCATGTTTGAGAAAATTAAAATTTTCGAAAAATGTTCCATGTAAAGGGTAGTCTGGGGTGGGGGGATTTTTTTGAAAATCTTCGTGTCGCATCTCTGGAAGATACTGAACGTAAATACCAAGTTTGGTGTTTATTCGACTGTTAGTTTTTGAGTTATGCTGTTCACAGACACACACACACACAGACACACACAGACACACAGACACACACACGGACATGTTTCCAAAAATGCTTTTTTGGATTCAGGAGGTCTCAAAACATGTATTTCCGGTGAAATCTCGGTATCGAATTTTTGGGTGGAATGCAATACTTCCCCTACTTACTATACGTAGTAGAGAAAGTAAAAAGGGAAGCAAATACATTTATTATTATTATCATTAGCCTCGATAGCAATAGGGGATATTAAAACCTGTAGCATTATCTACATGAAAAGTGCTGCCAATTGGAGAATGTCAAACAGGAACAATTTGGAATTAGCATACAAAATTGGTTTATATACAGTAATCTACTAAAAAGGACATAATTAGCGAACAAGCTATCGCATTGACAGGTTTTTATAAAGCGAGTTTTGAGTATCAATGCTAAAAATTCAGTAATGGTATCTAGATCGAGAAATAGTCGATTCATCCCATCACTGCTATTCAGTAAATAAAAACATGTAAATGTTTTCAAATAAAGGTTCATTTATTGTGAGAAGAATCTCGTAAAAACGTTCGCCTTGCATTTTTAAAAAGCGTCTAACCTAAGTATAAAGTTTGGAGTTAATCAGACTTTGTTTACTAACACACACATATGCACGAGTTCAGAGCTTTTTCTGAAATGTGTTTACATTCACTTGACTTTCTCTACCCATTCTTCAACAACTATTCTTACAAACGCTTATTCTTCTATCTACTTCATCTTAATACAGATGTAAGTTTGCAAAAATTGTTTTATTACATATTTCCTTCTAGGTAAAAGGTGAAAAAGTAACGTTAAGCGAAGTCAAATCTTTTAAGAATATGTCACTATGTGATGACTTAGCATGTCATCATGTTCTCTTAGCATGACCATGAGAGAGAGAGAGAGAGAGAGAGAGAGAAACAAATAACGACGCTGCAGTTGAAAAATTTTAAAGTATTTGATAATTCAAACCAATAATAAAGAGTATCTCGGAAAGGATTAATGCCACAAAACATTTTATTCGACATAAACTGTGTGATTTATCAAAATTTACTTTTTTTGTACAGTAAGTTTTGTCTACCTCTTATGTTTTACAAGTTACCAAAAGTTCATTCAGAATGAAAGAGACTTTACAAGCTATTTACACAAAATTCAAGATATACACTTTATTTTTTCGCAAATATCTTTTAGCATAATTATTAGAGCTATTTTTGAGAAAATAAAACTTTTTGAAAATTTTTCCACATAACGAGTACCTTTGGATGGAGGAATTTTGCTTAAAAGCCTTATGTCACATCCATGGAAGGTGAACTTAAATACGAGTTTGGTATTTAACTGACTTTTCAGTGTTGAGTTATGCTGTTTAGACACACGGACCTTTTCTCGAAGTGCATTTTATGTCGATTAAGAGAGTGTATTTCCAGTGAAATATCGGTAGAATGCAATACTTCCTCTATTGATTATAGGTAATTAGCAGAGAAAGTAAAAAGCTCTTCTATTTGGTATCAGATGACCTTAAGACATTTCTTTTAGTGAAATCCCGATAGTAATATTCACTTTCTCTACTACGTATAGTAAGTAGGGGAAGTATTGCATTTCACCCAAAAATTCGATACCGAGATTTCATCGGAAATATATGTTTTGGATATGAATCAAAAAAAAAAGTCCGTGTCTGTGTGTGTGTGTGTCTGTGAACAGCATAACTCGGAAACGAACAGTCGGATAAACACCAAACTTGGTGTACAGGTTCAGTATCTTCCAGAGATGTGACACGAGGGTTTTCAAGAAAATCTCTCCATCCCAGATTACCCTTTACATGGAACATTTTTCGTACATTTTAATTTTCTCAAAAATGGCTTTAACGATTTTGGTTAAAATATCATATGTGTAAGATATTTTCATGACAAATAAAATGTTTATCTCGAATTTTCTGGGAATGTCTCCAAAAGTATTCTTCATTGTGAACGACTTTTGCATAACTGGTAAACCATAAGAGATAGACAAACTTTTACTACACAAAAAATGAAGATCGCGTTAAAATACACAATTTATGTCATATACAGTTTTGTTGTTGAGTGAACCATTTTCGAGATTTTGCTCGTTATTCCCTTAAATTTTCCAATAGTTATACTTTTTCTCAAATGAGAATTCGTTATTCATTTTTTTTGTCCTGGTAATGCAAAGAGAATGGAATACTCGACATAGCAACCAGCTCTTAAAATATTTGACTATAGCTGAAAGCCCACCAATTCCCCTTGCATCTACTAGAAAATTAGCAATAAGATTAACGTCTCGATATCTCGATTAACATGAAGCATATGGAGAATAAGCGTTTGTAAAAATAGTTTTTACAAGAGTAGAGAAAGTCATGTGAGTGTAACACATCAGATTTTCTTGGCATGTGATGGTGATTTTAGGTCATAAAGTACTGGCTTTTATTATCGTCACCATTATTATTATTATTATTATTATTATTATCATCATCATCATCATTACCTTTATTGTTCAGAGGTACCCATAAAAGTCGTTACGACTGTTTACTTGCCTCCTGTTTTACTTCTATCGTTTGCTTGGCTCAGACTGGGATCGTGGCGAGCGATTAAATTCGTTAATGCAGAAAGCATAATAATTTGTCCCTGGTGTAGAGAGGAAGAAACTTGGATTCATATTTTGGTGCATTGCACTAAGACAGAACAGCTGAGAAAGTATCTTCTGTTCCTTTTTAAACTCAAGGAGAGGGTTACAAGCTTGTAGGACTTGCTGGCTAGGAGGGGAAGGGGGAAGCAATTCGTACATTTTTACAAAACGTTATGCAGCTCAGGTCGGAGTGTAAGGAAGATGATCAAAGGTGGGAGGGGAGGCCTAGTGGTGTAAGGACGGGTATTTATTTGTTTTGTAAACATTAGCGTGTCTTTGTGAACAAATGTTTTTCCTTCTGTTTTGTTTGTGTAATTTTTGTTGTAGTTTATCTGTTTTTTTACTTTCTCTACTACGTATAGTAAGTAGGGGAGGTATTGTATTCCACTCAAAAATCTAATACCGAGATTTCACCGGAAATACATGTTTTGAGACCTCCTGAATCCAAAATAAGTATTTTTGGAAACATGTTTGTGTGTGTGTATATGTCTGTCTGTGAACAGCATAACTCGGAAACGAACAGTCGGATGAACACCAAACTTGGTATTTAGGTTCAGTATCTTCCAGAGATGCGACACGAAGGTTTTCAAGAAAATACCCCACCCCATATTACCCTTTACATGGAAAATTTTTCGAAAATTTTAATTTTTTCAAAATTGGCTCTAACGATTTTGAATAAAATGTCATAAGTTTAAGCCATTTTTATGGCAAATGAATTGTATATCTCGAATTTTCTGGGAAGTCTCCAAAAGTATTCTTCATTGTGAACGACTTTTGCATAACTGGTAAACCATAAGAGATACACAAAATTTTACTACACAAACAATGTAGATCGCGTTAAAATACACAATTTATGTCGCATACATTTTTTGTTGTTGAGTGAACTATTTTCAAGATATTGCTTATTATTCCCTTTAATTTTGCAATGCTTATACTTTTTTCTCAAATAGGAATTCGTTATTCATCTTTTTTGTCTTGGATATGCAAAGGGTATTAATCTGTGGCAAAGGGAATGGTGCTGCATATAGCAACCAGCTATTAAGAAATATGTCTATGCTTAAAGGCTACTGTATTTCTATATTCTTCTTCTTTCTCGGTTTAACCTCCTCGTATGTAGGACTTACACCCCCAGGACTTACAGGTGGGTGCCGGGGGTCAGAGGCCTGTCGAGGAGCAGACACTCGTGGATCAGACAGAATATCCAGGATGGGGAATCAGCCCGATGCCTGGTATGGGAGGAAGGAAGTAGAGGAAACGAAATGATGGTGAAATGGATGAAAGGAAAGGCGATGATGGAGCAGTTAGTGGAATGAATGGCGGGGGAAACCGGAGAACCCGGAGAAAACCCGCCAGACGCCGCTTTGTCCACCACAAATCTTACATGCGGGCCCTGGAATAGTCAAAGCTTTTTAGAACTGGTCGCTATGTGTAAAATGTAATTCTCTTTGCATGTCAAGAGCATAAAAAAACATTCTATGGGCGTAAGAGAAATGAGAACGCAATAACAGTTAAAATGATATTTGTAAGACAAGCAAGGATACCCAAAACCAAAACACAGATCAAGATATGATTATATACAAACGGAAGTACTGATGTGTGTGGATAAAGCAAGGTGAGGTTATAAATGAGCGGAAGTGCACTCGGATAAGGCTAAAATTGTGGCACAAGTGAGACAGCACGTGTTACCAGCAAAGCAGTAAACTAGAAGAAGAAAAATTTGATGTGATACATTCACATTACTTTCCGTACCCTCTATCGTTTATTAGTGGGTATAGAAAGTATTTTTACTTAAGCTTATTACTTTCTCTAACACGTATAGTAAGTAGAAATATTGCATTTCACCTAAAAATAAAATATTGAGATTTCACTGGAAATACATGTTTTGAAGCCCCATAATGCAAAAAAAGCATTTTTTAAAAAAGGCCCGTTTGTGTGTCTGTGAACAGTGTAACTCAAAAAGAAAAAGTTGGATAAATACCAATCTTGGTATTTAGGTACAGTATCTTTAAAAGATGTGACACGAAGATTTTCAAGAACATCCTCCCATTCTAGACTACGCTTTACATGGAACATTTTTCGTAGTTTTTTTTCTGTCAGAAATGGCACTAACGATTTTGTTCAAAATATCATATTTTAAGACCCTTTCATGGCATGGAATTTTCTGGGAATGTCCCCAAAAGTCGTCTTTGTTCTGAATGAATTTTGCATAACTGGTAAACTGTAAGAGATAGGCAATATTTTACTACAAAACCCACAATTTATGTCATATACATTTTTTGTGTGCAGTGAACCATTTCCGACATATTCCTTGTTATTTGTTTGAATTTTCCAATACTTAATACTTTTTCTCAAATGAGAATTCGTTATTCTTTTTGTTTTTCTTTCTTTTCTTTTTGTAAGTCCTGGTAATGCAAAGAAAATGGAACGCGTCACATAGCAACCAGTTCTTAAAAGATTTGACTATCGCTTAAAGCCTACCATGTTCCCCTTGCACCTACAAGAAAATTAGTAATAAGATAGTTTCTGCAAATTTTATCTCGATTAATATGAAATAGATTGAGAATAAGAGTTTGTAAAAATAGTTTGTACAAGAGTAGAGAAAGTCACACATCAGATTTTTTTCTTTTCATTTTTTGTATCATTAACTTTTAAGTTCAGTGTGATGAATATAGTCTGAAAATATTAACTACAGTGTATTATATAAGCACGCACGGTCTATCTGACCCGCGCGATGTACGAGTTTGAACATGTAAAGCACTCAAGACTAATAAATACACTACTCTATTCTACCATACTGCTTCTATCACTTACCTAATGTAAACATTTTATCCAAAAGTTCGATATCCAGGTTTCAAATTACATACTTATTTTGAGGTACCCTAAATTAAAAAATAACTGGAACGGGATATAAAGGAGCACGGCTTTTGTATGTGTGTTTAAACAGCATAACTCAAAAGCGAAATTTCGAAAAAATACTAACCTTTGTATTTTAGTCTGGTATTTTTCAAGAGCATAAGGTCAAGATTGTAATGAAATTTGTCTCACCCCAAGCATTAATAGTAAATTATGATATAAGGAGTAAAAATAAAACCATTTTTAATACGTGTGGCATTACTGATTGTAGACAGCACTTGAATTTGTAAAATATTAATAGCATTATATTGAATCACGTTAGGCGGCGGTTCTTGAAACAAAAGAAATGACGTTAAACAAGCGAGCTGTCAGATGTTTTGTTGATTAACTAGCAGTCATTTTCAGTGAAATTATTTTCACCATGTTTTCCCTGACGCAGGCGCTGAATCATATTTCTTTCTGGATTTTTTGTTCAAGCACTTCTAGTGCTCTTTCTGCTGCTTCTGTAATTTCACCTGGCGCTTCGATTTCAGTGTTTTCTGATTTCATAATTTCCGCTACTTAATCTTTATGTAGGTTATATTAGATATAAGAATAACGTTTTAGATAAACAAAAGGATGCCATTATAACGTATAGGTTAACTCCACAAAAATTACGACAAATTGAAGTAAGATTATTTGTATTGTGAACAGATAATGTGAACACCATAAGAAATTAATCAAGTAAAAAGACATAATGAAAGTAAAACCTAATCAAACCAAGTCGAGTTATTAAACACGTGCAAATACAAACGGTAATTGCCATGTGATTGAACTTGAAAACTAAGTTGGTCACTCGTGTGTACTGTGTTAGAAGTTCTACTTTTAGGCTTCTAAAAATACCGTAACTAGGAAGCTTTGACAGAAATACACTACGAAAAAAAGTTTTTGGTGTTATATTCATGTGACTTTCACTACCCGTAATCTTTTAGTTCGTAAACTTTTACGAACTATTCCTACAAAAGTTAATTTTCTTTCAACTTTACGTTAATCGAGTTAGAAGCTTGAATAGACGTTTAGTTTTAGGCACAAGGGAGGCTGAAACCATATCTTTAAAACTCCAGTTGATATATGCTTGCTTGAAATTGTAGGACCACTGGAAACAAAAGAATTCTGACAAGAGTTTAACACATACGTGATAACATTCTGGAAAATTCATACCAGTAGCAACAAATATCTCGGAAACAATGCAACAAAATTTAGTTGATATAAATTGTGTGTGTCAAATAACGTCGTCTATTTCTATACAAAATTCATTCATAATGAAAAGGACTACACAGAATAATCAAGATGTACCTTTTATTAGTCATGAAAATACCTTAAGCCTACGGTATTTTAATCAAAATCTTTATGACCGTTTTAAAAAAAAATAATGCAACCTTTTCTGTTTGTGGTGGGAGATTTTTACTTTCTCTACACGTAGAGCAGTTAGAGATAGTGTTTAGAGGTTCCTTGAATCCCCCCCCAAGCACGAAAAGTGGGATAAATACCAAACTTAGTATTCAAGTTCAATGTTTTCCAAAGATATAACACGAATATTTTCAAGAAAATCCCTCACACTTAACTACCCTTTACATGGAACATTTTTAGAAAATGTTGATTTTCGATTTTGATTAAAATACTATATACTCAAGATATTTACATGACAGACAAAACGTATGTCTTGAATTTTCTGGGATACAGCCTTAGTCCCTTTCATTCGAAGGGAATTTTAAATCTTGAATGAGCGGTAAACGTTGAGCGATACATGAAAACATACTACACAGAAGATGTCGATTTCTTTAAAACACACAATTTATTTCAAATAAGTTTTTTGTGGCATAAGGCATTCCTGAGATATCCGTTATTAATGGTTCGAATTGTTCAATACTTGGTCATTGTTTAAAGTCAACATTCCCTTGTTTCTCGTGATTGTATGGATACAGTATGGAATTTTAAGGCCAGCATACTGCGTCCAGTTCTTAAACATTTGACAATCACTGTTCCCTTTGAATCTATAACGAAATGTGTAACGTGGCTTTTTCTACAAAGGTTTATTTGGATTAAAACTTAATAGATATAACAATAAGCTTTCGTAAGAATAATTTGTATACTACTAAAGGAAGTCATGTAAATGTAACACACAAGATTTTTTAACCGATTAGGCCAAATCAGACGAATGAATGAAATGGGTGAAACGATGCTCAAATGAGCCCGCAATCCATAGAGCTTAAAGTTATCCGAAATTTATCTTTTCAGGACAAGGAAAAATCCTAGAAGAAATCTTATCCGGGTAACTCAGTCTAACCGGGATTCGAACTCGGTAGCTCTTGAATGCGAAACAGACACGCTATACCCACACCACAGAGATGGGCTAGATTTTTCTTAAAAATCTTCACTTCGCATTCTTGGAAGATGCTGAACTTAATACCAAGTTTGTATTTATTCGACTTTTCGTTTTTGAGTTATACTGTTCTCTATTCACACACGCACACACACAGAAAGTAAAAATTCTCTCTCTGGAGAAGTTTAAGGGGATCGGAAAACATGTAATTCGGTTCAAATCTCAATATCAAGTTTTTGGGTGAAATACAATACTTTCTCTGTGCTTAGCGTTCTAGCATGGTTTGTCACGTATACAGAATTCAGTGAGAGTGAATAGATATTCACAGGCTATTTACAGAAAAGTAAAGACATGCATTTTGTTTGCCATGTTAATATTTAGTAAATATGTTTAATCAAACTCGGCAGAAAAGCTTTGCAGTTGGGATGGGACCTCGATACCGTCGATATCTCGATACTCTCGATACTGGTCGTATCAAAGTATGTCTAATACTTTAAGATAAACATTCAATACTTTGTCGATACTGTTAAATTTTTAAGATTTGTGCTGTTGAAAGTTGTTGCGTCTAACTTTATTCCAGATAAGGAATGAAAGGAGTCGAGACTTCGTTATTGCCTTGCACACCGTATCCCCAAAGAGTTTGCTGGATTATAGTTCTTGATAAACGTTAACTGCGTCCTGTGAGTGAATGAATGCAACGTTCTATAGACGCTTGTGTCTAAATGAAAACATGCAAAGCAATGGGGGAAGGAATAAAGGTACTTGTGTAACATGCAGCCTTAACTGAGTTATGAATGAAGTTGATTTAGCTGACACATTAAATCGTGTTTCTACAATAGCCTGGCTTCATGACTCACTCTCAGCCATTACATTGCAGACCACGGACCAAAATCTGTGAACCCAGCAGACAAACCAAAACTAAGAGGTGAAATAGTACAGCGCAAGGAAATATTTGTTAGTAGTTGTTTGAGTTTCATGTAACATATATATTTGATTATGTTTTTGAAATTGTAAATAAAGAACATCCTCTAGTATTTGTTCTATGGATTGAAAATCCTTAAAAAGAACGTTTTCAGCACAAAAAATTACATAAAAATCTGATGTGTTACACTCACATGACTTTCTCTACTCTTGTACAATCTATTTTTACAAACGCCTATTCTCCATATGCTTCATATTAATCGAGATATCGAGATGTCAATCTTATTTGTAATTTTCTTGTAGATGCAAAGGGAATATGGTAGCTTTTAAGCGATAGTCAAATATTTTATCGCTGGTTGCTATGTGGCGCATTCCATTCTCTTTGCATGTCCAGGACATAAAAAAATGAACAACGAATTTGAGAAAAAGTATAAGTATTGGAAAATTTAAGGAAATGACAAGCAATATCTCGAAAACGGTTCACTCAACAACAAAAATGTATATGACATAAGTTGTGTATTTTAACGCGATCTACATTTTTTGTGTAGTAAAATTTTGTCTATCTCTTATGGTTTACCAGTTATGCAAAAGTCGTTCACAATGAAGAATACTTTTGGAGACATTCCCAGAAATTTCGAGATATACATTTCATTTCTCATGACATTATCTTAAACATATGATATTTTCATCAAAATCGTTAGAGCTATTTTTGAGAATATTAAAATTTTCGAAAAATGTTCCATGTAAAGGGTAGTCTGGGGTGGGGGGATTTTCTTGAAAATCTTCGTGTCGCATCTCTGGAAGATACTGAACGTAAATACCAAGTTTGGTGTTTATCCGACTGTTAGTTTATGAGTTATGCTGTTCACAGACACACACACACAGACACACACACACAGACACACACAGACACACACAGACACACACACAGACACACACACACAGACACACAGACACACACACGGACATGTTTCCAAAAATGCTATTTTGGATTCAGGAGGTCTCAAAACATGTATTTCCGGTGAAATCTCGGTATCGAATTTTTGGGTGGAATGCAATACTTCCCCTACTTACTATACGTAGTAGAGAAAGTAAAAAGGGAAGCAAATACATTTATTATTATTATCATTAGCCTCGACAGCAATAGGGGATATTAAAACCTGTAGCATTATCTACATGAAAAGTGCTGCCAATTGGAGAATGTCAAACAGGAACAATTTGGAATTAGCATACAAAATTGGTTTATATACAGTAATCTACTAAAAAGGACATAATTAGCGAACAAGCTATCGCATTGACAGGTTTTTATAAAGCGAGTTTTGAGTATCAATGCTAAAAATTCAGTAATGGTATCTAGATCGAGAAATAGTCGATTCATCCCATCACTGCTATTCAGTAAATAAAAACATGTAAATGTTTTCAAATAAAGGTTCATTTATTGTGAGAAGAATCTCGTAAAAACGTTCGCCTTGCATTTTTAAAAAGCGTCTAACCTAAGTATAAAGTTTGGAGTTAATCAGACTTTGTTTACTAACACACACATATGCACGAGTTCAGAGCTTTTTCTGAAATGTGTTTACATTCACTTGACTTTCTCTACCCATTCTTCAACAACTATTCTTACAAACGCTTATTCTTCTATCTACTTCATCTTAATACAGATGTAAGTTTGCAAAAATTGTTTTATTACATATTTCCTTCTAGGTAAAAGGTGAAAAAATAACGTTAAGCGAAGTCAAATCTTTTAAGAATATGTCACTATGTGATGACTTAGCATGTCATCATGTTCTCTTAGCATGACCATGAGAGAGAGAGAGAGAGAGAAACAAATAACGACGCTGCAGTTGAAAAATTTTAAAGTATTTGATAATTCAAACCAATAATAAAGAGTATCTCGGAAAGGATTAATGCCACAAAACATTTTATTCGACATAAACTGTGTGATTTATCAAAATTTACTTTTTTTTGTACAGTAAGTTTTGTCTACCTCTTATGTTTTACAAGTTACCAAAAGTTCATTCAGAATGAAAGAGACTTTACAAGCTATTTACACAAAATTCAAGATATACACTTTATTTTTTCGCAAATATCTTTTAGCATAATTGTTAGAGCTATTTTTGAGAAAATAAAACTTTTTGAAAATTTTTCGACATAACGAGTACCTTTGGATGGAGGAATTTTGCTTAAAAGCCTTATGTCACATCCATGGAAGGTGAACTTAAATACGAGTTTGGTATTTAACTGACTTTTCAGTGTTGAGTTATGCTGTTTAGACACACGGACCTTTTCTCGAAGTGCATTTTATGTCGATTAAGAGAGTGTATTTCCAGTGAAATATCGGTAGAATGCAATACTTCCTCTATTGATTATAGGTAATTAGCAGAGAAAGTAAAAAGCTCTTCTATTTGGTATCAGATGACCTTAAGACATTTCTTTTAGTGAAATCCCGATAGTAATATTCACTTTCTCTACTACGTATAGTAAGTAGGGGAAGTATTGCATTCCACCCAAAAATTCGATACCGAGATTTCATCGGAAATATATGTTTTGGATATGAATCAAAAAAAAAAAGTCCGTGTCTGTGTGTGTGTGTGTCTGTGAACAGCATAACTCGGAAACGAACAGTCGGATAAACACCAAACTTGGTGTACAGGTTCAGTATCTTCCAGAGATGTGACACGAATGTTTTCAGGAAAATCCCTCCACCCCAGATTACCCTTTACATGGAACATTTTTCGTACATTTTAATTTTCTCAAAAATGGCTTTAACGATTTTGGTTAAAATATCATATATTTAAGATATTTTCATGACAAATAAAATGTATATCTCGAATTTTCTGGGAATGTCTCCAAAAGTATTCTTCATTGTGAACGACTTTTGCATAATTGGTAAACCATAAGAGATAGACAAACTTTTACTAGGTACACAAAAAAAAAAGATCGCGTTAAAATACACAATTTATGTCATATACATATTTGTTGTTGAGTGAATCATTTTCTAGATATTGCTTGTTATTCCCTTAAATTTTCAATACTTATTTTCTCAAATGGGAATTCGTTATTCATTTTTTTTGTCTTGGATATGCAAAGAGCATTAATCTGTGGAAAAGAGAATGGTGCTGCACCTAGCAACTAGCTATTAAGAGATATGTCTTTGCTTAAAGGCTACTGTATTTCTATATTGCCCTTACAAATACAAAACAAGGGGAACATAGTACACCTTAAGCGAAAGTCAAGTATCTTTAGAACCGGTCGCTATGTATAAAACGCAATTCTCTTTGCATGTCAAAAGATCCTTTCTGCAAATGTTTATCTCGATTAATATGAAATAGTTGGAGAATAAGAGTTCGTGGAAATAGTTTGTACAAGAGTAGAGAAAGTCATGTGAGTGTAACACATCAGATTGTTTTGGATTAAAAACATTACTTCTTCTGTCACAGTTAAGTGTGCATCAAACACTATAGCACAAGTGCCATTTAACATGCATACTTACGGTATCTGCTGTAGGAGTCTCAGAACCTGTTTGGTTCCCTCGCTTTTTCCAATCTACGCACCTCACAAAAGACGGATTTAGAAGAACGTCTCCCTTTTCATTCCATCCGATTCAATTTAGGTGATAAAATGAACAGCACTATTTGAATTATTATTCGTTAAATTGGAAACGAGATCTATGCTTACTACAGTATATGTGCATATATCAGCTAATCACAGACACTGAGGCCTCGTTTTAGCTATCATGTATTTTTAATAAAATATTTCATTTCCCATAGATAAACAGTTGCTTCATACATACACCACCGGTAAAAAACTCAGGGTAGAAATGTAATACTAGGTAATTTAAAGAAAATAATAGGATAGTAAGTAGAAAGAAGCAAAAGTTATGTTGTGATTAATTGTTTTTATCAAACTTTAATGTGATAATTAAATTTTTTAACGGATGTGTTTCTAAGAAATAAATGGCAGTGTTACGCCTTTCTTTGTGGCATTAGCTGTTTTCAAGACATCCACTACTATTGCTTTGAATATGTTAACACTTTGTAATTTTATAAAACTGTTGTCACTATTTCATTGTGTTTCTGTTCTATAATTCAAACACTTGAATGGTAAGAGTTAGGGTTTTCGTTAATATGTTCTGTAATTTTAGCACCTGATTCTCACAGCAACAGCTTTAACTGTATTATAATATGCCAACATACATGTGCAGTAGCAGATTTTTAATTTGATTGTAATTGGCAAGTCTCGTGGACTGATTTTGCTCTTTCTCAGATATACTCGTACACTCTATAATCAAAAGTATCCGGACACCCCCACAAACATACGTTTTTCATCTTAGGTGCATTGTGCTGCCACCTACTGCCTGGTACTTGTTATCCGCGACCTCAGTAGTCATTAGACATCGTGGAACAGCAGAATGGGACGCTTCGTGGAACTCATGGACTTCAAACGTGGTCAGTTGATTTGGTGTCACTTGTGTCAGAAGTCTGTACGCGAGATTTCCATACTCCTAAACATGCCTAAGTCCACTGTTTCTGATGTGATAGTGAAGTGGAAACGTGAAGAACATGTACAGCACAAAATTGTACAGCCCGACCTCGTCTGTTGACTGACAGAGACCGCCGACATTTGAAGAGGGTCGTAAAGAGCAATATGCAGACATCTATCCAGACCATCACACAGGAATTCCAAACTGCATCAGGATCCACTCCAAGTACTATGGCAGTTAGGCGTGAGAAACCTTGAATTCCATGGTCGATCGGCTGCTCATAAGCCACACGTCACGCAGGAAAATGCCAAACGTCGCCTCGCTTGGTGTAAGGAGCGTCAACATTACACGATTGAACAGTGGCAAAACGTGTGGAGTGATGAATCACGGTACACAATGTGGCGATCCAATGGCAGGGTGTGGGTATGGCGAATGCCCGGTGAACGTCATCTGCCAGGGTGTGTAGTGCCAACAGTGAAATTCGGTGATGGTGTTATAGTGTGGTCGTGTTTTTCCTGGAGGGGGCTTGCACCCCTTGTTGTTTTGCGTGGCACGATCACAGCGCAGATCTACATTGCTATTTTAAGCACCTTCTTGCTTCCCACTGTTGTAAAGCAATTCGGGTATGGCGATTGCATCTTTCAACACGATCAAGCACCTGTTCATACTGCACGGGCTGTGGCGGAGTGATTACACGACAATAACATCCCTGTAATGGACTGGCCTGCACAGAGTTCTGACTTGAATCCTGTAGAACATCTTGGGATGCTTTGGAATGACGACTTCGTGCCAGGCCTCACCGACCTACATAGATACCTCTCCTCAGTTCCGCACTCCGTGAAGAATGGGCTGCCATTCCCCAAGAAACTTTCCAGCACCTGATTGAAAGTATGCCTGCGAGAGTGAACGCTGTCATCAAGGCTAAGTGTGGGCCAACACCATATTGACTTCGAGCATTACCAATGGAGGGCGCCACGAACTTGTACGTCATTTTCAGCCAGGTGTCCGGATACCTTTGATCACGTAGTGCAAGGGTGGCGAAAACGATTTCCTTCCGCGAGTCACCAAGTATGCAACACGCACCGCGTCTCTCGCAGCATGTGAAAAACAAACGGATGGTTGCAGAGAGAGAACGGCGCATGCGAGTCACGTTTTCGCCACCTCTGACGTGGTGCATATACACTGGCTGAAAACTGTAACTCATTTGGTTGAACTGCTCTGTGCCGTTAAGACAATCTCTATCTCGCGGCCGAAAATGTGCTGTTGCTGTAGTGTAACTAGATCCACTGTGTGTCCTATCTCGCCTGTGGCTTAGGATGAGGTGGGCTCAGGTTAAATAATCGGTGGTATGGTATGCCAGGTTGATGACGGGGCAGGTAGAAGCACCCAGTATGATATTTGTCTCAAAATATTTCGAAACATGTTACTATACGCACTTTTTTTTAACAATATTGCATTCTGAACAGTGATTTTTTAGGTCTTTTGTACTTGGGTGGAATAAATGATAAATTGAATAACGCTGAATTGCATTACTTTCACAAAACGTTTGACTGGCGGAGTAGTTTTTTTTTAAAGACCGACATAGTTTAACATTAATTTACTGACTGAGTACTATAATTAAAAGCTGTCTAAGTTACAAGCGAAATGAAGCCAAATGCCAACCAAAGAGGGAGCAACAGTACGTTCAATGGGAGTCGCGAGGCATCTTTTAACCACGCCTACTCTAAAGTGTCTAACATATTGCAGCATTCCAGGGCTGGAAACTAACTCCAGGTATTGCGGCAACTCAGGAAAGTGTTGAAATTGGAGTAAGGGGTAAATCTTAGATTACGTAGGATACGAGGTGTGAACAAAAAGTTTCCGGAATGGCTTCACAACAATGCTGACGCTGTACATGCAGCGTTCCCCCTCGATAAAAATGGGAGGTCACGTGACTTCCTGTTACCATGGGGTGATGAGGTAGACGCTCTGAAGTTAACATGTGTTTTGCATGTGCTGCGATTTTTCCGCGTAGCAAAAATGTCCGATTACGAAGAACAAAGAACGAACATCAAATTTTGCTTTAAACTCGGTAAAACTGCAACAGAAGCCTATGAAATGTTAAGAACAGCTTATAGGGAGGAAGGTATTTGCAAACCTCAAGCATTTGAGTAGTTCTCGAAATTTAAAAGTGGTATGACATCAGTTAAAGATGCAGATCATTCGGGGCGAACCTGTTCCAGCAAAACTGATGAAAATCTCAATCAGGTGAGGGAAATGGTCTTAAATGATAGGCACATTACAATAAGAAAACTTTATGACTCATTAGGATTCTCCTTTGTAAGTGTTCAAAGCATTTTGAAAGACAATTTGGACATGAAAAGAATTGCCGCCAAGTTCGTGCCACGCCTGCTTTCAAGCGACCAAAAGGAAGGCCGTGTGATTGCCTGCACAGATCTTAAAGAACAGCTACAAAATGACCCACAGTTTATGGAGAAAATTATTACTGGTGATGAAACATGGATTTATGGGTACCATCCAGAAACGATGCAACAATCTTCACAATGGAAGAGTCCTTCATCTCCGCGCCCGAAAAAGTCCAGACAAGTTCGATCCAAAGTGAAGTCAATGATGATTGATTTTTGACATTAAAGGCATTGTACATAAGGAATTCGTGCCACAGGGTCGAACAGTGAATCAAGTGTTCTACAAGCAAGTGCTGCAAAGATTAAGGGAGAGAGTACGACGCAAACGGCCGGAGAAATGGAGGAGTGGTGTCTGGTTCCTGCATCATGACAATGCACCCGCGCACAAAGCCCTTTCTGTTCGCCAATTCTTGGATAAAATGGGTTGAATACTGTTACCTATCCCGCCTATTCTCCAGAGTTGGCATCAGCGGACTTTTTTTTTCCCCGCGACTTAAAATGCGGCTCCGAGGACACCGTTTAGAGGACATTGATGTCATCCATCGCGAATCGCAGAAGGCTCTGAACATGTTGAAAGAAGAGGACTTCCAGAGGTGCTTCCAGCAGTGTTAGAAGCTCTGCGACAAGTGTATCAACTCCCAAGGAGACTACTTAGAGGGTGACAGTGCTGATTAGACAAAACAAACTGTTGTGTGGTATTTATGACGTCATTACGGAAACTTTTTGATCACACCTCGTATATGAGCTTATTGAATTGAGTCACTGCGGCAGACGACACCCGATACACTATGTCTCCACGTCGGTCGTAGACACAACTAGTATTTTTATAACTTGTGAATAAGAAGCAACTTCACCACTAGCTAGACCGTAGATCCAGAGTAGGTCCAAAGACATGAGAGAGTTTTAATTGCCACCGGAACCTCTTCGAGCGTTGCACGTCCCCTAGGCGAGTGCTCCCCTGCTGAGTTATGTTACCCGTGTAGCACCCGGTATTTACTGGGTCGTTAAGCATTAAATAATGGAGGTTTACGCCTGAAATACTTCGGTCGAGTACTTCCTCAGTCAGGCATCTCTTAGTCGTACAAACACTTTTGGCAGGAATAGTAGTGTAAAACATTTAGGGACACAATTTGTGTATGTCAAGGAATATTCTTAAATGAAATAATTACATTTTTTACTTTCATTACTTTAATAGGTAGAGACAGTATGCATAATAAATCCATAAAAATGTATTTTGGGATTTCACTAGAAATACACATTTTGAGATCCCCTAAAGATACAAGTAATTTTTGGGAGATAAAGGTGAAAGAGGGAGAGAGACAAAACCCAGAATCCTTCAAGGATACAAAAATATTATTTTCACAAAATGCTTCCTCACCAAATAACTCTTTACATAGAGAAATTGAGTTATTTTTCATTTTATGAATCTAGTTAACATGATTTTGATTAGAATATGTTTGAGGTAACTACATGAACTTTCTGGGAACGGTCTATGAAATCTTCCTCATTCTGACTGAATATGTTATAATTTTGTTTGATTTGCAAACCCATAATAAATAGACAAAAAATAAAATACGCAGACCTCGTTGATATGGAGAAGTATAAGAATAACTATTCTTGATTTTCTAACTTGATAGAGAGCATGAAGTTAAAGACTTTTTCTGAAATTTCATTTTCAAGTTATAGGGTATGAAGGAAAAATGAAACTGAAAGAATCTCCAATTTGCTTTCTATGGTTACACGGTAACACTTTTATCGAATACCAAATATTAAGAAAATTGCATTGACAAACTAAAGGAAGTGTTCAAAACTGCGACCGCCAACGTTGACACACAAAAGTATGTGCGATATCCGTACAGTCATGGTTCAGTTACGAACTATTATAATGGCTAAACGAAACGAAACTAAAGGATGAAACATGCACTACATTGAAGATTATCTGAAAGAGTGTATTTAGCATGATTTTCATTGTTGTCCGCGAGAAAATAAAGACGCAATATAACAATGAAGCAAATCGCGTCGTAGCTGCAGCATATGGATGATGTCATTTTAGACGAGATATGGACGGTGCAAATGAAAGTTCAGTGTGATCTGTGGCTTACTAAATTTGAATCAGTGATGCGTGTCCAGCGTGAATATCGTCGCATGTACAACGAGGAGCCACCATATAGAAATAATATTAACCGTGGGATAAGCAGCTGAATGAAAGTGGCAGTTCATTGGACCAAAACGTCCTTATAGGCCTTAGTTAACGACAAGTATGTGGAAGACCATGGTCCCCGGACTTAACCCTTTACTTGTGGGGCTATGTGAAGCAACGTGTGTACAGTGTTCATATTAACGACATTAACCATTTAAAGGAGAGAATCAGAGAAACTATTCACTCTGTTATCCCTGATGCCCTTAGATGTGTGAGGGATGAACTAGAATATTGTTTAGATGTATGTAGAGAAACAAAGGGAAGCCATATTGAACTGCACTGAACAGGTGTGTTAACATGAAGAGGTTTCTTTTCATTTGGTGAAGGTTTCACATTTCTATCTTGTTTCATTGCGCTTCTGTGATCGCTCAAAACCGCACATTGATTTTACGCACACACTGTATAATGCCATATGACTGAAGGTCAAAGAATAATTCTAGCACCTGATTACTGCTGTGTTGATGGGTATTTCATAAACAATTGATTTAATATGACCACAAACACTGCAAATTTGGAAAGTAACGAAACATACAGTTGGATAACTGGAATTTTTCACTATATAATTCTTATGAATGTTAACAAATCCGCAATATGTTAATAGTAATGGCCCAGTAGCTTAGGTGAGAGCTGCTACATTACCACGGAAAATTAGTGTACTTCAGTATTTACAGTGGCCAAAAGGAAATGCGAAGGTCTATAAAGAGAAAGCATTCTCCCAAATTTTCTCTCCAGTATAAGTAGACACAAACCATTCCTCCTTCCTGATAGACTGTATTTCACAGTGTTCACCAGTTATTTACCTCCTAACTTACATAAAGTGCTATGCCGCGCTTTCGGCAGACGCCTTAAAGGTGCGGCGTTGACAAGTATCACATTAAAGATCACTATTTTTACGCTCGGAGAAGTACCAAACTTTAAGAATATTTTTGTTTTTTAACGAGTTTTCTGTTAGTAAGATAACCAACTTACCCACACCAGCCCGGATATTAATGTTAGATTTATGCAAATACACTACGTGATCAGAAGTATCCGGACACCTGGCTGAAAATGACCTACAAGTTCGTGGCGCCCTCCATCGGTAATGATGGAAGTCAATATGGTGTTGGCCCATCCTTATCCTTGATGACAGCGTTCACTCTCGTAGGCATACTTTCAATCACGTGCTGGAAGGTTTCTTTGGGAATGGCAGCCCATTCTTCACGGAGTGCGGAACTGAGGAGAGGTATCGAAGTAAGTCTGTGAGGCCTGGCACGAAGTCGGCGTTCCAAAACATCCCAAAGGTGTTCTGTAGGATTCAAGTCAAGACTCTGTGAGGACAGTCCATTACAGGGATGTTATTGTCGTGTAACTACTACGCCACAGCCTATGCAGTATAAACAGGTGCTCGATCGTGTTGAAAGATGCAATTGCTCTTCAACAGTGGGAAGCAAGAATGTGCTTAAAATATCAATGTAGGTCTGCGCTGTGATTGTGCCACGCAAAACAACACGGAATGCAAGCTCCCTCCAGGAAAAGCACGACCACACCATAACACCACCACCTCCGAATGTCACTGTTGGCACTACACACGCTGGCAGATGACGTTCACAGGAATTCGCCATACCCACACCCTGCCATCGGATCGCCACATTGTGTACCGTGATTCGTCACTCCACACGACGTTTTGTCACTATTCAATCGTGTAATGTTGACGCTCCTTACACCAAGCGAGGCGTCGTTTGGCATTTTCCTGCGTGATGTGTGGCTTATGAGCGGTCGCTCGACCATGGAATCCAAGGTTTCTCACCTCACGCCTAGCTGTAGTAGTACTTGGAGTGGATCCTGATGCAGTTTGGAATTCCTGTGTGATGGTATGGATAGATGCCTGCCTATTACTCTTTACGACCCTCTTCAAATGTTGGCGGTCTCTGTCAGTCAACAGACGAGGTCGGCCTGTACGCTTTTGTGCTGTACATGTCCCTTCACTATCACATCATAAAACAGTGGATCTAGGGATGTTTAGGAGTGTGGAAATCTCACGTACAGACTTCTGACACAAGTGACACCCAATCACCTGACCGCGTTCGAAGTCCGTGAGTTCCACGGAGCGTCCCATTCTGCTGTTTCATGATGTCTAATGACTATTGAGGTCACAGATAATAAGTACCAGGCAGTAGGTGGCAGAACAATGCACCTAAGATGTAAAACGTACGTTTCTGGGGGTGTCTGGATACTTTTGATCACATAGTGTATATTAACTCTTTCTGTGAAGGATAACACTAAAAGGTTTTCAACTGTGAGATTTGCTTTTGTTACGTGTACGGGGAATATTTTTTTGGCCGCACCACCACCACCACCACCGCCACCACCACCGCCACCACCACCAGAAATTTGGTTTCACCGGGACAGTACGTTCTTATTTTGCTCCGGTACCTCGAACGTTGTACTTTTGATTTGTATGTTGGAATTTAGTAGAATAAGTTACGAAAAAATATGTATAACAATAAATGGATTCTCTATGAATTACAAAATTCAGCGGTTATCTATTCTAATACTCGTATAAAAGCCTCACAGTTTTGTCCAGCTCACGCATATTACGATAGCTACCTGCTTAGAAATGTATATAGCGTTACAACTGTGGTTAAGCGCATCATTGGAGAACAAGGAAGAGTTTGAAAATACGAGACCAAAAATGCATATGTTTTTTCCACGATAGTGAACAATACAAATAGTACTTAGCGAAAATAAAATTAGTAATTTACTAACAACTATTAAACATGATGGTTCCAATAGCAAGGTAACCAAAGTTAACCTTGGAGGTGAAGTGGCGGTTGATCGACTCCTGGTTATTGACCTTAAAAATGTCGATAATTTGCCGTTCATATTAGCTGCTCCATGGATTAAACCGTAAGTAAATATTAGCAAGTGAAAATGAAGTACAGGTCCAAGCAAGAATCAATAGGTAAAATTAAACTATCAAATATGATTATGCACTATAACTGTAGTAAATACATCTAAAGTTAGAGGATGTAATATAGTTCATGCACATACGTGCAGTAAAATAGGCAAGGCACGTAAGTAGAATAAGTTGCCAATACTGAGTGCAGGAAATTAAATTAAATTGCTCTTTAACTGCTACGGTTCTTAGTGTCCAATTCTATATTGGGCGTGAAAGGCTGGAAATTTTGATCAGAGGCATCTTTATCAGGCCTGAGGTTCTTTTACGTGCCGTAAATCTACGACACTTGTGCCAAATTGACCCTCTCTCGGAGAAATTTACCTTAGGCGACTATGGGCTGCACTAAAGGAAGGTTGACCTCTCCGTAAAGAATAGTGAAATGAGTATGGTGGTGCTTTGCAAACGAGACGTCAAGTTCAAGAAGAGAGGGCACAGTTAATTTGATTCACGCAGTACGTCGGCGAATGTGGCCGTCGACTGCGCAGGCGCCGGTTCAGTCCCAGCTCTGCTCAACGTGCGGTGGATGAAAGTGAAGGTAATCTTTCTTCGACGGCGAGGAATTTCACGAGGAAAACAGCAGGGCAACGTTTAGATAGAAATCATTGCGGACAGTTTTTCGAAATTCCTTTTGGTTTAACTTATTCAAAATTATCTTATTGTCAAGTAGTAATCTGCCATCATTCCCACTTTAATCCACTTCCTCTTGGGAAAGAACACACGTTTCACACTGGACCACCTGCTTTACTTCTCTTCCGAAGAAAGCCATGCTAAGGATCGCATGGGAATCCAGCTCCCTCGGGAATTAGAGAATAACATAGTACCACTATGGCAGGACGACTCTTGAGTGCAGGAAATTAGTGGATCACAATACGCTATCGCCGAAAAATATTTTTATATTAACATCAACTTTGTTATACACAGGAAGTGCAGACAGCATTCAGATGTTCATACCTCAGTCAATTTCTAAAGTCATGAGTAAGATATCTGCATTTCACTCGCACTAAAGAATACTTCATTCTGACGAAATTTGCCACACAGTAGTAAATGTTTCAGAAATGGTTAATATCATTAGAGAGGTTCACATAGATTGTATACTTTAATGGGTTATGCATTCTTCCTTAGTAAACTTCTGTCCATTTTTACACATAACTCTTAAGAATGTAGAGGAATTCAAAGGCTACTTAAAGAAAGTTCGAAGTATACACTTCCTTTATCATGTATATCTCAAATTATGGCATTTCATTCAAAGTTAATAAGATTGGCTTTTAAGAAAACAATAAAAAATCTTATGTGCTACATTCCTCTAGCCACTACAAATTATGATAAAAGTTATTACTTTTTCTACTACGTATAGTAAGTAGGAGATGTATTGTATTCCACCCAAACACTCGATGTCAAGATTTCACCGGATATACATGTTTTGAGACCCCTAAATAAAGAAAGCATTTTTAGAAAAAGGTCTTTGTGTCTGTGAACAGCATAACTCAACGACGAAATGCCGGATAAGTACCAAACTTGGTATTTAGGTTCAAACCTTCCATAGATACGACACGAAGATGTTTTGATTTTCTATACAATGGCTTTAACGATTTTAATTAAAGTACTATATCTGAAAGATACTTGCATGGCAAATAAAATGTGTATCTTGAATTTTCTGGGAATAGCATGTGGATGTCCACATCATTTGGTAGACATTTTGTATAATCTTGTATAACTGGAAAACGTTACGCGATAGACGAAAACATACTACACAAGAAATGTAGATCTCTTTAAAACAGACAATTTATTTCCAATAGCTTTTTTGTGTGGCATAAGCCATTTCTGAGATATCGGTTATTAACGGTTCGAATTGTTCATTTCTTGATCATTCTCTCTTAATATTCCGTTAGTTCTCAGTATTGCATGGAAACAGTGTGGAATTTTAAGGCCAGCATATAGCGTCCAGTTGGTAAACATTTGACTGTCGCTATTCCATTTGTATCTATAAGGAAATGTGTAATGCAGCTATTTATGCAGAACTTTACTTGTATTAAAACGTAGTAGATATAAAAAAGTTGATGTGTTATACTCACATGACTTTCTCTACTCTTGTATAAACTATTTTTACAAACGCTTATTCTCCATCTACTTCATGTTAATCGAGATAAACATTTGCAGAAACTACCTTATTGCTAATTTTCTTGTAGGTGTAAGGGGAATATGGTAGGCTTTAAGCGATAGTCAAACATTTTATGAACTGGTTGCTATGTGGAACATTCCATTCTCTTTGCTTGTCCAGGGCATAAAAAAGCAATAACTAACTCCCAATTTTGAGAAAAAGTATAAGTGTCGGAAAATTCAAACAAATAACAAGGAATATCTCAAAATGGTTCACTACACAAAAAATACGCATGACATAAGTTATGTGTTTTAACGAGCTTTCGATTTTTTGTGTAGAAATTTTTTGTCTAACTGGTTTACCAGTTATGCAGAAGTCATTCAGAAAGAAGAGGACTTTTGGCGACATTCCCAAAAAATTCAACATATACATTTTATTTTTTATGAAAATATCTTATACATATGATATTTTAATCAAAATTTTTGAGAAAATAAACATTTTCCATATAAGGGTAGTCTGGGGTGCTGGATTTTCTTGAAAATCTCTTTGTGTGTCATCTTTGAAAGATACAGAACCTAAATCCCAAGTTTCGTATTTATCCGACTTTTCGTTTTTTAGTTATGTTGTCCACAGGCACACATGTACACGAACCTTTTTCTAAAAGTGTATTTTTATTCAGGGGGTCTTAAAACAAGTATTTCCGGTGAAATCTCGGTATGGAGTTTTTGGGGTGGAATGCAATACTTCCCCTACTTACTACCTAGTACAGAAAGTGATAAAGCTTTAGTAAAAATAGTTCGCATACTCGCTAATAAACGATAGAGTGTAGAGAAAGTTTTATGAATGCATCACGCCATTTCTTTCAATGTATTTCACGTTAACTGAGATGCACTTTTGCACGAATGATTTTAATATGTAGGAGGTTGAAGCATGGCTAGGTCTTTACATCCTGAAGTTGAAAATCCATACTCTATGACATCCTGAGAACAACTGCATAGTGATCTCAAAACAAATCTGACATCTTACATTCACATGACTTTCTCTATCCACTATAGTTTATATAGCATTTACCAAAAACACGGAAGAATCTGCTAAGCGAATAAAGTTTAGCAACGACATGGTTGCATCGCATTGGTTCTCGCAAAAGGTAAAGGTGATAACGTAGAAAGGTTCCTTTGGTTGTATTACCTACTCTCTGCTTAGCGACATTTTAGCTAGACACTAAGATATGACAAATACACGTAAACTGCAATCGTTTTCAGTTTTCGCTAACCCAACCGACGTACAGGTGACTTCATACATTCTTGATCTTGTGGATGTCTGTGATGTTCGTATGTAATTGTACGATGAATCTCCATCACCCCAGCTAGCTGCATCACTTTCCATAAATGCTGTGGCATATTAGGTCTTCTGTCATCTAGAACATAATTCATCGCTTGCTGCACTTCGTCCCAAACGTTTTCGATCGGATTGAGACCTGGGGGGACCCAAGGGAAAAGCGAGATATTGTTTTGATGAATCTCGACCACCTCTGGCATCAACGCGATGTACGGATGGAGAAAAGAACATGTTTTAAGCAATGCCATGTACGTATACAGAGTGAGCCATTTAAGTTGAGACTGTACAATATCTCCAAAACTAATCGTGGAGAAAGAAATGCCATTAATAAAAGTTGCTTGATATTATGTGGGAAAATAAATGCAATTTTTCGTGTTTTGTATGGAGGACATTATAACAGTCACTTTAGGGCCAGTTTAATTTTTTTAAATGGGAACCTACATTTTGTATGTTGTTTTATTATTAGAAAAGAGTTTATAAAAACTGTTTATTTTGTGATGAGGAATAAGAAACCACAATAAAAAATGTTGGTTCCCAATTACGAAACTCCATTGCGCTCTTCGTACACACCCATTCAGAATTTTTCTTGTTAGTTACGTTGGTGTAAGAACAATTGCAAAGTGCTTTATACAGATGTTGTGTAGTTTTTTATGAGAAGTGAGAAAACAACATAAAGATAGGTTCCATTTGAAAAAATTAAATTAATCCTAAAATGAGCATCACAACTTCCTCCAAATAAAACACGACTAATGGTATTTACTTTTCCCCATAATATCAAGCAACTTTTACTAAAGACGTTTTTTTCTAAAACGCTTAGTTTTGGAGATATTGTACAGTCTCAACTTAAATGGGCCCCCTGCTTAACTTTTGATTGGAAGGAGGTTTGTAGTACGACTATTTGTGATTTACATTGATACTCATTGGCTCGAAGATTTTAAACGTTATTTATATTGGTTTTATGCTCTCTTTAAGGGCATTATTATTTCTAGGGCATGGTAATTTTCAGTGTACTACTACTTATAGCACATCTTTTCCAAGAAATGAGTTGTTGAGAGAGGAATCGGTGTAAGTCACTTACAGCTCGTTAAAGTTTATGAAAAATATAATACCGAGAATCTCAGAAGGAGGGCTTTACTCATAGAAAACGATGAAATAATGGCACCAGGGCACAGGTTTTTAAGCAACACAGTCTATTATTACGTATGTATTTGACAGTGAGCATATCAGGCACCTTCCTCAGATGCCTTCTTGACAACGAACATCCTCAGACGCCGTCTTGATAGCGAGATCCTCGGACACCTTCCTCAGATGCCTTCTTGACAACCAACATCCTCAGACGCCGTCGTGACAACCAACATCCTCAGACGCCGTCGTGACAACCAACATCTTCAGACGCCGTCGTGACAACCAACATCTTCAGACGCCATCTTGACGGCGAGCATCCTCAGACGTCATCTTGACAGCGAGCATCCTCAGACGTCATCTTGACAGCGAGCATCCTCAGATACCGTCTTGACAGCGAGCATCATCAGGTACCGTCTTGACGGCGAGCATCCTCAGACCTCATCTTGACGGCGAGCATCCTCAGATACCGTCTTGACAGCGAGCATCCTCAGATACGGTCTTGACGGCGAGCATTCTCAGACGTCATCTTGACAGCGATCATCCTCAGATATCGTCTTGACAGCGATCATCCTCAGATATCGTCTTGACAGCGATCATCCTCAGATACCGTCTTGACAGCGATCATCCTCAGATACCGTCTTGACGGCGAGCATTCTCAGACGTCATCTTGACACCGATCATCCTCAGATACCGTCTTGACAGCGATCATCCTCAGATACCGTCTTGACAGCGAGCATCCTCAGACGTCATCTTGACAGCGAGCATCCTCAGATACCGTCTTGACGGCGAGCATCCTCAGACGTCATCTTGACAGCGAGCATCCTCAGATACCGTCTTGACAGTGAGCATCCTCAGATACCGTCTTGACAGCGAGCATCCTCAGATACCGTCTTGACAGCGAGCATTCTCAGACATCTTGATAGCGAGCATCCTCAGACGTCATCTTGATAGCGAGCATCCTCAGACGTCATCTTGACAGCGAGCATCCTCAGATATCGTCTTGACAGCGAGTATCCTCAGATACCGTCTTGACAGCGAGTATCCTCAGATACCGTCTTGACAGCGAGTATCCTCAGATACCGTCTTGACAGCGAGTATCCTCAGATATCGTCTTGACAGCGAGCATCCTCAGATACCGTCTTGACAGCGAGCATCCTCAGATACCGTCTTGACAGCGAGCATCCTCAGACGTCATCTTGATAGCGAGCATCCTCAGACGTCATCTTGACAGCGAGCATCCTCAGATATCGTCTTGACAGCGAGTATCCTCAGATATCGTCTTGACAGCGAGTATCCTCAGATACCGTCTTGACAGCGAGTATCCTCAGATATCGTCTTGACAGCGAGTATCCTCAGATATCGTCTTGACAGCGAGTATCCTCAAGCACTGTTTTGCCTGCGAAATCCTAGTGATTCGTAGTTTGCTCTTTGTTGGGTGCTGCTGCTACACGGCCATCATAGAAGTATTTCATTTGCAACTATTACAATCTAAATCAAAATGGATTTTTCTTTATTTACACTCAACTTTTAGCAGCTCAAATACGAACGTCCTAGGAAGAATACATTAGAAGCATTTTATCAATTGTTACTAATGAGTAAACATTAATTCTATTTTTTTTACTTTTACTATGCCCATGTTTGTCATAAGGCGACGATTGTACAACCTTCGTAAAAATTGGGCAACAGATATAACCGGCGTTTCTCAATTCATATCTTTCGTAATTTGTGTACACTTTGTGGTGAAATGTTTCAACTTACCAAATGGTTTATCTAAAAAGCCGCTTATGATACATAGCAGACATGTAGGAGAGCTTTGGAGAGACAGGTCGTTAGCGACTTAACTTTCAGAGTTGGTAACAATGTTTTCATGCACTTCACGCCAGTTTATGACTGACTCTGTATGTTTGTTGCTGTAACTTCCCTTTTTTAGCTGTATCGCATCCCTCCCCCCACTTCAGTAGTTAAAAGGCCCCATTAAATATCGTGCATCCCCATCACAGCAGTGAGACACCCACACATCCCCAATAACTTACTTGATTTACTTCATTCCCCTCACTCGGCAGTCTCCCCCTCTAAAACTCCGCCCAAACCATTAGGGTTAGCGCTGTAGCCCTCAGGGGGCTTGCTGTGTAATGCTAGACTACACCATGGCCGACTCAAATTCGACAATAGCACCATCCAACATCTCCCTAATCTGCTTCTAGCGCAGGTCAGCTAATACTGCAACTTAGCCGAGTCTTCATTCTAGACAAGCAGACAACGGGGGAAGCCCAGGAAGTTAGTAGATATTGTTAACCATCTGATACATTATAATCAGTAGAAACTAAAATGACAGTGCTCGAAAAATTAAGTTTTCTTCAGCTCAACCCTAGTTTTCATTTCTAAAGCCTCGTCAAATGCGCAGTAAAGCATTTTTTCATAGGCAATGATACCAGAAATTAATAGATTATGTCAATTCAGAGATATTACAAATCAATTCAAGGTTTACGAATTTTTTTTTAAAACATCGGTACTAATGGAAGTTCTAAACATTTTAGATCCAATTATCTGCAGGAGTAAGGTAGCTTCACAACTTCACTAATGTGAGACGTGATTAAATTCCGTATGGAAACGCATGGAAATTACACGTTAAGTGTGTTAAATTACCACTGCTCTTAAGGTTCTCAATGGTTTTTCCGGAAATTTTTATTAATTATTCCATAAATCATGAACTTTGTTTTAAGTGGTCTTTTGCATTGATAGCTTATGTAGTGGAGTCCGTAAAAATTATTTCATTCAGCACAAAAATAACAAAATTTACTCTTAAAACATGTGAATTCATGTACCTTTTCTTCTGATACTACCTGAAATACAGAATCACACTTTTTCATGCTTGTTCTTAGTATGATTAGTTATCTTTTGAATCTCAGTTATTTAGTTATGTATATCAGTTCATTAGAAATTGAAAAAAATAATTTCCAAAGACAAAAAAATAAAACTGTGGAAAATTTGCAATGTTTTTGCTTTCTTAATATCACTAATATGCAGTATAAAATTATGATTGTAGTTCAGAAAGTTTAAATATATGTTGTATACACGTACTGAAAATCTCAGCTCTCTACCTCTCATACTTTCTGAGAAAAGGGTACATAAGTATCCAAAAATGTTGTTTTGGGAAAACTGAATTTATAGTTTGATCATTAAAATTCTGACACACTTCAGTACATTCCAGGGTCATAATCATCTGCACCTTCATTCCTGGATTGCTTCAGCTTTTCTGATTGCCTTCTCTTGGTCCTGGCCTCTTTTGTTAGTTGCTGAACTGCTCGCTGGGCATGATATAGTCGTTCGTTGTTGAAAGATACAAAAATGTTCTAAAAAGGGGCGTTGCATGAATTCTTTAAAGGAATGCAGACTAGCATTTAAATGATATTTAAATGTCTTAAAAACCTCCTAACCCCAAAGAAACTGGAAATAAGAGAGATTTTATTAGTGCCTAAAACAAAAAATGTGATTTCTTACCATTTCGGAGTACCTTGTCCCCTTAAAGAATTACAATAGGTCTCCTATTGACAGCAATATCATTTATTATATCTTCGGAATGTATGCGTAGAAAATGTTTTATGTTAAGATAAAGTTATGGTGCATTTTATCTCTTAATAATTCTAAACTGGACCGATGTTTTGCAACTTATTTTGCAAAAGCTACATTTACGCTATGTTTAAAAATCTTTTCTTTTGTTGATTTATGAATCGATTCCAGTTGTGTCGTGTTCTAATTTCTGTATTTATGTTCACTGCACATGTGCATATCTTTGATTTTAAGGCAACGGAAACCTTTGGCATATAAGTGTTTGTGAACGTACTTAAAGCACTTAAATTCTGCAAAGAGAACTATAATCTAAATGTAACTAAAGGAAAGGAAGCGACATGCATAATATCAGAGCTACAGCGTGACCCTCGTGGAGTTCGAACTTTTGTTATAAACATTTTTCTTCTGTTACCTTAATATAGTTTGATGAGAAATGTTGGGTTAACTAGACCGTGATTTTATTCTGCTAGGCATTTGCTCTCCAATTGTTTCGAGGAGTGTGTGCAGTCACTTTTTGGTCTCTTAGGCGCTTTTCTTGCGTATTTTCAGGGCATGCCGTGGCTTAAGATACTACCGAAGGATTTCGACAGAAATTTATTCTCGCGAATTAACTTTGGAGCTATGGCCTTACGACAGCACCGCTATTCCTGGTAAACTTTAATTTTTCAAGTCCTAGTTTTGTAAGTTCGTTTAATCGTTAGGAGTTATGTTTCTCATTTACGAAATTTACATTCCATAAATGTTTTATTTCGATATGCTTAAGAGGAACTTAATTAGTAATCGTCTTACGTACGGGACTGTTCCCTACCAGATTGACTGGCACTCTTCTTTGTTTCTGTTTGTTGTTAAATGAGAACTTTGTAGGTAATATTCTTTTAATGACTTCTGTCTAAGAGACAGTGAATTAAATAGTTGGAAGATTCTTTTTTCAGACCAGGATTTGCTGAGCTGTGAGCTATCTGACATATTTCTTAGGAGGAAAAGGGAAAATATCGGGGAAAACCTTCTAATCTTCAAGTTAGAAGAGGGACACGTTACCACTACACCACGATAGGTAGGTAATCAGCAATATAGTGTGTCCTAAAAGTAGGTATACATTCCTGGTCAGTCATTATACTCATTTCCTTTAATATATGTATCGATCTCGTACTGATAATTTTTTTTAACTTTTTTAAATATCCTTCGTCAGAATGTAAACACACTGGCACACGTGAAGAACAAATTTCAGTCAGCTTCAGTGATATTCAGTATGTCTCACACGAGCTTGTGAGACATGGTGCAGGGTATCCTCTCAAAAACCTCGAAAAGGAAGTTCTTTCCTATCAGTCAGGTGAACTATGGCTGCTTTAAATTTATATTTGATGATAAATTTTGATGGTATGTAAGAGCCAAGTTTTCCTGTCAGCCAACTTTTTAAATGTTCAGTCTTCCATTATCACTTTAGAATCCGTGTCCTTCTCTTCTTCTTCTCTAACGGATTACCCTCCTCTTTGTAAGTAAAGGTACGTATCACGGAGGGGCCCCTGGAACCGGGGCAAACGCACCATACACAAGCCAGTTAGCCCTCTATGCTTCCGTGATCCCTGGGAGGGAAGGGTGAGGAGAGATCGGCGACCAGATCTGGATGCCGATGTGCGCAAGCATTGTCCCTGACGTTTCCAGAAGGAACACATCCGATGGAGCTCGGTCCCGGCCCACAAGCCACCAACATCCAGGGTCCCCGGAGCGGAGATCCCACGCTGAGGAGAGACTTAACTGAGCTGTAGCGGAGCGACGCCAGGGAGAAACCTTTTACGAGCTCAATTCACCGCCCAGGCGCAACTCGCCGAACACCGTCGCCTGGTCCTACAGCCCTGAAATATTTGACAAGGAAGATGATGGGTACAGGAAATGAGAGGAAAGAGAGTCGTAGTAGAATATGAACCATCACAGCATTCGCCTGGTGACACGGGGAAACCACGAAAATCCCATGGACTAGAGTGGGCGGTGGACGGGGATCGATCCCGGGACTTCTTGAATGTGGGCATCCTCTATGTAGGACTTACAAGACAATACCTGTGGTCAGTAGAGCAAACAAACTATGGATTATAGCATATGGGTGATCGGCCCAATGTCTGGTATGACAGTGAAGATGGAGGGAATGAAATGTAGTGATGAAAGGGATGATAGGAAATTTGCGGATCAAATTATCCAATCCAGCATCCGCCTAGCGACCGAGGAAAACACCTTCGGTCAGATTGTTCGGCCCCGGGGGCTTGAACTCGAATTACCGCCTGAACCATCCCGCTTGTTCTTTCTTTTCTCTTGCATTGTATTAAATCCTCAAGGTATAATTCACACATTTTTGTTAAATCCCATTTTCGTAGTAACCACACGTTATTTTCCAGATTTTGCAACTCTAACTAAATCTCTTAACTGCAGCATTCCCAATATCTGTAAAGAAAACATTATCCAATCTGTATTGTATATGTATTTTTGGGCCTCCCTGTATTTTCTCAACTCTGCAAAAGAAATTGTCTGATTGAATCACACGGTTTTCTGCCTAACATATGGTTTTAGATCTCTTCTGCTACCACTTTTATAATTTATATTAATCCGTATGTGAAGTTGTGTTTTATTTGCATTAACAATAATTTGATCCACTATTGTGGTGTTAAATTTTCTTTGAAAGCTCGCTGATTTTTAACTTATTATTTAAAAATCTATTTTTTAATTTCACTGTACTGTAGAGACAGGATGGCCATCTTCTTCTATCTTAAGACTAACTGGCTTATCCGACGTTGTATCTTAAACTCGTAATTCTTAAACTCCCATAACGAATTAAGTAATTCCATTTGCCTCTCCCGTTCTTTATGCAATTATTGTACAATGATCTAGAGGATTTTTATGGTGAATCTGCCCCTTTACCCCTTATAAGTGTATTTTGTACAGCCCCGACTATTCCTAATAACGGATGAAAAGCCCCCTGATATCCACACAAAAGATGTGAAACATCCGCGTAACATTTGACTTATTAACTTCCCCCGACCTCTTCCAAGTACTGGAAATGCTGCATACCTGGTGGTGGAACAATTATCCGTCAGAATTGTCAAGTAAGGTTTTTAGGTGATTACGGAGGTGAAATTTTAAACCTTTGTTAGTTCCATAATTATTTAATAACATAGTAAGGTACATAGTTTTTACATAAGACCCTCAACATACTGGGTGGAAGTGAAGTCACTACATTAATTTAAATCAGTTACAGATCTCATTATTTGGAACATGTTTTGTATCTTTCAGTTTTTTCTTTGACCATTTTTTGCGGAGATATTTTAGGTTTTTTGAGAACATAAAGTGCACACGCTGGCAACATCGCAGGATTTAGCAAGGTATTGACGATTTTAAAAGGTTGGCATCTCGAAAACCATGAGCTGTACGTATAATCATCCATTAAACACACCTCGGGTTCCTTTATCACTAAACCTGTGAGTTTCAATGCATAGTAAAATGTTACTCTAATAATGACTCAATTTCTAGTGGAGCTGACATAAAAATGGTGTGCTTTTCAGTCAGCGACTGCGAAACGCTTATTGGACGATGAAGGCATTACTTCAATACTATTAGTGCAGGCCAATAGCTACCAAGTTGTACTTGTCATTTCGCCAAAAGATTAAACCGTTCTTTCGTTGTGTTTCTTTGGATTAAGGCTCATGTAGAAAATAAAACTGCTAGTCCCCCCACCTCCCAGTTTTGTGTACGTTCGGAGGCTGTCCTCACCCTGCCCTAACTTTGACCTAGCAAGGTTGCCTATGTCTGCCACGGATTAGGTCAGCAAAACGGTGTTCAGAATATTATTAATTATTTAAAAAACCCGTATGATATCCCATAGTTACTACTGAAACTAGATAAGCAATAAGTTAATCTACTGAACTTCCAAGTAACAATCTTTTATCTTCATGCATTGGAATAAACCATCTAATTTATAAAAACAACCATTTTTTTCGAGAACGGCTGAACACAGAACAAAATGCTATTATAGCTTTCTGTTTGTAGTACCTCTATGAAATATATATTATAAAGAGTGTAAGTAGGTTCCCTTCTAACCTATATTCAACAAAATAGAAGTGAAACAGGTGAATGTGAAGATTCCGCACTCCCTGGCACCAAGTTAACCTCTTTGGTAAAAACATGCAATCTGCGACTCTCAAGAAAAATAATCTTCTTAGTTGTTAGTTATAAAATATAGGTTTACCTGTTTCTAATGTAGGCAATTTTCTCTCTTTATACAACTATTAATTCAACGTAAGTATACACAAAATATAGCAAAACGTTCTTACGTTCTTACGTGAGAGCTGTTAGAGGGTTTTAGCATAGGAAAACTTCAGTCCATACATCTATATAATTAAAATAAAGGTTATTCAGGGGTTTTGACACTATTTCATTACAAATAAATCTGTAGTATATGATAAATAGCTATTACACAATCTAGGACAAATTTTTTACTGCTTATTAAAGAAGATTTTCTGAGTATACTAGTATGAAGAAGTTTTACCTAACTTTGACTTTTAATTATAAATTTATTTTTCCACAAAAATGACTTTCATTTATAGATGCTTTTCTTTGAAAATAAAGATCAGAATTCCGCCAATGTTTTTATTATGGGTTTTTATAAGTAATTTAAAATAGCCAGTTAACTATTTGTCCGTTTTAGGGTCTAGTTTAATTTTTAAAAAATAATTACAAGAAAATAAATGTTTAGTATATTTTTATACTTTTATTTTTTTTAGTGGAAACCGTATAATTTAGGATTTCAATATTTAACCTACTAAATGAAGCTAAACATTCTGTACAAACACGAAAAATTCAGACTTCTAAGTTAAACAGATTTTGAGAAAGATGTACCTGAAGTTAAATAATGGCAAATGGCAAAAAACAACAAAGTGAGCACATTGTTACATACCAATATACTATAACATCTCTGGACCATAAGAACCCTTTAAAGTTCCAAATAACAAAAAACATCTGATGCGTTGCACTCACATACTTTCTCTGTTCTTGTGCAAACTATTTTTACAAACGCTTACTCTCCATATGCTTCATGTTAATCGAGATATCGAGATGTTAATCTTATTGCTAATTTTCTTGTAGATGCAAGGGGAATTGCTAGGCTGGTTGCTATGTGGAGCATTCCATTCTCTTTGTATGTCCAGGACATAAAAAACCCAAAATAATAAAGAAAAAAACGAATAAGGAATTCCAATTTGAGAAAAAGTATAAGTATTGGAAAATTCAAATAAATAAATATCGAAAAATATCGAAAATAGCTCACTCCACAAAAAATGTAAATATATGATATAAATTGTGTTTTAACAAGCTCTAAAATTTTGTGGAATAAAATTTTGTCTATCTCTTACGGTTTACCAGTTACGCGAAAGTCATTCAGAACGAATAGGACTTTTGGGGACATTCCCAGAAAATTAAGATATATATTTTATTTGTCATGAAAATATCTTATACATGTGATATTTTAATGAAACTGTTAGCCATTTTTTATAAAATCAAAACTTTCGAAAAATATTCCATGTAAAGCGTAATCTGAGTTAGGGGGATTTTCTTGAAAACCTTCGTGTCGCATCCTTGAAAGATAGTAAACTCAAGTACCGAGTTTGGTATTTCACGACTTTTCGTTTTTGGGTTATGCTGTTCACAGACGCGCGCGTGCTGACATGTTTCCAAAAAGAGTTTATTTGGATTCAGGGCACCTCATAACATGCATTTTCGGTGAAATATCGATATGGAATTTTTGGGTGGAATGTAATACTTCTACTTACTTCCTTATACCGTTTATAATTGATTACACCAAAAAATCAAATTCTTTGAGCGAAAATCTCTACAAAGTGTCCTTAAATGAGCATAACATATACCGTTATAAACAGATTGGACAGTTGCTTTTTAAGCTCGGTTCTTCTGTTTGGTTAAATGTTATATCATGACCATCTATGTATAATGCTTGGAATAAAACATAGCCGGCTTTTATTTTTACACGCATTCTCCATTTTATATTCCCTGGCATTCTCAACGAAGGCTTTGTGAATCCTTTTTAATATTTTAGTAATTTAGGAATTGAAAATAGGAGTTTTATAGCCCCATGTCCGTCAGGAAGAATAGGGCTTTCAATGGTGAAAGAATTATAAAAATCAGTTGAATGGCCTTTGAGATTATCCCACATAATATATACGTACCCACAAATTTTCTCCCTATAATGTTAGTAGTGATTCATGGATATGTTAATTTTCCTCTGTGGTTTTAATTTTAATCATGCGTTTCAAATTAATTGGACCAGCCGTATTAGACACTGGGCAAACATTAACATAGTGTAGAATAAGTAAACTCTTCTCCTGCTGCATTAAGTGCTGGAGGGTTAATGAAAGATGCTTGTTTGTAAAGCAAAGCAATGCTAATATGGACTGGATGAAAAACCGGTAACACAGCGAGGATATAGCTGTAAAACACGCGTGCTTACAGAATGTTGGTTGAAATGCAAAAACAGGGCTATTAAATACCGTGAAAGTAATAAATTATGTGAATTTGTCTGAACCATTTAAAAAGGGCGTATGCAAAGCCATAAACATCCCGAGTATCCATCTCCATTACTCGGCTATCAGTGGATTGCTATGAGAATAAAATATATTGGGTCTGATTGCGTAGTCCCTATTGCTTTGTTTTTATGTGGGTAAATGTATTGATGACTCATCTAAATGGAAGCTGTGCATAAATTATTTTGCAAAGTGTTTTATGTAGCGCAAAATTTATTTTTATGACAGCCCCTGTGGAATTTAGTAAAATATTACGTACAACGTTGATTGCTATTTGTTGTACCCATTTATGGAATGCAAAGCAGGACAAACAAAAATACACACTAGAGCGCTATAATAGTGGCAGCAGAACGGGGATAGCTGGCTTCTACTCCCATCTGCAGTAGTTTAAAAGTCTGGGGAAAATGGGTGGGGGATAAATATTCAACTAATAGTCCTTTCTCGCTAAAATATTGTATTATTGCGTATTTTTCTGCATGTATGCGTAATTTGAAGATCACAAAATGATTTGTGACTGTCTCTGTAGCGAGTGGTGAGCGTTCTGGCTTCTCAGTCTAGAGCCACGGGCTCTATCCCTGTTGAGGGGGATTTTTCTTTAACTACAATAATTTCTTACCCTCCTTCTTAATGAAAATGAATGAAAACCTACAGGCAAAGACTCGCTTGTTTCTAAAAGTCAAAGCCCCCGATATGACCATAGAAGTTAAATGGGGCAATACAAATGGAAAACAATTTCTTATATGTTACATTCACGGGACTTTCTCTGGCCACTATCGTTTATTTTTATACATCTGCTATAAACTGTTCTTACTAAAACTTATTACTTTCTCTACCACGTACATAGTAGGTAGAGAAGGTATGCATTCCACCCAAGAATTCGATACCGATATTTCACTGGAAGTACGTGTTTTCAGGTCCCCCGAATCCAAAAAAATCTCGCATGACACGCACATGACTTTCTCTACCCTATATAGTATATTAGTGGGTATACAAACTAATCTGATAAAGTTATTTTTCTATCTACTTAATTTTAATGCAAATAAAACTATGCAGAGATAGCTACATTACACATTTCGTTATAGATACAAAGGGAACAGCAATAGTCCAATGTTTAAAAACTGGCTATATGCTGGCCTTAAAATTCCATACTGTTTCCTATAACCACAGAAACACCTGAATGTTGACAGGAATTTAAGAGAATCCGAGAGCGATCCAAAAGGAAAACATTTCACAAACTTTATAATTATACCTGGTTAGTTATTAAATTATTTTCTGATAAATCCTGTTCCATGATCAATGTTACTTATACAGGTCGTTTTATAATAGAAATTACCCACAGAGCTATAGCATCACAGATTTAGCTTAACTTTCAGTTATTAGTTTGTTACAGCTATGACTTTTGGAATCTTTTGCTTCTTGCTCTCATCCATTTATTTCCGAGTATTTAAAAACATAATACAGGACTGAATTAGAAGCATGCTAAGCTATACTGTCTGTTCAGTGACGTTTTTGCTACTGGGGTTGGGTGGCTCATCTCTCAGGTTAAGCTTTAGCTGTTGGGAGGGGTACACAACGTGTTCAACTCGTGTTGCGCGTGGGGCGTACAGTGGAAAACAACAAGCAGTCTTTCACTATCATGCACCTTTACCTCTCACTTGCCTCAGATCAAGTAAATACCTCCTTCTTCCAGTGATTAAATCCCTACATGCTAGGAAAGGCTCTCCCATCCATTAGCTAAAATGTCGCTGATCAGACAGTAAGCTGGCATATATGGAGAGCTTTCATTTGTCTATTTGGCCATGATACCACCCCCACTAGCAGCATGTTATAGTCTCCAACACAATCTTATTTAAATAAACACTAGACCATATATTGGCAATAGTTAATACTCGTTATGGAGCTCTGCGAAGCATGTAGAGTAAGGAATAGATTAGAAATAATGGTTTAAAAATAAAACTTCTGAATATCATTTTCAATAATGGAAAATACTGTTTACCCATATCATTCCCAGGTCATTGAAGTAGTAAATTATTATTACGTTATTTGCACCACGCTTTGGGCGCCAATTTGAAGTACGGATGTTGCTTCACGTATGGAAAGCCAATTTGAAGTAGGAGTTGTATTGTAGTTCAACTGTTGGGGAGCCGAACTTAAAGTAGTTAAAACCGCACGTATGGTACCCGGTAGCCTTCGTTCCAAATTTAAGAATATTAACTTTGTAATTTGACTGTTTATTTAAATATTATTTATTTATGTTTGCCTCGGCTGCATCAGTATTATTATTATTATTAGAGACATGGATTTCTTTGCAAGGCGTGGTGCGGCTGAAGAATGTAGGCTTACACAGTATAATTTTTACTTTACTACATTTATTAATCCTTGACACAATATAAATAAAACTTCACTGATATAGAGAGCTGTGAGATTTTTTTTATTAATTACTTACACTTTTTAACACAAACTATTTTCGTCTCACACGAATACGTATTAAATTTCTCGAGGACGTATCTCGCGTCCGGTTAGGAACACTGTCTAGAATCAACTGACAACGAATTTGTAAATTTTGCTATATTTCAATTTCTGATTGGCTAATCCTACTCCAATAGAATTCCTTCATTTAACTAAAGCTTTTTCTGGTTGTTGATTGGCTATTTTATGAACTGCCACAAAAATTACATTATTGTTGCTCCAAGAATGACTAGTAGCATTATTAAACCTTCTAATTCATTATTGCCTCAAGGCTACCTCATTATTACCTCATTGTTAGCAACTTTTAACTTATTATTCTCACAGCTCCTACATTATTAAATTACGTAATTCATTCACATAACATTATTGAACATATATACAATAATATAAAAATATATAATGACTGTAATATACACTTTTTATATACTGTTACATACACATATTGCTTTAAGGCGGGCTGTTATTATATTTTATATTATATAATTTGACTGAAATCATTTAAGTGTTAAAAAATACTGCCTCAACATAA
Source organism: Deroplatys truncata (assembly GCA_030765065.1). Lineage (NCBI taxonomy): Eukaryota > Metazoa > Arthropoda > Insecta > Mantodea > Mantidae > Deroplatys > Deroplatys truncata. The sequence continues at coordinate 166,577,423 of CM060979.1, forward strand.
AGGAACAATTTTACTTCGTGCACAGCTTTAACAACTGCACTCGGAGCGAACATTTATCTTGACGATTTCCACAGTTGCTGGTTATGAATATGATGCAGGCTACCGTTGGAAACACCATGGTAGTATTATCGCATGGTTCAACATCATTGCATACATAATTTGTTTCATTTACACTCTGGAGGCGTTATTGCATTAAATGCGGAGGTTCTTCTCTTCTCTTTCTCTCACCAATCTTTCTCTTCCTCTCTCCCTCCATCTCTATCTCGAAGCAATGTAATGCTTGGAGAATGTGTAATAAATGCTTTTACTGGTGTGTTAATGAAAATTAAAATATAAATAAAAGATTTAACAATAAAAAATGTGTAGCAGTTTCATATGCTAGATAAAAGGGACCACATTGGCCGTCCGAGAATGAATCATGTGTGAAGCCACAAAAGTTTAAGTTAGGAAGCATAAACCTACAGATACGAGGCCCACAGGTGTAATTAGTTTTCAAAGATAGTGTTTTATTGAACTAAAATACAAGTGAGTTTGAAGTCCACCGACAAATGTCAGGGTGGTCATTCCTGACTGGGAATGGAGCACAAAAGTTCATATCACCTTGTGTTCGGAAATGTATAGTTTCCACGATAGCTGGCACTGAAGAACATCAAAGAGCCCTGCCACACAGAACATGACCTCGATCCCATCCATGTCACAACAGATGTTCAAATGGCCGCTATGGGTTGCGATGAAGGCGTTCATAGTCGCATCATGGATTGTCTCACTCGTTCGAATGTTCCAGACTGTGTCCAGGCTACGAGGACGCGCTGTTGAAGGATCGAACATCAGGGACAGGCTCACCGTACACAGCACTTTTCAGATGTCCCCACAAATTAAAATCCAAGAGATTTAAGTCGGTGATCGAGCAGGCCATGCAGCAGGGCCTCCACGTCCTACCTAACGTCTGAGAAAGATGATGTTGGTGTGACGGCGAACGTTAATGTGGAAGTGGCTGCAGCCACATTGCCTATCGTATTCTCCAGCAATGGAGGCAGAGTGTTTTACAGGAAGTCCAGATACACTATGTGATCAAAAGTATCCGGACACCCCACAAACATACGTTTTTCATCTTACATGCATTGTGCTGCCACCTACTGCCTGGTACTCATTATCCACGACCTCAGTAGTCATTAGACATCGTGAAACGGCAGAATGGGACGCTCCGCGGAATTCACGAACTTCGAACATGGTCAGGTGATTGGGTGTCACTTGTGTCAGAAGTCTGTACGCGAGATTTCCACACTCCTAAACATCCCTAGGTCCACTGTTTCTGATGTGATAGTGAAGTGGAAACGTGAAGGGAAAGGTACAGCACAAAAGCGTACAGGCCGACCTCGTCTGTTGACTGACAGAGACCGCCGACATTTGAAGCGGGTCGTAAAGAGTAATAGGCAGACATCTATCCAGACCATCACACAGGAATTCTAAACTGCATCAAGATCCACTCTAAGTGCTATGACAATTAGGCGTGAGAAGCCTTGGATTCCATGGTCAAGCGGCTGCTCATAAGCCACACATCACGCAGAAAAATGCCAAACGATGCCTCGCTTGGTGTAAGGAGCGTCAACATTACATGACTGAATAGTACTAAAACGTTGTGTGGAGTGACGAATCACGGTACACAATGTGGCGATCCGATGGCAGGGTGTGGGTATGGCGAATACCCGGTGAACGTCATCTGCCAGCGTGTGTTGTGCCAACAGTGAAATTCGGAGGTGGTGGTGTTATAGTGTGGTGTTATAGTGTGGTCGTGTTTTTCCTGAGGGGGCTTATACCCTTTGTTGTTTTGCGTAGCACGATCACAGCGCAGATCTACATGATATTTTAAGCACCTTCTTGCTTCCCACTGTTGAGCAATTCGGGGATGGCGATTGCATCTTTCAACACGATCGAGCACCTGTTCATACTGTACGGACTGTGCCGGAGTAGTTACATGACAATAACATCCCTTTAATGCACGACCTGCACGGAGTTCTGACTTGAATCCTATAGAACACCTTTGGGATGTTTTGGAACGCCGACTTCCAGCCAGGCCTCACCGATCTACATCGATACCTCTCCTCAGTTCCGTACTCCGTGCAGAATGGGCTGCCATTCTCCAAGAAACCTTCCAGCACCTGATGGAAAGTATGCCTGTGAGAGTGAACGCTGTCATCAAGGCTAAGGGTGGGACAACACCATGTTGACTTCCAGCATTACCGATGGAGGGCGCCACGAACTTGTACGTCATTTTAGCCATGTGTCCGGATACTTTTGATCATGTAGTATACATTTCTGCGTTGAGGCGTTGTGGAAGAAGAACTGGTTAAGGTAGGCGGTCGCCAATAATCCCTGCCCAAACATTGATGCTAAACCGCTGCTGATGAGACGCTTCAATCGTTCTATGGGAGTTTTTGTAGCCCACAGACGACGATTGTGCTGGTTAATGATGCCATCTCTGGTAAAGGTCACTTCATCGGTGAAGAGGACTGAAGATAAAAATCTCATAATGGTGATGGCCTGTTACATAAATCAGCGACAGTCTTTCTCGCGGAGGAACATTCTCTGCACACGTTGGAGGTGATAGGAATAATAGCGGTTGTCATGTTGGATACAGATAACCGTCCTTTGGCTTCCACCATGTTGGCGGGGAATCACCTGGAGCTTGTACTGGGATGTACTCAATATAATGGAGAACATGTCCCTCCACATCGTTGTACGCACAGTCCGCGGCCGTCCTGAACATTCGTCTGTCTCAAAGGACCCATGGTCACACAAATGCCGAAAAATGGCTCCAAATGTCTGTGGTGCTGTCTGTCAGGGTGCGTGGCTGTTTCTCGACCGTTTTCACCTGCTTGGCCATACACGAACACCATCTCGGCTTGTTCCTGGAACGCATACCGGACCATTGTAATTCTAGGTTTTTTAAATTACACTATCCATAACACACGAAATGCACACTGCAAGTTACGACAGAATGTCATCAGTGCCATCTACCGTGGAAACTATGCATTTCCATACAAAAGAACTTTTGTCCTCCATTTCCATTCAGTTATCACCCCCTCAAGCTATCGGTGGACTTAAAACTCATCCTGTATACCTTATAATACATTAATAACCATAATCATCATCAGAAGCACAGCTTCAGCTAAAGACATGTTCCGGTTCCCTCAGAATTGCTGGTACTAACGTAACCAGGACGACCAACATTTTTCTACCTTGGGGAGTAGTTGAAAGCACTTTTTGAGATACGGAATTCGTCATTCTTTCCAGATGTTCCATCTTTTGACGATCTTGAATTTTTCTGTTATATTTTGTGTATGAAGTTTATGTCTAATATCTTCGTTTATCATAAGTTCCGTCATTTTACACCTAACACCGATTTTAGAAACTTAATTTCTGAAGCTTCCAGGCATTTTGTTATCTTTCTGTGTTAGGATCCATGTTTCTGCTCCATAAAGAGTTTGGAATTGCTGCGGATTTATAAACTTTTAACTGTGTTACCTTAAGGGTTCTATTCCCTAAACATCTTGTTACAGTTCCACACGGATACTGATATTTATGAAGTTTCTCTTCTGTAACCAGTTTGATAAAACATCCTAATCCCAAATAGTTAAAGTTGGCCACATGTGAAGAAGTATTTTATTAACTCCACGTATGGACGCCAATTTGAAGTAGTTAGTATTGAAGGAGTTGTATTATATTTCAACTGTTGGGGAGCCGAAATTGTAGCAGTTGCAACCGCACATATAGTAAACAGTTTCCGGTAGCTTTAACCCCAAATGTATTTTTCGGTGGCCTTTGCCACCAAAAATGTTAAAAAACTTAACTTTGTAATTTCACTGTTTCTTTAAGTATTATATATTTATGTTTGCCTCGGGTGCGTCAGTATTATTGCTAGAGACAGGTTTCTCTTAGCAGGGTTGTGATGCGACAAGAATGTAGGCTTACAGAGATTATAATTTTACTTCACTCCTTTTATTAATGCTTGATACGATTTAAATAACACTTCACTGATATAGAGAGTTGTGAGATTCTTTTTATTATTAAATACTTACACATTTTAACACGTAAACTATTTTCGTCTCACACGAATACGTATTATATTTCTCGAGAACGCATCACGCATCCAGTTACAAACACTGTCCGCAGGCAAATGACTTCCAAATTTGTAAATGTTTCTACTTTTCAGCTTCTGATTGACTAATCCAATATCTTCATTTTACTAAAGCTTTTTCTGGTTGTTGATTGGCTATTTTATAAACTGTCACTAAAATTACATTATTGCTTCCAAGAATAACAAGTAACGTTTAAATTCTCAAACTCATTATCGTCTCAAGGTTACCTCATTGTAACCCCTTTGTTAGCAACTTTTGACTATTTCTAAATTACGTAATACATTCATATAACATTATTGAACATTTATACAATAATATAAGCATATGCAATGACTGTTACATACATTTTACGAATTATTACATACCATATTGCTTCATGGCGGGCTGTTATTGAATTTACATATATAATTTGACTGAAATCATTCAAGTGTTAAAAATACTGCCTCACATGTTCAATGTTTTGAGTGTTGATTAGTATCCTTGATCTTTTGCGATGTTTTTCCTATGAACACCATTACTTTTGTCTTTGAACTTGCAATATTTAAATTGTATTCTTTAATTATATAATTTGTGAATCGTTATCCAAAGTCTATCATGTTTACTTGGCATAATCACTTGGTCATCCGCAAAGGGTAGGCAATTTAAATGTGTATTATTAATTTTAAAATTAGTTTTTAAAACATTCACCCAAGTATAATGGCATCGTTAAGACATACAGCCTAGACCATTTAAGTTGAGACTGTGCAATATCTCCAAACCTAAGCGTTGTAAAAAGAAATGTGTTTAATAAAGAAAGGTTGCTTGATATTATGGGGGAAAGTATATGCCATAAGTCGTGCTTTGTTTGGAAGGCGTTATGATGGTCATTTTACAGTAAATTAATTTTTTTAAAATGCCAACCTACACTTTGTGTTGTTTTCTGATTAGAAGATGGTTTATAAAAAGCTTTCATTTTGTGATGAGGAATAAGGACACAAAATAAAAATTGTTGGTTCCCAATTACGAAACCAAATGACCTTTTATAAATCGTCCAATCATTTGTTGCGCTCTTCGTACACAGCCATTCAGAATTTTCGTTGTTATTTACGTTGGTGTAAGAACAATTGCAAAGTGCTTTATATAAATGTTGTTTAGTTTTTACTTTCTCTACTACGTACAGTAAGTAGGGAAAGTATTGTATTCCACCCAAAAATTCGATACCAAGATTTCACCGGAAATATATGTTTTGAGACCCCCTGAATCCAAAAAAATCATTTTTGGAAACTTGTCTGTGTGTGTGTGACTATGAACAGCATAAGTCGGATAAACCCAAATTTGGTATTTAGGTTCAGTATCTTCCAGAGATGCGACACGAAGTTTTCAAGAAAATCCCCCCCACCCCAGATTACCCTTAACATGGAAAATTTTTCGAAAATTTTAATTTTCTCAAAAATGGCTCTAACGATTTTGATTCAAATATCATATGTTTAAGATATTTTCATGACAAATGAAATGTATATCTCGAATTTTCTGGGAATGTCCCCAAAATATTCTTCATAGTGAACGACTTTTGCATAACTGGTAAACCATAAGAGATAGACAAAGTTTTACTACACAAAAAATGTAGATCGCGTTAAAATACACAATTTATGTTATATACATTTTTTTTGTTGAGTGAACCATTTTCGAGATATTGCTTGTTATTCCCTTAAATTTTTCAGTACTTATTTTCTCAAATGGGAATTCGTTATTCATTTTTTGTCTTGGATATGCAAAGAGTATTAATCTGTGGCAAAGAGAATGGTGCTGCACCTAGCAACCAGCTATTAAGAGATATATATATATATATATGCTTAAAGGATACTGTATTTCTATATTGCCCTTGCAAATACAAAACAAGGGGAACATAGTACGCCTTAAGCGATAGTCAAATATTTTTAGAACTGGTCGCTATGTGTAAAATGTAATTCTCTTTGTATGTCAAAAGATCGTTTCTGCAAATGTTTATCTCGATTAGTATGAAATAGATGGAGAATAAGCGTTTGTAAAAATAGTTTGTGCAAGAGTAGAGAAAGTCATGTGAGTGTAACACATCAGATGTGTATTGTGTATTTTTACGCGATCTACATTTTTTGTACAGTTAAAATGTTGTCTATCTCTTATGGTTTACCAGTTATGCAAAAGTCGTTCACAATGAAGAATACTTTGGGAGACATTCCCAGAAAATTCAAGATATACATTTTATTTGTCATGAAATTATCTTAAACATATATTTTAATCAAAATCGTTAGAGCTATTTTTGAGAAAAGTAAAATTTTCTAAAAATAATCCATGGAAAGGGTAATCTGGGGTGGGGGGATTTTCTTGAAAACCTTTGTGTCGCATCTCCGGAAGATACTGAACCTAAATACCAAGTTTGGTGTTTATCCGACTGTTCGTTTCTGAGTTATGCTGGTCACAGACACACGGACACGTTTCCAAAAATGCTATTTTTTGGATTCAGGGTGTTTCAAAACATATATTTCCGGTGAATTTTCGGTACCGAATTTTTAGGTGGAGTACAATACTTCACCTACTTACTATACGTAGTAGACAAAGTAAAAATGGTCGCCGTTCTGTACCGCTTATATTCATTAACTTATCTACTGCTTATCCGTGGTAAGTTGAGATGTATTCCACCCTAATTTTCGATATAGAGATTTCACCGGAAATGCAAATTTTAAGGTTCCCTTAATCCCCGTCAAAAAAAAGACACGTTTAGAAAAAGGTCGGCGCGCGCGTGTATATCTTCTGTGTGTCTATAAACAGCATAACTGATATTCAGCATAAGTTGAGCATCTTTCAAGGATGCGACACGAAAGTTTTCACGAAAATCTCCCATACCAAACTACCATTTACATGAAAACATTGTTGTTATTGTTGATTTTTTCAAAAATGGCTAACGATTTTGATTAAAATCCCATAGATATTTTGAAGATATTTGCATGAAATATAAAATGAGTGTATGGAGTTTTCCGGGAATAGCCTATGAAATTCTCTGCATTTTGAATGAGTTTTGTAAAACGTTAAGGTTACCCCACAAAAAGATTACATCTCGTTGAAACATACAACATATGTCAATTGTTTTGTGGCATTTACTGTTTTCGAGATATTATTTTTATTTGGTTTGCAATTTCAAATGCTTACTCCTTTCAAGAGTATAAAAGAGCAAACGTAAGGGGTCCCGAAACCGGGGCAGAACGCCGCACGCGGCCCCTTGTGATTCTACTGTGACCCCCAGGAGGGATGAGGGGAGAGACGCAATGGGTGACCAGATCCTGATGACGGGCACAATCACAGACGGGGTTCCAAATGTCTCCAGATTGAACGCCTCCAACGCTGCTCGAGGCCATTCAATAGGGTCCCGAGCCTCCGAGAGTCCCCGAAGCAGCTTCCAGGGGCGGGTTCTAACTGGACGTCGTCAGGATGAAACTACCGTCCAGCCGAACACGGTCGCCTGTTCCTAAAAGCCTGAAACAAATGAAAAGGAGGATGATGGTTACAGGAAATGGAAGTAGGAGAGTCATAGTAGAAGATGAGTCATTCGCCGGCCGATCCGGGGAAACCTGGAATCCCACGGGTCAGAATGGGAGGTCGCCGGGAATCGAATCCGGGACCTTCAAAATGCACGTCGCACACGTTACTGCGACGCCACGTCGCTCGGTTTTCAAGCACTACGTCACTATTCAATTTTTTTTCGTGGTCATTTAAAGAGTGAAACTTCAAAGCCATCGTATAGCGACCCACTTCTTACACATCCGACTATTGATTCGGTTTGCCTCTATCCATCTATTGCCTGCAAAGAAATATGAAATTAATCCATTTATGCAAACGTTGATCTCAGTTAACAAGAATTAAATAGATGAATAAACTTTTGTAAGAATACTTTTTGGACGAATTGGTAGAGAGGCATATGAATGTAATAACATATCAAATGTGTTAATTTAATTTATGCTTGAACGTTTTGGAACACTTTCTGACAAGAAATTAAAAGTACTCTGTAAAGTAGAGACTATCAGATTCTATGGTCCTTATCTTTCAACGAGGTTTATTATCCCGGGACGGTACCAGTGTTTTGTTTTTGATGCGAAGAATTCGATGAGACCGATTCCACAGTTTTAATGTTGTCGAAATTTCTTTTACGTAGGAAATGGGTCATGAATCGAAACGCATAGTATTCTGAAGGCGCAAAATCAGGGCTGTATGCTGGATGTGGTAGCAGTTCGACTCCCCCCAGTTCCTGGATTTTTGTCACGATTTTTCATGCAGTATGGGGTGTTGCATGTCCTGCTGCAAGAGAACTATATTTCGGTTAATTAAAGATGGGTATCTCCGTCTCAAAATTTAATGAACTCGTTCCAGTTATTGAAAATAAAGATTCGCATTGACTGCACGCCCATTTGAAACAAACTCTCAGTGAACCACTCCTTCAAAACTTCACCACACGCACCACATTAGTAAGGGGCCGAATGATTTTTTTAAACGATGACCTTACCAGAGATTGCGGGGACTGAACCACGGTTTCGAGGCGTCAGGTTGCGGTAATAGACCCATTTTCATCCCATGTGATGATTCTCCTGATAAATCTATCATCCATATGATTACCGATAAGCTGGCGACAGATATCCACTCTACGTTGAATCTGTTGAGGTATAGATCTACAGCTTCTGTTTGATTTTCCAAATTGTTAATCTGGCGACGTATGGTATCTTTTATGGACCAAGTTCTTGTGATAGCTTGCGAGTACTTTTTGCGGATTTTCTTTCAAAACTGTGTATGTATTCTCAGAATCCCATAATTTAGATCTTCCAGAACGTGGTAAATCTGTAGTGTTTTCTTCTCCAGTGTTGAAACGTTGGAACCATCGTTGTGCCACACGCTCACTAACGACACCTTCTCTTTCCGCTTCACATATTTTTCGAGCCACGGCATAAGCTTTTAATCTTGTTTCCAGTAGTGCTTTACACCTCAAGCTTTGTAACTTCCATTTTGTGATTGTGTATTAACCATTGATGACTGAGACATTCTCGCAATAGTAGCCATGGCATCCTGTGAATAGTATTGGCGAACCAAAGAAAACTAATTCTATCTTATAAAACACCAAATTTAAAAACTAGCATTACTTGTGTGATAACCTACTCGTTAGGTTGTAAGAATTACACTTTTTGTGTTTTATGATTTATTTATTCTATTTCATTTTACGTCCCTTTAACTCCTTGGTTGTATCGCGACGGATCTGTTGGTGGATAACTCTTAGAACGATATGTGATGGACAGTTAGCCTTCTAGGTTTCATTCCTGTAGCCACCCGCTCCGTCACGTGCCCACAGAGACTTCCAGCGCATGGCAGCCGGATCTTCTGCTTCGTGCCGTGCAGATGGCGTTAGGGTGCCGTCCAGCCTAACTGCTTACATTGTCTGTACATAGATGGCATAGCATTCGCTATTACCACTTATTTTATCATTTTACTATTTTTTTAGACTTAAGATGGAACTTTGGGTCGTGGTATTGGCGAGTGAGGAAAACCACGAAAAAACCTCGGACAGATTGGTCGGCCCACGGGATTTGAACCCGGGACCTCGGGAATGCGGGCCACAGACTTTACCGCCTGAGCCATCCTGCTCGGTTTATGTTTTTTCTTCTAAACTTAAGCTTTTATTGATAACTTTATTATCAATATATTCTTATTCCTATTCGCTTTAACAAAGTATTATTTTATAATTTGAATTTAAGTGCATGCTAACCATTACGTACTGTCTTCTAGAGCGCCATCCCAAGTATATATGTTAATTCTGAATGAAATATACAGCCGATATTTGTAAATTGTGTATAGATTGTGGAGTGCATAAAACCGAATTAAAAGGGAGAGCGAATGTGTCATAGAATCCTCATTCCGTCAGGAAATAGGGATTTGATTTTGTAGCCAAGAAATTATTGCGAAATATCTCCTTGTTCTGTTATTGCAGTTACTCAGTTCTTGGAATCATGAACGCTCACTTATTGCAGTCGAAGGTAGAGCTGATCTAAAGTTCCCCAGCCCAAAATATACGCCCTAATTACCTACCTCTTTTATTTAAACTTTTATCTTAAAATAAATTTTCTAATCACCATATTTGTAATTGTGGACCGTTTACATCAGTAGAACTATGTCCAGCAATGTTAAATATTTCTTTCTTCGTGAAACAGAATGTTTCATTCGCTCTTGGCATTTATGCTCATATGTATGTGTGATGTGTACATATTATGTCATATATATATATATATATATATATATATATATATATATATACACGAGGGCAGTCCCAGAAGTACCTGAACTGACGTATATATAGCGGTTGTTGTTTCAAACAAATGACTATGGTAGAAAATACCACCCTTACAAAGCTTAAGTTTGAAGTTTGACGATGCTACGTTGTTTAGTAATTGTTTGGCAGCCATTAATACTGAACACACTCAGTGAATTTGTAAACATGGATAAAACTGGCCATCGTTATGTGATACAATACTTTCATTTGAAAGGTCTTAGTCCAACTAATATTAAAGCTGAGCTAGATTCTACTCTGGGGGAGTCTGCTCCTTAGTTCACAACAGTCAAATATTGAGTGGCAGAGCTTAAGCGAGGCCGTACGAGCTGCCAAGACAAACATCGCAAAGGTGACCACTCCAGAAATAGTGATGTAAATCCACAAAACGGTATTGAATAACCGTCCACTGAGTGCGCGAGCTAGCAGACATCATAGGCATTTCAAAAAGTGTTGTACATCGCGTACTGACTGAAAATTTAGACATGAGAAGGCTATGCGCAAGATGGGTGCCGCGTTTACTCAGAATGGAACAAAAGCAGTGTCATGAGGGTGTTTCAGTCGAGTGTTTAGCGATATTTCGCTGCAATAAAGTCGATTATTAACTATGGATGAAACACGTGTCCAATGCACACCTGAGATGAAGGAACAGTCAAAACAGTGGATTGAAAGGGGAGAATGGACTCCACAGAAGGTGAGGCAGTTCCATCTGCAGGCAAGGTCATGGGATCAGTTTTTTGTGATGCGCGTGGGATAATTTTCATTGATTATCTTCAAAATGGAAAATCAATTAATGGCGAGTATTATACAAACTTATTGCAGCGTTTGAATGATGAAATCAAGCAAAAAACGGCCGCATTTAGCAAAAAAGAAAGTTCTGTTTCTCAAGACAATGCACCAGTTCACACATTCATTATCGCTATGGCCAAAATCAATGAGTTAAAGTTAGAATTGCTTCCTCATGCACTCTATTTGCCAGGCTTAGCCCCCTCGATTATTTTCTGTTTTCAAAGTTGAAGAAACGGCTTGGTGGTAAAATAATTGCCAACAATGAAGAGGTGAAGTTTGCAGTTGATGGCTTTTTGCAGAACTCCACGGTTCTCACTATAAACAAAATATCGAAGCTATTGAACATCGCTGGGAAAAGTGTATCGAGCTGAAAGGAGACTATGTAGAGAAATAAAGATGCTTTGTCCCAAATTGTTTGTGATTTCTTTGTTAGGTCCGGTACTTCTGGGACAGTGTTCGTATATAAGTGTATCATAATTAAGAGCGCAAACTGAAACGGTTGAAAGTACAAGATAATAGAAGCCAAAAAGCTCTAGTAAACATGGGCCCGCAAACAAGCCGTATGTGAGATTTATTATTGCGAATGTGTGGTTATGAGCCGCCATTGACTTGTTTTGCTTTAAGATGTTCCCTTGAGCAACGTTGGAGTATGTGGTACATGCATGATGGAACACCGGCAAATTTAGCTGCTACTGTAAGAAATTTAACATAAAGATACGGTCCAAGATGGATAGGTCGAGGAGGGCCTATACCTTGGTCTCCACGATCACCTGAATTCAATCCTTTGGATTTTTCTGTATGGAGTCACCTCAAAAGTGTAGTGTACAGCACTCCCGTCGATACCGTTGAAGTGCTGGTACGCACTTGTCAAGAATTTCGGGATTATCCGGGAAGGAATTTGAAAGAATTCGAAACTCGCTGCAAAGACGAGTGCACTATTGCATCTAGATGCAAGGACGACACTTTGAACACGTTTAACAGAGAAGAGTGTACAGTGTTAATAACATGTAACATACTTGTACTAAAGTAGAATTGTATTCCTTGTTAAGTTAAGCTATGAGTGAATTTTGAGGCAACTTAGAATATCAATTATTAAAGGAGAGTCTACTTTTGAAATTAATTTTGAAGAAGGTTTATGCTTCACGTATGGAAAGCCAATTTTAAGTAGGTGTTGTATTGTATTTCGACTGTTGGGGAGCCGATCTTGAAGTAGTTGTAACCACGTATGGTACCCGGTGGCCTTCGCCCCAATGTTTAAAAATATTAACTTTGTAATTTGACTGTTTCTTTAAATATTATATATTTATGTTTGCCTCGACTGCGTCAGTATTTTTTGCAGGGTTGTGTTGCGACTGAAAAATGTAGGTTACACAGATTATAATGTTACTTCACTCCTTTTATTAATTCTTTACAACGATTAAAATAACACTTCACTGATATAGAGAGCTGAGAGATTCTTTTATTAATTACTTGCACTTTTTAACACGTAAACTATTTTTGTTCCACACAAAATACATATTAAATTTCTCGAGGGCACATCTCGCGTCCGGTTAGAACACTGTCTACAACCAACGCGTCCAGTTATGAGCGCTGTCTACAAGCAACTGACTTGATTTCTACCGCCACATTTGTAAATTTCTGTATTTCAAGTCTCTGATTGGCTATTCCTAATCCAATCTGGTTGTTGATTGGCTATTTTATAAACTGTCTAAAAAATTACATTATTGTTGCTCCAAGAATGACTAGTAGTATTATTATACTTTTTTACTCATTATTGCCTCAAGGTTACCTCATTGTTAGCAACTTTTAACCTATTATTATCACAGCTCCTACATTATTAAATTACGTAATACATTCACATAACATTATTACATGTATACAATAATATAAACATATACAATGACTGTAATATACACTTTTTATATCATGTAACATACACATATTGCTTTAAGGCAGGCTGTTATTTAATTTATATATTATATAATTTGACTGAAAATCATTTAAGTGTTAAAAATACTGCTTCAATTTGTACTAATTAGAGCAAGGTTGCTTAATGAAGTCAGTGACGACTTGTAATCACACATTTGCAATTATCTCGCACATGGCTCGTTTTCGGAACCATGTTTACTGGAACATTTCTGCTTCTACTATCGTATACTTTCAACCATTTCATTTTGCATTATTAATTACGATACATATATACATATATATAATGAATGACTGCAATTTAATAAAATTTGCTACGAACATACCTTGGTCTGTGAAACTCATGGTGATAATGAGAATTAGCGCCACAATCGTTCTTTGTGTGCACATCGCGAGTGAGATATGCATGCTATCTTACGGGCGCCTGTTTTCTTATATGTTCCAGTTTGTTGTGATATGTTATTGTTGAGAAGCACCTGGTATAGTGCAATACAGTATCTGTACTGCAATACCGTACAGTGTAGTAAAGAAGAATTTTTTCAGTATTCAGTGGAACAGCGCGTGTTTATCATTCACATATACGGAAAACGGAGTCCAAAGGCAATTCAGTTTAGTCTGGAAACCGCGTGCAAAGTTTTTCATTGACTATACGGTAAAGAATTTTGAAACAAGGGGGGATAATGTTGGATGTCCATTGAGGAGGGCGCCCAAAACTGCTAGAAACCGTGTCACAGCTGTGCAACAATTACAGCGGACTCTTAACCAACTGAAAGACAGCATTCGGACGGAAATTGCTGTTTTGACTCCAAAAATGTTGCGTTCAACCTTCCGTAACATGGACAGGCATGTCTCGATGCTCATGGCCATGACTTCCAACATTTTCCTTGATGTAATATGCTTCTCACGCGCCAACGTATTTATTAAATTAAAACTATTATTTTGATTCATATAAGCACTAAATCTGGGACTGAAAGCGGGTGAAACGCTCTGTTTTTCCTAATTCCGTTTCTACCGTATTTAAGAACAATGTAATTTACCACTCCCTACAATGGTATTATAACTACTTTTCCATGTTAGATACGATATAAACAGCTGACATCTTTTTCTAAGTCCTTCACGGCACAGCGCCTTGTTTACACCATGCGCAATACAGTTGTGTAGCCGCTGAAGTTGTACGCAATTTAAACTCGCTAATGTGTCGTCTCTGCAGCGCTGTGGCAAGTGTACGGTCCTTCTGTGTTTAAGACCGCGGTTTCACTTCTGTTAATAACGTTTAATCAACGCATATAGTGGTTACTTATTTTCGTAATACTCCAATTCATTCACGGCATTCGGTAAAGTTAATAATAGAATAGTTATAATGGATCTTCAAGAGTTATTTCTACCTAACTGCAGTATGCTGTACATGAAAATACGCGATGCGCAGTGCGCAAACGTATTAGGTCCTAACAGGTTCTCATTCAGTGAATCATACCGCGTTTGACAATTGCAGAACACGTAAGACAGGCAGAAGGAAGACCCTCCTTGCACTAGTCAATGTGGCTCTTTGCTCGTGAAGTTGCAGCTCGTATTGGAGTTCCTGCAGTTACAGCGCAGAGGTGGGTGAGGTTATCCAGGGAAGGGATTGAACGCCCGTCGTCCTGGTACAGGAAGAAGACGTGTATCCACTTCCGAAATGAATGCTGCTTTAATTGCAGTACCAGAGGGGAACCTTTTCCAAAATTCTTATGAAATGAAGGCATATTCGCAATTTCCTGGATCAGCTCTAACTGTTCTGCGACGTGCAATCGACGTAGGACTTCTTGCAGAAAGGCTGCTAAAAACATCTGACAGTGGATCACAGATATTTCACCTCCAGTTTGCAGAGATAAATGCCAACCGCCACTGAAATAACATAATATTCTCAGTCGAGGTGACATTTTCTTCCACACGCAAGGGGACATATCTGTGAAAATTGAAAAATCTAAAGTATTTATTGAATTTGTTTTAAAGTTACACCATTTATTTGGTATGAATTAATTTTAATAATCTGCAGGATTAATTTTTACTTTCTCTACTACGTACACTAAGTAGGGGAAGTATTGTATTCCACCAAAAAATTTGATACCGAGATTTCACCGGAAATACATGTTTACAGACCCCCTGAATCCAAAAAAAGCATTTTTGGAAACATGTACGTGTGTGTGTCTGTAAACAGCATAACTCAGAAACGAACAGTCGGATAAACACCAAACTTGGTGTTTGGTATTTAGGTTCAGTATCTTCTAGAGATGCCACACGAAGATTTTCAAGAAAATCCCCCCACCCCAGATTACCCTTTACATAGAACATTTTTCGAAAATTTTAATTTTCTCAAAAATGGCTCTAACGATTATGATTAAAATATCATATGTTTAAGATATTTTTATGACAAATGAAATGTATACATCAAATTTTCTGAGAACGTCTCCAAAAGTATTCTTCATTGTGAACGACTTTTGCATAACAGGTAAACCATAACAGATAGACATAATTTTACCACACAAAAGTGTAGATCGCGTTAAAATACACAAATTATCTCATATACATTTTTTGTTGTTGAGTGAACCATTTTCAGATATTGCTTGTTATTCCCTTAAATTTGCCAATACTTATACTTTTTCTCAAATGGGAACTCGTTATTCGTTTTTTGTCTTGGTAATGCAAAGAGAATGGAATACTCCACATAGCAACCAGCTCTTAAAATATTTGACTGTCGCTTAAAGCCTACCAATTCCCCTTGCATCTCCAAGAAATTAGCAGTAAGATTAACATCTCGATTAACATGAAGCATATGCAGAATAAGCATTTGTAAAAATGGTTTGTAGAAAAGTAGAGAAAGTCATGTAAGTGTAACACATCATATTTTTTGTAATTTGAGAGTCTACATAATTATTGTAATTTTGAGGCGCTACTGCTTATAACCATATAAAGAAGTGGAATATATACATAAATTGTGAAATTATAACACAGCTAAAAGGAATGTTTCTGTTAATACTTTTAATATACTTGTCACCTGAGCAATGCTTGTGTATAAGAGAAAAGATGTGGTTTATATGCCAGTGTTATTACAAAAATAGTCTTATTGTCTTTACACTATTACGGGGAATTCACATGTGCATAAAAGTTAGATCCGTCGGAACTTATTGTCATCCTCTAACACTTTGCGCTACGTAACTCGGCTTTCCTACATATTTAGTGGTAATTACTTATGCATTCGACTACACCTCCCAATGATCCGCCCTCATCGATATCTATGCTGCAACTAACCTTATTAGTTGGGAAATCTTAGCGTGGCTTCTCTAACTTACTTACAAGATTTGAAAGTTTATCCTTATGTGCTTCTGGTTGATTAACTTTAATATTTTAAATCCATCTCCATGCTATTCTATGAGCCTCAAAAATCACGTGACATCTTTACAGTTCTCACATGTGCGTTCGTTTCTTCTCTTCCTACTATTTTTGTGTTCATAAACAAATTTTTCCCCTAAGCTATAAGATTTAATGGGTTTTGTCTGGCTGGCACAAATTTACACATTTCTTGGCTTATACAACAGTTAACTCGGTATACACCTCGTTACAATATACAATCACAACTTTTGTCTTTAATCCTATATAAAAACTTACAATTACATAAACAATAGAAATACACGAATATGAATTAAAATGTATATAATTGCCTCTTATTGTTATTACTTAGGCCTGTGGTGTGAAACATTGTTAATTATATATTTGTGTGTGCCAAACAAACTGCCACACAGCATGTGAAGTCCTGTTTAAGTTGGAAGAAATTTTGTATGATCTTGTATAACTGGTAAGCAATAGACGAAAATATACTACACAAAAATGTAGATCTCTTAAGTTTAAAGCAGACATTTATTTCAGTGTTTGTGAATTGTTCACTACTTAGTCATTATTTTCAAGTGCTTTCGATATTCAGTTATTTCTCGCGATAGCATGGGAAAATTATGGAATTTTAAGGCCGCATATAGCAAGCCGTTCTTAAATATTTGACTGTCGCTGTTCCCTTTGTACCTATAACGAAATGTGTAATGCAGCTATTTCCGGTAAGTTTTATCTCGATTAGAACGAAGAAGATAAGAAAATAAACTTTCGTAAGAATAATTTGTATATCCACTAATAAGCACTAGAAATTAGAGAAAATAATGTGAATGTAATACATCAGCTTTTTCTGTAACTTCATGTTAATAGAGATTAACCTCTACAAAAATAATTATATTATAGGTTTCATAGATATTTAAAAACGGTCCTCTGTATGCTGTCCTTGAAATTGCAACTCCTTCCATGACAGCGAGAAACATGTGATTAGCGGCAGCAATTTAAAAATTGACAAAGGTATTGAAAAATTCAAACCAATAATAAAACGATATCTCGGAATTGGCTGATATCACATGAAATTTATTTGATATTTTGAATTTTTATAGTATGTTTTTGTTTGTTAAGTTTCCAAATTCCGACCAATACCGGGGCCATAGGATCAGACAGAGGCGGGGCCCTTAACGTCTCGAAATATTACATCCTGCCGCCGACGGGATCCTCCACAGGTCCACCTCTCCCCTCTGAGAGAGGTCTCTCTGAGGGCCCTTCCAACACCGCACGTTAGGACGGACAGTTCCACAAAATAACCTCCAGAAATCGCCCGCCGTCCATTCGCCTGATCTCTCGGCCCTGAATCATAAAGGAATAAAATGGCAGGAAATGAGGGACAGAAGGCTTCGTGGCATTATATATTCCACTAGCATTTGCCTACCAACCAGGAAAAACCCATGGTCAGGAGTGTCAGACCCAACAGGAATCAAACCCAGGATCTCCTGAATGTGAGACTCACATGTTACCTACCGCTGAGCCATCTTGCTCGTTAAGTTTTATATTTATCCGGCATATTGTTTTAGTTGTGCTGTTCACACATATACATACACGTACCTTTTTGGATTCAAAGGCTCAAAATGTGTATTTCCGATGAAATCTCGATACCCAATTTTTGGATGGAATACATCAGATTGTTGTATAACTTCATGTTAATAGAGATTAACCTCTGCAAAAATAATTATATTATAGGTTTCATAGCTAGATATTTAAAAACGGGCCTATGGGTGTACGAGTGTGTATCCGTACACCCATAGGCCCGTGTAGGGTGTGTATAAAATGTGGTCCATAATGGAACGCAGTTGTTGGTGCTGACAAAATCTAGCTCCACTCCCTATCAGCGTGACCACCACTGTTTCTTGAGCATAACTCTAGCCACAGGATTGGCAATCTATTTTATCACCCTCTAAGTATGGCCGAACTGCCTTAAATTTTCATTCTACGGTACCGTTTTCTTAATGCCGATTTTCTCATTGCCGTTTACTGGCGACAACAATTTTAACCTTCCTCTCCATGTCGCTGATGAAAGCTCTCATATATGTAAATGTTATAGCTGTCATTCAATTTAACCACATATGCAATTAATTCTTCATCCCCTCCTCTAGAAGGCCAAATATTTATAATTGGTTTAGCCTTTCCTTGTGTGCCAATCGTAGCGAAACTCTTTCATGGAGGTGATATTCAAACCACACTTTCATTCCTCATAGATTATAAACATCGTTCATTGGTTTGTTTTTATACACCTGAATTCTTTTTTAGGTCAATCATACAGAACTGATACCGGCTGGGTGGAGTCAAAAGTTGGTTGATGGAAACCTCAAAGAGAGGAAAACACACTTGAGGTCTAGGGGAATGGAACACTTTTTATGAACCATAGTGTATTGGTAGAGAAAATAAAAAGGCAGTCTTAGTAATAGGCTGTGATATTATAAATGTGTTTTGCATTTAGTAAAGGCAGAGAAAAGTTGAAATATTTTGTCAATGAAATATTTGAAATGTACTAAAATATTTTCAACAGGTACAAACAAGAGAAATGTGAAGCAAAATAATAAATGCATAAAATATTATACAGTAACCCTGATTACTGTTTGCATTAAATGTAGAGAGATACATAACATGAAATGAAAACTCTAGATGAATGAGCGGACATTACCTGAGACGGAGAGTCGCTTGATTAATGCTGTGGTATTTATTCAAACTCCAACCGATTAATGGCTAACCCTGTACTGCGTGGTGAGTAGAGCTCTGAACGTCCCGGTACATATGGCCATTTTTCTTCATCCACTTCAGGCCCGCATTCAAATCCCGGCCGGATGCTGAAGCGTTCATCAAATTGATCTGTTGTGTTGCAGCAGCATTTTTGCGCGTTTGTGTGTTAACAGAACTACAAAATGGGTGTCAATATGCATTCAGCGCATAAAGTGGAAGTAATCAAACGGCTCGTATTTTTTGTGTGATGTTTTCGCTTGTGTCGACAATTTCTGGCTGTCCGGTTTTTAATATATTGTCTTATTGTTTTCCATCAACTCGTTAAAACATGAATTGCCAGTCTTTTAGCAAGACAGAATGCAGTTGTGTCATTGAATTTTTGGAATAGAATTAATTTGATAAAGCGCTGACGCATCTGGGATGCTGTGTAATTTGTTACTAAGCCTGACTGACTAGAAATGAATTCTGTAAACGAAAAATTATCAAACAGCTGTGTACATTCGTCGCTGTAAACTCTATGCACTCATTTGGGTTCAAAATTACTGTGAAGTTCTTTAGCACTGCCTTAATTTTTTATCTACTCTTTTTATTGGAGACACAGTCTGGCCTAAAATCTAAGGGTTTGTAGAGCAATACACTTAAACAGGTACCAAACTCATTAGAGTCTCATAGAGCTAAGACTTGGAGCATAGTTGATGATAAAATTTACTGATGAAATATGTATGCGAATCTGCCCCATTTACGAGGAGGAGTCATGGCAAGGTGTAGGGGTACGAAGGAATGTAGCGAGAATATTGTGACGTTATAATTTTACAAGAATGGTTAAACATAATCCGAGATATTCAGGAAAACATTTGTTTAAATAAATGCATGAAATTGGCTTCAGAATTCTTGCAGGTCATTTTTACGGATGCTAATGTAAGCAGCGTTTATGATTTATGCATCTTAGGGGAATGATCACCTCATGTTCGACACGTAAGTGGATTGTGCTAACACCCGCAAACGTCAGTGGTGGCTAAAGCATTATTCAGCATACTCCTCGGTAAAGTTTTTTGACGGCTCGTGCTCAGGCTATCACTTGTCTAGCAGGGCTTTGTGACGGTCGGCCCCTTAAATTTATTTTGTGCTAGTTTCGACGTGGGCCCTAGGCATGACATAGATGGAACGCCGGACTTCCTTCGTCTACCAAGTAAAAGCCCAATCTGCCTCTCTTCCTTTTGTAATATGGTTTAAACTAGTTATTAGAAAGATTAAAGTCTTTCTTGGAAGCAGAATTCACTACCCACCCAGGTACCCGCAACCTATAACCCTCTCGACGTCAACCCTGTGCTATGTTCTCGTCACATCTGGCAAAGGCGCTGGAATAAGTGACCTTCATGTCGCATCTAAACTTCATAACAGTAACTTATCACAAAGCTGTAACCGCCACAAATTTACCGCAATCCTTTACCACCTCGAATGGAGGTTTAGGGCTTGTTGGAAGCTACTGGCAGGCAGGGAAGTTGCGGAGGTGATAGGTAAATTTCTACTTAGGCTGAAACAGCTGGGATCTAGAAGACTTAATAGTAGGGACGGTGTAAACAGAGCTAAACGTACCGACTGGGTGTTGGTGGTGCTTTATTTTTATGCCATTTTACACTTATTGTTAGTGTGTTGTGCTATTATTTATCTTTCTTATCTGTTCCTTGTTTAATAGGGCACATCAATGTATCATAATACGGTTTACTGTAGTTTTATGGTTTGTTTATATTTAAAATTATATATTTGAATATGCTTGTGTTACTTTTTCTGGCAATGGCGGTTTCTTGTAGTGGCGTTTTTTTTCCTCCTATTTGTTATGTTTTTGATCTTGCCTTATTATACTGTGTAATATAAAAACACACGGTCTGTTAAACCCATCCGATTATAAGAGATCAATGTATGTATACTTTTAGTTAAATAAATGTTCATTCATTCTAAACCGACGTTCCTTACTCTTACTGATAGCTATTTTTACTTTCTCTACTACGTGTAGTAAGTAGGGGAAGTATTGTATTCCACCCAAAACTTCGATACCGAGATTTCACCGGAAATACATGTTTTGAGAACCCCTGAATCCAAAAAAAGAATTTTTGAAAACATGTCCGTGTGTGTGTGAACAGCATAACTCAGAAACCAACAGTCGGATAAACGCCAAACTTAGTATTTAGGTTCAGTATCTTCCAGAGATGCGACACGAAGGTTTTCAAGAAAATCCGCCCACCCCAGACTACCCTTTACATGGAACATTTTTCCAAAATTTTAATTTTCTCAAAAATGGCTCTAACGATTTTGATTAAAATACCATAGGTTTAGGATATTTTTATGACAAATACAATGTATATCTTGAATTTCCTGGGAATTTCTCCAAAAGTATTCTTCATTGTGAACGACTTTTGCATAACTGGTAACCCATAAGAGATAGACAAAATTTTACTACACAAAAAATGTAGATCGCGTTAAAATACACAATTTATGTCATATACAATTTTTTTTGTTGAGTGAACCGTTTTCGAGATATTGCTTGTTATTCCCTTAAATTTTCCAATACTTATACTCTTTCTCAAATTCGTTATTCATTTTTTTATGTCCTGGACATGCAAAGAGAATGGAATGCGCCACATAGCAACCAGCGTTTAAATATTTGACTATCGCTTAAAACCTACCATATTCCCCTTGCATCTACAAGAAAATTAGCAATAAGATTGATATCTCGATATCTCGATTATCATGAAGCATATGGAGAATAAGCGTTTGTAAAAATAGTTTGTACAAGAGTAGAGAAAGTCTTGTGAGTGTAACACATCAGATTGTTTTTAATTGTGCTTAGTGCCCTTTCTTACTGCATGTGGTACCAAGGGGATGACTCTGGCTGTACATGAAATAATAATTGGGAAAGGAAATTTGGGAAGGAAACGTTGCGGGCCTAAGTTTAGGGCACCTCCCTGGCATTTTCCAGTTATGAGGACTGCGGAAAACTTTGAGAAAATCTCGTCAGGGAAATTAGTTCTGGTGGGGAGTCGGTGGTTAAGCCTTAATGACCTCGGCTACCCGTGTCGGTTTACTGATTATTTCAAACTCCAGCACATTTGAATACTTTATTATAGCTTGTCTCAACCTTAAAAGACTGTAGGGAGGTAAATGGTATACCTCTGTCTCTATCTAACACACACACACACATTGCCGTTAGGTTCGTCGTTTTCTACTCTCGCACTGTCATCAAGTTGCTAATAAGTAATAACGTGGTGTAAATATTCAATTGTTATAAATTTCAGCCTTTAACACATTAACCTATACAGTACATTTTTCTCTAACAGGTTACGTCATTTTTAGAGCCTTTATAGATTTCTGTGAGCACTAATTTCCAAAGAAAACAGTTTTTCAGTAAAAGTCCGATTTTGTTGTTTCCAATCTTATTATGCAGTAACTAATAGCTAAAGGGTAGAACGCAATGAAATATTTTCCTTAGCCAGAGTAAACTAGTGTGCTGATACCTGTCTAGTTTGAATTCTCTACCTTTAATAAGATGATGGTTATAATTTGTTAAATTAAAGTTTTTGGAACATTTTATACCTATACAATAGAAACGTCAGCTAGCGAGACGCTTTTTTTTGTTATTGGGTTCACAACGGGGAGCAAGCGAGAGAAAATGTTGAGAGGTGGAGACAGTTTTTAGAAGACAAACAAAAGTCATCCCTCTTTTCAGTTAAAGTCAGGCGCGAGGCAGAAGGCTGTTTAGGTGTAAGGAAGTGTCTAACACTGTGAATTATTATGTAGGTTATTTAACATTTTACATAAATATTTGTTAGGAGGGAGAAGCTAGGAAGAGACGAAATGTTGATAAACTAAAAAGAAATGTAAACTGATAATGAATATGTTAATTACACTGGGGAACAAAAATACTTTTTTCGTGGTGCCTTGAATTTTCCACCTGAATCTGGGCATTTTGATGCTTCTAGTTCCAAAAATGTCTTCCATTTCATCTTAGCAGTTCCAGTTTATGAGATACTGATATCTTTATAAATTGCTTTTATAACTACTTTGATTTTAGCACCATTTGTAACTTGATTATATTATTTGCATATACTAATTTATCTTATCTATGGTCTATTCATATTGTGATATGCTTTAACTATTCTGACATTTATGTCTCCTTTTCATAGGCACTGATATGACTTCAGCATGAAGAAAATGTGTGAATAATCCTGATGTATTTTGTTTTATCTGTGGGGAATACACATTCATCCAGCAAAGAAAACCCATAACCGATTTTGTCAAAAGAGCTTATTTGCCTATTTCAAAGTAAAACTTGGAGACCAAAATAAGGCTTGGGCACCTCACACCGTATGTAAAACATGCACAGAGCGTCTGCGACACTGGAAAAATGGGAAGCGGAAGTGCTTGAAATTTGGGGAACCAATGATATGGCGAGAACCAATAAACCACATTTGTTCAGTAATTATAAAGGGCATCAATAGCAAAAACTGGAATACGTGGAAATATCCCAATCTACGCTCTGCAAGACGTCCCGCTCCACATTCAGAGGAGATACCTGTTCCAGTATTTATCAGTCTTCCAGAGTCATCAGAAGAAGTGGATGAATCAGCTGAAAGCTATGCTGAGAAAAATGACAGTGATTTCGCAGGACCTTCATCAGTTGTATCTGGTTTTAATCAAGACCAATTTGTGTTTTGCATCAATGTTGAAGGATTGTTAATGAAACCTTGTATAAGAAAATACACACAAACAGAGTGGCAGTTATTTATTGATAGCTCTAAACGCAGCTTAAAATGTGTTCTTTTGCATAATGGCAACAAATACAGGTGAATTTATCAATTGTCACTCAATTACTATGCATGAAAATCAAGCTACAATAGCTACAGTTCTGGAGAAGATCTCATACCGTGATCACCAATGGGTTATCTGTGTCGACATAAAGATGATAAACTTTCTTCTAGGACAACAAGGTGGGTACACCAAACACCCATGCTTTATATGCCCTATGGAACTCTAGAGCTAAAGTTCAACATTGGATGACAAGACAGTGGCCTCTTAGAGAAAGCATGATTGTTGGAGGAAAAAAAAGTCGCAAAACCTTTAGTTGACAGAAACAAGGAGGAAATCACATAAACGAGAATTCAGCGTCCTGACAGAAGAAAATCAATGAACCTAATGCGACTAGTATATAAATAAATTATGATAGTTGACAGAAAGTTGCTTCATGAAAAAGAATGTGCTTGATCCATCCAAATGTATTCTGTATTTAATTGTGTGC
This sequence comes from Deroplatys truncata, assembly GCA_030765065.1. NCBI lineage: Eukaryota > Metazoa > Arthropoda > Insecta > Mantodea > Mantidae > Deroplatys > Deroplatys truncata. The sequence continues at coordinate 166,602,003 of CM060979.1, forward strand.
AAGTAATATAGTTGTATATGTGAACCAGTAAGGTTAAATTGGTGTATAATGTGAATAAGCTTATCTCAAAAACTAGAGCTGATAGGACAAAACTGAGAGCATTTTTAGAATCAGTGACCCAAATATAGTCAGAAATAGGTCAGAATTGTAAGGCACCAAAATCATTGTTCCCCAGTGTTATTTTTAAAATAAAATGAGTATTAGTAAGGCAGTAAAAGAAACGGCTAAGGCTACCCGGGTGTTCAGAAACAGAGTGTATAGGATAAAAAAAGAATGAATGACCATAATAAAGAATGGGCGAAACAAATTCACGCAACATAATGGAATAGTGCAAAACGAAGTGTGGCTCATTGTTCATTATTTGCTGTTTGAAAACATTCTACTCACGTTGAATGGGATTTGGTCATGGGTAAACAGTGACGGCACTCTTACCAAATTATAGCCTTTAACATTTAAATACCCATATTCCTTTGATAATATATAAATTTATGGCTGTAAAGTCGTATTTTGAAGTAAAAAAATACAAAGATGAGACATAAAGTGCAGGTGAAAATTAAATGTGTTATAATTGCCTTAAATAGCAGTGCAGATATTTCACTATTTGGTGATGTATTATTCACAAGATAATATTAGATTGGTAGACGGATCGCAGGCGGGCGCATGTGTACATGTGGTAACAGTGCGCCCCATTTAAAATATATTGCTTTTTAACCGTGAGACGCAATACAGCTGATACTTATAGGCGTGTTAAGATTTGCAGGGTTGTCAGGCAGGTCATTCACTCTTCAAGTTTTGGACCGTCAACTTCGAGTATTTACTCTTAACTTTCAACTACCTTTCTCTATGTGGCTGCAAAATTCTAGGGTAAACAAAGGCAAAATATCGGTGGTTTTACCCTCGACCCATTACTCCTCTTTCTTATTGAACGCTCTGTATTGAATATGTTACTGAATTTTAAGAGTCACTTAACAAGGCAGAATTTTTTTGAGTGTTGCGTTAGGAAAATCGCAGCAAGGATATTCGGATCCTTATGCATGGAATAGAAATGCCAGTCATCCCAATAAAATAAGCCTACATCCACTGGGATAAAGTTTATAACCTACTGTGTAAACAACGATTTCTTAGTTACACACCAGATTCCCCACCCCAGACTACTCTTTACATGGAAGATTTTTTGAAAGTTTTGACCTTATAAAAATGGCCCTAACAATTTTGATTAAAATATCTATATTAAAGATCTTTACGTGATGAATAAACCGTATATATTGTATTTCAAGTCCATTCATTTGGAAGACATTTTGTATAATATTGTATAACTGGTAAACGTTAAGCGACAGACAAAAACGTACTACAAAAAAAATTAGATCTGTTTAAAACACACTAGTTTTTTGTGGTATAAGCCGTATCGAGATATCTGCTATTAAGGGTTCGAATTGTAATTCCTTGACCACTCTCTTAAAGTCCTTTCGACATTCAGTTGTTTCTCGTGATTGCATGGAAACACCATGGAATTTGAACTCCAGCATATAGCGTCCAGTTTGACTATCGCTGTTCTCTTTGTATCTATAATGAAATGTGTAATGTAGCTATTTCTGCAAAGGTTTATTTGGATTAAAATGTAGTAGATATAAAAAAATCTGATGTGTTACACTCACATGACTTTCTCTACTCTTGTACAAACTATTTTTACAAACGCTTATTCTCCATATGCTTCATGTTAATCGAGATGTCAATCTTATTGCTAATTTTCTTGTAGATGCAAGGGGAATATGGTAGCTTTTAAGCGATAGTCAAATATTTTAACGCTGGTTGCTATGTGACGCATTCCATTCTCTTTGCATGTCCAGGACATAAAAAAAAATGAATAACGAATTTGAGAAAAAGTATAAGTATTGGAAAATTTAAGGGAATAACAAGCAATATCTCGCAAACGGTTCACTCAACAAAAGAAATGTATATGACATAAATTGTGTATTTTAACGCGATCTACATTTTTCATGTAGTAACATTTTGTCTATCTCTTATGGTTTACCAGTTATGAAAAAGTCGTTCATAATGAAGAACACTTTTGGAGACATTCCCAGAAAATTCAAGATATACATTTTATTTGTCATGACAATATCTTAAACATATGATATTTTAATCAAAATCGTTACAGCCGTTTTGAGAAAATTAAAATTTTCGAAAAATGTTCCATGTAAAGGGTAGTCTGGGGTGGGGGGATTTTCTTTAAAACCTTCGTGTCGCATCTCTGAAAGATACTGAATTTAAATACCAAGTTTGGTGTTTATCCGATTCTTCGTTTTTGAGTTATGCTGTACAGACACACAGACACACAGACAGACACACAGACAGACACACACACGGACATGTTTCCAAAAATGCTTTTTTTGGATTCAGTGAGTCTCAAAACATGTATTTCCGGTGAAATCTCGGTATCGAATTTTTGGGTGGAATACAATACTTCCCCTACTTACTATACGTAGTAGAGAAAGTAATAAGCTTGTGTAAGAATAACTTGTATATCCGCTAATAAACGATAGAGGGTAGAGAGACTCATGTGAATGTATCATATCAGATTTGTTTTCTTAATATCTACCCAGGGCTCCAAGATTACCTCTAATGAATTGTTGATAATTTTGAAGAATTTGATTGTGTAGGTGTGTGTTTCCCTGAATGACTAAAATAAATTCATATTGCGGTTCATAAGTTGGTAAATTTATTGGTAAAGATAAGTAATTGTTTCCTTACAACTCTAAAACCATCTGTTGCTTTGATATGTGTTCACATATTTTCACCCGCGTTCGTTATTCCATGCATTCATTATTCAGCAGAAATGATCCATTGGGATTATTTCAAACTGTGGAAATTGTGAAACAGGGAATTCAATGAAAGTATGAATACTTGCCACCATTCTTTATTTAGAGCATAACTCATAGGATCACAGAATTTGAGTAAATTACTCAATCAGTTTCATCGTCAAAAGATATAATAAAGGGCTTATGGAAATATTTTTATACACAGTTTGAAATAACTTGAGTTTGTGTTTGTAACATCCGAATTAAATATTTGGTTTTTGTTTAACTTAGTCATTGTCATCTTCAAAAGTTAATGGAAAACAAGTTTACAGCTTTGTCTAATTCTGATTAAATGGAATTTTTAAAAAAGCAGACGCGGTGATGTTTTTTTTTATTATGACGTATTCACTACGTGTTCCCTTAAAATATTAGTAATAATACGTCTACTGTGTATATGATGTAAACGAGCTTATTATGCCTATATGCTATTTACAGTTATAATATATAAATTTTAATTGCGCCCTGTATTCTAAACTATAATACCGAGCGGGATGGCTCAGGCGTTAACGTCGTGCCCTCATTCAGGAGGTCGCCGGGATCGATCTGGCCCATGGGTTTCTCGTAGTTTCCCTGGGTCACCAGGCGAATGCTGGGGTGGTTCATCTTCTACCACGACTCTCCTTCCTCTCACTCTATTATCTTCCTTGTCAGCTGTTGCAGGACTAGGTGACGGCGTCCGGGAGGTTGCGGCTGGGCAGTGGTTTGTTCTCTGGCGTCGCTGCGGGACCGCTCAGTTAGGTCTCTCCACAGTGTGAGGCTTCGGAGATCCCTGAGGGTTGATGGCTTGTGGACAGGGACCGTGCGCATAGGATGCATTTTATCTGAAAACGTTAGGGACCCCGTCCAATCTTGCGCCCATGGCATACGGATCTGGTCGCCCTTCGGGTCTCTCCCCTCATCCTTCCTTCGCAGGTATCACTTTGGAAGCACAATGAGCCAACTGCCCGCGTGTGCTACTCTGCTCCGGTCCGGGGCCCCTCCGTGATACGTAACTTTACCTTTTTTTAAAACTATGATCTAATATAACTTTGAAAGCTATTTGTTGTTCACTATTTTATAAATTTCAAAGTTTAACTCTGTCCAATATATGCATTGTAATATTACTAAACGAAATATATGTTGTGTTCAGTTTTACAGTGTTTAAATTATGTTTTACTACTTCTATACAGTTATACTAATTGTACTGTAGTCTTCTCTTTTAAGTTGCTTTACACGTAATGTAGGCCCTGTAGTTAATGTTTTAGATTATTTGCCATAAATAGAATATTTATTTTAGAAATTTTCAAATTTTATTGATTACACAATACGTATTAATTCTTTCTAATTCTGCACTAATTTACTTTTAACATGTGTTCATTTTTACTTTCTCTAATGCGTGATAATTTCGAATCCGAGTTTTCACGAGAAATACATGCTTTGAGACTCCCTGAATTAAAAAAAGAGATTAAAAAATGGTCCGGAAGTGTGTTAACAGATAACTTAAAAACGAATAAGTTGGTTAAATACAAAAATTGTTATTTCAGTTCATCTTTCAAGGATACGAAACCACGATTTTAAGAAAATCCCCACCCCAAGGTACCCTTTGCATGGAGAAGTTTTCGAAATATTGATTTTCTCAAAAATGACTAATAATTTTAATGCAATTATCGTATGTTTAAAGTATTTTTATGACAAATAAATGTACGAGGGGGTTGTCGATAAGATAGATAGTTGAGAGCTGATTTTCTGCCCAGGATTTCGGTTTCGATTCCGGCTCAGGGCAACTGCGTTTAAGTAGGCATACATGCAACAGCCTCACAGCAGTAAACTTAACAACACGAAAAATATATATATATATATATATCCGCCATTTTGTCACAGACAATAAACGCTTTGAATAAAGTCGCTAATGATTTGAAATTATTATCAATCATACTTGTACAAAGACAACAATAAAAGTAATATTACTCTTGAGGTAGACCGAGCGAGACGGCTCACGGTAACGTGTGAGTTCGCAATCGGGAGGTCCCGGGTTCGATTCCCATCGACCGTCCACTCTGACCTTGGGTCTTTCGTGGTTTACCGTGGTCGGTAAGGGAATGCTGGGGTGGTTCCTCATCCACCATGATTTCTTTCCATAATTTCCCTTTCACTCCGTTCCCTTCTCATCTATCAGATTTGCTTCTAGTTTCGTGGTGTATAGATAGCGTGGATGTCTGCTTAAAGGAAAGAGTACTCTTCGTGGACAGCAGAGGGATGCTTGGTGGTTCATCGCGCTCTCTAGACAGTTCCAACAGTGGTAAGACTCTTCGAGCTAGGAACTGTTAGGACTTTCGCATGTCTCTGTGGCCTGTTTGCAGCCTGCTGTGGTTCCTTCACTATATTCCTTCCTCCTGGGGTGGTAGCCAAAATAGATCTAAGCAGTGCACGGGATGTCCCCCTCCGTTGTATAACCTGCACCTATACCTATACTCATGAGGAATCTTTAATTACCTGAGTTACCCGAAATTTCCTGCCCTGGAAATGTTGTTCTGCAGGTTGGAGTTGTTACCTCTAGTTATGTCTAAATTCGCCCCTGGTGCGTGTTTTCTTCGGTTATTCCTAGAAAATACTGATTATATTTTGGCTTTAAAGCTCTCATCATGTCTTCAGCTCAATTTATTGCACATACGAAGGCAATTCAGAACTATCTGCATACAAGTCTTACAACAGCGGCAGAGAACTAACAATTACTTCTTTTTTGACATAATTCCCTGTTTTTGTCCATATCTCTGCAAGATTTTTGACGCTATCACACGGGAAGAAAACGAAATAAACAAATAAACAAAAAAGAAGAAACAAAAGGGGGAAGGGTATACTCTCTCAGATGAATTGACAGTCCCTTAAGACATCTTTAAGCGGATCAAAAACGCTAAACCGAGGTGCATAGTAGAGTGTAGAATATAAATACAGACTCGCGGTCCCCAACGAAGAAGAAATTAAGGCGAACAAAATGATAGTTACATCTTTCTGGGATTCAAGAGATAACACTGAAACATCTGGAGAAGGGTTCAAATTTAAACGGTTTAGATTTGGTGAGGAGCTGATAACCAAAATAAGTCTGAAGTTCCAGCCCAGCACCGAGATCTATTGTCTGTTGTTATAAGAAAACGCTGAGGTGGGTATCAGGGCATGTGGGGTGTTTGGATAATGAAGCTGCAGTTGAATTTGCTAAGGAAATAGAGCAACATTTTTGGACCTGAACCATCAGTGGGACTGTCATAGGATCGGATAAGCTAGGGGCTGGTTCTCAGAGAACACAAGAAACACTGAAACTCATCTGTAGGTTTCAGAGCCCTTATACAGAGATTGGTTGTATCGATCCTAACCGGCAGAACATCTTATCCATTGTATTTTGAGAAATACGTTTTTTATGGCAATGAACTCTGAAAATCTGTACGTACATCCTGGCAAAACATCTTAAGTGGGCCTTTAACATTCATAGAGAAAACAAGGTTTACATGTTATTTTAACTCTTTAAAATATTACTTTAGTGGCCAACAAATCATCTTACTACAAGCCCAGTTCCAAATTTACTATCGTATCTTGTTCGCAGGTGGCTCATAAGATAAGAATTCTGCCTCTTGAGACGAAACTGGTGGTTGCTATGATATTATTTTGGTTCCCATTATTAGTAATGGGAAATAGCATAATCAACCTTTCTACTTTATTTCAATACAGTATTTTATAATTAATAATATTATGGTGAAAAGTACTTAGTGTACAATATTGTTTAAATACAGGTGACCAACTGATAAAAACTATACAACAATTAATTTGTTTGTTGTGATCAGGAGTGTCGCTAAATAAGATTTAAAAAATCTGATGTGTTGTGCTCGCATGACTTTCTCTGCTCTTGTACAAACCATTCTTACAAACGCTTATTCTGCATCTACTCCATGTTAATCCAGATAAACATTTGCAGAAACTATCTTATTGCTAATTTTCTTGTAGGTGCAAGGGGAATGTGGTAGGCTTTAAGTAATGGTTAAATTTTTTAAGAGCTGGTAACTACGTGGAGAATTCCATTCTCTTTGCATGTCCAGGACATAAAGAAAAACAAATTCTCATTTGAGAAGTATAAGTATTGGAAAATTCAAACAAATAACAAGGAATAGGTACCTTTTTGAGGAATGATTTACTACACACTAAAAAGTATGCGATATAAATTATGTATTTTTAGCGAGATCCACATTTTTTGTGCAGTTAAATTTTATCTTTCGGTTTACAGTTATGCAAAAGTCATTCAGAATAAAGAGGACTTTTGGGGACATTCCCAGAAAATTCAAGATAAACGTTTTATTTGGCATGAAAATACCTTAAACATATGATATTTTTATCAAAATCGTTAGAGCCATTTTTGAGAAAATAAAAAATGTCGAAAAATGTTCCATGTAAACGGTAGTCTGGGGTGGGGGGGATTTTCTTTAAAATCTTAATGTTGCATCCTTTGAAGACACTAAACTCAAATATCAAGTTTGGTATTTATCACTTTTAGTTTTTGAGTTATGCTGTTCACAGATAGACACGGACATGTTTCCAAAATGCTTTATTTGGATTCAGGGCACCCCAAAACATGTATTCCCGGTGAAATATCGGTACCAAATTTAAGGTGGAATGCAATACTTCCCCTGTCCTTTTCAACAAAACATCTTAAGAACTTATATTAATGACTGTACATACTTCATCTGTGGTAGATAGCAAATCTATTTTATATTACTATAAACACTATTAATTCAAATTTCAAATTTGTATTACAGATCGAAAAGCATAAAAATAGTTCTTTGTCTCTCCTGAAACAGCTGTAATTTGGCATACAAGATCTTTTAACAAACAGGCGTCTTATGCAAGTGGCGAGAACTGGTAAAATTAAGCAAGTAAATGCTCTCGTGGGCATCGGGCATTTTTACAGGACACAGTCTCCTTAGAGGACGCCTACACAGAATGGCAAAGCAAGTGAATGCTCAATGCAGACAGCTGCTCATCTATTGTGCGAGTAATCAGCGCTTGCACTCCAAAGAGCGCTCGCTTTTTGGGAGTCAATTTCCAGACTGTAAGAGCTCTCAACCATCACGGTCCAGAGCCAAGTTCAGTTCATTCTGAACATTAGATTCTGGCTCGTTAATAAGACTGCGGATGCGCAATAGATCACCAAGGAATAAAGTGCAGGGCAGTGTTGACGCTCCCCCCAATCAAACTAAACTACAAGATAATGCACCACTACATACTGTCATACCTATGTGCAAACAATAGTGAAAGCGTGTTTCAATTGTTGGACTATCTTCAAGTAGGTTTCCTCCCTCGGACTACCATCTTTCCTGTCCCACTTACACTCATTGGGCATTGAAAATCTTAACACTTGCTTTGAAAAACAGGGGACATTATTGAAAAAAAATGTGTTACATTCAGATACCCTTTATCACTTATTAGTGGCATACAAATTATTCTTGGAAAGCTTATTTTTCTATCTACTTTATCGAGATTAAACCTTGCAAAAATAGCTACATTACACATTTCGTTATAGATACAAAATAACGATAGTCAAATGTTTTAGATCTAGACGCTATATGCTGGCCTTAAAATTCTATACTCTTTCCATGATATCGCGAGAATCAACTGAAAGTCGACAAGACTTTAAAACAATGGCTAAGTATTGAACAATTCGAACCTTCTATAGCGGATATCTCGTAAACAGCTGATGCCACGAAAAGGTTACTTGAAACAAACTGTGTGTTTTAAAGAGATCTACATTTGTACTTTCTCTACCACGTACAAGTAGGTAGAGAAGGTATTGCATTCCACCAAAAAATTAGATACGTAGATTTCACCGGAAATCCGCAAAAATAGCATTTTTAGAAAAAGGTCTGTGTGTGTATGTATATGTGCGTGTCTGCATGTCTGTGAACAGCATAACTCCAAATACGAATTTCGGATATAATACCAAACTTGGTATTCAGCTTCATATTTTCAAATGATATGAAAGGTTTTCCAAAAAAATGGCTCTAACGATTTTGTTTAAAATACAATATATTAAATATATATACATGACAAATAAAAGGTAGATCTTCAATTTTTTGGAGTAGCCTATAAAGTCCTCTTTGCCCTGAAGGAATTTTGTATAACCTTGTAAAACTGGTAAACGTTAAGCAATAGACGAAAACGTACTACACAAAACATGTAAATTTCTTTAAAACCACAATTTGTTTCAAATAGGTTTTTGTAGCAGGAGTCATTTCTGAGGCATCCGTTATTAAAGGTTCAAATTGTTCATTTCTTTGTCATTCTCTCTAAGTCCTGTCAACATCAGTTGTTTCTCGCGATTGCGATTGAATTTTAAGGCCAGCATTGTCCTCCAATAATTAAATATTTGACTCTTTGTATCTATAACGAAATGTGTAATGAGCTGTTTCTTGCAAAGGTTTATTTGGATTAAAATAAAATAGATATAAAAATAAGCTTCGGCAAGAATAGTTTGTATACCCACAATAAGCGATAGAGGGTAGAGAAAGTCATGTGGATGTATAATTTTCTGTGGTATAAAAGCTAGCCTGGTGCTGGAAAATATCAGCTTCTACACGCCTACATGCTCTTCCTGTGCTGATATTTGGAACAAACAATCGGTAATTCTGGCGTCATCACATATTCTGCTTCTCTTGGCTGTTTTAATGAACTAAATACCTTAATATGCTGAAAAGACATCTCACATAATTATAGCATTTCTTCAGAATGGGACAATTGTTTAGGGCGTTGGTGCTAAATGGTGGGACGTACATTCGCCAATATGAGTCGCTCACAAAGAACAAAATCGTTATTCCACTGTTTTAAGTCTCAGCCCGGATTGCTCTTTGAAAACTGAGCGTGATGTGAGTAAAGGAGCTAAATATTACCCAAGTTAATGATGCATTAAGAGCAGGAGAATTTTGCTTTTATAGCAGACACCGCTGAATCAGTTTTAGTTCGAAGGGGGGTTGCATTTTCCTTCGGAAACTGACTTAATCCGTCCCTAAGGTATATTGCATGCTGGTGGAGGGAACGAGGGGATATTTGGGGTCGCATGGTTTGTTTAGCGAGGGAATTGTGTTGCCATATAAAAGGCCCCATCTCGCTCTCCCATTTCCCCGTAATGAACTAATTTTTGCCCGCAGCGTAATTCTTCTACTTTAGAAGGGTCATTAGTGCGTGCACATTCAAGTACTCGTGAAAAAGGTTTTTGAAGTAATTATTCTGTTGCGAAGCGATAAACAATCTGAAGTAGTTAACGAGTTTGGGGCACGGAGCTTGTGGTATAATAAATATTATGAAATTAAAAAGATTCGCTTGAAACAACTCGCTCGGTATGCAAAGAGAGATTACCAGAAGCGAGTGCAATTAATTTTACCCTGATATAAAAGCGAGTGAAAGAATTTCACTCTCGCCTACGTCGTCTACCTACACATATGTAGTGCTGAAGTACAGTCTCCATAAAAATAATACAAAGAGTTGTGATAATTCATTATAAGCTTAAGGCAAAAATCGTTTTGTAGGAAAGTTTAGAAACCATAGGTTGGCAATAAAGTCAATAGCAGTAACACTGTACTGCGTGAACCACTTTGAACTACCAATACAAATATTTTTTAAGTAAAGCTGCCATAGCCTTTGCGTTGCGGGAGTGCGTGTCTACCTCACATTCAAGAGACCCCGAGTTCGAATTTTGGTTAGAGAGTTACTCTTATCTTATCGCGTAACTTTAAGGTCCATAGACCCTGGGGTCATTTGAACATTATTTCACCCGTTTCATTCATCGTTCTATATGATATACTAGGTTAAAGGGCGTTAAACGTATAGAGAGAATGGAAGAGAAGAAAGAAAGAAACAAAAAAGGAAAAACAACGAAAAGCTGCCTATTTATAGCAGGCTTTCCTACAGAATTCTTTTTGAAAACTCAGAAAGACTGACTCTTCCTTGTAAATATATACTATTCCTGTTAAAATGTTCTGTAACAAACAAAGAAAATAATATATAAATGAATAGGTATTTCGAAATTTGCCGAAATGACCACGATTTCTTATAACCATCTTTTTACTTTCTCTCCTACGTATAGTAAGAGGGTGAGTATTGCATTCTAATTTCGATGTCGAGATTTCACCTGAAATGTATTTTTGAGGCCCCTGAAACAAAAACATAAGCATTTTAATAAAAAAGTGCGAGTACATAGTATGTGTATGCGTGTGTGAACAGCATAACTCAAAAACAAAAAAGTCTGATAAATACTCAACTTGGCATTTACGTTCAGTACCGTCTAAAAATGCGCCACAAAGATTTTAAAGAAAATCCCTTTACCTCAAACCAAGCTTTACAGGAACACTTTTCGAAAATTTTGATTTTCTCAAAAATGATGTAACATTTTGATTAAAATAACATATGTTAAATATATTTACGTACTAGATAAAATGTATATCTGGGTGCATCCTGTGAATTATTCATTCCAAAGGAATTTTGTATAATTTTGTATAACTGGTAAACTTTAAGCGATAGACGAAAATGTACCACACAAAATATGTAGATATCTTTAAAACACACAATTTATTTTAAATAGTTGTTTGTGGCATCAACCATTTCGGAGATAAGCGTTATAAATGGTTCAAATTGTTTAAAGTCTTATCGACATTCATTGTTTCTTGCGATTGCATTGAAACAGTATGGAATTTTAAGGCCAGCTTATAGCGTCCAGTTGTTAAACATCTGACTGTCGCTGTTCTCTTTGTATCTATAACGAAATGTGTAATGTAGCTGTTTCTGCAAAAGTTTATCTCAAAGTGAAGTAGATAGAAAAATATACTTTCGTAAGAATATTTGCATATACTAATGAAGATACAGGGTAGAGAAAGCCATGTGTATGTAATACATCCCGATTCTTTGCTTCATTCCATTCAGTTCACTGCGCAAATTATTGTGTATAAAAATACCGGATGTGTTGAGGAAAGTCCCTTGCTGTAATAGGATCCGTGTTGAACTACATGACTGCGTAAACTGAGCCATTCTTGAACTCAATAGCATAGGCAATAATTAAATATATTGAAAATTTCCAACTTGTACATACAGAAGTACTATCCAGACGTTTATCTCGCACTTTGTTTTCCTTCTAAAGATGTAGAGTGTAATGTCACATACTACTTTTACAAGAAGTAACAGATTAAATTTAACTAATCTTTAAATATAAAACACGAATTTATAATTAAAATACATACAATAAGGGATATATATAGATCACTTCATACGATTTTAAGATGGTAAAACCAAACATCCATTATAAAGTATGTCCATAATACCCGTTTATGCAAGCAACTCTCCTGTAAAAGCTCTTAAACTGAGGAATGTTTTAAAGCTTACACAGTACTTAAATCTGACAAAATAAAACCACGAACCAACAAAAGTGAGTGTGAATGTGATTGATAATCTTTGTTCTCATAAACTAAGTATGCGACTGCTAACGTTGATTTGTAAAAATGTTAGAACCTACATATCTATTTAAGTTTAAAATGAATAACGGCCCAACTGTGATCTTTATTTGTCTGTAGGAAAAATATCTGATGGAAAGATATAATGTGATCTTACACTTAACTTTCCCTACCCTCTATCGTATATTAGTGCATCGTGCATACAAATTATTCTTACGAAAGCTTATTTTTTTATTTCATTTTTATCGAGATAAAACTTTGCATAAATAGTTATATTACACATTTCTTTAAGGTATAAAGGGGACAGAGATAGTCAAATGCTTAGGAACTGGACACTATATGCTGGTCCTAAAATTCCATACTCTTTCCATGCAATCGCGAGAAACGACTGAAAATCGGCGGGATTTATAAACAATGACAAAAGTATTGAACAAATCGAACAATAAATGGCTGATGCCAAACAAATTTATTTTAACTAAATTAAGTGTTTTAATCAGCCCTACATTTTTTGTGGTACGCTTTCGTCTATCGCTTAGCATTTACCGCTTATACAACATTATACAAAATTCCTTCCTTCACAGACTATTCCCAGAAAATTCAAAATATACATTTTATTTGTCATGTAAATATATATTCAATATGTGACTTTTATAGTTAGAGCTATGTTTTATAAAATAAAAAAGTTCGAAAAATGTTCCATGTAAATGTTAGTTTGGGTTGGTGAGATTTTCTTGAAAATCATCTTTGGAAGGTACTAAACTTAAATAACAAGTTTGGTATTTGTCCGACTTTTCGTTTTTGAGTTACTTGCTTGTACACACACTCAAACGGACTTTCTTCTAAAAATGTTTGAGGCCCCTTTTATTAAAGGGGTCTCAAACCATGTATTTACGGTGAAACCTCGGTATCGAATTTTTGGGTGGAATGCAATACCTTTTCTACCTACTAGATACGTGGTGGAGAAAGTAAAACTGTTCTGTTCTAATAAAGTGATGTTTTAGCACACAAGCACACAAGACACGCGGATTAAGAATTGTGTCTTATCGCACTAGTGCGATAACATTTTTATGCCACTCTATTGTAACCAACTTTGATTTAAAGTCTAATCACATGGCAATTATTTGCACATGTTGAATAAATCGACTTGGTATTACATGATGTCTTCAATTTCACATGGGGGTAACATTTTATTACTTCACAATTCAAATCTTCATACTTCACTTTATCGCAATGCATTATCCTGTTAACCTATCCTTGTGCTGGCAGCCCCGTACTTTCTATGATCTGAATCGTTATGCTTTTATTTATGAGCTGAATAATCGAAGTGGTGGTAGGTGCAAATATGGATGAAATAGAATTCTCAGAGCTGGACGAAATTCTGGAAACTGCTACCAAAAAGGTCCAGAAAACAGTACGATATAGCATAAACTCGCTTCATTGACTGGTGTAAATTGAAATTGAGTTTTATTTATGGACCCTCTTTAACTACTATGGTCCTTAGCGTCCCATTCTATATTGGGCGTGAAACACCGGTAATTTTCCTCAGAGGCCTCTTTATCAGGATTGAGGTTCTTTTACGTGCCGTAAATCTAGGACACGGGACCACCGGCTTTACGTCCCTTCCGAAGGAAGTCACGCTAAGGATTTTTACGCCCGAAAAAATCCATCGTCCTCCGCCGAGTACTAGAGGTAACCACTACACCGTAGGACGTGGAGGTGTAAGGTAAGCACCGCTAGCGAATGAACAAAACATCCAAACATCTACATTCTCGCTGCACACGTCTGTTAATCCCGCTCTAGGCACCATTTCTCTTAGTTGTATATACGCTTGGACTCATTATAGCATTATTTTATTATTATTTTACAAATTTCAAGGCTGTCTAAAAAAATAATGCAAGTCTCTCATGTTAAAAGTTTATTTTGCTCGTAGACTGTTACACGCGGCTTCCGGCCTCCTTTCGCAAATACTCCTACTCGTAAAATGAAATCCTACTTTTAAAATTTGTAAAGTGGGACCGTAAACTTAGACCTAAAACGTTTCTTTCCCAATTATCAGTTAGTTTCATGTACCATCAGTGTCCACCACCTGTGGTAAGAAAGAGCGTTAAACACTGTAAAAGAAGGTGGAGTGATATAGATTTGTTAGATGTAAACGTAAGCAGCTAAGGAAATAATTTTATATGAGAAAAATTGTTAACAAACTCTGAGCTCTGTGCAATATAATTTTGGAAGTAGTTCTTTAAAAAATTTAAATATATTCATGTATTTTTACTACCTCTACTTCATATAGTAAGTAGGGAAAGTATTGTATTCCACCCAAAAATTCGATGTCAGATTTCACCGGAAATATATATTTTCAGGCACCCTGAATAAAAAAAATAACGTTATTAGAAAAACATCCGCGTGTTTCTGTGTGTGTCTATGAACAGCATAACTCAAAAACGCAAAGTCGAATAAGTACCAAACTTGGTATTTAAGTTCAGTATCTTCCAAGAATACGACACGAAGATTTTAAAGAAAATCCCCCCATCCTAGACTACCCTTAACATGGATAATTTTTTGAAAATTTTGAGTTTCTAAACAATGCCTATAAAGATTTTTATTAAAATACAATGTATTAAAGATATTTACGTGACAAATAATATTTATGTCTTGAAATTTCTGGGAATAGAAATAGTCTTCATCACTCGGAAGGAATTTTGTATAATCTTGTATAACTGGTAAACGGTAAACGTTAAGCGATAAACGAAAAGTACTACACGAGAAATGTAGATCTCTTTAAACACACAATTTATTTCAAATACTTTTTTGTGACATAAGCCGTTTTAGAGATGTTCGTTATTAATGGTTCGAATTGTTCATTTCTTGGTCATTCTTTTAAAGTCCTTTCAACATTCAGTTACTTCTCGCGATTGCATGGAAACAGTATCGAATTTTAAGGCCAGCATATAGCGTCCAGTAATTAAATATGTGACTAACGCTGTCCCCTCTGTATGTTTAAGGAAAGGTATAATGTAGCTATTTCTGCGAAGGTAGAACGTGGTATACATAAACATAAGCTTTAGTATGAATAGTTTGTATACTCAATAATAGGTGTTAGAGGGCAGAGAAGGTCATGTGAATGTATAAAACCAAAAAGTGTTTTACTTATTTTTGACTACCAACTACAGCATTAAATCCATACTGCGTGTTAACCTAACGAGCGCGGTAGTAATATTGTACGCTTTATGCCCTTTCAAGTTGGTGCTTTACTGCCTATTCGTTAGGCAGATGTTTCGCATGTCTTTTAAGGGATCGAAAGGAGCAATTAATGAAAACAGTATGTATTTGATTGCTTCATTATCGCTTCTCATACACAAAGACCGGAATAGGCAACCGTATGGTCGATAGGATCAGCATGAAAATAGCTTTAGAAATCCTTTTAAACAAAGAATTTGTCACCGTATTTGCGCACGAGCATAAAGATGGCTTGCACTGCAGCACTCCGGTGTTTATTATCCCAAAACAAAAGCCAGGGCATATCATTTCCAGGTAGTGGTTCACTAATGCTGTTGGCCAGCGCTGGCGAAAACAATTTGCACGCATGAGCAGCGACGTATAACGTAAAATTTCATCACACCGTGTTGACGTGATCTGCCAAAAACACAAAACTTGTGCTGAGCGATGGAATACTAATTGAAGGTTAGCGAACCGTCCTACTTAGCCATTACTACAGGTATTATTATTTCACTGTTATCATCGCTGCCTGTGGTAGCCCTCTATAACATGCTATAACTCCATCACACGTTATTAAGCCATGCTATGCCTCCACAACGTTAATTTGCTTAATGGCGAAGCTTGGACAATGATGATACATTACGTGCCCCCCCCCTCTTCCCCTGCCCGTTCCCCTTCTCCTGGCTCTAACTGCAAAACCGTCGCTTGCAAATAGAAAATGGAACATAATCAAGTTATCGAGACCTTCGCTCAGCCGTAATAGTGAATTTCAAGGTAGAAAGGTTAACACTTCTAAACCAAATGTCAAACACATACTCTGGCCTCGGTATAAAGAGACCTGCAGATATAGATCCCATTTTCAGTATACGTATGACGTATGTGTTTCCATTAATACACATTATTTTTGCATAGCTCGCTTGCATGATTTAAGTCGAGGCCGTTACTGCTGTAGCTAAATGGCGAACGCGCGAAAATAAAACGGAAAAGAAGCGAGGAGATAACCAGGATATCTTGATTTATTTCATCTAGAAGCCATGGAGAAACAATCGGAAATAGCTATCGCTCTTATGCAGGGATATTCATTTCTAAAGACACGATACATTAATATGAAGAGCGAAGATGTGAAACGTTCCAAGTGCTAGTTGTAAAATTTTACATCAAAAACAAAAAAGAGAGGAAGGAAACTCATATTAGAGGGTATGCAAACTTTCCTACTAAACCTAATTTTTCTGCCTACTACATTTCAACTCAAATAAACCTTTGCAGAAATAGCTACATTACACATTTCGTTATAAATACAAAGAGAACAGCGATAGTCAAATGTTTGAGAACTCGACGCTATATGCTGGCCTTAAAATTCCGTGCTGTTTCCATGCAATCGTCAGAAACAAAAGAATGTTGACCGGACTTAACGTGATCAAGAAATGAACAATTTGAACCTTTAATAACGGATGTCTCAGAAATGGCATACGCCACAAAAAAGCTTATTTGAAATAAACTGTGTGTTTTAAAGAGATTTACATTTTTTGTGTAGTAGGTTTACGTCTATCGCTTATGGTTTACTACTTATACAAGATTATACAAAATTTCTTCCAAATGAAGTGGACCTCACAGGCTATTCCCAGAAAATTCATATATATTTTATTTGTCATGTAAATATCTTTATATGATATTTTAATAACAATCGTTAGTCATTTTTTAGAAAATTGAAATTTTCGAAAAGTGTTCCATGTAGAGAGTAGTTGGGGTGGGGTATTTTCTTGCAAATCTTTATTTCGCATCCTTGGAAGATATTAAACCCAAATACCAAGTTTGGTATTTATTCGACTTTTCGTTTTGAGTTACGCCTTTCACACACACACACACAAGCGCGCGCGTGGACCTTTTTCTGAAAACGCTTTTTGTTGGATTAACGGGCCGGTTAAATCTCGGTTTAGAATTTTTTTTGTGGAATGCAATGTGTTCTCTACCTACTATGTACTAGAGAAAGTAAATACTTGATGCGTGATACCATTTTTATTACCCAGTACAACTCTATTTTTTCTACTCTTATTTATAACAAGTAGAGGTAGTATTGCATTCCACCCAAAAATTGGATACTGAGATTTCACCGGAAATACACATTTTGAGACACCCTGATTCTAAAGAAAGCATTTTTAGAAAATCGTATATGTGTGTGTGTGTGTGTGTGTGTGTGTGTGCGCGCTTGTGCTTGTGAACAGCATAACTCAACCATCTGAATATGTTCAGACTTTCTCCACTCTAGCACGAACTATTTTTACAAACACTTATTCTCCATCTACTTCATGCTAATCGAGATAAACATTTGCAGAAACTATCTTAATGTTAATTTTTTGTAAGAGCAAGGGGAATATGGTAGGATTTAAGCGATAGTCAAATAATTTAAGAGCTGTTTGCTATGTGGAGCATTCCATTCTCTTTGTAGATCCAGGACATAAAAAAATGAATAACCAATTCCCATTTGAGAAAAAGTTCAAGTATTGGAAAGTTCAAACAAATGACAAGGAATATCTCGAAAATGGTTCACTCCACAAAAAAAGGTATGTGACGTAAAATGTGTGTTTTAACGAGATCTACAATTGTTGTGCAGTAGCATTTGTGTATCTCTTACAGTTTACCAGTTATGGAAAATGAAGAGGATTTTTGGGGACATTCCCAGAAAATTCAAAATATACATTTTATTTGCCATAAAACACCTTAATCATATGATATTTTAATGAAGATCGCCAGAACAATTTTTGAGAAAATCAAAATTTTCGTAAAATGTTCCATGGGGTGGGTATTTTCTAGAAAACCTTCGTGTCCCATCTTTAGAAGATACTAAAGTAAAGTACCAATTTTTGTATTTATCCTTACTGTTTTTGAGTTATGCTGCACACACACACGGACATGTTTCCAAAAAGGCTTTATTTGAATTCAGGGCAGCTAAAATTATGAATTTCCGGTTAAATATCGGTATCGAATTTTTGGGTGGAATGCAATACTTCCGCTACCTACTATACATAGTAGAGAAAGTAAAAATGAAAAATTTAACGAAATGGTGCGAGATAAATATTTGAAACAAAATTCCCTACCTAAACTAAACTTTGCAGGGAAAAATGTTCGTTGTTTTTGATCTTCTCTAAAATGCCTCCAACTATTTTGATTAAAGTACCATATGTGTAAGATGTGACAAATAAAATGTATATTCTGGAAATAGCCTATGAAGTTCTTTTCATTCACAGAGCGAGGTGGCGCCGCGGTAACGCGTGTGTCTCGCATTCGGGAGGTTCTGGGTTCGATTCTCGGTGACCGGCCACTCTGACCTATGTGTTTTTTCTGGAGTTTTCTCTGGTCGTCAGGCGAATGCTGGAGTGGTTTCTCTCATCCCACGAATTCCTGTTTCTCCATATTGTTCCGTTAATCATCTCATTCATCCTTCACCCCTTTAGGTCTATTTTGAAGTTTGGAAGCGTCAGCGATAGTGTTCCGGTACGGCGTGACAGGGGAAAAGGATGCTGTTTGTGGAACTCTCTCCTTCCCTCGGCCTTCGGCTGGTTGCCGGGGTACATGGACCTCCCCTTCGGGGGGGCATTGGACCACACTGTGTGGGATGGCGCCCAGGTCTGCCTGTCCGACTGTCGGGGCGTCTCCATCTGGAATACTGTAAGGACCCATCATTGCTATGCCGTCACTACTGGTTCCGGCCGCCCAGTGTTCATTCTCATCTTATGCCTCCCTCCCGGGGGCAAAGGTACAATATCTGCCTTCACTGGATCGGTGCCGACGCCCCTCCGATACACATTCCACTCCACTCCACTCCACTCCACTCCATTCCATTCCTATTTATTCTGAATGAATTTCGTGTAACTTCTAAGCTGTAGAAACAGAACATTTACAGACTTACTACACAAAAATATAGATCTGGTTAAAACACACAGTTTATGTCAAATGGATTTAGGTATGTATAGAATTATCCATTTCCGAGAATCTCTTTATTATTGGTTTGAATTGTTAAATATTTCATACTTTTTTTTAAAGGGCTAAGTCGCTATTCATGCAATGATGATGGAATTTGAGAGTCATCACATAGCGATGGATTTGGCTATCGCGTAAGCTGACTGCTGATGTAACGAAATGTTTACTATAACAATATCTGTAAACCTGTATCTCGTTTAACACGAAGCAGATAGAAGAATAAGCTTTTATAAGAATAGTTTTGGAAGAGCGGATGGAGAAAGTCATATGAATGTAAAATATAGCTCTCTTACCACATTTTAGTTTAGTTTATGGTACACATTCTAGCTTACAATTTACAATATTCTGCTACATTAATTCATCATATCCCTACTTTAATATCTACATGCCTGGCACCTTCCTTTGCACAGCTAGTTGGCTCCTTGGCTTTCATTACTGCTATGCAACATTTACTTCACGGTTTAAACTTGAACCCGTTCCGGCTCCAAATTTCTAATGCCATCGTTTCCTTGATCCATCTGATTTTCTTTTCCCTTGTGGGTGATAATTTAAGACTGTCTTGGGTACCTTGTTGTCTGACATTTTGTCCAAATGTGACTTCCAATTTTCTTTATATGTCTTTATTATGCCATTTAATTCTTCTACTTTTAGTTCTTCCAAAACATTTACTTCCCTTTGCTAAAATCGGAGTACAATTCATTTTCTCTTATCTCCCCTCTCCCTCCCTCGCTCTTTTCTCCTTGACTTTTCTCATCCATTTTTCTTTCACTTTTATTAAGAAGTCCCCTACTTCCTATTTCTTTCTTCCTGCTTGCTTGTTAAGATTTTCAATGCAACTAGATTACCCCCCCCCCCCATATTATTCCACTTTTTGTACCAGATTTTTTCTCTCCATTTTTTTTAAATCTTCACATTCAAACATGTTATATACTTTGTTCACCATAATAAAATTTACACATTCCTGTATATTTCTCTTGGGTCACTTATGCATATCGTTCTTGTTCTCATCCAAGTTACTCCTTTTTTATTTCACTGTCTGTATATCTTTCTCTACCCCATTTTCTTTTTATTTTCCTGTAAAATTTCAACGATTTTTTTGTTTTCTATACTTCTCCATATCTCCTACCTTTCGATATGCTCTACCCTTTTTACTTTCTCTACTATGAATAGTCAGTAGGGGAAGTATTGTATTCCACCCAAAAATTCGATACCGAGATTTCACATGTTCGTGGGTGTGTGTGTGTGTGTGTGTGTGTGTGTGTGTGTGTGTCTGTGAACAGCATAACTCAGAAACGAACAGTCGGATAAACACCAAACTTGGTATTTAGGTTCAGTATCTTCCAGAGATGCGACACGAAGGTTTTCAAGAAAATCTCCCCACCCCAGATTACCCTTTACAGGGAACATTTTTAGAAAATTTTAATTTATTCAAAAATGGCTCTACCGATTTTGATTAAAATATCATATGTTTAAGATATTTTCATGACAAATGAAATATATATCTCGAATTTTCTGGGAATGTCTCCAAAAGTATTCTTCATTGTGAACGACTTTTGCATAACTGGTAAACCATAAGAGATAGACAAAATTTTACTACACAAACAATGTAGATCGCGTTAAAATACACAATTTATGTCATATACATTTTTGTTGTTGCGTGAACCGTTTTCAAGATATTGCTTGTTATTTCCTTGAATTTTCCAATACTTATACTTTTTCTCAAATTCGTTATTCATTTTTTTTATGTCCTGGACATGCAAAGAGAATAAAATGTGCCACATAGCAACCAGCGCTTAAAAGATTTGACTATCGCTTATAACCTACCATATTCCCCTTGCATTTACAAGAAAATTAGGAATAAGATTGATATCTCGATTGACATGAAGCATATGGAGAATAAGCGCTTGTAAAAATAGTTTGTACAAGAGTAGAGAAAGTCATGTGAGTGTAACACATCGCTTCTTAATATATCTTCTTTTTTATAAAGCATTTATACAAAAGTTTGCCATTCTGTCTAGCACTATACTTTTCCCTCTTGTCTTCCTAATTCTAGTAAAGCGACTTTCTCCGTGGCCGATCGCGGCAGTTCTAATACGATCCTAATACAGATGCCATTATTCGTGCAGACCTGGCGCATCACAACCCGTCAGTTGGCTCCACAGTTATCGGTCAGCATTGAAAGTGCATGTGCAATGATCGAGACACTCGGATATTCAAAGACGTGCTCACGATGGGTTCCGTGAATGCTCACAGCAGACCACAAGATTCAAAGAAAAGCCATTTCATTTGAATTGTTGCAGCGTTTTGAGACCGATGGAGCGGCCTTTCTGTCACGGACCATTAAGAGGGACGAAAGCTGGGTGCACCACTTTGCCCCGGAAACCAAAAGGCAATCCCTGGAAAAGCCATGATCACAGCCTGGGATTGTGACGGCGTCATTCTCGTGGATGTAATGCCAAGAGGATCGACAATTAATTCAGAGGCATACATGAAGACTCTGAAAAAACTCATGAATCGTTTCCGACGTGTTCGGTCTGACAAGAATCCACCAGAAATCTTGCTCCAACACCTTAATGCATGCCCACAGACAAGTATGAGAACCGAGAACACATCGCCAAATTGGGTTGGACATCATTGTCTCACCCACTCTATAGTCCAGACCTGGCACTCTCGGACTATAATTTCTTTGGGCTTTGAAGATGACAAGAGTGTAATTCATGCATTTAAAACATGGCTATTCGTACAGGATAAGAGCTTTTACCGGAGGGAATACATGCTCTCACACAAGTTGGCATAAGGGCGTAAAACGTGATGGAGACTACGTAGAAAGAATGGAAAAGAAATGTTCATTTATATTGTCATCAAATTCTGGCTCTTAAGAATAAATATGTTCGGAGAAAAAAATGTGGGGTATTACTTATTGGATGACACTCGTAGATCTTTACAAAATAACCTGTAATTCTGGTCCACCTTATTCGTTAATTCTGATCCTCTGTGCAACACACTTGTCTCCATTAAAGCCGCGTATATCACCTCCAACTTGTTGTGAACATTTCCAATTTATATTTACATGTTCTTACACTTATAGCTGCTTTGCTTATTCTCAATGCCTCCCAATTTCCATTACTACTTAGTCGCACCCCTAAGTAATAAAATTCTTTGACCACTACCAGCTTTTGCCCATAGAAGCTCCATTTGCTCGTCTATTCTTAGTTTCAGACCATTTTTAAAAAACATAATTTTTTACCACATACTGCAACACAGGCATCGGATACATGAAATGATAATTTCCATGGTACCCGAGAAAATCTCAATTGGGGACTACAGCCCTGATGAGGTTTGGAACGCGGACCTTTATATATACAATACGTGATCAAAAGTATCCGGACACCTGGCTGAAATGACGTACAAGTTCGTGGCGCCCTCCATCGGTAATGCTGGAAGTCAATATGGTGTTGGCCCACCCTTAGCCTTGATGACAGCGTTCACTCTCGCAGGCATACTTTCAATTAGGTGCTGGAAGGTTTCTTGGGGAATGGCAGCCCATTCTTAACGGAGTGCGGAACTGAGGAGAGGTAGAGATGTAGGTCGGTGAGGCCTGGCACGAAGTCGGCGTTCCAAAACATCCCAAAGGTGTTCTATAGGATTCAAGTCAGGACTCTGTGCGGGCCAGTCCATTACAGGGATGTTTTTGTCGTGTAACCACTCCGCCACAGCCCGTGCAATATGAACAGGTGCTCGATCGTGTTGAAGGATGCAATCGCCATCCCCGAATTGCTTTTCAACAGGGGGAAGCAGGAAGGTGCTTAAAATATCAATGTAGGTCTACGCTGTTGTGATCGTGCCACGCAAAACAACTAGGGGTGCAAGCCTCCTTCAGGAAAAACACAACCACACCAGAACACCACTACCTCCGAATTTCACTGTTGGCACTACACACGCTCTCAGATGACGTTCACCGGGCATTCGCCATACCCACACCCTGCCATCGGATCGCCACATTGTGTACCGTGATTCGTCACTCCACACAACGTTTTGCCACTGTTCAATCGTGTAATGTTGACGCTCCTTACACCAAGCGAGGCGTCGTTTGGCATTTTTTTGCGTGATGTGTGTCTTATAAGCAACCGCTCGACCATGGAATCCAAGGTTTCTCACCTCACACCTAGCTGTCATAGTACTCGGAGTGGATCCTGATGCAATTTGGAATTCCTGTGTAATGGTCTAGATAGATGTCTGCCTATTACTCTTTACGACCCTCTTCAAATGTCGGCGGTTTCTGTCGGTCAACAGACGAGGTCGGCCTATATGCTTCTGTGCTGTGCATGTTCCTTCACGTTTCCACTTCACCATCACATCAGAAACAGTGGACCTAGGGATGTTTAGGAGTGTGGAAATCTCGCGTACAGACTTCCGACACAAGTAACACCCAATCACCTGACCACGTTCGAAGTCCGCGAGTTCCACGGAGCGTCCCGTTCTGTTGTTTCACGATGTCTAATGACTACTGAGGTCGCGGATAATGAGTACCAGGCAGTAGGTGGCAGCACAATGCACCTAAGATGAAAAGGTATGTTTGTGGGGTGTCCGTATACTTTTGATCACATAGTGTATATATACATATACATAATATTGAACAAAGAAACATTTTGTACAACAGTAGCTACCATGAAACGTTTACATCAGTAATTTATAATCTTCTACCGACTAATCGATAACATATGAAAGTTACATAAGAAAATTTACGTTAAGGTTTGTATGCATTCAGCAATTGATCACTTCTACGGAATAAAATACATTTTTTAACAGATACACTTTAGTTGCTTTAAGTTTATTCTTATCTTCTGTTATTTGTTTTATGTGGTTATGTAGGTGATTGTACAAATGTTTAGTATTGTTTTCTATACTTTTATGTCCCAATGTTCCTCTTAATCTATTAAAAAAATAGTCCTTTGTTATTGTGTTATGTCTATGTATGTTCATGTTCTTAGTTTAGCTAATATGATTTTATTGTATATTTAATGAATTCATATATATATATATATTGTTAGTATATTTAATGTTTTATAGCCATTTGTACAAGTATCATGTTTTTTTTAAATTACATATTATTCTCAAGGCATGCTTCTGAAACCTAAACATTCTAAACGTTTTTTTTCTGTGCGTTGCCCCAAAATATAACCCCATAACTTAGGTGCGAATGTATGAATGCATAATTTATTTGTAATAAGCTCTATCTATTCATTATTTCTGCAGATGTTTTAGGATATATAGCCCTGTATTTATTTTTTTGGCTGTTTATTGGTATGCTGGACCTGCCGTCCAGTAACAATCCGGGCAACCTGTATCTGTGCCTCCAAATTCCTTATAGGTTGTAGTATACTAAAGTCGTATTAAATGCTCAATTTCTTTTGTCAAAATAACCCTAAATGATGACATGTTCTCTCGCTTGAGTGAGAGGTAGGAAGCAAACATGGATTATTAACTTAAAAGTCTTGTTTACATCTAAATGTGTATAGCAGAGATGCATATACATAACGGGAAACTTTTATTTAATTCAAATGGTTTCATCATGGTAAATTCAACGCCTACCTTGGAAGATTCAAAACGGCTCTCAGTGCTTCTGCTTTTAAGGCATTCAAACCATGGAACACATTCTGTTCAATTGTCCAGCTTTTGAGAGAGCACGTTTTGAATTTGTCACATTTATTAACTTGTAATAGATGTTTTGAAAAACCATTATATTTCATACTCTATAAAATGCTTCTCTATTCAGTTTTTGAAATTTATTAATTATACATTTAAACCTTATAATTTGATTTAACTGTTTTATTTGTTTAACACATATATATTATTAAGCTCACCAAATGATTTTGTATTTTAAACATTTGTAAGCCAGTGTTAAGAATCGTACATATATTTTTACTTTCTCATTACCAATTGTAAGTAGGGAAAGCAATGCATTCCATCCAAAAATTCATACGAGATTTTACCGGAAATACACGTTTTGAGGCGTCCCGAATCCAAATAAATAATTTTTGGAAACATGTCCGTGTGTGTCTGTCTGTGAACAGCATAACTCAAAACGAAAAGTCGGATAAATACCAAAATTGGGTTTTTAGCTTCATATATCCCAAGGATGTGACACGAAGATCTTCAAGAAAATCCCCATCCCAACTACCCTTTACATGGAACATGTTTCGAAAATTTGTTTTTTTAAAAATTTTAACGATTTTGATTAAAATATCTACCATATATGAAACGTATTTATATGAGAAATAAATTTTCTAGAAAAAGCTTAGGAAGTCCTCTTCATTTGAAAGGAATTTGGTATCTTGTATAACCTGTAAACGTTAAGCACAGACAAAAAGTTCGAGTACCACACAAAAAATTTAGATCTCTTTAAAATATACAATTTACTTAAAATAAGTTTTTTTTTTGTGGCCGTATTTAATGTTCTAATTCTTCAATACTTGTCATTCATAAATCCCATCATTTTCAGCTGTTTCTCGCGCGATTGCATTGAAACAGCTTGGAATGTTAAGGTCAGCATATCGCGTCCAGTTCTTAAACATTTGACTATCGCTGTTCCCTTTGTATCTATAACGAAATGTATTATGTAGCTATTTCTGCAAAGGTTATTTGGATTAAATATAGTAGATAGAAAAATAAACTTAAGTAAGAATATAATTAATTGTTCTTTCACACAAGCCGTGTGTTGGACAGGGTTGGAAAGGGAGAATCAGACGACTGAAAAATTCAATACCATAGCCGGGATTTGAACCACGGATCTCCCGGTCTTCGTCCGGTTGCTCTAACCACTGAGCTACCATGGCAACTTGCCAGTATGCCATTAAATTCATATCAATACAATCTTAAAACTCTTTGTGGTTTACCGGAAACAAAATGCGAATCAGTTCGGAAATTTAAAGTCGTACTGGCAAGTTGCCATGGTAGCTCTATGGTTAGAGCAACCGGACGGAGACCGGAAGATCCGTGGTTCAAATACCGGCTATGACATTGAGTGTTTCAGTCGTTTGATTAAGTAAGAATAGTTTGTATACCCACTAATAAACGATAGAGAGCAGAGAAAGTCATGTGAATGTACATCAGATTTTTATCTTTCAATTTCTCTTCATATTTAGTTTGCTTTATTGTTTATGTATTCATTTTTATCAGTGACAATGTATATTTTGTATCACCTACAACCCTAATATGATTCATGATAAAATAGGGTTCACAGCACTTTGGAGATTAAATAATAATAATAATAATAATAATAATAATAATAATAATAATAATAATAATAATAATATAATGTCATAGTATTCATCTAAAAGAGATACTTTTAATTAGTTACGTTACTCTTAGTGCATTTTTGACTAGAAATAATGCCATGTTAAGTAATATGGACTTTATTACATGTGCGATGCGAAAACAAAACAATACTGATCACTAATGTTTGTATTGGAGTTTGTTAATGCTAAACCAACCTGGGAATATAAAAACTGTGCGAGGTGCCGCATGACCATTCAGCCTGGGAAAACTTAAAAGTTGTAACAAGGAATAAACGGTTAATCTAGAGTCGGGACATCGATACTGTCGATACCTCGACTCTCGGTGGTATCGAAGTATACCTAATACTTTGAGATAAACCTTCGATTCTTTTTCGATACTTTTAAATTTTTAACTTTTGCATTGTTGTTGCGTTTAACTTGATACTAGATAAGGAATGAAAGGAGTCGAGACTTTACGTTATTGTCTCGCACTTGTCCCCCAAAAAATTCCGGACTATGGATATAGGTAGACCTTGACTGCGTTTTCTGTGTGTGAATCAGTGCAACATTCCATAGGCTCTTGCGTCTAAAAGAAAACATGCGTAGAAATGCAGGAAAGAGCAGAGGTATGAAGACGTGACCTGAATCTGTAAATCCATCCAGAAGAAACAAATCAGAACTTAAGACGTGAGCTAATGCAACACATGGAAGTATTTGCTCTTTTCTTCCATGTGTTGCTTTGTGTTTTCGCAAAGTCAAACGAAGGTCAGAGCGCTGCTTACAGGTATACCGTAGTCTAATTTCCAAAATATAGTTACATAAAAAGGGAAGCAAAGAAAGTAGAATTATTATTATTGTTGTTATTATTAGCCTAGACTAATAATAGAGGATATTTAACCTATAGCATTCTCAAGACAAAATAATTGCTGCCAATTGGAGAATGTCAAACAGGAACGATTTCGAATTACAATTAATATACAATACAAAATTAGTTACATGCGTTTATACACAGAAAACTACTAATAAGAACATAACTCAGTGAACAAACTATCACCTTACAGTTTTTTATAAACTGAGTATCGAGTATCGATGTTCAAAAGTCAGCATCGGTGTCGAGTATCGAGAAATAGTGATATCGTCCTATCAATAGGTTAATCCCATTTAATTTATTTGACATAAACTATATACTTTAATATGCTCAACATTCACCGTGTAGTAGGTTATTTTCCTATATCTTATGCTTTTTCAGTCATGCAAACGTATATAATATTAATTCAGAATAAAGGGATTAATCACAGAAAATTCGAAATTTAAATATCTACACTATGTGATCAAAAGTATCCGGACACCCCACAAACATACGTTTTTCAACTTGGGTGCATTGTGCTGCCACCTACTGCCTGCTACTCATTATCCGCGACCCCAGTAGTCATTAGACATCGTGAAACAACAGAATGGGACGCTCCGTGGAACTCACGGACTTCGAAAGTGGTCAGGTGATTTGGTGTCACTTGTGTCAGAAGTCTGTACGCGAGATTTCCACACTCCTAAACATCCCTAGGTTCACTGTTTCTGATGTGATAGTGAAGTGGAAACGTGAAGGGATATGTACGGCACAAAAGCGCACAAGCCGACCTCGTCTGTTTACTGACAGAGACCACCGACATTTGAAGAGGATCGTAGAGAGTAATAGGCAGACATCTATCCAGACCATCACACAGGAATTCTAAACTGCATTAGGATCCACTTCAAGTGCTATGACAGTTAGGCGTGAGGAGAGAAACCTTGGATTCCATGGTCGAGCGGCTGCTCATAAGCCACACATCAAGGAGGAAAATGCCAAACGACGCCTCGCTTGGTGTAAGGAGCGTCAACATTACACGATTGAACATTGGCAAAACGTTGTGTGGAGTGACGAATCACGATACACAATATGGCGATCCGATGACAGGGTGTGGGTATGGTGAATGCCCGGTGAACGTCATCTGCCAGTGTGTGTAGTGCCACCAGTGAAATTCGGAGGTGGTGGTGTTATGGTATGGTCGTGATTTTCCTGGAGGGGGCTTGCGCCCCTTGTTGTTTTGCGTGGCACAATCACAGCCTACGGACATTGATATTTTAAGCACCTTCTTGCTTCCCACTGTTGAAGAGCAATTCGGGGACGGCGATTGCATCTTTCAACACGATCGAGCACCTGTTCATACTGCACGGGCTTTGGTGGAGTGGTTACACGACAATAACATTCCTGTAATAGACTGGCCCGCACAGAGTCCTGACTTGAATCCTATAGAACACCTTTGGGATGTTTTGGAACGCCGACTTCGTGCCAGGCCTCACCGACCTACATCGATAACTCTCCTCAGTTCCGCACTCCGTGAAGAATGGGCTGTCATTCCCCAAGAAACCTTCGAGCACCTACGAGAGTGAACGCTGTCATCAAGGCTATGGGTGGGCCAACACCATATTGACTTCCAGCATTACTGATGGAGGGCGCCACGAACTTGTGCGTCATTTTCAGCCAGATATCCGGATACTTTTGATCACGTAGTGTATTATTAGCCATTTACACATCTAAAAACATACAAGTTAAACAAAATCGTTAGGCACTTTTGAGAAGATATTTTGTTCTATAGAGGTTATAATATAGAGAGATTACTAAAGTGCAACTTTGATAATTTCCCACCATTATAAGTTAAGTCACTAGGATCTGGTAATATTCGGGTTGCTAGGTTCCATTTCATAACCTGTAACTCCTCCGCAAATGCGAACCTGTTACATGTATTGGGAAAGTTACTTATACTGTATGTGTTACGTTATTCGCAGGTGTGCAAACCAACTGAAGCACTGATAATATATTAATTATATTACACAGCTTTAATATATTATTAATTTTGTTACTGTTTGTATGAGATTAATCATAGTTATATTAATTAGGCTAATTATACGAGCATTTAGTTATTAGGTCTTATCTTTGCAATTAATTAGAAATTTGAATAGTTTCTGCAAGTTTTGGTTTAAGCGTTGTCTGATTGAGTGAGGTTTTAGTTCTATAGGAGGAAGATTTGTGAAGAAGGATACCAAGATATTTAATCGTTTGGTTTAGGTAAGTACGCCGAAATCATATTAAAATATAACTATAAGCTGTTCTTGATACTATTACCGTACAGTAATTTACAACGTTTAATAACATACGCATGTTAAGTCAATAGCACGTTTAACTGCTTAATTTAACACTTAAGGTGCATCCAGGTCATAGGTTGACCCTAATTGTAGGTTTACATTTAAGACAATTAGGTTGACATTAACATGACTACACAACGTCCTCGAAATGAAATACCATTAATGACATTTACTTTCCCCCATAATATCAAACTATTTTTATTAAATACATGTCTTTCTACAACGCTTAGTTTTGGACATATATACTCTTAACTTAAACGGTCCACCCTATATATCTAATGACTCAAGTTAGAACATTGACCGCTCTAACATGCGTCATCAGCATTGTTTGTCTTTTAGTAATCTGACTTAGGCTTCGTCCCTTATAAACAAAATTGCTTGGGCGTACCCTCAAATTTTACATGGCGAAGCGTGAGTGCAAACATTTTCGCAATGAAAATTATAGATAATAGTGTATATCTTTGACTGTCTGAGAAATTAAACTGTAATCTTCATGTTGATTTTCAAAATTCACAAGACAGCAAAACTACAATGACACTGAATCACACTGACTTAGGTTGCGTGAACGGATGCATGAAGATCCCTTCTGCTACGGTCTGCGCACCATCTAACCACCTCTTCAGGCTGGTGCCGGAGAACATAAAGGCGTCTGACAACTCTCCTCGGCTTCGCCCAAATGTACCCAAACTCCTATGGGTGTCGGGAACCATTGTCCCGTCGAGTCCAACCCAATTCGAACAACTCCTTTCGAGAGAGGCTCAAATGTTCGGCCCGATGTACTTCTGGTGACACCAGAAGCACCAGGAGTTCCAGGGGTCCGCAGCCTCGCACCACGGCGCTGAAGAGGCCGAAACACCTCCCCCTACGGGGACGTACCTCAATAAGTTAAAATAAGCTCATCAGGCAAACCAGGGTAACGCTAGAAATTCTACGCTTTTAAGTTATGTTAAATATATTAAATCTCAAACTCTTTTAGATTACAGACTGAAAATTTTGCAGGATATATATTAATGCCTTCTAATTTCACTGATATACCTTTATAGAATCCGTTTGTTTATTAAGGAAATAGGATTATTCTTTGTATTATTCCATCTTTTGATTAAAATTTGTCGGTAATTTTTATAAATAAGTATGCTATTAACACTAATGTAGATCCACAATAGCATCTATGGATTGATTTTGTCATCCTAAAATTTAATTTATATAATTTCTTTATTTCCTGAGAAAACGGGTATTTATACCTGAAAATTTCATTCATAGAAAACGTTGTTTAGGGCAAAAATGGAGAAAACAACTCGCACATAGGTATTTACTTGAGCGCGCGGAAGCTGTCATGCTTAACACTGGCACCAATTTGTAAAGCGAAACTTCCTCTAAGAGATTAGCTAAGTTCACCTCTCTACACGAAAGTGTGCAGGAGTTTGATTTTTCTGTTAAATGGTGTAGAAGTCACAGTACAAAATGACAGCAATAGTACCACTTTTATAAATACACATATTTAACACATGAGTATTGTGCCTACAATGATGTTACGGGATCTTCCGATTCATTCGGTTGTTGCCACCAGCAGGTTGTTTGGGTATGACGTTAGTATTTTGAAACGAGTATATCGCCAATGCCTCTAGCAGAGGACTAGCGAAAGATGAGTAGAAGGGTTTCGAGGTGCCTTAGTGAAAATGGAACTTGTATCGTACCTTTCCAGTATTACGTTTGGAACTTCTTTCGTTTGAGTTTATTAAATTCGCAATCTCTGCATGTATGCTGATAGGTAACTCAAATAAATTGACGATTTTTATAGTATAGAGTGTCTTGGCTTTAATGGCACAACTTTAGCTTTTTTAACAAAAAACAACAGAAGTAATCTATATAGATATTTTAAATCCTTTTAAATATTTTAGTTGTTTCTGATTTTTTTGTAGGAAAATGTTTTGCATCATGTATTATCTGGGAACTTGATGAAATTCTGGACAAGAATGGAGAAAATCGTTCACACAGCGACCAATATCGTAACGATAGACTCCCCTTCGTATTTTTCCAGTTTGGAAGTAGCACTCAACAGTGCAAATTCTGTGATCGATGGTGACTTCCATCGCGTGCAAAGAACACACAAAATGTCCTAGTGAAAAACAGTTCTACACCACCGTAGTATATAAACTGGTTTACGAAGCAGTCCAAAGCTCAATTCTACACCTTCCCATTGAGACAAGAGGCTCCAGGGGTTGCCGAGCAATAACACGTGCTTTGTGTTGCCGAGATGATATGACAGCATGCTAATGAGAAGGGTTGCATTGCATTACCACGTATCTTGTGTTGCCGTAATAGTTGGGCTGTATTCTACTACCAGGGTTGGTGTGCATTAAAATGTACCTTGCATTGCCGATGTGGTACGGCAACACATTACTACATGGGGTTGCCGTGCATTACCATGTAACTTTTGGTGTCGGTGTGTTACATCAACATGCTAATACATGGGGTTGCCGAGTATTCCCACGCCCCTAATAATTTATTTAAACCGACTGGCGATAAAGACCGAATAAATCTTAGTCCAGTTGTGTATGCACGTATATATATATATATATATAACTGCCAAAGGTGACTTCTTTTGCCAAATATGTAGTCTCCCATTAAAATTCCTCATAATTTTTCATGCTGTAGGATGAACAACCATTGTAGCCTTAATTAACCTTATCATTCACCGAAAACTTCTACAAAGTGTTGGTCCCGTATGTTGACGGAATGAATAGTAACTTATTAGGACGATTAGAACTCAAATATGCAGTTTTGTATAAATAATGATTTAAAATGTGCACTTCTCCGAAAATACTCATTTATACGCACTATCAAATACCAACCAAATTTCTATAACGATGTGGTGTACAGAGTGTGTAGTTTATCTGTATTTTTAAATACTAAGAAAGGGCGTTTGTCATTTTTGGTAGTTTTCGATCATGGTTAAATAACTAATGTTAACGTATAAGAGACCCACCTCCCAAAAAGCATTTATAATGTAGCGGTTGCTCCTTGATTGGACCCCACTACGTTGATGATGATGGACCGTTGGGAGATGATGGATGCTGTATTACGTACCTGATGCTTGTAATCTTGTGATGCATTGCGACGTTCTCGTAGACTGGAATCTGATGATCGTGCGAGGGCGGATCGAAAAGTAATGCACAATAATATTTTTCTGCCTTGGTGTCGCAGCTGGAATGTTGCAATTTCACACAGATATAGTTTGAATTATTCACTACAGAGAGTATTTTTTGTTTCACGTGCAACTCTAGCGAGAGAAGCATGAACTACGCAACAAAGATGGCGCGCATGTACTGTCGTCCACGTGTGAAGAGCAGAGAGGTGTGATTCCATATTTGTGGGCCAAAGGACATAAATCGAGTGATATTCGCAGGGACATGAGTGACGTGTAAGGGGATGATTGTATGGGCCGTAGCAATGTCTCCAGGTGGTGTGCATTCTTTCTAGAGGGCCGTGTGAACCTTAGTGATTCGCCACGCTCCGGGAGACCGGTAACAGCTGCAAACACACAAAATCTCAGAGGCATTGAAGTGGCAATTTTGAACGACCATTGTGCGCAACTGCAAACCTTATCGCAACAGTTCAACATTTCCTATGGTGCAGTGTACGATATTGTTCATGACACGTTCAAATTTCGTAAAGTTAGTGCTCGCTGGGTGCCTAAGAACCTGACAGACAACTACAAGGGCCAGCGAATGATGACGAGCATGGATCACCTAACGCGGTACACCGCAGGAGGTCATGACTTTCCGAAAGGAATCGTCACTGGTGACGAGTAGTGGGCATACTACTACACGCCCGAAACCAAGCAGGCAAGTATGGAGTGGAAACATGCTGGTTCCCCAGTGACGAAAACTTTGAAAGTGACTCAATCTGCTAGGAAAGTGCTTGTGACGGTGTTCATGGTGTTGTATTGGTGGTCTTTGCTGAACATGGGACCATTGTGAATGCTGCAGCGTACATGTAACCTTTAGTGAAGTTGCTTCGTGCACTTCGTGACAAACGCCACAACATGAATGCTGCCGATGTCAAAATTCTTCGTGACAATTCTCGCCCCCATGTTGCTGCTGCTGTTTGTCAGAAAATCACCAAATTTGATTGGGAGGTGCTCCAGCATCCACCATACAGTCCGGACCTTGCACCATTGGACTTTCATCTGTTTGGTCCCATGAAGAAATTTCTGGCCGACCAACGCTTTGCGACAGATGTGGAAGTGAAATCAGGAGTCTGCAGATGGCTATACTCCAAGGAAACGGACTTCTACGAACAGAGAATATTGAAACTGGTATCACGATGGGATAAATGTGTTGAGAAACTTGGTGACTATGTCGAAAAATAGATAAAACATGTATGTTCATTTGTGATGTTTGTTGTTGTTTTAACTATTAAACTTTTTTTGTAAAAAAATCATTGTGCGTTCCTTTTCGATCCGCCCTCGTTTATCTGTATTCTTGTGTGTGTGTGTGTTAGTATGTTGTAATAATTATTTTATAATGTACCACGGCTGCTGTATTTTGAGTCGGAGAGAAATTGTCTTGTCAGGGTTAGGTATGGAGAACGTTGAAAATATTTTGAACACAAATAGTCTAATTATTTCACTTGTATATTAGATAAACTACATGTACATATTCACAATTCGCTATCACCTTTGTCATGTTAAAATATGTATAACTGGTAGACTGTAAACACGTGCCTATTTAGAGATGAGTTTATACACTACCTTCCTACTCGAAGACTGGCAAGCTTCTGTTAGCGTTACCTTTAACCGTTTTCTTAACGTACGTATTTGAACTATAGGCATGTATCAATGTACGTGATTGCTGCTACTATCCAATAACATCCAATAACAGTGTGTTACAGACTTCCATTGGCTTAATTATATCGAAGGTTCGTTGTATGCTTACATACCTACTACTGCATTTCTCGTAATTTTATATATATAGTTAACAATGGCCTTTTCCTCTCATATTAATTTCTATATGTTATAAAATTATATACTTATTCTCTACCATGCATGCATTATGAATATATGTGTTTTTAACAACCTCTTAATTATTATACGTAAATATTAGCAAAAAAAATACATAACACGTAAAACTTAGAAGAAAAATGTTAAAGAAAGAAGTCATGAATGTGTTGATGCTGAGAAGCTGTGAATTCGATACCTTATTACATTAATGAGTTATTGTATTAGTATGTCCGTAGCTGGTACTGTATGTTGCTTCAATAATATGCAGTGCGCGTGCATCTGTGAGAGTCAGCTTTTGACAGAATAATGACTGAGTGGATACTTCATAATTTGGCATGCAGGAGAATCACTTGCCCCTAGGCCTTTTGAATTTATGAAACCTATTAAGCATCACATTCGGCTGTTGCCGCCAGTCGCCTGAAGCGTTGCCCACTTTACAATTGATTTGCATATTCAGATAAACCAAGAGAAGGTGCGGCTTAAAGAATACGAGTTACTCCGAGATGAGATCCATCTCAAAAACAGAACTTCCTCCTAAGAGAGCTAAAACAGTTTCGAGCTGAATTTTATAAACTTTTAATAAACAGTGCACTTTCCTACCCTCCCCCAAAACCTCATAATTACAAATCACCTACACGTGGATCTAATGTTAAAATCAGCCCAAAGAAGAAATAACGAGGATAGGCTGCAACAATTAAGAGACACGCCTATACCAGAGGTAGGTAGTGTTACGTCACACAGAAGAAACTAAATAAATGTTTTAATTCTGAATGAACTACACCTCGTACTATTAATCTATCACGTCTAATGTAGGTTTAAACTCTCCTTAAAAAGCTATTAATATACGAGCAAATCTTTCATTATAGAAGCAGGGGTTTGCATAGTGTAACAGTAGATTAGAATTATTTAAAAGAGAGTGAGGTTCAGAGTATCAAGTGGCTGAGTGGTATAATCGCACTCCGAAATGACAGCGCAGTCTCAAATTTTTAATTGTGACTTAACGTTTTCTACGCGTTTTTATTTTCTCTGCTACGTATAGTAAGTAGAGGAAGTATTGTATTCCACCCAAAAATTCGATACCGACATTTCACCGGAAATATATGTTTTGAGACCCCCTGAATCCAAAAAAGCATGAATGGTAACCTGTGTGTGTGTGTGTGTGTGTGTGTGTGTGTGTGTGAACAGCATAACTCAGAAACGAACAGTCAGATAAACACCAAACTTGGTATTTAGGTTCAGTATCTTCCAGAGATGCGACACGAAGGTTTTCAAGAAAATCCCCTCATCCCAGATTACCCTTTATATGGAACATTTTTGGAAAATTTTAATTTTCTCAAAAATGACTTAAGGATTTTGATTAAAATATCATATGTTTAAGAGATTTTTATGATAAATGAAATGTATATCTCGAATTTTCTGGGAATATCTCCAAAAGCATTCTTCATTGTGAACGACTTTTGCATAACTGGTAAACCATAAGAGACAAAATTTTACTGCACAAAAATGAAGATCGCGTTAAAATACACAATTTATGTCATATACATTTTTTTGTTGAGTGAATGATTTTCGAGATATTGCTTGTTATTCCCTTAAAATTTCCAATACTTATACTTTTTCTCAAATGGGAATTCGTTATTCATTTTTTATGTCCTGGACATGCAAAGAGTATGGAATGCGCCACATAGCAACCAGCTCTTAAAACATTTGACTATCACTTAAAGTCTACCAGTTCCAATTGCAGCTACAAGAAAATTAGCAATAAGATTAACATCTCGATTAACATTATTAGAACTGCGGACCTTGCATTCGCTAGTACGTGGCTTAACGACTTGGGCGTATTGGTGAAGCAAATATGTAGGATAAAGTGGGCATAATATGGCACTCCTTAAATTAAATTCTACTGCAAACCTCATATGTGAATTATATTTCTTTGCAGTTTTAAAAATAATGTCCTCAATTACACTCAACATTCCATAAGCATTGTTAATGTTCATTCTGCATTATTAGCCAGTAATAATGTTTATATTTCATACACGGGAACGAATTTCCTTAATTTTGGTTTGCATACTAGCTGCTATCATTTGAAAATCAGATTGCATATGATTATCATCCGTAGCAGTATTATTTCAACAATTTTGCAGCGTAATTGGTTGAAACTGAAGCTATTCTTAGGCTGGATTGGACAGTGTGAAATACCTGGCATATGCACGAAATGTCCATAAATATTTTAGTTGCGGTTTTAATATAATTGTATATGTATAACTAAAATGCCTAACACCTAAATAGGTTAATGCAAACGTATGTCCTTTTTTGAGCAGGGAAGATTGGCTAATGACTTCCTGTGCACCCCATTCACTGACAGCAAGTGGGGTGAGGCATGCAAATATAAATAGCTTGCAGTATTTCCACTGCATTGCTTTTGATTGCATTTTATACAGCGCATTTATTATTTTCTGGAAATCTTTTTAATTGCCCTGGCGATACTAATTTGGTTACGTCATAATGATAACAGAAAGAATCACAGCATTGGACACGATACTAAATATGTATGTCGAAGGACAAGTATTCAGTTTATTTTCCAATTTTCACTCCAAACTATATGTTTACTAATGAAGTTGCAGCGATTTCATTTGTTCACTACAATCACACGCTTGACATACATCATTAACATTAGCACATCGTTGTGTGAACAGAGCAAGTAGTTTCAACTGCTCATAGTATGATGTAAAAACGGTGAGAGAACATTAAATAATATAGAATTAACTAAGAATGGATGATCAAGAACAACAATAGGTTTAGGCCGTACTGCCTGTTCCGTCTCCACATATGCTAATTAAACTGGTCATGCCAGCGTCATCTTAGTTGGCCCACACTTCGTCTTCCGTGAGGTTTATAGTTATACAATATCTGGGGTAAGCAGGTTGTCTTCATTCAAAGTACATATTCATACCATCCTTGTATATATTACTTTCTCTACTACGTATAGTAAGTAGGGGAGGTATTGCATTCCACCCAAAAATTCGATACCGACATTTCAATACATGTTTTGAGGTCCTGCTGAATCCGAAAAGAGCATTTTTAGAAAAAGCGTGTGTGTGTGGTGTGTCTATGAACAGTATAACTCAAAAACGAAAAGTCGGATAAATACCAAACTTGAAATTTAGGTGTACTATCTTTCGAAGATGGGACACGAAGATTTTCAAGAAAATTCGCCCACACTAACTACCCTTTATATTGAAAATTTTGATTTTCTAAAAAATCACCCTTACGATTTTGATTAAAATATCATATATTTAAGATATTTTCATGATAAATGAAATGTATATCTTGCATTTTCTGGAAATGTCCGCAAAAGTCCTCTTCATTGTGAATGGCTTTTGCATAACTGATAAACCGTAAGAGATAGACAAAATTTTACTACACAAAAAATGTGGACAATTTATGTCTAATACATTTTTTGTCGAGTGAATCATTTCGGAGATATTCCATGTTATTTGTTTGAGTTTTCCAATTATTTTTTCTCAAATGAGAATTCGTTATTCGTTTTGTTTATGTCCTGGACATGCAAAGAGAATGGAATGCGCCACATATCAACCAGTGCTTAAAAGATTTGACAATCACTTAAAACCTACTATATTCCCCTTGCACCTACAAGAAAATTAACAATAAGATTAACATCTCCATATCTCGATTAACTTGAAGTAGATGGAGAATATGCGTTTGTAACAAGAGTAGAGAAAGTCATGTAAGTGCAACACACAGATTTTTTAAAATAATCAACAATGCTATTAACATCAAAGTAGATCCACAACAGCATTTAAAGGTTGTTTTTTATCATTCTAAGAATGAATTTATCTATCATCAATGTTTTCTGAGAAAACAGGTCATTTATACCAGAAAATGTCATTCACAGAAAAATCTGTTCAAAGCGATAATAAAGCAAAACTTTAATATATTTACAAAGAAAGAAGGCACACCCTTAAACACACAAAAGCTGCCATACTTAACGGTAGTACCAATTTTTAGAGCAAAAGTCCCATAAAAGTTGGGCTGAAGTTTACTCCTTAAGTGTGTACCTGCGAGTAATAAAGTATTTTTTACTTTCTCTACTACGTATAGTAAGTAGGTGAGGTATTGCATTCCACCCAAAAATTCGATACCAGGTTTCACCGGAAATACATGTTTTGAAGCCCATTGAATCCAAATGGAGCAGTTTTAGAAAAAGATCCGTGTGTGTGTGTCTGTCAACAGTATAACTCAAAAACGAAAAGTCGGAAAATACCAAAGATGCTATTTAGGTTCAGTATCTTTCAAAGATGCGACACCAAGATTTTAAAGAAAATCCCCCACTCCGGACTACCCTTTACATGGAACATTTTTCGAAAGTTTTGATTTTCTCAAAAATGGCCCTAACGATTTTGATTAAAATATCATAGATTTAAGATATTTTCATGACAAACAAAACGTATATCTTGCATTTTCTGGAAATATCCTCAAAAGTCCTCTTCATTGTGAATGGCTTTTGCATAACTGGTAAACCTTAAGATACAGACAAAATATTTGTACACAAAATGTAGATCTCGTTAAAAAACACAATTTATGTCGTATACATTTTTTTTCGAGTGAACCATTTCCGAGATATTCCTTGTTGTTTGTTTCAATTTTCCAATACTTTTTCTCAAATGGAAATTTTTTCTTCGTTTTTTTATGTCCTGAACATGTAAAGAGAATGGAAAGCTCCAGGTCTTAAAACATTTGACTGTCGCTTAAAGCCTATCATATTTCCCTTGCACCTACAAGAAAATTAGCAGT
The DNA here is from genome assembly GCA_030765065.1 of Deroplatys truncata. Taxonomy (NCBI): domain Eukaryota; kingdom Metazoa; phylum Arthropoda; class Insecta; order Mantodea; family Mantidae; genus Deroplatys; species Deroplatys truncata. Next base: position 166,641,781 of record CM060979.1, read on the forward strand.
AAGATAGTTTTTGCAAATGTTTATCTCGGTTAACATGAAGCATATGGAGAATAAGCGTTTGTAAAATAGTTTGTACAAGAGTAGAGAAAGTCATGTGCGTGTAACACATCATATCTGTTTTCCATTACTTCTGGGATACAAGGTAGTTTCAGTTCCTCCCTGATATCCACATTCCGTCTATGGTCCTGTAAATTATATCCTGGCACCGGTCTTAGAAGTTTCATCTCTGATCTCTTTCTGTTGTGTAGTCAAGGTCCACGTTTCCGATCCGTATAACAAAACTGGCATGCTCATTACTTTGTGGAGCTTCAGTAGAGTATCTTTCCTTACTCTATTACGGAGAGTTTTTTATTATCTCTATTAATTGTTAAAATTTAGAGTGCTTAATTTCTATACTATATAATGCATCCTAAGTAACCAAATGATTCGCTTGCTCTATTGGTTTGCTATTTATTATTATTTTTGCTCTTAATGGTGCAATTCCTTTAAAAGTCTTTACCTTTGTTTTTGTCGTGGATATTGTAAGGTTAAATTCTGCAGCAATTGTATTTAAAATGAAGACGGCGCGTACTAAATTGTCTTCTGTTGTCGCGGATATCGGCTCGTGTTATTTTATTTGCTGGGCGCCTGTTATTGTTTTATTATTTTAAATTTGGGTTAGTCTTCCGGCTAGCTATTATTACTCAGTTGAACAAGTGTCTCTAAGCAGGGCGTGTAAACGGAAAGGAGTTGTTGCTAAAAGATAACACTGATAAAATAATTTGTTTCTACACTTTTATTGCCGTAACACTTAATTAATAATTCACATATTTAATCTTTATACACGCCTGACTGAAACTGTGATATTTCCTAATGTAACTACAGTCGTTTTATTTACCGCGTACCAATTACTTCGCGCACTTCAGATTTTATAGCTAACTTTGCGATGTGTACCTCGCGAATAACTTTTCAAGACTGCATGACGTGTACCTAGCGAAAGACTCTTCAAGACTGCGCGAAACTTGCTTATGGCTCGAGAATATATACTCCTTCACCTCGAAATCCCTAAACATTATAATAGAGCTGCTATTGGTTACCAAATCGCGCCAACATTAGCGTCCGTTTTGTCAGCCAATCACTACTACTAACATATATGCTCTAGGGAAGATATTCCCTCCATTTCTAAAGAAAGGCACGCTACCCTGACGTCATTTGTTTGTCTCTTCTTAGTGATAAACAACCCACCCCCTCATTTTATTGTTACCCACTTCCATTGGCAGTTTCAGTGAGGCCGTGTAAACTTATTTCCTAACAATGCTTATGGCTAAAAAACATCCAAAATCCTGTACATACAATAATATTAATTTACACCTCAATCACTCTGGCATTCACAGCATGTTATGATATAAAATACTGCCTTACTGTATCAGTTATAACCACTGATTATCAGCAAATAATAAGGTATTGAGAAATGTTGTTTATAGAAAAATTAGTTTTAGATTTTGTTGCCAAAGGTAACTTCGTATATATATATATATATATATATATATATATATATATATATATATATATGTTCAGGGTAGACCATTTAAGTGAGACTATAACATCTCCAAAGCTAAGCCTTGTAGAAAGAAATGTATTGAATAAAAATATTATGGATGGAAAGTAAATACCATTAGTCATGTCTTGTTTCGAGTACGCTATGGTAGTCATTTTAGGGTCAATTTAATTTTTTAAATGGGAACCCATATTTTGTATGTTTTCTAATTAGAAAATGGTTAAAATACTGTTTATTTTGTGATGAGGAATAAGGAAACAAACAAAAATGGTCCAAGCATTCATTGCGCTCTTCATACAGTCATTCAGCATTGTTATTATTTACGTTGGTGTAAAAAAATTGCAAAGTGCTTTTTAAAAATGATGCTTAGGTTTTATTAGGAATGAGGAAACAGCATATATAGGTAGATTCTCATTTAAAATTAAATAGACCCTAAAATGATCATCACAACGTCCTCCAAAGAACACGACCAATAGCATTTACTCTCCCTCATACTATCAAGCAACTTTTATTCAAGATGTTTCTTCCACAACACTTAGTTTTGGAGATATTGTACAGTTTAACTTAAATCGTCTACCCTGTGTTAAGAAATCTAAAACAATGGTATTTTCTGGAAAGATGAAAACTTGTATCTGATTGGAGAATGACTAGAAATAGTGAAAGAAACCACATGGGAGAAAAGTAATGATCAAAGGAAAACTAGCTATGAAAGGAGTGAGAGCGTGTCTACAGAAGATACCAGAAATGTCTGTAAATTAGTTGGAAAGGCTGTATGAATCTGTGGTAGAATCAAAGATGTTATATGGATTGAAAATTTGGGATTTATCAGAAACTGTAAATAAAATTTATGTAATACATAGGATATTTTGTAAAGAATTATTAGGCTTCCAAAATCAGCACCAAGAGGAGAAGCATTGGTAGAACCAGGTAGAACAGGAAAGGAACAGTGATGGAAAGAGTTTTGAAATACTGGTACAGGAATATGAAATTAGATGATGGTGATATAATTAAAACATGCATGAAGTACCAAAATGCATTAGGCCACAATAATTGGGGAAGAAATTGAAAGAAACTTTGGAAGAGATTGGTTTGGGGGATGAATGGCAGAGGGTTGAAAATAATTCTATCGGTTTTTGGAAGAAAGTAAGAAAGAGATTAGAAGATGTTGAGAGGCAAGAGACATGGGCAAGTTTTGAGAATAAAGGTTCTCTGAGGTACAAGATAATAAAGAGTGGGGAAGTGGGAAGTATGTCGATAGCTGTGACAAGCAACGAAGAGAGGGAATTGCATACATGGGATCAGAGGTATTGAATACCAAAGGTTTTAGGAACAGTAATATGGCAGTATATGTTATGTGTGGAGAATTGGATGGTATGCTCTACTGTTTGATGTAGTGCAAAGAAACAAGTAAGCGGAGGGAGGGTATTTGGGATAAAATTGGGTTAAGTTGGAAAATATTACAGTGGCAATAAAATGTTGACAGAGAAAGGGAATGAATTAAGAGCATGGGTGAATATTTAAAAAGGATTAAATTGATAAAAAAGTAGAAAGAGAAAAAGATAGAGAGTCAAATTAGGCTCCGAATGCATGCAGACGACCTCGGAGTTACAGCATGCTGGACCCACAGGAAAGTGTGTCAGTTTCAATAACAAGAAATGTATGTAATTGTTGATAAGCAAATATTCTAAAGAGCACCCTTGTGTTATATCTATAGATATCTCTGTAGTGGTTTCACTTGTAACATTATTTATTTTAGTCCTATCGTGTGTTCATATATAAACTCCCTATTATTCCCACCGAGTGCAGTGGGATCCTTCTTCATATAAGTATATTCCATAGTTTTGTATGCTTGATTGTGTCAAATGCTTTTTCATAATATAAAAAGGCTATGTAAGTTTGAATATTACATTCTCTATACTTTTCAGCAAGCTAGCTTAAGGGAAATACGCAGTCACTACACGATCTATTTTCCCTAAAACAACTCTGTTCTTCTAGGAATATATGTTCTGCTATTTTACTTAATCTATTCGTAATTTGTTATTCGTTAGAGTGCATTACGTATATTATTTTCTAATCAAAACAAAATATTCACAGCGGAATGGTGGAAGAGAATATACTCCATCAGATCTGAGAATGCTTCTAAAATTGTATATTAGGAATATGCGGTTTATATTTTCAGTACAAGAGATATGTTTTTGAAGTCTTTTGTGAGTGTAGTACAAACTCTTTGGATTCACTGATTTACATTCCTATGCATGAGAAGTGATACGCGTTTTAGCACGTGCGATTTTCACTATAACTGAAATAGAACATGATTTTATAAAATTTTAGCTTTTTATGTATCTAACATTTTTGTTAGCTGGGACTAAAAACACAGTTTTTAACACGAGCCACTCATATTAGATGTTGAAGATTATAACACTCAGTGGAATAAAATTTTTATAACACTCCGTTGTTTCCACCCTTTTTTCTTGCAATGGAAATTATATGTGTATTAAGAAGAAGATTTGTATCGTTTAATTAATGACGAATTATTTGAATGACCCAGAAATTGATCCGACAGAACTAGAAGTAATTATTGTTACACTTATTCTGTTGATTTATTTTGCCACAGCCTCCTATATATTACTGTGTGTTATGATTGTGAAAGTGATCATGTTGTCAGCACTGGTGCTGTGAAGTTCAAACAACAGTAAAGGCCAAACAATGTCGGACTAGATCTCACCTTGCGCCTGTCCGAATGTACTGCTACTTCTAGACGTTTCAGCTGGATGCTATTTACTATTTATGGCTCTCTAGAATAGTATAAGACAACATGTGCTATAAGTAATTTTATTTTGTTCATAGAATTGCTAATCGCAAAATAAAACAATTTTTAACACTTCTATCATAAATAACTATTAATCATTATTTATTTAATTTGTATTTAATTGATGTTTTAATCCATTTTAATCATCTGTTCACATGTTTGAATGCCTAACCTGTTATAGTAATATTGGATGTTTCGTTCATTTTTTTTGAAGTCAAGCTCGGAGTGAGTTTCACCTCTATTATTGTTTTGGTGTTGTTTTTCTGGTGTTCTCTTTATACAGTCTCTTGACATTTTCGTCAAACCAATGTTTTATGTCAGACCTTTTACTACCTATGAAAAGTATTGATTGCTGGATGATAAACTCGGTACATTTCAATGTGGTGGCCCTCTAAGTCACGGCATAGAATCCGTCTTTGTTGTGTTGATCGAAACACTTTTTCCTTCATAAGTGGCGTGATTGCAGCTGCCGCTGCAGCTATTCGGTTTCTCAATTGCTGTAAGGTGTTGCTCTTCACTTCATACACTATGGACTTGACCAAACTCCAGACAAAGAAGTCTAATGGTGTCAGGTCTGGAGAGTGGGCCGCCCAAATTCTCGGTGAACCACGACCGATCCACTTACCAGGGAAAACTTCGTTGAGGTGGTCACGAATAATGATGGCAAAATGGGGTGGTGCACCATCTTGCTGGAAAACCACAGTGTCTTGTTCTGTATGCTGTGCCAGCGCGGTTCCAGGATTTGTTGTAGTATGTCAAGATACGTAATTCCAGTTACTGTTGGTTCCGCAAACATGAAAGGCCCGTAAAGTTTTGTTTTTGCTATTCCCAGCCACACATTTACCTTTGGTGTCTCTGCAACTTTTGTATGGCGTTTGGCTGTTCGTCTGCCCAAATCTTACAATTATGCCTATTGACATGTCCACATATGTGGAATGTTGCCTCATCACTGAACAACACAGGTTCCATGAGGTCTTCATTTTCGGTGACATTTAACAGGTCAGCTGCATAGTCTTCTGGTTCAAGCTTATGCATTATCTGGATGTGATAAGGGCATTTGTACATTTTGAAGCGCAAAGTACGCCATTAAGTGCTTTGGGATATACCCAGCTCTCTGCTGAGTCTTCTAGTTGATGCACCGGGACAGCGTGAGATGGCATCCCGTATGGTTTGTATATCTTCTGGTGTTGTAGCCGGCCTCATCAGCAACAAAACTCGTACGTTTCAGTTTCAGTACTGGATCTGTAATAGTTTGCCTGCTAGGACCTGGTTTTCTGAACTTTCTAGTGAATTCTTCTTAAACTTGCTCGTAAGTGAATCCTCGTATACGAGCGAAAACAAAGATAATATTTCCTCTATTGTAAGCATAGTTTCCAATTAACTATAACACAAATGCATAAATGAACGATATGAGGAAAATGTCAAACTTTTGAATCATCCTGCGTATTGTTGTCCTCCTAAGGTCATGTAACAGTTATAAAGACTTTAATTTGTTAATTAGAGCAGCTAACTATATTTTTCTTATGCATAAAAATGGTACAATTAGTTTATATACATGTTTATATGTGTACATATTAATATAAAATACGAAGATTGTAGACAGCATAATGTCATGACATTCATATGTTCAACTATCAATTAAATTAATGAGCAGCCGATACGAAAATTCTGCAATACAATTTCAAAATTAATATTTTCTCTCCCATATTGTATAATTCGGTTAGGTTTCAGATTCCTAAATAAACCATAACTACTTTAAGTTTTAAATGAAGAGATTCTAGAGAACTAGCATGGTCTCCTTTGAGATAGAGTTGCAAAATCTGGAAATTTCATATCCATAAATACAATAATTGAACTATTTATGTTAAAGAAATTTAAAACTGTTAATTTATACTAAAGTTAGGTTGGATGTACTGTTAATTTCGTAAATTCAGCTCCGGAAATCAATCTGAAAAAGATACTACAGTCACATTATTTTATGGCGTCGCTGTGAATTCCTACAAAATCAGAGCAGGTAGAAATCTGTGAGAAATGGGATATGTTATTTGCTACAGTTTTGTAATTTGTTAAAGCCTGAGGCATTCAGAGCAACCTTGGCATGGTTAAAATCCTACCCTGTTCTTTTTTGTTTAAAATTATAGCATTATCAAACCATTAGGCACTAAGGCTTGGTTAAATAATTTAAAATACACGTCAAGTTGCAATTTTCAATATTATTTCATTAATAAAGTCATTCCAAAGAAGTGCATCAACCCCTTTCCTATTTGCTCTCGTCAGCAACAAGCTGCTTAGAGGTTAATGTTGCTGCAGTCTGATTGCATCAGTCAGCATCTTCATTACGATGGAAGTATGACTTGATGTCTGTCAAGCCACATGTTCAAATACTAGATGAATTTTGTGATTATATTGTTGACACGTATGCAAGCGAAGAATGCACTTTCCCAACAGCTATGTGCTAAGCGGGAGGAACAATTCTGTCTTTGTAGGAATTCACAAAACCCGATTTTCTTATAGCTGTAGTACTCAGAATAAAAGACAGGGATTGTGAGATATCTATGTTTTTTTTTCCGGCTCTTCAGCACTGTTTTCTGTAGTAGGTCACACTAATATCTCCCACCGGATCGGATATTTGGATACACAGAGAGAGAGGGAGGGGGAGAGAGATTAACATTCGCAGTCTCATTACAAACCCAAAAGAGTATTTCCAACTTATTAAGAGATATGAAACAGTAACACCCTTGAAGGAGATGCTCCTATACAGGAATGAAAGACATCTTCAGATGATATTCTTAAACTGGACAATGACATTTCCAATTTCAGAAAAGAAAATTATTGTCCTAAGAAGCAAAAATAAAAAATCTGATGTGTTACACTCACATGACTTTCTCTACTCTTAACAAACTATTTTTACAAACGCTTATTCTCCATATGCTTAATCTTAATCGAGATGTTAATTTTATTGCTAATTTTCTTGTAGGTGCAAGGGGAATATGGTAGTATTTAAGCGATAGTCAAATCTTTTAAGAGCTGGTTGCTATGTGGCGCATTCCATTCTCTTTGAATGTCCGGGACATAAAAAAAATGAATAACGAATTCCCATTTGAGAAAAAGTGTTGGAAAATTTAAGGGCATAACAAGCAAAATCTCGAAAATAGTTCACTCAACAACAGAAATGTATATGACATAATTGTGTATTTTAACACGATCTACATTTTTTGTGTAGTAAAATTTTGTCTATCTCTTATGGCTTACCAGTTATGCAAAAGTCGTTCACAATGAAGAATACTTTTGGAGACATTCCCAGAAACATCGAGACATACATTTCATTTGTCATGAAAATATCTTAAACGTATGATATTTTAATCAAAATCGTTAGAGCCATTTTTGAGAAAATTAAAATTTTCGAAAAATGTTACATGTAAAGGGTAATCTATGGTGGGAGATTTTCTTGAAAACCTTCGTGTCGCATCTCTGGAAGATACTGAACCTAAATACCAAGATTGGTGTTTATCAGACTGTTCTTTTCCGAGTTAAGCTGTTCACAGACACACAAACACACACACACACACACACACACACACGGACATGTTTCCAAAAATGCCTTTTTTGGATTCAGGGGGTCTCAAAACATATATTTCCGGTGAAATCTCGGTATCGAATTTTTGGATGGAATACAATACTTCCCCTACTTACTATACGTAGTAGAGAAAGTAAAACTCTGCCCTAGTTCAAGGAGAATACAAAATTTTAACCTAAAGGAAGCATCATGTTTCTGCAGTAAGGGAATGAATTATATTCTCTGATGTTGTTGTTCTTTAGCTCTTAGAAAGAACTGAAATATATTCTTACCTCCACTCCGGGCATGCATAGACATGCTTCTTCAGAAGAAGATGATTCTTTGGACTCTAATAAAATCCGATGTAACAGATACTGTCTTATTGGTAACACTTTTATAGTATTTATTTTAGATTTTAATCTACACAAGAGACATTCATGTACATATAGTGTGTACTTAAATATCGTATCAGTCTTCAAATTCTTAGGCGTCACACTACAAACAAGTGCAAAATGCTTCACAAAACACACAACAGAGAAAGCAACACAAACAATAATGGCAATGTATGAACCATTAGCCTTGAGACAGCAATATTATTATTCAAATCTAAAATACTACCGATACTGATTAATGACATATAAATCATATGACAAAATCCTGTGGTTAAGAACTTATCCACACTGGAAAGAGTAAAAGCAGTCTACATAAAGAAAGGAGTGGAAGTGTTAAAGACTATACACCAGCGCATAAGAAAAATTACTGGCAACACTGAACCGAAAAAGAGAAGAAATATGTCCAGAATTTTACGGCACAGGAGCCATGATCATGGTTCATGGATCGTTCATGGACAAAGCGAAATTTCGAGATGAGAAGTCTTCGGAAGAGTGGCAGTCCATAGCTTCCATCACCTTATCTGCAGCAAAAATCCTTTCATAAACCAAATATAGTGTGCGAGTGTAAAGTATGTAGACAAAAATGTGATCGCTAGTACAAGAACAACATTTTAAAACGTTTAGCAGGAATAAAATGGGGTGGAACCATGGATCTCCTTAATAATACATATAAAACATACATAAAACCTAACCTATTGTATGGAAGAGAACTACTAGCAACAGTAAACAAGAGACTTAAAAGTAAACTAGAAATTTAACAAAATAATTCACTAAGAATAATAACAGGAGCTGTAAAAACAACACCAATCACAGTACTACAAAGCTTCACAAAAAACATGGCAATAGAATTGGAACATGAATTGAAAGCAATTACTCTAGCACAAAAACTACAAGTTCAATAGAAACAGATACAAGTGGTACCACATAGCAGATACTATAAGTAATTTAAAAACTCAAATAAGCTTCAGAATATATATTAATAACATAAACTACAAGAATATAATTGCAACAGAGGTAACGAGTCCAGTAAAATATATTACTATACAATATCACAATGACCTGATATATACAATACACAAGCAAAACAATATACAGATGAAATGAGAACCATACCAATACCTACGGAAAATGAAAGATACCCAGAAAAAGAATGGTTCCGAATATATGTATATATATATATATATATATATATATATATATATATATACTGCAGTGGCCTTATTTAGGATGGCAGCTGGCCACGATTGCCTCGCAGAACACCTCTACAAGATACGATGCCTACCTACACCCAAGTGCACTCTCTGTGAAGAAGATGTCATCCTGAACAAACATCTTGCCAAGTGCAAGGCCTTAAAAGTGATAACTTACAGATTTTATATTGGGAAGCCAGAGGGAAAATGATGCAGATCAATTAACCTCCAGTGTCATTGGTGAACAACAACAGTACATAGAACAAAAAGGACACGTACAATAAGCCAATATGCAAGTATGTGCTATACTCATGAATGTAATGTAATATTGTAAACCTGCATGGCTATTCGGCTGCAAAAAATACAGGGTTATTCAAAAAGAAGGAACAGACTTTAAATATTTATTTATAATGAACGACAATAGATGGCAACTCATGAGATACATCACTGAACAGAGGAAAATTCAAAATTTTGTTTTATGGGTTCAAAATGAGCACCATTGGTTATGCGAGGGTGAACAGTGCTTTTCCGTTTGCATACGCAACCATCTTCTTCGAATTTATTGTATCAATTGTAAATTTTTTATGACGAGGTGCCCCTTTGTTTAACTTACAATAAAATGCACACTGCAATGAAACAATGGATCACTCTTTGCATACTGCAGCACACAAAACGATTTTTCCTGTGGCATCGACATTTTCTCGTAAACAAACCCAGCGCCACTGTAGGCACTGAATGGAACTAATAGGTGGGGGCTTAAAACTTTGAACTTTCCTCTATTCAATGATGTGTCGTATGTGTTGCTATCTATTGTCGTTCATTAAAAACGAATATTTAAAACCTATTCCTTCTTTTTGAATAATCCTATATATTATTATAAAGTACACGAATATTTTATATTTTAACACAATAAATAATTACAGCTATTAAGTCTGATTAGAAAAATATTGGAACAAACATTACTTATGCTGTTAAAGTAACTGGTTGTGAGAGCTAATATAAAATAAAGATGACTTCCACTAGGGTTGAAAAAGTTGGAAACTGTCGCAATAACTAGTTTTCTAAGAATAAACATTTCAGCTTTTGGTAAATATGTTACAACAGCGTTTATCAAAACCAATCAGCCTTCAGTCACAAGTTCATAAGGTTTTATTAATTTTTCTTGGAGTTCCATAATTTCTTATCATGCACATAGCAAGTATTGCAAATGGACTACTGAAATATCAAGGAATTTTGCAACGGTATTTTAAAGTACTGTTTTAAAGTACTTATCATAGTTAAGGAGGCTATTGAGAAGAACGTTAAATTCGATACCGATATTGCATCGAAAATACATGTTTGAATTAAAAAAGGACATTTTTGGAAAAACGTCCGTGCGCGGGCGCGTGTTTTTGTCTGTGTGTATATCTGTGAACAGCATGACTCAGAAACAAAAAGTCGAATAAATACCAAACACTATTTAGGTTCAATATCTTCCAAGGATGGACACGAAGATTTTGAAGAAAATTCCCCCAACACAAACTACTCTTTACATGGAACAGTTTTCGAAATTTTTGACTTTCTAAACTATGGCTCTAAAGATGTTGATTAAAATATAGTATATTAAAGATATTTATGTGACAAATAAAAGGTATATCTTGAATTTTCTGGGAATAGACTTTGAACTCTTCATTCGGAAGCAATTTTGTATAATCTTGTGTAACTGGTAAACGCTAAGCGATAGACGAAAACGTACCACATAAGAAATATAGATCTCTTTAAAACACACAATTTATTTCCAATAAGTTTTTTGTGGCATCAGCTATTTCCGAGATATCCGTTATTAATGGTTCATTACTGGGCCATTCCTTAAAGTACTTTCAACGTTCAGTTATTTCTCTCGGTTGCATGGAAACAGTATGTCAGCATATAGTGTCCAGTTCTTAAACATTTGAATGTCGCTACTCCCTTTGTATATCTATAATGGAATATGTTTTGGTATTTATCCGACTTTTCCTTTTTGAGTTATGCTGTTCGGATACACACACAAAGACGCTGACACACAGATACACACAAACCTTTTTCTAAAAATATTCTTTTCTGGATTCAGGGCGCCTCAAAACATGTAATCTCGGTATAGAACTTTTGGGTGGAATTCAATACCATCTCTAGCTAATAGGCACATGGTAGAGAAATTAAAAATGTATTTGATATAAATTGTGTGCTTTAAGGGGATCTACATCTTTTTTGTAGTCAGCTTTTGCCTATCTCTTATAGTTTACCAGTTATGCAAAAGTAATCCAGAATGAAGAGGACATCAGAGGCTATTCCCAGAAAATTCATGATATACTTTGCAAATTTCATAAAAATATCTTAAACATACCATATTTTAATCAAAACCGTTAGGGCCAGTTTTGGGAAAATCAAAATTTTCCATGTAAAGGGGTTTTGGTGCAGGGGGGTCCTGCAAATCTTCGTGTCGCATCCTTGGAAGATACCGAACTTAACGCGCGCACACACACGCAGACACATGGATAATTTGTTTTCTAAAAAAATTCTTTTTTATTTAGGAAGTCTGAAAACGTACATTTCCGGTGAAATGTGAATATAGAATTTTTGGGTGGAAACAGGACTTTTATCTGCTACTATAAGTAAGGAGTAGAAATAGCAAAACTATTTGGAACACTAAATAAAACTTCCGATTTCGTCACAAGCTTCAGTGAAACTGAGAAACGTGCAAATGCAAGCCAAGGTGACAGACAAGATGCGCTGCGGAGCGGCCATGGTGTGCTTACCAGCCAACTCGTGCGTGAGAAGCGGCGTATAAAAATGATTTTTCTTCCTTCATTGTTATCTTTTATATAAGGCTTCCGTTTCATTAAGTGCTAGTCCAGACACTTGAATATTTGGAATTGATAATCTCAGAAGCTCACTTTGAAATCTAAGACCTACGAACACTGGTAGTATGCAAGACTGTAATGAAAAGTATATTCAAAGTTTCAGCGAGAAATGTTTATTCCAGTTATATATTTAAGTGTCTAACAGATAATTACTACTTTTACCAAAGCAGTTAATTGATTTTTGGCAAGATTAAAAGCCTTATGCCAGAAATTTGAATCTGCAAAATTAATAACCATTTATCTCAAATTATTTTAGGTACGAGACTGAAATTTTTACTTTCTCTACTACGTATAGTAAGTAGGGGAAGTATTGTATTCCATGAAAAAATTATATTCGCCGAAAATACATGTTTTGATCTGTCCTGAATCCAAATAAAACATTTTTGGAAACATGTTCCGTGTGTCTGTGTGTCAGTCTGTGAACAACACAACTAAAAAACGAGACGAAAATACCAAACTTGGTATTTTGAGTTTAGTATCACCCAAGGATGCGACACGAACATTTTCAAGAAAATCCCCTCCCAGACTATCCTTTACATGGGACATTTTTCGAAATTTTTGATTTTCTCAAAAACGGCTCAAACGATTTGGATTAAAATATCATATGTTTAAGATATTTTCATCGCAAATGAAATGTATATCTTGAATTTTCTGGGAATGTCCCCAAAAATCCTCTTCATTCTGAATTGCTTTCGCATAACTGGTAAACCGTAAGAGATAGACAAAATTTTACTACACAAACATGTAGATCTCGTTAAAAACACCATTTATGTCATATACATTTTTTTGTGGAGTGAACTATTTCCGAGATATTCCTTGTTTCTGCAAACGCTTATCTCGATTAACATGAATTAGATGGAGAATAAGCGATTGCAAAAATAGTTTGTACAGGAGTAGAGATAGTCACGTGAGTGCAACACATTAGATTTTTAAAAATAATCAACCATGTTATTAACACCAAGGTAGATCCACAACATCATTTAAAGGTTGTTTTTATCATTCTAACAATGAATTTATCTATCTTCAATGTTTTCTGAGAAAGGGGTCATTTATGCCAGAAAATGTCATTCAAAGAAAAGGTTGCTCAAAACGTAAATAGAGAAAACAAACTTTCATATATTTGCAAAGAAAGAAACCACACGCCTTGAACACACCAAAGCTGCCATACCATTGTAGTACCAATTTTTAGAGCAAAACGTCCCATAAAAGCTGGGCTGAAATTTACTTCTTAAGTGTGTACGTAGGAGTAATAAAATGAGTGTTTTTTACTTTCTCTACTACGTGTAGTAAGTATTGCATTCCACCCAAAAATTATATAGCGAGATTTCACCGGACATATATGTTTTGAGGCACACTGAATTCCAAAAAAAAAAAAAAAAAAAAAAATTCTTAGAAGGTCCGCATCTGTACTTGTGTGTCTGGGAATAACTCAAACACGAAAAGTCGGATAAATACCAAACTTGGTAATTTAGATTCAGTATCTTTTAAAGACGCAACACGAAGATTTTCAAGAAAATTCCCCCACCCAAACTACACTTAACGTGGAACACTTTTAGAAATTTTGATTTCCCCAAAAATGGCTCTTAATGATTTTGTTTAAAATATCACATGTTTAGGATATTTTTATGGCAAATAAAATGTATATCTTGAATTTTCTGGGAATGTCCCCAAAAGTCATCTTTATTCTGAATAGCTTTTGCATAACTGGTAAACCTAAGAGATAGACAAAGTTTTACTATGCAAAAATGTAGATCTCGTTAAAACACACAATTTATGTCATATACGTTTTTTTGTAGAGTAAACCATTTCCGAGATATTCCTTGTTATTTATTTGAATTTTCGAATACTTATACTTTTTCTCAAATGGGAATTCGTTATTCGTTTTTTTTATGTCCCGAACATACAAAGAGAATGGAATGCTCCACAAAGCAATCATCTCTTAAATTATTTGACTATCGCTTAAAGTCTACCAATTCCCCTTACATCTACAAGAAAATTAGCAATAAGATAGTTCTGCAAATGTTTATCTCGATTAACATGAAGTAGGTGGAGAATAAGCGTTTGTAAAAATAGTTTGTATAGGTGTAGAGAAAGTCATGTGTGTGCAACACAGATTTCTCTGTAAAGTGACAGCAGAAAATAGCAGATGCAGTAACACATTTAAAAATATATTTAAAATAAAGTATTCTGCCTGAGGTAATTAAATATATATCAAGCTAAAGAGGAAATTATAATTAATTGGACTACACAAAAAATTTAAAATATACTTTATTTATGCAGTGAACATTACAGTTTTCCCCAATTAAAATAACATTACAATATAATTTAATTATAACATAATGTAAAAAGTAAAGTGAGATGTGAATTAGTTTCATCATGTGATGTTAAATTATGTAATTATATTATCATTATTATAATATTAGTGTTATTAGGTTATTATTTTGGTATTATTATTATTATTATTATTATTATTATTATCACTTTATGTATAATTAAAGAATGTATTATGGGTAGAATATGGCAAGATAACAGCTTGGGCTGATGTACAGCCATATTCTAAGAAAGATTGCTAGCACAAATTAATAAATATGGGCTATTTCTGCTACCATGTTACCCAACAGCAGCAGTGCAATAAATAACCGTTGTGTTAAAAATAAAGGAAAGTAATAAGAAACTACAACAAAACCAATACAAGATTTTGCTACAGAACACACCATAAGCCAACAAAATAAAACTTTGTTAATGTTGGTACATATACACTTTAAGTAATCAATCTGTAATTGGTTAAAAAAGATTACAGGATATACCAGACTTAGTAAAATTCATGTTGAACACATCAGTATTAAAATATTATAATTTATTGATTAAGGATTGCATTACAAGTACAGGAGAGTATTTATATGAATCTGCGTTTACTCTTGGAATAAAAAAGATATTACAAAACCTTTTTGATGTAATGTTGTGACACACAAACATACTGATTGTTTTAGGTTAGGATCATCAACCTTGTGTAATAGTTTGCAGAGGAGCCCTAGCAATTCATTTTGTGTGATAACCTTTTAAGTTGAAGTAATGAACCATAAGAAGTTAAATGAGTACAATTACGCAACTTTTTGAAAACGTCATACTTTAGGAGCTTGAGTTGGATTGTTTCAGTAAGTTTAACATATTTAATACTTATATATAAGGACTCCATATAAAAGAAGCGTACTAAAGTCTAAATCTAGCAAAATAATTATTTGAAATAAATAGAATTCTTATATCTTTGATGTAAGATGACTTATGAATTCCTGTGTAGCACACAGACAATATTCTTGATTTATTTTGCAAATAATTAGTGTTTATTACAAATTACTCCGAGATACCTTTGTTTCTCGGATTGTAATTTTATTTCGCCTCTACTGTAATTACAAATAACATTTCCTTAGAGTCTAGAGAAGAACATAAGCTGACAGTTTAGTATGTTAAAAGTAAGATTGTTCTCCATTTATTATCCCGCGAGGTAAGGTTTGCGACTCGAATTCGGGAGCTCCCGGTGCCCGGCGACAGCTCACTCTGTCCAATGGGGTTTTCGTGGGTTCTCCGGTCTGCAGGCGAATGCTGGGTTGTTTCGTCCTCTACCACGACTCTCCTGCCCCCATTACGTGTATCCATCATCTTCCTCGCCATCTGTTGCAGGGCTATAGGACCAGGCGACGGTGTTCGGCGGGTTGTGGCAGGCGGTGGTTGTGTGTTCTGTAGAGGTTTCTTTCTTGGCATCGTAACGGGACCGCTCAGGTAGGTTTTGCCTCCGAATGGGCCCTGCCCCGGCGGACCACGGGGTTCAGTGCTTGTGGGTGGCTGAAGCCTTCGATCTGGAACCGTTAGTGACCCGTCAATGCTTGCGCCCGTCGTCATCTGGATGTAGTCCCTTTCGTGTTCCTCCCCTCATTCCTCCCTTCTAGGGGTCGCGTTCGTACCTTTACTATTTAATCCATTTATTTTATCATTTTGTAATTAGACACTATCAGAACATATTTTTGGTAGTTTTCACCATTTAGTCTCCCCTTAAGCCCTCGAAGAAATAATCATTTACTCGTTCTGGAGGACGAAAAGTGCACATTGATAAGAAAAAGAACAGAACAAACAACCTGACCTTGAGCAAAGTTCTACAGGCTATCTCAGCGCATGTAAGGAAGGGTACAACTATTGTTCGTTCAGAGATATTTTAGCTAGTGGGTGGGAGGCCTCTTCCAAACAGGTAGGGAGCCAGTGGAAGGAGATAATGCTTATTTGGTTTGAGATAAGTGAGGGTAAAGAAACGAGACAGTTGAAGCGAATACTTTGACTCAAGATTACATGGATTGTACAAGGAATAATGGCTTGAAGATATATTCATAAAAATAATTAACAACCGTATTCTTTACTTTAATAACTCAACACGTCAATATCACACAAATGGTTACAATTATTAACCCTTGTTCATTCCCTATTTCATTTTAGAGTTTACAGTTTCAATATTTATTATTCAATTACAATTTTTACAATTTGCTTCCTGTTCTCACATTTAAAGATTAATAGTTAAACGCCAAGAATAAATATATCTATCCGACGATAAGTCTTTACCGCTACCCAATTACAAAAGAGAATTTTAAATATATTTAGCCGAAAGAGAATTTTGTGTACCGTGCCGAATGCCTCTATCTGACGTGATCCTGCTTGTTTCCCTCGGTGAAGACAGACTGGTTCGTCCTGCTACCCAGCACGTTGGAGCGGATCGAGAGAGTTTTGCGCGTGCGCAGTCGACGAGTCCCGTGGCGTGACCTACTACGTGAGTCCAAACTTGTGCTGGTTCTTCTTCTCGTAGCGAACTGGTTGAAAAACTGCTACGTTGATCGTTGCACTTCTTTTTGCCGCATTCGGCAGCGTTCCTTTGATACATGTCCGTCGCGTAATGTATATTTCTCCTGGGAGGGTGGATTTGGCACACAGTGAAAAACTGTTGGCTGTTTTTCAGATACACGTCACGCGCGGCATAAACTCAGCTTGATGTGTACCCCTTTCACCAGCTAAAACTTTATCTGAGAGATAAGCCACCAGCTAAAACGTCGCTGAACAGACAATATGTAATAACTGGCCTATCCCTTTACCTGTAGGTACTTTTGTGGAATTATACTTACGTCCTTTTACTAAATGTCCATAACCAATTTTACAAAACAATGCCCCTTCCATTGTAACATATGTTTGCGAGTCATTGGGTTTTAACAAGGAAGGACACCAGCCAAATTCAAGCAATGAAGATGAACTTCCTAAGACAAGGTTGTACGAGAGAAGACAATATATGGAACGAAGTTATAAGAATAGAATTAGACACATGTGCCCTCAATGGCAAAGTTATAGATTATCGCAGGAACTGGACAGAACATGTACATAGAATGAAACTAACAAGTATTCAAAAACTCTGATGTGTTGCACTCACACGGCTTTCCCTATTCATGAACAAACTATTTTCACAAAAACTTATTCTCCGTCTATTCTCCATGTTAATCGACATAAACATTTGCAGAAACAATATTGTTGCTAATTTTCTTGTAGGTGCAAAGGAATGTGGTAGGCTTTAAACGATAGACAAATCTTTTAAGAGCTGGTTGCTATGTGGAGCATTCCATTCTCTTTGCATGCCCAGGACTTAAAAAAAAAGAAAGAAAAAAAAGATAACGAATTCCCATTTGAGAAAATGTATAGGTCTTAGAAAATTCAAACAAATAACAAGGAATATCTCGGAAATGGTTTACTCCACAAAAAATGTATATGACATAAATTGTGTGTTTTAACGAGATCTACATTTTTTGTGCACTAAACTTTTGTCTACCTCTTACGGTTTACCAGTTATGCGAAAGTCATTCAGAATAAAGAGGACTTTTGAGGACTTTCCCAGAAACATATAGATATGCATTTCATTTGCCATGAAAATATATTAAACATTGATATTTAAAACAAAATCGTTAGCCATCATTCAGAAAATCAACATTTTCGAAAAATGTTCCATGTAAAGGGTAGTCTGGGGTGGGGGATTTTCTTGAAAATCTTTGTGTCGCATCTTTGAAAGATACTGAACCTAAATACCAGGTTTGGTATGTATCCGACTTTTTGAGTTATGCTGTTCACAGACGCAGACAGACGCACATACGGTCCTTTTTCTAAAATGTTTCGTTTTTATTCAGGGGGCCTCAAAACATGTGTTTCCAGCGAAATATCGATAACGAATTTTTGGGTGGAATGCAATACTTCCCCTACTTACTATACGTAGTAGAAAAGTAAAAAACTAGCTCTAAACTACAGACCAAGAGGTAGAAGAGATGTAGGTAGATCTATGAAGCAATGGAGAGAGCAATGGTTGTGAAAACGGAATAGAAATTCACAATTCACCGGCTTTCCAGCAAGAGAGAGAGAGAGAGAGAGAGAGAGAGGGGGGGAGAGGAAGAGAGAGGGAGAAGGTATGAGGCGTTACTGAATGCTAGTAATCAATTTTGGTGTTGGTATTTTCTTGTGGTTCGTAAAATAGGGGCAATGCATTAGAAGCTACTGTTAACCTAGCAGTAATTTCAATTCATGCCTATACTGTACATTGTTAAACTGCATAAAAAGCTGCAGGATAGTACCGTCCTGTTATTTTCACAGCAGCATTCGCGGAAAACGTGGCGACTTTCAAGGCACATTGTATAATGGGAGCATATTTTTGCATACGCGAAATACATGCGAATGGAGTATTAATAAGCGATTTTTGGAAACTGGAAAACAGTGTGAATATGGCTTTATATCCGCGAGTTTTACTGTAATGAAAATATGGCTTCAAAATGTGGTGTATGGTAACTGGACTTGTGTTTGCCTTTCAGGGGCTCATGAAAATGGAAGAGATGAACTCTGCTTTAAAGACTGTGGATGTTTAGATACAACACGCGAATGTGGAACGTGTAATGTTTTTGTGAGCGTAAAGAATAAAAGTGTGGCGGGCTAAAAGCTTGTTTAACTAAACAAAAAACCTACCGCGCATTCAGCTCACTTAATTTGCCCCGCGATTAATTTGTATAAACCACCTATTCCTGGCTTGAAAATGAATTCGATTTGTCTCCATTTTCGCAGCAGCACATTTACGTAGTAAACTTTTAAACAAGTAAATAAAAATAATAACGACCACCCTAACAAACTCCTAACTGTTTGCTTGCAAAGCGTTATTATCACTGTATTATTATAGTAATCATCATTATTATAGTAGGCATTTGGCGAGAGGGCAACAAAGCCCGTTTATTGATAAGCATAACGTGGAATATGGAGAGCCGGTTTCGTACTAATCCTCCCCCCTCCCTTCTCTCCTCGCTAGAGCCACGTACATTCATTACCGTTTTAATGGAAGTAATTAAAGCTCATGGCCCAGGCAGCCTCCCCATAGAAACACAGCAATGATGGCGCCCAGTTTAGCCAATCAAATGTGGCTAATACATCATCCCCTAGGTTATTATACGCGTGTGTGTGGAGAGATACTTTTCCTCCACTCTGTTTACTTCCACACAGTCATGCGGTAGTGTTATGATTGTGATTTATGCATTGGGTTTAACTCTCGGTCGGTACACACATACACGCATAAAAAAGGGAGCAGTCAGCACTAATAGCACAGGGGACGAAAATAGAGGAATCATTTGAATATCAGCGTTAAATAGTTTCCGCTATGATTACCATCAGAGTACTTGCAGCGTGGCTACTCAAAAGCGAAATTGAATCAGCGTGTCAGGTCGCACATACCTGAGTTTGATTCCTGGTTCCGCACTTTTTATCGCTGTAAAAATGAATGACAGGTAAAATGTTAATGTCAAACTTTTTTTTTTACTTCCTCTACGTTAAAATCGAGTTTTATTTATGGATGCTCTTTAACTACTATCATTATTAGCATCCCAGTTTATATTGGGAGTGAAAGACCGGACATTTTTCTCAGAGGCCACTTTATCAGGCTTGAGATTCTTTCCGTGCCGCAAATCTACGATACGGGACCACCAACTATACTAAGGACTTGCTAGGGACTTTTATGACCGGAAAAAAATCAATACCCTCCGCTGGGCTTGAACCTTCGCCCTCGGGAAATTAGCATGGCGTCCCTAGACCACAAAGGACGACATTCTATCCGCTTACCAGAAGGTAGAGGTTAATCTGTATTCAGCCCAAAATTCGATATCCAGGTTTGGTTGAAAACAGGGGAGAGTTGGATAAAACGGGGTACTGGGCTTTTCTCGCTTTGTATATAGCAACATCTTTGATTAAACACAGTAACTTCTTTACTATTTGTTTACTTCCCATTTGAGGGTAGCAGCAATCTGTTGGGTGCAAGCGTATGTTCTGTGCGTCAAAACTTTCTTTTTTATGCTGTTGTAATTTCCGACTTTGAAATGTGTGTTTAATATCTGGAATACACTGTTTTGAAAACTATGAGGTTAGTATTACATAAATCACACTCTGTCTGCACTACATAACCAAGTGTGTTTCAGAAGGCATATCCTGCTAATTTTGCATTGTTGTGTAAATTGATTATAACGTGGCGCTGTTGGATAAAACGGGGTATCGAGAAGCTGGATAAAACGGGACAGTACTCATTTTATCCGACAGGTTTAAAATTACGTTTCACAACCTTAGAAAGGCTTATTTACACCGAGAAAATTATTATCATCATCATTGTAATTCATAGAACCTGACAACTCTGCTGTCGTTATTACGCCCTATGCAAGGAAGACTGGCAGAAAAAGATAGAAAAAATCACCAAAAGAACACCAAAGACAGCAATTCTAACAAAGTTTCCTTGCAAACACGAAGTAATTTCTTCCATGAAGATTGCAAAAAGGAAACTTCAAATGGAGCCAAATGCTACAAAATCGTCTGTTGAGAGAGAGGGAGAGAGAGAGGGGGAGGGAGAGAAGGTGGAGGAAAGTAAAAGGCAAACAAAGATGTCATAGTACACGATTGTAACACATCAGTAAAGGAAGCAGTAGACTATAACACGGCTTGCATTAATTGTAACCAACTATTTTCTAGTTCTAAGTCTGAAGAAGAATGGGTGAAATGTTAAGTGTAGTGAACGGCCACATGAACAGTGTGCTGGCGTTGGTGATGAGGTTAACGAACTTTATACTCACGATTTCTGCACATAAAGTGAATTTGAATCTTTCTAAAATTAATTTGTGTATTGAAATTTACACTATAACTTTAAGTACCCAGTTTTATCCAACTAGTCTGACAAAATGGGATCTTTGGCATAAATTCAGAAAAAATTGTTGCCTATGGTTGTGCGTATTGTAAAACTTATTTTGAAGTAGACATATCAGGTAATTCATCATTAAATAATTAACAAAGTATCATGTAGAGTTTATAAGATATTTGAAATTATTTATTAAGTACCCTGTTTTGTCCGACTTCCCCTATGTGCTGTGAGATTCCCTATATAAGCCTACGTTCTTGTCGCTCCACGACCCTGCTAAGAGAAACGTCTCTCTAACAGATACTGACGCAGCCGAGGCAAACATAAATATACAATATTTAAAGAAACAGTCAAATTACAAAGTAAATATTTTTTTCAAACTTGGGTCAAAGGCCACCTGAAAGTATCTACATTTGGGGCGAAGGCTACCGGAAACTGTTTACTATTCGTGCGGTTGCAACTACTACAAGTTCGGCTCCTCAACAGTTGAAATATAAGGCAACTCCTTCAATACGACCTACTTCAAATTGACGCCCAAAGCGTGATGCAAATAACGTAACAAACTACCTACTTCAATGTATTACATTTCAGCCAAAAATTGCATATTGAGATTTTACGGGAAATACACATTTTCAGGCCCCTGAATAAAATAATTGAAAAGATTCATGCGTGCGCATGTATCTCAGTCTGTGAACAGCATAGCTCAAAAACGAAAAGTCGGTTAAATATCAAACATGCATTTTATTTGAGTATCCTCATGAATACGATCTATTCGGTTATTTTCAGAAAAATACCCCCACCCAAAACTACCCTGTATATGGAAAAAGTTAATTATGCTTTATTTTCACAAAAATCGCTCTAACGATTTTGATTAAAATATTATATGTAAAACATATTTGCATTATAAACAAAATGTATATCTTGAATTTTCTGCGAAGTATCCCTTTGTGTAACTGGTAAACCTTAAGAGATAGACAAAATCTTACTGCTGTAAAACACAAATCACGTTAAAACAGACAATTTTGACACATGACGTTGGCCATTACCGAGATATTCTTTGTTATTTATACTTTTTAAAGTGGTAAATATCGCTTCAATTATTTTCTCGTGGTCATGCAAAGAGCATGGAATTTAAAAACCATCACTTAGCGATCCGCTTTTTAAAAAAAATCTGACTATAGATTTAGCCTACAGTTTCTTTCTTATACCTACAACGAATAGTAATTAGATAGGAGAATAAGCTGTTTTAAAAATATTTTGAAGAAGAGGGAGCAGACAAATTCATACTAATGGAACAAACTTTTATTACAATGTACTCGCATGCGCGCCTGTCTTCTGTCTATAGATGCGTCTGTCAGGCTAACTGTTAATAACATTAATGAAACCGGAAAGTCGAACTCATTCACAATTACATATTGATTTCGAGTACCTTTTAAGGATGTTAAGAGAATATTATAAATAAATTATCGAACTATAAATATCCCTTCGTATGGGCATGATTTTGTAATTGTATGACTATAGCGAGTTATTATATATTGACTTTTCTGCAAACAACCTTTTACCCAATTCTTTGTAACTGGGAATCCTAAAAGGTAGATAAAACGTACTACAGAAATCAATTTAGATCTCATTAGAGCTCATCATGAAACATTCTTTTGTTTGTCACAGGCTGGTGCAAATCGTGTATAATATCATGACTTGTCTTTTTGAATTACTGATTGTCCTCTAAGTGTCTGCTATAATAAAATTGCCAAATATTGTACATTATTTTAGTTAGCCCTGCTCTTTATTATTCAGTATTGTTTTTAATGTTTCCCAGCTATAAAAAGCTCTGAGAGTAAAATGACTTTTCGTTTTTCCGTTGTACCGTTCACAGAGGACAAGCACAAGCATATATGCACGGCCATCCTAAGATACTTATAACAAGGTGACACTTAGCATTTTTAGAAAATCAATCAAGGATTAGTTTTAAAAAATTTAAATGATTTTATTGTTTTTCAAAATATTCCCTTTAACTTCAATGCATTTTTGCATTCGATGAAACCAGTCCTTAGACAATGTCACTTTTCCTGAAGCACTTCAGAAACCAGGTGTTTATTATGTTCCACTGATTCATCTGATGAGAATAAGTGATTCCATGCATTTTATCTTAAATTGAAAAAAAACAAAATCACAAGGTGTTAGATCAGGCTATATAGTGGATGGTCCATGGTGCTGACCTTGAGGTCATCTAGATACTCAGCTGTAATTTTGCTGTATGCGACGATGTATGCATTGTAATGATGTAACATTATTTTTCCTTTTGGGCGTTTTTCAGAACTTATTCAAAACTTTGCGGTAAGCAGACATTTGTGTACCAATCAGCAGTAACAGTACGTCTATCTTCTAATGAAATAGAAGCAATATGGACCGTTTTAGAGAGATAGAAAAAACTAGGAACCATCTTCTTAACCAGCTGTGAATTCGTCGGACTTTTGTAGGCTTAAGTTCTGTTCGAAAGACCAATTGAGTCGATTGACTTTTCTTTTCAGGACCATAACAATAAATCAAAGATTCATCACTAGTAACAATATTCCAAACCAATTTTGAAGTACCGCCTTGGAATATTTCCACAATTTTTTCTGCACCATTGAATGCGTTGTTGTTTTTGATCGGGAGTCAGTTTATGTGAAATCCATCGACAACTGTTTATATATAACGTTTTGGATTTGCCTCATACCAATATCATCCGAATAAACTTATAAGATGTCCGTTGATCTTCTTCAATCATTGCTCGAACAGCGGCGAACAGCGGCAAAATTTTCATCAGTAACAGCAGTTCTTGGGCGTCCATGAAGAAAAACCTCTCTCTAATGAATTCCTGTTCCAATTATAAACCGTTGCCTTAGATCGGGATTCGCCAAATGCATTTCTAAGCCGATCTTCACATTGTTTATGCGTTAATGACGATTTAAAATCCTAAAAATTCATAGCCCGGAAATGTTCTGTAGTCAAATTCATTTTTGGGTGAACACAACA
Source organism: Deroplatys truncata (assembly GCA_030765065.1). Lineage (NCBI taxonomy): Eukaryota > Metazoa > Arthropoda > Insecta > Mantodea > Mantidae > Deroplatys > Deroplatys truncata. Next base: position 166,666,382 of record CM060979.1, read on the forward strand.
TCTTTAAATGATGAAAATTAACAAACGATTAGATCAAATCGAACAAACCACACTGCAATCAACTCGCAGAACATCAGAAAGTAGCTGTCGAATATAAGCAAATTCAATTTGTTTTTAATAGTATTATCAACATTTTCAGTATCATCCTCGTGTTATTATTTATTAAGAACCTCAAAACAAGCACTTCTGGTGAAATATCGATATCCAGATTTGTATCGAATACAGTGCTTCCTCCGAAGGTAAGCGGTAATAATAATAATAATAATAATAATAATAATAATAATAATATGTTTGTGGTGAAGGTGTACCCGGAGCCGAAGCTCTCCTCTTCTGCCCAGGAAAAGGCGCCAACCGAGTAGTTTTGCATTAGTTCCATACCTGGTTTCCTAAAGAGGTCCTTCTGCTTTTGCAAAGACGAAGGTGGATACGCCACTTACGCGCGTCAACCCCAGAGGGGAAGACTATCGGTAAACTTCGCTAGCGCCGACAGTGATCTAGTACACCATCTCCCAGTTCTCCAGACTAGTACTGGAGGACAATGAGGTATCTCACAAACCCGTCTGGGTATCACCGTCCAGACGTACATAATCTCCCATGGGTTTCAGAAACCACTGCCCCGTCGAGACCAACCCAATCTGAACAGCTCCCTTTCGCGTACTCAGAAGTACTACGAGTGCTAGGGGTACGCACGCTCGCACCACGGCTGCTGAAGGGGTCAGAAAACGAATGGAATCTTGAGACGAACAAACAATGAAAGAAATGCCCTGGAGCACGACAAAAGTAAGAAAATCTGAACTAATTCCACATAAGGACTTTAAACGTTTTCCTATTCAATGTCCAAACACTTCTTTGTTTGGTTATATATGTTTCTTTGTTGACTATTTTTGTCCATTTGAAAGGAAGAAATTAGTAGCATTGTGGTAAAGATAACACCAGTCTGCATGATATCGGATAACTGAAAAATAATAAATGATTCTGACTCACCTTGTTATGCTGATTTCAGAACTGATTTTAGTTTTTTCTATCAGGTAAAGTTTTTACACATTTTCACTTCAAAAATACAGAGATGTAGAGATATAAAGATATTGATTCCGCCACTACATATAAAATTGCGCTTGATGAAGCAATTTGTAAGGGCTGTACCACAAGATGGACCCTGCTTCAAGTACCTTTCCAAGAAAGTTCCCTTCATTACACAAGACAAGCTAAAGGCGGAATTTTTGTTGGTCCTCAAATAAAGAAATTGTTGAAGAATGGAGATTTTGAGAAGACAATGAATGAGAGAGAAATAGAAGAATGGACCGCCTTCCGATCAGTTACTGAAAACTTCTTAGGCAATAACAAAGATCCTAATTACAAGGCCATTGTCGAAACAATGTTGGAAAAGTTCAAGAAGATGGGTTGTAACATGAGTGTAAAGGTGCATTTTCTGCATTCACATATCGACTACTTTCCAGAAAATCTGGGATATAATAGTGAAGAGCAGGGTGAACGTTTTCACCAAGATATTAAGGAAATGGAGAGGAGGTACCAGGGGAGATGGAATGAAACCATGATGGCCGACTACTGTGGATGTTGAGGAGGGACAGTCATCTTCAAGGATCTGTAAGGAAGTCAAGGAAGAGAAAGTTTGAAAAAAATTAAATGAAACACTTTGGCTTCTTGTTTTGTTAAAATGTAGTCGTGACATAAATTAGGGGAGTTCTTGAGAGTATTCTTAAAATGTTTGTTGAATAAAAACTTACCTAGTGTGAAATGGTATTTGAATTTTTTTCTACGCTCAATAGTAAAATTGTCAAAACATTACTTTTTATTTTGTGTAAAAACCTGACGTGATAGAAAAAACAACGGAAGTTATATCTGTAACCAGCATAAAAAATTGATTCAAGAACACCTATTTTAAGAAATCATCTGACAAAAGGTTTGAAAATGCAGACTAGTGTAATCCACGCCAATCTTATGGTCTAAATCACTGCTAGTACGAAGAAAATAGATTGAAAAATTAGAAAAAACACATTTTAAATTCCATCTGCAACAAATCGTTCTTAAATTTAACAGGTGCTAGACGTTGACAATACTTTGCAGGAGACATTTCTTTCAGGGACATACATGGACCAAATGGTGATAGTGCATGTTTTAATTTTTCTGAACATGTCTCTTATGTCGGCAGGCAAGAGCAGATATACAATTATGCACGGGTAGGGATTATATTAAATTCAGTGAAAAAGAGTTCTGTTTCCAGCAAAATGGGACTGCTGGTCTATGAGCATGAATTGTGTGAAACATTTTAGCCGAAGAATTTCCATATAAGTGAACAAGACCAAGCGTATCACTGAGTGGCCTCAAAGATCTTATGGATTTCTTTCATAGGAATGCTCCTAAATATAAGATTCAGTTCATTCAGACACGATTCAGTTAATTAAGAAAGTATTCCAAGAAATTGATACAAATAAAGAATTGTTTATAAAATGCACTTGAGTGTCAAATCTAGACTACATCAATCTGCAAATGGTGCAGACTAACAATTGGAATATCACAAGAGAATATGTTATATGTTACTTCATAAAACTATCGTATTACATTTTGGTTTCTTTATTTACTTCATATTTAATTATTGTATATCTACTGAATACTAATTTTGCCCACCTCTTAATATCGGGCGAGGCATTTAAAACAAGTTAACCTAATAAGGTAAGGGAGTCAGTTACTAACATTTATGTTATTTGAAGAAAAGTGATACTAATATTAATATTATTAAACGAGTTTTGTTGGCCCTCGATCACTGCAATTACATTAATCTTTAACATATGTAATCTCATTTAAAATAACGAAGTTATTATCTCCTTCACTTCTCATAAAACTATCAACGTCACATTATGGCCACTTTAGACGCAAACAACGTCTTTCTGAAACATTTTCTTCTAACCTTAAAACGTGGATATTTTATTAAATAGCCTGTTTAAAATATATCACCCTGCATATTGTTTTTATGTGTATCTGCAACACATACAACGCCTAAATACATATACACGTTTAGTGCTAATAATAGTGTTATACCCACTGTTGAAATTCAAATATTTCACTCACACTGTAACGCTCTGTTACCATTTTTATAACATTCTTGTAAGGCTGATTTAAATATAGTCAATGCGTAGAATGCCACAATTTGTTTTAAAAAAATTAACCAAAAGATAAAATGCTGGGCCAAATGGTAGAATGCATTGGAAATAAAGCATTCCCCCGGAGTAATAATCTTGGCACTACGAAAAGTTAAAGCAAATGAAGTAAGGATTTAAAGTAGCTTTAAATAAAACTAATGATTCGTACAGCCCCAAAAGCATTCAGAAACAGTAATAAATTACAATTGAAATACATAGCATTTTGCTTTGTTCTTCTTACACAATATTTTCCATTTTAAATAGAATTTAAGACGTGGTGATATTCCAATATAAACATGCTTCCAAGATTTAAGTGCTCTTCCACACACTAAAAAGAATTTAGAAATTTACTTACGCCTAAAAGTATGTTTATAATTTAGACAAGGCCAAAAAGTGTGGAGACGGCTGTTCCCAGACACGAAGCTCAAGAAAATCCTTCTTCGCTGGTCGTCGAGAACTAAGTCCTTAACACACACTGTTCTTTGTCGAAGCGTATTGCTCGAGGGACACCGGAGAATCAGGTGATGATACCATGGACACTGCATAAGCGCTATTTATGCTGGCGGAGAGGACGCAACCTGGCGAGCTACTGTCTGTTGATCAGGCTGCCAATGTAGTGATAAGCAGGGGCCGAAAATTGTAGTTCATCATTCCAGATACGTTAAGGAACTGCGGCCATCTCTGCTAAAACTACTCGAAAGAAGAGCCATAATTGGCTCAAAACATAGGATGTTATTGAATTCTAGGTTCCAAATTTGCCACGAGGGAAGATGTTCCCACAGTGGGATAAGTCCACAAATTTTATTTGTCATCCTTTGGCATAGCTCTATTCAAGGGTAGCATGATTCACTTCAGAAAACGAGGGCAATCTAAAATGCCACTTGTTTCTGTAGTGAAATCTGAAACGGTGTTATCTATTGATAAAGTTGAACATGACGATACTAAATCTTAGAATCCTTTATTAACTGCAGCAAGCTACAGGATCCATGTTCAAATAACGTTTTACGCTGCAGTTCAAAAAAGAAGCATTGTAGTCAATCAAAATAGAATTCCTCATAAGACACAATTGAATAAAAAACCTTTACTACTTTATTGATACCTAAAAATCGAGTTTCCATTAGAGTATGACCAGTTTATACTGCAATAATATTTGATTTAGTTCACCAAATAAGAATGAAGATTATATTAAATTACGTGACATCCATTGACAGAAATTATCAGATATAACTTATAGACGGCTCAAACTTTTCTTTTGTTATTTTACAAAACCTCTCTAACAGCGACTTCTATTGCCTGTTCTCAGGTACAAGATTATTCTATAATAGTGACCTCTGGGTTGAAACTAACCATAACTTACAATCTCTTAACAAAATAAATAAAATAAATAAATATATAAGAAAGAACAGGCAGTAGTGGCCAGCAAATGTGATATACACGCGTGTTCTTTTCATAGGTACTATTCTCCCATATTTTATTGAATTACCAAAATTTAAGCATCATACCTTCTCATGAAATAACAGCATGCAACTACATAATCGAAATAATAAATTACGAACACCAAATTTCTGCTCACGGCAAAGCCTCCGAAGTGAATTTAATGGAAGAGTTCGAATGGTTTACCAAAGGCATTATGCAGGAAGTCATGTTTAACGTTAAGTAAATGGATTTTAACACCACAGTTCCTTAAGTTAATTAATTGCCACGCAGTTGTGTTACACATAAGTTAAAATCAACAAAACGTAGCTGTCTAAAGATCTGGTGGAAGATATTGGAAACATTGTTAATGTATAAAAAAATCTTCTGTCTGGATGCTTATATTAAAGAGGCATTGCGAAAATAAGGAGCGGATTCAATAAAAGTCAGTTTATTTTTACTTCCTCCAGAGACTATATTCATATAGTCAACATGGAATTTATTATTCTGGAATTTATACAAGAGTTATAGATTATTGTCGTGAATATTTAGCATCAATACTTGCCTAATTATAGTAGGTAGAAGAAATATTGCATTTCAGTAAAAAATAAAAGCTGATGTGGTACATTCACATGCGTTTTTCTACCCTCTATCATTTATTAGTGGGTACACAAATTATTCTTACTAACGCTTATTTTATATCTACTCCATTTTAATCCAAATAAACCTTTGCGAAAATAGCTATATTCTAAAGAACTGGACACGCTATATGATGGCCTTAAAGTTCCATACTCTTTCCATGCAATGGCGAGAAACAACTGAATGTTGACAGGACTTTAAATGACTAAGCAATGCACATTTCGAACTATTAATAACCGATATCTCAGAAATGGCTTATGCTACAAAAATTTAAAATAAAATGTTGTTTTAAAGAGACCTACATTTTGTGTAGTACGTTTTCGTCTATCGATTAGCGTTTACCAGTTATACAACATTATATAAACTTCCTTTCGAATGATGAGGACTTCACAGGGCATTTCCCGAAAATTCAAGACGTGCATTTTATTTGTCATGTAAATGTCTTTAATATATGGTATTTTAAGCAAAATCGTTAGTGCCATTTTTAGAAAATCAACGTTTTGTTTTAAAAATGTTCCATGTAAAGGTAGTTGGGGTGGGTGAATTTTCTTCAAAATCTTCGTGTCGCATCCTTGAAAGGAACTGAAACTCTAATTTGAAGTAGTATATCTTTAAATTATTAGCCCCACGCTTTGACGCCAAATTTAAGAAGTTGTATTGTAATTCCATTATATTGTTGTATTATATATATTTATGTTTGCCTCGACTGTGTCAGTATTTTTGCAGAAGCATGTATCTCTTAGCAGGGGTTATGCGGCTTACACAAATTATAATTTTACTTCACTCCTTTTATTAATCCTTCACACGATTAAATGACCTTCACTGATATAGAGAGCTGTGCGATTATTGTTACTTGCACTTTTTAATACGTAAACTTTATTTTATTCTCACCGTAATGAATTTTCATCTCACACTGAATACGTATTTAACTGCTCGGGAACGCGTCTAGCGTCCGGTTGGGAACGCTGTCCACTAGCGACTGGCGTTTACTGCTTAAATTTGTAAATTTCTCTATTTCATGTCTCTGATTGGCTACTCCAATAGAATACTTTTATTCAACTTTCAGCTTTTCTAGTTTTTGATTGGCTATTTATAAACTGTTTTAAATATTACATTATTGTTCCAGGAATTACTAGTGGCATTTGTCGCGGTAATCTGTTCCTGTTATCTTATTTGCTAAGCGCCTGTTATTGTATTATTATTTTTTTTTAAATTTAAGTTCTTTGTCCTCGGCTAGCTATTATTACTCAATCAAGCAAATATCTCTGAGCAGGGCGTGTAAACGGAAAGGAGTTGTTACTATAAGATAACACTGATAAAAGAATTTGTTTTTACATTTTTATTGCCGTCACACTTAATTAAATTCACATCTTTAATCTTGATACACGCCTGACTGAAACTGTTATATTTACGAATGTAATTACTGTCGTATTGGCTGCTGCGTACTTCACATTTTGTAACTAACTTTACGACGCGAGCGATTCTTCCAAACTGTACGACGTGTACCTCGTGAATGATTCCTTAGAACTGCGTAATGTGTATCTCGCGAATAATTCTGTAGAACTGCGTAATGTGTACCTCGCGAATGATTCTGTAGAACTGCGCGATAGTTGCTTTTGGCTCCAAAATATATACTCCTTCACCTCGAACTGCCTAAAAATTATAATAGAGCTGCTATTGGTTACTAAATCGCGCCAACATTAGCGTCTGTTTAGTCAGCCAATTATATAACACATATGCGCTAGGGAAGATATTCCCTCCATTTCTAAAGAAAGGCACGCTACCCTGACGTCATTTGTTTGTCTCTTCTTAGTGATAAACAACTCACCCCCTCGCTTCATTGTTATCCACTCTATTGTCAGTTTCAGTGAGGCCGTGTAAACTTATTTCCTAACAATGCTTATGGCTAACAAACATCTAAAATCATTGTCATACAATAATGTTAGTTTACACTACAATAACTCTGGCATTCACAGTGTTGTGGTATAAAATACTGCCTCACATTATTAAACTTTCCAATTCATTGTTGCCTCAAGGTTACCTCATTGTTAGCAACTTTCAGCTTGTATTCTCACAGCTCCTACATTATTAATTTATGTAATACATTCACATAACATTATTATACATGTCATAATAAAAATAAACATAATACAAGACTGTTACATACATTTTATATATTATACACATACTGCTTTAAGGCGGGCTGTTATTATATTTTATATTATATAATTAGACTGAAATCATTTAAGTGTTAAAATACTGCCCAAAATACCAAGTTTGGCACTTATCGACTTACATATACGGACATTTTTATAAACATACAGCTTTTTTACTCAGGAGGCCTCAAAACATGTATTTCCGGTGAAATCTAGGTGTCGAATTTTTGGGTGGAATGCTATACATTCTCTACCTACTAAGAATATGGTAGAGAAAGTAAAAATGTCGAAATTTCACCAGAAATACATTTTTTGAGGCCACGTGTGGTGTGTATGTGTGTAAACACTATAAATGAAAAACGAATAGCCAGATAGATACTAAACCTCAGATTTAAGTTCAGCAACTTTCAAAAATACCACACGAGATCTTCAAGAAAATCTCGCATCCTAAACTACCCTTTACATGGAAAGTTCTTCGTTATTTTTATATTCTGAAAGATGGCTTTAACATTTTTCACTAAGAGATATTTACATATTAATAAAATGCATCTTTAAGCTTTTCTGCAAATGGCATGCGAATTCCCCTTCATTCCGAATGAATTTTGTATAAATTTGTACATGCAGTAAATCATTACAGATAGACAAAGCTTACTGCACAAAAATGTAGATAATTTTAAAGCACATGTTTGTAACATTCGAAATATTTGTTATTGGTTGGAATTTTCAATACTTGTCATTTTTGAAGTGCTGTCGCTATTTAGTTGTTTCTCGCTTTATCATGGAAATAGTATGATATTTCAAGGCCAGTATGTTTAAAAATTTAACCTGCCTCCTGTGTCCGCTTTTTACCTACAACGAAATGCGTAATGAAATTATTTCTGAAAATTTTTATCTCGATTTTCATAAAGTAGATAAAAGGTTTGTTCCAACACTCGGTTCTGAACACGTTCCGAACGAAACATTCTTATGCACATGCACCAGTCGAGTACGCTCTCTGAACTAATTCAGAATTTTGTGTACTTGGAACACTACTTGAACCGTTCTGTTAGGGTCTTTTTCATTCCACAGTATCAATTACAAAGACGAAAGTGTTCCACTAGCTTTGCTTAAAACTAGATACGTACCAAACATCGTCGATATTCCGTATTGTGGAAATAATCACGCGTTGGATAAATTATGAATTAAAATTTATTTCTCCAGGTAATAAGGCTTTTCCTGCTGAAGACAGAGAAATACTACCTGCAGAAATACGGTCTCAGTCCTATTGAAATCGTAGGTCTAATGGTCGGAGCAAGATGCACGATCCCCAAACACTTCCTCCACTTCTGCAAGAGGTTCAGCCCAGGCAGCCAGCGAATTAAGAATGTTTCCCTCTTGGCCAATAAAGGATACGTTTTAATTAAAAAAAACTTTTATATACTGTTCCATTTAGCCGCATTTTGAAATTTGATTTTGTAATTTGTTTTGATTTTGTTGTTTGGTTTTTTATAATTACCGTTACTGTGCCTTACACCCTTTCGATACATTTTATTACGCTTTATATGATTATTTTAGTACTTCTTTTCTTGTTTAATATTTGGTAAATTTATTTGTTTGTTACGTTTTGTCTTTATGACAGTCTCAGAATGAGAAAGCAGAAAGGCTTTCCTTTCAAAATAAATCACAACTTTCTCTATACTTTCTGGCAGGTTTGTTCTAAGCGATTAGAATCAATTCTATTAACTTGAGTATGCGCAGTAGACTGTAAAATTTGCGCATTTCCAGAATTTCAGTTCCTACTCTTGATCAAGAACTGATTTCATTCGTTCCGAACTAGTACCCAGATACGTTGGAACAGCAAGTTGGAAATTCAAAACTAGTTTGGAACTGATTATCTGTCGTGTGGAATGCCACTTAGCTACTGCGCATACTCATGTAATTCAGAATCGATTCTGAATCGTGTGGGAACAAACCTAAAATAAGCTTTTACAATAATAGGTTGAGAAGCTGTATAAACATAAAGGATAGTGACTATTGAAGTTCATGTGAATGCAACTGCTTTCAATCACAAATCCACTCGAAGAATCGGATAACCTACACACTATGTCTTTTAATTACTAAATCTCCATTTCTACAGTTTACTTTGCCGTTATGAAATAGAAAGTTGTCAAGTTTAAGTTCATTAAAACAGCGTAGAGAGAAAAGCAACCGTAGCTTTTCCCCAATGCAAATATTACGTATCTTGAGAAATGTAAGTTCAGTAGGATATGACACGAATATTTTGAAGAAAATGTCCTACCACAAGCTAACTCTTACATGGAAAAGAATTTCATCGTTTTTGATTTTCTTAAAAATGGCTCCTAACGATTTTGTTTCAAATACGCGTTTAATATATTTGAATGACTAATAAAGTGTACGTCTAGAACTTTCTGTGAATATGTTGTAAAATTCTCTGTAATTCTGTTTAACTGCTAAACCGTAAGGGATAGACTAATACCTGCACAAAAAGTAAATCTCGTTAAAACACACAAAATATATTCAAATAATGTTTTTGTGACATTAAGCATTTCTGAGATATGCGTTATTGGGTTGAATTTTCAAATAATTTAAACTTTTTTCAAGTGCTAAGTCGCTATTTGTTTTTTTTTCGTGGTCATAAAAAATGAATGGAATTTGAATTTTACATAACTACCCGGTTTTTAGCATTTAACAATCGTTTCAGCTTTCTGTGTTAATAAAATCATACTGATAGAATAAGTCTTTGTAGAAATACTTGTAAATAAGTGGATAGATAAAGTCATGTGAATGTAAAACAATCAGATTTTTTATCATGGTAATCAAGAGCATTGGGAAGCCTTACTGTTTTACAGTAAGAAATAATCTACATTTAGACAGAATGAAGGATCATGGATAAGGTGAAAGAAATGAATGAACCATTTGGATTTTTCGTCAGAGAATCCAGATAAATTTTTAGATTGTATATGTGGAACCAGAACGGATGCCATGGACTTTGTTTTGTCAACTATGCTTTGTTGTAAAAATCGAATTAATTCTTGCAGATATAAAACAGAAGCAACAATAGCAACCATAACAAAATGATAATAATAAGAAACTAAATTAAGGATTAGATTAGGAAATGGACGATTTTCAGAGGAATTGAAAGTTAGTAGCGGTTTAAGACAAGGCTGTAGTTTATCGGCGCAATGTTTTAATAAGATGAAATTGTTAGAGAAATAAAAGGGAGTATACCATCGGGTATCAGATTAATACAACGAATATGGTAATTATATTATAATAATCCAAGAAACAGAAAATGGCCTGTAGAAAAATATTTCTGAACTAGGAAATGTGCTAGCATAATACGGAATCCAGATACCAATTAAAAGAAAAGTAATGGCCCTTAAGAAAAAGTACCCTCTAAGATCCTAAGTAGTAATAAATAACAAAATACTAGAGCAATTAAAAATAACTATTTATGATGTAATACAACCTATTCAGACAATCAAGATTTAAATAATAATGTAAATAAATTCCAACATAATTGTGGAATATTAGTAACAACACTAAAAAGAATAACAAGAATAGAAACTAGCTTAAAATTGTATACGACAGTGACAATTACAGCCCTAATGCATGGTTTTGAAACAGAGGCTATAAGAATTGGGTGAAATAAATGCGGCAGAAATGAAATACCTTAAAGCTATAAAATGGTGTACATTAATGGATAAAAAGAAGGACTTTTGGGAACATTTCCAGAAAATTAAAAATATACCTTTCATTTATCATGAGAATATTATTAAACACATTATATTTTAATCAAAATTGTTAGCTATTTTTGAGAAAATCAAAATTTTTTAAAAATGTTCCATGTAAAGGGTAGTCTGGAGTGGGGGGATTTTCTGGAAAATATTGGTGTCGTATCCTTGGAAGATACTAAACTCAAATACCAAGTTTGGTGTTTATCCGACTTTTCGTTTTTGAGTTATGCTGTTCACAAACACACACATGGACATGTGTCCAAAAATGCTTTATTTGGATTGAGACATCTCGAAACATGTATTTCCGGTGAAATCTCGGTATAGAATTTTTGGTTGGAATACAATACTTCCCCTGCTTACCATACGTAGTAGAGAAATTAATAAAAATTATGAAATCGGATAGGAATTAGGTATTGATCCTATAAATGACAAAATAAATGAAAAAGATAAAGAAAACATTTGCAGAGGGTAGACCAAACCCAATATCCAGAAATGACATATGAATACCAGCCATGTGAGAAAAAAAATATTGTAAGACCAATGAGAAGATGAAAAGCGATATGAGGCCGGAACAGGAGACATCTCCTAATCCATGGAGAAATGATGATGATGATGATGATGGCAATGAAATAAGGATAATTTCAGGAATTAAAAAGCTCTACAGGCAACTCTCCTAACGGAAGGACACCCCCACAGAAAAACCCTGGCCTTCCAGTTTGGGTTTTGGGCTGCAGGCTGTTAACTTGTTTCTGGAAAAAGAACTTACAAGGCTAAACAGAGAAATAACCGGACTGATAACCTTGATGACGTCATCAAACCCTAAAAGTATCAGTTTAATCACACGACATCACACCAAAACAATTCTGTTCGCTGATGACAAAGCATTATTGGTAAAATCAGAAGATGATTTACAACACTATGCTAAGCTTTGTGGCAAAGGAATATAATGTGGAAATATCACTGGAAAACGAAGTCAATGGCTGTGTGGAAAGAAATGAAAGAAGAGTAAAAATCTGATGTATTACACTCACATGACTTTCTCTACTCTTGTACAAACTATTTCTACAAACGCTTCTTCTCCATATGCTTCACGTTAATCTACATATCGAGATGTTAATCTTATTGCTAATTTTCTTGTAGATGCAAGGGGAATTGCTATGCTTTAAGCGATAGTCAAATATTTTAAGAGCTGGTTGCTATGTGGAGTATTCCATTCTCTTTGCATTACCAGGACATAAAAAACCAATAGCAAATTTTCATTTCAGAAAAAGTATTGGAAAATTCAAACAAATAACAAGAAATATCTCGGATATGGTTAACTGGACCCAAAAAAAAGCACCAAAGTATATGACATAAATTGTGTATTTTAACGAGATATACGTTTTTTATGTAGAAAAATGTCTATCTCTTACGGTTTACCAGTTATGGAAAAGATGATTTTAGGGGAAATCTCAAAAAAATTCAAGATATACATTTTATTTATCTTCTTAAATAAATGATATTTTAATCAAAATCGTTATAGCCGTCTAAGAGAAAATAAAAATGTTCCATGTAAAGGGTAGTCTGGGGTGGGAGGAGTTTCTTGAAAATCCTCGTGTCGCATCTTTGAAAGATACTGAAGCTGAATAACAACTTTGGTATTTATCCGACTTTTCACTTTTGAGTTATATTGTTAATAGACACACAAACAGTTTTCTAAAAATGCTTTTTTTATTCGGGGGCCGTCAAAATATGTATTTCCGGTGAAATCTCGGTATCAAATTCTTGGTTGGAATGCAATACTTTCCCTACTTACTATACGCAGAGAAGGTAAAAAGCATTTTTGTAAGAATTTGAGACTGGAAATAATTCAAACAAAAATTATATAATATAGTTTCTAAACCAACCTTGAAGTGGTAGCGAAACTTGGATTCTACGAGCTCAAGATCGGCGACGTTTAGAGGCATCACAGATGTACTTTATGAGATCATTGATTGGAAAAACAAGAAGGGATAGAATCAGAAATCAAGATGTTCGTGCACAATTGAGGGTAATGATTATAGTGGAAGAAACATATGATTAAAAAACGAAAAATCTGATGTGTTACACTCACATGACTTTCTCTACTCTTATACAAACTATTTTTACAAACTCTTATTCTCCATCTATTTCATATTAATCGAGATAAACATTTGCAGAAACGATCTTTTAACATGCAAGGAGAATTAAATTTTACACATAGCGACCAGTTCTAAAAATATTTGACTATCGCTTAAGGCGTACTACGTTCCCCTTGTTTTGTAATTGCAAGGGCAATATAGAAACACAATAGCCTTTAAGCATAGACATATCTCTTAATAACTGGTTGCTATGTGCAGCACCATTCTCTTTGCCACATATTAATACTCTTTGCATATACAAGACAAAATAAATGAATAACGAATTTCCATTTGAGAAAATAAGTATTGAAAAATTTAAGGGAATAACGAGCAATATCTCGAAAATGGGTCACTCAACAAAAAATGTATATGGCATAAATTGTGTATTTTAACGCGATCTACATTTTTTTGTGTAGTAAAATGTTGTCTATCTCTTATGGATTACCATTATGCAAAAGTCGTTCACAATGAAGAATACTTTTGAAGACATTCCCAGAAAATTCGAGATATACATTTCATTTGTCATGAAAATATCTTAAACATATGATATTTTAATCAAAATCGTTAGAGCCATTTTTGAGAAAATTAAAATTTTCGAAAAATTTTCCATGTAAAGCGTAATCTGGGGTGGGGGTATTTTCTTGAAAACCTTCCTGCCGCATCTCTTGAAGATACTATACCTAAATACCAAGTTTGGTATTTATCCAACTGTTCATTTCTGAGTAATGCTGTTCACAGACACACACAGACACACACGGACATGTTTCTAAAAATGTTTTTATTTGATTCAGAGGTCTCGAAACATACATTTCCGGTGAAATCTCGGTATCGAATTTTTGGGTGGAATACAATACTTCCTCTACCTACTATACGTTGTAGAGGAAGTAAGAATTGGGAAGAGCGTGTTATAAAATGCCGCCTTGCAGAGCAAGTTTTATTATATAGACCGGACGGAACGAGGGCTTTAGGAAAACCTCGGAGAAAATGGAGTGACCTACATGCAGGTAGTAGTTAGTTTCAGAATGGATCATCGGCCCAAGGCTTGAATTGGAAGAAGAAGAAGAAGAAGAAGCTCTACTTTAAAAGCTTTATTCTTGGCCGTTTGCTTTCAGAATGAATCATAAGACAGAAAACGACGAAAACAAACATTCAATAGAAACCGCAATGACAAATGAACAAGCATTTTACAACAAGCATTAAACATTAGTATGACAGAAAAATGGTAACATATTTGGAATACAAGTAGTTTACGACATGAGACGTGTAAAGCAGACACGGCATGATCTTGAACACGAAAGCGAGCAGTGACATATTCCTTTAGAGTAGACTGACCCGCTGTACATCTAAAGCGATAAAGTTGCCTGCACATGGGGAATTCAGATTGGAAGCGCCTTCTGCTTAGGCAACACAATTTACTCCATAAGGTGCATTTACTACGGCCCTAAACTGTTGTTGAGGAGCCATTCATAAAAATCTGAAGTGTTACATTCTCATGACTTTTTCTAACCTTCCTTTTCAAACAAAAGCTTATTATTCTATCCAGTTCATATTCATAGAGACGAGCATTTGTAGATATTGTACTTCCTCGTAGGTATAAGGAGATTAAGGGAATACAGTGAGCTTAAGCGATAGACAAATATTTTAAGAGTAGGTCAGTATGTTATCGTTTTGAAATTTCGTTCTCTTTGCATTATCACGAGAAATAAATCTGATGTGTTACACTCAAATGACTTTCACTACTATTGTACAAATTATTTTTCCAAACGTTTATTCTCCATATGCTTCGAAATGTTAATCTTATTGCTAATTTTCTTGTAGATGCAAGGGGAATTGGTTGGTTTTAAGCGATAGTCAAATATTTTAAGAGCTGGTTGCTGTGTGGAGTATTCCATTCTCTTTGCATTACCAGGACAAAAAAAGAATAACGAATTTGAGAAAAAGTATAAGTATTGGAAAATTTAAGGGAATAACAAGCAATATCTCGAAAATTGTTTACTGAAAAAAATGTATATGACATAAATTGTGTATTTTAACGCGATCTACATTTTTTGTGTAGTAAAATTTTGTCTATCTGTTATGGTTTACCAGTTATGCAAAAGTCGTTCACAATGAAGAATACTTTTGGAGACATTCCCAGGAAATTCAAGATATACATTTTATTTGTCATAACGGTATCTTAAATATATGATATCTTAATCAAAATCGTTAAGAGCCATTTTTGAGAAAATTAAAATTTTCGATAAATGTACCATGTAAAGGGTAATCTGGGGTGGATTTTCTTGAAAACCTTCGTGTCGCATCTCTGGAAGATACTGAACCTAAATACCAAGTTTGGTGTTTATCCGATTGTTCGTCTCCGAGTTATGCTGTTCACAGGCACACACACAGATACATACACGGACATGTTTCCAGAAATGATTTTTTGGATTCAGGGTGTCTCAAAACATGTATTACCGGTGAAATCTCGATATCGAATTTTTGGGTGGAATACAATACTTCCCCAACTTACTATACATAGTAAAGAAAGTAAAAAAACGAATAACTGTTTTCCACTTGAGAACAGTAGAAGTATTTGAGCATTCAAACCGATAACAAAGCATATCTCGTAAACGATTAACGTCACAACAATTATTGGGCATAAATTGTGTGCTTTAACGAGATATAGATCTTTTATGTAGCAAGATTTTGTCTATCTATTATGGTTCATCAGTTATGCAAAAGTCATTCGGAATGAAGAGGACATCACAAGTTATTCCCAAAACAATTGAAGACGTACATTTCATTTGTCATGAAAATATCTCAAACACTTGTTACTTTAATCTAAATCGTTGGAGCTATTTTTGAGAAAATAAAAAATATGTTATCCAAAATGTAGTTTGGGATAAAGGGATTTTTCTTGGAAGTCTTCGTGTCATTCCTTTGAAGATACTGAATATAAATCCGAAGTTTGGTATTTAACTATTTTTCGTTTTTGAGTTATACTCTTCACAGGCACACACACATGCTATCCTTTTCCTAAAAATTCTTTTTTGGTTCAGGTATGTCTCAAAATGTGTATTTTCGGTGAAATTTTGATATAGAATTTTTGAGTGTAATACAGTGTGTCCTGCACTTACCATAAGAACGTAGAAGAGAAAGTAAAAATATGTCTACGGGCAGAATTTCAGCGTAGATAGGTATACGCTAGAGTTCCATTTGCTGCAAACTTTCTACGTATAGGATATTTCACTTAAACTTTTTTGTTGAGCTATGGGGAATCCAGATACTGCACTTTTTGCTAAAATGGCAAAGTTATAGAAGGCTGCATTTTAAATGCGATTGGGGCGTTATAATTTTTTTCATGCTATTATTTAAAAGATGTAGCACAATTTTTAAAACGGTCATAAGTAGTCATTTAAATATTAATCAGGTTTTCTTTTGCATTTTTCTCCAACATGCGTATTTCAGGACATAAATTGTCTTGCTCCAGTTTTAATGACAAATGTGGTGCTAATCTTCATTAGTATGCATAGAAAATTAACTTATTGAAGTATATGAATATGTTTGTGATAAGAAGTCGCCAAAGGGTTGTCAACACTTTGTACATACAAAGGGTGTCGAAATGAACACTACCAATACAGAAATGAAATAACTTAGTCTTTAATTAGGACACAAGAAAGAAAATTAAGGAAAATATTAAGCAATTTAACTTTGGAGTGTTATGTTCATATTCAAAATAACACGAGGATTCTCGGAACCCCAGATCCTACAATTGTGACGATGGACATTACCGTAAACGTGAAACGTTGCTTCATCAGAGAATGTCACTTAGTTGTATTTGTTGTCTTCATCTGTGTGCGAGAGGATATCAACTGCAAAGTCATAGCGTATTGGTCGATCGTTGCGCTGCAATTTCTGGACCAATTGAAGTTTGTAAGCTCTTAATTTTAGTCTCTTAAGAACAACATCGTGGACGGTAGAACGAGGTAAATTAAGCTCACGACTCGCTCGCCTGATAGATTTCCTTGGACTCCTGTGAATGCTTCACGAATGGCTTCCACTTGTTCACCCGACGTGCGCTTCCTATCGCCGCCGCCATGTTGCTGAAAGTTCCCATTTTCAAGCAAATGTTTGTGCCGCTGAACAATGGTGTGCCTGTTCGGAGCTACGCGGCCTTATTTTTCACGAATTTATCTCTGAACTATAATCGGACGCTTGAATTCTGCTAACCAATAAAAGCACTGAACTTTCTCTTATAGCGTGAATGGGGCCACTTTGGTAACAATCTGTGTATACACAACAATAGGAATAACAAGTTTGCCAATTTCAAGACAAAAAACTTAATGAGTTTCTCTACATTTTAGTGCAAACTAACCGTATGTAAGTTTAATTTAGGATATCCTGTATATCTTATAAAATATTCCAAATTTTCGTAAGTAATTACTGTACCAAATGAAAAAAGTTTGAATAATAGTTATCATCATACATAAAAAACAGATGAACCAATTTTGAATGTGGTATTTCTAAAATTGCAGAATCTGGGGAAACCAGGCCAAAGTATCATAATTTTAAAAATTTTCGTTGAACTTAAAGGGGATTGAGGATCACTCGAAGATAAAGGGAGAGATGCTAGGACACCGATGATGCTAAGTAAAGAAACAAGTTACTGCTGTGTAGAAAATAACACAGAAAAGCTCTGGAGTTACAAACTAGGATCTTGCATTCAAACTTGTCTCTGGATCAGGGAGTAATATCAAATACTGCGCAGCTTTTCATGGCCAGGAAGATTTCATCGCGCTGGTTTCCCCACGAAACCCCAGGTGGCAATTTGGACTGAATGGTGCTGCGAAATGCTGCAGCGCTTTGAAAACGGCAGCTATAGAACCTGCCTGATGAATCCTGTCGTAAACATTTTAGAAAGAGATCGACAGTGAGGGCAGTACTCCCCCATTGAAACAATTTGCAAATTCTCGTTAGATTTTATGGTTTGCTCCCAGAATTAGGGTTCTGTTGCAAATTGTAACACCTTTCAAGTTTAATCAATGGCTTGTAATTAAACGTGCAGAACAGGGGCAGCAATCCATGGGCATACAACCCAGGGGGATACAACAGTAAATAGGTTCTTGTCTTTGTAAAATGGTTGTCAGTAAAGGATAATGTGATTCTGAAATTCTCATTGTTGGGGAAACTCTGATGTATAAAATAGTCTGGGATTTAAGGCTTCATTCGTCAGGATGGGTCATACTTGCTGACACACTATCAACAAGAAGTCAAAAGTACTGGAAAGGAAATGATGGTGATATGTCTTTCAGCAGTGGTCACCGTGGCAGAGGTTCCTTAACTGCCAATGTCAGAGGCAGTAATTTCTCATTTCTATATCCTATACTTATGGCGTCCTCTTTTCCCCTTTCTCTTTCTCTGGGACGCCCAAGTAGTGAGCAGCTGACAGTAAAATCTAGTATTTTCCGTATGCGTAGAGGAATGTTGCCACGACCCGTATAAAAACTACCTTCTTAATCATTTTTATTGCTTTCTATACTACGTATAGTAAGGGAAGTATTGCATTCCACCCAAAAATTCGATACCGAGATTTCACCTGAAATACATCTTTTGAGGCCTCCTGAATCCAAAAAGGTATTTTTGGAAACATGTCCGTGTGTCTACGTGTCTGTCTGTGAACAGCATAACTCAGAAACGAACAGTCGGATAACACCAAACTTGGTATTTAGGTTCAGTATCTTCCAGAGATGCGACACGAAGGTTTTTTTAAAGAAAATCCCCCACCCCAGATTACCCTTTACATGAAACACTTTTCGAAAACTTTAATTTTCTCAAAAATGGCTCTAACGATTTTGATTAAATATATATTTAAGATACTTTTATGACAAATAAAATGTATATCTTGAATTTTCTGGGAATGTTTCCAAAAGTATTCTTCATTGTGAGCGACTTTTGCATAACTGGTAAACCATAAGAGATAGACAAAGTTTTGCTACACAAACAATGTAGATCGCATTAAAATACACAATTTATGTCATAACATTTTTTTGTTGAGTGAACCATTTTCGAGATATTGCTTGTTATTTCCTTAAATTTTTCCAATACTTATACTTTTTCTCAAATGGGAATTCGTTATTCATTTTTTTGTCCTGGTAATGCAAAGATAATGGAATACTCCATTGAGCAACAGCTCAAAATATCTATCACTTAAAGCCTACCAATTCCCCTTGCATCTACAAGAAAATTAGCAATAAGATTAACATCTCGATTAACATGAAGCATATGGAGAATAAGCGTTTGTAAAAATAGTTTGTACAAGAGTAGAGAAAGTCATGTGAGTGTAACACATCAGGTGTTTTTCTCTACCACGCACATAGTAGATATAGGAAAGACATTTCACTCCACACTAAGATTTGATATGAAAGTTACGCCGGAAATACATGTTTTGAAGCCTCCTGAATCCAAAAAAAGCATTTTTTGAAAAAGATCCATGTACTTATGTATGTGTGTGTATCTGTGAACAACATACATAAAAAACTAAAACTCGGATAAATAGCAAATATGGAACATTTTTCGAATTTTTTTATTTTCTAAAAATAGCTCAACTGTTTTGATTAATGTATCATATATTAAAGATATTTACATGACATAAAATGTACATCTCAAAATAGCCTGTGAAGTCCTCTTCATCAGGAAGGAACTGTATAACTGTATAACTGTAAACATTGAGCGATAGACGAAAACGTACTGCACAAAAAGTGTAGATCTCTTTAAAACACACAATTTATTTAAAATAGGTTTTTTTGGCCTTGGTCATTTCCGAGATATTCGTTATTAATGGTTGGATTTGTACAATATTTTGTCATTCTTTTCAATTCCAGTTGATTTTCAGTTGTTTCTCTCGAAAATATGGACTTCTAAGGCCAGCTTATAGCGTCCAGTGCTTAAACATTTGACTATGGCTACTCCGTTTGTACTGTAACGAAATGTGTAATGTAGCTATTTCTGCCGAGGTTTATCTCTATTAAAATGAAGTAGATAAAAAAGTTAACTTTCCTTAGAATAATATCTATACGCACTAATAAAGACGGGGGCAGAGAAAGCTATGCGAGTGTAACATCAGGTTTTTTCTACCACTTGCATATAGTAAGTAAAGGAAGTGTAGCATTTAATCCAAAGATTCGATTCCGTGATTTCATCTGAATTTAACCTTTTGAGACTACCTCAATCCAAAAAGATAATTTTTAGAAAAAAGTTTCTCTGTGTGTGTGTGCAGCATAACTCGAAAATCAAAAGTCGGTTTACCAAACTTGGTATTTAGTTCAGCGTCTTCCAAGAATGCGACATGAAGATTTTCAAGAAAATCCCTCCAGTCCAAAATATCCTTTAGATGGACACTTTGTTATTTTTTATTTTCTCAGAAATGGCTCTTAACAATTTTGATTAAAATAGCATATGATTAAGATATTAAAATGACAAATAAGTTTTCTGCAAATTAACTGTGAAGTCCTCTTCTTTCTGAATTACTTTGGTATAATTGGTAAACTACAAGAGATAGACAATATCTTAGTACAGAAAATATGTAGGTCTCTCTAAAGCATAGAATTTTTTGTGAATCTTTAACCATTACGAGATATAATTTGTTAGTGGATTCAGTTTTCAAATACTTATACTTTTTCCAGTGGTAAGTCGCTATGTTGTCTCGTGGTCAGCAAGGAGTATGGGATTTTAGAGCCCCACATAGTGAACTGCTTTTTAAGAAGAATTAAACCTACTATATTCTTCTTATACATGTGTAAACATGTAATGAAAGTTTATTTCGATTAAGTACATCTAAACACAAAGTTTTCCTGGAATAGTTTGTAGAAGAGCGAGTTGAGAATGTAATGTGAATGCAGCACGATCGACTTTTATTCAAATCAGAAATACTTGTTTATTGAAAGCCATTTCTATAGATTCACACTCTGCTCGTATTATTTGCTACCAACTGTGGCTTTGACTTAAAATCAGAATATAGGCATAAGAAGAATCAAGTCATCTTTAGGTAGCTCTTTACCATGCATTCCTAATTATCTCACTAACGTTTGCAAGCCCGCATTATCACGCATATAAGCACGCATTATAGTTTAGTGCATTAACCCTACTTCAGTGTGTGCCATCACTTCTTATATATGTCATAATTCACAATCAACCTATTGAAAAAAATCAGATGTGTTACACTCACATGTTTTTCTCTACTCTTGTACAAACTATTTTTACAAACGCTTATTCTCCATATGCTTCATGTTAATCGAAATATCGAGACCTTAATCTTATTGCTAATTTTCTTGTAGATGCAAGGGGAATTGGTAGGCTTTAAGCGATAGTTAAATGTTTTAAGAGCTGGTTGCTATGTGCAGTATTCCATTCTCTTTGCATTACCAGGACAAAAAAAATAAATAATGAATTCCCATTTGAGAAAAAGTATAAGTATTGGAAAATTTAAGGGAATAACAAGCAATATCTCGAAAATGGTTCACTCA
This sequence comes from Deroplatys truncata, assembly GCA_030765065.1. Lineage (NCBI taxonomy): Eukaryota > Metazoa > Arthropoda > Insecta > Mantodea > Mantidae > Deroplatys > Deroplatys truncata. The sequence goes on from CM060979.1 coordinate 166,688,124, forward strand.
ACAACAAAAAAATGTGTATGACATTTTAACGCGATCTACATTTTTTGTATAGTAAACTTTTGTATATCTCTTATGGTTTACCAGTTATGCAAAAGTCGTTCACAATGAAGAATACTTTTGGAGACACTCCCAGAAAATTCAAGATATACATTTTATTTGACATAAAAGCATCTTAAATATTAAATCAAATTCGTTGCAGCCATTTTTGAGAAAATTAAAATTTTCGAAAAATGTTCCATGTAAAGGGTAATCTGGGGTGAGAGATTTTCTGGATAGCCTTCGTGTCGCATCTCTGGGAGATGCTGAACCTAAATACCAAGTTTGGTGTTTATCCGACTGTTCGTTTCTGAGCTATGCTGTTCACAGACAGACACATAGACACACACAAGGACATGTTTCCAAAAATCCTTTTTTTGGATTCGGGGGCCTTTGGGTGGAATACAATACTTTCCCTACTTATTATGCGTAGTAGTGAAAGTAAAAACAATGATCACGTATGGATGCATGATTGCCCGTTAGATGCCGCAATTCGGAAAAGTGTAAAAATGTAAAAACTTGGAGTAACGGCTGACGCTACGGGAAAAATTTTTTAAACATAAAACATGTGTCTTAATCAGCCTTACATGTCTTCTAAAGTAAATGTTTGTCTATCCATTATGGCTTTCTAGCTATATAAATGTATACAGAATTCAATCAAATAAGACAGATCTCACAAGCCATTCCAAAAAAATTGAAGTTATACTTTTATTTGTCATATAAATATAAATATATTAAACATGTGCTATTTTAATAAAAAATCTTTTAGAGCCATTTTTGAGAAAATCAGAATTTTCGAAAAATGTTCCATGTAAAAGGTAGTTTTGGGTGGGGGATTTTGTTGAAAATCTTCGTGTCGTATTATTGGAAGATACTGAACCTAAATATCAAGTTTGGTATTTATCCCACTTTTTGTTTCTGAGTTATGGTGTTCACGGACACACATACACACGTGCGCGCATTGAGATTTTTCCAAAAATGCTTTATTTGGATTCAAGGGGCCTCAAAACAGGTATTTCAGGGGAAATATTGGTATCAAATTTTTGGATGGAGTGTAATACCTCCTCTACCTACTACGTACGTGGTAGGGAAGGTAGAAATGGATTATTTTACAAGTCATTTAATCGACTATATCAACTACTATTAGTTACGGATTAGGTTACTTTTTGTATTTGTTGCGTGCTTCTTTAAAATGGTTAATGTTTGTGTAAAGTGTTTTGCTTGAACCAATAATAAAATACCTCTTTACGGTTTTTATCTCTTACAACCGAAAGTAGCCTGGCAGATCCCTAGGAAATGAATCTCTCTGTTGCTGAAAACTTTTAAGTGCGTTTCCTATTTATTCCTTTATTTTCTTTGTTCAGTACGAGCACTCTGAATTTTCGTTCAGATTTTGCCTCTAGCATAAAGAGCGAAAGCATTATTTGGTTGAAAATGGGGAATGTTTCCGTTTCAAATGCTGCTTTCCATTTTTAAAAGACTGTAGAAATAATATACGTTTCCATGGAGTTTGGGGTTTACATTTCACATTTACCGTCTTATTTGTCTCCTAATTCTTTATTTTTTTATCTTCACTTGTCTCTACCCCGCAGGTGTGTAGGCGAGAACACGGAGGCTCTCGTTGTCTTTTTTTTCCACAAAAAAAAGAACAATTTGCTTCCCCGTCTCCAGTAAAGTCCCTGGCGTAACTTTATATTTACTGCAAAAGTATTTTCTCCTCTTTTATATGTTTTTAATTAACGGTAATTATACCGTTTGAGGGTTTACAATTCAGATGTTTTTATTTACTGTATTTTTTTAAAGTTGTTCATTCTACAGCGATGAAGGGTGAGGGAAAGTTGAGAGAGCAAGACGGTCACCCACCCTTTCCAAACCCACCCTCACTTGAGGACGCGAACATTAAAGTGAATACTGATAACCCTACAAATAGCTTCGTGAATGTTTGAAAACATATTAACTGTTTTTCTCATTATCGATATACTAGATAAGAGGGTGAAAAATTTAATAAATTTTTACAGTAAGGGAAATTTAGTTGGGATCCCTGACTGTAAAGCTATGTTAATATTGTCCACATTTTTGCTTTGTCTAGTACATAAAGTAAGTAGGGGAAGTAATGTATTCCACCCATCAATTCGATGTGGATATTTCACCGATGTGGATGTTTTGAGCGCCTGAACTACCCAAAAAACCATTTTTAGATAAAGATCCGTGTGTGTATGTGTGTGTGGGGGGGGGTTGTGTGCGCGCATGTGAATAGCAAAACTCAAAAACGAAATGTTGAATAATTACGAAAGTTCGTATTTAAGTTCAATACCTCCCAAGGATGCGACACCAATACTTGCACCCCAATATACCCTTTACATGGAACATTGTACGAAATGTTTGATTTTCTGAAAAAAAAGCTCTAACAATTTTGATTAAGGTACCATAAATAAAACATATTCACATGACAAGCAAAATGTACACTGCCGTTTGTGAAAATTGCAAGGCCAAGAAGCAAACGCATGAATTCATTGAACTTAATACCACAGGTTAGGTACATGGCAAGTAACAAATTATAAACTTTTCAAATCTATACATGACCTTTGAGCCCCACTAATCAGTATTTGGTGTGGCCTCCATGCGCTGCAATTAGAGCTGCTATACGCCGTGACATTGAATCAAAAAGGTTTGAGTAAGTTCCTGAGGGATTTTCCTCCACGCATTTGTATTCGAGTCCACAAATCCGTGACACTGGTTACTGGAGGGCCGTGATGCATCAGGTACCGACAAACCATATCCCAGACATGTCAGGCGAACGTGCAGGCCAGGGAAGCAATGGTCGCTCTTCGAAGAAGGCTTGTACATTCCTCGCAATATGTGGCCGGCATTGTCCTGTTGAAATGTGGCCTGTGGAGATGCCTGAAGCAGGGGGGGGGAGGTACCTCAGGCTTCACAACCACCGTTAGATACCGGTTGCTGTTCAAAGTGCCCTTAATTCGTAGGAGGCAGGATCGGTTGTTGTACCAATGGCACCCCAAACCATCATAGCTGGTGTTTGTTCGCCATGCAGCTCAACAATGCAGCCCTCCAGGTTGCGCTCACCACAGTACCGCCGGACACATATGAGGCCATCACTGTAGGACACGTTAAAGCGGGACTCGCCCGAAAGACCACATTTTGCCACTCAGCACCCCAGTGACTGTGTTCAAGTGCCCATTGCAGTCGGAGGAGCTTGTGGTTTCTGGACAATGGAAGCCGACATAATGGCATGCATGCAACCAGTCCAACCTGCAGCAGACGAACCGTTGATGCAGACAAATGCACACCTTTTACAGTGCTCCAGCGTCGAGCGAACACTGTGGATGAAGCTGTACGGTCCGTTATGAGCATGAGGACAAGATGACGGTCATCCCGTGCTGTGGTCATGTTTCGTGGTCCAGTACCCGCTCTTCGCTGCGTACGACTTTCATCTATCCACTGCTTCCACACACGCATCACTGTCGTAGCAGCATGCCCTGTACGAGCCGAAATGTCACGGTATGACAAACCCGCTTCCTGGAGACCGATCATTCTGCCCCGTTCGAAGTCACTTACATACCGATATGGCTCCCGTTGACGTCGACGAGGCATACTGGCACTCACTGTATTGTTTCCACCATGTTTGACAGCTCTGCACTGACTACACTGGGCGCAATACTGACCTTGTCGGACCGACACGAGAGGGCTCTGCTCGGCCTACGTGTACGCTATCTTTCTGCAAACCTAATCACTTATTGCTTTCACACTCTTCTACACTTCCACCAAGTTTGGAGTTATTCGGGAAATTCTTTCTTGGTGTTGCAATTTTCACAAACGGCAGTGTAGGTCTTGCATTTTCCGCGAACAGCCGGTGAAGTCCTGTTCATTCTGAATGACTTTTATATAACTGGTAAACTAAGAGATAGACAAAATCTTACTACACAGAAAATGTAGATCTCGTCAAACAATTTGTCAAATATTTCTCTGGCTTTAACCGAGATATTTTTGTTATCGATTTAAATTTTGAAGTACCTATACTTTTTAAGGTGGTAAGTCCTATTCCTGGTCATACAAAGAGCACAAAACTTCAAAGACATCACACGATACCCTTTTCAAAAATCTGACTGTCACTTTAGGCTGCTGTGTCCTTTTTACGCCTACAACGAAATGTGGAAATGTGTAATGAAAGTTAATCTCGATTGACAAAAGATGAACGGAAGAGTAAGCTTTTGTAAGAGTGGTAAAGGTATGTATCACGGAGGGGCCCCCGGAACCGGGGCAGAGCAGAGCACGCAGGCCAGTCGGACCATTGTGCTTTCAACGTTGCCCATGGGGGAGACCCGAAGGGCGACCAGAGCCGGATGCCGACGGGCGCACTCCACGGTCTCTGCCTACAATCCACCAACCTCCAGGGTACCTCCAGGATCACTACGCTGAGCGGTACCGCAGCGACGTTTACATAGCGCATGCCACCGCCCAGCCGCAACCCGCCGAACACCGCTGTTGCTCCTACAACCCTGAAACAGATGACAAGGAAGATGAAGGGTACAGGAAATAAGAAGAAGGAGAGTTGTTGTAGAAGGTGAACCACATCAGCATTCGCCTATTGACCCGGAGAAGCCGTAAAAGCCCATGGGCCAAAGGGGCGGTCGCCGGGAATCGATCCCGGGATCTCCCGAATGCGGGCCGCAGACGCAACCGCCTTAGCTCGGTGAGTACAGTAGTAAGTAGAGAATCATGCGAGTAAAACACATCAGCTTTTTTCTGAGATATACCATCTTATGTTACAATTTTTTTTATAAATTATAATATAAAACGATACAATTAAATAAAAAACATGTAGAGTAGATCCACAACAGCACTTAGAGGTTTCCTTTATTATCCTAAAGTTTTATTTAGCTATCTTTGATGGTTTCTGAGAAAACGGGTTATTTGTACTAAAAATTGCCACTCTCAGAAAAAGCTGTTCAAAGCAAAAAGAGAGAAAACACGCTTGCATATATTTGCAATGAAAGAAACCACATAGAATATACAGTATTTTTGAGTAGTTCGTGCCAAATTTTACTTTCTCTACCACGTAGATAGTAGGCAGAGAATGTATTGCATTCCAGCAAACATTCACTACGAGATTTCACCGGAAATATATGCTTTCAGGCCCACTGAATCCATTTTTAGAAAAAGCTCCGTGTGTGTGCATCTGTGAACAGCAAAACTCAAAAATGAAAATTCAGATAAGTGCCATACGTGGTATTTGGTTCAGTATCTTCCAAAGATACGACACAAAGATTTTCAGGAAAATATCCCCACCACGAACTATTCTTTACATGGAACATTTTTCGAAATTGTTGATTTTATAAAAATTGGCTCTAACGATTATGATTAAAATGCCTTATGTTAAAGACATTTAAATTACAAATAAAAAGTTTATCTTGAACTTTTCTGGAAACAGTAAACTTCATTCGGAAGGAATTTTGTGTAATCTTGTACAACTGGTAAACTTCAGTGCTAGACGAATACGTACTGAGACCTTTTTAAAACACACAATTTCTTTTAAATAAGCTTCTTATGGGAAAACGTTTTTAACGGAATAGTTCCCTGTCTGCAGTAAACGAAAAATCGAATGCATTGCCAGGCATGTGTTATTGTGTGGCCAAGTTTGCTTTCTGTAGTAAATAATTAATTGACCCAATCAAAATCATAACGCAAAATAACAATAAAAAAAATAAAGAGGAAAATAAAGAAAGAAAATGCGTAAAGTTGGACTAGTTACTTTTCTGCAGTTAGCAATTCGCTTATTTATGTTTGTCATTGTTAACTGTATTAATATTATTGTTTTATCCTAATCAGTAATCACCATTGATCAGTCGCGATATTTCCAAGGAGTTAAAGCGACTGTAAATAAATCAAATAAAAATCATTATTTATTTTAATTTATAAATAATGCCTCTTGATAATTTTAACTGAAATACAATATAAGGAATGTTTAGAATATTGCTTTTATAGTAAATTTATAAAGGTGTTTATACAGTTGTATATTTTATACAAACGTCCCTTGTCTTATACTATATAATTTTGCTTTGTGCAGTATAGCTTTTTTAATTGGTTGTTATCCTAACAATTTAAATGTAGTTCATTAATAAATTAAAATTTACATTTGTTATATTTCTTTCTCAATTATTCAATATATTGGTGTGATATACTTATTGAACTTGCTGCAAGTATTTTGCAAGGCTCTGTTTATTTTTATTGAGTTTTATGTAACTAGGAAACCAGAAGAGACCGACACAAACTTGCAACAGCTAAAATATGGATTTTGTATACGATTTATCTAAAACACAAATATTTGCCGTTAGTTTTTATATGTTTAAGCTTTCCAGTGCGCCAGACAATACCAAAATCTGAAGTGAGCGTTTGCGGTTTCCCATGTTCATTCTAAGAGTACCTAATGTAAATTGTAGTATATATCTAAATTAAGTGCAAACTTGAAAGGCATATGAAACGCTGGCCAATGCTCGCGAGAGCTAGTAGGCTTGTACCCCGGCAAGTCTATACTTCAGAACACTTAAATATCCTTAAAATATTAAAACCTTACCTTGACGGTATTAACTTATGACCCATGTAGTATTGGAGAGTTCTTTTTAAAAATATGATGTGTTACACTCACATGACTTTCTCTACTCTTGTACAAACTATCTTTACAAACTCTTATTCTCCATCTATTTCATATTAATCGAGATAAACATTTGCAGAAACAATCTTTTGACATGCAAAGAGAATTACATTTTACACATAGCGACCAGTTCTAAAAATATTTGACTATCGCTTAAGGCATACTATGTTCCCTTTGTTTTGTATTTGCAAGGGCAATATAGGAATACAGTAGCCTTTAAGCATAGACATATCTCTTAATAGCTGGTTGCTAGGAGCAGCACCATTCTATTTGCCACAGATTAATACTTTTTGCATATCCAAGACAAAAAAATCAGATGTGTTACACTCACATGACTTTCTCTACTCTTGTACAAACTATTTTTACAAACTCTTATTCTCCATCTACTTCATGTTAATCGAGATAAACATTTGCAGAGTCTATCTTATTGCTAATTTTTTGTAGATGTAAGGGGATAATATATTTACAAGGCAATTTGGAAATACTGTAGCCTTTAAGCACATACATATCTCTTAATAGCTGGTTGCTAGGTGCAGCATCATTCCCTTTCCCACAGATTAATACTCTTTGCATATCCAAGACAAAAAAATGAATAACGAATTCCCATTTGAGAAAATAAGTATTGAAAAATTTAAGGGAATAACAAGCAATATCTCGAAAATGGTTCACTCAACAAAAAAATGTATATGACATAAGTTGTGTATTTTAACGCGATCTACATTTTTGTGTAGTAAAATATTCTCTATCTCTTATGGTTTACCGGTTATGCAAAAGTCGTTCACAATGAACACTTTTGGAGACATTGCCAGAAAATTCGAGATATACGTTTTATTTGTCATGAAAATATCTTAAACATATGATATTTTAATCAAAATCGTTAGAGCCGTTTTTGAGAAAATTAAAATTTTCGAAAAATCTTCCATGTAAAGGGTACTCTGTGGTGGGGGGATTTTCTTGAAAACCTTCGTGTCGCATCCCTTGAAGATATTGAACCTAAATACCAAGTTTGGTGTTTATCCGACTGTTAGTTTCTGAGTTATGCTGTTCACAGACACACACACACACACACACACACACACACACGGACATGTTTCCAAAAATGTTTTTTTTTGGATTCAGGGGGTCTCAAAACGTATATTTCCGGTGAAATCTCGGTATCGAATTTTTGGGTGGAATACAATACTTCCCTACTTACTACACGTAGTAGAGAAAGCAAAAATTGTCTTAGCTTCGATGGACATAGTCACACACTCGTATCACAAACACAGAGGAAAAGAGAAGTATAGTAATTTAATTTGTATATTAACAATATTTCAGCTTGAGTTAACATACACCCAATCACTTTCATAATAAAATAACACATCATTAATCTGAAAACTAACTGAACATTAAGTCCTTTTCAATCTGTGTGGTTTGTATTTTAATAGTATACTGTATTAGGTTGCTTTATAGGTAATGTGGGTTTTTAAGCTTGGTGTTTTTATAAGATAGAATTGGTTTTCTTTGGTTCGCCAATGCCATTTACAGCATGCCACGGCTCCTGTATATTGCGAGAACGTGTCAAACGTCAGTTATGAATACACAATCACAAAATGGAAGTTACAGAGTTTGAGATTGGAGTCCTTCTTAAGCACTACTGGAAACAGGATTATAAAGCTGCAGCCGCGGCTCGAAAAAATATGTGAAGTGGAAGGAGAAGTTGTCGTTAGTGAGTGTGTGGCACAACGATGGTTTCAACGTTTCAACACTGGAGAAGTAAACACTAAAGGTTTACCATGTTTGGAAGACCTAAATTATTGTATATTAAGAGTACACGTAGAGTTTTGATAGAAAATCAACAAAAAAGTACTCATAGGCTGCCAGAAGAACTTCCATCAAAAGATACCATACATCACCAGAATAAGAAATTTTGAAAATCACACAAGCTGTAGATCTGTACCTCATGAATTGATACCTCAACAAGCTCAACGTAGAGTGGATATCTGTCGTCAGCTTATCGGCAATCCCGTGGCTGATAGATTTATCAGAAGAATTGTCAGAAGTGATGAAAAATGCGTCTCTTACCCGAAACCCTGGCGGCTCGAAACAGTGGCTCAATCCCAGTCAACCTGCCAAAGTCATTAAAAAAATCAGTTCGGCCCCAAAGTAATGTTCTGTGTCTGGTGGAATTTTGGAGTCAATCACTGGGAGTTTATTCCAAACGGGCATACAGTCATCTTCATTCTCAACAACTGGAACGAATTCATGAAACTTTGAGACAGATATACCCAGCATTAGTTAACCGAAATATAGTTATCTTGCAGCAGGACAATGCCACACCCCATATTGCACGAACAACTATGACAAAAATTCAGGATTTGGAAGGAATCGAACTGCTACCACAACCAGCATACAACACCTTCACATTACCATCTGTTTCGATCCATGGTTCATTTTTTGCGTGGAAGAAATTTTGAAAACTTTGAAACTGTGGAAGTGGGTCTCGCCGAATTCTTCCCATCAAAAACTAGAGACTGGTACCGTTGCGGAATAATATACCTCGCTGAAAGACGGCTAAAGACCATAGAATCTGATGGTCTCTCCTTTGAGAGTAGTTTAATTTCTTGTCAGAAAACGCTCTAAATAAAGTTTTGCTTAAAAACCGATATTACCTTATGAGACACCATCTATATGTTTATATTTGGGATAAGCGTTGTGAAAAAGGAATGTTTGTGTTTTTCAGGATTTTCACTCTTGAACAATGTTGAGTTGATATTATTATATGAAGATAAAAGGTGCACAACTTGCATTCTAAGTATCGTAGAGATTGCATTGTTGTACAGCATGATTATAGAATAAACTTATTCTAATTATAACATAGCATCTATGTTTTTAAAATATTTATCGGGCTTAATTAACGAAGATTATGTTTTCAGTTCAGCCGCCTAAGATGCGTGTATATTGAGGTTTCTTTTTTATTTATGGACGCTCATTAACTTCTGCGTTCCACTCTACATTGGGCGTTAAAGACCGGTAATTTTGCTCAAAGGCCTCTTTATCAGGCTTGAGGTTCTTTTACGTGCCGTAAATCTACGACACGGGACCACTGGCTTTACTTCCCTTTCGAAGGAAGCCATGCTAAGGATTTTTACCCGAAAAAAATCCATCGCTCTCCGCCGGGTTTGAGCCCGCGACCTCGGGAACTAGAGGCTAGCATGGTAACTGGAGCTGTAGTGATGACATAAATGGAAGCGAGTGTACCACATTCGGCAGCGCTGGTAGGAGGGGCAAGCAAATGATTTCCTGGAGTCTTCAGTACCGCTCGCCTACGTATGCCTTTAACTTTTGCCCTCACTCTAGCTAAGTTTTAGAGTTGAACATGTCACAGACTCCGGTATACTCTAGTGCAGCAGTGCGAGACGGGTATTGGTTATTACACGTTACTTCCGTGCCGCTCAGCAAGATGTCTCGCCGCAGCTACTGGAGCTCCATGCCCTCACCCGCCAACGCGCAAGTGAAAAGTCCGGGCGGCTTCAGGCCTCACTCCCACGATAGGGCCTGCCTTGGCGGGCCTACGACCAACCATGGGGTTGGCGTCCCTAATACTGCAAGCACCTCGGTGCACAGTTAATCTTTTTGAATAAAAACGTTTGCTCCAGAAGCCTCTCCTAATCACCTGGCACTTTCTTTTGTACCGCTACTGCCTTAGAGCGAGGGTGCTCATGCGGAACCTCGCCCACCTTTCCGAACTTTCCATCAAACCTCATTCCTTTAAAAAAAAAAAAAAAAAAAAAACGCTCTGGCTGTTTCTTCCGTTTGGTTTTTACCTGCTCTTCGATGGCGTGTTGTTTATTCTGTGACTCGGGGAATGATAGCATTTTCTTTCGTCTATGCGTACCCACAATGCATGAAAGCATTTCTAGGCAATATTTGTCATGGTTTGCAGCAAGTAGAGAAAAACACAAACTTTGATCTGAATAACTATAGATTTGCTACACGTTATAATTGGTGGAGAAAGCCCAATAAATGTAGCCTTTTTGGGGGTCTATAAGAGTTCCTCATATTATATTTGTTAGTTACTTCGGTGCATCTCAACTAACAGATAGGCTCATCTTCGAAACTGGAAGAAACTATAGCCAGGCAAGCCCATAAATTAATTTCAGTACGGACTATAAGTAGAATAAGATTTAATTTAACTAGATCTAAACTCAGACGTGTTGTTTGCTATCTTATGGGCCACGGTACACGGCGTAGACATTTGTACACAATGGGACGTGTACAAAACCCTTTATGCAGGAAATGGGGAAGGGAAAATGAAAAATATCAGCATCCACTATGTTATTGTTATTCACCAATGACACTGGGGATTAATTGATCTGCATCCTTTTTTCCCTCTGGTTTCCCAATATAAACTCTGTAAGTTATCACTTTTAAGGCCTTGTATTTGGCAAGATGTTGTTTGTTCAGGATGACATCTTCACAGAGAGTGCACTTGGGTGTAGGTAGACATCGTATCTTGTAAAGGTGTTCTGCGAGGCAATCGTGGCCAGCTGCCATCCTAAATAAGGCCACTGCAGTCTTCCTTGGCATTTTTTGTATATCAACTTTTATCTTTAATATTCTTATAATCTTTATCTTTTAATTTATCTTCATCAACTCTCTGCTATCTCTTGAAATGTTGCTTAATGATATTTAATGGTTTATTTATTTCTATTTGCACTACAGGTTTTATTTGTTCTATTGCACCTTTCTTTGCTAATTGATCCGCATGTTCATTGCCCAAAAGTCCAACATGAGCTGGGATCCATTGTAGAGTGACATGATTTCAAGTTTAAACTGCTTTAACTTCTTTAATATTTCTTGTTGTTTTATTATTGTAATTTACAATCCCATCTATGGCTAATTATGTGTCTGATAAGATGACTATTTTTACTTTCTCTACTACGTATAGTAATTAGGGGAAGTATTGCATTCCACCCAAAAATTCGATACCGAGATTTCACCGGAAATACATGTTTTGAGTTTCCCTGAATCCAAAAAAAGCATTTTTGGAAACATGTCTGTGTTCCTGTGTGTGTGTCTGTCTGTGAACAGCATAACTTAGAAACGAAAAGTCGGATAAACACCAAACTTGGTATTTACGTTCATTATCTTCCAGAGATGCGACACGAAGGTTTTCAAGAAAATCCCCCACCCCAGACTACCCTTTATATGGAAGATTTTTCGAAAATTTTAATTTTCTCAAAAATGGCTCTTAACGATTTTGATTAAAATATCATATGTTTGATATTTTTATGACAAATAAAATGTATATCTTGAATTTTCTGGGAATGTCTCTAAAAGTATCCTTCATTGTGAACGACTTTTGCATAACTGGTAAACCATAAGAGATAGACAAAATATTACTACATAAAAATGTAGATCGCCTTGAAATACACAATTTATGTCATATACATTTTTTTTTGTTGAGTGAACCATATTCGAGATATTGCTTGTTATTCCCTTAAATTTCTCAATACTTATTTTCTCAAATGGGAATTCGTTATTAATTACTTTCTCTACTACGTATAGTAAGTAGGGGAAGTATTGCATTCCACCCAAAAATTCGATACCGAGATTTCGCCGGAAATACATGTTTTGAGACCTCCTGAATCCAAAAAAAGCATTTTTGGAAACATGTCCGTGTGTGTGTCTGTGTGTGTGTGTGTGTCTGTGTGTGTGTGTGTGTGTCTGTGTGTGTGCCTGTGAACAGCATAACTCAAAAACGAACAGTCGGATAAGCACCAAACTTGGTATTTAGATTCAGTATCTTCTAGAGATGCGACACGAAGGTTTTCAAGAAAATCCCTCCACCCCAGACTACCCTTTACATGGAACATTTTTCGAAAATTTTAATTGTCCAAAAAATGGCTCTAACGATTTTGATGAAAATATCATATGTTTAAGATAATGTCATGAGAAATGAAATGTATATCTCGAATTTTCTGGGAATGTCTCCAAAAGTGTTCTTCATTGTGAACGACTTTTGCATAACTGGTAAACCATAAGAGATAGACAAAATGTTACTACACAAAGAATGTAGCTCGCGTTAAAATACACAACTTATGTCATATACATTTCTTTTGTAGAGTGAACCATTTTCGAGATATTGCTTGTTATTTCCTTAAATTTTCCAATACTTATACTTTTTCTCAAATGCGTTATTCATTTTTACATTCTCTACTACGTATAGTAAGTAGGGGAAGTATTGCATTCCACCCAAAAATTCGATACCGAGATTTCACCGGAAATACACGTTTTGAGACCTCCTGAATCCAAAAAAAGCATTTTTAGAAACATGTCCGTGTGTGTGTCTATGTGTGTCTGCGTGTGTGTCTGTGAACAGCATAACTCAAAAACGAACAATCGGATAAGCACCAAACTTGGTATTTAGGTTTAGTATCTTCCAGAGATGCGACATGAAGGTTTTCAAGAAAATCCCCCCACCCCAGACTACCCTTTACATAGAACATTTTTCGAAAATTTTAATTTTCTCAAAAACGGCTCTAACGATTTTGATTAAAATATCATATGTTTAAGATATTGTCATGACAAATAAAATGTATATCTCGAATTTTCTGGGAATGTCTCCAAAAATATTCTTCATTATGAACGACTTTTTCATAACTGGTAAACCATAAGAGATAGACAAAATTTTACTACACGAAAAATGTAGATCGTGTTAAAATACACAATTTATGTCATATACATTTCTTTTGTTGAGTGAACCGTTTGCGAGATATTGCTTGTTATTCCCTTAAATTTTCCAATACTTATATTCGTTATACATTTTTTTATGTTCTGGACATGCAAAGAGAATGGAATGCCCCACATAGCAACCAGCGTTAAAATATTTGACTATCGCTTAAAAGCTACCATATTTCCCTTGCATCTACAAGAAAATTACCAATAAGATTGACATCTCGATATCTCGATAACATGGAGCATACGGAGAATAGGCGTTTGTAAAATTAGATTGTACAAGAGTAGAGAAAGTCATGTGAGTGTAACACATCAGATTTTTTTTGTCTTGTATATGCAAAGAGTATTAATCTGTGGCAAAGAAAATTGTGCTGCACCTAGCAACCAGCTATTAAGAGATATGTATATGCTTAAAGATTACTGTAAGTAGTATTAGTCCCAGATGAGCCAATTGTTTTAACGATAATCCTGCCGCTAGGGGCGCTCGTGTCGCTAGTGTCGCTGCGTGCGACGGCGGCGGCGGTAAGTTTGAAAAGCGCCCTGAGCGGTAGGATTATCGTTAAATCGATTGGCTCATCCGGGACGAGTTGAAAGTATTGAGGAAGTGACGTGGAGTGTTTTTGATTGGTTCGTTAATTTGGGGTGGAAGATGAAGGAAGGAAGATGGAAGAGTATGGAGGTCGCGTGATGGAGAGGAGCCGGGTGGCGAGGTGTTGTCTGTGCGGAGGTCGGTACTGAAAGAGGGAAAAGATGGGGAGCGAGGGATAAAAAGTGTAACAGAAAGTGACGTGTGAAGTTGTGATTGGTGGGAATAAGAAGTGATGTTATTGGTGGAAAGGAACAAATGAGAGTTGCTGATTGGTAAGAATAAGAGAGATTATGATTGGTTGAAAGAAAAAGGTGTGGGAGTGGGGTATGCTGGAGGTGATGGGAAAGGTAAGTTTTGCTAGCAGCAAGATTTGCAAAAGCCTGTCGTGAACTGATCAGCAATTTTTTGAACGTTGGATGGTAGTTTTCTTGAGTGGATAGAGAGATGGGGGCGATATGAGATGCGGTGGCGAAAATGGGAACTAAACAAGGTGGTTGAGACAAGAGGTTTAAGGACGAGGAAATTTGGAGGTTAGTGGTGAACATGGCGGTCGCAAGAGGTGGGGGGTAAGGAGACGCGGTGGTGAGAATGGGGACTAAAAGAAGATGGGGGTAGCAAGAGTTTAGAAGAGTAGATTTTGAGGTTAAAATAGTGGGAACTAAAAATGGCGGAGGGTCTGCGACAAGGAGATGCGGTGAGAACTAAACAAGATGGCGGACGCAAGAGGTGGGTAAGGAGGTTTGAGGTTACAGTACCAAAACACGAAAGGATATATTCCTACGCCAAGCAGGTCCGAAAAATAATTATGCGTGTGGTACTTACCTGTTACCGGTGTGGATGCGTCACCAAAAGCGCGGCACGCGACGCGAAAAAATAAAAGCAAACTGTTTTTGAAAATGCTTAACCAGCTTTAAGATCAACCAACATCACTACGCACTGATATACCTAGGTTTTTAAAGCGGTACAGACACCCTTTGCAGAGGCGTAATTTAACTATACCAAAAACCTGGTACTGGACCATCGTGATGGTCGCTAGCGTACGTAGGAGCAGGGTTCTCATAGCCGGTCGAAAGCGGTCAAAAACGTGTACGACGTAGGTGTTCGCAGTAGCTGCTGCCGAGTCAACCGTCGAGGTGCGAATGAACGAGATCTGTTCTTGCCGGCAATCTGGTTGGGAGATGAGAGGCGCGGTGGTAAAAATGGGAACTAAATAAGATGGCAGAGGCACGAAGTTGAGGTTAAGGAGCGGTGAGGCGTTGTCTGTGCGGAGGTTGGGGGCTGAAAGAGGGGAAAGATGGCGAACGAGGGATAAAAAGTATAACAGAAAGTGACGTGTGAAGTTGTGATTGGTGGGAATAAGAAGTGATGTTATTGGTGGAAAGGAACAAATGAAAGTCGTTGATTGGTGAGAATAAGAGAGATTATGATTGGTGGAAAGAAAAAAGGTGCGGGAGTGGGGTATGTTGGAGGTGATGGAAAAGGTAAGTTTTGCTACCAACAACATTTGCAAAAGCCTATCCAGAACTCATCAGCAATTTTAAATAACTAGTGTTTCGGGGTTTTCTCTGGTTGGTAGACGAATGCAAGCTGTTTCTGCCATAATTATATTATTCGTCTTTTCCTTTTTTTCCTTTTTTTTTAAAAATAACTAGTTTTTTGGGGGTTTTCTGCGGATGGTAAACGAATGCGAGCTCTTTCTGCTTTTTCATAGGTTTTCCCTGGTTGGTAGGCGTTTTCTGTACTGGTTGACGAAGGCGTTTCTAATTTTCGAGGTTTTCTCAGGTTTTTTAGCGGTTGTCCCTGCCCGGTAGGCAAATGATGAAGTTTTACCTTGTCGGCGCACGGATACTAGGCACGTACTCGCACACACACACACACACACCCGTTGCAGCTGCCATACTTATATTATTCGTCTTTTCCTTTTTTTTAAAAAAAATAACTAGTTTTTTTGGAGGTTTTCTGCGGTTGGTAAACGAATGCAAGTCCTTTCTGCTTTTTCATAGGTTTTCCCTGGTTGGTAGGCGTTTTCTGTAGTGGCTGACGAAGCCGTTTCTAATTTTCGAGGTTTTCTCAGGTTTTTTTTTTTTTTTAGTGGTTGTCCCTTTCCGGTAGGCAGATGATAAAGTTTTTCTATAATGTCGTCGTTTTGGCTTGTGGCGCACGGATACTAGGCACATACTCGCACACACACACACAGACGGACAGACACACACACGGACATGTTTTCAAAAAAAATGCTTTTTTTGGATTCAGGAGGTCTCAAAACGTGTATTTCCGGTGAAATCTCGGTATCGAATTTTTGGGTGGAATGCAATACTTCCCCTACTTACTATACGTAGTAGAGAAAGAAAAAGTATAAGTATTGGAAAATTTAAGGAAATAACAAGCAATATCTCGAAAGCGGTTCACTCAACAAAAGAAATGTATATGGCGTAAGTTGTGTATTTTAACGCGATCTACATTTTTTGTGTAGTAAAATTTTGTCTATCTCTTATGGTTTACCAGTTATGCAAAAGGCGTTCACAATGAAAAATACTTTTGGAGACATTCCCAGAAATTTGAGATATACATTTCATTTCTCACGACATTATCTTAAACATATGATATTTTCATCAAAATCGTTATAGCCATTTTTTGAGAAAATTTAAAAAAGTGTACTATCTTGTTTTCATGGGTTTTCCAGATCGGTAAGCGTTAGAATACTCTTAGAGCTTTTTTCAGGTTTTTCGCGGTTGCCCCTGTCCGGTAGGCAAATGATAAAGTTTTTCTATAATGTCGTCGTTTTGGCTTGTGGCGCACGGATACTAGGCACATACTCGCGCGCACACACACACACACGGATATGTTTTCAAAAATGCTTTTTTTGGATTCAGGAGGTCTCAAAACGTGTATTTACGGTGAAATCTCGGTATTGAATTTTTGGGTGGAATGCAATACTTTCCCTACTTACTATACGTAGTAGAGAAAGTAAAAAGTATAAGTATTGGAAAATTTAAGGAAATACCAAGCAATATCTCGAAAACGGTTCACTCAACAAAAGAAATGTATATGGTATAAGTTGTGTATTTTAACGCGATCTACATTTTTTGTGTAGTAAAATTTTGTCTATCTCTTACGGTTTACCAGTTATGCAAAAGGCGTTCACAATGAAGAATACTTTTGGAGACATTCCCAGAAAATTTGAGATATACATTTCATTTCTCATGACATTATCTTAAACATATGATATTTTCCAGATCGGTAAGCGTTAGAATACTCTTAGAGCTTTTTTGAGGTTTTTCGCGGTTATCCCTGTCCGGTAGGCAGATGATAAAGTTTTTTGTTTTGGCTTGTGGCGCACGGATACTAGGCACATACTCGCACAAACACACAACACACACACTAAAATAGTAGCGTATAAAAAATTTAACAAACCGTAGATTTTCAAGAAAATTCCCACACCGCAAACTACCCGTTTAGCGGAAGAAAGTTCGTTATTTTTATTGTCTTAAAAATGGCTCTAACCCCTTTTGATTACGGTACGGTATGTTTAAGATATCTGCATGACAAATAAAATGTATAACTTCAATTTTCTGGGAATAGCTGTGAAGTAGTCTCATTGTGAATGTCTTTTGTACAACTGTTAAACCGTAGGAAACGAAGCCTTACTGTACAAGAACTGTACAAGAACGTTAAAGCACACAATTTATGTGTATTATTATTATTATTATTATTATTATTATTATTATTATTATTACTTTGTGGCGTTGTCTATTTACAAAGTTTTTCCATGTTGATTTTAATGTTTAAAAGCTTTAGACCTTTCTCACTAAAACTCGTCATTCTTTTATCTTTTCTTTTTCATTTTCATACAAAGAGAACGGAATTTCACAAGTGAAACAGTACTGTAATAACGATACCAACAAACTAATTATTATTCACCCACTGAAACACATAAAAAAAAAATCTGATGTGTAACACTCACATGACTTTCTCTACTCTTGTACAAAGTATTTTTACAAACGCTTATTCTCCATCTAGTTCATGTTAATCGAGATAAACATTTGCAAACTCTATTTTATTGCTAATTTTCTTGTAGATGTAGGGGAAAATATATTTACAAGGGGAATATAGAAAAACAGTAGCCTTTAAGCACATACATATCTCTTAATAGCTGGTTGCTATGTGCAGCACCATTCTTTTTGCCACAGATTAATACTCTTTGCATATCAAAGACAAAAAAAAATGAATAACGAATTCCCATTTGAGAAAATAAGTATTGGAAAATTTAAGAAAATAACAAGCAATATCTCGAAAACGGTTCACTCAACAACAAAAATGTATATGACATAAGTTGTGTATTTTAACGCGATCTACATTTTGTGTGTAGTAAAATTTTGTCTATCTCTTACGGTTTATCAGTTATGAAAAAGTCGTTCACAATGAAGAATACTTTTGGAGATATTCCCAGAAAATTCGAGATATACATTTCATTTCTCATGACATTATCTTAAACATATGATATTTTCATCAAAATCGTTAGAGCCATTTTTGAGAAAATTAAAATTTTCGAGATATCTTCCATGTAAAGGGTAGTCTGGGGTGGGGGGATTTTCTTGAAAACCTTCGTGTCGCATCGCTGGAAGATACTGAACCTAAATACCAAGTTTGGTGTCTATCCGACTGTTCGTTTTTGAGTTATGCTGTTCACAGACACACAGACACACACAGACACACACACAGACATGTTTCCAAAAATGCTTTTTTTTTGGATTCAGGAGGTCTCAAAACATGTATTTCCGGTGAAATCTCGGTATCGAATTTTTGGGTGGAATGCAATACTTCCCCTACTTATTATACGTAGTAGAGAAACTAACAATATGTAATAATCACAGACCCAGTTTGTGGGTATTTAAATGAAACATCGTGCACAATACAATGCATCCAAATATTCAATATTGAGATTTCACTGGAAAACTAAATACTTGTTTTGAGGTCCCCTGAATAAAAACATTTTTAGAAAATTCTGTGTGTATGTGTCAGAGCAGCATAACTCAAAAATGAAAAGTCGGATAAATACTAAACTTGGTATTTAGGTTGAGTACCTTCCAAAGATACGACACAGAGATTTTCAAGAAAGCATCTCCACCCTAAACTACCCTTTACATGAACTATTTTCCGAAATGTTTTATTTTCTAAAACTGTCTCTGACGATTTTAATTACAACACCATATATTAAAGACATTTATATGAAAAATAAAATGTATATCTTGAATGTTGTGGAAATAGCCTGTGAAGTCCTCTTGATTCGGAAGAAATTTGCTATGATCTTGTATAACTGCTAAGGTTTGAGAAAAACATAGAATACAAAAAATTTAGATCTCTTTAAAAACACACACAATTTATTTGAAATAACTTTTTTGTGACGTCAGCCATTTCCGAGATATCTGTTATAAATGGTTCGAATTGTACAATGCTTAGCCATTCTACTTCACTTCTTTCAAACTGCTTAAAAATCATATAAATGAATGTATCACCTCATAATAAGCTTCTATATACGAAAAATGCTGAGTATTCAAAAACTCAAGAAATTCGATTTTCTAGCCCCTAGTGAGTGTAAAATCGCGTTTACTTCACTTCTTTCAAACTGCTTAAAATTCATATAAATGGATGTATCACCTCATAATAAGCCTCTATATACCAAGAATATTGAGTTTTTAAAAAGTCAAGAAAATCGATTTTCTAGCCCGTAGCGAGTGTAAAATCGCGTTTACTTCACTTCTTTCAAACTGCTTAAAAATCATATAAATGAATGTATCACCTCATAAGAAGCCTCTATATACCAAAAATACTGAGTATTCAAAAAGTTAAGAAAATCGATTTTCTAGCCCCTAGTGAGTGTAAAATCGCGTTTACTTCGCTTCTTTCAAACTTCGAAAAAAAATCATATAAATTGTTGTTTCACGTCATAATAAGCCTTCATATACCAAAAATACTGAGTTTTTTTCGTACTCACCTATAAGAGATAGAGGGTAGAGATCATACGAACGTAACACTTGAGAATGTTTTATTCTTAAATTTTACATAACACGTATGCACGGCACAACACAAAAACACTACACACGATACTCATAGTTTTAAATATTGCACTAGTGTGGGTGCACGCTGAACCACTATTAGCAATCCTTATAGTTCTGCTCCCGTTAGGCTCGGAGAAAGCAGTAAAAAGAGTCATTCCCATGTGCAGCGCTACGTGCAAACGTGTGTGTGCTGATGTATGTGTAAAAAGAGCGTGAGAGCGGATGTTCGTCAGCGGTAAAATCTTTTAAATGCATTTTTATTGGCGATGGTAGAAATCGTGCAGTGGTGGATCGTGAAAATTCATATAAATGGATGTATCACCTCATAATAAGCCTCTATAAATAGATGTATCACCTCATAATAAGCCTCTATATACCAAGAATATTGAGTTTTTAAAAAGTCAGCAACTGTACCTGTGTTTCTATACGTGAACGTCAGATGGCAGCTTCGATACGTGTCCACGGAGACCTTAGTGCTAGGCAACTGTACCTCTGTTTCTATACGTGAACGGCAGATTGCAGCTTCGATACGTGTCCACGGAGACCTTAGTGCTAGGCAACTGCACCTCTGTTTCTATACGTGAACGGCAGATTGCAGCTTCGATACGTGTCCACGGAGACCTTAGTGCTAGGCAACTGCACCTCTGTTTCTATACGTGAACGGCTGATTGCAGCTTCGATACGTGTCCACGGAGACCTTAGTGCTAGGCAACTGTACCTCTGTTTCTATACGTGAACGGCAGATTGCAGCTTCGATACGTGTCCACGGAGACCTTAGTGCTAGGCAACTGTACCTCTGTTTCTATACGTGAACGGCGGATTGCAGCTTCGATACGTGTCCACGGAGACCTTAGTGCTAGGCAACTGCACCTCAGTTTCTATACGTGAACGGCAGATTGCAGCTTCGATACGTATCCACGGAGACCTTAGTGCTAGGCAACTGCACCTCTGTTTCTATACGTGAGCGGCAGATTGCTGCTTCAATACGTGTCCACGGAGACCTTAGTGCTAGGCAACTGTACCTCTGTTTCTATACCTGAACGGCAGATTGCAGCTTCGATACGTGTCCACGGAGACCTTAGTGCTAGGCAACTGCACCTCTGTTTCTATACGTGAACGGCAGATTGCAGCTTCGATACGTGTCCACGGAGACCTTAGTGCTAGGCAACTGCACCTCTGTTTCTATACGTGAACGGCAGATTGCAGCTTCGATACGTATCCACGGAGACCTTAGTGCTAGGCAACTGCACCTCTGTTTATATACGTGAACGGCAGATTGCAGCTTCAATACGTGTCCACGGAGACCTTAGTGGTAGGCAACTGTACCTCTGTTTCTATACGTGAACGGCAGATTGCAGCTTCGATACGTGTCCACGGAGACCTTAGTGCTAGGCAACTATACCTCTGTTTCTATACGTGAACGGCAGATTGTAGCTTCGATACGTGTCCACGGAGATCTTAGTGCTAGGCAACTATACCTGTTTCTATACGTCAACGGCAGATTGCAGCTTCGATACGTGTTCACGGAGACCTTAGTGCTAGGCAACTGTACCTGTGTTTCTATACGTGAACGTCAGATGGCAGCTTCGATACGTGTCCACGGAGACTTTAGTGCTAGACAACTGTACCTCTGTTTCTATACGTGAACGGCAGATTGCAGCTTCAATACGTGTCCACGGAGACCTTAGTGCTAGGCAACTGTACCTCTGTTTCTATACGTGAACGGCAGATTGCAGCTTCGATACGTGTCCACGGAGACCTTAGTGCTAGGCAACTATACCTCTGTTTCTATACGTGAACGGCAGATTGCAGCTTCGATACGTGTCCACGAAGATCTTAGTGCTAGGCAACTACACCTGTTTCTATACGTCAACGGCAGATTGCAGCTTCGATACGTGTCCACGGAGACCTTAGTGCTAGGCAACTGTACCTGTGTTTCTATACGTGAACGTCAGATGGCAGCTTCGATACGTGTCCACGGAGACCTTAGTGATAGGCAACTGTACCTCTGTTTCTATACGTGAACGGCAGATTGCAGCTTCGATACGTGTCCACGGAGACCTTTCGCTTCAGCTGACACAATAACACTAGGCACTTGTGTGCCGTGGTGTAAGCCGCAATCACGGCATTGGTAGCGTGGATCACCTTGGGGCTCTCCTCGGAGTTACCTCAACACCACGTACATGACCTGGTTCGTCACGGGTACGCAGGTCTGCACTACCACTTCCTCGGCGTTGAGCAGGCCCAGGAGGCGATCGTACCGGTACACCAGCTAGCACGTGGACATGTTATCGCGCTGTGGTGTTGCGTGTGCGAGGTATGGAAACTCAAGGACGCAAAACATGCACGACCGAGGGTTAAAAAGTAGAACAAGTAGTGACGTGGAACGTTGTGATTGGTGAAAATAAGGCGATCTCTGATAGGTGGACAAATTGAAATAACGTGATGTGATAGGCGAAAATAAAATCGAAGGTGATTGGATGAAAAATGACGAGAAGGAATTAGCGGTGAATTTGTGAACTAAGATGGCGAAGATTTTTTTTTAAAAAAAAACAAAACAGACGGATAATATAAGTACGGCAACTGTAACGGTTTACGCCAAACGCGCGCCGCGCAATGCGTCACGCCGGGCATCTTGTTCAATATGGTTTTTGTTTTATTGCCCGGCGTGACGCATTTACTACACAAAAAATGTAGATCGCGTTAAAATACACAACTTACGCCATATACATTTCTTTTCTTGAGTGAACCGCTTTCGAGATATTGCTTGTTATTTCCTTAAATTTTCCAATACTTATACTTTTTCTTTCTCTACTACGTATAGTAAGTAGGGGAAGTATTGCATTCCACCCAAAAATTCGATACCGAGATTTCACCGGAAATACACGTTTTGAGACCTCCTGAATCCAAAAAAGCATTCTTTTTGAAAACATGTCCGTGTGTGTGTCTGTCCGTCTGTGTGTGTGTGCGAGTATGTGCCTAGTATCCGTGCGCCACAAGCCAAAACGACGACATTATAGAAAAACTTTATCATCTGCCTACCGGAAAGGGACAACCACTAAAAAAAAAAAAAAAACCTGAGAAAACCTCGAAAATTAGAAACGGCTTCGTCAGCCACTACAGAAAACGCCTACCAACCAGGGAAAACCTATGAAAAAGCAGAAAGGACTTGCATTCGTTTACCAACCGCAGAAAACCTCCAAAAAAACTAGTTATTTTTTTTAAAAAAAAAGGAAAAGACGAATAATATAAGTATGGCAGCTGCAACGGGTGTGTGTGTGTGTGTGTGCGAGTACGTGCCTAGTATCCGTGCGCCGACAAGGTAAAACTTCATCATTTGCCTACCGGGCAGGGACAACCGCTAAAAAACCTGAGAAAACCTCGAAAATTAGAAACGCCTTCGTCATCAAGTACAGAAAACGCCTACCAACCAGGGAAAACCTATGAAAAAGCAGAAAGAGCTCGCATTCGTTTACCATCCGCAGAAAACCCCCAAAAAACTAGTTATTTTTAAAAAAAACGAAAAAAAAGGAAAAGACGAATAATATAAGTATGGCAGAAACAGCTTGCATTCGTCTACCAACCAGAGAAAACCCCGAAACACTAGTTATTTAAAATTGCTGATGAGTTCTGGATAGGCTTTTGCAAATGTTGTTGGTAGCAAAACTTACCTTTTCCATCACCTCCAACATACCCCACTCCCGCACCTTTTTTCTTTCCACCAATCATAATCTCTCTTATTCTCACCAATCAACGACTTTCATTTGTTCCTTTCCACCAATAACATCACTTCTTATTCCCACCAATCACAACTTCACACGTCACTTTCTGTTATACTTTTTATCCCTCGTTCGCCATCTTTCCCCTCTTTCAGCCCCCAACCTCCGCACAGACAACGCCTCACCGCTCCTTAACCTCAACTTCGTGCCTCTGCCGTCTTATTTAGTTCCCATTTTTACCACCGCGCCTCTCATCTCCCAACCAGATTGCCGGCAAGAACAGATCTCGTTCATTCGCACCTCGACGGTTGACTCGGCAGCAGCTACTGCGAACACCTACGTCGTACACGTTTTTGACCGCTTTCGACCGGCTATGAGAACCCTGCTCCTACGTACGCTAGCGACCATCACGATGGTCCAGTACCAGGTTTTTGGTATAGTTAAATTACGCCTCTGCAAAGGGTGTCTGTACCGCTTTAAAAACCTAGGTATATCAGTGCGTAGTGATGTTGGTTGATCTTAAAGCTGGTTAAGCATTTTCAAAAACAGTTTGCTTTTATTTTTTCGCGTCGGGTGCCGCGCTTTTGGTGACGCATCCACACCGGTAACAGGTAAGTACCACACGCATAATTATTTTTCGGACCTGCTTGGCGTAGGAATATATCCTTTCGTGTTTTGGTACTGTAACCTCAAACCTCCTTACCCACCTCTTGCGTCCGCCATCTTGTTTAGTTCTCACCGCATCTCCTTGTCGCAGACCCTCCGCCATTTTTAGTTCCCACTATTTTAACCTCAAAATCTACTCTTCTAAACTCTTGCTACCCCCATCTTCTTTTAGTCCCCATTCTCACCACCGCGTCTCCTTACCCCCCACCTCTTGCGACCGCCATGTTCACCACTAACCTCCAAATTTCCTCGTCCTTAAACCTCTTGTCTCAACCACCTTGTTTAGTTCCCATTTTCGCCACCGCATCTCATATCGCCCCCATCTCTCTATCCACTCAAGAAAACTACCATCCAACGTTCAAAAAATTGCTGATCAGTTCACGACAGGCTTTTGCAAATCTTGCTGCTAGCAAAACTTACCTTTCCCATCACCTCCAACACACCCCACTCCCACACCTTTTTCTTTCAACCAATCATAATCTCTCTTATTCTTACCAATCAGCAACTCTCATTTGTTCATTTCCACCAATAACATCACTTCTTATTCCCACCAATCACAACTTCACACGTCACTTTCTGTTACACTTTTTATCCCTCGCTCCCCATCTTTTCCCTCTTTCAGTACCGACCTCCGCACAGACAACACCTCGCCACCCGGCTCCTCTCCATCACGCGACCTCCATACTCTTCCATCTTCCTTCCTTCATCTTCCACCCCAAATTAACGAACCAATCAAAAACACTCCACGTCACTTCCTCAATTCTTTCAACTCGTCCCGGATGAGCCAATCGATTTAACGATAATCCTACCGCTCAGGGCGCTTTTCAAACTTACCGCCGCCGCCGTCGCACGCAGCGACACTAGCGACACGAGCGCCCCTAGCGGCAGGATTATCGTTAAAACAATTGGCTCATCCGGGACTAATACTACTACTGTATTTCTAAAATGCCTTTGTAAATATATATTCCCCTTACATCTACAAGAAACTTAGCAATAAGATAAGAGTCTGCAAATGTTTATCTCGATTAACATGAAGTAGATGGAGAATAAGCGTTTGTAAAAATAGTTTGTACAAGAGTAGAGAAAGTCATGTTGGTTTTATGTTTGGTCTGTATAGAATGGTCTCTAATACTGCTTTTGTAGCCGTTCATTCTCCATCATAGTGGTTTGACGTTTCATCTAATGTTAGATACTGTGTAAAGAGTTTACAGTATACTCCTCACCGACGTGCTTTTTTATCTTTTTTTATTGATGTGGGAGCCATTTGTATATATTCGGAGCCATTCTTTTTCCTTTCTCTACTACGTATACTAAGTAGGGGAAGTATTGCATTACGCTCAAAAATTTCACCAAGATTTCACCGGAAATACATGTTTTGAGGCCTCTTGAATCTAAAAAAAATGTATTTTTGGAAACATGTCCGTGTGTGTGTCTGTCTGTGAACAGCATAACTCAGAAACGAACAGTCGGATAAACACGAAACTTGGTATTTAGGTTCAGTATCTTTCAGAGATGCGACACGAAGGTTTTCAATAAAATCCTTTCCACATTGTGAACCACTTTTGCATAACTGGTAAACCATAATAGATAGACAAAATTTTACTACACAAAAAATGTAGATCGTGTTAAAATACGCAATGTATGTTAGTAGGTTATTTAGAAGAGAGCTGGCACAGTTTTTTGCGTTTATATGGGAAAGGATAGGGAAAACGAGGGTGGATGCGGAGGGCCAAGGAGGAAAATGCGTTTATATGGGCGAGATAGGGAATACGAGGACTGACACTAGGCTAGACAGCGGCAGAAGGAGGGGGATGCGCTTTATATGAGACAGATAGAGAATACGTGGAGAGGTGCTAGGCTAGACAGAGGCTGAGAGTAGAGTATGCGTTTATATGTATGAGAGGTATAGGAGCAGGAGGAGCGGTGCTAGGCAAGACAGAGGTTGAGTAGAGTATTGGTTACATGAGAGAGGTAGGGAACAGGAGGAGAGGTGTTAGGCTAGCCAGAGGTTGAGGAGTAGAGTATGGTCTATATGAGAGATATAGGAAAACGAGGAGGGGTGTTAGGCTAGACAGAGGTTGAGGAGTGGAGTATGGTTTATATGAGAAGTATAGGAAAACGATGAGAGGTATTAGGTTAGGAGAATTGAGTATGTGTTTATAAGAAGATACGAGAAAACGGAGAGATCCTATTATAGGATAGACAGGTGTTAAAGGTAGAATGTGTTTTATATGAGCGGTATAGGAAACCAAAGAGAGATGCTCAGCTAGACAGGGATCAGGAGAGGAATGCGCTTTATGAGAGGTAGGGGATACGGGGAGTGGTGTTAGGCTAGACAGAGGTTGAGAGTAGAGTATGCGTTTATATGTATGAGAATTATAGGAACAGGAAGAGGGGTGTTAGGCTAGACAGAGGTTGAGGAGTAGAGTATAGTTTATATGAGAGGTATAGGAAAACGAGGAGAGGTGTTAGGCTAGACAGAGGTCGAAAATAGAGTATGGTTTATATGAGAGGTATAGGAAAACGAGGAGAGGAGTTAGACTAGACAGAGGTCGAGGAGCAGAGTATGGTTTATATGAGAGTCATAGGAAAACGAGAGAGGTGTTAGGCTAGACAGAGCTAGAGGAGTAGAGTATGGTTTATATGAGAGGTATAGGAACAGGAGGAGAGGTGTTAGGCTAGATAGATACTAAAGGAGTAGCAATATGGGTTTATATACAGGAGAGATAGGGAATAGGAGGTGCTAGACCTTGAAAGCGACTTTAGACGTGAACTTCATGGAAAACTGTTTCATGTCAATGTTCTAGACATGTCCATCACGTAACCCATTCAGGGAAAAGGTGACCAGCAAAGGCAAAAAGGTGACCAGCAAAGGGAAAAATGAGACCAGCAAAGGGAAAAAGGTGACCAGTAAAGGGAAAAAGGTGACCAGCAAAGGGAAAAATGTGGCCAGCAAAGGGAAAAAGGTGACCAGCAAAGGGAAGAAGGTGACCAGCAAAGGGAAAAAGGTGACCAGCAAAGGGAAAAAGGTGACCAGCAAAGGGAAAAAGGTGACCAGCAAAGGGAAAAAGGTGACCAGTAAAGGGAAAAAGGTGACCAGAAAAGGGAAAAAGGTGACCAGCAAAGGGAAAAACGTGACCAGCAAAGGGAAAAAGGTGACCAGCAAAGGGAAAAAGGTGACCAGAAAAGGGAAAAAGGTGACCAGCAAAGGGAAAAACGTGACCAGCAAAGGGAAAAGGTGACCAGCAAAGGGAAAAAGGTGACCAGCAAAGGGAAAAATGTGAACAGTAAAGGGAAAAATGTGACCAGCAAAGGGAAAAAGGTGACCAGCAAAGGGAAAAAGGTGACCAGCAAAGGGAAAAACGTGACCAGCAAAGGGAAAAACGTGACCAGCAAAGGGAAAAACGTGACCAGCAAAGGGAAAAAGGTGACCAGCAAAGGGAAAAATGTGACCAACAAAGGGAAAAAGGTGACCAGCAAAGGGAAAAACGTGACCGGCAAAGGGAAAAATGTGACCAACAAAGGGAAAAAGGTGACCAGCAAAGGGAAAAATGTGACCAGCAACGGGAAAAAGGTGACCAGCAAAGGGAAAAAGGCGAGCAGTAAAGGGAAAAATGTGACCAGCAAAGGGAAAAAGGTGGCCAGCAAAGGGAAAAAAGGGTGACCAACAAAGGGAAAAAGGTGATCAGCAAAGGGAAAAAGGTGACCTGCAACGGGAAAAAGGGGACCCACTCAGGGAAAAGGGCAGGGAAAAGGTGGCTCTCTCACGGGAAAAGCTAACCCACTCACACTAACAGGTAAGTAATTCAGTTAGTATCACAGGGTAGGACAGATCCCGGGAAGCGGATATAGCATAGCTCCGTATGATGTTACAGGTAATTCAGAGAGTATCATAGGTATTTAGGATAATTCAAGTAACATAGGTGTTTAAAATCACTCAGCTAGTATCACAGGTACTCATGGTAATATAGAGAGTAATTAGATTATAAATATTTCTCATCCAACGTTACAACAATTTATATACTTTTTCTAAATCTTACAAACTTATTACATGTTAAACAGTTATTGTACGATGCGGAGAGGGATAAACTGCATATTGGTTCACAAATTGAAAAGCTTTACGTCAACATACCCTTATTTTAGTTCATTGTAGATGTCTCTCCCCTTTTATCTAGGCTTGAGACTAGCACTAGGATTGCTCCTAATGGTAGGGTTACCACCTTCCCTTCCATCTTCTTCTTTCTTCATCAGGCGTCTGCTAGTTGCATACACAGCACACAGATAAACTTCATTTTTAAGATTGTAGACTCACGAGAAAAATCTTCATATTCAACTTACATTCTCTTATGCACTACTTGTAATGCTGTAATGTCCATAGGCGTATGTCGTTATACCGTCCTCAGCAATAATTATTTTATCATCAAACGGAGTCAATGCAATTTTATTCACTTGCACTGTAGCAAGGGCATGCTTTCGTGATAGGATTAGATTCATAGGTGTTCTGATGATTTCACTGGTTTTAAGACAGTCTGTATAGCTGTCAAACGAAATGTACTGCTTAATAGCGCTACGTTTTATACCTTTAATCTTTTTTATCATTGAGCCTTGAATATCTAAGGCATACATCTTAGGTCGTAGTCCAACAAAGTGTAGGATGATTTTGCTATTAGCCTCATCTTTAGATTTTCCCAATACCTTCTTGTTCTGAGTAGTGTGGCATATATGATTGACAGGGTAATCAGCTGTATCCAGATGCTCAAGAAAACGTAGCTTGTCCTGGTACACATCTTCAGTTGTTACACGATGAATGAATGAATCAGTGTCCATATACATAAGCTTCAGGTTTTCAGCTCCATAATAAGGCAACAAAACGTCGTAATGATAGTTATACATTAATGTCTTGGAGATGTCCAACACACTCATTCCAATGTATATGGGCTTGTTGAACACAATCTGACGAGAGGCCATATGTACAGCAGCTAGATTATCAGCATATATCGTCCTGTCGATAAACGTAGGCTTGGCGATCAGCTTCTCTAGAGTTTTTTCATTGGTCACCAGTCGTATATCCATACGGTTACGCAGGTTCTCCATAGTTTTTCCAAACATAGCGTTGTTAAAGAGCTTGTAGAGATCCTTCTCGAAATCATTTGCAGCTTGTTGTCGTAGCCTGTTGTTAAATTCCACATAAGGTTTCAACCACCGAGACTGTAGGAATTGTAGCACACGATGGATTTTTGTTAGCCGTAGTCCATGACTAAGAGCCTGCTTCAAAGCCATGTAATGCACTACATACTTCTTTCGAGGTCCAAGATGAGGTATCAGTTTCTTTGTAGATGCTTCCAATGGTTTCATACACTCAGGCAGGAAAGGTAAATCGTTGTGTAGATCGTGAAGTTCTGCAGGATATTCGATATCAACTTCTAATATGTACCCATGAGGATCATCTTCTTGTAGTGTTTCTAAGTTGATTTCTTCAGGCGAAACCCACTGAAATCCACCAAAAGGAAGGGCGTGACACATTGCCCACCCATATTGGTTATTGGCGTCCTCATATGTGATGAATTGGGTCGGTCTCGACGGATCAAACTTATCCATATACGTGTTATTAGCCTCAGCATACCGATGGGAAACTTGACATAAACCTCCTCTTATACCTGATTCCACCATGAGTAGTTCATCATAATCTTGTAACAGCTCCAGCTTAATTCCTGTATACAACAACATGGCGTCCCATGTAAGTCCTGGAGAGGTAAAATAATGGGAAGGATCGACTTTGTGTGTTTTAAGGGTTTGCTCTCTGAACGTCTCAAAGACATCGGCTAGGAGTAGTACATCTGAGGTTAAGTAGAGATCGCTGTACTCTCCCAGGTTTCTTACATTAAACAGCTCCCATACATTTCTAGCATGATCGTAGTCAGCATCACTAATTTCTTCTTCATTTAATCTATTGTAGAAGGAGTCCTTAGGAGGCAAGCAGGTCTCGTTCAAAACATCCCAGGAAGCGACGTAATCATAGGGAAATACGCCCTTACGGGTCATCAACTTCAATTTGTCTTCTCCAAAGTACTTTAGTGTTTCAGGATATGAGGTTAGATTTTTTACCAACTTATCCAAGCTTGTACTGAGGAAACGGAAGCTGTCCACAAATCGAAGCTTTATATCTCCTACATACTTGGTGAATGAGATATAGCTTTCTTCAGAGTTAGGAATTACCTCCACACGTTCACTTGTACAACCCAGCTCCTTAACAATGAAATGAGAGTCATATCCGCTAAGGTTATGGATGAAGACTGGTATATATTTAGGTGTTTTACAGGCTAAATTACATTCATTATGAAGACTTCCACGATATTCACCGCTGATGTGATCATGATCGCGTACTTTATAGTTCTCTTCTGTAAAGGGTTTTCCACACAAGTAGCATGTCGTAGAAGACTCAAAATCCTTTTGCTGTTGATCCGTGAGTTTCAGAGGCTTAGCAGATTTGTATATGCCATCAATCATTTTTGCAAGAGATGTCAGGTACAACATAAACTTCTGAGCAGCATCAGCACCACGATACACATAGGGATGCCTAGGAAGACCAGTTTCAATATGTTCAACACTGGATGTAGGCTTCACGTAAACACAGAAGCTCATTGGTGTGTGCTCTTGATAAGGGGTTGTATAGGAAGTTTCAGGATTGGGTATACACGTATGGCATGGAGTGAGAATACTCTCAAAATCCGCATAGATGACATAAGGTACTTTCGGCATCCTCTCAACATTTTTAAACTGTACAATTGCTTTCTCCTTGGTAGGCATAACTACCCTTGCAACACCATGTTGAATACAGACGGTTGCATGTTCTTGTAGTTTTTCCAGTCCACTTCGTCCATATCGATCATCAAAATGTGTAAAGCAGCGCTTACAAGTATAAACCCGTCCATTACATTTAGTTTTCTGGCATCGAATGAGTTTCTCAAAATTCTTTATATATACGTAGTGATGTTTTCCACTACTATCACTCAATAGTAGCAGGTCGCAGTGTTCAGGTAGTTCAATATCAGCAACCTTTATTGGATACACTTCATGCTTCTCATCCAGTCCGAAAACGTTAGTAGACGTATTGTTAAACTTCTCAAATTTAGGTATTTGAGAAAGTGGAGTAGGGTAGGAAACACAGCTGAAGTCGTACTTGTCTTGAAGTTGTTTGTATTTGTTCACACGCTGTGCATTGTTCCCTATGAATTTAGCTAATACGGAGTACATGAAACATTTCTCGTCGCTAAAGTTCTGAATGTTTATACATGCTTTCTTTGCTTCAACAGATGACGGTAGTGGTATGTAGCTACTTCCTCGTAACGGGTTGTACTTGTTGATACGAAGTCGAACTCCTTCCACAGCAAGCAAAGCCCAGCTGCTACCCTTAAGCTGAGACTCCTCCATTTCAGTCACCAATTTCTTGAATTTCGCTTCCAGTGTCGAGTCCAGATCTGTTTCTAGGAAAACAGGATGATTCCTTGTTTTAAATGTTTTGTCACAGGTTTCTCCAATACTGTTAACAAATCGACACTCAGCCAGCAGATTAATTTTAACACTCTTGTGAATACCAAGCTCTTTATGCACAGCCTGGATTATGCGTTGTTTTGCTTCATGCAGATACATATTCAGGTCCTTAGGTGATTCGCATCGTATAAAATACGATTTCAATCGTCCTTCGAATGAAGTTTCGTATTCTTTCATATCACAGTCCTCCATTGTTGACAGTAACTGATGTTTAGTTGGCTCCAATCTTCTTTTCTTCTGAGGGATGCTTATTTCACATATATCTTCGTGTCGCTGCCCCTTATAACCATCATTGTAGGTCAAGCTACAATGTTTACATTTAAAGAGCTTCTTGCAGCTCATCTCGTGTCTTCTCTTGTCATAACCTCGGAGGAACTTCTTCCCACATTTTCCGCATGCATATCCAGTAGCGCTTGGAATAATATCCTTATACGCTGAGTTATTCATCTTTATTCTTGATGTAATAACGTATTAATCACTGATCAATGAAATGTAGACCTCTTCACCTTGATATCACTTAGAAAGCTGATTATTCTTGGAGAGAACACAATGTTAACACCTCAAGACTAATTAGCACAATGAACTCCAATGCCCTAGATCACCGTATTTATAGAGGGAGCACGAGCCTTTTAGATCAATCATAAACTCGCTCCATAACTAGCTGTATATGTTTGCTCCACACATATTAACCTCACCCCCCAGAGTCAGGGTGTTTATGACGTCACACCCAGAGACAGGATGTCTGGCAGTATCAAACACGTTTAAACTCGTCTCGTAACTACCTGTATGTGCTGTCACACCAACAAGAGAAGTATTCCCACACGCTCATTCAGTCAAATGTTCCATTCAAAGCCTACCATCACCCATTACACCAAAGCTAGTACAATCTCTATTATCAAAATACTTAAAAGTAAAGGCTTAAAAGGTAACGTAGAAGATTTTCCCCCTTATTTACTTAAATGTGTGTATATACTACATTATTTCATGTTTTCATTCCCTTTTCAATTCTTCCTTTCCATCTTCTTCTAGAAAGACCATTACATTTCACTACAATCACGAGCAAAGCATTTTTTCCAGAGTTTCACAGATTCAAAGCTTCTAGAATCGAACCCGGTAATAGTTTTAATAAATGTATTTTTAGTAATTTAGCTCCCTCGCATCAGCATCTACCATTTAATCTTTCGTCGAACCTGATAGGATTCATAGGCTTGAAGATATATGAAATCACCCCTTCGGGATTCGATCTGAGTACTTTAAAGTACTTTTTGTCATGATAACGATATTTAGGAACTAGGTACTCTGTTTACGGTTTACTTGACGTGTCTATATAAATTAGATTACAAGTTATTAAATTTGCAAGTAAATTCCATTAAATCGGTATTCGAACCCAGAACACCAGGAACAAAATAATTTATAATATTAGCTTGACATGTTAAACAAAGCTGTGTGCAGTTACGCTATCAATCCAAGTGATATATTCTAGTGTACAGAGGAAAATTAAGGAACTCATTAAAAGATGGGAATCGAACCAAGCACAACTGATTGACAATTATATACAGCATTAATTACCCAGTACAGAACCTATCAAACATGCTTTGGCCCACTCCTCTACCTCATTTAGTTCCAGAGATAATGAAGATTTAAAATTAAGAATCGAACTCAGGAAACCAGATCTCCAAATATAGATCCGCAAGAAACTACCTATTGATATAAATGTAATAAAGTTTATTTGACGTCTTTATCTTAAGTAGTTTAGGAGTTATTAAATTTATAAGTAAATTACATTTTATCGGTATTCGAACCCAGAACACCAGAAACAAAATTATTTATAAAATTAGTTTTATATGTTAAAAAGAGCTGTATGCAGTTACAGCATCAATCTAAGTGATATATTCTAGAACACAGTGTAAAATTAAGGAAGTCATTAAAAAATCGGGATTCGAACTAGGGACAACTGTTTGAAAATTATATACAGTATTAATTACACATTATAACAGCTATCAAACATGCTTTGGTACATCCCTCTACCTTTCTTAGTTTCCGAGATAATGGCGATTAAAAAATTAAAGATCGAACCCAGGACACCAGGTACCCAAATATACATTCAGAAGAAACTACCTAATGATATAAATGTAATAAAATTTATTTGGCGTCTTTATCGTAATTAGTCTCTGAGTTATTAGAAGTTGAATTTGTAATTACTCGTGGGATTCGAACCCAGGCATCCTGGCCAACTCGGATTAATATCTCAAGGACGCGGCGCATTCCAAAGAATTGATTAGTTTTTATCCCATTGTTCTATCTCTTTTCATTCAGGAGATATAAGCGATTAATCAGTAGGGGGGAAATGAGAGTGGGGCTAATTAGTGGGGGGGGGGTAATTAGCATATTAATTGCATTCCATGCATAAATTAACTGCGCCAGCTCTCTTATTTCCCTACTACTGATTAATCGCTTATATCTCCTGAATGAAAAGAGATAGAACAATGACTAGCAACTACTAGCAACAGTATACAAGAGACTTAAAAGTAAACTAGACGTTTCACAAAATAATTTCCTAAGAATAATAACAGGAGCTGTAAAAAAAACACCAATTACAGTACTACAAAGCTTCACAATAAACATGGCTATAGAAATGGAACATGAGTTGAAAGCAATTACTCTATCACAAAAGTTGCAGATCAATGGAAACAGATACAAGTGGTACCACACAGCAGACACTATAAGTAATTTAAAAACTCAAATAAGCTTCAGAACATATATTAATCACCTAAAATACAAGAAAATAATTACAACAAATATAATTGCAACAGAGGTAACGAGTCCAATAGAATATATTGATATACAATATTAGAATGACCTGATATATACAATACACAAGCATAAGAATATATGACAGCCATAGCAATAGCTACGGAAAATGAAATATATCTAGAAAAATCTGATGTGTTACATTCACATGACTTTCTCTACTCATGTACAAACTATTTCTACAAACGCTTATTCTCCATATGCTTCATGTTAATCAAGATATCGAGATGTTAATCTTATTGCTAATTTTCTTGTAGATGCAAGGGGAATTGCTAGGCTTTAAGCGATAGCCAAATATTTTAAGAGGTGGTTGCTATGTGGAGTATTTCATTCTCTTTGCATTACCAGGACAAAAAAAATTGAATAACGAATTCCCATTTAAGAAAAATTATTTAATATTGGAATATTCAAGGAAATACAAGCAATGTCTCGAGAATGATTCACTCAACAAAATAAATGTATATAACATAAGTAGGTTATTTAGAAGAGAGCTGGCACAGTTTTTTGCGTTTATATGGGAAAGGATAGGGAAAACGAGGGTGGATGCGGAGGGCCAAGGAGGAAAATGCGTTTATATGGGCGAGATAGGGAATACGAGGACTGACACTAGGCTAGACAGCGGCAGAAGGAGGGGGATGCGCTTTATATGAGACAGATAGAGAATACGTGGAGAGGTGCTAGGCTAGACAGAGGCTGAGAGTAGAGTATGCGTTTATATGTATGAGAGGTATAGGAGCAGGAGGAGCGGTGCTAGGCAAGACAGAGGTTGAGTAGAGTATCGGTTATATGAGAGAGGTAGGGAACAGGAGGAGAGGTGTTAGGCTAGCCAGAGGTTGAGGAGTAGAGTATGGTCTATATGAGAGATATAGGAAAACGAGGAGGGGTGTTAGGCTAAACAGAGGTTGAGGAGTGGAGTATGGTTTATATGAGAAGTATAGGAAAACGATGAGAGGTATTAGGTTAGGAGAATTGAGTATGTGTTTATAAGAACTAGCAACCACGAAAAATCTAAGGTCAAAATGGGCGGTCGAAAGGACTCGAACCTGCAGCCTCTCGAATGCGAGCCTAACCGTTGCCACGGAGCCATATTGCTCTTGGAACCTGAAGATATAAGAAGGGTAAATATCAAAGATGTAGACAATTGTATTTGATTGAAAGCCCAGATATAGAGGCACGAAGGTCTGAGTGAGTCTACATGCAGGACTCTACAAAGAGCTACTCGCTTCTACATTACGTTATCATGTTCTTCTTCTCCTTCTTCATTACTTCGGTATGGTGACTGTAAGAAGAAATGCTCTAAATGTCGATTAGTGAATAAGCATTTTGTTACACTTATAAAAGTGGTTTAATTTGTATAGCCCCTTTAACTTCGGGTGCTTTACTTCAGAAAAAACTAAATTTTTTAAACGCTGCATTTAAATAGCTTCTAAAGTTAAACATACTTACACTTCCCACACGGCCCAACCGGCATTCGAACCCGGGACGTCCGAGTTGAGAAGCAAGAACCCCTTAACTCCACCATGGCTTTGGTTCTGGGATACTCGTAAGTTTCGATTTTGATTCTTAGTTCCAGACTTTGTAGGGATGAGAACTAGTGTTAAAGACGAATTTCTCCCTCCAAGCAGGAATCGAACCTGGGGTCTCTCGGTTGGGAAGCTAGCGGTTGATCCCTGGTACCCTGAAACAATCAATTCAACATAAACTGTGGCTATACAGTTTCTCAAGTAATCTTACCTCATTGTACGTTTTGCAGATACCCATATTCAAGACCCAGGCTCCCCCCCATCCACCTTAGTCAAAGCAAAGAGAAACATTCAAACAAAAATATTCATTGCCATGTTGGTTCCAACCCATTACCCATGGACTGATACTCCTGAATAGGTTGTATGGGGCGGCGTGCTCAAAAACATACAGGTAAGCCTGTATCAATTGAAATCAAAACCGATTGTATTGCAGGAACCATTGGCCCAGATATACGTGAATGAAAATGCTGTCTTATACACGGGCTGCTGCTAAGTGCATGCGAACCCCACCCCTCTAATGGAAAAGGGAGTGCCTCATAAGGTGGTGTTTATTCCCCAACCTTGCTCAATCACTCAAATTCAGGACAATTAACGAAATGGACCGGACATTAGTTTGTTTAAAAGCCAGCGGAGGTTAATTCTTCCCCATACCATTCAGAAGCTGACTTAAATCTATCCATCTGTCTGCTTCTATCCTAACTAAAAAAGGACTCATCCCACTGCGCACTGATGTTTATTACATGGGAGGGAGGAGGTTGGTTTTTTGAAGTATATGTCATGGGCTGATAAATGCTTCATTTACTCCCCGACCCCCACCTCATCTGGACCATTCCCTCCCTAAATCCTCCCCTAATATCGAAAATTCTAATCCCACCCTCCATCTCCTTTCTCCCCAGGATGTTAAACACACCAGTGCAGTAACCGCGAAATGGAGGCCGTGTTAATGGTAGAGTGGAATAGGAATGCCCTTTGAGAACTATTAAAAGCCAGTTAGAGAGGAAGTAGGCGTAAGCGATTCCTCCAACCTGCTTTTTAGGACACAATGACGTCAGCACTATAGTAAAGAAGAACTCCTTTTTCTGAAATAGGAATCTTATATGAGGCATTTGTACCTTAGCAAATATGATTAAACATTTCCAATAATTATTACCTTGTCTACAACGTACATAGTAGGTAGAGAAGGTATTGCATTCCACCCAAAAATTTTATACCAACATTTCACCCGAAATACATGTTTTG
This sequence comes from Deroplatys truncata, assembly GCA_030765065.1. Lineage (NCBI taxonomy): Eukaryota > Metazoa > Arthropoda > Insecta > Mantodea > Mantidae > Deroplatys > Deroplatys truncata. The sequence goes on from CM060979.1 coordinate 166,725,707, forward strand.
AAGTTTCCTGACTCCAAAAAAAGTATTTTTAGAAAAAGGTCCACGTGTCTGTATCTGTGAACAGCATAACTCAAAAACGAAAAGTCGAATAAATACGAAACTTGGTATTTAAGTTCAGTATCTTCCAAACATGCGACAAGAAGGTTTAAAAACAAATCCTCCCACCCCAAACCACTCTTTACATGGAACATTTATCGAAATTGTGAATTTTCTAAAAAATCGCTCTAACAATTTTTGATTAAACTACCACACATTAATTATATTTACATGTCAGATAAAATGTATATCTTGAAATTTCTGAAAATAGCCTTTGAAGTCCTCTTCATTCTAAAGGAATATTGTATAATTTGTACAACCAGCTAACATTAAGCGATGACGTAAACATACAACAAGGAAATGTAGATTTTTTAAAACACGGAATTTATTTTAAATAACTTTCTTGTGCCTCAGTTACTTCCCAGATATCCATAATTAATGTTGCGAACTGTTCGATACTTAGCCATTCCTTTCAAGTTCTGTTGATTTTCAGTTGTTTCTCGCAATTGCATGATAGGAATGTGGAATTATAGGGCAAGCATACAGCGTTCAGTTCTTAAATATTTGAATATTGCTATTAATTTTGTATATGTAATGCACCTATTCTCTGAAAGGTTTATTTCGATCAGAATGAAGTGGAGAGGAAAATTAATTTTCGTAAGAATAACTTATATACTCACTAATAAGTGATAGACGGTATAGAAAGACATGTGAATGTAACTTGGTACTTAGGTTCAGCATCTTTCACAGATGCGATACGAAGATTTTCAAGAAAATCCCCCAACCCCAGATTACCCTTTACATGGAACATTTTTCGAAAATTTTAATTTTCTCAAAAATGGTTCTAACGATTTTGATTAAAATATCATATATTTAAGACATTGATAACAAATAAAACGTATATGTTGAATTTTCTGGGAATGTCTCCAAAATTATTCTTCATTGTGAACGTCTTTTGCATAGCTGGTAAACCATAAGAAATAGACAAAATTTTACTACACAAAAATGTAGATCGCGTTAAAATACACAATTTATGTCATATACATTTTTGTTGTTGAGTGAACCATTTTCGAGATATTGCTTTGTTATTCCCTTAAATTTTCCAATACTTATACTTTTTCTCAAATGGGAATTCGTTACTCATTTTTTGTCCTGGTAATGCAAAGAGAATGGAATACTGCACATAGCAACTAGCTCTTAAAATATTTGACTATCGCTTAAAGCCTACCAATTCCTCGTGCATCTACAAGAAAATTAGCAATAAGATTAACTTCTCGATACCTCGATTAACATGAAGCATATGGAGAATAAACGTTTGTAAAGATAGTTTGTACAAGTCATGAAGTTTGAGAAAGTCACGTGAGTATAATACATCAGGTTTTTTTTATGTCCTGGACATGCAAAGAGAATGCAGTGCTCCACATTGCAACCAGCTCTTAAAAGATTTGACTGTCGCTTAAAGCAATAATTCTGCAAAAGTTTATCTAGATTAACCTGAAGTAAATGGAGAAAAGTGTTTTTAAAAATAGTATGCATAAGAATAGAGGAAGTTACGTGAGTGCAACACATCAGATTTTTTCTCTTCATAGCTTTTGCCCAAATCGCAAGGCTCTCTAGCATTTGTTTGAACTATAGAGATCTCGTTTTTGCAGCTAGCGAGTTATAGATATCTAGCCTAAATTTAAATACTTTGTTTCCTTCTCTACTACGTAGAGAAGATATTGCATTCTTCCCAAAAATTCGATACCGAGATATACATGTTTTGAGTCCCTCTGGATAAAAAAAAAGAATTTTTAGCAAAAGGACTTTTAGCAAGTCATTTCCACATTCAGTTGTTTCTCGCGATTGTATGGAAATAGTATGGAATTTTAAAGCCAGCGTATAGCATCGCTGTTCTCTTTGTATCTATAACGAAATGTGTAATGTAGCTATTTCTGTAAAGGTTTATTTGGATTAAATGTAGTAGATAGAAAAATAAGCTTTAGTAATAATAGCCTGTATACCCACTAATAAACGGTAGAGGGTAGAAAAAGTTATGAGAGTTTAACACATCAGAGTTTTTTAAACACGTGTACCGCTAAGATAAGGTGGTATAGAGGAAGTGTTGCAACCTACCGCACCCGTCGATATGCAGTTGCATGTTGTGTAGCGCTCAAAATACGAACAAAGGAATTTAAACGGTGAACTTGTGGGTGGGTTCGTTCGTGCATGTGTGCGACTGTGTACAGCATAACTCAAAAATGTAGGTCACATAGATACCAAATTTCGCAGTCAGGCTGCTTTTAAGAGTGTAAGCCGAAGATGAACAAAAACTTCTTTTTCCAAATGCTCTTTTATACGAAAATATGTTCATAATCTTTTCTTCTTCGAGTTCATTTTTATCAAAAATGGTTCTAACGTTTTTGTCTAAAACACCATATGTTTGACGTTCAACATGGAAAATTAAATTATTACATTGAATTTTCTAAATAGTTCGTGAAGTTTTGCTCATTCTCATTGAGTTTTATTTAACTGGTTAACAATAAAACATACGAGGGCAGTCCCAGAAGTACCCGAACTGACGTATAGATAGCGGCTGTTGTTTCAAACAAATGACTATGGTAGAAAGTACCAATCGTGTAAAGCTTAATTTTGAAGTTTGACAATGCTACATTGCTTAGTAATTGTTTGGCAGCCATTAATAGTGAATGCTCTCAGCAAATTTGTAAACATGGATAAAACTGACCATCGTTATGTGATATAATACTTTCATTTGAAAAGTCTTAGTCCAACTAATATTAAAGCTAAGTTAGATTCTACTCTGGGGGAGTCTTCTCTTTCGTTTACAACAGTAAAATATTGAGTGGCAGAGTTTAAGCGAGGTCGTACGAGTTGCCAAGACAAACATAGCACTGACCACGCCAGAAATTCTGAAGAAAATCCGCAAAATGGTATTGGATGACCGTCGACTGAAAGTGCGCGAGCTAGCAGACATCGTAGGCATTTCAAAAAGTGCTGTACATCGCACACTAACTGAAAATTTAGACATGAGAAAGCTATGCGCAAGATGGGTGTCGCGTTTACTCACAATGGAACAAAAGTAGTGTCGTGAGGATGTTTCAGTCGAGTGTTTGGCGATGTTTCGCTGCAATAAAACCGAGTTCTTGCGTCGATTCATAACCATGGATGAAACATGGGTCCATCAATTCACATCTGAGACGAAGTAACAGTCAAAACAATAGATAGAAAGGGAGAATCAGCTCCGATGAAGTCAAAGACAGTTCCATCTGCACGCATCAGTTTTTTGGGATGCGCGTGGATAATTTTAATTGATTATCTTCAAAAAGGAAAGGTAATCAATGGCGAGTATTACCACAAACTTATGATGGAATCAAGCAAAAACGGCCGCATTTAGCGAAAAAGAAAATTTTGTTTCATCAAGACAATGCACCAGTTCACACATTCATTATCGCTATAGCCAAGATCAATGAGTTAAAGTTCGAATTGCTTCCTCATGTACCCTATTTACCAGATTTAGCCCCCTCTGATTATTTTCTGTTTCCAAAGTTGAAGAAATGGCTTAGTGATAACAAATTTGCCAACAATGAAGACGTGAAGTTTGCAGTTGATGGCTATTTTGCAGAACTCGACCGTTCTCACTATAAACAGGGTATCAAGCTACTGGACATCGCTGGAAAACGTGTATCTGTTGAAAGGAGACTGTGTAGAGAAATAAAGATGTTTTTCCCAAAATTTTTGTTTTCTCTTTGTTAGATCGGGTATTTCTGGGACAGCACTCATACATAAAAATTTTCCTCAGCAAAAACGCAAGTCGATTAAAATCTGCAATTTCTCTGGAATTAACAATTTCGGTGTTTGTGCAATTCGTTCCATGCTTAAGGAGCTCATGTTGAAATTTTAATTGCCTGCTCGGTGGTTTATTATGAGCTCATACGTTACAGTTATGAAACTATTGTAAACATTCCATTGAATTATTACTCCTAAAATGATTTCGTATTTTAGGATTAAATTCGAAATTGTAAAAAATAATTTACTACGTTATGTTGGCATCAGTGTGCACCTTTGGACAGATTTATTTACTTTATTCTTTTGTTTTAAACCTGGTTAACCTTAGGAGACTTACTGCTGCCACATAGTTGTGCTGATTGTAAATTAGTTGTCTCGATTGGAGATTGTGCTGGCAGGTAGGAAAGACGTGGAGGGGATAGGTAAATTTGACCTTAAGGTGAGCTGGCTGAGATTTAAGAACGCTGATAAGTAGGGAAGCAGGGGTGTAAACAGAGCACGACACACACATTTACACGCCTGACTCTAGGTATATCGAGGAACCTTGTTTAAAGAAATGTTTCTCAAATCCAACTCCAAGTCGAACCTGCACTCCTATGCTGTCAAATTTACCCAACATTTAGTGGTCAAAATGGTAGTTTTGAAGAGGGAACAAGCAGCTTCTACTGGTAAGTGTAGCTGTAACGTTTATAAACTAAGAATTAACACCTCATTTAGAGCACTACTTGAATTGCCGAACGGGATGGCTCAGGTGGTAACGTCGTTGACCCACATTCGGGAGGTCCTGGGTTAAAATCTCGTAGGCTGACCAATCTGATTCTTTTCTCGTGCTTTCCCTCAGTCGCAAAGGTAAATGCCGCATTAGATATATATCACGAGTAAAATTTCCGCCTGTATAAAATACCCAATAGTAACACATGTAGAAGCAGATGCATTAAGATCTCTGTGGACACCTGCCGAAGCAGTCATATATGTTCTTTACAGAAGCAGAGGTGCAGTTGCTATGCACTGAAGCATATGGACACGTGATGAAGAAAGATGGTATGGCACAGAGATGAGACCTAGAAGACTATCTGTCCGTCACACACCGAGCCACGAGGCTGCTCCTAACAATTTCGTCGCGATATGACCATGCAGTTAAAGCGACATAAATTAAATGGTGAGAGAGAGAGAAATTGAATTTAACCGTATATACAGAAACAGTTAAAGATTACCATTCCTGCGCGACACAATATTATAAATAAACTTCTAATTTGTGTTAAAGCATATACAGGATTTGACTCACCTTTGGTATATTTAGTATTCTGCCGGCATGTAAGGAAGACGACAATACCTTTGCATCAAATGGAAATTTTTTCTACAGTAATATACTCATAGTTTGCTTAGAATCCATGATATGATTTAGGTGGCGTTTACCCTAATTTACATTTAATGCAACTTAGATGCGCGAAGATTTTAAGCATATTGGCACAAGGAATCCTTTGATTCCTACATATCATCATAGACTTTGAACATGAGACACTCTTTGATAAACTGATATACATCTTACTGTTGTTCCTTTTTACAGCAGCTGGCCATACGGCAATCAGAGCTCTATACTCCCGCAGAACTGTCTAACGTCTTTGTAGTAATTGCAACTACATTTATAACCAAATTAAGCGTGTATTTTATGCGACTGTATTCTGGAAGTAGTTTTAATACGCATCAGTTCATCTTTAGACACTAATCTTTCCTCATATAATATAGTCTTTAAGTTCCTTTGATATCTAAAGTTTGTTCTTGTGGAGTAACTTGGCACCCAACTTTGAGAGGAGAGGATTAGGATTAGGTGATGGAGGGGACACCTAGCACCTCGACTCGCAAGGGATCTTTTGTGTATACACTCCCGGGAGGAACGGATGAGATGAAAGAACAGCAGGAGACCTATGGGCTGGAGGCCGACAGACGACAGAGTTCCTTAATAGTTACAGGCTTGTCCACCCGGCAGGAGAGCGCTCAACGGCGGTCCTCCCAAGCCACTGGAGGGTGGCGCACAGGCTTCTCTCCGGTGGAGACCAGGGAAACCTCCACCCAGCATCGGAGGCTCGAACGGCCACCTCTGACCAGGCCGAGAAGGGGTTCCAACAGCGCAAGCCTCTGCGCCAATTGTCCGCACCAACCAACACATATCCCCGGAGTCAACCTGCAACGTGAAAGAGGAAGATGAAATGAGAAGAAATGAGGGAAGAGAGAAATTCGGGGGAGGTAATGATCCTTCCCAGCATTCGTCTAGCGACCCGAGGAAACCTCCTTTGCGAGAACCAGTTTGAAACCTGCTGATTGTCTGGACAGGGTGGTTATCCTACTGAAATTCAATCACTGATCGGGATATATAGTCCTTACAGAAGTAACTAAGATGTTTTTGAGGATGTCTTTACACTGGTGGCTATTTAATGTGTCATCAAGCTACCACAACATAACCTAGGTCATCTGGTGACATCCAACCCCAACACGACACAGATACAGGACCTTAATGTTCCATTTTGAGCCACGTATTTTTCCTAATAAACGTTTTCCTTTGGGGCGGTAGACAATTACTTCCTCCATTTATAGATGAAAATGTCAACTGGTCTGTGAATAGAACCCTATTCCAGTTAAGGTTGGAATTTTCTTCTGCAAATGTGAGGCAAAATAATGTGTGATCGTCTGTAAGACGCTGATCGAGCAAAGCGCCCTGCTGTAGTTAAACGACGCAAGTCTGTGTGGCTGCTAACACATCATGCAGAACTCCAAGACTATGAGGTCCGTGCGCATGATTACGCCAGCGCCCTTCATAGCTGAAGAATGAGAGTTTGCATATTTGGTTTAGTTTTTCACTTTAGAATTCTTACTAAATGACATTTACTTTGAAAACGAAAAGGATAATTTGTTTGTGTTTTTATGCATGATTTTTATGCCTTAAAAGTAATATTGTAGGCACGGAAATTTAAATAATAATAATAAAGAATCTGATGTGTTACACTCGCATGACTTTCTCTACTGTTGTACATGTTACACTCGTATGACTTTCTCTACTGTTGTACAAACTATTTTTACAAACGCTTATTCTCCATATGCTTCAAGTTAATTGAGATATCGAGATGTTAATCTTATTGCTAATTTTCTTGTAGATGCAAGGGGAATTGGTAGGCTATAAGCGATAGTCAAATATTTTAAGAGATAGTTGCTATGTGCAGTATTCCATTCTCTTTGCATTACCAGGACAAAAAAAATGAATAACGAATTCCCATTTGAGAAAAAGTAAAGTATTGGAAAATGTAAGGGAATAACAAGCAATATCTCGAAAATGGTTCACCCAACAAAAAAATGTATATGACATAAATTGTGTATTTTAACGCGATCTACATTTTTTGTGTAGTAAAATGTTGTCTATCTCTTATGGTATACCAGTTATGCAAAAGTCGATCACAATGAAGAATACTTTTGGAGACATTCCCAGAAAATTCAAGATATAAATTTTATTTGTCGTGAAAATATCTTAAATATGTGATATTTTAATCAAAATCGTTATAGCCATTTTTGAGAAAATAAAATTTTTCGAAAAATGCTCCATGTAAAGGGTAATCTGGGGTGGGGGAATTTTCTTGAAAACCTTCGTGTCGCATCTCTGGAAGATACTGAACCTAAATACCAAGTTTGGTGTTTATCTGACTGTTCGTTTCTGAGTTATGCTGTTCACAGGTAGGTACACACAAACAGACGTGTTTCCAAAAATACTTTTTACTTTCTCTACTACGTATAGTAAGTAGGGAAAGTATTGTATTCCACCCAAAAATTCGATACCGAGATTTTTGGAAACATGTCCGTGTGTGTATCTGTGTGTGGGTGTGTGTGTCTGTGTGTGTATGTCTGTCTGTGAACAGCATAGCTATAGAAACGATATTTTATTTTCAAGCAAATAGCTTAAATATATTGTATTTAATGAAAATGGTTAGTCGTTTTGATAACATAAAAACATTACCAATCATTTTGTGGGTAAAGGGTAGTTTGGGCTGGAAAATGTTCTTGAAAATCTTTGTGTTGCATCTTTGGAGGATACTGAACTTAAAAAATCCAAGTTTGGACTTATACGAGCGTGCACATGACCTTTTTTTAAATTGAGTTTTTTTTATTCAGGGGACACAAGGAGATTATAAATCAAATTTTTGGGCGAAATACAAATTTCCTTCTATCTGCTAGTAATCGAGCAGGATGCTCACCGTCTGTGACTCGCATTCGGGAGATCCCGGGTTCGATCCATGGCATTTGCAGATTCTGGTCTGGCCCACGGTTTTTTTTGTGGTTTCCTCGAGTGGAGGGGCAATGCTGAGGTGTTTATCTTCTGCTCAGTTAAGTGTCTCCTTCAAGTCGGCTCCGCCGCGGGTATGTTGATTGCTTGTGGACAGGGACTGGGCGGCGTAGGATGCGTCCTATCTGGAAACGTTAGGGAACCCGGTTCATGATTAGACCCGTTGCCATCCGGATCAACTCGACCTTCGGATCCCTCCCTCCTAGAGGTCACGTTGGAAGCAAAAAGGGCCGTTAAGGCCTACTTGAGTTGCTCTGCCCCGATTTCGAGGGCTTTTCCGTGCTATGTACCTTTACCCCTACTTTTACCTACTAGATGTTAATATCAAGCAGCTGCTTCAATACCAAAATAATGGTGAGATGTAAAATGTATAAAAATTATTCAAAATAAGCATGTTATTAAAAAAGTAGTCCCAATAATGACATGAAGACTATGAAATCCGGTAGCTTGTTAAAGAAAGAGCTTATGAGCTTTACACCTTAAGCGCCAATAGATATTTGATGAAATTTTCCTATGCACCGTTTCGACTTTTTCCCAAAAGGGCACCCTGAATATTAACTTACTGCAAAGATTACTTTTGTGACATTTATAGACAATTATTATAAAAAATAAATCTGACGGTTCATCGTCGTGGTCCCACACAAGAAATTTTATCGTGAGACCGCGGTCCGCGGGGCCCTTATCTGTAATGTAGAAAGGCGCTTTCGTGATGTTTAGCATTATTGAATAGAATTTTTGTCCTCACACTTGCATTACAGATTTCAAATAAAAGAAAAAATCATAGAAGCGTTATTGCTTACAAACGAAACTGTGAGTGATCCCTCTCAGAGGCAGCAGATGTCATATCTAGGAAAAGAAAATTTTTAAATGCGCATAACCTCAAGAAACACGACGGATCAGTTCATAAAGTACGAAAGTATTATAAAGGGTGCTGCAAAAGAAACTCTCAGGACATTTATCAAAAAGTAAAGCCAAGAAAGTTACCACATACTGTGAAGCGTGCGACAGAAAACCTAGTTTTTACTTGCCATGCCTTGCTAATTTTCATAATTAAAAGTTAAAAACAAAATATTTCTGATACCCCATATTTTGTATAGTTTGAATGTTAGAACTAGATGAATTCTTTGACAATTCTAATTAAGGTTTTGCTTGCTGGCATTATTGCGCTTATTGCCAGACTGTATGTAAACACAGTTAATAATTCTTTTTGTTCATGTTGATATTCTTTATATTGAAATTTAGACCTCCACAACATACCAACTCCAAACCAGTGGTAGTAATGTTTAAGCAAGGACCACAAAGATCTAACTTATAGGTAAAACTCAATGTTTCAGTCATATGGACCACTTCGTACAAACAAAAATTGCATACGACGGGCCCCTGGGACCGTTCTGGCGCTTAACGTGTTAACTATGGTTGCTACGTGGAAAGCACACGCTAGCATAGACTTTTTCAAATAATTCTATTCACAAGCGCAGACGTTGAGTAACTTTATACTTCAAAACATGTTTATTCCTTTTAGATACTCCAATGACCGAGCGGGATGGTTCAGGCGGTAATGTCTGTAGCCCGCGTTCGGGAGATCCTGAGTTCAAACCCCCGAAGCCGATCATTCTGCCCGAAAATTTCTTTCGCAGTTTTCCTCGGTCGCTACGCGAAAGCTGGGTTGAATAATTTGATCAGCTAATTTTCCTAATCCCTTTCATCACTGCATTTCATTTCCTTCTTCTTCACCGCATTGGACTGATCACACATCCTGAATTTGCTGTGCTCTAGAGTTTGCTGACAGGCTATTGACCCATGGCATTGATTTGAAAGTCTAACAAAGAGGAGGATAATCCGTTAAAGAAGAAGATATTCTCGAATGTCTTTATAATTTTAGGTAGAAACCTTATGTAAATCACTGTTTACTTTCCCTACTACGTATAGTAAATAGGGGGTGTATTGCATTCCACCCAAAAACTTGATACCAAGATTTCACCGGAAACACATATTTTGAGGCACCCTGAATAAAAAAATCCGATGTGTTACACTCACATGACTTTCTCTTCTAGAAACTATTTTTACAAACGCTTATTCTCCATATGCATTCATGTTAATCGAGATATCGAGATGTTAATGTTATTGCTAATTTTCTTGTAGATGCAAGGGGAATTGCTAGGCTTTAAGCGACAGTCAAATATTTTAAGAGCTGATTGCCTTGTGAAGTATTCCATTCTCTTTGCATGTCCAGGACAAAAAAATGAATAACGATTTCCCATTTGAGAAAAAGTATAAGTATTGGAAAATTTAAGGGAATAACAAGCAATATCTCGAAAATGGTTCACTCAACAAAAAAATGTATATTACATAAATTGTGTATTTTAACGCAATATACCTACATTTTTGTGTAGCAAAAGTTTGTCTATCTCTTATGGTTTACCAGTTATGCAAAAATCGTCCACAATAAAGAATACTTTTGGAGAAATTCCCAAAAAATTCAATATTTGTCATGATCATGTATTAATTCTATTTGTCATGAAAGTATTTTAAATATATGATATTTTAATCAAAGTTGTTATAGCCATTTTTGAGAAAATTAAAATTTTCGAAAAATGTTCGATGTAAAGGGTAATCTGGGGAGGGGGGATTTTCTTGAAAACCTTTGCGTCGTATCTCTGGAAGATACTGAACCTAAATACCAAGTTTTGTGTTTATCCGACTGTTCATTTCTGAGCTATTGCTGTTCACAGACAGACACACGGACATGTTTCCAAAAATCCTTTTTTTTTTTGTATTCAGGAGGCTCAAAACATATATTTCCGGTGAAATCTCTGTATCGAATTTTTGGATGGAATCCAATACTTCCCCTACTTACTATACGTGGTAGAAAAAGTAAAAAAAAATTAGAAAAAGGTAGTCTGTATAAGAGCAGAGATGGTCATGGGAGTGCGACACATCAGATTGTTGTAAGAATTATAACTAGTTCTGAAAACTGGTTTTGGTAAGACCAACAGCTAATGCGAAACCGGGATCACTTAAACCGTTCTAGCGCGCACTCGGCTCACTTTGCACCCCGTAATAAAGACACCACCAGTTCATTCCCCGTAGATTTGTGCGTTGGTAAAACAGCCCTACCATCTGTCGATTATCAGGTCAGAGAATACGCCCATCTTCCTTACAACAACTGACGTTCGTTTATGACGACTATGACGAATTTCGCTCGCTTCCATTCAGGAAGGGTTTCCTTTTTTTCTATTATGAAACACGAGAAGCTTAAATGCTTCACTTAGATTAAAGTTGGTGGAACATCCGGCGTTTCTTTAAGCTCTTCAATGGTGAAGGACAATAGGAAACCTTGATAGTGGGAGTACGCGAAATTTGTTTATAATTACTGCTCCCTCATTTCTGTCAACTATTACATCATATGTTGCATATTTGATGTTGACCAATTACGTTTAGCAATGTCTGAGATATCGACCAATCACAGTCGTTTATCTAAAAACGTAGGTTCGAAAGTTGAGGAAAAATCCTTTCGAATATTATAAGATGAGGCCTAACATACATTAATCTTTGGTGCATGTAGGCCAGAAAATGGAGGTTTTCTATTCTTTTCTTGCCCTTTTCGGCGTCTTTCTTTATTGGCCTTTTTTAAACATTTTCTTATGTCTTAACATCTGTTTGTTGCTTTCTTTCGAGTATATCTTTAATGTTTATATCGGTTCGAACAGACAACAATGCTTTATAGAGATTAAACAATCTAAAAATATGTGATACATTTACATGGCTTTCTCAAACCTCTATCGCTTATTGATGAGTTTACAAATTACTCTTACGAAAGTTTATTTTCCAATCTACTTTATTTTAATTGAGATAAACCTTTTCGGATCTAGCTGCATTACGCATTTCGTTATAGATACAAAGGGAATAGCGATAGACAAATGTTTTTGAACTGGATGCTGTATACTGGCCTTAAAATTGCATACTGTTTCCACTGCATTGCGAAAAATTCCTGAAAGTCCACAAGACTTTTAAAGAATGGGTAAGCATTGAACAATTCGAATCTTGAATAACGGATATCTCCAAAATGGCTGAATCAACAAAAAAACGTATTTTAAAGATATCTACATTTTTTATGTAGTACGTATTCATCTATCGCTCAACGTTTACCTACCAGTTAGTTTATATCTAATTCCTTACGAATGAAGAGGACTTCACAGGGTATTTCCAGAAAATTCAAGATATACCGTTTCATTTGTTAAGTAAATATCTTTAGTATACGTTATTTTAATCAAAATCGTTAAGAGCCTTTTTCAGATAAGGAAAAGTTTCGAGAAACATTTCATGTAAGGGATAGTTTGGGGTGGAAGGGTGGAAGGATTTACTTGAAAATCTTTGTCGCATCTTAGGAATTTACTGAATTTAAATACCAAGTTTGGTATTATCCACCTTTCGTTTTTGAGTTATGCGGTTCACACACACACACAAGAGAGAGAGAGAGAGGGAGAGAGAGAGAGAGAGAGAGAAAGAGAGACAAAAATTAAGTTTAGTTTTATTTATGGACGCGCTTTAACTACTATGGTTCCTAGCGTCTCATTCTATATTGGGCGTGAAAGACCGGAAATTTTGCTCCGAAACCTCTTTATCAGGCTTGAGGTTCTTTCAGGTGCCGTAAATCTACGACACGGGAACACCGGCTTTACTTCCCTTCCGAAGGAAGCTATGCTAAGGATTTAGTACGGAAGGGAAGTAGATAAAGCACATACACACAAATAGGATGCTTTTTTAAAAATGCTTTTTTATTCAGGAGACCTAAAACATGTATTTCTGGTGAAATATCGATATCAAATTTTTAGGTCGAATACAATACCTTCTCTACCTACTAGGTTGGTGGTAGAGAAAGTAAAAATATGACTGAAAGAAGCAGAATTTTATTAATAAAGTTTTCTCATTGTATTTTTTATACTACCAGAATGTCGTATTTTTAAAGAAAAAATATTTAACTCTATTTCAAAGATTGACATTTGGGTGTTGCATATACCAGAGTTTCTAAATAACACAATTTGGGAAAAAGGACACACATTCTCGTTTAGCTATGACCGCTGTAATAATGTTGGTTCCTATTGCCGAGCATTTTTAAATATGTAATTTAAGCTAAAGTTATTAAAATGTGAATTAATTTGCGTCACATTTTACATTCTATTTTTCAAATACATTATTCTTTAAAAATGGTTTGTTTTATTCTGATTTTATCTTATTTTGAGGTTAGCTATTTTCTTATTTCCACTATTGGTAGCATCGTTTAGTATTCTGCAACACATTCGATTGTTTATTCATTTAGTATGCCATGATCGACAGATACTATTGACGCTACAAACTGACGCCATCCTATGGCTTCGGGTCTCCGAAGAAATCCGAATGGTTGCGAGGCACAGTTATCCTTCTTCCGTTAGGCCCGTAACGTAAATATTAATTTCAGTGAACCATTGTTCTCAAACTTTGTGCCACGTGCTTTCATTTTTGCTACGTTCTTTTTTGGTGGTGAAGGTTAAAAATTATTGATAATTATAACTGTTATCGCTGGGCTTAATGCTACCATGTGCTACGAGTCATGGAAAGAAAGGATTATAATAACTTCAACCCTTTTAAACGACTCGCATCTTTATTGTAACAACTACCACCTTCCCTACTACCAGAGGACGTGGGTTTTGACTTATGAAGAGAAACTCATGACGCATTTAATTTTAACCATTTAATATATATCTAGATATAAATAAAGATAGTTATCTTGACCTTTAAACATTGAAGTAGATAGTATTTTTACATTATTTGCCCCACGTTTTGGGCGTCAATTTGAAGTAGGAGTTATATTGTAGTTCAACTGTTGGGGAGCCAAACTTGAAGTAGTTGCTATCGCACGTATGGTAAAAAATTTTCGGTAGCCTTCGCCCCAAATGTACTTTCCGGTGGCCTTGCCCCAAGTTTAAAAATATGAACTTTGTAATTTTGACTGTTTCTTTAAACATTATATATTTATGTTTGCCTCGGCTGCGTCAGTATTTATTTTTAGAGACGTGAATGTCTTAGCAGGGCGTGATGCGTCTGAAGAATGTAGGCTCACACAGATTATAATTTTTACTTCACTACATTTATTAATCCTTGACACAATTTAAATAACCTTCATTGATATAGAGAGCTGTGAGATGCTTTTATTAAATACTTGCACTTTTTAAACACGTAAACTATTTTCGTTTCACACGAATACGCATTAAATTTCTCGAGGGTGCATCTCGCGTCCGGTTAGGAACACTGTCTACGACCAAAGTGTCCAGTTACGAGCGCTGTCTACAAGCAACTGGCTTGATTTCTACCGCCTAAATTTGTAAATTTCTGTATTTCAAATCTCTGATTGGCTATTCCTAATCCAATAGAATACTTTTATTTAACTAAAGCTTTTTCTGGTTGTTGATTGGCTATCTTATAAACTGTCTCAAAATTTACATTATTGTTGCTCCAATAATGACTAGTAGTATTAAACTTTTCAAATTCATTATTGCGTCAAGGTTACCACATTGTTACCTCATTGCTAGCAACTTTTAACCTATTATTCTTACAGCTCCTACATTATTAAATTACGTAATACATTCACATTACATTATTACACATATATATAATAATACAAACATATACAATGACTGTAATATACAATTTTATAAATTATTACATGCATACATATACATATTGCTTTAAGGTGGGCTGTTATTATATTTTATATTATATAGTTTGCCTGAAATCATTTAAGTGTTAAAAATACTGCCTCAACATTATGAAAACTTCATTATGACCTTCCAACATAAAATGATGACTTCTAATTTAAATTTTCTTACATGCTATAGTTTGTTGTCTAATTGAGCTTAAGCTTATAATTTCCTTAACTTCACTCACTTCCCACTGTGTCTTATAATGTCCGCAAGTTCCTCTTTCTCTGTGCACACCTTTTAATAACGCAGATTATAAAGAGTATCTTTCAGATTTTAATAAACAATTCCTTAGCATTATTATTTTATACACCGGCTAAATTGAAGTAGCCTAACAGCTAAAAACTAAAATAAATAAGTGAAATGGAACGTTTTTACCGGGTAATTTGCAGTGCTGGATGTCTAGGTGGTGTGCTATGTATAGCCAGCTGGTTGACCTTCACAATCGATGTTCTGGAGAGGTCGTCATTTCTCATGTGCAAGACAGGAACATTTGACTAATCTTGCACCCAGCCAAAACTTCTACAAGACCTGTACAGTGCTTCTTGTATGATGGAATTCTTTCTTTTGAATATTATCCTGGAAATCTTTGAAGTAGCGAAGTCAAGCTGCAATGATGATACTAATTCGCAATTGTTTCTAATATACTGCAGGCAAATAATATTCTCTTCGTAATTTAATACATTGAAACATGCAGGCGAAGACTGAACCTTACTGTATTGAAGTAAAGACACAACTGTATAACATGCAATCCAAGACTCCACTTTACTGCATGTGTACAAAAATTCCGCTGGGCTGATTGTGTGCGAGGACTCTCCTGTATTGATACTAAAGGTGGTCTGAGCTATACTCAACTGAATGTGACACGCGTCGCTAGGCACCGCGGGCCCTTCACGTCAAAATCAGTGGCGTCACTCTTTCTTCGTAATTTATTATAACATGATATATAATGCTACCTTTACTTCCTGTGTGTGAGGATTAAATAATCGTTACAACTAATAAATATGAAACTGAATTTATAAAACTGAACATACATCCATAATTGGGAGCTCATAGGAAGATATGAATATTTACTTGTGTCAATAAACGGCTGCAAGAGAGAGAAGCTTTAACAAGTGGTAGTGCAAACTTTAATTTTGTAAATAGTCTAATTTAAGCGAACAATAGCACTTACAGTACTTGAGAGTGACTGTTTAACTGAGTAGACTGGTAGACAATGGTTAATTGAAATGAATATTATTTACAAAAATTAAAATATTAACACACACATTCCTCTCTAAACTCACAATTTTGCTCTTGATTTGCTAATTGTTCACAACTAGTTGCTGTTCTCTCTCTTGCAGCAAAGAAACTGCGATGTTCTGAGCTTCCGCTATATCTGTTTTTGCAAGAGGAATGCGATGGGAAGTTCTCTTCTTTTTGGTAGAAAATAGTCTTCTCTGAGGCACAATTTTCCTATTATTTTGATATGTTTCCAGTTTTGGATATGAGTGCTTGTTCATTTTGGTTGCGAACTGCTGCTAAAGTCAGTTCCCTTGAGGATTTCTTCGGAGACCCGAAGCCATAGAACGGCGGTAGCTTGTAACGTCAAGTGACGGGTACACAATGGTGATTTGATTTTAAACAGCATAAGTAAAAAAGTAAGTATTATATATTGTGTTGCATTTTATTCGTGGGATTACATAATATGATAAAACAAGCTCAGCTGGTGAAAGCCATTCAGCAGTTCTTCCTTTAACACCTTCTTTAATATGGTTTCAGTCCCTGAAAGCTAAAAATGGAAAGCTTATTTATGTATTATCACGATTAGCAGACATAAAGTATTCCGGCTATGGCATTGAATTTTTCAGTCATCTGATTCTACCTTTCCAATAAAGTATGCTTGTTTGCGATATTTGGGATATTAGAAACCAGTAGAACCTACAACTCTGTCCGTGTTATTTTGTTGAAAAAACGAAGATTCTTTCTCACTTTCTCACTGTTTCTTCCTCCTTCATATTTATCTCCCTCTTTTCCTCTCTAAAACTCTCTCTTTCTCCCTTTATACTCTCCCTCACCGCCTCTCTCCCCCTCTTCTCTTTCTTTCTCTATGTTAGAGCTGTTTATCGTACGAATTTTGGTCATTATTTTGTACCATTAATGCTTTCGAACATAAAATAACTTCTGTATACGGGCTAGTTGGATTTACTGGATTCCGAGTGGTATCCCTCTTTCAGAGAAGACCATTCCGTTTGCTACACCGAACGGGTATATGTCTTATTTCCTGTTCAAACGTCCAGAGTGACCAGACCCAAGGGGAAGGCTCAGTCTGATTACTTCGCTAGAGTTGTTGCCTGCCCTATGCGTAGCTCAAATTCCCGTGAGAATGGAGTCATGATACAAGTGAAATACAAGCGCTGTCAACGGCGGCAGCTGATATGTGAATGTATGTGCATTAACAATGAATTACTAACAATATCATCTTAGTCGGCTGTTTACAATTAGTTTATTATTCGGTTATTATATGTAGATTATGAGGTATATTCTTGCTTTGAAGCCATGGGAAAATTTCAACTTTTCTAGAATTTGTATTAGGTATTTTCTCTTTAAGCATTGTCCAATACTATCATGAATCCTTCTTTCGGTCTCTGAAGGAGATCGATAAGCCATTCCATAAACACTACAATACTCATCTCTTTATGCTAATCACCACCACTTTGACTGAAACACTAAATCTACCCCTTCTATGAAGCCATATTTAGTCTAATTGGCATGACAGATTATTAGACATGACCCTTTGCTTAATTAAATTCATTAACAGAATCATTCATATGTTGGAAGCGTATAATGCTAAAACAAAAATGAGTTATTCTCTTTCAGCTGGAAAAGTTGATCAATGTGTTCGTTTTCAGCAACATTCATTTGTAGGAAGTGTAAATTGCTAAAACAAACTAAGTTATTTCTATGTTAAATCTTATTTCATCCGAAAATGCTGATGACTTTCACAGCAAGTTCAATTACTGGAAGCATAAATTCCTAAAGGAAAAATGAGTTATTATTTTAAGTTATTGACTCCTCGAAGCATACGTGACAGAGCACGACAATGCATATATATTTCACCTGAGTTTCTGATTTGGATTTTGAAAACGAACTCCATAATGTATACATGAAATTATTCCAGAACAAAGTCATACATATTCAACCTGAATATATATATTTTGTGAACTGGTTTTAAATTTTATTTTAAGAAGGCTGTCTTTGGTTTTATTTTGAAGTAGATAGTATCTTTATTACGTTACTTTTATTAGCCCCACGTTTTGGACGCCAATTTGAAGAAGTTATTTTGTTGTAGGAGTTTGCACCACGCTTTGGGCGTCAATTTGAAGAAGGTTGTATTGAAAGAGTTGTATTATATTTCAACTGTTGGGGAACCGAACTTGTAGTTGCAACCGCACGTATGGTACCCGGTAGCCTTTGCCCCAATTTTTTAAAATATTAACTTTGTAATTTGACTGTTTCTTTAAGTATTAAATATTTATGTTTGTCTCGGCTGCGTCAGTATTATTGTTAGAGACACGTTTCTCTTAGTCTGAATTGATTTCAACTGCCTAAACTTGTAAATTTCTGTATTTCAAGTCTCTGTTTGGCTAATCCTACTCCAATAGAATATCTTCATTTAACTGAAGCTTTTTCTGGTTGTTGATTGGGATTTTAAACTGTCTGAAAATTTACATTATTGTTGCTCCAATAATGACTAGTAGCATTTAAAATTTCAGATTCATTATTGCCTCGAGGTTACCCCATTGTTAGCAATTTTAGCGTATTATTTTCACAGCTCCTACATTATTAAATTACGTAATATATTCACATAACATATTACACATGGATACAATAATATAAACATATACAATGACCGTAATATACATTTTTATATTGTTACATACACATATTGCTTTAAGGCGGGCTGTTATTGAATTTTATGTATATTATACAATTAGACTGAAATCATTTTTAGTGTTAAAAATTCTGCCTCAATTTTTATCAATTTCATATTGTACAATAGTAAGTTGCTCTCGAATATGATTTGGCATTACCGAATTTTTCCAGCTTTGTTAATTTGTATCTCATTAAAAGAAAACCGAATTTTAGGCACAATGAACTTCTTTTTCAGTAGTGGACCTAGCTGTATATATGATTAATGTAAAGCAACAACTGTTGAGTAATTAACTCAATTTGTGTTAAAGGTTGATAGTAACATACTTTACTTTAGTGGCAGTTATGCAATTTCCGGACTTTAAAGAATAATTATTATTTCATTTGTTGCATTATAATATAATTTGTAATGTTTGTTTATAGAGAAGACTGAGGTGTTTTTTCCTCTGATAGAAATTCAGAATGAATTTATGAAGCTTTTATGATATTTATTTTGGAACATATTTTCGTATATATTTTACTTAGGCGTAATGATAAAATAAACATAAAAATGGAGTTGTGTATCACATAGAGCTCTACTCTATGTATACTGTAAGACAGTAACGAGAAAACGTTTGCGAGGTCTTCTGCTCTCTGGAGGAGTGAGAGGTGGGACAGTACCATCTCTTTATGATGTCATAAGGAGATCTACTGTCTACATTAAAAATGTCACGCAACGTTAGTATTCCAGCGTGTTTCACTTGGAGTAGTGTGTAAGTGTTTTCTATTTATTTATTTATTAAGTTTACAATGACCAGTAAGAAAGGAAGTACAAAGTAATTTCTGTTCATTCCTTCCCCTTATGAATCTTCACTTGTATTCAACATTGCTAGCACAAGAGGGCATGTTTTCTATGAGGGCCTTAAGCCTTGTTGATATGTTGAAAGCAGGGACGTAATCTTTCTCAGATAGCGCTGGAATTTTAAATGTCAACACATTCCTTAACATTCTCGTCAGAGGAACACAGCACCTACACGCCAAGTGAAAATTGAAATGTAAGTAAACCGTTTAACTGTACAGAAACCTACACTTTGCGATGCCAGCTCTATGGTATTTCTCGTGGGAATCGGTTTACTTATACAAATATTGTCATAACTTATTAAAAATGCATTAAATTGTGATGCAGTGGCTATGGTCCAACGTCATCGGAAGGTCGACGCCAGATAGTCGGAAATAAATAGATAAGTTGCGCTCTCAGATAACAGGGAAGTTTCTTTCCCCCACTTCCAGAACGTGTGTCCAGATAGTTCTACATTGATCTGTGAAGGATTCCATTGGCTATATAAACGAGTGTTCTCACGAACGACTCAGTCAGTAGAGTCAATAAGTGATGAGTAAGCGAGTCGGTGAGTGCGGTTCTCCGAACGAGTTGCTGACGACTGTTGTGATGTCCAACAAGTGCTACTGCGGAGCGAGGGGTTGCAGAAGTGTTGTGTTCGACTCCCCAGCGAGTGAACCGTCTGAAAGACGAGACTATGTCGGGAAGAAGGTGAAGTGACGGAGAAATTGAACTAGTTGACATTAGTGAAGTCACAGTGTGAACTAAGTGAAGTCCCAGTGAAGGATGAACCAGATCAAAACAATGACGATAAGAACTGACAGAAGTGACAGCTGAAAAGTTGGACAAAGTCCAATAAGCCATAAATAACACAATCGGCCATATAAACTTTTGTTGTGAAAATTGTTTCAAAAAGCTGAATTATAAGGGAGATATTTCGAATTTCTTTATTTTGCGCCCAATTAGAAACCCCCTCCAATTGGACAAGGTAATTAAGATACCGTATAGCCTACTTTGTAAATGGAACTTAAGGTATCTTATATAGCAAGTTTCATTAACAATATTTCCTGCCATTCTTGCATTTTTTTTCGAGTGGATGAGAAAATGATTTAATCACTAACCCCAGCACCGATGGGAGTCGGAACTGGGAGTGTGGGACTCACCAATGAATGGCATATCCACTAAAACCTCCTCCACCGGAGTAAGAAAGGAGAAGGTTTGCAGCGGTACCGCCTAAAACACCCGCGCATTCCAAGGTGACGGTGTGACTGGGCCGCAGTGCGGTCACCAGGGGAGTAAGGAATTATTGCCCGGGAGACAGACTTGACCAGGGCCCAGTCTGCCCTCGCAGCGAAGTAAGGTGAGAATAGTAGGGATTCCGTGTGATATTGTGAAGGATTAGTGGCGCTTGGATTTTCGATAGGAGTTATGTGGTAAAGTAGAGGACTGAGAGGAGTGTGGCAACACGAGGGTTTCCAGGAAGTTACGGATGAGGATGTAGCCTTCCTGAAGTTGATTGAAGTGGTCATGAAGTCCTTTGAAGTTCTGGCTAATGGCGTTGTTTGTGGTCATTTGGAGCTCTCGAATCCCCGCGACTGAGATCTGAGGGGGCCCAGTCGCGTTGGTCGGTCGCCGCTGCCGTCGGTGGAAGTTTCGATGCGTTCCAGCTTGCGCTGGGCAGACGCGAGCACCCCTTCGTCGTCTTGCAGTTCGGTGATTCTTTTGGAGATTGCGCTGATAACCTTAGCTGAGGTTCGCTGCTTTGCCTCCGCAGCCGAGAGACGTGTGAAGGTTGCACGGCGTAGCTCAACCAGTTGTAATGAGAGGTCCTTTATTCCTGCCTGTATGGCTGACAGAAGGCCTTGAAGTCCGTGGTGCTCTTGGTTTGTGAAGCCGCTGGTTGAGTGCTGAGTCCATCCTGAGAGCTGCATCGAGTTGCTGTAGTAGCTGGTGTCGTCGTAGGTCTTGATGTCTGTTGTCTGCTCCGGGGATACAGGGAGCATTGCACCTGTCCTGTAAAATGTGTGTTCCCGGAGCAGGTGGTGCAGAAGCGGCGGCTTCTGGTGAGATCGTGTTGGGTGCAGGCCGCCGTGAGGGAGACTGACCCACAGTAGTGGCCTCTGGGAACTGCGCTGCAGGCCTCCACTGATAATCTTGCGTGTGAAGGAAAACATACACAAACAAACAAAACGCACATACAAACGCTTACTATGTACAAAACATTTAAAATTATCTCTTCTGGCTTCACTATAGTCATTATATATGTAGTAGTATCAATTATTCATACATAATCAAAAATTACTACAAACATATTGTTTAAGGGACGCAGGATAGCTATGTATGAGTAAAAAGCAAGCTATTTTGAGTTTATAAAGAGCTGGATTATTGGCTTTAAAATTTATAACACCTTTGGATGTGTGTTAGAAATAGCGTGACACATTTCTTTTATCAATTCTTTTTGTTTATTGTTAGATGTTAGTAGTGACTTTGTAAATTCGATTTGCTAATGACTTAGTTACTTTATTTTTGCATGCCATAAAGAAATAGACTCCTTCATTAAACACTAATGTAGTATTAAGCAGCGGGAATTTCAATAGATACTTCAATTTAATGTGGAATGAGTTGATAAAACTGTAGGTATATTGTAATTTTACGTTACACAATTTATCACTGGAAGATTCGAATTGCAATGATGGTGAAGAGGTTGTAGACAAGAATGCTTTGTTTGTTTACATATTTGTGCAGCGCTGAAAGCGAAACTGTAGCATGTTTACGCGCTGTCCTTCAGCTGGTATTGAAAGCGAAAGTGAAATGGCACTTCTACCACACGCCACAATGTGGTTCAGCGACCTCTGCAACGTTGCCAAAATTTCTGTTTCATATTCTCAAAAAGCATATAACCAGGTATTGGTTATAAAATAGTATTTATATTCCAACACGAGTTCAAAACAGAGAGATCTGAGCTGGTTTAAATTAATGTAATACTTTCACTTCCACTGGACATACACTGTAATCAAAAGTATCCGGACACCCCCACAAACATACATTTTTCATCTTAGGTGCTTGTGCTGCCACCTGGTACTCCTGGTACTCATTATCCGCGACCTCAGTAGCCATTAGACATCGTGAAACAGCAGAATGGGGCGCTCCGTGGAACTCACGGACTTCAAACGTGGTCAGGTGATTGGGTGTCACTTGTGTCAGAAGTCTGTACGCGAGATTTCCACACTCCTAAACATCCCTAGGTCCTCAATTTCTGATGTGATAGTGAAGTGGAAACGTGAAGGGACATGTACAGCACAAAAGCGTACAGGCTGACCCCGTTTGTTGACTGACAGAGACCGCAGACGTTTGAAGAGGGTCCTAAAGACTAATAGTCAGACATCTATCCACTCAATCACACAATAATTCCAAACTGCATCAGGATCCACTCCAAATACTATGACATTTAGGCGTGAGGTGAGGAACCTTGGATTCCATGGTCGAGCGGCTGCTCATAAGCCACACATCTCGCAGGAAAATGCCAAACGACGCCTCGCTTGGTGTAAGGAGCGTCAACATTACACGATTGAACAGTGTCAAAACGTTGTGTGGAGTGACGAATCACGGTACACAATGTGGCGACCCGATGGCAGGGTGAGGGTATGGCGAATGCCCGGTGAACGTCATCTGCCAGCGTGTGTAGTACCAACAGTGAAATTCGGAGGTGGCGGTGGTATGGTGTCGTCGTGTGTTCCCTGGAGGGGGCTTGCACCCCTTGTTGTTTTGTGTGGCACAATCACAGCGCAGACCTACATTGATATGTTAAGTATGTATGCTTCCCACTGTTTGAAGAGCAATTCGGTGATGGCGATCAACAGGATCGAGCACCTGTTCATACTGCACGGGCTTTGGCGGAGTGGTTACACGACAATAACATCCCTGTAATGGACTGGCCTGCAAAGAGTCCTGACTTGAATCCTATAGAACACTTTTGGGATGTTTTGGAACGCCGACTTCGTGCCAGGCCTCATCGACCTTCCTCGATACCTCTTCCGTGAAGAATGGGCTACCATTCCCCAAGAAACCTTCCAGCACCTGATTGAAAGTATGCCTGCGAGAGTGAACGCTGTCATCAAGGCTAAGGGTGGGCCAACACCATATTGATTGCCGATGGAGGGCGCCACGAACTTGTACGTCATTTTCAGCCAGGTGTCCGTATACTTTTGATCACGTAGTGTATAATATCAGTTAGGTAACAGCTAAAGAACTAAGAAATACCAGTGCTTCTCCTCCTCCTGTTTATTTCAGGAGGAAAATCCGTTTAACGCCATTTTCGTGACATGAAAGTTGTCGTCCCCTATCTTCTGGTTACCGAGGTCACGGTTTCAAACACGATGGAGGGCAATATATTTTTTCGGGTGTAAAAATCCTTAGCATGATTTTCTTTGGAAGGGAAGTAAAGCCGGTGTGCTCGCGTCGTAGATTTACGGCACGTGAAATAAGTTCATGCCTGATAAAGTCGCTCTGAGCAAACCTTCCTGTCTTTTACGCCCAATATAGAATGGGACGCTAAGAACCACATTAGTTAAAGAGCGTCCATAAATAAAATTAAGTTGAATTTATGAAAGCTTTACAGAGATCTTTTAATAGTATTTGGCGTCCGCTTGTACTTCATCGGCAACACAGGCGGTGAAACTGGTCGTACATGAAGCGGTATGATAGTTGGAAAGGATATTTTGGAAGAAAACCTTCCAAGCCTAAGTTTCCGGTGCCTCGCTGGCTTTTTACAGTTAGGAGAACTGAGTAAAACTTGCAAAAACGAAAGGGAGGGAGTGAGGACGAATGTGTGAGAGAGAGTGGTGAATGAGAGAGTGAGAAGGAGAGAGATGAAGATGAGAAGGGGTAGGTAAAGACGGATATGCAAGGGCGAGGGAAAGAAAGAGGAAGTGAAAAGAAATGTGTGAGAGAGAGTGGAGAATGAGAGAGAAATGGAAATTGGAAGGGGACAGGTAAAGACGGAGAAGAATTTATTATTGAAGGGTTATATAAATTTAGAATTTGTTATTAACCTAAAGATGTTAAAATTTGTACAAATTGATATTCCAAAAATTAAGATCAAAAGAAAAAAGAAGTTATTTTTAATTAAGAGAAAAAGGTTGAATAATAATTTATGGAATATTGGGTTTAATAATTTGTGCCAGCAGGGAGGGAAAGAAAGAGAAAGTGAGGAAAAATGTGGGAGAGAAAGAGTGGCGAATGAGAGATCGAGAAAGAGAGATGGAGAGGGGAAAGAGACAGGTAAAGATGGAGATGTAAGGGGGAGGGAAATAAAGAGGGAAACGCATGTGAGAGAGATAGTGGAGAATGAGAGAGTGAGAGAGAGATGGGTATGAGATAGAGACAGGTACAGACAGAGATGTAAGGGGTGGGAAAGAAAGAGGGGGTGAGGACAATTGTATGAGAGAGAGTGGAGAATGAGGGAGCGGGGTAAAAAGAGAGATGGGGATGGGAAACAGGTAAAGACGAAGACGTAAGGGGAGGCGAAAAGAAAAGAGTGAGAGGCAGTGATGAATGATAATTGCTTCTTTTAATTATTACTCTGTAATCCATTGCGTACTGACGAGTACTTAAATTCTGAATAAATTACTTTAGAAGGAAATTAAATGAATAAATTATTGCGTAAATATACGTGCAGATTAAACAAGTAAAAACACATTAAAATAAATAGCTATATAATCAACAGGTGGGCAAAGGACTTTTTAGACCATACAAAGGAAGACACGGATGTTTGGTACAGAGACACAGAGGAAGTATGATTCACTTTGCGCTGTTTGTATGTCACATTCCTTCCAGCCATTCATTTTTCCTTCTTTTTTGCTTCACTGCAAGGTACATTAATGCATTAGCTTTGCTTGCTGTCTTCCTCTCTCCCGAAAAACAGAACAATTGGAACACTGGAACATCACAAATGAATGATCTTTGAAAGTATTTCTGCTGGATGTTTTAAGACAATATCAGCGCTGACATTAAACTCCTCTATATCATTAAGGATTGTAGGTGCTCGCGAGATCCTTCTGATTCTTCTGAAATAAGGTGCTGCTTCTTCCCTATTCGGTCATAAATATCAAGATAAGAAATAAATTCTGTCCGATAAGTAAATTGTTTAATAGTTCTCTATTTATTATTTTACAACGCGTGTCATATCGCGACGGATCTGTTAGGAGATACCAGTTAACCTTCTAGGTCTCATCCCTGTAGCATACCATCTTTCTCGTCACATGTCTACAGAGGCATGTATACAGCAACTACACCTCTGCTTTGTGACGGGCAGATGGCAGCCTCGACCTTATCCACAGGGGCATGTATACAACAGCAATTTACCTCTGTTACCACACTGCCAAGCAGACAATACTAGGGTGCTGTACAGTCTACAGGATTTCATTATCTGTGGATAGATGAGAGAGCATTCATTTTACCATAAATTTTCCGCTTTACTATGGTTTAGAGTTCGAACTGGTTGGAACTTTGAATCGTAATATTAAATATCCAATCCGGTATTTACCTTGGTGATTGAGGGAAACCACGAAAAAAATCCAGTCACATTGGATATGGGATTTAAACTCGGCATCTCCCGAATGCGGGTCACAGACGTTACCGACTGAGCCACCCCACTCAGTGAAATTTTTTTGTTCATCCTTACTTGAAGGAAGGTTTAATATAACGTATGTGTTACTCTTATGTATAGATAACGCAACAGAGAGGACAGCCATTTACACTACCAATGCAGGCTTAAGATTGGCGTATACGATTATTGAAAAAAGAAACGTTAGATTTAAGAGTAGATTTATTGGTAAATTTATCGAAAAAGTGTCATTTTTAAAATCTTTTGTAGAGTTTTATCAATCTGAATTGTCTCTTTAATTGATGTATACTTTATCTTTGTAGGGACAATACTTATATCATAAACATATTTTTACTTTCTCTACTACGTATAGTAAGTAGGGGAAGTATTGTATTCCACCCAAGAATTCGATACCGAGATTTCACCGGAAATATATGTTTTGATTATTTTTGGAAACATGTCCGTGTGTGTGTTTGTGTGTCTGTCTGTGAACAGCATAACTCAGAAACGAACTGTCGCATAAACACCAAACTTGGTATTTAGTTCAGTATCTTCCAGAGATGCGACACGAAGGTTTACAAGAAAATTCCACAACCCCACATTACCCTTTACGTGGAACTATTTTCGAAAATTTTAATTTTCTCAAAAATGGCTCTAACGATTTTGATTAAAGTATCATATGTTTAAGAATTTTTATGGCAAATAAAATGTACATCTCGAATTTTCTGGGAATGTCTCCAAAAGTATTCTTCGTTGTGAACGACTTTTGCATAACTGGTAAACCATAAGAGATAGAGAAAATTTTACTACACAAAAAATGTAGATGGCGTTAAAATGCACAATTTATGTCATATACATTTTTTGCTCAGTGAACCATTTTCGAGATATTGCTTGTTAAATTTTCAAATACTTATACTTTTTCTCAAATGGGAATTCGTTATTCATTTTTTTGTCCTGGTAATGCAAAGAGAATTGAATTCTCCACATAGCTACCAGGTCTTAAAATATTTGACTATCGCTTAAAGCCTACCAATTCCCCTTTCATCTACAAGAAAATTAGCAATAAAATTAACATTTCAATATCTCGATTAACATGAAGCATATGGAGAATAAGCGTTTGTAAAAATAGTTTGTACAAGAGTAGAGAAAGTCATACGAGTGTAACAAATTTTTATAAATGGTGCTGACATTTTGTGCTATGTGTTCTGCACCACTTCACAGAAAAAATGTCAACTCCTACATATTTTTGGGAAAGGAGGTAAACTTTTGGCCTATTTTTTAGAGGAAGTTTTGCCCTACCAATTGGTACTACTATAAGTAATAGCTTCTGTGTACTCCAGCGGTGTGGTTTATTTTTTTCCATATATTTGCAAGTTTGCTTTCTCCATTTTTGGTTTGAACAGCTTTTTCTGTGAATGACATTTTATTCTAAAATGACACCTTTTCTCAGAAAGTATTGTAGAAAATAAAATATAAATTTTGGACGATAAACACAATCTCTAAGCGATGTTGTGGATCTACTTTGGTGTTAATAACATAGTCGGTTATTCAAAATAAATAATTGCAACTAAATTTTGATAAAAGTATAATCAAGAAAATAATTTGTTCTTAACTAACAAACTTACTGTGTAAAATTAGATCAGTGAATTTGGAAAGCATGCATCTGCGTGTTTATGAATTTAGCAGACTTAACTTTGGCACGTCAGGGCTTTTAATACCCCGACAAGCAGAGGTGGCGAAAACGCGACTTGCAAATCATTTGGACTCGCCTTCTTCTGACTAGCTGGCTGTCCATTTGTTTTTCATATGAAGGGTACAGGGGAAAACAATCGAAGTCCACCTTTGGCGAAATTTGAGATTCTGGTACCAGCGGATTCTATGTATGTAGTACTACATTCAACAGTTTCAAACATGGAAAAAGCCGCATGTAGTCCATACAAAATCAGTATAGAATAAAGCTGTCCAGGGAAGAACAATGAAAGTCCTCTGTGAAATGGAAAAACAATCAGAGTCCATATAAATTTAATATGAATGTAATTTTATACTACTTCAGGAGAGTTTATTGTTTTAAATGTTGGTCAGCTTGGTTGTTTTAAATGAGTGGCATAATTTTGCTCCTGGTAGTCCTATGCTATTGTTGACAAAAAACTGCCATGCACAGACTGAAAAGTAGCCAAACCCTTCTATTCAAGTTTAATTCCACTCTCCAAGGTAAATTACGACGACCTACAATCCCTGAAGAAATTCTGTTTTGAAAATGCTCAGCTGTATTTTTCAAGATATAGTAGTCAACAATGTGTAATTTGATGTAGAGATAAAATAATTAATTTCTATGGTGTTTTATATGCTAGTTTTTATAAGGCAAACAGTTATGTATAATGTAATCCATTCTATAAAATAAGTGGACTATATTGTTGTTTTCAAGATTATCTGTAGTCAGCAATGAGTAATTTGATATAGATATTACATTATTTTCTTTGGTCTTTTATAGATATTATTAAATAATATCCCACAACTGTTGTTTACATTTTTATAAGACAAACAGTTACGTATAATGTAAGACATTCTATAAAGTAAGTAGACTGTGATTGTTTTTTGCAAACAGACGTACCTTGAGTTTTCATTTTAATAAACAGCACCCTACAACTCATGACACTAATTTAAAAAAAAGGGTCTATTATAAAAACACATTGAGAATTGTTCCAGAATTTTTTTTCTTTATGCCCAATGTGCTTAATCTGCTGCATTTTTAAACTTCAAATTAAATTACTGTAAAATATTAAAAAGTGGACTTTTATTGTTTTTCCCTTGTACCCTTCATATGTAGTGCATGTTGCATTTTTGTTGACTCTCATAGAGAGGGCATTTTCCTCAGTCCTGCCTTAAAACATTGATACATACACTTTTCTTTATTATTGAGGGTAGCATTACCAAAGAAAAGCAATGCAGTTGTGTTTACGCTTGGTTTGTAGTGCCATGCTGGTATCAAAATTTTAAAAATTAATTCCTGGACCATTGATGGTACGCATTACAAATCACGGGATAGGAGACTGGAAAATATAAAGTAAGTGAATTTTTTAAAAATATGTGGGAGTAATACAACCACAACATTCATTAAATCTAGAAACAAATGTACAGAAATATAACAGAAAAAATCTGATGTGTTACACTCACATGACTTTCTCTACTCTTGTACAAACTATTTTTACAAACGCTTATTCTCCATATGCTTCATGTTAATCGAGATATCGAGATGTTAATCTTATTGCTAATTTTCTTGTAGATGCAAGGGAATAAGCGATAGTCAAATATTTTAACCGCTGATTGCTATGTGGCGCATTCCAATCTCTTTGCATGTCCAGTACATAAAAAATGAATAAAGAATTTGAGAAAAAGTATAAGTATTGGAAAATTTAAGGGAATAACAAGCAATATCTCGAAAATGGTTCACTCTATAAAAAATATATATAGGACATAAATTGTGTATTTTAACGCGTTCTACATTTTGTGTGCAGTAAAATTTTGTCTATGTCTTATGGTTTCCAGTTATGCAAAAGTCGTTCACAATGAAGAACACTTTTGGAGACATTCCCAGAAAATTCGAGATATAGATTTCATTTGTCATGAAAATATTTTAAACATATGATATTTTAATCAAAATCGTTAGAGCCATTTTTGAGAAAATTAAAATTTTCGAAAAATTTTCTATGTAATGGGTAGTCTGGGGTGGGGGATTTTCTTGAAAACCTTAATTTCGTATCTCTGGAAGAAGTACCAAGTTTGGTGTTTATCCGACTGTTAGTTTCGGAGTTATGCTATTCACAGACACACACACACACACGGACAAGTTTCCAAAAATGCTTTTTTTGGATTCAGGGGTCTCAAAACATGTATTTTCGGTGAAATCTCGCAATAGAATTTTTGGGTGGAATACAATACTTCCCCTACTTACTATACGTAGTAGAGAAAGTAAAAATTTTACACAACAATTTATTGATTTTATTTTCTTCTAATGTAATTCAATCAGATAACAATGGATTAAAGATTAAAGATAAGTCAGTTATTCAGTTTTGGACTAGAGTAATAATTATAAGAAGCATTTATCACTGTAGGACTATCTCTCCTGTTTTCTTTTCGTCTCCCTTTACATCTCCGTCTTTATCTGTCTCTTTCCGATTTTCATCTTCATTGCTTTCTCTTTCTCTTTCCCGTTCCCGTTTGATATTTCGTTTTTTATTTATGCTGTTCTCTCTCTCTCTCTCTCTCTCTCTCTCTGTCACACACACACACACAAACACAGACAGAGAGATTCGGATCCTTTCCAAAAATATTTTGTTTTGTTTTGTTTAGAGAGTCTTAAACAGATATTTCCAGTGAAATCTCAATATCGAATTTTTTGATGGAATACAACACTTCCTCTACCTCTTGTAAATAGGTGCTAGAGAAAATAATTAAAACAAATAATATTATTGACGAAGTTAACGACTATCAGCAAAACTGGCAACTTTGTGTAGACACTGTAGACAGACTACCATGGCAAGCATACTTTCACCAAACCCTTAGGAAATGTAATCTGCTTGCCAAAGAAGAAATTGGAAGGATGCAATTGGCTTCTGAAGGGACAGCAATGAAAACAATCTTAATCTATTTTATTTAAACTGTGTTAGCATACCAGGTGTCCCAACAGCTTCATATTTCACATGTGCAGATAGCCTTTCGTACGTTAAAAAAGTTGTAGAACTCAACGGGGTAATTCCAAGTAAATATAGGTGAGTAGGAAGTGAAGCATTAGTGTGAGCGAACTTCGTTCTACTCCTCTTCCTTATCAGCGAAGACAAACAGCGGATCACGTTCACTGAAAGGCAATTTCCAGGCTGCACTAGAGTGTACAGTCCGTGATGATAGACAAGAAGAGTGTAAAGAGACCGAAGGGGTGTCTAAATGTTTTCCACTTTAGTTATAAAGGCTTTATTTTCGACGGAATAAAGTAATACTTTAGGTAGACAAATAATCAAAATGTTTTTATTGGACCTATTAGTAAGTGCCCATTTTATTTTTATAATTGTCTTTCTGTTCTTGCCTAACATTATGCGCATTGTAGAGTTAAACGCATAAACATCAAAGAATGGTACCGAAAAGTGAATTTATTCCGTGGAAGACATTCTAACACCTTTTCGGTCTGTTTACACTGTTCTTGTCTATCATCACGGACTCTACAATCTAGCGTAAGCCTGAGAATTGCCTCTCAATGAGCACGATCGGCTATTCGTCTTCGCTGATAAGCAAGAGGAGCAGAATGAAAGTCACGCGCGCTAATGCTGACCTGTGTTTACTTGGAATTGCCCCGTTGAGTTCTACAACTCTTTTAGCGCACGAAGGGATATCTGCACCATGAAATACGGCGCTGTTGGGCCACCTGGTACATCTTTTCCTCCACTCAAGGACGCACAGATTCGTTTTATAATGTTTTGGCCATGTCATTCTTTTGGTTTTTCATACAGGAGGAAACCGACTTTATTCCCCGTCTAACTGGTAACATTTAAATAAGACCTGAAGCTTTTCTGGCGACGAACATCTCTAGACGTTCTCGGGATTTAAGACCGGCGAGGTGATGTTGGGAGAAATGCACGCTACCGAAACGTTGATGTATCAATATCATCTCACCTATCTTAAAGCCCGAGCACGTCTAGAGTACGGTAACATTTACTTCGCGCTTAAGTCGATAGTAGGCACTTTGTGTTTGTGCTGTTCATACAGGAGACCACCAACATCTGACGAAAAACTCAGCGAGTTTTATGCGAATGACCGGTTTAGGGCCCTAAGCCGCAAAGCGTAGCCCAGGGTTGAGGGCCCTTAGTTGTAAAGCGTAGCAGAGGGATGTTTTTTGTAAGAGGAGTGGAGCAGTTGCGGCCAAGAGGGCGTAGCCGCAGGATCTGTGAAGCGAAACCCTAATCACCCTAATGCGTATATTTTTACTTTTTATTCTGGTGGTGGGCGGCGCCGTGGCCGAGTGGTTAGACCGCTCGCCTCCCACCGAGGCAGCCCGGGTTCAATCCCAGGGACCCGCATGTGGGATTTGTGGTGGACGAAGCGGCGTCTGGGTGGGTTTTCTCCGGGTTCTCCGGTTTCCAGCAACTGCTCCATCATCACCTTTCCTTTCATACATTTCACCCATCCTGGACACCCATCCTGGATATTCTGTCTGATCCATGAGTGTCTACTCCTCGACGGGCCTCTGACCCCAGGCACCCACCTTTAAGTCCTGGGGGGGTGTAAGTCCTACGTAAGAAGAGGGTAAACAGATAATGAATGAATTCTGGTGGTGGATAGAGCACCGAAAAGGAATAAAGATATCGCTATTTTCGCGGATTTCGCTAGTACTCATGGGCTAGCACGGCACTTTCTTCTGTGCATGCGCAGTAGTAACAAAATTGAGTACTTTGTTGACATTTAGCGATTTATTTTGAAATAAGAAACTGTCTTAAAAAGGGTGGGTGAGTGGGTCACAGACACTCTTATCTGTTCACATCTCCTCTTAAAGTGATGTATATAGTTTCATTCTCCAAATAATTTTTTCCTGCATTTCATGTACCGTTTTAAGGAACCGTTATACCAAGAAAATCCTTCATATGCATACGGTACATCTTTTGACTACCAGGGATAGGCTTAGGGCCTGTTCCGTTTCACAATCATTGCTCTCTCCAATGTTTCACAGGTCTATCTATATCTCCTCTTGGTCTGTAGTTTAGGGTTATCATAATAAAGGATCTTTCAACAAGAGTGTCCTATCTTTAACACGTGAAAGTTGCCGTTGTTATTGAGTTACAGTAGTCATTTTTTTCGTGTGGTTGCAGTTGTTATTGACAAATAGCCATGGAACGTTACAGCATTCAGCAACGCGTAGAAATCGTGAAAATTTATTATCAAATGGATCATCTGTTCGCCAAACCTTCCGTAAATAAATTTGAAAGAAGTGGTTCTGTCAGCGATCAAAGAACGCCTGTATGTAATCGGTGTAAGCGCTCCAACGAAAACATAGGTGCCGTTCTTGAGAGTGTACACGAAAACGGAAACAAATCAATTGCTCTTAGAGCGCAAGAATTTGGGGTTTTGCCGACCACTGGCGAATTCTGCATCTGGACTTGAAGTTTCACGCTTACAAAATGGTGTTAACTCAAGAACTAAAGCCCAACGACCATAGGTTGCGCCGTGTATTCGTTGACTGGGCTATGGAGCAAATGGAAGCTGACCTGGAGTTTTGTCGAAAAATCATCTTCAGCGACGAAGCCCACTTTTGGATGGATGGTTGTGTTAACAAACAAAATTGCCGCTATTGGAGCAATCACAATCCAATCCAATTCAGATTCAAGAGGGACCACTTCATCCCGAAAAGGTTACTATGTGTTGTGGATTTTGGTATGGTGGAATTATTGGTCCATATTTTTTCCAAGATGAAGATGGAGAAGCTCTAACTGTCAATGGAGAAAGATGCTGGGCTCTTATAAGGGACTATTTTTGGCCTCAATTGGATTGTATGGATCTCAGAAACATCTGGTTCCAGCAAGATGGTGCCACATGTCATACTGCTCTCGAAACAATCGATCTTTTGCAGGAGAAGTTCAGAGGTTTCATCATTTCCCTTGGTGGTGATGTTAACTGGCCCCCGAGGACATGTGATTTAACGCCGTTGGATTACTTCTTGTGGGATTATGTTAAATCTCAAGTTTATGTCAACAAGCCAGAAACAGTAAATGATCTTATGAATAACATCACGCGTGTTATTCGTGAAGTTGGACCAAATTTACGTTCTTCTGTCATTGAAAATTGGGTCAACCGTATACGCGCAACTCAACAAAGTCGCCGTGGTCACTTAACTGATGTTCTCTTCCACACGTAATGACATTAATTATGTTCCAAAATAAAAAAGAAATAAACCTATATCATTTATAGAACGTGTTTTATTTAAGTTCAAAGATAGGACACTCTTGTTGAAAGGACCCTATAGTAATTTATACAATCCTAACATCATAAATTATAAGTATTATTTACAATTTATCTGTAAATATATTAAATGGAAATGGCAGATGTGTGTTATGTCATAGTCTGACCTCACTGTTTCCAAGATTGCGTCTTCAAGGGAATCTCTTTACTTATTGATATCAATATGGGAGACGAAAGCTAAGCTTTGAGCTTTTAGATGAGATTCCAGTTGAAATTAGAGAGGAAGCGAAGGCTGAGGATGGAAGTATGTGGGAAAGAGTATATTAAGTTTGTTGCTTCGCGAAATTATAAAAGGGTTGATGTAATAAAACTAAACTTAATCCACGTTGTGAAATTTCCATGGAATAAGACCATTTGTTTAGTTCGTATTTTATGTCATAGCTTACTCTACTCTACTCTACTGTTGTTAGTTTTTAGAGATTGTGATACATAATTGTTTTAATACATTGAACGTGTTAAGTAATAGCTGCATTTATCTAATTGTTTTATTTAAGAAGTATGAAATCAGATATTGTAATGATTCTTACTTTAATATATTTTGGACACGATAGGTGCATAGATTGTACATTTTAAAATTTACGTAAATATTAAGTTTAATGTTTTTGTATTTGTCTCAAATAACTAAAGGTTATTTGTCATTGTTCAATTTCATTTATATAGCTGCTTAGAAGGCTATCAGATGACGTGTGAGGTGGGAATTTTAGCAGAACATTTTTGTTTACTTTTGCAGATAACGAATAAATCTGCGTTTAGGTGGCACCATGACCTCATTTCCTTAGCAACCTTTATTGAATGCGTGTCATAATTAGTCATTCATGCATACTTTTGAACATTATAACTTATAACTATCTAATAAGAGTGTTAGGATTGCCTAAATTGTTTACGATAGATAGTGTTTGCAAAACGCTGAATTAAAAACCTATTGAAAGTTGGTTTTGAATCTACGCTCAAAGACAGTCTTTGATTTTATTAACCATTAAGCACTTATGTAATGAACTTAGTAACAATAATCTAACGACTTTTTTGCATGACTTTTCTACCCACTACTGTTTATTTTAATAGCTTCTAATAATCATTTCTACGAAAGCTTATTTTTCGTTTGCTTTGTATTATCTAGATAAGTGATTCCAGAAACAATTCCATAATATATTTCGTTGTAGGCACAAGAAGGATATAAGAAACCGAAGCGATAGTCTTCTCTTCAAAAGCGGGTGGCTATGTGCTGGCCATGAAATTCAATACTGTTTCCATGGAATCGCGAAAAGCAGTGATGGATAGTATCACTAATTAAAAGTTGAAAACGCAGTGAAAGATTCAAACCAGTAATAACGAATATCTCGGAAATGATTGAGGGCATAAAATATTTATCTGAATAAATTGTTTTAAAGAGATCTGCGTTTTTATCTAGTAAGGTTTTGTCTATCTCTAATGGTTTACGAGATATACAAAATTTTACGAAGTTATCTTCCAATGGAGAGGGACTTAATTGGACAGGTTCCAGAAAATACAAGATATGTATTTTATTTTCAACATAAATGCTTAAATATACTTATGACATTTTTAACTAAAATAATTATAAATTTGTGAAAAAAACAAAAATATTGAAAGCTCTTCCATGTAAAGGGATGCTTGGGTTGGTGGATTTTCTTGGAAATATTCGTGTCGTATCTTCTTTTTTCCCTTTGTAACACTTACAAGCCAATGTCTTGAGTCAGTTGCCTGTCGAGGAGCAAGCAAACTCTGCATCTAGCATAGGTATGGGTGATCAGCCCAATGCCTGGTATGGCGGTGATGTAGAAGGAAATGAATTGTGGTAAAAGGGATAGGAAAACTTGCACATAAAATTATCCAACCCAGCATTCGCCTAGCGACCGGGGAAAACCACGATAAAGCCTTTGATTAGACTGTTCGGCGCCGGGATCCGAATGCGTGCCACAGACGTTATCACCTGAGCCATCCCGCTCGGTTCGTATCTTTGGAAGATATTGAGCTTAAATTCCAAGCCAATACATATGTGAGCATGTACTATTTTCTAAAAATGCTTTTTTTATTCAGGGGGCCCCAAAATATGTATTTCCGGTGAAATCTCGATAATGAATTTTTGGTGAAATGTAATGCTTCCTCTACCTAGTAGGCACATGGTAGGGAGGGTAAAAAGAAAAGCACCTGTATCATCACAGGTAGGCTTAAAAGTACGAAATCTCGTCTTGAAGGTATTGTGGAATATATTAATCAAATCAGAAAAGTTCAGTGCACGTTTTGGGCAGTGTAAAGCTCGGTACGTAAGCCAAAGATCCTTGTTTAAACAATTATAATTCCAAATAAGCAATCCTAAGTTTATATTTAACTAAAAGCTTGAAAAAATTATAAACATTGCATTCGCCATTAAGATGCGACATTTCTTCTGGAATACATACGTCAGATGACAGACATTCTGTGCGCCTTCAGAGACACCGATCACGAAAATCAGTGGTGAGTTTTTTTGAGAGTAGTACTTAGAAATTTTGGCAACGTTGTGGAGATTGCTGATCAATCTTATAGTGGTATGAGGTGTGATTTCACTTTGGCTTTTAAAACCAGTGGAGGACAGTAAGTAAACATGCTTCACTTTCGCTTTCAGCGCGGCACGGCAGTCGAGAATGTAAACAAACCAAGCTATCGTGTTTACTACTTCTTCACCACCATTGCAATTCGAATGTTACAGTGATACTTTGTCCGTCTTAAAATCACCAACTTTGTTTGTCAACTTGTTCACATTAAACTGTAATATTTCTTGGAATTTGCACTGTTCATTAGTGCTTTAATAAAGGAGTCATATATTACTGGCATGTAAAAATAAAGTAACTAAATCATTAGCAATGCAATTTACAAAGCCTCCACTGACTTTTAACATGTTAATCTGAGGATCCGTGGTTTGAATCTCGGCCATGGTGGGAGCTTTTCATACCTCATCTAGTGGTCCATCCATTTAATTTGTCGAACTTCTCACCTCCAGTGAACATAAAATTTTCTGCGTTCTTAAAGTACTTCAAGTACTTATGTACCAAATCAAAGAACTACTCAGAGAAGTTATAATGTTGTGTGTTATTCCTGGAAAATTCAAATGACGCATGCGTACGAGGATCTAGATTATTGCATTTCCTTGAATCCTCCGAGGCTTTAGCCATTTACGTTTTCTGCTAAACACGTAGGTACGTATGGAGTGAGGAGATATGAGAAGGGTGGTTACTACACGTAATGGCTGCATTTTTTCCTCCGTTTGTTTTGTTTTGTCTGCCTGAGAGAGATGATGTAAATGGTTGTGTGATATATAACACGTGATTTAACTTTTTTCCCCCAGCCTGATGCAAGAAAATTTTGGGGCAGCCGGGAGTTGGTTGCTAATAAAAGGGGACGGGTGTAAAATAGCAGAACACAAAAATGCTTTCAACTGTCATTTTCTTTTAACCTAGCTACCTCCACCTGTGTACGCATACGTTAGACGTCTGGATTAATAACTCCATTATTCTCCGTGCATGGCGCTAGGTGAGTATGAGTATGTACGAGACCCTCAATAGTTGTTTATATATACCTACACCAGAGCGCGCGCGATGATGTCCGCCCCCTTTCCCCTCTTTCTATATATGCATATTTATATCAGGATTTAGAACTCGTTAAAAAAAGTCACCAGCTTTCAGAATTATTTGTTCTAGTGAGCACTACTTTTTTTATGGGCAGGCTAAATAATACGCCATTACAGCTCTCGTTTATATCATTTCGGAATACGTGAAATACTTCTAAGGGGAACAGGAAAGGAGAGATTGTGGAAAATAATACGTGGCAAGGCTGCTGTACACTAACATTCAAAAGTTATCTTCCTTTCGGCCCAGCCTGTAGATTGCTCACTATATTGTAATTATAACTATATTGCTATTAATAAATAACTTATTAATTGCAAGGAATAGACTTTTCAGTCTGTTCCAGCTTCTAGAAATTGCTCATTCCAACTTCTTAGTGGTCTTTCCATATTTCTTCTCCATTTTGTTTATAGTTAAAAATTATTTTGGTTATTCTTCCCTCGGACATTCTTTATACAGGGTGGACCATTTTAGTATCTCCAGTATCACCAAAAACAAGCGTTGTAGAAAGAAATGTCTTTAATAAAAGTTGCTTGTTGTTATGGGGTAAAGTAAATGCCATTAGTCGTGTTTTGTTTTGAAGGAGTTATGGTGGTCATTTTAGGGTCAATTGAATTTTTTAAAATGGGAACCTACTATCAGAGTCAATTTAAATTGACCCCATAATGACCCTCACAACGTCCTTAAAATAAAACACGACTAATGACATTTACTTTCCCCCATAATATCACGAAACTTTTATTAAAGACATTTATTTCTACAGCACTTAGTATTGGAGATATTGTACGGTCTCAATTTAAATGGTCTCCTGTATATGATTTTTCAGTTTTGTTTGTATTGTTTAATAATTTCATTTATACTTAAAACTTTTAATTCTTGACTAATTTCCTCATTTATAATATGGCCTAGAAGTGTGTATCGAACTATAGCTCTAAGAAATATTATTTCTCTTGACTCTATTCTTCTCACTTGATCTTTGGTTAATATCCAGCATTCAGTTCCTATAGCAACCAGGGTAAAACTATTGTTTTAAATAACTTAATTCTAGTTTCTTTCCTAACTTTATTTTATAATGCACGTACTTTTATACCACAGAAGTGTCAACATTTGTTTAGCTTTACTTCTAGATCATTATTCTTTGTGTATGTTATGGCCGAGTAATTCAAAGCTTTCACCTGTTCTATTGTCTTACTTTTAAGGACTAGTTTTGCTCTTATTGGTTCATATCCTTTAAATGCCACGAACTTTGTTTTCTCTGAGGATATTGTCATGATATGTTGGTTAGCTATATCATTCAGTTTATATATTGCTTCTTGGATACTATTCTCTAAAGAACCTATTATCACCTGGTCATCCGCATATACTAGTGTCGTAAAATTTTCTTTGGAAATGTAGAATCAGACGATTGAAAAAGTCAATGTCATAGCCGGTATTTGAACCACGGATCTCCCGGTCTACGTCCGGTTGCTCCAACTACTGGGCTACCATTTCAACATGCCGGCAGGACATTAAATTCTCCAAATGATGCACGTTTTTCCCAGTAAACCACAAGGAGATCTCAAATTGTATTGAGATGACATACTATGTGGTGACTTTGAAATCCTATGCTCCTTGCATGGCGGTTATAAAGGACGAATAGCGACTTACTCTTGAAAAAAGTATGGGTAAATATTTGTAAATTCAAATCAATAACAAAGAATATTTGGGAAAAGCTTAACGTCACAAAACATTTTCTTAATGTAGAAAGATTTTGTCTGTCTCTTGCAGTTTACCAATTATACAAGTCATTAAAGTCATAGCAAAAAGGAGATTATGATATA
Source organism: Deroplatys truncata (assembly GCA_030765065.1). NCBI lineage: Eukaryota > Metazoa > Arthropoda > Insecta > Mantodea > Mantidae > Deroplatys > Deroplatys truncata. The sequence goes on from CM060979.1 coordinate 166,765,364, forward strand.
TTTAATTTGTCATGTAAATTTCTTAAACATTTATTGTTTTAACTAAAATCGTTAGCACCATTTTTGAGAAAATCAAGAATACTGAAGAATCTTTCATATAAATATATAAATATCGAATATAATCTAGAGTGGTGTGACTGTCTGGAAAATGAACGTGTCACATCCTAGGAGGATGCTGAAGTTTGGTATTTAACCGTCTTTTACTTGTTAAATTATACTATTCACACACACACACACTAATCTAATGTGTTGCATTCACACGACTTCCTCTACCCTCAATCGTTTATCAGTGGGTAAACAAATTATTCTTACGAAAGTTTATTTTCCAATCTGCTTCATTTTAATCGAGATATACCTTTTCGGAAATAGCTACATTGCACATTTAGTTACAGATACAAGGAGAACAGCGATTGTCAAATGTTTTAGAACTGCACGCTATACGCTGGCCTGAAAACACCACACTCTTTCCATACATCGCGAGAAACGACTGAAAATCGACAGAACTTTTAAAAGACTGGATCAGCATTGAAAAATTCCAACCATTAACAACGCATATCTTGGAAACGACCGATGCCACGGAAAAGTTATTTGAACAAGGTATGTATTTTAAAGATGTATACATTTTTTTGTATAACACGTTTTCGTCTATCACTTAACGTTTATCAGTTATACAAGATTATACAAAATTGCTTCTGGATGAAGAGTACTTCATAGGCTGTTCCCAGAAAATTCAAGATACACATTTTATTTTTCATGTAAATATCTAGAATATATGGTATTTTAATCAAACTCGTTTGAGCCATTTTTTAGAAAATAAAAAAATTCGAGGAATTTTCCATGTAAAGGGTAGTTTCTTAAATATTTTCGTATCGTATCTTTGGAACGTACTGAACCTAAATACCAAGTTTGGTGTTTATCCGATTTTTCGTTTTTAGTTATGCTGTTCACAGACACACACATACACGGAATTTTCCTAGGAATTCTTTCTTTGGATTCAAGTGACCTCAAAACATGTGTTTTCCGATAAAATCTCAGTATCGAATTTTTGGATGGAATGCAATACCTTCTCTACCTACTATATAAATAGGTGGTAGGGAAAATAAAAATGCCTCTTTTGGATTAGGCAGTCTAAAATGTGTATTTCCGGTGAAATCTCCGTATCGAATTTAAGAGTGGAATGCAATATTTCCTCTTCTTATATACGTAATTAAGTAGTAGAAAAGGTAATAAAACACTAAATGCCAATTTTCTTTATTATGTCAATATTTTCCATAGTTATAGTATAAATATTTAGTGTTATGATTTTATTGGAAACTTTAGAAGTGAAATTGAATTTAGACTCATTATTACACAAAGTATTAGTGTTTTATGACCACAGAACTTACTAATAGTTCGTCAAACAAAGCAACAGACATCATGTAAAATAGTAAAAAAAATTTCCACTTCAAGATTAAATCAAACTAGCCCTTTAAGAGGAGATTAGAGGGTATATAAAAGTATATTTCTTATTCGAAAGGCCAATTTCTCAAGTGAATGGAATAGCATAGATATTAACCTAACACTACGTGACAAGAAATGAATAAACAAACGAACAAAGAAACAGCTAACTTTTAATTAATCCCTTGAAAAAATTTCCAATTCTGCATGCGAATATGATGAAACAACTTGTGAAGGCCTTAGAATACATTATTGAGTGCCATAAATACTTTTTACTTTCCCTACTACGTATAGTAAGTAGGGGAAGTATTGTATTCCACGCAAAAATTCGATACCGAGATTTCACCGGAAATACATGTTTTAAGGGCCGTTGAATCCAAAAAATGTATTTTTGGAAACATGTCCGTGTGTGTGTCTGTCTGTGTGAACAGCATAACTCAGAAACGAACAGTCGGATAAACACCAAACTTGGTATTTAGGTTCAGCATCTTCCAGAGATGCGACACGAAGGTTTACAATTTTAATTTTCTCAAAAATGGCTTTAACGATTTTGATTAAAATACCATATGTTTAACATAGGCGGCGCCGTGGCCGAGTGGTTAGACCGTTCGCCTCCCACCGAGGCGGCCCGGGTTCAATCCCAGGGACCTGCATGTGGGATTTGTGGTGGATGAAGTGGCGTCTGGGCGGGTTTTCTCCGGGTTCTCCGGTTTCCCCCGCCATTCATTCCACCAACTACTCCATCATCACCTTTCCTTTTATCCATTTCACCTACATTTCGTTTCATCTACTTCCTTCATCCCATACCAGGAGGCATCGGGCTGATCACCCATCCTGGCTGCTCTGTCTGATCCATGAGTCTGCTCCTCGACGGGTCTCTGACCCCAGGCACCCGCTTGTAAGTCCTGGGGGGTGTAAGTCCTACATAAGAGGAGGGTAAACAGATAATGAATGAACCTAAATATTTTCATGACAAATGAAATGTATATCTCGATTTTTCTGAGAACGTCTCCAAAAGTATTCTTCATTGTGAACGACTTCTGCATAACTGGTAAACCATAAGAGATAGACAAAATTTTACTACACAAAAAATGTAGATCGCGTTAAAATGCACAATTTATGTCATGTACATTTTTTTGTTGTGTGAACTATTTTCGAGATACTGCTTGTTAAATTTTCCAATACTTATACTTTTTCTCAAATGGGAACTTGTTATTCATTTTTTTTGTCTTGGATATGCAAAGAGTATTAATATGTGGCAAGGAGAATGGTGCTGCACCTAGCAACCAGCTATTAAGAGATATGTCTATGCTTAATGGCTACTGTATTTCTATATTGCCCTTGCAAATATAAAACAAGGGCAACACAGTACAATAATCAAATATTTTTAGAACTGTCGCTATGTGTAAAATGTAATTCTCTTTGCATGTCAAGAACATAAAAAAGAACAAGAGATTCTCAGTTGAGAAAAAATGTTATGTATTGGAAAATTCAAGGAAATAACAAGGAATATCTCAAAAATGGTTCACTTTACAAAAAATATGTTTGACATATATTCTATGTTTTAACGATATCTACAATTTTTATGTAGTAAAACTATGTCTATCTCTTGCCATTTATAGTTATGCAAAGTCGTTCAGAATAGGAGGACGTTTGGGGACATCTCCAGAAAATTCAAGATATACATTGTATTTGCCATTAAAATGTCTTAAACATATGATACTTTGATCAAAATCGTTAGAGCAGTTTTTGAGGAAATGAAAATTTTCGAAAAATGTTCCATGTAAGGGGTGGTTTGGGGTGGGGGATTTTCTTGAAAACTTTCATGTCGCATCCCTGGAACATATTGAACCTAAATACCAAGTTTGGTGTTTATCCGACTTTTCGTTTTTGAGTTATGCTGTTCACAGACACACAAGACATACACACGGACATGTTTCCAAAAATGCTTTATTTCCTTTATGTCCTGGACATGCAAAGAGAATGCAGTGCTCCACATAGTAACCAGCTCTTAAAATATTTGACTATCGCTTAAAGCCTACCATATTCCCCTTGCACCTACAAGAAAATTAGCAATAATATTAACATCTCGATTAACATGAAGTAGATGGAGAATAAGCGTTTGTAAAAAATAGTTTGTGCAAGAGTAGAGAAAGTCATGTGAGTGTAACACATTAGATTTTTTGCTAAATGTTCATTTGCGAATGGACGTACTAAACTTAATATATTTATTGAGCCATAAATTCGAAAACTGATAATGAAAAGTTTGCATACATTATGAGTGTATATGCAAAGTTATCTAGAATGCGTCCAAAAACGTTATTTTTAATTCTAAAGGTTTGTTAAGTGGCGAATGTTACGTTAAAGAATTTAAGCAGGTCAACTGCAGCGTAAGTGTGTCAAAAATATTTTAGATTATTTCCCTAATAACTTAGGAGATTTAAGTGGAGAACAAGTTGAGAAATTTCACCGATATATTGCAAATTTGGAAGTGAGATATTAAAGGAAAACTATTAAACGGCTAATGTTAAAAGTCACTGGAGGAGATAAAAAAATGAGGAAATTTGAATTGCAGTATTGAGATAAGGTTGTGAATGTGATTGTAGCTTTTAAGTAGAACATTGTAGCCTGATTTGTAATGTCATTACCTCTTACCTTGTCCTTCGTGGTGTAATGGTTATCATGCTAGCCTCTAGTTCCCGAGGTCGCGAGTTCAAAGCCGTCGGAGGGCGATGGGTTTTTTCGGGCGTGAAAATCCATAGCATGGAAGGGAAGTAAAGCCGGCGATCCGTCGTAGTTTTACGGCACGTAAAAGAACCTCAACCCTGATAGAGAGGCTCTGAGCAAAGTTACCAGTCTTTCACGCCCACCAGAAAGGGACGCTAAGTACCACAGCAGTTAAAGAGTGTCCATAAATAAAAGTAAATTTAATTTAATCTTTTAACCGCTTATCTCCAATAGGTAGAGGAAGTATATAAAACGTCCCGGTATCGAGGTTTCACCAAAATACACGTTTTGAGGTTGCCTAAAACACACAAAAGGATTTTTAGGAAAGAAATGTATATGTTTGTGACAGCATAGCTAAAAAATGACAAACCGGATATGAATACCATAATATACGCGTATAAATCTAGCATTATTTAGGGATATGGTTCGAAAATTTTCAAGCAATTCCCTCTCCCCGAACTACCATTTACATAGTTGAGCTGTTTGCTCTGGTTTTAGTTTATTAAAAACGACTTTAAGGATTTTGATTAAAACGTCCGCTTTTGAGATATTGACATGGCAAATTTAAGACTTAATATTTTGATAATAAAAATCACAGACAAGAAGAAATTAAACCTAACCCATCTCAACCGAATAAAATTCTAATTAAGTTTGGACTAATAATTAAAAATATGATTGATAATAAAACTAAAAATAAATAAATCGATTTAATGAAAAATCTCCTAATATATAATCCTCATTTCTGTGGATAAGCCTTTCGAGTCCTACGTGTTCTGTTTGGATTTTTACTTTCTCCACTATGTATAGTAAGGAAGGGAAGTATTGCATTATACCCAAAAATTCTATACCTATATTTCACCAGAAATACACGTTATGAGTTCCCTGAATAAAACACTATGGAAAAATGTCCGTATGTGTGTGTGTGTGTGTGTGTGTGTGTGTGTGTGTGTGTGTATCTGTGAACAGTATAACTCACAAGTGAAGAGCTGGTATTTAGGTTCAGTATCTTGATGCGACACGAAGACTTTCAAGAACATCCCCCACCCCAGACTACCCTTTATAAGAAACATTTTTCGAAAATTTTGATTTTCTCAAAAATGGCTGTAACGCTTTTGATTAAAACATCATATATTTAACATATTTCATGAGAAACAAAATGTATATATATATATATATATATATTCCTTGTTATTAGTTTGAAGTCTCTAGTACATACACTTTTTCTCAAGTGGGAATTCGTTATTCGTTTTTTACTTTCTCTACTAGGTATAGTAAACTTTATTTATGGTGAACGGTCCTTAATTTTAGGAGGAAGCAATCATATTACTTACATTTTAATTAGTGCACACTTTCAAGGTCATTTCATGGTTAGTTCTATTTTTTCGAAATCTAAACTACCAATTATTTTTCAACAGATCCTAGCTTTACGTATAACACTAATCAACTTCTGTCTTAAACTTTATTATCAAACCAATCAACATCTTAGATGTTTGAAACAACTATTAATCGAACGAGGTGTCGCGACTCGCATTCGGGGATTCCGGATTCAAGTCCCGGAGCCGACCAACCTGACGCGGTGTTTTCGCGGTTTTCCTCGGTCGCTTGGCGAATGCTAGATTGGATAATTTAATCCAAGAATGTTCCTATCATCCTTTTCATCACTACATTTTAATTTCTTCTTCCCCGCCATACCAGGCATTCGGCTGATCACTCATTCTGCATATGCTATTATCCAGTTTGCCTGCTCCTCACGGCTACTGACTTAAGACTTTGGGTTGTAAGTCCTAGGGAATAAAATCCCCCAAAGAGGCAGGTATCCGTTGAAAAAGAAGAAAAAATTATTAACGTTAATACTTTCAAACACTAACTTAGATTCCATGCATTTGAAGTTAATAAAACCAAATGCAGTTTAAATACCTACATTAGTTTCTTTTCATGCTTTCTAAATGTATTATTAAATAATGGTTTACTAAGAATGTTTAAGATCACATTTGTTTGCTTTTATGCGTAAAACTAAAATCTGTTAAAAAAAAGTTTACCATGGTTGTCTGCAAGCTCACGTCCCCACGCACGTTGAACTTCAGCACATTTTCAAATTTGAACCACTCTTTAAAATGAGCCTACTTTAAACGTCAAGCGTGCTATCATAAATCACACGTTAGTTATAAGAGACGAGACAAAATATGGAGCACAAGCAAGCTAATATTCCCCCTCAAATGGAGAAACGTTCACCATAAATTGTTTTCTTAAAAGTAAGTTACTTACAAACCAGTCGATGGAAGGTTTTAAAAACGTCCTGTGTATTAGTATTCATATAGTCAAAACTAAAAACAGAGTGGGACATCATATTTTGTCCAGAAATAGAGCCAGCAAGCGAGGGCCTGCTTGGCTCAGAATGGGATCACGATGAGAGATCAAATTCATTAACGAAGAAGGCATAAGAATCTGCCCCTGGTGTAGAGAGGAAGAAACTTGGATTCATATTCTAGCGCATTGTGCTAGACAGAACAGTTGAGAAAGTATCTGCCAGGTTCCTTTGTTAACTCAAGGAGAGGGTTACAAGTTTGTTGGACCTTGCTGGCTGGGAGGGGATGGGGGAAACACTTGGTACATTTTTACAAAAGGTTATGCAGCTCAGTTCGGATTGTAAGGAAGAGGGTCAAGGGTAGGAGATGGAGGGTCAGTGGCTTAGGGGCGGGTATTTGTTTGTTTTGTTATCAATAGCGTGGGTATGTCAACAAGCTCTTTTCACTTCTGTTTTGTTTGTGTGACTTTTTTGTTGTTAGTTTATCTGTTTTTCTTTCTTTTCATTATTAAAAATAGCATTTACTTTAAAGTTCAGTGAGATGAATATAGTCTGAAAAATATAAACTACAGTGTATTACATAAGCACGTACGGTCGTTCTTACACGTGCGATGTATGAGTTTGAAGATATAAACTGTTTAAAACTATTAATACACTACTCTATAGTATTCATATAAGTATTTATAGTTGCTCATAATAAAACTAATTTTTATGTAGGTGTTTCGTGCTGTTGAATTACTTTTGTTACTTTCATTGTTTATAGTTAAATTATAGTTATTACCATAGCAATTCTAGGTTTGGGTTTGCAGTTGATTATATGGAAATTCCATGACAGTCTGGTAAATGACAGTAGTTTTCAAGAAGTCCTGGGAGGAACCTGCCATTTGCAACATTTGTGGTCGCAAGTGTTCTGTAGGTGGAGGAGAATGAAACATGTGGCATAACATAGAAGGGTGCATGAAGAACAAAAATTTGTAAACTTCATATATGGATGACCAAGGCAATTAAGTCAAGACAATTACAGAAACAGGCATATCCTCAGGTAGAAGACCGATAAGTAAAAGAAAAGAAAAGTAAAAAATCTAATGTGTTACACTCACATGACTTTCTCTACTCTTGTACAAACTATTTTTATAAACGCTTGTTCTCCACATGCTTCATGTTAATCGAGATATTAATCTTATTGCTAATTTTCTTGTAGATGCAAGGTGAGGCAGTATTTTAATGCGTAAATAATATTAATTGTATTTTATTATAATTAAATTCAATAACAGCCCACCTTGAAAACAATATGTATATAATTATTTAAATTGTATGTAAGTCATTGCAAACACATATTGTTTATTGTAAACGTATTTATTAATGTCACGTAAATGTTTATATACTCTAATAGTGCAAAAACTGTGAGAATAATATGGTTTAGGTTGTTAATAATGAGGTAATAATGTAATTTTTGTAACAATAATGTGTCTGGAATTTTTAAAAGTACTGGTTATGAAAAGATCGGTAGTGACGTAAGTTTCGCTTACAGTTTGGAATTAGCCAATCAAGTTTGAATACTTAAATTCTATTGGACTAGAATTAGCCAATAAGAGACTGGCATTACCGAAGTTTCAAGGTTTTTACCGTTAAGATTAGTCAGTCGCGGTCATGATGTTATAGAGTGCAGATGTAAAAGTCGCGGACATGATGTAATAGCGTGCAGATGGCAAAAATGTGTTCTCCGCTAGTAAATACATTAAGTATATGTATAGTGCTCACAGTTTTCTTTTATAAAGTGGGCATCTATTGGAAATATACCACATCAATACGACATCAACGTCATCGCTGTAGGGGATACAACCAGAGCATAATGTCCATAAAGTGTTGTGTTTTATAAATGTGCAAGTATAAAGAAATAAAAAGAAGTGAAATTAAAAAGTAAATTCTGTGACGTCTTTAATTTTAGTAATATCACGACCTGAACAAGAACTTTTGATTCTATAGTACGACTGAAGCAGCCGCGGCAGATTTAAATAATATTACATAAAACAAGCATCATCTTCACTACAAAGTTTGGCGTCCCAAGCATAAACCAACTTCAAGTGTATCTTCATTACGTGGGGCAAATACTGTTACAAACTTCAGATTGAGAAAACTACTTTCTCAAAGTGGCGTCCTCATCAACGTGGAGCTAAATAATTAGATAACAGCACATTTTTTTCCAAATATACGTAATAGTATTATGTAAGCTATAAACAACTTCAAAATGACGTACAACTGTGGGGAAAACTACTCCAAGGAACTACGTAACCTATAAACTACCGCAAATGGGTATTGCTAGGCTTTAAGCGATAGTCAAATATTTTAAGACCTAGTTGCTATGTGGAGTATTCCATTCTCTTTGCATTACCAGGACAAAAAAATTAATAACGAATTCCCATTTGAGAAAAAGTTTAAGTGTTGGAAAATTTATGGAAATAACAAGCAATATCTCGAAAATGGTTCACTCAACAAAAAAATGTATATAAAATAAATTGTGTGTTTTAACGCAATCTACGTTTTTTGTGTAGTAAAAGTTTGTCTATCTCTTATGGTTTACCAGTTATGCAAAAGTCGTTCACAATGAAGAATACTTTTGGAGACATTCCCAAATAATTCAGGATATACATTTTATTTGACATGAAAATATCTCAAATATATTATATTTTAATCAAAATCATTAGAGCCATTTTTGAGGAAATTAAACTTTTCGAAAAATGTTCCATGTAAAGGGTAATCTGGGGTGGGGGATTTTCTTGAACCTTCGTGTCGCATCTATGGAAGATACTGAACCGAAATACAATGTTTGGTGCTTATCCGACTGTTCGTTTCTGATTTATGCTGTTCACAGACAGACAGACAAACACACACACGAACATGTTTCCAAAAATGTTTTTTTCGGATTCAGGGGGCCTCAAAACATATATTTCCGGTGAAATCTCGGTATCGAATTTTTGGGTGGCATGCAGTACTCCCCCTACTTACTATACGTAGTAGAGAAAGTAAACATTTCCCAAATGCGGACCAAAACAAGTTAAATACCTTTTAAATGGCGGAAGATATCTCTCTGCTTATCCATCTAAAGTTGCAGGAGAGGTCAACGTTTCTAACAGAGAAGCTGACAGAAACACGTAAACTTTGGGCGCTGATATGTGTGTCTTCCTAAGGGAGCTTCTGGAGGTTGCAGTAAGAAGAAGGGAGGTCTTCTTGGTCCTTAGTCTTAGGACTAGGACTTACTGTGGAGGGGGACTTAGCACTTCGACCTACAAGATCCTTTATGCCTAGGCCCCTTGACAGGAGGGAGGGGTGAGGTGAGAAGAGACGGAGGGTGTCCAGACCAGAAGGAACGACAGGTCAGAGGGCAGGATCCCTATCTTTTACAGATAGATGACAGCTGGGTAACTGACTCTCCTCCTCTCCTCTTCCGGCAGACGAAGAGTCACATAGAGTTTCCTTTTCCCCCCATCATACAATGCCGAGACTCCCGTCGACACTTGCAACCCTGAAACAGACCAAGCAGATGAAGAGTGGAGTGAAATGAGAATGTAGGTGAAATGGGGGAACAAGAAATTCGGGAGTGTAATGAATCTACCCAGCATTCGCCAGGAAACTCCCCGAAAAAACTTTGAGTCAGGAAGATCTGCCGCGGCAATCGAACACACGACCTCCCAAATGTGGGTCACAGACGTTACCCTCTGAGCCATCCCGCTCGGTCACTGGCAGTTATGTACCGCTTATAAGTGCTTGCAACCTTCGGAACAGCAGAGGAAATGTTTTCTGCATCGCGTAAAATTAAATCTGTTCGATGGTATCCCTCTCTCCAAAGCAGCCAGAGGTGTTTGTACAATTGCATAAAACATATTATATTTCAAAAACTATTTGTTATTTTTAGTACTATATTCCGCGGATAAACTCCATTTATTCATGTAGCTATATATGTTGTGTAAATAATTTCATTTTGAAAATTAAAATGTACTTTATACCCTATTTAACTCGTCTTATTTTGTATCCTCGAAAGCAATGAAACAACCTTTCAAAACTGATGCCAAATAAAATTACTCTCACTATGTATTAAACAACAGCTTTTTGATAAAATATTCGACCGGGCTGAAGCGATTCGAACACAGCTTTGCCGTCGTGATACGGAAGAGCTCTTGGAGGTTCGTTAAGAACAAGTGTGAAACAAGACTGCTACTATCTAACCCTTTTTACTTTCTCCACTACGTATAGTAAGTAGGGGAAGTATTGCATTCCACCCAAAAATTCGATACCGAGATTTCACCGGAAATACATGTTTTGAGACCTCCTGAATCCAAAAAAAGCATTTTTGGAAACATGTCCGTGTGTGTGTCTGTGTGTGTGTGTGTGTGTGTGTGTGTGTCTGTGAACAGCATAACTCAAAAACGAACAGTCGGATAAACACCAAACTTGGTATTTAGGTTCAGTATCTTCCAGAGATGCTACACGAAGGTTTTCAAGAAAATGCCCCCACCCCAGACTACCCTTTACATGGAACATTTTACGAAAATTTTAATTTTCTCAAAAATGGCTCTAACGATTTTGATGAAAATATCATATGTTTAAGATAATGTCATGAGAAATGAAAGGTATATCTCGAATTTTCTGGGAATGTCTCCAAAAGTATTCTTCATTGTGAACGACTTTTGCATAACTGGTAAACCATAAGCGATAGACAAAATTTTACTACACAAAAAATGTAGATCTCGTTAAAATACACAACTTATGTCATATACATTTCTTTTGTTGAGTGAACCGTTTTCGAGATATTGCTTGTTATTCCCTTAAATTTTCCAATACTTATACTTTTTCTCAAATTCGTTATTAATTACTTTCTCTACTACGTATAGTAAGTAGGGGAAGTATTGCATTCCACCCAAAAATTCGATACCGAGATTTCACCGGAAAATCATGTTTTGAGACCTCCTGAAACCAAAAAAAGCATTTTTGGAAACATGTCCGTGTGTGTGTCTGTGTGTGTGTGTGTGTGTGTGTGTGTGTGTGTGTGTGTCTGTGTGTCTGTGAACAGCATAACTCAAAAACGAACAGTCGGATAAGCACCAAACTTGGTATTTAGGTTCAGTGTCTTCCAGAGATGCGACACGAAGGTTTTCAAGAAAATCCCCCCTCCCCAGACTACCCTTTACATGGAAGATTTTTCGAAAATTTTAATTTTCTCAAAAATGGCTCTAACGATTTTGATGAAAATATCATATGTTTAAGATAATGTCATGAGAAATGAAATGTATATCTCGAATTTTCTGGGAATGTCTCCAAAAGTATTCTTCATTGTGAACGACTTTTGCATAACTGGTAAACCATAAGAGATAGACAAAATGTTACTACACAAAAAATGTAGATCGCGTTAAAATACACAACTTATGTCATATACATTTCTTTTGTTGTGTGAACCGTTTTGGAGATATTGCTTGTTATTTCCTTAAATTTTCCAATGCTTATACTTTTTCTCAAATTCGTTATTCATTTTTTTATGTCCTGGACATGCAAAGAGAATGGAATGCGCCACATAGCAACCAGCGTTAAAATATTCGACTATCTCTTAAAAGCTACCATATTCCCCTTGCATCTACATGAAAATTAGCAATAAGATTGACATCTCGATATGTCGATTAACATGAAGCATATGGAGAATAGGCGTTTGTAAAATTAGATTGTACAAGAGTAGAGAAAGTCATGTGAGTGTAACACATCAGATTTTTTTTTATGTCCTGGACTTGCAAAGAGAATGGAATGCGCCGCATAGCAACCAGCGTTAAAATATTTGACCATCGCTTAAAAGCTACCATATTCCCCTTGCATCTACAAGAAAATTAGCAATAAGATTGACATCTCGATATCTTGATTAACATAAAGCATATGGAGAATAGGCGTTTGTAAAAATAGATTGTACAAAAGTAGAGAAAGTCATGTGAGTGTAACACATCAGATTTTTATTTTATCTACCACCTACATTGTAGGTGGAGAAGATATTGCATTCTACCCAAAAATTCAATACCGAGAATTCAGCGGCTCCTTAAATAAGGATAAGTATTTTTACTTTCTCTACTGCGTATAATAAGTAGGGGAAGTATTGTACTCCACCCAAAAATTCGATACCGAGATTTTACTGGAAATATATGTTTTGAGGCCCCCTGAATAAAAACAACATTTTTGGAAACATGTCCGTGTGTGTGTCTGTGTATCTGTGAACAGCATAACTCAGAAAGGAACAGTCGGATAAACACCAAACTTGGTATTTTGGTTCAGTATCTTCCAGAGATGCGACACGAAGGTTTTCAAGAAAATCCCCCCACCCCAGATTACCCTTTACATGGAACATTTTTCGAAAATTTTAATTTTCTCAAAACTGGCTCTAACGATTTTGATTAAAATATCATATATTTAGGATATTTTCATGACAAATGAAATGTATATCTCGAATTTTCTGGGAATGTCTCCAAAAATATTCTTCATTGTGAACGACTTTTGCATAACTGGTAAACCATAAGATATAGACAAAGTTTTACTACACAAAAAATGTAGATCGCGTTCAAATACACAATTTATTTCATATATTTTTTTTTGTTGAGTGATCCATTTTCGAGATATTGCTTGTTATTCCCTTAAATTTTCCAATACTTATACTTTTTCTGAAATGGGAATTCGTTATTCATTTGTTTTCGTCCTTATAATGCAAGAGAATGAAATACTGTACATAGCAACCAGCTTTTTAAATATTTGACTATCGCTTAAAGCCTACCAATTCCCCTTGCATCTACAAGAAAATTAGCAATAAGATTAACATCTCGATTAACATGAAGCGTATGGAGAATAAGCGTTTGTAAAAATATTTTGTACAAGAGTAGAGAAAGTAATGTGAGTGTAGCACATCAAAATTTTTTGAAAAAGGTACGCGCACGTGCGTCTATGAACAGCTAACTCAACAACGAAAAGTTGGATAAATATCAAACTTGGTATTTAGGTTCAGTAACTTCCAAAGTTGCGACAAGAAGACTTTTTAGAAAGTCCTTCCACCCCAGATTACCCTTTACATGGAACATTTTTATTTTCTAAAAACTGGCTCTAACGATTTTGATTAAAAGTACCATATATTAAAAATATTTACAACATAAATAAAATGTATATCTTGCATTTTCTGGTAATAGCCTATGAAGTCGTCCTTCATTTGGAAGGAATTTTGTATAATGTTGTATAACTGGTAAACGTTAAGTGATAGACGAAAACGTAGTATACAAAAAATGTAGATCTCTCTAAAACTCATAATTTATTTTCAATAACGTTTTTCTGTGGCATCAGCCATTTCCGAGATACTCATTAATGGTTCGAATCGTTCAAGCCATTCTTTTAAAGTACTGTCGATTTTTACGCACATCTGGCGATGTCATGAATAGAGTACGGAACCTTAAGGCCAGCATATAGAGTCCAGTACTAAGGCATTTGACTACCGCTGTTCCCTTTGTATCTATAACGAAATGTGTAATGCAGCTATTTCCGAAAATGTTTTACTCAATTAAAATGAAGTAGATAGGGAAAAAAACTTTCATAACGATAATTTGTATACCCTCTAATAAGCGATAGAGGGTAGAGAATGTTGAGGCAGTAGATTGTGATGCCGCGATGGTACGATAATTTAAAGCAGTAGTGTTGGTCGTCACTGTTGCAGCTGTTGTCTGAGCGCCAGCTGCTCCAGTGGTAAGGTATATGTCCCTTCTTCCAGGGTATGCGTGGATGTATTTTGAAAAGACAACTCAGTTTAAATTGACTGAGAAGCTTTAATGTGATCTGATACTTGAGCTTTTGAAGTGAGTTGCCGACCATTTGAGATGAAGAAATAGAGCGCCTCTGAATCGTAGCACTCGAAATTGTAATAACTGAATTATTATACCTGCTAACTTCTACAGTATGAATTTTACGATTTGAAATAACTACCTAGTAGCGTAACTTGCCGTGAGTAGTTAAAATGCTTATCGGCGAGACCTCTCGCAATAGCCGCGAAACCTTACTCACACAAGCGGATCACCAAGCATTTAAAATAACACGCGAGACCTCACAATTATCCTGGTGACAATGTATGCACAACTGTGTGCAGGAACGAATGGAAGTACCTACCAGTGCCGTTACAAGAGTCGGAGTAACTCTCTGATTTAAATTGCACAAACATTCGCTTTAGCTCTGGCAATCTCATTACTCCACACAACGTTATTTTTGACGCGCAGCCAATACTTAAAATCCTAAATGTGTGTCTTAACTTTGTTATCAGAGGGTTTGGCCAAAATGTCAGAATCTAAGTGCATTTCTCTTTTCCAGAATTCTGCGGATGCAACCCTGCAAACGTACTGAGCTTATTATCTAACTGAATTCCCAAAATGTTTAAGCTAATGTATTCGCTACTTAGGCTGTTGCTAACCTGACTTCCTAATTACCTTCTTCTTTCCGCACAGACGTTTCAACTCAAGCTTGTTACATGATGCACTGATTTAATGTACGGAAACTACTTATTGCAATTATTTTTCTAGCTTACTGTTATTTCTTTATTTAATTATTTATATCTGGCCGTCAATAACTACGGTATCAAAGTCATGTGAATATAACAAATCAGATTTAATGATTCAACGCGATGAATAAAAAACTGAAATTAAGTCTATGTAGGTTTTATTAGGTACTGAGAAGGTAAAGCTCAACTTTAAGTGAAAAACTGTAAGTTAGATTTGATTTGAAACATTGTTTTACCCATCCAGTAAGTATAAGACAATAATATTAAAGGCAACAGAGTTAAAACTAGGAGTATTTCCATTATTTTTTATACTTAGGATTAAGAACAACACCTTAAGGAGGACGATGAAGTCTGACGTTACCTTAGATAGAATAATAAAGAAATCTGATATGTTACACTCACATGACTTTCTCTACCCTTGTACAAACTATTTTCACAAACGCTTATTCTCCATATGCTTCATGTTAATCGAGATATCGAGATGTCAATCTTATTGCTAATTTTGTTGTAGATATAAGGGGAATTGGTAGGCTTTAAGCGATAGTTAAATATTTTAAGAGCTGGTTGCTATGTGTAGTATTTCATTCTCTTTGCATTACCAGGACAAAACAAATGAATAGCGAATTCCCATTTGAGAAAAAGTATAAGTATTGGAAAATTTAACAAGCAATATCTCGAAAATGGTTCACTCAGCAAAAAATGTATATGACGTAAATTGTTCATTTTAACGTCATCTACATTTTTTGTGTACTAAAATTTTGTCTATCTCTTATGGTTTACCAGTTATGCAAAAGTCGTTCACAATGAAGAATACTTTTGGAGACATTCCCAGAAAATTTGAGATATACATTTCATTTGTCATGAAAATATCTTAAACATATGATATTTTAATCAAAATCGTTAGAGCCAGTTTAGAGAAAACTAAAATGTTCGAAAAATGTTCCATGTAAAGGGTAATCTGGGGTGGGGGGATTTTCTTGAAAACCTTCGTGTCGCATCTCTGGAAGATACTGAACTAAATACCAAGCTTGAGAGCTTGCCGCTAGGTGGCTTCTGAGTGTAGGCACTGCGTTTGTGAGCTCCCGTATTTTTACTTATATTTTCTTAAAACTTTCATCTCTCAGTAGTTAAAGCTTTTAGGAGTGTAGTCGAGTTTAAATTGCAGCTGCTTTCACATAAGAATACATTTTTATCATACATTGTAGTGTAAAAAAAAACAAATAATACCGTGTGTTAATATCAGCTGTTTACGTCCGCCATATTGAATTGATCTGTTTGTGTTTGTATAGCCTATTTTTTCGTATTTTATGTCTTTGGACGATTAGTGACTTGTGTTTATGCTTAATATGGAAATTACTTAGTGCATTACTAGTGGTTTAAAAGGTGAAATTAGTGCTTGGTGTATTAGCAGTAGTTTAAGAAGTGAAATAAGTGTTTTGGTGCGTTACTAGTTTAAGTTAGGTAGACGTGTATTAGATTATCTCTTTTTAACTGTATGTTATTTCTCTGTGTGTGTGTGTGTGTGTGTGTGTGTGTGTGTGTGTTGTAGAGTAACTTATTAACATATAAAGCTGTAGGTGTATTATAAATTGGTATGACTGTAGTAATTTCTTTGGATAACTGCGACATAATAGTGGTGTTTTAAAATAAACCGTCCCACCCTTGCGTTGAATGTAAACAAACCTAACTGCTAGTGTATTTTGGAAAAACATTGTAGTCGTAACATAAGTGCTTGCAGATTGTACTAATTTTCTGACGGTGTTAGTTTACCTTTATTGTCTCTGTCAGTGCAGTGTGCTAATGATGAGTGGAAAATCGTGTGATCTTAGTGGTAATGTTGGTGCTTGTCACCGGAGGTTTAGCCAGGGTGTTTTCTGTGCAGGATGTAAGTTTTGGTTTCATTGGGCGTGTGCGAACATTGTTAGTGAGAATGTGAGCAATTGTGTGGAGTGGTTTTGTGAACTTTGTAAGTATAAGGCACTGGTCAGAAAGCACGAGGAAACCATTTCCAACCTGAGAAAAGAACTAGAATTTTTCAAAAAAGAAACTAGAAGCACTGTTTCGGCTTCAAATATTTTGGCTAATAACTTTCAGGACTTCAGGATGGTATCTAAGAAGAATCTCAGGAGGAAAAGGCGTTTCTCTGCGGATGATCAACATCTTGTCCAACTGAGCAACAGATTCAGTGTTCTTGAAACGCTGAATGTTGATCAGGCCACAAATCCCCAAGAGCAGGTCTTAGATGAATCTGTAAATCACACAAAAAGCAAGGTCTTGTTGCTTGGGAGTAGTCATGGGAGGGGCATAGCATCCCTGCTCAAACGGGACTTGGGGTGTGATTATGATGTAGTAGGCATAGTTAAACCCAGTGCTGCGCTCTCTGATGTCACTGAAGACCTGGTAAAGCTAACTGCAGGTTTTACCAAGAGGGATTATGTAGTGATAGTGGGTGGGCCAGGGAATAGCCTGGATAGAAATAGTAGCTATATTATTGAAAAGGATCTGTGTGACATCAGTGAGACCAGCAGCCATACTAATGTGAAGGTAGTGGGACTTTTACATAGGCATGACAAGCCTCAGCTTCATTGGAGGGTGAGGGATATGAATCTGAGACTTGAGCGTGCCTTGTTACATCCTGCTGCATCTCACATGTGTATGATAGATGTCGACGGTATAGGCAGGAATGGTTATACCTCTCATGGCCTGCATCTAAATTCTAGAGCAAAGAGAAGCTTTCTCTTCTTATTGCTGACAGAATTAAGGGTAAAATTCCTGTTGTCACTAGTAGGAGGTCTTTTTTAGGTTAAGTATGTCCCATAGTCAACATAATCATCGACACTTAAAGCAAATTGAGATAACCATCCCAAATACCTCTGTATCCACAAGGAACTATAGAAATAATGCTTCTGACATCAATAGTAATAATGATAATAATAAAAATAAAAACTGCCTGTCTGTATTTCATCAGAGTATAAGAGGCTTAAGAAACAAAGTAGATGAACTTACTATTAGTCTTAATACTGAAAACTCACTTCCACACATTTTATGTTTATCCGAACACCACTTGACACAACAGGAATTTCAGCCAATTTTACTGCATGGGTACTCTTTAGCAGCAGAGTTTTCAAGAAAAATCTTGCATAAAGGTGGGGTTTGTATATATGTCAGAAATGATGTGACTTATAAAGTTTTGGATTTATCCAAGTTTTGTAGTGAACAAAACCTTGAACTCTGTGCAGTTCAGCTAAATGAAGGTAAATTGAATTTAACTATAGTAGCCCTTTATCGATCTCCCTTAGGCAATTTTGAAATATTCAGAAAGCAACTTGAACATCTTCTAAAATTTTTATTCAAACCAAAAAGAGAATTAATCATATGTGGTGATATAAATGTTGATTATTTGAAACCTAGTCCTCAAAGGGAACAACTCAGCACTTTACTTACAACATACCACATGACACATACAGTAAACTTTCCAACAAGAATCCAAAACAGCTCCTCTACAGCTATAGATAATATATTTGTAAACTCAGATAGCATTAATTTTTGCAATGTCTCATCAAAATCTAATGGCCTGTCGGATCACGATGGACAAGTTATACACATTAAAAAGTTAAATTTAAAATCCAAACCTAAATATACTTACCAGAAATCTAGGGAAATAAATGAAAATACTCTGAGTGAGTTTAGCAAAATACTTGAACTTGAGTTATGGAATCAAACTTACCAAACGAATGGAACCAATAATAAATATAACATCTTTCTTCAGTGTTTCAAAACCCACTTTGACGCTTGCTTCCCGGTCAAGTTAAACAAAATATCTAACTTCAAAAGAGAGAACGCCTGGATCACTTTAGGAATTAGGACGTCATGTAGACGTAAAAGAGAATTATATGAGCAAGTAAGAATTAGTAATAATATAGATTTAAAACACTACTTCAAAAAATATTGTAAGCTTCTAAAGAAGGTAATAAAAGCGGCTAGAATATTGCATTACAATAAACAGATTCAACTCTCTGACAATAAAATAAAAACTACTTGGAATATAATAAAAAGAGAAGCCGGTAAATCCTCATTACAAAATGGGTGGAATGCATAAAGTCAAGCATAAGCTTTACCTTGCTAATTTTCAAGTGTAATCTTGGCTTTTAATGCATAAAACAGCTTCGACTTGACTTAAGTCTAGCATTTGCTTTACAGCCAGCTAGCTGCCTAGCTTTAGCTTGAATTTTCCAGCAACGACTTGACTTTAAGTGCAAATCCGATGCATAAAACAAGCAAAAGCTTCACTTCCTCTAGATTAATCTTGACTTTTTTCAAGCTACCTCAGTAGGTGACTTGATTCATACAAGAGAAGTCTTAAGAGTTGTTTTATCACACAAAATAGCACAGTTCATGAATATCCGTCAAAGAAAAGTGTAAAAAGTTAAACTATCTGTAACTTTAGTATGTATTTGAAAGTACCAAATTAAAAAATGTCGTGTTAGAAGCTCCCTATAACGGAAGAAGCAATAATGCATACTCCTCAACAGCGCTATTAAAATGTTTGCCTCTAGTTTTCACCTATTGTTGCGGCATGTAAACATTACACGTTTCAGAAATGGCGCGTGCCACTGACCACCTCTTTCGACTATAGCTAGAAAATGATAACTGAAGGCGGCGAACGTTTTAATTACTTTATTATTGTGGCGGACGGTTTAATTAAAGTTTATTATTGTAAGGTATTGCGCAAGATTTCATAATCTAATTATTTAATGGTTTCGTTATTCGAACGGTCTCCCTTCGTTTTAAAAATACTTTTATATTCATAAATCTACTCTTATTTGCTTAAATAATGAATCTTTTTCTGCACCTGCTTTGGAGTGAATTTTCTGCCTAAAATTTCTTCCAGTTTGATGCAGGTGGTTTGCAAAGCGTTCACTTTCTCTTCTTTGATGCTCGGGATTTGCGATTTATTCAACAGTATTGGAAACTGCTTAAGAATTGCTAGAAAGTATTCTGAATATTCACTTCGTCTGCCATTACGCATATAACTTCGATATAGGTTAGGTATCGTATTTGCAAAACACTTCTGTACTCGCCACATGAGACAACAGTTATGAGCCGCATTTGGCAGACGACAGCTGCGCGCGCAACGTATTTCAAGCGTTTGCTGGAAAAACGTCTAGCGAAAGCTTGCTAGATTAAGATTCTTTTTATGCATGAGTTGAACAAGCCAAAGCTTAATCTTGTAGATTAATCTTAAAGCTTTCGCTTTAACTTAAAGGCTAATCTTCAAGACAAAGCTTGGATTTTATGCATTCCACCCAATGACTTAATAACACTAAACATTGATAATCAAGAAATTAGTAAACCTCATGAAGTTGCAGAAATATTTAACAAATTCTTTTTGGATGTAACAAACAAAACGAGTATTAATTTTGGAAGTAAAGAGGCAGCTTTGGAATTTCTAAGATCAAATTTCACTAATGAAGTGCCTGAATTTAAAGTTAGGCTGACAACGCCTTCTGAAATAAACAAAATTATTAACTCCTTCAAAACAAAAAACTCTTCTGGTTATAATGAAATAACAATAAAAGTCTTAAAATCATGCTCATCTCAAATTTCCACTCCCCTTAGTTATTTGTGCAATGAGTCACTAAGGTCAGGAATTTTCCCTGACAATGAAATTTTCCATTGTTAAACCACTTTTCAAAAAAGGCGAACGTAATAATGTTTCAAATTATAGACCAATATCTCTCTTGCCAATTTTCTCTAAGGTTTTTGAAAAGGTGATGTTTAATAGACTTTATAAATACCTTGAATGTAACAACATACTTGTCAAGGATCAGTTCGGGTTCAGAAAAGGAATGTCGACCAATAATGCAACTTATAAACTTACTCATGAAGTGTTAACTGCATTAAACAAAAAAATGCATGTAGGTGGGATTTTTTGTGACTTAGCAAAGGCATTTGACTGTGTTAAGCATGATATTCTGATAGCAAAATTGAAATTCTATGGACTAAAAAATGAAACTCTAAGTTGGTTCGTATCATATCTAAATGAAAGAAAACAAATTGTTGAAGTTGTCAATGATATTGAATTTGGAAAACATACATCAAAATGGAAAACAGTAACACATGGAGTGCCCCAAGGTTCAGTCCTAGGACCTTTATTATTCTTGATCTATATAAATGACCTATCACTTTATATAAAGGATATTGCAAGTATAATTCTGTTTGCTGATGACACGAGTGTTCTGGTGACTAGTAAAAACTTGAATGAGTGTGTAATTAAATTGAATTATGTTTTGAACTGTATGTCACACTGGTTTAAAGCTAAAAAATTATCTGTAAATCTAGACAAAACAAAAGTTGTTAAATTTATAACCCATCGATCAGTACACACTACAATAGAAATTGGGATTAATGACATGTCACTAGAACAAATAGACAACATTAAATTTTTGGGTCTCCAAGTAGACAGATATTTAGATTGGAAAGTTCACATTAGATATATCATACCCAAACTCAGTTCTGCATGTTATGCTATCCGAGCATTGGTAAATGTCAGTTCTATAGATACACTTAAATTAGTATACTATGCATATTTTAACTCTATCAGTGAATATGGAATATTATTTTGGGGAAATTCGGTAGAAAGTAAACAATATTCCTCATGCAAAAGAAGGTTATAAGAATCATTTCCAGCACTCATAGCAGACACTCTTGCAAACATCTTTTTAGAAGACTAAAGTTATTAACCCTACCTTCCATGTATATATTTTCAATCTTAAAATTCTATGTATGCAATCGAACCACATTTATTACAAACATGGAAATTCATGAGATAAACACTAGACAAAAGGGTAACATCCATCATCCCAGTGCAAAGCTTACTTGCTTCCAGAAAGGTGTATATTACGAGACCATAAAAATATTTAATACTCTCCCTAATGATCTTAAGAGAAAAGTTGACAATTTCAATGTCTTTAAAACTGCTGTTAAAGAGTACCTATGCTCAAAAGCATATTATTCTGTACAAGATTATCTGAATGACAAATTATCCTGATGATAATACTTATATAGCTCTGTAAGTAGTATTAGTAAATATTAATGACAATTGCCAGTCATATTTGATGCCTGCTTTAGAATTAATGAAGCTATTTAAATGTATGTATATTAAGAACTGACAGTAAATGCTATGCATTACAAATCAAATAGAACAAAGGTAAAATCCTAGTGAATGTTAAAATAACTGTTCTTGCCTACACGTATGTTAACCTTATAACAGTAAGGAGGTATTCAACTCTGTACAAAATTACACTTGATTTGTTTCATTTTGTATATAATATGTCTTTATTTTATTTTAAATGTTCTGTATACTATGTAATATTTATGTATATATGTAACTTTATCGTACATTTCCTTAACACGCATATAATATGTGTATTTTATTTCAAATGTTCCATATTCTATGTAATATTTATGTTTATATATAATTTTTGTACATTTCCTTGACATGTTCTATGTTCACAAGCCTTTATGGCTGCTAGTGAACTCACAGAATGCAATCTAATCTAATCTAATCTAATCCAAGTTTGGTGTTTATCCAACTGTTCGTTTCTGAATTATGCTGTTTACAGACACAGACACACACACGGACATGTTTCCAAAAATGCTTTTTCGGATTCAGGGGGCCTCAAAACATATATTTCTGGTGAAATTTGGGTATCGAATTTTTGGGTGGAACAGAATACTTCCCCTACTTACTATACGTAGTAGAGAAGGTAAAAGAATGGTCCTCCACTTAGTAAGAAGAATAGTTAAATTATTATTATTATTATTATTATTATTATTATTATTATTATTATCGTTGTTTCATTCGTAATAACTCCTCTTAGCTTCTAAGGTCATATCGGGGCTTTCATTTAAAAAACCTACTGGTTGACTTTCTTTTAACGTTGGTTTTTAGTCACTTTCTAACATTAAACACACTTTACATTCACTCCCACATATTTCAGGCTCTGCGGAGGAAACATAATTAAAGTAGAATTTCCCTGCAGGATTCCGGGACCTCTGAGTTGAGAAGCCAGAGCTCTCACCACTCGACCACGTAGCCAGGCTTCCTATTTTGTCTAGTTTTATAGTAAGATCAGTTATTTTTCACGAAAGTTTTTAGAAGTGGTGTTGTGGCCCTTTGATTTGTATATAGTAACAGTTTAGAAATGGATGCAAACTGGGTCAATCCCATCATCATACTTGATAAAACCTTGAATATAACACTCTGGTTCCCTTAACTATAATAGTGTTCGTAGGGATCTGTAATGTAACTAAACGTTTCTTCTTCGGCGCTCGCTTCAGCTGGACGCATGTCACATCACCTGGGCAACATCATAATTTTCTTATTCTACTTCACTTCTATTGCTCCCCTCACGAGTTGCATTACATAATTCGCGGCAACTCACCTGAACTCTTCTCTCATCCATTTACTGCTTCGCCAGTCAAACTGTCTAATTCTCGACAAATACTGGTCTCGATACACTCGCTGCACTATAAAAAGGCTTATGAAGGCCTCGGTTTTAGAAAGCTGGTGCCTATTTTGCCCCCTCGGTTTCAAAACCTACGAGATTTTCTACCTTTGTTTTGACTTCTTCCCTGCCCGTATTTGCGGCAGGCAGTAGGAGTAACTATCTGCGAAAATGAATCGAACAATGTGCCAATCCGTCGTTTGCAGTGCCTTTTGTCTCAAAACTACATTTTTACATAACGAAAATGTTCCAGCCGCATGAGATTTTATCCAAATTCAATGAAATTTCACACCAGTGTCATAGAGCAAGTAAGGTCCAATGCGGATTATCAATTAAATAACAGACTCTTCTAGATAGACTAAATTTAAATTCATTTATGTTTTATTTGAAGTTGATTTTTATTGCTTTTTTGTATATTTGAGTTCGTGGGACTCTTCCTCGATATCGGTATGGCAAACTAATATACACGAGGCTTGCATAAAGAAGTTACGTTTTACCTGAAGCGATTACATTTTTCATAAAAAAAATTAGACTGATTTTCAAAAAACAGTAATGCGTGTTACTTAACAATGTATAACACCTTTACAATGATTTTGTTCTCTAATATTGTAATGTAACTTTGTTCAGCTCACTCAAAGCCTCGATTAACATATAGTATAAAAGTATTATCTCAAACGCCTATGCATTTTCAAAATTGTTATTCTACGATATTCATCGTAGTTACAAATTATAAAAAGAATTATAAGTGATAAACTAATAGGCATATTGAAATAAAAATTAGTGTATATACTATTTTATTAGTAACATAAATTAAACACTATTCAGCAATGTAGAAATTTAAAATTTGAAATTCCCCCCTAGTATTCCACAACGTAATACGTGTGCTTCCTATGTGTATTTAGAAAAATAATATAGGTTACTTTTGCAGGTACACACAGCCAAGTACTTAAAATTCAGTGAAATAGCTTGTCTTTGTTAGAAAAACATATTTAATAATTTAATTTAAATTAATATGAGCGTTCATATCAACCGAAATTCTCTAATTCATATTCATATCTTCGTGATTACTTAGGACCAGTTTCCTGGTTTGTCATTGTCCACCATAAGGTTTGCCACCTGAGTTAGTGTGTTTCCATATTCCATGTTTTTATCAAGGTTTTGGCAGTACTTGTACTAATTTTAACCACGGTTTCAGGGCCAACATAGCGTATCCAGTACCCTTTTAACCAGCTATCAGCTTTTTCATTTTCGTAGATACCCTGATACCCCGGCACCCACCGCATTTCAAGCCAGATGGGAAATCGGAATATTTAGGCACTGGCATTCCGATTTTTATTTTACTTGGTCTGAGGAGAGTGTTTTTAAATCACTATACGGATGTTAATGCTTTCTGTAGAAGAATTCACAGCTCTCATTGTCATTCCAACAGAATAAACTTCTAAATTTAATTTTTTTTAAATGGGAACCTATAACTAGGGTCAAATTAAATTGATTCTAAAATAACCATCAAAGCGTCCTCCAAATAAAACACGACTGATGGCGTTTACTTTCCCCCACAATGTCAAGCAACTTTTATTCAAGCCATTTCTTTCTACAAGGGTTAGTGTTGGAGATATTGTAGTCTCAGCTTAAATGGTCCACCCTGTATGTGTGTGTGTGTGTATATATATACATACATACATACATATATGCTTGTTAGCAACAGAATTAAAATTATGTAAGATACTACACGTGTTGTTGATGAACGTACGAGCAGAAATATTCACTTGCGTAAAGGAAGGCTTTGTACAAGAGAAACTCTACGACACTACTATGAAAAAATTCTATGCCTCTAAAGTTCTAAGCAGCTCAGTTGGAACAAACACATGCTAACGGAAAAGCTGCATGAATAAAAAGACCACCTTACGGGGATTTTAGAACGTATTTGCAATTGTCAAGAAAAAACAAAAATATCTAGAAACTTAATTATAAAAATCTGAAGTGTTACATCCATATGACTTTCTCTATCTACTATCGCTTATTAGTGCGTATACAAACTATACTTACTAAAGCTTAATATCCTGTCTTCTAAATTTTAATTCAAATAAACCTTTGCAGAAATAGCTACATTACACATTTCGTTATAGATTCAAAGGGAACAACGATAGTCAAATGTTTAAGAACTGGATGCTATAGGTATGCTGACTTCAAAGTTTCATACTGCTTCCATGCAATCGCGAGAAACAATTGAATGTTGACAGGACTTTAAGAGAATGCCCCAGAAATGAACAATTCGATTTTTTAATAACGGATGTCTCAGTAATGGCTTTTTCCACAAAAACTTATTTGAAATATATTGCGTATTTTCAAAGACATGCACATTTTTCTGTTTAGTATGTTTACGTCTATCGCTAAAGGTTTACCAGTACAAGATTATGCAAATTTCCTCCAAATAAAGTGGAGTTTATAGGCTATTCCCAGAAAATTCAAGATATATCTGTTATTTGTGATGTAAATATATTTAATATATGGCATTTTAATCAAAATCTTAAGTCATGCTTTTTTAAAATACAAATATTTTGAAAAATGTTCCATGGGAAGGGTAGTCTGGAGTGAGGGGATTTTCTTGAAAATCTTCGGGTCTCATCTTTGGAAGGTATTGAACCAATATACCAAGTTCAGTATTTATCCGACATTTCGTTTTTGAGTTATGCTGTTTAAAGACACATACGCGGACCTTTATCTAAAAATGTTTTTTTATTCAAGGGATATCAAAACATGTATTTCCGGTGAAATCTCATCATCGTATTTTTGTTGGAATACACTATTTCCACTACTTAGTTTACGTAGTAGAGAAAGTAATAATATTCTACCTTGTAAAGAGCGTTAGACATCACAGATGTCTTGATTATAAATCTAAATGTATTTAACAGAAGGCTTCTAAAAGAAGGAGAAATAAAATTGAAAACCTTCAGTGATAAGTATTCATGGCTATTTTGTAAATACTATATTTATTTGTATTAAATGATATATTCAAATTATTTTAGAATAATTGTTTATTGAAGAACAATGTAATTATGAATATTTTTAGTTTCTCTACTACGTATAGTAAGTAGGGGAAGTATTGTATTCCACCCAAAAATTCGATACCGAGATTTCACCGGACCCCCTGAGAGACCCCCTGAATCCAAACAAAGCATTTTTGGAAACGTCGTGTGTGTCTCTGTGAACAGCATAACTCAGAAACGAACAGTCGGATAAACACCAAACTTGATATTTAAGTTCAGTATCTTCCAGAGATGCTACATGAATGTTATCAAGAAAATCCCCTCACCCCAGATTACCCTTTACATGGAACATTTTTCGAAAATTTAAATTTTCTCAAAAATGGCTCTAACGATTTTGATTAGAATATCATATATTTAAGATACTTTCATGACAAAATGTATATTTCGAATTTTCTGGGAATGTCTCCAAAAGTAATCTTCATTGTGAACTACCTTTGCATAACTGGTAAACCATAAGAGAGAGACAAAAGTTTACTACACAAAAACGTAGATCGCGTTAAAACACACAATTTATGTCATATACATTTTTTTTGTAGAGTGAACCATTTTCGAGATATTTCTTGTTATTCCCTTAAATTTTCCAGTACTTATACTTTTTCTCAAATGGGAATTCGTTATTCATTTTTTTTGTCTTGGTAATATAGAGAGAATGGAATACTCCACATAGCAACCAGCTCTTAAAATATTTTAATATCACTTAAAGGCTACCAATTCCCCTTGCATCTACAAGAAAATTAGCAATAAGATTAACATCTCGATATCTCGATTAACATGAAGCATATGGAGAATAAGCGTTTGTAAAAATAGTTTGTATAAGAGTAGAGAAAGTCATGTGAGTGTTTGGCTGAAACTCGAAGTGAATAAAAAACTACGCGCTTATATTTAATTGTTATTATAATGAAATGCAGTGCAGTAGCCGAAGAGGGAGTTAACACGTGTATAGATTCACTTCTACATCAGTATCTTCGTGGTATAATGGTTTTCTGTATGACAAGCAGAGGACCGATCAGGTTTCGGTTCCTTACGGGAATTAAATATTTAATTGTAACTTATTAAGCATTAAACTGGTTAAACTTACTTTTAATCATCTGTAATTGCCTGAAGGTAATAATTAGGCTACTGCTTGGCTAATGATTTATCTACTGCTTTCCTATAATAAGGAGAGTAAGTATTAGACTCCATCCAAAATGTCGATATCGAGAATTCACTGGAAGTACACGTTTTGAGGCCCCCGAATAAAACAGCCTTTTTAGAAAAATCTGATGTGTTACACTCACATGACTTTCTCTACTCTTGTACAAACTATTTTTACAAACGCTTATTCTCCATCTACTTCATGTTAATTGAGATAAACATCTTATTGCTAATCTTCTTGTAGATGTAAGGGGAATATATACATATATATATATATATATATATATATATATATATATACAAGGGCAATGTAGAAATACAGTAGCCTTTAAGCACATACATATCTCTTAATAGCTGGTTGCTAGGTGCAGCACTATACTTTTGGAGACATTCCCAGGAAATTCAAGATATACATTTTATTTGTCATAAAAATATCTTAAACATATGATATTTTAATCAAAATCGTTAGAGCCATTTTTGAGAAAATTAACATTTTCAAAAAATCTTCCATGTAAAGGATAATCTGGGGTGGGGGGATTTTCTTGAAAACCTTCGTGTCGCATCCTTTGAAGATACTGAACCTAAATACCAAGTTTGGTGTTTATCCGACTGTTCGTTTCTGAGTTATGCTGTTCACAGACAGACACACACACAGACACATAGACACACACACACGGACATGTTTCCAAAAATGCTTTTTTTTTTGGATTCAGGGGGTCTCAAAACATATATTTCCGGTGAAATCTCGGTATCGAATTTTTGGGTGGAATACAATACTTCCCCTACTTGCTATACGTAGTAGCGAAAGTAAAAATATATGCGTGAATGTCTTTATGTACGTCTGTGAACAGCATAACTCGAGAACCAAATATCGGGTTTATATCAAACTCGATATTTGAGTTCAGTATCTTCCTGCGATGCAATACACAGATTTTAAAACGCATCCCCCGCCTAAAACTACTCTCTACATGGTAAGTGTTTCATTATTTTTTATTTTCTCAAAATTAGCACTACCTTTTGTTTAAAATACCACGTGTTTAAGATATTTACATGACAAATGTATGCCTTGACTTTTCTGCCAAAGAAATTTGTATAATTTTACGTAACTAGTAATCCCTAAGAGATATACAAATACTACATAAAATGTCGATTTTGTTAAAATCTAATTTATATAAAATAAATCCGTTGTAAAACTAACTGCTTCTAGATATTGTTTGTTATTAGTTTGAATTTTCAAATACTTGTCTTCAGTATCAAGTCGTTATTCTTCTTTTCTCTTGATAATGCAAAGAATGGTATTTCAAAGTCATCAGATAGCGACTCGATTTTTAAGGATTTGACTATCGCTTCATGCTCCACTATCCCTCTTGTAACTACAACGAAATGTGAAATAGCAACATTCTTTTAAGGCATTTATCTCGAAGAGCAATTATTTTAAAATTTATTACCTTGGACTGCGACTTTTGAAAATATTTCGGACATGCGCTTGCAAATTCTGTATTTCCCAGGTACCTCTTCATATGTTAACGCAAATTAAAATCATGTTAAACTTGGGGGATGTCACAGACTTCCAAATACATCCTATAGTACAACTTAATGGTAAAAACCCACACATAGAATGCTTAAAAATGCAAACAGCACTTTGATGCGCACAATGAAAGATTATATGTGTTAAGTCGGTATTTTTCAAATGAGAAAATAAGTGAAGATGATGAATTTAAGGTAACAAATGCTAAGTGAATATTTATGGAATAGTTTATATGTGGAGATTGCTGAAAGTGTACTATTTTTGTGGTTGTTTCTTAAAATATCCAATAAACACTCTTCTTCTTTTACTGACTACCCTCCCCTTTGTGGGGCTTACACCTCAAAGGACTTGAAAACTGAAGCAATAATATTTGCTCGAAAAGATAAAGTAATAATAATGATAATCAAGATAATAAGAATGGGAATATTAATAATACTAATAAGAATAGGAGGAGAAATAGATAAAATGATGAAAATGAAAAGCAAAAAATTAAAGAAGAAAGATAAGAAAGGTGGGAATAACAAGATGGTAGAGATTAATAAAGGTAACCGAATGCAATAAATAAGAGAATTTAAATATAAATGATAATGAATAAAGGTAAAACGGACGAAAGCATTTAATTCCTAAGGGAATCGTGAATGTTTGGTTCCCACTGCAAGCAGCTGAAAAGCCGTTAAAAGCCGTTAAGAAACACTTAACAGCTACAGATATCAGAACCCAGGAATGACCGGTCTTGTTGATAATATAAAACCCGAGGACAGAAAATGCACTCAGGCGAAAATAACGAGCTAATGTTAGACGCGGAGGAGACAAACTTTCTAACCAATGAAAATAGAAAATATTAGGAAAAATAATCCATAGAAATATAAAAAGCACGTACCTAGAAAACGGGTTGAACTAAGCTAGAAAAAGAGAGTAAACTGTAGAATTATCTAGATCGGAGCGAGGTTACAGATGTGTATCACATCAGCACTGCAGGTCCAGCTTTACTAGGGGTAAGTTACGCTTCTCAACGTCACGATGTGTGCGCAGAAAATTGTGTTAAATTCAGGTGATAACGAATAGTTTATCTTCACAATTATCTTTGTAGGATTGAAACAGGAAAGGGGAAGAAGTATGGTATATTAATCTAGAATTGTAAATGGGATCGTTTTATTCAAGCTTGTGTTTGTCTTCACATAAACTGAGGGACAGTGAACGAGAATTTTCACGTGTTTTCAATATCCATACCAATCCTGAGTGAGGAGAGTTCATGCACAACAAATCATCCATCCTCTACCCTGAGCGCCTAGTAAACCTTATCGTTCTCAGAATTCATTACCTCCACTGTAGGTCACCAATACCAAACCCGCCGCCAGACAACACGTCCCGGTACAAAGCCAATACCTTGAGTCAGTAGCCTGTAGAGGAGCAAGCGATCTCTGGATCATAGCATATCCAAGATGGGTGATCAGCCAATGCCTGATATGGCGGTGTAGAAGAAGGAAATTAAATGTAGTGATGAAAGGGATGATAGGAACATTGGCGGATTAAATTATCCAATCCAGCATTCGCCTAAATACCTAGCAAAACTTCGGCGATATGGTCGATCACGGCCGGGACTTCCCGAATAGACCATCCCGCCTGAGCCATCACGCTCGGTAACACCAGGATTCAAGGAACAAAACTTTGGAAAAATTTGATATTATTTTTTGTCATCTAGTTTACTATTTCATTGTAACTAATATGGCCCCAAAAAGGCCAAATAAAATGGTTGGATTTGAACCAGAAAGGTTGATGCTAACCGAACAAATTCAGATGCTACTTGCATTGAGCCATCCAATTAATATGGGGCAAGGTCCTGAGAGGTCTCTTAGTTACACAGACCACTAGCATTTCGCCCTTATATATAACTGACTTTACTTTAACTACCAGGTTCAATATCGTGTTTTCCAAATACCATATGAGACTTTCTTTGAGAGGTTTGCTTGAAATGGGACAATACTTAGATAAAGGGAACAAGGAGAGAAATGTCGACCATCTCATATTTGTGTTTTAGCAGATTGTCTATTCTCCACACAAATAACACCGCGTTGACCTAACTGATTCACATTTTTACTTTCTCTACTACGTATAGTAAGTAGGGGGAAGTATTGCATTCCACCCAAAAATTCGATACCGAGATTTCACCGGAAATACATGTTTTGAGTCCCCTAAATCCAAAAAAAAATATTTTTGGAAACATTCCCGTGTGTATGTCTGTCTGTGAACAGCATAACTTAGAAACGAAGAGTCGGATAAACACCAAACTTGGTATTTAGGTTTAGTATCTTCCAGAGATGCGACAGAAAGGTTTTCAAGAAACTCCCCCACCCCGTATTACCCTTTACATGGAACATTTTTCGAAAATTTTAATTTTCTCAAAACTGGCTCTAACGATTTTGATTAAAATATATGTTTAAGATATTTTCATGACAAATGAACTGTATATCTCGAATTTTCTGGGAATGTCTCCAAAAGTATTCTTCATTGTGAACGACTTTTGCATAACTGGTAAACCATAAGAGATAGGCAAAGTTTTACTACACAAAAAATGTAGATCGCGTTAAAGTACACAATTTATCTCCTGTATATTTTTTTTGTTGAGTGAACCATTTTCGAGATATTGCTTGTTATTCCCTTAAATTTTCCAATACTTATACTTTTTCTTAAATGGGAATTCGTTATTCATTTTTTTTGTTCTGGTAATGCAAGACAATGGAATACTGCACACAGCAACCAGCTTTTTATATATTTGACTATCGCTTAAAGCCTACCGATTCCCCTTTCATCTACAAGAAAATTAACAATAAGATTAACATCTCGATATCTCGATTAACATGAAGAATATGTAGAATAAGTGCTTGTAAAAATATTTTGTACTAGAGTAGAGAAAGTCATGTGAGTGTAACATATCAACTTTTTAATATATAGATAAATATGTCATTTGAAAACAGTAGCTAAAGCTTCGGGATATGATAATAGAAACACAAACCACACAGTAAAGGAGAGAAGAAAAGAAAATCTGATGTGTTACACTCACATGACTTTCTCTACTCTTGTACAAACTATTTTTACAAACTCTTATTCTCCATCTATTTCATATTAATCGAGATAAAAATTTGCAGAAAAGATCTTTTGACATGCAAAGAGAATGACTTTTTACACATAGCGACCAGTTCTAAAAATATTTGATTATCGCTTAAGGCGTACTATGTTCCCCTTGTTTTCTAATTGCAAGGACAATATAGAAATACAGTAGCCTTTAAGCATCGACATATATCTTAATAGCTGATTGCTAGGTTCAGCACCATTCTCTTTGCCACAGATTAATACTCCTTGCATATCCAAAACAAAAAAATGAATAACGAATTCCCATTTGAGAAGATAAGTATTGAAAAATTTAAGGGAATAACAAGCAATATCTCGAAAATGGTTCACTCAATAAAAAAATGTATATGACATAAATTGTGTATTTTAACGCGATCTACATTTTTGTGTAGTAAAATTTTGTCTATCTCTTATGGTTTACCAGTCGTCCACAATGAAGAATACTTTTGAAGACATTCCCAGAAAATTCAAGATATACATTTTATTTGTCATAAAAATTTGTTAAACATAGGATATTTTAATCAAAATCGTTAAAGCCATTTTGGAGAAAATTAAAATTTTCGAAAAATGTTCCATGCAAAGGGTAATCTGGGGTGGGGGGATTTTCTTGAAAACCTTCGTGTCATATCTCTGGAAGATACTGAACCTAAATACCAAGTTTGGTGTTTATCCGACTGTTCGTTTCTGAGTTATGCAGTTCACACACAGACACACACACACACACACGGACATGTTTCCAAAAATGCTTTTTTTGGATTCAGGGGGTCTCAAAACATATATTTCCGGTGAAATCTCGGTATCGAATTTTTGGGTGGAATACAATACTTCCCCTACTTACTATACGTAGTAGAGAAAGTAAAAAAGGAATTTATACCCGGCATTTGTTGAGTTCGACGCGATTCCCAGCAGTCTTGAGATTTTTATCTTATACGCCTGCGAACATTCCGGTGAAAGCAGCTTGCCAAACCACACTCACCTCATTATTAGCAAAGTATAGAAAAAAAGCTTACCTCTTCCAACCGTTTGTTGGGAGGTAAATTAGAGCATGACTTAGATATGTGTGTTCTGTTCATTGATTTTAAGTATGCATTTGCCTCTATTGACAAAGGAAGTTGATCCGTAAAACTCTGGAACGTTTTATGTTCTATAAAAGACTATAACTTGGAAAATACTAAAACTAAAGTAAAAGTAATGATTAAGCTGAGTACAAATTTCAAATTCAACACTGGGGTAAGACAACGAGATGTTATGTCTGCTTTTTAATTTAGCCTGCACGGGACAATGGACGAAATAGGCTCTAAAGGGACTATGTTCCTCCAGTTTACATAGTCAAGTGTGTGCACATGATGCAGTTATTGTGGCAAGAGAAAAATACTACTGTTAGTTTATAAGGAACTCGAAAGAAGGTCTGAAGAAACATGATTCGAAGTAAACGAGAAAAAAAACTAAATATCTGAAAATGACAGCAGATGAAATAAAAGAAAGGTTACAAACATACTAGTTGGACAAAAATATTTGAAGGAGTATTACAATTTAGATACCTAGGCACATGTAAACAACAAAAATATAAACGAGCGAATAAAGGAAAGAATATAAAGAGGAAATGCAGCTTATTATGCTTATATACAATTATTAAGAACTAGATTAATTGATAGAAGTACAAAACACAAGATCTATATAACATTATTAAGACCAGTATAGTGTGTGTTGCAGAAATATGAACCCTGAATACACAGATGGGAAAATATTGGGAACAATCTATGGATCACTAAAAGATAAAGATCAATGCATAATAAGATATAACTATGAGTTAGAAGAACTAATAGATAAGTAAGACATGCGAGATTTATAAAGGCACAAAGAATAAGATGGTTAGGACATATTGAGAGAATGACGGAAGATAGAATCCCAAAAAAGGATATTGCAAGTAAGGTTTTATACCAGAAAAAATCTGATGTGTTACACTCACATGACTTCCTCTACTCTTGTACAAACTATTTTTACAAACGCTTATTCTCCATATGCTTCATGTTAATCGAGATATCGAGATATCAATCTTATTGCTAATTTTCTTGTAGATGCAAGGGGAATTGGTAGGCTTTAAGCGATAGTCGAATATTTTAAGAGCTGGTTGTTATGTGGAGTATTCCATTCTCTTTGTATTACCAGGACAAAAAAAATGAATAACGAATTCCCATTTGAGAAAAAGTATAAGTATTGGAAAATTTAAGGGAATAACAAGCAATATCTCGAAAATGGTTCACTCAAAAACAAAAGAATTATATGACATAAATAATGTATTTTAACGCGACCTACATTGTTTGTGTAGTAAAATTTTGTCTATCTCTTATGGTTTACCAGTTATACAAAAGTCGTTCACAATGAAGAACACTTTTGGAGACATTCCCAGAAAATTCAAGACATGCATTTTATTTGTCATAAAAGTGTCTTAAATATATGATATTTTAATCAAAATCGTTAGAGCCCTTTTTGAGAACATTAAAGTTTTCGAAAAATGTTCCATGTAAAGGGTAATCTGGGTTGGGGGATTTTTTAAAACCTTCGTGTCGCATCTCTGGAAGATACTGAACCTAAATACCAAGTTTGGTGTTTATCAAACTGTTCGTTTCTGAGTTATGCTGTTCACAGACAGACACACACACGCACATGTTTCCAAAAATACTTTTTTGGATTCAGGAGGCCTCAAAACATGTATTTCCGATGAAATCTCGTTGTAGAATTCTTGGTTGGAATACAATACTTCCCCTACTTACTATACGTAGTAGAGAAAGCAAAAAGGGAGGGTCCAAAACAAAATATTTAGCTAATGTAATAGAAGATTTGATGAGGATTGGAATTAGAAGGTGGAAAAGTAAAGCAGATGATAGAGATTTGTGGAGGAAGGTAGTGTAGGAGATCAAACCTCATCAAGGGCTGTAGAGCCAGAAGAGGAGAGGTAGTCAGAAAATAAGTTTCTTTATTGAATTGTTTGAAATTAAGTGCGGAGTGAGCTGCAATTTATGCATTCGCCAATAGAATGCAGGCGTCATTAACTGCTCTCGTACCCACCCTTTCGGAAGTTCATGAAACAAGCTTAGTTGATTTCATTGCTCACGACAGGACTGTGAACGGAGCTGTTTGACAGGTGGTATTAACACACGTTAAGGAAGTAATTCGACTACAGTGATCTAATTATTTTACATGAGTACGATTGGTCAAGGATAATACACAGAGAGAGAGAGAGAGAGAGAGAGAGAGAGAGAGCCAAAATACTACGAACCGGCTGCGCGGTGTTTTTCCTGTCCGCGTCCTCGGCGCTCGTTACCGTCTGCCGCTATCATAGAAAGGCGCGGATGAAACCCTACAATATTTTTAATTCTACTTTTAAAGGCCTTACTTACCAACGTTATGAAAGGAGATGCTGAAACTGACCATCGTCGTTGTCCATACATTTTTTGTTTTAATTCTTCCAGGTTGTGTGTGTTTGTCTTGTATACTTTTTTTAAGTTACCCCAGAGATAGAAATGGCAGGGAGTTAGGTCGGGGAACCGAGGGGCCCACAAATCTCTATTAATAATTCTGTCCTCAAACACACTTTCAATTGTTCTCATCGAAACACTGGCCGTATAAGCTGCTGCAGATTCTTGTTGAAAAAATGCAAAATCACGCTCCCCTGTTAATTCTCTAAAAAAGGGGGGAAGGGGTGAAATTGGTTCACATATGTACGGCGAATGATGGCCAGTTTCAGCAGCTCCTTTCATAAAGTTTGTAAGTAAATGCTTTAAAAGTAGTTTTAAAAATGTTATATGGTTCAATCGCGCTTTTCTATGATAGCGGCAGACGGCAACGAGCGCTGAGGACGCGAACAGGGAAAACACCACACAGCCGGTTCATAGTTTTTTGATTCTCCCTGTACAAGACACCATGCCGCAGCATCACAGCAGATTTGCTTCACACCTGCTAATGACAATGCGTTCCTCATTTACCATATATTCCTTATTTGGCCACTTATTACTTTGGTCTGCTGGAGAAATTGAAGAAACGTCTAGGAGGCAAGCGATTCGCCAGTGACGACAGATATGAAACGGTTCGCTTTCTATTACCAGAAAACTCATTGTAATCTTATTTGCATACTTTACGATTACATCAGAAAATAAACGCAGCAATAGAAAATGTTCTCTGCCTATACTTCGACATATCTTACGCATAAAATATTACAACGCTTCATTTTTGTCTCGTCCTTCTATATTTTCACTAACAGTTTCTGAACTGCTGGGTATTTCTCTTAGAATTCATCCAATATTCGTAGGTTTGATTTACAGGTTTGATCAACATCCGCAAAACTTTCTTGAAGTTCTCTGATACATTTAACAGATGATTGTTACAGTTTTTACTTTATCCACTACATATAATAACTAGGGGAAACATTGTATTCCATCCAAAGGCACCATAACTAGATTTTACTGGGAAAAATCATTTTTAGAGAAAGATCCGCGTGAGTGTGTTTGTTTGTATCAAACTTGATATTTAAGTTCAGTACCTTCCAAAGATGCGACACGAAGATTTTTAAGAAAATCCCCCACCCGAACTACCCTTTACATGAAACACTTTTCGAAACAATCTATTTTCTGAAAAATAGCTCTGACGATTTTATTTAAAACATTATATGTTAACGATATTTACATGGCAAATATATATCACAAATTTTCTGGGAATAGACTGTGAAGTTCTTTTCATTTGGAAGGAATTTTGTAGAACCTTGTATTACCGGCAATAGACGCAGACGCACTACACAGCAAACGTATGTCTTTTAAAACACGCAGCTTATTTCAAATACCTTTTTTGTGACATAAACCATTTCCTAAGTATCCGTCATTAATGGTTCGAATTGGTCAATATTTTGTTATTCTTTTAGAGTCGATAGTTTAATTTGAACCTAATTGTAGGCTCCCATTTAAAAAAAGTTAAATTTACCCTAAAATGACTATCATAACGTCCTCCAAACACAACACTAATGACATTTACTTTCCCCCATAATATCAAGAAATTTTTATTAAAGACATTTATTCTTGCAATGCTTAGTTTGGAGACATTATACAGTCTCAACTTAAATGGCCCACCCTCTATACAAAATCAGATTTACTACCCTGAGTCTCAAGTAACATGCTGCATATAAGGTAAACAACTTTGAATGGTGTGCGCACATACAGTGTCGACCGAGTCAGTTTCTTTACACGAGCGTGGAAATGTAAAACGTATATGTCATAAGGTTTTGCTGAAAACCCTTCATTTCCCAAATAGCTAAGGCATATGAAAGCATGTGTATGCAGAAAACATGCGAAAGTACACGTTCTGGCGCGGATGTTCATGACACGATGGAGCTTGTTAGGCATATAGTGCAACTATAACCTGACTCACTGTAACTTAAAGTAACCTAACCTAAACTTTGTTAGACATGTGATATAACTCTAACCTGACCCAGTGTAACGTAACGTAACATAACCTAACCTTTGTTAGACATATAGTGTAACTCTAACCTGACCCAGTGTAACGCAACGTAACCTAATCTTTGTGAGACATATAGTGTAACTCTAACCCAATGTAACGTTACATAAGCTGACCTTTGTTAGACATATAGTGTAACTCTAACCTGACCCAGTGTAACGCAACATAACCTAACCTTTGTGAGACATATAGTGTAACTCTAACCCAATGTAACGTTACATAACCTAACCTTTGTTAGACATATAGTGTAACTCTAACCTGACCCAGTGTAACGCAACGTAACCTAACCTTTGTGAGACATATAGTGTAACTCTAACCCAATGTAACGTTACATAAGCTGACCTTTGTTAGACATACACTGTAACTCTATCCCACTTTTTTTTTATTTATTTTTTTTGAAAATCTTATATTGATACAATAGTTAACTTGTATTTTAATTATGTTATATATATTAATTACTAAATATGTTGTGTGCTCCGTTATTTTATTTAAAGTTTTTTGTAACGTTACGTAACCTAACCTTTGTTAGACATGTACTGTAACTCTACCTCAATGTAATGTAATGTAACCTAACCTTTGTAAGACATACAGTGTAACTCTACCTCAATGTAACGTTACGTAATGTAACCTTTGTTAAACATACAATGTAACTCTAACCCAATGTAAGGTAACCTAACGTTTGTTAGACATACAGTGTAACTCTAACCCAATGCAATGTAACCTAACGTTTGTTAGACATACAGTGTAACTCTAACCCAATGTAACGTAACCTAACATTTGTTAGACATACAGTGTAACTCTAACCCAATGTAACGTAACCTAACATTTGTTAGACATACAGTGTAACTCTAACCCAGTGTAACGTAACCTAACATTTGTTAGACATACAGTGTAACTCTAACCCAGTGTAACGTAACCTAACATTTGTTAGACATACAGTGTAACTCTAACCCAGTGTAACGTAACCTAACATTTGTTAGACATACAGTGTAACTCTAACCCAGTGTAACGTAACCTAACATTTGTTAGACATACAGTGTAACTCTAACCCAGTGTAACGTAACCTAACATTTGTTAGACATACAGTGTAACTCTAACCCAGTGTAACGTAACCTAACATTTGTTAGACATACAGTGTAACTCTAACCCAGTGTAACGTAACCTAACATTTGTTAGACATACAGTGTAACGCTAACCCAATGTAATGTAACCTAACGTTTGTTAGACATACAGTGTAACTCTAACCCAATGTAATGTAACCTAACATTTGTTAGACATACGGTGTAACTCTAACCCACTGTAACCTAACCTAACATTTGTTAGACATACAGTGTAACTCTAACCCAGTGTAACGTAACCTAACATTTGTTAGACATACAGTGTAACTCTAACCCAGTGTAACGTAACCTAACATTTGTTAGACATACAGTGTAACTCTAACCCAGTGTAACGAAACCTATTATTTGTTAGACATACAGTGTAACTCTAACCCAATGTAACCTAACCTAACATTTGTTAGACATACAGTGTAACTCTAACCCAATGTAACGTAACCTAACATTTGTTAGACATACAGTATAACTCTAACCCAGTGTAACGTAACCTAACATTTGTTAGATATACAGTGTAACTCTAACCCAGTGTAACGTAACCTAACATTTGTTAGACATACAGTGTAACTCTAACCCAATGTAACGTAACCTAACATTTGTTAGACATACAGTGTAACTCTAACCCAATGTAAGGTAACCTAACGTTTGTTAGACATACAGTGTAACTCTAACCCAATGCAATGTAACCTAACGTTTGTTAGACATACAGTGTAACTCTAACCCAATGTAACGTAACCTAGCGTTTGTTAGACATACAGTGTAACTCTAACCCAATGTAATGTAACCTAACGTTTGTTAGATATATAGTATAACTAACCCAATGTAATGTAACCTAACGTTTGTTAGATATACAGTGTAACTCTAACCCAATGTAATGTAACCTAGCATTTGTTAGACATACAGTGTAACTCTAACACAATGTAATGTAACCTAACGTTTGTTAGACATACAGTGTAACTCTAACCCAATGTAATGTAACCTAGCATTTGTTAGACATACAGTGTAACTTTAACCCAATGTAATGTAACCTAACGTTTGTTAGACATACAGTGTAACTCTAACCCAATGTAATGTAACCTAACATTTGTTAGACATACAGTGTAACTCTAACCCAATGTAACGTAACCTAACATTTGTTAGACATACAGTGTAACTCTAACCCAATGTAATGTAACCTAACGTTTGTTAGACATACAGTGTAACTCTAACCCAATGTAATGTAACCTAACGTTTGTTAGATATATAGTATAACTCTAACCTAAACCAACGTAACTAATCTAACCTATCGCTTTCTGGCGGCTTTAGAGGGCTCGTCAGATGGTTTATAGAATGAAGTTATGCTATATGCCGGCTTTTCATGATCTACGTTGCATCTTCGGGAAATGACGAATTTCAGCAAAAGGTTGCGACATACAAAGGTACACGCTTGACTCCTTACTACTCGAGCACTATAATCTTTAGAATTTTCACGTTAAGATTAGTAGCCCAAAAGAGCGTATCGTCATCTTGTTCCGCTTAAGTTATTTAGTGAGAATCCCCTTTAGGCTCTGAAGTTCTCATATATTTTCTCAACAATTGTTTTCTGAATATTGCAAGGATACATGGGCAGGGATAATGTTGAATTAACTTTCTCTAGTGCGTAATTACAGTAAATAAAACTATGTATTCCACCCAAAAGTTCGATGTCATATTTCCCTGGAAATGCATGTCTTGAGGTCCCCTGAATCACAGAAAAAGCATTTTTAGAAAAAAAAAGTTGGTGTGCTGAGCAGCATAACCCAAAAACAAAAGATGAATCAACCCATACTTGGTATTTAACTTCACTATCTTACAAAGATCCAACACGAGGATTTTCAGGAAACTCCCCTAAGCAAATCTACCCATACATGAACATTGTATAGTAATTTTTTATTTTCTCAAAAATGGCTTTAAAGATTTTGATTTAAAAGCAGAATATTTAAGACATTTATAGGAAGA
Organism: Deroplatys truncata; assembly: GCA_030765065.1. NCBI lineage: Eukaryota > Metazoa > Arthropoda > Insecta > Mantodea > Mantidae > Deroplatys > Deroplatys truncata. The sequence goes on from CM060979.1 coordinate 166,806,329, forward strand.
AATGAAATGTATATTTTTTGAATTTTGCGGTATGGCTTGTGAAGCCCTGTTCATTTGTAAGGAATGTTTTATAACTGGTAAATCATAATAAAAAATAATAAATAAGCGTACACAAAAAATTTAGATATCTTTAAACCTACAATTTGTTTAAAATATTTTCAGACATTGGCTATTTCCGGGATATCTGTTATTTATTTGAATTTTTAACAGTCATTTTCTTATATCGCTGTTCATTTATTTCTCGTAATATCATGGAGAGAGTGTGGAATTTCTAGGACAGCATATACAGACTAGTTTTACTTTACTACGATAGTAAGTAGGGAGAGTATTTTGATTAAAATACCAGATATGAAACATATTTACATGACAAATAAATTGATATCTTGAATTTTCCGGGAATAGGCTAAGACGGGAGGAATTTATTCCGGAGGAATTTTGTATAATGTTGTATAAATTGTAAACGTTAAGCGATAGAGAAAAACGTACCACACAAAACATCTAGATCTCTCTTAAAAACACACAACCTACTTAAAATAAGTTTTATTGTGGCATAAGCCGTTTCTGGATATCCGTTATTAATTGTTCGAATTGTTCAATACTTATTCTTTTAAAGTCCCATCTATTTTCAGGTGTTTCTCGCGATTGCACGGAAACAGTATGGAATTTTAAGGCCAGCATATAGCGTCCAGTTCTTAAACATTTGACTGTCCCTCTTCTCTTTGTATTTATAACGACATATGTAATGTAGCTATTTTTGCAAAGGTTTATTTGGATTAAAACGTTGTAGACAGAAAAAATAAGCTTTAGTAAGAGTAGTTTATATACCCACTAATAAGCGATACAGGGTAGAGAAAGACATATGAATCTAACAATCAGATTTTTAAACATATGCCTATCCACTCGGTTTCTCTGTCCCCTTGCACCCACAATGAAACGTGCAAGGAAGGTAAGTATTTCTGATAAAGTTTATTTCGTTATATATTTTTAACTAATAACTTTTGTTCCATTTAGCCTATGGAATCATATGGAACAGTATCACTAAATGTGACAAATAACAAAAATCTGATGTGTTACACTCACATGCCTTTCTCTACTCTTGTAGAAACTATTTTTACAAACGCTTATTCTCCATATGCTTCATGTTAATCGAGATATTGAGATGTTAATCTTATTGCTAATTTTCTTGTAGATGCAAGGGGAATTGCTAGGCTTTAAGCGACAGTCAAATATTTTAAGAGCTGGTTGCTATGTGGAGTATTCCATTCTCTTTGCATTACCAGGACAAAAAAAATGAATAACGAATTCCCATTTGAGAAAAAGTATAAGTATTGGAAAATTTAAGGGAGTAACAAGCAATATCTTGAAAATGGTTCACTCAACAAAAAAAATGTATATGACATAAATTGTGTACTTTAACGCGATCTACATTTTTTGTGTAGTAAAATTTTGTCAATCTCTCATGGTTTACCAGTTATGCAAAAGTCGTTCACAATGAAGTATACTTTTGGAGACATTCCCAAAGAATTCAAGATATACATTCTATTTGTCATGAAAGTATCTTAAATATATGATATTTTAATCAAAATTGTTACAGCCATTTTTGATAAAATTAAAATTTTAGAAAAATGTTCCATATAAAGGGTAATCTGGGGTGGGGGATTTTCTTGAGAACCTTTGTATCGCATCTCTGGAAAATACGGAACCTAAATACCAAGTTTGGTGTTTATCCGACTGTTCGTTTCTGAGTTATGCTGTTGACAAGACAGACACACACACAGATACACACACACACATACACACACATACACACACACTAACATGTTTCCAAGAATACCTTTTGGATTCAGGGGTCTCGAAACATATATTTCCGGTGAAATCTCTGTATAGAATTCTTGGTTGGAATACAATACTTCTCCTACTTACTATACGTAGTAGAGAAAGTAAAAAGTGTCATTATTGGATCTACTGTCCTCAAGGATCATCTTACTCCGACAAATATTTTATTGTTACTCTGACGATTTATTTTCTATAAACTGAATATACGAAATTGACTATCGTGGAGTTCAAATATAAACATGTTGCTTAATATTTTTAGTGTTTAATAAATTTATTTATCAACTTCGTGAAAGCAGTATTCTTTCGTGTTAAAAAGAAAATAAATAAATAAGAATCCTGCCCTTCTAAGAACGTTTTCCATTAAAATAATTGTTCATATGCTTTTACCCAGAAATCAAATATGTGTATAATACCATCTGTACGAGAACAGAGGTTCTTTCTCTAACCATACGTTGATCATTCGTTTCCCTTTCATGTTCTTTTTATATTTATTATTTTGTATTACAGATTCTTTCACAGTTTTTTTCCACCTCCTCTACTACTAATGAGACATGTTTGTGCCTTATACAAATCGAACTCCATGATTCCACGTTTTGTTATTAAATTTCGCTTCAATTCCCAAACATATATACCTACCTCGCCCTGGCCTGCGGGTACCGATGATGCAGAGAGCGCCTTTCCTTACCGAATCACACACTGGAAATAGAATACAGAATTTTTTTGTTAAAAATAAACACACGTGTGTTTTAGCAAAGGGGTGAGTGAAACACACACTGAGCACGACTTGTTAAAATTCACATAAAAACAGAGACAGAGTGAAGCAGGTTCCAAGCGCACACACGCACATACACACACACATGTGAGTTTGCAAAATGATACAAAGGAGTATGAATGATTTGATATGTAGGTAGAAAGTAGTAGCGTGTAACAGCCTAAAGCATATGTTCTGCATTCTTTCTAATATCACGTTAGGTACTGGTTAAAAAACCTGACGAAAAATGTCACGTTTTCTCCCCCTGCCTGGCTTTTTAACAACATAATAAAATATAAAAAAAGTAGAAGCACACACACACATACACGCTACGGGGTAACAAAACAGAAGAGGAAGGATTTGGGCCCCGTGGGAAGTTTGATGCTGAAGTCCAATACACACACACATACACACACATGCCATTCTCAGCTCGATTCGAGCGAACATGGCAGGCAGACAGAGTGATATGGGGGAAAAAGAGGTAGCCCCTGGATGTTCCGACTTCAAAAACAAACCACCTCGCATTATGACAGACAGAAGGGGACTGGAGCGAAAATGAACCAGGGCTGACAACATCGAAATCAACGTCATTCCTCTTTTGAAAAAGGAAGCTTGAGGGTGGGGTAGACAGAACTTTTCCAAAATATTTATTTACCCGCTTGTTTTACCAGGTATTGTACTGCTGAAAGGAATTCTATCTAATAACAGACTTTGGTTCCGAGATATGCGTGTTTTAGTCCTCTCCTCTGTCACACAGCGCTGCTGCGCTACCTCAAGCATTTACGGTGAAAAAAAGAACACCTGTCATACGCCGTAAGAGGATTACAATTTTATTAATGTTTACTGCTTCTCGTTATTTTCTGTCTTAACTTTCATGCAACGCAGCTTTTATATTACTGACAGGGAAAATACTAAACAGAAACCTTTGTTGAAATTTATATTAAAGAAGTGATTTTCCCTTAAAAACGATTAGGCATAAGCAGGCGTAGGCATTCTTAAGCAGTTAGCTTCAAGTTATCTGTACTAAGTTATCTGTACTCTAACCATATAACGATACAACAGCGGTCAAAGTTACTGACGGACAGGTGAACACGGTCTGTTAAGGTAAACACGCGGTCCGGGTTCGGATTTAATTTGAAAAATTCAGTCGGGCTCGGTTTTGAAAACAAAGACGATAAAAAGTTAATTTATAGCATTCAATAAATTAATTTTGTCTTGTAAACATAGTGTATTTTAATCAAATACATTATCGCCGCCTCTGAGAAAGAACAACCAAAGTTTTTCCTTTTAAAGGTGAAATAAAGACGAAAAAAGTTGATTTATTGTATTTGTTTTGGTCCACGACCTGAGCTTCCTGTAATAGCACAATTATCGCAGCGTGCGCACATCAATTGCAGTGGTAAATATAATACTAGCAATAATAAATAAATGCTCGTTTTGGCCAATCGTGAATAACTTTACAACTGCATGGCAGCTGCGAACTCGTGCACCCTCCGTCCACCCACACCCAGGACATTCCAGGGGCAGCATGTGGTCATTAAGATAGTATATGATCAGCACATGGCTTATGACATGATGATTCCAGGACCTCAACCACCACTATTTCTATAAAGTGTCTCAATTAGTCCCAAGGACCTGAGTGTATCCTTTAACAGGACCCTCAGCAAGTGAAGAAATTCCCATGCCAGCACCGGAAATTGAACCCGAATCCCTTCGCATCCCACGCAGAAAGGCTTCGTGGACTGATGATTGATGAAAGGTAATAATAATAATAATAATAATAATAATAATAACTATTACCAATAACCGAAAAGAAAATTATTTAGAACAAAATTAGATAATCGGGTTGGGCGGGCTCAGGTCCACTCTGACCGGGCCGGATCGAGTCTTGCTCAAGAACTTCAGCCCATGCAAAATCTGTAGTCTGCAAACGCCAATATAAGTACTGTGTCAGGGATTGAGGGGGGGGTTGTAACCCGCAATATCATTGTGTAAAGTCCAGTAGCAGTTCAACTTCATCTCTTTTCATCCTGGCTTTAATGCTTAGCAGTTCCTATGACTGAACATAAGTTTTAACTGCAAAGATCCGAAATCAAGCCGCAATGTAGCAGCTACATCCGATTTCTGTAAGGGCGTTAATAGGGCGTGACTTAAGATATCCGCTTGCGCCTCCTTCACCTTAGTGCGTTGAAGCAGAAAGGGGGCTGTAGCTTCCATGTTTAAGACATATAAATAGCTAGGAAAAGCTAATTTATATGAGGACCTATAACTCAAGCTTGAATACTAAAATGCTAACATCTCGAGAATTGACTCATATTCAATAGCATTTCCAAACAATTCATTTGCTAATGTGCGCAATTAACCTCACGAAAGATCGACGAAATCGATCACCATTCCTCACCTACCTACTCGTAATTTGCCAATGAGTTTACAGAACTAGCATAGGTATGCTTATTGGTGCGATACACAGCACAAGGCGTGATACGAGGGCAGTCCCAGAACTACGCGACCTGGCGTATATAAAGCGGTTGTTGTTCAAACAAATGACTATGGTAGAAAGTACCATCTTTATAAAGCTTAAGTTTGAAGTTTGACGTTGCTACGTTGTTTAGCAATTGTTTGGCAGCCATTAATAGTGAACTCTCTCAGCGAATTTGTAAACATGGATAAAACTGGCCATGTTATGTGATACAATACTTTCATCTGAAAGGTCTTAGTCCAACTAATATTAAAGCTAGGCTAGAGTCTACTCTGCTGGAGGTTGCTCCTTCGTTTACAACAGTAGAATAGTGGGTGACAGAGTTTAAACGAGGCCGTACGAGCTGCCAAGACGAACATGGCAGTGGTCGACGAAATAGGTGACCACGCCAGAAATTGTGAAAAAAATCCACAAAATGGTATTTAATGACCGTCGACTGAAAGTGTGCGAGTTAGCAGACACCGTAGGCATTTCAAAAAGTGCTGTACATCGCACACTAACTGAAAATTTAGACATGAGAAAGCTGTGCGCAAGATGGGTGCCGCGTTTACTCACAATGGAACAATAGCAGCGTCGTGAGGATGTTTCAGTAGAGTGTTTGGCGATGTTTCGCTGCAATAAATCCGAGTTTTTGGTCGATTCATAACCATGGATGAAACATGGGTCCATTACTTCACACCTGAGACGAAGGAACATCAAACAGTGGATTGAAAGGGGAGAATCGGCTCCAAAGAAGGCGAAGACAAGTTCCCTTTGCAGGCATGATCATGGCGTCAGTTTTTTGGGATGCGTGTGGGATAATTTTCATTGATCTTCAAAAAGGAAAGGCAATCAATGGGGAGTATTATGCAAACTTATTGCAGCATTTGAATGATGAAATCAAGCAAAAAGGCCGCAGTTAGCGAAAAAGAAGGTTCTGTTTCATCAAGACAATGCACCAGTTTACACATCCATTATTGCTTTGGCTAAAACCATGAGTTAAAGTTGGAATTGCTTCCTCATGCACCCTATTCGCCAGACTTAGCCTCCTCGGATTATTTTCTGTTTTCAAAGTTGAAGAAATGGCTTGGTGGTAAAAGAGTTGCCAACAATGAAGAGGTGGAGTTTGCAATTGATGGCTATTTTGCAGAACTCGACGTTTCTCACTATAAACTGGGTATCGAAGCTATTGAACATCACTGGGAAAAGTGTATCGAGCTGAAAGGAGACTATGTAGAGAAATAAAGATGTTTTTTCCCCAAATTGTTGTGTTTTCTTTGTTAGATCAGGCACTTCTGGGACAGCCCTCTAACACCTACAAGGTGGCACCACCATCCAATAAAATGAAGTCATAACATCATGAAGTACCCTAGAAACGGTAACAAATATGTTTTGTGTTGATTTCTTTCTGTCGTTTCTATACCATAGGGGAGCGATACTTGTTCTAACTAGACTGGCGACCCTGAATGCCTGAAGCTAACATAGGAAGAAGAGAGAAAACCCGGAAGCGGTAATGCTCAGCTCCGCTCCACTCCCCATTTGCTTCGAGCAGGTTTTTGGCTAGAATTTCTGCACTTTATAGCTTAAACTGGTAGCCCGTTTTTGGATATGACTTTCATTAAGCGATTTCTCTCCCATGTTTATCAAGGTATAATTTGGCACTAAAGTGGGATTTGTTTGTAATAAAGACAGCGCGATTTTAGTTACTTACTTTATAACGGCAAACTTTTCACTGCAATATCCTATCGTTATAGATTTTAGCACATGAGAGATTGAGTTAGGGGAGATTATACAAAGGTATTAATAAACTTTCACTTATGTATGCTACTAAAACTTTTTGCCCGTTAACATTATCTTGAGTTTCCCTTCCCAAAGAGAGAAAGAGAGAGAAATGTTGTCTTTGCCGTCGTCCCGTATTTAAGTAATTATGCAATGCTTGTTCACAGTATACGCTATTTACTTCATTATTGCTGACGTCATATAGAGTCCTGTAATTATAATAAAACATCGACGTTTAGCATGCGTGTAAGTCTGGGAAGATACAGCACTCATACATGCGCTGTCAAACTTATAGCAATAAACAGGAAAAGGAACATGTTGAAGTAATATTATTTTCTAAGGGTTTTTCACTTTTGATGATAAGCCATTCCAAATCCTGTTTTACTAGTGCTATGTTATAAATTTTTAAATAATTGGATACATGTATTAGGATGGTTGAAGAGAAAAGGAGGACAAGCAATAGGAAAAAGAATATATTGTGCATAAAACATAAACAAGATTGAAATTAAGACCTAATTGGGATTACTGAAAATATATTGTCAGTTTCTATTTTCAAAAACTAAAATTGGAGGGGACAGAAAATAAATATGATAAGTATCTTTTTCGGATTTATCTGCTTGGATAAAGGTATTAAAATATATAGTCAGATAAACACATTATGTTAATCCTCTTTCTTGAAATCAAGAGTTAATCATCTGACATATTGGTAATTTAATACGTGAGACACATCATGTACTTTAAGCTTGAATCTCAGCAAGCTTTTTCAACTTTATTTTTTAACTTCATGATTTCTATTTCATTTTTTCTCTTCATTTTTTGTCTATATTGTATAAATTTAACTTCCCTCAACGAATTTTAAGTCTATAGAGACGATTGGTGCGTTGATTAAATACTTAAACGTGTTCGAGGTCTAAAGGGCTTATATGAAGAAAACGTTATTCAAACAACTCGTCCTAATTAGGATTCCAACTCGCCCTCCGGACTGTTACAGACATATTGACCATTGCATAGCGAAGGTGGGCTTACCTCGGAATGGGATAAAACATATGTAAATAGGTGTAATATATAGGATTATTTACATTAAAATATTTGAAATATGCCTTTAGAATAGTACAAGGTGATCCGCTTGAGATGTCAGAAAAGTAAATCGTTACATACAAGAGGTTAATGCACATATCTCTGATTAGTTTGCTGTAATATAAGTGAAAAGGATAGAAGTTAAAACGAGTGATGTTTCAAACTTCATCCAAGTCCCATTGCAGTGCTATCCTGCATAGGAGACAAAAATGGTAGTCACACCAGAACATTTGAGGCAGTATTTTTAACACTTAAATATTTTCAGTCTAATTATATAATATATAAATTCAATAACAGCCCGCCTTAAAGCAATATGTGTAAGTAACAATATATAAAAAGTGTATATTACAGTCATTGTATATGTTTATATTATTGTAAACATGATCAATAATGTTATGCGAATGTATTATGTAATTTAATAACGTATGAGCTGTGAGAATAAGTTAAAAGTTGCTAACAATAAGGTAACCTTGAGGCAATAATGAGTTTGAAAGTTTAACAATACTACTTGTGATTCTTGGAAGCAATAATGTAATTTTGTGACAGTTTATAAAATAGCCAATCAGAAACTGAAAAGGAGAAAATTTTACAAATTTAGAGTTCAGTTGGTTGCAGACAGCGTTACTAACCAGACGCAAAAAGTGTCCTCAAGAAATTCGTGTGAGACAAAAATAATTTACGTATTAAAAAGTGCAAGTATTTAATAAAAACATCTCACAGCTCTCTCTCTCTCTCTATATCAGTGAAGTGTTATTTAAATCGTGTCAAGCACTAATAAAAGGAGTGAAGTAAAATTATAATCTGTGTAAATCTACATTCTTAGACGCACCACAACCCTGCCAAGACATCCATGTCTCTAACAATAATACTGATGCAGCCGAGGCAAACATAAATATTTAATACTTAAAGAAACAGTCAAATTACAAAGTTAATATTTTTAAATCTTTGGGGCGAAGGCTCTAAAAGCGTGGTGCAAACAACGTATTAATAACTTCAACTTGACTCCCAAAGCGTGGTAAAAATAACGTAACAAACCAACTTCTCACAGTTCACTCAGTGTGTCGTATGGTATGCAAAATTTCCAAGTGTAGCATGGACCCAGGGAGGTTTCAGATGCCAGTATAACTGTCGATATGCCCTATCACATCTTGACAATGTTAACTGGTACAACATTTTATGGCGAATAGTCTGAAACTGCCTCGCACAGGCGGGAGGATGCGTGATAGAAACAGGGAAGAACATATTCGCGAAACCATGACTAAGAGTCCAAAGAAGTCACTCTACCGCTTACCAGCAGAGTAGAATGTGTGATGCACAACATGTCAGAGGATTTTTAGACAACACTTTAAGATGCTTCCATTTCAGTGAAAACAAACTTTGATGCAGCATAATTACGAAGGTCGTCTCAGGTTTGCTGTCATGATGTGTGAGAGATAGGAAGCGGATGATCAATGGTAAAATCGATGGATGTTCATGGACAAAGCCACATTTGAGTGAGTGGCCGAGTTAACGATTATTTGGGAAACTGAAAACACACACGTATCATATGACCCATTTCACATACCATACGATACACTGGGAGCGCTCTTGTGCTGTGACTACCATTTTGTCTCCTATGCACAATACTGCAACCATGCCGCAAGGGTGAATTTTGAAACATCACTCATTGTTAGCTTCCATCCTTTCCGATTATTACAACAAACTTCTCGGAGATGTGTGCATTAACCTCTTTATATATAACGTTTTACTCTTCGGACATCTCAAACTGATCAACCTGTAGTTTATCATCCCATTTTGTAACTCCTGTAATATATAGGTACAGCATGAAAGCTCTCTTTCGAGCACAGCGCCGGAGCCTGCACCACTCGGAGTAATTTTCTTTTCGTTTTTAAATTTGACTTATTTTGTGTTGCTTCAATAGTATGGTCATATCGTGACCTTTCAAAGTAAACATAAAGCAAACATAATGCTAAGTTTACAGTAATAGTAAGTTGTGGTTATACAGAACACTTGGTAGGTCACTGATGCCAACCTAAAATCTTCATCTGAATCATTTTGGAACTTACAATAGGAAATGTTGCATTGTAAACTTCATTGCAGGTCTCACATTTTGGTAGTGATTCTGTATTAAGGATGAATGAGATTATCAGTTTGCAGCGATCAATGTTCTCGACATTCAATAGTTTGGAGAGGTTCAAAGAAATTGGTGGATGCAGCACGGACTCTAGCGGGATACTGACCATATCTGCTTGCACGTTACGGACCTCTTTCTGTAGGGGATTTCTTTAAGCTGGAAAAGTACACGAAAGCTATGATGGCTTATATGGTCATACTAATTGTTAGCGATATTTCAAAGCAGGGCAGTGCTCCTTGTTTCTGCAAGGATAAGTAGAAAAATCTGATGTGTTGCACTCACACGACTTTCCCTGCTCCTGTACAAACTATTTTTACAAAGGCTTATTCTTCACCTACTTCATGTTAATCGAGATAAACATTTACAGAGGCTTTAAGCAATAGTCGAACATTTTAAGAGCTGGTTGCTATGTGGAGCATTCCATTTTCTTTGTTTTTTATTCTATTTTATTTTACGTCGCTTTAACTCCTTGGTCATATCGCGACAGATCTGTTGGTGGATAGCTCTTAGAACGATATGTGATGGACAGTTAGCCTTCTAGGTCTCATTCCTTTAGCCCCTGCTTCATGATGTGCAGATGGCATTAGGGTGCCGTCCAGTCTAACCGCCGCCCTCACACAGAAAGGCGGACAGATAGCCTTCAAGGTCTCATCCCTGTAACCCCTGCTTCATGCCGTGCAGATGGCATTAGAGTGCCGTCCAGTCTAGCTGTTTACATTGCCTGTCATTCGCTATTACCATTTATTTTTCATTTTACTATTGTTTTAGACTTAAGATGGAACTTTGGGTCGTGGTATTAAATATCCAATCCTGTATTTACCTTGGCAACTGAGGAAAACCGCGAAAAAACCGCAGACAGATTGGTCGGCCCACGGGATTTGAGCCCGGGATCTCCCGAATACGGGCCACAGACTTTACTGCCTGAGCCATCCCGCTTGGTTTATTCCATTCTCTTTGCATGTTCAGGACTAAAAAAGGAACGAATAACGAATTCCCATTTGAGAAGAAGTAGGTATAAGTATTGGAACATTCAAACAAATAACAAGGAATATCTCGGAAATGGTTCACTCCACACAAAAAAAGAAAAAAAATAAAGAAAGAAAAAGTATATGACATAAATTGTGTGTTTTAAACAGATCTGCATTTTTTGTGTAGTTACATTTTGTCTATCTCTTGCGGTTTACTAGTTATGCAAAAGTCATCCACAATGAAGAGGACTTTTGTGCATATTCTCAGAAAATTCAAGTTATAGATTTCATTTGCCATGAAAATATTTTAAAATATTTTGATCAAAAACTTTAGGGCCATTTTTGAGAAAATTAAAATTTTCAAAATATGTTCCATGTAAAGGGTAGACTGGTGGGGGCCTTTTCTTGAAAATCTTCGTGTCGCATCCTTGAAAGATACTGCACTCAAATACTAAGTTTGGTATTTATCTGACTTTTCGTTTTTGAGTTATGCTGTTCACAGACAGACACACACACGGACATGTTCCCCAAAACGCTTTACTTAGATGTAGGGCACCTCAAAACATACATTTCCGATGAAATCTCGGTATAGAATTTTCAGGTCGAATGCAATACTTCCCCTAAGTAGTAGAGAGAGTAAAAATGCATGTGCTTGTGCCTGTAAGTGGTAGAAATTCACCTTTGAGTATAACACAACATATAACATCTTCAACATCTTCTTATAGATGTTTTCTGTTTAGGTTTTTGCTAAACAAGTAACCGTTAACACAAAGTAACAACGGTTGTTATAACAGTTACACGAAAATAACAGTTGTCACGCTCCAAAAAATGCAGCGTTTGTTTCATCTTGCAACAAAGAAAGCTGTAAACTTGGTGTGTTGTATGTAAACAATACAGGCTTCAACTGTTGTACGCTAGAAAAACGGTATACTATTCAAATGATAATCTTTGTTAAACTGTTTTGTTTAAACTGACAGTTTTGTTAAACTGTCACATTTCTGCAAAGCAAATATTCATATTTATAACTGGTTGAAAATCAGAGGGTAGTATTATCTGAACTGATAAACTGCTCTTCATCATCAACAAAATTTCTGTTCCATAACTCTCAAAAAAATAGTTGTTTTAGTTTCTTTAAAAAATGCTGGTTCAAACGTTTTTTATTAAGCATCATCTATATAAGATATTCATCTGAAGAATAAAACATGTACTTATCTTGAAGTTTTTATAATCTATGAGGTTCTCTTCATTCAAATCGAATATTTTATAATTCTATCATAATAATAAATAAAAAGATTTAAAAATAGCTACCTTGCTTAAAAAGTGCAGCTTCAAGTGGCTTTTATCAAGTATCAGTGGACATTATTCCGTATGCGGGTAGGAGAATATGCAATTTTAACAAACTTACGGAATCGTGGTTTTTTTAATACACAGAATTGATTATGTAGTATCCTGGGTTCTTAAATTGTGTAGGAGTTGTTGCCTTATCGAAAATATTGGGCCCTTCTTGGCTATCGCTTAGCTTTTGCGGAAATCTTGTCAGAAGATATTGCGAACGTGATGAAAAACAATATGGCTAAAGGAATGTCGCGAAGTAAGGAAAATATTAAAGTGGATAATTCGAGTTTAGTTGCGCAGATCCTACGGCTACGTCGTGACGTTGCTCCGCAGGTGCTCCACTCCTCTCTTTCTAAAAAAAAACACCCCTCGGCTACGCTTTGAGGCCGAGGGCCCTCAATCCCTCCGCTACGCCTTGCGGCTTAAGACCCTCGACGTTACAATGTTGGCAGCAGAATGCCAATGACAGCAGCGCTAACATGATGCAAGTGCGTGTTACATGTTGATAGCGAAAGTGCTCACTACCCACATACGGAATAATGACTGTCGTGTATATAAGATATTCATCTTAAAATTAAAACATGTACCTATCTTGATGTTTCTATATTTTATAAGGTTCTCTTCATTCAAACCGAATGTTTTATAATTTTATCATAAGAAATAAATAAAAACATTTGTTTCATGCTATCTGGAATTTAATGCTTTTCCGTCTCCAAACTAGTAGGTACTTAAATTGACTTTTCCGTTTCAGTTAGTTTCCGTACTCCAACTTCAACATATGAATACATAATGATAAATCTACTACGAGAATAACTTTTCATAAGTATTTTTCTTCTGTGTTGCATTATTTTACGTTTTTATACTAATTATAAAATTTACTTAATAATTCACAATGAATTTACTTGCAGAGATATTCCTTTTCATAATGCTACTAAACTTCTGAAGTCCCATACTCAACAACACCAACGTGATAGAATAGTTGATACTTACTCCGCAACGGCGCCACCGCACAAGCTCCAAGGTTACCAACATGTATTACATCAACTCATTTCAGCTTCAATGAGCATATGAAACTTATGGCTGCATCTATGTCCAGCATGATAGTATGCAGTACAATATTTGACCAGTAAATAAAGTATTTCTACACAGTATGAACCAAAATATTGTATGTAACTCAGGAAAGTTCATTGAAGTATACGATTTGTATCAACGTTTCTCATAGCCTCAGGTATTTTCAAATATTCGTTGTTACTGTTTTTAAGTTTTTTCCAGGCCGGACTGCATAGCAGCATCTATGAAGTATCTTTCAAAATTTATGCTTCTTCTGCTTCACATGACCTCATGGACTCGTTATATAAATAGTTGTGTGCCTGTGAAATAATAATAACAACGTTGTACGAACGTATATCAGACTTTTCAATCAAACCGCCAGGTCTCTGCTCTGGAAGTGTTACTGACTTATAAACTGTGTTTATTTTTGACGTTTACGCAACAGTCCAAGATTCCACAAAGCCGCTGCCTCATCCACCTTCGTCCACACTGGACATCACGGGCGCGCCGCAAAGTTTGTCGGTCAGATTCTTAATATTTAAAACCAATCAACTTGTAGGTTTTGATCAAAACAGTTGAACTAATTGAAGGAAGGCAGGCGACTCGTTTGGTCCAGATGAGTTTCGAGATTACTACAATGCTTGACATACACTATGGTGATCGATTTTAAGTGACAGTGTCGATTTATGTTATTGCCAATTTTTACTTTCTCTACTACGTATAGTAAGTAGGGGAAGTATTGTATTCCACCCGAAAATTCGATACCGAGATTTCACCGGAAATACATGTTTTGAGGCTCTCTGAATCCAAAAAATGTATTTTTGGAAAAATGTCCGACTGTATGTCTGTGCGTCTGTGAACAGCATAACTTAGAAACGAGCAGTCGGATAAGCACCAAACTTGGTATTTAGGTTCAGTATCTTACAGAGATGCGACACGAAGGTTTTCAATAAAATCCTCCCACCCCAGATTGCCGTTTACATGAAACATTTTTCGAAAATTTAAATTTTCTCAAAAATGGCTAACGATTTTGATTAAAATATCATATGCTTAAGATATTTTCATGACAAATGAATTGTATATCTCAAATTTTCTGGGAATATCTCCAAAAGTATTCTTCATTGTGAACGACTGTTGCATAACTGGTAAAGCTTAAGAGATAGACAAAATTGTACTGCACAAAAAATGTATATCCCATAAAATTAAAAATTTATGTCATATAAATTGTTTTTGTTAAGTAAACCATTTTCGAGATATTGCTTGTTATTGCCTTAAATTTTCCAATACTTATACCTTTTCTCAAATGGGAATTCGTTATTCGTTTATTTTATTTCCTGGTAATGCAGAGAGAATGAAATTTTCCACATAGCAACAAGCTCTTAAAATATTTGACTATTACTTAAAACCTACCATATTCCCTTTGCATCTACAAGAAAATTAGCAATAAGATTAACATCTCGATATCTCGATTAACATGAAGCATATGGAGAATAAGCGTTTGTAAAAATAGTTTGTACAAGAGTAGAGAAAGTCATGTGAGTGTAACACATCAGAATTTTTTTGTAATAATTTTTTTTTAAATATTTTCGAGTGATTCAGTAAGCAACTAAATGTGGTTTATCCTAATGCCCACTAAAAGGTTCTTACTAGCTGTTTTATGTAACAGTGGTACAATGTTTTCGTTGGTACATAGCTTGTTTTTATGTAATTCGATAAAAACTGTTAGCAAATCTAAGTCACATTTATATACGTTTGATACTACTAAAGCTACTAACAGTAATATTTAATAATAAATAAATAAATAATAATAATAATAATAATAATAATAATAATAATAATATAACAACCTTTCGTGGGTTTCGATCTACAACTGGGAAGTTGCATCAGATTTCATAAAGTGGTGTAATTGGAACAAACCAGCAACGAGACATCACTTTGTTTAGGTAGTATGGCAAAATGTATTTATGATGACATAAATGCGTTTATAATTCATCCGCCAGTCTTTCAACCGTCGCGCTGCACATAGAAGACACGCGTCCACTTGAGTCTCGAACCCCGATCTCGCACAGTTTTATTCAATTAAGTGCTTCAAGATCTACCAGAATTCCCTACAGGTAAGTGGGTGTGTTGGTTATCTAAGCTCTTGCAACGCGGGCCCGTCAGTGAGCCCCAAACCAAGACGCCTCACCAAAATGGCCTAACCGCAGTCTTTATTAATACCACCTCGCTTCCTGCTGGCATCACTACACTCCGGTACCGAATGCACCTATCCCTGGGCCTAGTGCCCCCTGTTGGCAACCCTCACGGAGGTTTGCCTCAAAAATACCAATAAATACTACTTTGAGGTAGTCTCTCGTACTCGTGTTATGCATAACTTTTTACGTAATAAAACAGTTTATCCAGGAAAGTCCTTCAATTACTGAAGGTAATCATCAGTGGCCTTTTCCTCCTGACTCCTATAAGAACCAATACCAGTAAAGTAGGCGATGTGGATTAAATAAGATGCGACCATCTTAAAGCACCCCTAAGGGCACTTTAGAAGGTGCACATAGATATAGTAAAGAAACAGTCGTTATCGAAATTAAACGGGAAAAACATTTTAGTGCTAAAAGCTATATTTTTAGTGAAGTGAGTGGGTTAAACGTTGGTGTATCATCTCAGATGCACAAATCGTAAATGCAATGGGAATGCTTACGTAAACAAATTTTAAAATTAAGGCACAACTGCTAAAAATTTCGCAAACAATCATTTAGATAGAAGTCCGATGAAATGAAATTAGAAGCTGTAAGAATAACAATGAAAGCAAATAGGAGGTTTCCATGCTAACCAAACAAAGTATTTTAAAAACCCTTGAAGAAAATTGAAGAGCTTGAGGAAGATATTGAACACGAGGATTTGCAACTTCAGAGGAAACCTAGGCTTCATTTTCCTACCCGACTTCTTGATATTGAAGAGACTTTGGATGCACTTGATATTTATGGTAGACGAAGGTGAGCAGTTCTATTTTGTTAATGTTGAAACAAATTCTATTTAAGTATAAAACAGCTTAAGGCACTTTTGTTTAATTAATCTTGTTCTTGAGAATGTTACGTTTCGCTGTTCTGATTTCTTCGTACAGTTATACTCATATTTATAAATACAATTTTTACATCCTTGTGGTCTATTGTCTGGAATCCATATCACCTCAATGTTACAAAAGACTTTGTGTACAAGGGTAATAGCTGGTGAGCTTAATATACACAGTTTGTAAATGAATTATGTAAGCGCTACACATTCTGCTACAAGAATTACAAATGGGGGGGGGGTGCATTTAGATTAAATATCAAGAAATGGCCGTTGAGGGCTTTCAAATTTCCTCCGAACGCGCTGCATGCACGGGCCTAAATGAGGTTTTCAACGGTTATGAGTGTGCAGCTGGGTTTAGAAAGGAAGTTATGTGAGACTCTTGTCAATATTTTGTACCCAAAAGGTAGAGAGTCATATTCCAATATGCTTCAATAAATAATAGAAATTATTCGGTAATCATAATTTTATAATTCTACTACATAATCTTTTTGTTACTTCAAAACCTCTCTCTAGCCAAGTCTACATCCCTCAGCTTATACCCCTTTAGGTAGCGTATTGCTCACTTAGCTCAAAGCTTTTGTCCTAAGATTTAGACCCGTAAGTCTCTCTTAAAGGAATATGTTAACAAAGATTCTGAGATTGGTAGGCGGCTGAAATCGTTCTATTTGCATTATCAGGAAATATTAGATAAATTTGTTGAACTAATGTTAGGATTAGGATTAGGCCGGGGGGAACACCTAGCACCTCGACCCACACAGGGATCTTTTGTACATACAACCCCGGGAGGAGCGGACGAGATGAAGGAACTGCAGGTGACGTATCGGCTGCAGGACCGGCCGACGCAGGTAGAGGTCCCTAACAGTTACAACCTTAACCACCCAGCCGGAAAGCGCTCAAGACAGCCCAAGGTGGCTTACAGGTCCCCTCCAGCGGAGACCGGGGAAAGCTCAAACCAGCAGCGGAGAATCCAGTGGCCTCTGTCGGCGCCGAGAAGAGGTTCCAACACGCAAGCCTCTGCGCCATCTGTCCGCAGTCGTCCGTCACACAGCCCCGCAGACAACCTGTAACATGAAAGAGGAAGATGAAATGAGAGGGTAAGAGGGAAGAGAAATTCGTGGAGTCAATGAGCCTTCGCAGCATTCACCTAGTATCCCAGGGAAACTCCGAAAAAGCCATGGGTCAGGAAGGACGGCCGCGGGAATCGACCTACCGAATGCGGGCCACAGATGTAACCGCCTGAGGTATCAGCACGGTTTGAACTAATGCTAGTCTCTGCCACACTGACATGACATTCTCAGACTGTTTTAATATATATAGTTTCTCAACTATCACTTCTCTTAGTTGTCACGGTGACTGTTTTGATCTGGTTCAGCTTTCACTATGATTTCACTTTCTTCGTGACGTAGCCTATTCTTCCAGGCAGTTCACTGGCTGGGGTGTCGAACACAAGACGTCTCCAGTCTCTTCTGCAGTAGTACATCACACAGTGTCACAAACTCGCTAGGTAAACAACACTTTTCGTCGCACCAGAATCTCACTCACTAACTCGCTCACTAACTCCTGACCTACGCAACTCGCTGGCTCTTCTCGCGAGAACGATCGCTTATATAGCCAAAGGAAGTTTCCACAGAATATTTCAGAACTATCTGGACACACGTCCTGGAGGCGAGGGGAAAGAAACTTCCAGAAGATTCTGGCTATCTGCCGATAGTGCTTCCGCTGTTTATACCGGGCGAGCGCGCGGCTTATCTTTGTTTATCTCTGAGTGCCTGGCGTGACATCGCGATAACCGCTGCGTCACAATATGTGGAGGAGGATTTCTTCTTTCCACTGTATTTGTAGGCTGATAAAACTTTCCACATACAACGATTGGCCCAGAATCTTTCCATTCTTTCCACAATATAGTTTACAATATTTACAACCAGATTGGTGAATTAAAAGCATTTCAAGATATATCGTCCACAAAATTAACTTCACTTAAGAGAGAGAAGACAAATGTAGGAACAAAGACCAGGGAAACATTAAAATTAATTCGTACCGGATGAAATATGAGGAAGGAAAAGTGACTTGTCTATAATTAAATATGTTGGCATGGCTGAACAGGTGTAATATATACTTCACTGCTGCCATCTTTCAAAGGGTCTGGAGTTAAACGGTCCTAAGTCTTTGTAAAAGGAAAGAGAGATGTTCCTTTGGTTCCACTTTCACTGATACAATAGAATTCTTTTTCTTGTTCCATGCAGTAATGGTGGTGACACATGGTCAGCATGCCACCTTCGTCCGCTCCACGGGTGCTTATGTGCGTTTGGGGAGAAGTTAGTAGCTAGTTTTCCTCCAATTGTTCTCCAAGATCTTCATGTAATTGCCTGAACTCCGTATCAGGGAAAATCCCATGCCAACAGCAGGAATCAAACCCGGATCACGATATATCGGATGGGCAGCGTTACCGCTGTGGGGATAGCCCGTTGTTTACCAAGCTCCATTTAATAATTACTTCATATATTTTATGATATCTGTGCATTTTCCCATCACATTTCTGTTCTCTAAATAACAAATTTTACACCTTAAATATTTAAAATTGTTATTTGTAAAATAAGACAGAGCTGTTAGTTCGAACCTAGTTTGTTTAAAATGAGACATCATGTAAATCCATTTATTTAAAACAACTTCTATGACAAAATTCAAATACAATAGCGACGCTGATATAAATCTGTCTGATATAGCCCAAATTCAAGAAAATATTAAAATAGGTTATTTGGTCTACGAGTATACCTTTCATATTCTCTGTTCTTCTTCAGCATTCTTAAGTCGGTGGCTCTATTACCGCTAGGGTGAGATTTTCCCTTTGATTAGGTTTATTTTCCGCCTTCCGCGGAGTCTAGAAAAGATGAGAGCCGGAGTGAATTTGATTGTATTTCTCTGTTTTTAAAAGGGAATACAACTCACTGGTAGTACAGTCTAAAGTTAAACCTCAAACTTGCGTGTAGTTCAAAGCGGTTATAAAATGAAAATAACGTTGTATGAATGATGCTAACTTTAAATTTCTAAGGTAACTAAGTTTATTTTGTGTATCTGATTGACATAATTTTCTTTATTTATTCCAAAATGTAAAATTTTACTAATATGTTTAATATGCTTTTACTAATATGTGACAGCACAATATCGCTATTATCGCTTGGCAAATGTATCATAGGTTTTCTGTCAATACCAGTCAACTAAAATAGCGAAACATATGCCTACACACGGCAGGCATGGAAACTTGCCCTGTCATAGTTGCATTTTAAAAACTCCTATATGAATTTGGAATTCGTTGCATGACAATAGTGAGCATTTAATTGAATAGACTTTTTCTCCTCCTTTATAAAACTAAACTTCTGTGATGATGGGATAGGGCTAGAAGCGGAGGGGGATTCAGCACATCGACCTACGCAGATCTTTTGTGCTTAGGCCATGACGGGTCGTTCCCGGAGGGGAGGAATGAGGTGAGAAGAGACAGAGACGGCCGGATCAGGAGGCACGACAGGCAGAGGGCAGGGTCCTTGCCATTTGCAGATTTGAACTCCCTGGGTGGTGGCTGGTGTAGTCGGCTCCCTTCTCCGCTGTGGGATTACACATCCACTCGTAGTCCAGAGGACTAAGGTTACCTTTTTTCCTGCCATGATGCACATGCCGAGACCTCCAGCCGACACTTTCCGCCGACACTTCAACCCTGAAAGAAACGAAACAGATGAAAGGTGAATTGAAATGAGAATGGAGATGAAATGGAGGAACAGGAAATTCCGAGGATGTAATGATCCTTCCTAGCATTCGCCTGGCGACAAAGGGAAACCACCGAACCAACATATGGATCAGGAATGTCGGTCACGGGAATCGAACCCACGAACCTCCCAAATGCGGGCCACAGACGTTACTGCCTGACCCATCCCGCTCGGTGTGATTGATAATACTCCACTTACTTCCCTAGTCGTTTAATTCTATCCTTTCTAAGCTTACAATATTCATTTCTTCTATTTGTTACTTTATAATTTATTTTCTTAAATATTTTCTCTACTATGCGAAATGGCTCAAAGGTAAAATTTGTGGCCAGCATTCGAGAAGTCCCGGGTTCAAACCTCCGGGGCTGACCAATCTGACCGAAGGGTTTTTCGTGGTTTTCCTTTGTCGATAGGCGAATGCTGTGTTGGATAATTTGATCCGAGAATTTTCTTATCATCCCTTTGAACACTACACTACATTTCATTTCCTTTCCTTCTTGAGTGCCATACCAGGGCTTGGGTTGGTCACCCATCCTGGATATGCCATGATCTAGAGTTTGCTGCTGCTTGACAGGCTACTGATCCAAAGCATTGGCTTATAAGTCTTGGGAGTGTTAAGTCCTTCAAAGAGGAGAGTAATCTGAAGAATAAGAACAAGAAGAGGTGCTTTCTTTCTCCTGTAATGTTTTACATCATTTTATTTATTTTTCATTTATATTAATTGTACAGATTGTTTGTAATATCTTCATTCAACTTTGTATACAGGGGGGCCTTTATGTTGAGACAGCACAAAACTAAGTGTTGTAAAAAGAAATGTCTTTAATGAACGTTTCTTGATATTATGGGGAAAGTAAATGTCATTACTCGTGTTTTGTCTGCGGGACATTATGATGGTCTTTTAGGGTCAATTAACTTTTTATTTTCTCTATTACATATAGTAAGTAGGGGAAGTATTGTATTCCACCCAAAAATTCCATACCGAGATTTCACCGGAAATATATGTTTTGAGACCCCCTGAATCCAAAAAAAAGCATTTTTGGAAACATGTTCGTGTGTGTGTCTGTGTGCGTGTCTGTGTGTCTGTGTCTGTGTGTCTGTGAACAGCATAACTCAGAAACGAACAGTCGGATAAACACCAACCTTGGTATTTAGGTTTAGTATCTTCCAGAGATGCGACACGAAGGTTTTCAAGAAAATCCCTCCACCGCAAATTACCCTTTACATGATACACTTTTCGAAAATTTTAATTTTCTCAAAAATGGCTCTAATGATTTTGATTAAAATATCATATGTTTTAGATACATTCATGACAAATAAAATGCATATCTTGAATTTTCTGGGAATGTCTCCAAAACTATTCTTCATTGTGAAGGACTTTTGCATAACTGGTAAACCATAAGAGACGGACAGAATTTTACTACACAAAAAATGTAGATCGCTTTAAAATACACAATTTATGTCATATACATTTTTTTGTTCAGTGAACCATTTCCGAGATGTTGCTTGTTATTCCCTTAAATTTTCCAATACTAATACTTTTTCTCAAATGGGAATTGGTTATTAATTTTTTTTGTCCTGGTAATGTAAGGAGAATGCAATGCGCCACATAGCAACCAGCTCTTAAAAGATTTGACTATCGCTTAAAGCCTCGATTAACATGAAGTAGATGGAGAATAAGCGTTTGTAAAAATAATTTTACAGGAGTAGAGAAAGTCATGTGAGTGTAACACATCAGAATTGTCATTTTATTTTTCTCCTGGTAATGCAAAGGGAACCACATAGCAACCAGCTCTTAAAATATTTGACTATCGCTTAAAGCCTACCATATTCTCCTTGCACCTACAAGAAAATTAGCAATAAGATTAACATCTCGATATCTCGATTAACATGAAGTATATGGAGAATAAGCGTTTGTAAAAATAATTTGTACAAGATTTTAGAAAGTCATACGAGTGTATCACATCAGGTTTTTTTAAATGGGAACCTGTATTTTGTATGTTGCTTTCTCATTAGAAAATGGGTTATAAAAACTGTTTACTTTGTAATGTGGAATAAGGAAATACAATAAAAAATGTTGGTTCCCAATTACGAAACGTAACTTGACCCCCAAATTACCATCCATGGATTACCATTAATTGCGCTCTTGGTACACAGCCAATTGAGAATTTTCGTTGTTATTTACTTTGGTGCAAGAACAATTGCAAATGTATTATGCAAATGTTGTATAGTCTTTTTATAAGGAGTGAGAAAACAACGTAAAAAGGTTGGGTTCCCATCCATTTTAAAAATTAAATTGACCCTAAAATGACCATTAAAGCGTCCTCCAAATAAAATAGGTTATGGCATTTACTTTACCCCATAATATCAAGAAACTGTTATTTAAACATTTGTTTCTACAACGCTTAGTTTTGGAGAGATTGTACAGTCTTAACCTAAATGGTCCATCCTGTGCACTAAAACTGTTACTACTAGAATACCTCCTTAGTGAGAGTGATAAGGGTGTCTTTATAGGGCTCGAGCTCACGCTCATGTAGTAGTAGCTCTCATTGATAGGCTGGTTTCTGCAGTTTTCCCTTACTTTCCTTTAACTTTTGTAACTGAGTTACTTTATTTGAAAATTGTTTTCTGCGGAAACAGGTTTTAGTGATCCGATTTATACTGGTAAAGAAGCCATTTAAAGGATTTATGCGCTTTGCATAGCTTTCTTTTCACTCTTTAAATAATAATTCTTTCAAAACTTATTTCCCACAGTGATATTTATTTTAAAGTCACTGAGGTATTTAAGACTTGAATAGTAATCCAGTGATTTGCAGAAAGTTTGATAAAGAGTTTCAATAATAAATTATACCATTTGAAAAGTAGAACCGTATCATCAAATAAAATATGCATCGAATGCCCCCCTTCAACTTTAGATGAACGTATTCTCACGCCTGGAAATAGATTCGGATATATAGGTAAAGGACTGGGCAGTTATCCTTGAAACCTCTAGTTATGTAGTAACAATAAAATCAAACACTTTCTCCATGGTCGAATGCTCAGCGTTCTGGCTTCTCAACTCAGAGCTCCTTGGTTCGATTCCCAGCTAGAGCAAGGGTATTTTCATCAAACCAGAATCATTCTCTATCCTTCGTAGATCCATAAGTGTGAATGCTATGTGTTTAGTAATAAAATTAATTAAGTCAACATTAACAAAACCTACAGTGTAGCGAGTAAAAAACAAGCCCAGTTGTTTGTCAAATCAAAATCGTCAATATTATCATAGAAATCAAGGAGGCTATACAAACGAAACAATAGAAGATAATTTAAAAAAATGTATATGTTAAATTCACATGACTTTCTCTACCCTCTATCGTTTATTAGTAGGTATGCAAACTTATCTTAGAAAGCTTATTTTTCTCACTACTTCCATTATAATACAGAAATGTCTGCATTACACATTTCGTTATAGATACAAAGGGGATAGCGATAGTCAAATGCTTAAGAACTGGGCGCTGTATGCTGCCCTTAAAATTCCATATTCTTTCCATGCAATCGGGAGAAACAACTGAAAACTGACAGGACTTGAAAAGAATGGCAAAGTATTGAACAATTCGAACCGTTAATAGCGGATATCTCGAAAATGGCTTATGTCACAAAAAGGTTATTTGAAGTAAATGCAAGATAAACATTTTATTTGTTATGTAGATATCTTTAATAAAAATCCTAAGAGCCATTTTTGCGAAAATAAAAAAATTTGAAAAACGCTCCACGTAAATGGTAGTTGGGAATAGGGGATTTTGAAAATCTTTGTGTCCTACCTTTGGAAGATACTGAACTTAAATACCAAATGTATTCGACTTTTCCTTTTTAAGTTATGCTGCTCGCAAACACACACACACATACACACAAACACCTTTTTCTAAAAATGCTTTTTTTTTAATTCAGGGATTGTCAAAATATATATTTGCAATGAAATCTCGATATCGAAGTTTTGGGCGAAATGCAATACCTTCTCTACCTATTATGTAGGTGGCAGAGAAAGTTAAAAAGCAAAAATGTACAGTGAAATGCGGACACGTTGGAAAATTTTTATTTTTCTTCAAATTTTCAGTAATTACAGTTCGTGTTCAGGGAGCATACTACACTAAGGAAATATTTATAGGCATAAAAGTATTATAATGTATAGGGAGATATATAATTGGGGGGGACAGAATAGTCGAGCAGTTCGAATGACATCAGAAAATACTCATGCCATTCAACTATTCGTCCCCTGCTGTACTGTACGTGCTGATGTCTATAATATTTGCACCCTTAATGTTATTCTCAGGTTGATATGAACAACGCTAACAAAGTTCATGAACGTACAAAATTATAAACACGTCATTGAAAATGTGAACTTTGCCGAAAGTGCTCAATTTTACTCTTTCCTAAAATGTATACTTTGAAAGTAACTTTGATCCATATGTAAATATTTAACGAGTAAATGCCAAAAGAAATTTGTATAAAACGATTTACTATGGTAATGTTCTTTAATTTAAATTATTTTTAAAATTTGGCATAGCAATTCTTACTTTCTCTACCAGTGTTAAATTAATATAGGGGAAGTATAACGTACCACTCAAAAATTCGATAGCATAGATTTTTGAAGGCCCCTTGAAACCAAAAGCAGATTTTTGGAAAAAGGTCCGCGATTGTGTGTGTGTCTGTGTCAGAACACCATAACCCAAAATCCTCTTGTCAGATAAAACCAAATTTGATATTTAAATTCAATAACTTCCAAAGACGCGACACCAAGATTTGCAAAAAGATCCTCACAACCCAAAGTATACTTCGCATGTAAAATGCTACTATAGTTTTCATTTTCTCAAAAATGAATTTTGAATAAAATGCATTATAATTAAGATACTTGCATGGAAAATAAAATATGTGTATATATTGAAGTTTTTGTGATTGCCTGTGAAGTCCTTTACATTCAAAAGGAATTTTGTATAAATATTTATAGCGAGTAAACTAAAAGATATAAACAACAACGTACTGCACAATAAAATCATAAAATCATACAAATAAAATAAAATTGTTGTGCTATCGCCCATTTCCGATTGGTTTTAATTTTTCAATATAGTAACCCCGCCCCGAACTGCGCTTAACCGAAACTGCATAGGTGAAGGAGGAGTGAGAAAGAATGAACACACACAAACACACACACACACACACACACACACACACACACACACACACGAGATGCTTAAATTTACACTGGCAAGGTTACTAGGAGAATTGACAATGTTGTTTTGCCCAATCCTAAATTCCAATACAAGTACTTGGTATTGTAAGCAGTTAAACCTTACCCCCTACACCACATTTCAAGAAATATTGTACCGTTTTAACAAGTGTTATCTGCTTGCACGCGCATTCATTGCGGAGTCCCGCTGTTATTTTACTGCTAGTGTTGGTCAGTGTAGTTTATTTGTATTTACGATATCAGCAAAACCAAAGCGTGCTGTAATAGGCATTGAGCAGAAACTCGAAGCCATTAGCAACAGAGTGATACAGCACGAGGGATTCAAAACTTTAGAGGTAAGAAAGACTACAAACTTGTGTTCAAATCTCAGCGGAAATATTGAATTACGGCACTATCAATAACACAAAACTTTTTAATTTTAGATTGCCTTGCATTTTCTAGAACAAAGCAGTGAATCAACGCCAAAGAAGGCTGCTAGGAGGTGTTGCGAGAAGAATGTTCAGAAAAATATTACTGATTTTATGAAATTATATGAAATAGTATTTTATATACGTAATGCGTATTATTTTAATAAACATTATTACATGCATTTGGAACACCATTGTTTTCTTGCTTTTACTGCTTAAAATAATAACCATCGATTATCCGAAAAAAAATGCGTTATCCAAACGGTTTAGTTCGTTAAACGGAGTTCACTGTACTTCATTAGCTTTACGTGCTATTAACATTCAGTTATTTTTTCGCCATGCCATGAAAAAAGTATGGAAATTCAAGACCAGCATATAACGACCTGCTTTTGGGAATTTGACTATCCATTCGGTTTGCTGTATCCCATTTATATCTACAACGAAATGTACAATTAAGCTATTTCGTCAGAGGTTAAAGGTTAACGTGTAGAAGCTATATAAAAAAGGTCTGATGTGTTACATCACATGACTTTCTCTACTCTTGTACAAACTATTTTTACAAACGCTTATTCTCCATATGCTTCATGTTAATCGAGATGTTAATCTTATTGCTAATTTTCTTGTAGATGCAAGGGGAATCGGTAGGCTTTAAGCTATAGTCAAATATTTTAAGAGCTGGTTGCTATGTGGAGCATTCCATTCTCTTTACATTACCAGGACAAAGAAAATGAATAACGAATCTGAGAAAAAGTATAAGTATTGGAAAACTTAAGGAAATAACAAGCAATACCTCGAAAATGATTCACTCAACGAAAAAAATGTTTATGACATAAATTATGTATTTTAACAAGATCTACATTTTTTGTGTAGTAAAATCTTGTCTATCTCTTATGCTTTACCAGTTATGCAAAAGTCGTTCACAATGAGGAATACTTTTGGAGACATTCTTAGAAAATTCAAAATGTACATTTTATTTGTCATGAAAGTATCTTAAATATACGATATTTTAATCAAAATCGTTAGAGAAATTTTTGAGAAAATTAAAATTTTCGAAAAATGTTCTATGTAAAGGGTAATCTGGGGTGGGGGAATTTTCTTGAATACCTTCGTGTCGCATCTCACTGGAAGATACTGAACCTAAATACCAATTTTGGTGTTTATCCGACTCTTCGTTTCTGAGTTATGCTGTTCACAGACACACACACGGACAGTGTTTCCAAAAATGCTTTTTTTTGGATTCAGGGGGCCTCAAAACATGTATTTCCGATTAAATCCCGGTATCGAATTTTTAAGTGGATGCAATACTTCCCCTACTTAACTATACGTAGTAGAGAAAGTAATAAAGGACAGTGGGTAGAAAAATAATGTGAATGTAACACATCAGAATTTTTTGTATAAGTGATCATTATTTATACAAAAAGGCTTCGGATCTCTATAGAAAATAAAAAGCAAAGCGGTTTCTGCAGCTTCCCCTTCCTGTTCTTATTCATCTTCCTTTAGACAGTTCTGCTTGTTGCAGTCTATATATTTTGTTCATGCCATGTTTTAATGGGGCTTCCTGTACTTCTGTTTCCTCGTGGTTTATAATTCAGATGTCATTCTCTGCACGTGGGCTATCCACTTCGTTTTGTATTCTTTTGTCTTATCATTCAGGTTATATTACGTTCATATTTCTTCCTTTATTTTATGGTCGGTTTTTCTATATCCTGCAATTGCCACTAATAATTTAATTTCTTTTACTGGAGTCTATTTTTTGTCATAATTTAGATTTCACTGACATATAATAATCCTGGCACTGTCGTCACTTTATACAATTTTAGTATTATCTCTCCTCTTGCTTTGTTTTCAATTATTTCTTAAAATGCAATTAAATTAAATAAATCGTTATGATTTTTAAATTTATTTATTTTAGGTCGCCCAACTGCGCGTTTATAATGCGACCACATTAAATATACAAAGGCATTGCAATACAGTACACGCTTAAAAAATACACATACAGCATTTAAAATCAAATGTGTTCAATTATATAATAATAGGGATAAGTAAAACAATTGGAGCCATATAAGAACTAGAGAAATTAACTTTAAAGAGAGAACGATTTATTAATAAATAAATCATCTGTCCTCCAGTGAGGTTGACCACATCAATCCATAACACACAACATTAAACAAATTGTTAAAATTGTTTACAATTATTTTGAAAAGAAAATATCCTAGGAATTAATAATTACTTTTGAAAACAATTATATCTTTTTTTATAGCCAACTGAAAAATTCAATGCCACAGCTAGGATCTGAAGACGGTTCTCCCGCTCTCCGTGCGGTTGCTCTAACCATTGAGCTACTGTGACAACATGCCGGTGGGAATTGAATTCCCCAATTGACTAAAGTTGTTTCACAGATAGACCAGCAAGACATCTCACTAGAGATGACAATCTCAGTAGTGACCTGCCATCGCAGGTACTTCGGTGTTGGGTGTTTATGGGTATTTGCGAAGACTAGGCTAAGGTGTCGAAAAAGTATAATTACTTTCAATCCATTTTATATATAATAAAATGATTATATCCTACTTATTTCTATTAAAATTTTTATGGTTTTATAGGGTTTGTTTGGAAATAAGTATCTTAGATATTTGTATTGAGTCTCTTAGTACCTGTATGAGAATCTTCTTTAACTCGAGGAATTTAAATTTAAAAGACCGGTTTTCTAAAACATTTTTCTTTATTTCGGAAGGAAACCTTTTGTTCCAAACAGAAGACCTTTGGTAGCCGATTTCTCTCTTGGGATATTTAACTTCACAGGCAGTCTTACAATAAAAACTTAGTAAATATCTGCAGAAATATAGTTTTTGTTGTTTAGTGCTATGTATACTATGAAGCAGTATATTTAACACTTAAATGATTTCAGTCAAATTATATAATAAGTAAATTCAATAACAGCCCGCCTTGAAGCAATATCTGTATGTAATAATTTGTAAAATGTATGTAACAGTTATTGCATATGCTTATATCATTGTATACATGTTCAATAATGTTACACGAATGTATTACGTAATTTAATAATGTAGGAGCTGTGAGAATAATAAGTTAAAAGTTGCTAACAATGAGGTAACCTTGAGGCAATAATGAGTTTGAAAGTTCAAATGTTACTTGTAATGATTCTTGTAAGCAATAATATGACTTTAGTGACAGTTTATAAAATAGCCAATCAAGAACCGGAGGGGTTTATAGTTAAATGAAAGTATTCTATTGTAGTAGGATTAGCCAATCAGAGACTTGAAATACAGAAA
The DNA here is from genome assembly GCA_030765065.1 of Deroplatys truncata. Classification (NCBI taxonomy): domain Eukaryota; kingdom Metazoa; phylum Arthropoda; class Insecta; order Mantodea; family Mantidae; genus Deroplatys; species Deroplatys truncata. Next base: position 166,835,453 of record CM060979.1, read on the forward strand.
TTTACAAGTTTAGACGGTTGAAATCTATTCAGTTGCCTGCGAACTGTGCTCATGACTGGATGCTTGAGAGATGCTTCCTTGAGAGATTTAATATGTATTCATGTGAGACGAAAATAGTATACGTGTTAAAAAAAATGCCAGTATTAAATAAAAGAATCTCACAGCTCTCGATATCAGTGAAGTGCTATTTAATTTGAGTCAAGATTAATAAACAGGAGTGAATTAAAACTTATAATCTATGTAAGCCTACATTCTTGTCGCATCACGCCCTGCCAAGATATTCATGTCTCTAAAATAATACTGACGCAGCCGAGGCAAACATAAATATTAAATATTTAAAGAAACAACTTCTTCAAATTGGCTTTCCATACGTGGAGCTAAATAAATAAACAACTCCAACGTAAAGACAATATCTTCTTCAACTAGTATGCCATGTTGTATTTGTAATTGCTCCTCTTTCTACGATGATATGTTTTACTGTTAGAAAACACTTGAATATTTCACATTCAGATAGTTTCTCTCTTGAAATAAGTAGGAGTGAGTTAAGTTTGTGTGTCCAATTCTTAGTCATGTAAATTTAATCTGGCTTCTACTTTCCACCTGAAGTGTGTAGTTTTAGGAGGTTGATTTTGTTATGGCCACGTGAAGTTTATTGGCTGGCTGTCAGTTCAGAGCTTGATCCAACTTTCTTGCTTATTGTTAAATGAGATCTCGATGAAGAATTGAGATTAGTCTATGTCGCAGTAATCGGCTGTGTTATCTTATTTGCTGGGCGCCTGTTATTGTTTTATTATTTTAAATTTGGGTTCATTGTCCTCCGGCTAGCTACTATTACTCAGTCAAGCAAGTGTCTCTGAGCAGGGCGTGTAAACGGAAAGGAGTTGTTACTAAAAGATAACACTGATAAAATAATTTGTTTCTACCGTCACACTTAATTTAATAATTCACATATTCAATCTTTATACACCCCTGACTGAAACTGTGATATTTCCGAATGTAGCTATAATCACTTATTTGCCGCGCACCAATTACTTCGCGTACTTCACATTTTGTAACTAACTGCGACGTGTACCTCGCGAATCACTTTTCAAAAGTGCGCGAAATTTGTTTATGGCTCGAGAATATATACTCCACCTCGAAATGCCTAAACATTATAATAGAGCTGCTATTGGTTACCAAATCGCGCCAACATTAGCGACTGTTTTGTCAGCCAATCATTACTACTAACATATATGCTCTAGGGAAGATATTCCCTCCATTTCTAAAGAAAGGCACGCTACCCTGACGTCATTTGTTTGTCTCTTTTTAATGATAAACAACTCACCCCCTCGTTTTATTGTTACCCACTTCCATTGTCAGTTTCAGTGAGGCCGTGTAAACTTTTTCCTAACAATGCTTATGGGTAACAAACATTTAAAATCCTGTACATACAATAATATTAATTTACACTACAGTCACTCTGGCATTCACAGCATGTTATGATATAAAATACTGCCTCATCTATTAATAGATGCGCGTATACGTTCCTTAGCTGCAGCATCAGCTTTTTCTTGCCTCTTAAACCACATTATGAAGGTACCAGGTGACGATAACTTCTTTTCCTTTACTTTGGAGTGCGTCATAGAGTAACTGAATATACTTTAATGGTTTGTCTGTAGTTCAGAGGATTATGATCGCTCTTATGGAACTCGTGGAGTTCCAGAGCTTGTTTCTATGTGTGTAATTCACACTATAATATAGATAAAGCTCAGGCAGTTTGAAGCGTCTTGTCTCATTACGTCTTACTATGACACACACACACACACACACACACACACACACACACACACTACCCTCTCTAGATTTTGACCACGTGTGTAAATTGCTATGTGACTGCTGTGTTTTTTGTTTTGTTTAAGAATTACAATTAAGCACCAATTTATCTATTAATATTTCTTTCTTAATTAAGTTCACTGTTAGAGGTGAGTCTTTCAATAAAGACCCTCCCCCCCAAATCTCTACACAGCAGTTCTTGTGGTCACATGTTAAGTCCAATGGTTTAGTTCTTTTCAATCGCCGAACTTCACACTTATTTAGCACTTACAACATTTCTATCTTTCATTGCAGTATTTTTTCTTCTCTGACTAGTTCAATCTTGAGGTCTTATGTATGATGCATTAATTGTTGTTGTCCTTTGAACTTTACTTTGGAATGTTTATATATGCTTTTTATTGGTCAACTTGGTACAGACCCAGAGTTGAATCCCAAAGTCCAAACTGGTATTAGCACTGCTTATATATTAGTAAAGTATGTCATCAACTTCTGAATTCCTCCCAATGAGCCAATAAAGTTTCATATATTCTGTGTTCAACTCTTTTCTTTTAGTTCCAACATTTTTTTTCCAATTTAGATTTGAGTATTAGACCATACCTAAATATTTTACTCTTCGTACTTGTGGTATTGGTTGATTATTTATTTTTATTAAGTGCGTCTTTATTTTCTTATTCGTAAAATTAATATATACAGATTTAGATTCATTTAGTTTAACACGCCATTTCTTCGTCCACTTGTTGACCGTGTTTACAGTATTTTGTAACTTGTTTGTATATTCCTCTGTTGCATCTTCTACTGCTATTATTCCTGTATCTTCGGCAAAAGTAGACATAGTTATATCATCTTTTTGTGGGTTATCCCTAGTGAATAAAACGTACAAAATTGGACGTAGTACACTTCCTTGAGGTACTCCGGCAGCTTTATTCTTTAGATCAGAGTATCCGTTTCCGTCACTACTATGTGTGCTCTTAATTTCATTGTATAAACAATGGTATTCAATGCCAGTAGTTTGTTTTAGTCTGTTTTCTTAGCCTGATTAGTGCTATTTTTACTTTCTCTACCACATACCTAATAGGTAGAGAAGGTATTGCATTCCATCCAAAAATTCTATATCGAGATTCCACCGGAAATAACATGTTTTGAGGTCCCCTGGATAATTTTTGTTTAGAAAAATGTCCTTATGTGCGTCTGTATTTCTGTGTGTGAACCGCATAACTCAAAAACGAAAAGTCGCATACATAACAAACTTATTTAGATTCAGTGCCTTCCAAATATGCGACACAAAGATCTTCATGAAAATCTACCCACCTTAAACTACCCTTTACATGGAACATTTTTCGAATTTGTTTATTCTCTAAACCATGAATCTAACGATTTGATTGAAATACCAAATATCAGTGATGGCGAAAACGGGACTCGTGAGGCAATGTGACTCGCAGGCGCCACTCCTTTTCTAGCCGTCTATTCATTTGTTTTCCATATGCTGCTGAGTAGTGTAGTGCGTATTGCATATTTGATGACTCGAGAGAGAAAGGCATTTTCGCCACACTTGCCGTATATTAAATATATTTATATGACAAATAAAATGTATATCTTGAATTTTCTGGAATTTGTTTAATCTTGCATAACTGGTGTACGTTAAAGTACAAACGGAAACGTACAGCACAAAAAAAATGTAGATCTCTTTAAAACACACAGCTTATTTCAAATAAGTTCTTTGTGAGATTAGCCATTTTTGAGATATCGGTTATTAATGATTAGAGTTGTTCATTACTTAGTCATTCCTTTAAAGTTCTATCAACATTAAATTATCTCTCGCGATTGCATTGAAACAGTATGGAATTTTAAGGCCAGCATGTAGCTTCCAGTTCTTAAACATTTGACTCTAGCTGTTCTCTTTGTATCTATACCGAAATGTGTAATGTAGACATTTCTTGAAAGGTTAATTTGGATTAAAATATAGTGGAAAGAAAACTAAACTTTAGTAAAAATAGTTTGTATAACCACTAATAAAGCTAAAGGGTAGATAAAGTAATGTGGGTTTATCACATGAAACGTTTATATGATGTGTGACAACCCAAAATTTGTATTCTAAATTTAACAATGACGAATAATAAGTAAATGCAAGAGGGTTAACCTCGTTCATCGCGCTATGACCCTTGTGTTACTTTTTCTTAAGACCCTGACATAATGAGATGCCATATTGCAACCAGAAAATAAGCTAGCATATCTTTTGCATTCACTTGAAGCTAATATCTCATTTCACGTACAAAACGTGCATATAAAGCCTTCTTTGTTCTGAACATCAAAAACTGAGAATGTTCTTGTTAGACAGGTTTCAACGGGTAATATGTTATAATTTTTTTAAAAAATCGAACAAATCACTCACAAACCTTTCATCTCTCGCTTTTTTGTATCTTTTGCTTTTGTATTCAATGTTACAGTATATCGGAGGCAACGAAATAATTAGACAAGCATATGGAAAAGGGAGGGAGGGAGAGATAGAGGGAGACTGCACATGCGCAGCAGCTCTCCTTTCCGGCAACATCACGTCGTTATAAAGTTGATTTGTCTCTGTATTTATAACTACCCCCACCTCTTGTGCATTATTTTGTAATAAAGACCAAAAAACAAGAGATGTGCCCAGAACAATAGAACGTGAGATTGGGAGTGAGTAGTGAAACACGATATCCGGTAGTGGGGGGGAGTAAACCATTGTTTTTATTTTGTCGATAGTTGTTTTATATGCGTTAATTGCGGTGTAAAGTTTCGTGAAAACTGTCCGTGTAGCCAATCCCCTTCTATTTTCATAACCGTGTGATGTTTGGTACACCCAAACTTTAATCTGTCTGTTACCTTAGCCTATTTCTATATCTATAACTAAACAGAGAATCTTGTGATTCCAATTCAGAATTCTAAAATTCTGAAAATTACATTAGCATTGTTAAAAACTTCAATGTATTGCATTCAGATGGCTTTCTCTTACAAAAATTATTTTATATCTACTTCTTGTTAAACGAGGTAAATTGTAATTGCACGTTTCGTTGTAGGTATAAGAATTCCAGAGCGATTGTCAAAATTGAAAAAAAGTCTGATATGTTACACTCACATGACTTTCTCCACTCTTGTACAAACTATTTTTACAAACTTCATGTTAATCGAGATATCGAGATGTTAATCTTATTGCTAATGTTCTTGTAGGTGCAAGGGGAATTAGTAGGCTTTAAGCGATAGTCAAATATTTTAAGAGCTGGTTGCTATGTGGAGTATTCCATTCTCTTTGCATTACAAGGACAAAAAAAATGAATAAACAATTCCCATTTGAGAAAAAGTATAATTACTGGAAAATTTAAGTTAATAACAAGCAATATCTCGAAAATGGTTCACTCAACAACAAAAAATGTATATGACAAACTGTGTATTTTAACGCGATCTACATTTTTTGTGTAGTAAAATTTTGTCTACCTCTTATGGTTTATCAGTTATGCAAAAGCCTTTCACAATAAAGAATACTTTTGGAGACATTCCCAGAAAATTCGAGATATACATTTCATTTGTCATGAAAATATCTTAAACAAATGATATTTTAATCAAAATCGTTGGAGCCATTTTTGAGAAAATTAAAATTTTCGAAAAATGTTCCATGTAAAGGGTAAGCTGGGGTGGGGGGATTTTCTTGAAAACCTTCGTGTCGCATCTCTGGAAGATGCTGAACCTAAATACCAAGTTTTGTGTTTATCCGACTGTTCGTTTCTGAGTTATGCTGTTCACAGACCCACAGACAGACACACACGGACATGTTTCCAAAAATGCTTTTTTTGGATTCAGGGGGTCTCAAAACATACATTTCCGGTGAAATTTCGGTATCCAATTTTTGGGTGGAATACAATACTTCCCTTACTTACTATACGTAGTAGACAAAGTAAAAATGAAGACTATCACTTGAAAAAATTACAAGTATTTAAAAATTCAAATCACAGGTACGCCGCGTTGTGCGACTCTCATTTGGGAGGTCCCAGGTTCAAATTTTTTTTCACTATTTTCCTCGGTCGCTGCTTGGTTGGATAATTTGATCCGCTAATTCCCCTATCATCCCTTTCATCACTACATTTCATTTCGTTCATCATACCAGGCATATGATCCAAAGTTTGCTTTCTCCTCGGCGGACTACTGACCCAAGGCATTGACCTGTATGTCTTTGCGGGAGTAAGTCCTTAAAAGAGAAGGGTAATAGGTTGAAGAAGAAGCAGAAAATCCAAACCAACAAGAATATCTCGGAAATGACAGTTTGACATAAATTGTGTGCCTAAGGAGATCCAAATTTTACCAGTTATAAAAAAGTCATTTGAAATATAGAAGACTTCACAGGATATTCGAAGAAAATACGAGATAGACATTTATTTGTCATTAAAATATCTTAAACATAATACGGTACTTTAAAAAAATCATTAGTGATTTTAGGAAAATAAAAAATAACGAACATTTTTCCATGTAAAGAATAGTTTGGAGTGGTGGGATTTCATGAAAATCTTAGTGTCATATCCTGGGAAGAGGCTGAACTCAAATACCAAATTTAATGTTTATCCGAATTTTCGTTTTTTAATTTTAGTGTTCACTGGCAGACAAACAAAAGCACGCACACGTGCAGAGAGTATTTTCTAAAAGTGCTTCTCTTGGATTTAGAGAGCCCTGAAACGCGCATTTGCGATGGAATCTCGATATCGAAATTTTGGGTGGAATGCACCATTTTCTCTACGGATAAACTACTATTAGTAGTAAAAACCTTCACTTTTATAACTTCACATTAAAGGTTCTATTCATTTCTTAAATCACAATGGAGTGAATAATTTGTATTTATCAGTAATAAATGTCATAATTAAGGTTTTTGATAACCGTAAACTGATAGAACACATAGGAGATGTTTTAACCATCACGGGAGAATAATAAATTGTAAATTATATAATCAGTGTTGGTACTGGTTTTTCATCTATTGATGACTTTTGCAATAAAAATTCATACATTGTCGATGTGCATTAATTTAATCTTGTGTTTTCGTATGTAGATAGATAAAGCATCTTTATGGGCGTCAAATTATTAAAGTTATTATACATACTAGTAGTGCACCATACATGCATATTTAAGATAAAAATTAAATTGGAAACAAGAAAGAAAGAAGGAAAGGAAGAGACAAATTCCCTCAGGTTAGCTGAACAGATTCGATATGACCTCGCTCACTTTAGCCATGTTCTTCCAGTTCCTCTAGTCAGTCTATAGATCCCAACAGGCCAGTCTGCTTCTTCCTGAACTGAAAATTTCTTTTATGAATTATTGTCCACTACAAATTGGACAGATTGTCCTGTTAGAATCATTAATCATTTTTGTGCCCTCCAGCCTCGAAAACCTACCATACATGATCGTTCCTTTCTTTCTAAGGCAAGTATATATGTCCCTTTACACCAATTCAATTTTATTTCATTTTCTATGTTTAGAAAAGGATTAAATTCACAATTCGATTCAATATCTTGCCAGGTTATGCCTATTAGTCTTCTTTTGACACTTTTGAATATGTTTTGTCTCTTTATTTCACCACTTAGCCATACAGACCCCGCCCCTATTTCCAGCTACGCTGCCCTATACTTACGAGAGGTTTTCTCGCCGGTATTTGTAACATTTGGAGCATAGTGTGGAATGATCTCCTTGCATCAGCTTCAACCAGTACTTCACACTTTCATACCCCAAGACAAAGCAACAAAGGGCAGCTGCAAGAAACGCAGAAATGGATTCCATTATATTTCCGGATGCAATAGAGAGGGAATTTCAGTCTAAAACAAGATGCATATTGTGAGCTATGTAATTCAAATTCATTGACTTTCTCTACCATCTGTCGTTTATTAATGGCTATAAAAATTACTCTTACGAATGCTGATTGTTCCATCTACTTCATTTTAATCGAAATAAACCTTTGCAGTAATAGCCCGTTTCATTATACATACAAGGAATAGCGACAGTCGAACGTTTAAGAACTGGACGCTATATGCTGGCCTTATTCTTTTTATGGCCGTGAGAAACAACTGAATTTCGACAGTACTTTAAAAAACTCACAAAGTATTGAAGAAATCGAACCATGCATAAAGCATATCTTGGAAATGACTGATGCCACAAAAAGTCATTTGAAATTTTGTGTTTTAAAGAAATCTACATTTTTTATGTAGTGCGTTTTTATCTATTGCTTAACGTTTACCAGTTGTACAAGGTTCTATAAGATTCTTTCTGAATGAGGACTTCACAGGCCATTTACGGAAAATTCAAGATGTAAATTTCATTTTGTCATATAAATGTCTTTAATATATGGTATTTTAATCAAAATTGTTAGCCACTTTTGAGAAAATGAAAGATTTCAAAAAATCTAAAGGGTAGTTTTGGGTGGGGGATTCTTTAAAAATCTTTGTGTGTATCTTTGAAAGTTACTGAACTTAAATACCAAATTTGGTATTTATCCGACTTTTCGTTTTTGAATTATGTCATTCAGACACACACACTGACCTTTTTCTAAAAACACTTCTTTTGTTCAGTAGTCGTTGTAGCGGGAAAACGTTGTTCCTCTGGCTGATACCCTCTGCTGCAGTGTTTTTGTCTCCGGCTATTGCTGCTTGTCGGCTGCTGTATTCTCCAGACCTAATCAATTACCTAATCAGCTAATTTCACTCAGGGGTTTCGTAGGTGAGGCGAATTAAGGTACACTGAATTTCCCTTAAAGATGTGGTTTATTATTAAATAAATATTTATGGGCGGCTAGCTTTTTCCCATTGTAACAATTCACACAATTATAATCAATTAGGAGCCTAATATAACTACACGCTTCCCACCCATATGCACACACGTGCATTTGTTGTCCAGAGAGTATCACTGCGTGTCGACAGGATTCTATAAGAGAGTGAAAATCTGGAGCTTTCTTCCCATTTTTATGCCTAAGCCTAGTGCCGCTCGCCTCCGCGCCTCAAAATGTAACGACATTTCTAATTGGTCCTCAGACCACGTTAACCTTATTATGTATGAAAATATTCTGCTCCAAAAGATTTCGCATACGCATTAAGTGACGCGCCGGAAGCAGATTCAATATCTCTGTCTCTTTCCTGTCTATTTCTCCTTATTATTTACAGTTCCTTGCTCATTAGCTTGGTGAAAGGTGGGCTCTAACCAGAATTATCTTGTACATGGAATTAGCTAGCTCGCCTGTCTCTTACTTATCTAAGTTACAATATGCTTTTGCACAATTCTTGGTTGTTGAATATTCTAACATCTTTCTTGGTGAATTATATTATTATGTACATATCTGTCTATTAGATACGTCGTAAAAAGGCAAGTACATTAAGATTTGGACAACAGCTAAAATGATTCTGGAAAACACAAATGCAGAGCTATTTGGTTGGTATATGGAGAGATTAAAATGCCACAATATTTGTTCCAAATGATCCGTATACATATGTATAACAGGTTACAGCAGAAATTAGATTATTACTATGCATGGACACATATTCTGTTTTACGCTAAAAGTATTTCTGAATATTTGAACTGAAATTTCTCGTAGGGAATGTTGGAAAAAAATAGGAATATTTAAAAATTTCAGAACAAAAACAACTTGTTAAATATTAAATAGCCTAGCAGTTGGGTGGTTAAAATGAAAGAATAGAAAATTACACTCAGCGATGTAGATCGCAAGTAGATTTGATTAGTATTAATGCATATATATGAACAATTCTAATGTGTTGCAATCATATGACTGTCTCTACTCTTGTACAAACTATTTTTGCAAATGCTTATTCTCTATCTCTTCATTTTAATCCAGATAAACATTAGCAGGAACTATCTTATTGCTAATTTTCTTGCAGGTGCAAGTGGAATATGGTAGGCTTTAAGCGATAGTCAAATGTTTTAAGAGCTGGTTGCTATGTGGAGCATTCCATTCTCTTTGTATGTCCAGGACATAAAAAAACGAATAGCAAATTCCCATTTGAGAAAAAGTATAAGTATTGGAAAATTCAAACAAATAACTAGGAATATCTCGGAAATGTTCACTCAACAAAAAAATGTATAGGACTTAAATTGCGTGTTTTAACGACATCTACACTTTTTTGTAGTAAAATTTTGTCTATCCCTTACGGTTTACAAGTTACGCAAACGCCATTCAGAATGAAGAGGAGTTTTGGGGAGACTCCCAGAAAATTCATGATATACATTTCATTTACCATAAAATACCTTAAACATATGATATTTTAATCAAAATCGTTAGAGCCATTTTTGAGAGTAAAAATTTTTGAAAAATGTTCCATGTAAAGGGTAGTCTGGAGTGGGGGGATTTTCTTGAAAATCTTCGTGTCGCATCTTTGAAAGATATTGACCCTAAATACCAATTAGGTATTTATCCAACTTATGCTGTTCAACACACACACACACACACACACACACACAGGTACACGCACCCTTTTTAAAATGCTTTTTTGGATTTAGGGGTCTCAAAACATGTATTTCTGGTGAAATCTTGGTATCGAATTTTTGAGTGAAATACAATACTTCCCCTACTTACTATACGTAGTATAGAAGATAAAAACAATATCACGCTATACTATAGTCATCAAAGTAAACTTTTCTTGAATGATGTAGAATATATAATTGCTTATAGGGTATGGAAATAGTAGCTTGATAACAAATAGCTGAATTAGGAAGTGTATTATTACTAATTCTGCATATTGAATATAGAAGATTTAATAAAACGAAGAAATTGAAGCTGTGTACCTACAATCAAGGCCAAAAAGTATCCATGCAGGTGAGGTGCGAGTAAAAGCTACTATAGATCTATATTAATTCTATAAAGAGAACATTTTTATGTGTCGTGTGTATGTAGAACAATCTCAAAACCCATTCAACCGATTTTGACCATTATTCTTTCAGCACTGAAAAGCTCAGTTGTCTCTCACGAACATGGTCTATAAAATACTTAATACGAACACATTTGAGTTATAAAAGTGGCCCAACATACAGTATACTAGCCACGGACAAACTAATACAATAAATCATTAATGTAATAAGATATCTAATTCATAGCTTCTCAGCATCAATGCATTAATAATTTTTTTCTTTAATACTTTGTTCTTAGTTTTACGTATTATGTATTTTCTTTGCTAATATTGTATGTATAATAATTAAAAGGATATTAAAACATACATATTCATAATATACACATGGTAGAGAACAAGTATATAACATTATATGTCGTTGTTAGCTATATAACCAGTAATATAAAATTACGAGTAGTATATATACATGTGTGTGTACTATAAACTGTTATTGCACAGTAGGACTAATCAGGTACATTGATACATGCCTGTAATTCAAATACGGTTATGAAGAACGGTTGGAAGGAACGCTAACAGAAGCTTGTCAGTGTCCAAATAGGAAGGCCGTGTGTAAACTCGTCTCTAAATAGACGCTAAAACTACATATTAAAGTCCACCAGTTATACATATTTTAACATAACAAGGTGATAGTGAATTGTGAATATCATATGTGGTTTATCTAAAATGTAAATGAAATAATTAACAGAATACGTGTGTGCAAAATATTTTAACTTTCTCCATACCCAACCCTGACAAGACACAAGTGCTCTCCGATACGAATACAGCAGCCTTGGCACAATTATAAAATAATAATTACAACATACTAAACTAACACACACAAGAATACAGATACACTTCATCAGATTCCAGTCTACAATAACCCCAAGATACATCACAAGATTACGGGCATCAAGACGACCTACAGGTACGTAACACAGCATCCACAGTAACGTAGCGGGGCCTACTAAAGGGAACCGCTACAAAAGAACACGCTTGCGAGGAAGGCTTTGAATTTTAGTTGAGAATGCCATATGAAATAGAACATAGTTGTTGATAAGAATATGCATGTAAACTAAGATAAATGCCGCGGATATTTCATGTCATTCACGATTTAGCAGCCAAGACAGCAAAATAAAACAGAATTGAATCTATTTACAACGCTACGATACGCATGCAATACCATTGTCAAAACATGTTTAATAACCCTCACGTTTTAGCAGGAGAATTATGTCCTGTTAAGATTAGAAATCACTCAACCTATATTTTATAATTAACAACCCAGAATATTATTTTTCTCGATAGTCGCGGACTACAAAGTGAACTTGTTGGCCTGACAGTGGACCATCTTCAATTATCACCAGCTCCATCTCTATTTCTTTGTATATATTAAGGGTATATGTATTATGTGAAAACTATGTAGTTTTTATATTATTAAATAACTACAGGACCAAAGGTAAGATACAAAGGTTTACGACGACATCCACTGTGATTATCTAAACAATTTGATGTGATACATTCACATGACTTTCTCTACTCTTTATCTTTATTAATGGGTATACAGAATATTCTTTAAAAAGCTTATTTTTCTATCTACTACATTTAATCCTAATAAATCTTTGCAGAAATAGCTACATTACACATTTCGTTATAGATACAAAGAGAACAGCGATACTCAAATGTTCAAGAACTGGACGCTAACTTATTTGAAATAAATTGTGTGTTTTAAAGATTTCTAAAGCTTTTGTTTAGTACGTCTTCATATATCTTTTAAAGCTTACGGGGTATACAAGATTATACAAAGTTCCTTCCGAATGAAGAGGACTTCATTGCTATTCCAGAAAATTCAACATACATATATATTTTATATGTCATCTAGATATCTTTAATATGTGGTATCTTAATCAAAACGTTATAGCCATTTTTTTAATCAATATTCGAAAACTATTTCATGAAAAGGGTTTTTGAGAGCGAGGGATTTTCTTGAAAATCTTTGTGTCGCATCCTTGGAAGATACTGAACTTAAATACGAAGTTTGGTATTAATCCGACTTTTCGTTTTTGAGTTATGTTGTTCACAGATATACACAGAACCTTTTTATAAAAATGCTTTTGGGAGGGGGATTCTTGGCCTCAAAACATTTATTGCCAATGAAATCTCAATATCGAATTTTTTAGGTGGAATACAATGCCTCCACTACCTATTACGTAGGTGGTAGGAAAGTAAAAATCACTCGAACACTCCGATCGATGAGTGTTTCACCGCCTAAAGGTGCTTATTGACTATATAGCACTAGCAGAACATGGAAGACTGTCTAGAGAAGTTTAAAGAAGCCAGACGTTCCCCGATGTTTCACATCCTTTCACATGAACAGAAAAGAAGAATGATAATAGAAATGAAGAATGATAAAACAATCAGCGAAAGTAAGCAAAATGAACAAAAGAAAGGGGGGAGAAATGAATTACCAATAACATGGTGCAAGTTTTTTACGGGCCTCCTAGGAGTTGAAGCTTTGGTCATACAAGTCAACTTGTTGCACACAAATTCACTCTAAATTACATATTGGAACAAATTAAGAAGCTAAAATTTAACATAGCATGCGGAATGGACGGAATCCCAAGAAAATTTTGGAAAGCTTGGGTAGAGGCCCAAGATAGCTTAAAAATACTGCACATACTGAATCTAATTCTTGAAGAAGGCAAAATACCAAAGCACTGAAGAGTAGCAATAGTAACACCAGTATATAAAGGCAAAGTGGATGTTGGGTACCAAGTAAATTGTAGAGGAATTAATCTGCCATAAATAACAGGCAAAGTCTTTACATAGGAGTGTTAGCATGAATAAGGTTAATTTTATGGTGGTGTTGTGTAGTATTTCGACTGTTGGGGAGCCGAACTTGAAGTAGTTGCAACCGCACGTATGGTACCCGGTAGCCTTCGCCCCAAGTTTAAAAATATTAACTTTGTAATTGGAGTGTTTCTTTAAATATTATATATTTATGTTTTCCTCGGCTGCGTCAGTATTATTGTTAGAGACATGGATTTCTTTGCAGGGTGTAGTGCGGCTAAAAATATAGACTTACACAGATTATAATTTTTACTTCACTCCTTTTTATTAATTCTTGACACGATTTAAATAACACTTCACGATTCTTTTATTCTGTGAGATTCTTTTATTAATTACTTGCACTTTTTAACACGTAAATTATTTTCGTCTCACACTGAATACGTATTAAACTTCTCGAGGACGTGTCTCGCGTCCGGTTAGGAACGCTATCTGCTAGCAACTGATTTCTGAATTTGTACAATTTGCCCTATTTCACTTTCTGATTGGCTAATCCTACTCCAATAGAATACTTTCATTTAACTTAAGCTTTTTCTGGTTGTTGATTGGCTATTTTATAAACTGTCTCAAAAATTACATTATTGTTGCTCCAATAATGACTAGTAGCATTGTTAAACCTTCTAATTCATTATTGCCTCAAGGCTACCTCATTGTTAGCAATTATTAACCTATTATTCTCATAGCTCCTACATTATTAAGTTACGTAATACATTCACATAACATTATTGAACATGTACATAATATAAACATTAATACAATGACTGTTACATCCATTTTATATATTATATTATACACATATTGCTTTAAGGCGGGCTGTTATTATATGTTATATTATATAATTAGAATGAAACCATTTAAGTATTAAAAATACTGGCTCAAGCAAAAGGACTACAAGAATGGCTGAGAAAGAAAGGAAATTCTCATTATTACAATCAGGCTTTAGGAAAAACAAAAGAACAGTCGATAATGTTTTTATAATTAGAACACTAGTGAATAAATATCGGGCAATAAAAGAGTTGGATTATATTTAGTGTTTTTGAACTTAGAAAAAGCTTATGATACTGTTTCTAAGGAAGCACTATGGATCAAGTTAAGGAAAAAAGGAGTAAGTCAAAACTTTATGAAGGTAATTCAAAATATTTACAATTAAAATTAATTTTGTATAAAATATGAAAGGTGGAGATTAAAAGACAAAATAGTAAACAACGTAGGTCTTATACAAGGATGTAAATTAAGCCCAATGTCATTTAGTTTATTTATTATGTCCTAGAAGAAATAAGCAAAAATAGTATACGTCTGCCGATGTATATAATAATAGAGATGTTTGTTTTTTGCAGATTATCTAGTTACAGGTTCTATAACAAATGTAGAGTTAAAACGGTCACTAGAAGTAACAGACACATTCTGTAAAGAATGGGGCTCAAGATAAATAAAACAAAATCAAAGATCATTGTAGTGAAGTGAAACAGGAACGATGTTCGTCACTTTTGAAGCAGTGCACTTTACCTGCTTCTGGTGTTGTTATCTCTAGGTCGTTCTGTTGTCTCGTGCGCCAGCTGCTCCAGTGGTAGAGCTACGAGTACTTTCTCGGGTATGCGTGAATGTGTTGAGAAAGGATAACACCATTAAGATTGACTGAGAAATTTAAAGTGATCTAATACTTGAGCTACTGAAGCGAGTTGCCGATCATTTGAAGATAAAGAATGGAGCTGGTTATGAATCGTAGCTCTTTAAACTATAACAGTTGGCTTATTATACCTGCTAACTTCTGCAGTATCAATTTTATATTTTGAAATAACAGTTTCCGCAATAAAAAAACTGGTGGGGTTACTTGCCGTGAGTCGCTAAAATATTGATCGGAAAGATCCCCTCGTAATAGCCGCTAAACCTTGCTCACACAAGCGCGTTTAAATAACACGAAGCGTCACAAGTATCCAGCGTGACGAATGTATGCACAATTATGGTACAAAAAAGAATGTGCAGGAACAAATGTCGACAGTAAGTACCGGTACCAGAGAATTACACGCCCTTATTACCTAAGCTTCACTTATATTAGAACTACTCCTACTCCCAAAAACGTTATTTCACGCCCGGGCCAATAATTAAAATCTTGGTGTGCCTGTGTTACCTTGTTACTAAAATCTTGGAAACGAGTTTCACTTCTCTTTTCCAGAATTGTCTTAAGTTACTCTGCAAACGCACTGAATTTAACTCTAAACTGGATTCCCAGTATTCGGCTGCTACGTGACTTTCTTACATGGCTCGGTAATGTGTCGCGGTATCGTCGTGTTATCTTATTTGCTGAGCGCCCTTTATTGTATTACTAGTTTGAATTTTGGGTTCTTTGTCCTCCGGCTAGCTATTATTACTACTCAGTCGAGCAAGTCTCTTGAACAGGGTGTGTAAACGGAAAGGAGTTGTTACTAAAAGATAACACTGATAAAAGAATTTGTTTTTACACTTTTATTGCAGTCACAATTAATTTCACATATTTACTCTTGATACACGCCCGACTGAAACTGTTATATTTTCGAATGTAATTATAATCGCTTATTTGCCGCACATTATTAATTCTAGTATTTCACATTTTGTAACTAACTTTACGACGCGAGAGATTCTGTAGAACTGCGCGACGTGTAACCCGTGAATGATTCTGTTGAACTGTGTGACGTGTAACCCGCGGATGATTCTGTTGAACTGCGCGACGTTTGCCTTGTGAATGATTCTGAAAAACTGAGCGTTGCCCGTCTCTGGCTCGAAATTTATACTCCCTCACCCCGATATGCCTAAACATTATAACAGAGCTGCTATTGGTTAAAGAAGCATGCCAACATTAGCGTCTATTTTATATCCAATCAAAATTACGAACACATATGCTCTAGGGAAGATATTCCCTCCATTTCTACAGAAAAGCGCGCTACTCTGACGTCATTTGTTTGTCTCTTCTAATTGATAAACAACTCACCCCCTCGCTCATTGTTATCCGCTCCTATTGTCAGTTTCAGTGAGGCCGTGTAAACTTATTTCCTAACAATGCTTATGGTTAACAAACATCGCAAATCATTGTTATACAATAATGTTAATTTACAGTACAATCATTCTGGCATTCACAGTGTTGTGATATAAAATACTGCCTCAAATGACGGTTTTTCTTTCCGAACAAATCTTTAAACTCAAGCTTATTACATTATACATTGATTTAATATACAATATTATTTCTCTTCTTACTGTTATTTCTTTATTTAAATATTTATATATTTCTATCAATAATCAGGGCATCCCCAGAAAGACTTACGCATTAAAA
Organism: Deroplatys truncata; assembly: GCA_030765065.1. Lineage (NCBI taxonomy): Eukaryota > Metazoa > Arthropoda > Insecta > Mantodea > Mantidae > Deroplatys > Deroplatys truncata. The sequence continues at coordinate 166,852,304 of CM060979.1, forward strand.
AAACAAGATAAATGGTGATGGGAAGGCTCGGAAATGCTGTCAGGAAAACTATCTTAGGGTTAGATTATCAAGTAATGGAAAATGGAATGATCAAAAAGGAAAACAGTAGAGAAGGAAAAATGGCTATGAGGGTGATAAGCTCTTGTGTAAACAAAATACCAAATATGCAAGTAAAATGGTAGGAACGGGTATACGGTGCAATAGTAGAGAGCAGAATGATGTATAGAGTAGAAATTTGGGACCAGATGAGGACTGGAAAGCAATAAATGTTATAAATATACTATTTTGTAGACTTGCACTAGAATTACCTAGATCTTTGCCTAATGAGGTTGCTCTATGGAACTAGGAAGATTAGACTATAAAAACAATGTAGTGGAAAGAGTATTTTAGTGTTGATATAGAATATGGAAGTTAGAAGAGCAGAACATCACTAAACAGTGTTTGGTAGCTCAAGCGATACATGGCAGATTAGCAAATGAACTGTACTTATCTGAAGCAGACTGTCTCTAATTAGCTGAGACATAATTTCAAGCACTTTCACTACATGGCAGTGTATGCATCTGACCCATAACAAAGCATATTAACCTCATTGTTGCCTACCCAAATCAATCTGAATATGTATGTATTTAACATAGAAACACGGATCGTATTCAGTGCGCAATGCGTACTCAAAGCGATTTCAGTTCCCCATGAAAACGTGTTTATTATGTATGGGAGCTGTGTGCCTCTTCTAGAAGTTCTGTGCCCTGCTGTGAAGCGGACAAGCGTTTTCGACCCGAACCACGTCGACGACGAACAAACGTTTCCCTCGATAACCGCACCCACCTCGTACATAGGAGAATTAATCATTTTTCAAATATTAACAGTGTGTTCAGTTTTTTTCACGTTTAAAGTAGTACCTACGTTTTAAAATGTTAAGTGGTTGGTCGCTGTATCTAATGGGTTCATAAAATTGTATATCATGTCTAGTATAGTCTGCAAGAAGTTGACTTAGCAGTAATGTGGTTTGATAGGGAAAGAATGGAAAAGGGATTTTGGAAAGAGGTGAAAACCAGAATAGAGGATATTTAAAAACGAATGGGCAAATCTCAATAAAAGATCTTTGAACTACACCATCATTTATATGACTGGCGAAGAGAAAAAGATATTGAAATTTATGACAAAGCAGAAAGAGAAGAATTGTCAAGGTTCAGAACTGGGGTAACATACTTAAGTGGGATAAGAAGTGGATGTATCAAGGGAAAATGTCCAGTGTGAGAAGAAGCAGATAACATACGCTATGTGATCATAAGTAACCGGACACCCCCTCAAACATACGTTTTTCAGCTTAGGTGCATTGTGCTGCCATCTACTGCCTGGTACTCATTATTCGCGACCTCAGTAGTCATTAGACATCGTGAAACAGCAGAATGGGACGCTCCGTGGAACTCATGGACTTCTAACGTGGTCAGGTGATTGGGTGTCACTTGTGTCAGAAGTCTGTACGCGAGATTTCCACACTCCTAAACATCCCTACGTCCACTGTTTCTGATGTTATAAGTGAAATGGAAACGTGAAGGGACATGTACAGCACAAATGCGTACAGGCCAAATTCGTCTGTTGACTGACAGAGACTGCCGACATTTGCAGAGGGTCGTAAAGAGTAATAGGCAGACATCTATCCAGACCATCACACAGGAATTCCAAACTGCATCAGGATCCACTCCAAGTACTATGTCAGTTAGGCGTGAGGTGTGAAACCTTGGATTCCACGGTCGAGTGGCTCCTCATAAGCCACATATCTCGCAGGAAAATGTCAAACGACGCCTCGCTTGGTGTAAGGAGAAGGGTCAACATTACACGATTGAACAGTGGCAAAACGTTGTATGGAGTGACGAATCACGGTACACAATGTAGCGATCCGATTGCAGAGTGTGGGTATGGCGAATACCCGGTGAACGTCATCTGCCAGCGTGTGTAGTGCCAACAGTGAAATTCGGAGGTGGTGGTGCTATGGTGTGGTCGTGTTTCTCCTGGAGGGGGCTTGCACCCCTTGTTGTTTTGCGTGGCACGATCACAGCGCAGACCTACATTGATATCTTAAGCACCTTCTTGCTTCCCACTATTGAAGAGCAATTCGGGGATGCCGATTGCATATTTCAACACGATCGAACACCTGTTCATACTGCACGGACTTTGGCGGAGTGGTTACACGACAATCACATCCCTGTAATGGACTGGCCTGCACAGAGTCCTGACTTGAATCCTATATAACACCTTTGGGATTTTTTGGAACGACAACTTCGTACCAGGCCTCACCGACCTACATCGATACCTCTCCTCAGTTCCGCACTCCGTGAAGAATGGGCTGCCATTCCCCAAGAAACCTTCCAGCACCTGATTGAAAGTATGCCTGCGAGAGTGAACGCTGTCATCAAGGCTAAGGGTGGGCCAACACCATATTGACTTCCAGCATTGCCGATGGAGAGTGCCACGAACTTGTACGTCATTTTCAGCCAGGTGTCCGGATACTTTTGATCACGTAGTGTATGCATTACATTCTGGAATATAAACAAATTAAAATGTGGAAGGATGAGTTGCTGGGCAAAAGTGCGAAAATATACCAAATGAAATAAGAGGCAGAAGAATTTTAAATCTAAGGTCGAAGGAAAGCCTTACAAAAAATTTGATGTGTTGCATTCACACGACTTTCCCTACTCTTCTACAAACTATGTTTACAAACGCTTATTCTCTATCTACTTCATGTTAATAGAAATAAACATTTGCAGAAACTGTCTTATTGCTAATTTTCTAGCACGTGCAAGGGGAATAAGGGACTTTAAGCGATAGTCAAATCTTTTAAGAGCTGGTTGCTTTGTGTAGTACTCCATTCTCTTTGCATGCCCAGGGCATAGAAAAAAAAAGAATAACGAAATCCCATATGAGGAAAAGTATAAGTATTCGTAAATTGAAACAAGTAAGGAATATCTAGGAAATGGATCATTCTTCAAAACAAATGTAAAGGACATAAATTGTGTGTTTTAATGAGATCTACATTTCTTGTGTAGTAACTTTTAGGTATCACCTACAGGTTTCCAGTCAATCAGAATGAAGAGGACTTTTCTAGACAATCCCAGAAAATTCATGATATGTGTTCCATTTGCCATAAGATATCTTAAACAGTTATTTTAGTCAAAAACGTTACAGCTATTTTTGAGAAAATCAAAATTTTCGAAAAATGCTGCATGTAAAGGGTAGTCTGGGGTGGAGGATTTTCTTGAAAATTTTCGTGACGTATCTTTGAAAGATACTGAGCCTAAATACTAAGTTTGGCGTTTAGTAGACTTTTCTTTTTTGAGTCATGCCTTCATAGATACACACACAGATCTTTTTCTAAAAATAATTTTTTCTTGGATTCAGGGGGCCTCAAAGCATGTATTTCAGGTGAAGACTCGGTATCGAAAGTTTGGGTGGAATGTAATACTTCCCCTACTTACTATATGTAGTAGAGAAAGTAAAAAAAGTAGAGAAGGTACGTAGGTAAGGTGGGCAACATTAAGCAGAAGGATAATGGAGATGATTTTGTTTGAGGTATACAAGAAAATTTTAACTTTTAAGTACATAAATCGGAGAATTTTAAAGTACCAGATATAATTGTAATTGCAGTAATAAGTTTTGTTTTCCCCTCCCTCTTGGTCATAGCTTATGCAACCAGCTCAAGAACGGCCCAATGCCTCGGAAATGATGACGTGGGTCATTGAGAGAAACAGTTGATATCCGAAAGATATCATGCATGACGTAATTCATCATTCCACCACTCAAAGCGTCGTGCAGGGCTACCATTGGCTGGTTTGCTTCACGCCCCTGAAGGCAGCACCACCACGCTCGTGTCAATTGCAGCAACTCCTGGGTAGGCCACAGATGCACTCTTCGGCCAGGAACCGAGTAGCTAGCACCCAGACTTGTGTTCTGGTTTGTGACGGCGAGATTTTGCCACCACCAAGATTAACATTTGTGGTTTTTTCTAAATTATTTTTAACTGTTCGGTAAGCTACAAAATGTAACCTTTTTACTCTTGGTGTTTCTAAATTCACATTTACGGGAGAAGCATTTATATTTTTAACTTCGTGTAACATTGTATTGTATTAGTCGCTGTTTCAGAAATATTATCGATTTTTAGGGCAACTTAAATTGTAAAAAGGTGAAAGAGTATGTTACATTGTCGTCTCCGAGCATATTATTTGTAAATCACATAATTTTTAAAATATTAAAGCAAGCTGATGACGGAATTGTTAACAAATGCAACACTTTATAATAAATTGTTAACATATGTGCCGGTGATTCTTTTCAATTATCCTTTCCACAATATTTAACAGCTCTGGGTATGGGAAAAACTCAGTTGTGCAGTTTATAATAATACTGTACTAGTACAAAAATAATTCATGTATGGAAAGTTTATTTATTTACTCTATTTTATTTTATGTCGCTTTAACTCCTTGGTCATATCGCGACGGATCTGTTGGTGGGTATCTCTTTGAACGATATGTGATGGACAGTTAGCCTTCTAGGTCTCATCCCTGTAATCACCTGCTTCTAGCCGTGCAGATGGCATTAGGGTGCTGTCCAGTCCAACCGCCGCCACCACGCAGAAAGGCGGACAGTTAGACTTCTAGGTCTCATCCCTGGAAATGCCATCTTGCTTCGTCACGTGCCCACAGAGCAGGGATCTTCTGCTTCGTGCCGAGCAGATGGCGTTAGGGTGTCATCCAGTCTAAATGCTTGCATTAGATAATTACCACTTACGCTATTAGCATTTATTTATTTATACTATTGTTTTTAGACTTAAGGTGGAACTTTGGGACGTGGTGTTAAATATCCAATCTGGTATTCACGTTGGCGATTGAGGAAAACCACGAAAAAAACCTCCGACAGATTGGTCGGCCCACGGGATTTGAACCCGGAACCTCCCGAAGGCGGACCACAGACTTTACCGCCTGAGCCATCCCGCTCGGTGAAAGTGTATGAATAAACTCATTCATTCAATAATGCACAGGAGGGATTAATCCATCAAATACGATGGGTCTCTTAAGGCTCTGAAGGGTCGTATACCATCTGCTTGAAGGGAAATGTGTGACTGAATCTAAGAGGAATAGAACATAGAAAACAGAGCAAGGTATAAATAAAAAATTAAGGTGAACATAAGTCGACAATTTAAGGACCGTAAATGTTGCTACAGGTGCTTGTTTGTTCAGCGCGTGGCACGTTTTCCGGGACTGCTTTAGCCCTCCAGCGTTTCACTTCCTGCTTTAGGCAATTATCTCTCTCCGATCAGATTACGGCAATACATAATGATGCTGAAAGGCGAGAAGAGGCATGAGCACAGATAAAGCGAAGGAAATAAAGAAAGATAGGATCCTTTATAATGAATCAGGAGGAAGTTGAATTCTTAGTTGGTTTTTATTCTTTATTACTTTAGTTACATATGTGGCGCGTGGTGCATTTAAGTGCTTCATTTAATATGCAACAGGCAGGCAGGTTTAGCATACACTAGTTAATAACTACTTTCATTACGTTACTTTCTCTACGCACTATTGTTTATTACTTTCTTTACTACGTATAGTAAGTAGGGGAAGTATTCGATACCAGATTTTACCGAAAATACATATTTTGAGGCCCTCTGAATCCAAAAAAAGCACTTTTAGAAAAACGTCCATATGTGTGTTGTTACTTTTGTTTATTTCTACCTAGCCCATAACCCTGTTCTAAATATCGTAAAAATGTAAAGGAAGCTTTGAATAAGGAATTCCCCTACTCTGTATAGGTAGGAATAAGCTGTAACTAAAACACGAAAATATCTGTTTTGCTATTTTATTTCTCCACGGATTTAGTTATAATATAAATGTTTGAGTTAGCTAGTAATTACTACATAATTAGTGATATATTGTATATTGACTCCTGTTTCATTCTTGAAACATATTGTAACCTTACAAATTGTGACGTATTGACAGCGTTTAAATCTTGCCTTCCCCCACGTAAGAAAATTTCTTTATATCATACAAAAAACGTTATAGCCATCTCTCCTCGTCTGCTTGCCCTGACCACTTGGCACTTCAAATTAAATAATTTTGCAACGTTACTCACCAAAACTGTTGTTATATACATTTTGACTAGGCCGATAAATAGTACACCTTGTTTGGCATTCCTTGTTAACGTGCTACAGGATGGCGTGCCTCTGAATGTCTCTAGTCTTCTCCGGTAAATCCTTAGCATGGCTTCCTTTGGAAGGGAAGTAAAGCCGGTGGTTCCGTGTCGTAGATTTACGACACGTAAAAGAACCTCAAGCCTGATAAAGAGGCCTCTGAGCAAAATTACCGATCTTTCACGCCCAATATAGAATGGGACGCTAAAGACCATAGTAGTTAAAGAGCGTCCATAAATCAAACTCAATTTAATTTAAATTCTTCTCCCGTGCCGAGACCCTCTAGCCCGGCCAAGCTGAATTAGTTCTCCATTCCTCCGTTGCAGTGCTACCTGCTCACTATTGGCGACTTCATTCGCTAATGACATACTCCGACGCCCAAGCCGCAACGTCTTGAATATGTCATTCTGCTACTATAGTCATAATTGAGCTTGTGGAAGGGGAGAAAATGGCACAATGTCTGTGTGTGAACAGCATAACTCTAAAAACGAAAAGTCTGATAAATACCAAACTTGGAATTTAGGTTCATTATCTTTCAAAGATGCAGCATAAGGATTTTTAAAAAATTCCCCCCTCGCAGACTACCCTTTACATGGAACATTTTTCAAAAATTTTTATTTGCTCAAAAATGGCTGTAACGATTTTGATTAAAATATCATAGATATTTTCATGACAAGTAAAATTAAATTTTCTTGGAATGTCCTCAAAAGTTCTCTTCTTTCTAAATGACTTTTGCACAACTGCATAAGAGATGGACACCTTTTTTTTGCGGAGTGAACCATTTCCGAGATACTCCTTGTTATTTGTTTGAATTTTGCAATACTTATACTTTTTCTCAAATGGGAATTCGTTATTCTTTTCTTACGTCCTGGGCTTGCAAAGAAAATGAAATGCTCCACATAGCAACCAAAGATTTGACTATCGCTTAAAGCCTCCCATATTCCCCTTGCACCTATACAAATTAGCAGTAAGATAGCTTCTGCAATTGTTTATTTCGATTAACGAGAACTAGATGGAGAATAAGCGTTTGTAAAAATAGTTTGTACAAGAATAAAGAAAGTCCTGTGAGAGTAAAACATCAGAATGTTTTCTACGTATCCTTTACAAACTATTCCTCAAAAGCGTATTTATCTCTCTACTTCATGTCAAATAAACCTTAGCAGAAATAATGTTCTTATATTTCATATTTCATTGTGGGTACAAGGGGAATAGAGGAAACCAAATCAATAGTCAACTATTTAAAAACGGTTCGCTATATACCGCCAGAAATTCCATACCCTTTCCATGTCACCGTGAGAGACAACTGAATAATAACAGCACTTCAAAATAATGACAGAAGTATTCAAACATTTAAATCAATAATAACGCACATTTCGAAAATGACTGATGCCACAAAAGATGTTATCTATAAATGGTGTGTGTCGTCCTCCGTGGTGTAGTGGTTACCATGCTAGCCTCTAGTTCCCGAGGTCGTGGGTTCAAACCCGGCGGAGGGCGATGGATTTTTTGGAGCGTAAAAATCCTTAGCATGCTTCCTTCGGAAGGGAAGTAAAGGCGATGGTTCCGTGTCGTAGATTTACAGCAAGTAAAAGAACCTCAAGCCTCATAAAGAGACCTCGAAAAATTACCGGTCTTTCACGCCCAATATATAATGTTGCGCTAAGAACCTTAGTAGTTAAAGAGCGTCCATAAATAAAACTAAATTTAATTTATAAATGGTATACTCTAAAGTTTTTTGTGCAATAACCTTTTATATTCCTCATGGTTTTCTCGGTATAAAAATTATACAAACTTCCTTCCAAATGTAAAGGACTTCACAGGTTAATCTCAGAAAATTCAGTATAAGCAGTTTGTCATGTAAATTTCTTAAATATACGATAATTAGAGCAATTTTTGAGAAAATAAAACAATTTCGAAAAATGTTCCATGTAAATATCCACATAAGAGATGTTTCTTGAACATCTTCGTGTCGCATCTTCTTTGGAAGATAAATACATAAATTCTATGTTGATATAGCCCGCAACTGGGCCTGCCAAGCCGACTGCCGACCTCACGCCCGTGCGCACGGCAGAGGTGAGCGAGATCCAGCAGATACGGGGAGATGATGTGGCCAGAATCATGCATCCCTTAGCCGGAAAGTTGGCTCAGAGTCCAGGACCGCTGCCTGTCGCAGCTCCCCACTTTCCTTCATGATGCTGAGTGGGCACCTGCCCTATACCCGGGACCTAAAATCCGCAACCTCATGGGTGGGATCGAACTCGGGCGCATTCCGTGGTCGGAAACCAGAGTTCCAGTCCACTGCGCCAAGGCACAGGACATATTTGAATGACGCTGAGTTTAAATACAAAGTTTGGTATATATCGAACATTTCATCTTAAAGCTGTGCTGTTTGCATACAAACACACACACACATACCTTTGTCTAAATCTTTTTTCAGAGGGCTTCTAAACATGTACATCTGGTGAAATCTCTACATCAGATTTTTTGATGGAACACAATACTTTCTCTAACCTACTATAGGCAGACGGCAGAGAAACGAAAAAGGCAACGTTACTAAGACCATTCATCGTTTGTAAAGAGTAGGGAATTCCGGTAAAGAATTAACTAAAATCCAAATGATGGCGTGGGTTATACCAGAAATAATGCATTCTGCGCATCCTCTCCATTGAAATGTGTGATTATTAACTACCTACTCCGTGATGCATATGAATCATTCTGAATCAACCTGAAAGGATTTATCTCAATTGCTTAAAAGCTTCCGTTGTCTGTATGCTGTTGCAATGGGCGGCGAAAATCAGTCGCGTTAGAATCGAAGATCTTTAATTAGGACAAGACAGGACAGAATAGCACTAGGAACGGAAGGGGACTTAGCACCTCGTCCTACCCAGATCTTTTGTGCCTAGGCTCCTGACGTGGCGCCCCCGGAGATAGGAATGAGGTGAGAGGAGATAAAGGGCACGACAGGCATAGGGCAGGGTCCCTACCATTTACAGATTTTAACCTCCGAGTGCTGGCTGGTGTAACCGGCTTCCCTCCCCGTAAGGGTCCCCTTCAGCCAGCCGTGGTGCGAGTGCTGCTAACCCTGAGCACTCGTGGTACTTCTGACTTTACTAGAAGTACGCTGGACCAAACGCAAGGGTGTCGTTTGGATTGGGTTGGACTCGGCCAGGCGGGGTTGTGAGACGCCTCAAGGACCTCCGGTACCGTCCTGGACAGCCAGTAGACAATGTGCTAGGTTGCTGTCGGCCCCACCGAGGTTATTCGGTAGCCTTCCCCTTTGGAGATTGATGCGCATAAGTGGCGATTTAAACTTACAGGTGCCGGCCTACATGAAAAGCTCTTGGGGGAGTGGGGCAGAATCTCCTGGTGTTTCATCCCCTCTCCCTCCCTGTGGGCTTACACATCCACTGAGGAGTCTGGGACCCGGACACCGCTCGCAGTCCGGGGGACGAAGGTTTCTTTAGAGCATCCTTTTCCCCAACCATGCATACGCCAAGACCTTCTACCGACACTTGCAAACCTGAAATAAACCAAGCAGATGAAGGGTGAGTGAAATGAGAATGGAGATGAAATGGAGGATTAGGAAATTCGGGGGATGTAATGATCCTTTTCAGCATTCGTCTGACGACCCGAGAAACCCCCGAAAATTCCCATGGGTCAGGAAGATCGATCACGGGAATCAAACCTACGACCTCCCGAATGCGGTCCACAAACTAACCGCCAGGGCCATTCCGCTTTGGTAGATATTTAATTAAAAATGTAACTTATATTGGGAATTCGGTAATAGAAAGCTGTAAGTTGTTTCCAAATCTATAGGACTACTCTGCAGACAACGTTTGCTATTGATTTAAATGTTATTTTATTATGAAGGCCAAATTGTAACGAGCTAGGAAATAACAGGTGCTACACGTTAGATGTAGCTGGGGGTAAAGCACGCGCCTAAGGCAAAGAAAACTCTCGATAGCTCTCTTGCTCATGCCTTGGCCCTTTTATTTTAGCCCAAGGGTCTACGGTCCAGTCTGTAAGTTCCTCAGTTTGTTGCATACTTGGCTGATGGTTTAATTGATTCATGTGTACCAATTACAAAAAAGACGTGTACGAATTGGACAGCGCAGAGACGCCCAGTATCGGGTCTAGAGGTGGTATCTCTCCCTGATCTCATATTCGGCCAGCTTAAATAACCTACCCTGAGAGGCGTCAGCGTTCTGTTGACCTAGATTCACCACGTACCCTGATTTCGACATTTTGCGTGTGTAGTCTCACTACTATACCTGGGGTTTGATCTCAGCCATGGTAAGCGATAATATTACTACAGATGAGTATGCTCCGGAAGTCAGACTATTCATGGGCTTGATTGCAGTGGTAATTATTCTTTATATACTGGAAGTAACTGAGAGAGATGATTTTTTGAGAAGTGCTCCTAAATATGTTCTAACAAAATTATCGGTGTACTTCATTTTAATAGAGGCTGTTCAAAAGAACAAATTCGTTGCCCACTCCTTATCATTAATAACAACATGTCTTATGGTCTGTTTCGTCTATCTTTTTTAAAATTTAAACTGGTCACTCCATCTCTTTTAGGTCAATCAATATCACTTCTTTCTGTTGGCTTCTAGTTATAAAGTATGTGAGGGATACGATATTTTTCCATTCTAAGAGTATGGTTATGAAATTTATTTATATATTCCTACATTGCAGTTGTTATGCATGCTCTAGTATATTAACTTCATCTAATACAGTGGGCTATTTTCCACCAATGGTTCTCACGTGCTTCATTTCTTCAGCTTCAATTCTTTCTTCTGGTTTTCAGTTAATGTCGAAACCCCCGAACCATAATTTAGTCGTGGTATGCCCAGTATTCTATCGATTTTTAAAACTGTTTTTTTTCTAACTTCACCACTAAAGGTTCTTTTAATTCTTCCAATTAGCTGTTGGAATTTAGGAATTTTTATTCCTACATCACTTGTTTTATCATACGTACAGTGCAACCAAGGAAGTTGAAATTATTGAATTGTTCAATAGGCTCATTGATTACAATAATCGTTCCTTAATGCCGTTTTTCCCCTGAAATCAATAAGCTTTATAGCCTTTGTTAAAATCTTCAGATCACACTCGGTGTCTATCTGATTTAATTAAAATTGCCCGTTGTAAATCATACTCTTATAATCTGCAAATTGTATTTAGAGGTGTGTTATGTATTATAAAGTGAAACCTGCCTAAATCGGACAATGTATAAGCTGGAATCCTGTGATTTCGGAACAATTTCGTACCTGATGGAAATCATATACTTTGTTAATTCTTCCAGTGGTGTAGTGGACTATTCTGGGGCTCCCTGCAAAATCAAGTAGAGATCCAAATATTAAAGTCTGCGATAAATAATAATAATAATAATAACAATCATAATAATAATAATAATAATAATAATAATAAACTTGCACTTCTAATAGTTAATCTCGAATCTCAATCGCCGTTTAGTTGCAGATTCTTCCTAGCAAATTCATCCACTAATTAGCACATCAAAACTTAATGTGCATGTCACTTCAGTATTTATCTACTAGGGAGACAAAGCTGTGCGTCATCGAACTGCGCGCATGGTGATTAATTAATTTTAATTTTTAGAAAGTCCTTCCTGCTGAAGCCCAGGGAGAGTTAGAAACAATTTAAACGCCATCGAGACATCAGGAACACTAGAAATAATTCATTTTTTTAAAATAAGGATTACATCTATTAGATGTTTTACTGATCCACTTTTAATACCTTTGATATCGCTCTAAAGTACATTACGGACCACGAGTAGTTGGTGTGGAAATTGTGGTGAAATATCGTTCGGATATCTCACTACAAGTTTTTTCTGCAAATGAATGAAGTTCACTGTCACTACTATCTACGAGTATATTGAGCTGAAAACACTTTTCAGTGATATCCATTCATGCTGTTAAATCTGAGTCGTAATTGGCCTAAGACGATATCCAAATAACCATAGAATACATTAACTTTGAAATATGTTCGGTATTATTCAACCTTTTATCTGCATACAATTCATTGAAACATTTCTTTGTTTTAATTGTGTGTTTTCTTGTAAAACGATAATGATCCCCCATGTGTTTGCCATTTTTTCAGCGCCTTGTTTTGCTTTGTTAAAGCAATTTCAAATTACTGAAGCGAAGTAAATGCTTCACCCAGTATTTTTAAAACGCTATACTGTTACAAGCTGGGATGAGGGCCTAAACATTTCCAGAAAAAATACTAAATTTGGATCACCCCAACATGCGCATAGGGAAACGTACCTACAGAAACAGCGATAGGACCAGACCTTGTTATTCACATTCCGGTGCAGGCGTGGGGATTTTTAACAAATTACACAAATTTCACATTATTGACAAACCTGTGGTTTATTCAATAAAAGATGTCCTTACATCATCAAATAATTGAGGGGAGATGCCTCGCACACGCATTACGTATACACTCTTTCACACACAAACTCGCATACCAGACTCTCAAACTGACGACTCGCACACACAAAGAAGTAACGCTAAAATGTTTTCCCCTCTCCAACCTTCGCTAGACTTGCTAGCTAGGGCCGGGGATTTTCCATGCCAGACGGAATTCAAACACAAGTCCGAAATAATTACTCCAGCAATGCTGTCGCCAATAAGACGCAATAATGTGTGTGGCATGAGAATAGCTACTAATACGCCACAATACGTCTCTTCATTAGGCGACTGCATGTTTTGTGACACGATATTGTGAGTTTTTAACACTTTGCTTTGTACTACCTCTAAGCCAAAGACCTGTACGTTTATTTGTTTTCTTACGCTCATTTGAATTTTTAGAGGCCACTATCACATTGCTTAAAGCCCTCATGATATTTTGTAAACGGAAACGGATGGATAACAAAGCGTCATAAGTTGAAGACATTCCTATTGGACAATTCTTCTTGAGAATTGGGGTTTTCTTTCAGGTGTCATTGCTTCCAACAGTTGCCATGTTTTAATACAGGAACTGAAATGCCTATATGTTCTTTCAAGCCAGTTGTTAAAGGATGTTATCTGTGGTATCTTAGCTGCGTCTCTTAGGACTAAATTCAAGTTGTGGACAGCACAATGTACATAATTGGCAATCGGCTCCAGTTGTTTGATCCGCTCTTGCACCCCCGAGTATACTCCACTCATCACTTTCACCCCATCGAAAGTTTTATTTCTGCATTGATGTACGGGAATTCTATTGTTTTCAATTAATTCTAAAACTGTAGTAACTAATACTTGTGCACTTCCATCCCCAACTCTAAAAACTGCTAGAAAATTTTCCAGTATCGTGGGCTGCATAGGTGTGTGTAGCGGGAACAACGATATCATTGCAAATGTCAATGTAATATGTAATAAGGTAACGTAATATTGTAACACACACATGTAAGATGTGGGAGAAGGCCAGCTGGCCGTGAGAAGGGTAAGAATGCAGGTAACAAGAGGACAGAGAGAATGACAGAATTGCAATCTTGCTAAAGTGGTCACAGGCACTTGCAAGAGATGAGTGAGAGAGATAGCCATAGGATAGAAAGAGAAGAAGAGAGATCTTGACACTTTGAGGAATTCCAAACTTGTCAGGACTTCAGATATAAGGGCAAATATTATCATACCACGCGCAGGGGAAAGCCAATAAGAGTAAAGCTTTTAAAATAAGGTAAATGTAGCGCCCCCCTGTGACGGTATAAAAGGGAGCACGTGTAAAGCTTTGACGTCTTATCGCTTTGCTGATTCTGGAGAGGAGGTAAAATTCCCGCTATGCTTGTGGCGATTCGTGTGAAGCCAGCAATAGGAAACAGATGTAGCTTGGGGAGGTACATGTCTGCAGATAGGCCCCTTAGAATCGAGTATTAAACAAAACATATGGCTAGCGGCGTTATAAAGTACTGTTATTAATATTACTAATAAAATTAAAGTTAAATCGTCATGGAGTTTCATTTCGTCTACTGACACCACACCCTGGGAAAGAGTTTAGCAATAGGACAACACACAAGTGTGCTAGGCTTACAATTTCAGCCTAGAACAACCACCTACAACTCCATCACGGAAGGAAGGAAGACCACGCCACGAGGAGGTCCTTCACATGTGCTATTTACATTTACCTTTAATAAGATATTTCGCAAACTTAAACTTAACTGGTCATACTTAGTCATGTCTTGGGTAGTATCCAATATGGTGACCGGCGATTGCCTCCCGCGGACAGTTTTATACAGTTGCGACTCTGCACTTTTTGGGTCATATGTCAGTTGCGTCTCTTAAATATTTGAAGTGTTAGTCCTAGTACTTTCAATTCCTGACACAAACTGCATTTCCCTTCTCAGTTTTAACATTTAATTTTATGAAATACTTACAAGATTTCAAGCAGCACGTCCAAAGCGAAATATTGTTCTGCAGATCCTTGTGATGTCTAAATATGTAACCATGATCACAATTAATAAAGACTTCCCCTTCTCATTTGTCATCGACTCCACGGCCCGTGCACAACTGAGAATGAGAACTAAAATTAGTATGTCCAGTTTGACCGTTATGATGTATATGACGTAGCGGAAAGCGTTCTAAACAGTGCTTTGTTGTATCTCGTCGCAGAACACACTCTATAGTGTTTGGCTGTGTCTTATCGAAGAACCTAAAACCTAAATCTACCCAAGCTACCTAAGCAGGTAGCTGTGTGCACAACTGACGTACACTACGTGATCAAAAGTATTCGGGCATGTGGCTGAAAATGGCGTACAAGCTCGTGGCGCCCTCCATCGGTAATGGTGGAAGTCAATATTGGTTTGGCCCACCCTTAGCCTTGATGAAGCGTTCACTCTCGCAGGCATACTTTCAATAAGGTGCTGGAAGTTTTCTTGGCAGTCCATTCCTCACGGAATGTGGAACTGAGGAGAGGTAGGTCGGTGAGACCTGTCACGAAGTGAGCGTTCCAAAACATCCCAAAGGTGTTCTATAGAATTAAAGTCAGGACTCTGTGCAGGCCAGTACATTACAGGGATGTTATTATCGTGTAACCACTCCGCCACAGCCCGTGCAGTATGAACAGGTGCTCGATCGTGTTGAAAGATGCAATCGCCATCTCCGAATTGCTCTTCAACAGTAGGAAGCATGAAGGTGCTTAAAATATCAATGTAGGTCTGCGCTGCGATCGTGCCACGCAAAACAACAAGGGGTGCAAGCCCCCTCCAGGAAAATCACGACCACACCATAACACCACCACATCCGTCCTGTGTGATGTGTGGCTTATGAGCAGCCGCTTGACCATGGAATCCAAGGTTTCTCACCTCACGCCTAACTGTCATAGTATTTGGAGTGAATCCTGATGCAGCTTGGAATTCCTGTGTGATGGTCCGGATAGGTGTCTGCCTATTACTCTTTACGACCCTCTTCAAATGAAGGCGGTCTCTGTCAGTCCTATTCTGCTGTTTCATGATGTCTAATGACTACTGAGGTCGCGGTTAATGAGTACCAGGCAGTAGGTGGCAGCATAGTGCACCTAAGATGAAAAACGTATGTTTATGCGGGTGTTCGGATACCTTTGATCACATAGCTGTGTCTTATCGAAGAACCTAAAACGTAAACCTACGCAAGCTACCTAAGCAGGTAGCTATGGGCGCAATTGACGTACTGAATTTTCGTAAACATGTTTACGTGGACGCAACTGCCTTAGTCCCAACCAATATTAGGGAATAGATCCATTGGTATGTATTTCTGCAATAATCTGTTTTTCTATTTGTAAAGACAGCGTCTGAATGGGTTCATTTTGCATTTGGGTACTTAAGCATGTGTTTTTCCTTTTTGCCTTCTCATTCATTAATCCAGATACAGTGAGATCATATTTTATAAGATGTTCAATAACAACAAGAAAATTATCACTGTATGATTTACCTAGTTTTCTCTACTCCCTCGAAAGAGCATAGGTATTGTACATTACTAAAGCCAGCAACACATCAAATACCCTTCTCACTATTTCTTACTATACGCTTATTTAAAAAGTCTGTGATTTCGTTATTAAAATGACTTCAATCAGTGGGGTTTATGTGAGATAAATTTATATAATTTTGACATTCAATTCAGAAATGGAAGTCCAATGAAAATTAGTGCCACTTTCACAATTTATTAACTCATCTTCATTATTATTAGAACCCGAGGGAAAATAAGGCTGTGTCTTGATTCTAAACAGCAAAAAATGGCCAAGCTTGGGCACATACTTAACGTAAGTACGTGTGCTAAGAGAGAAGGTGTTTATGTACATTTTCTTTAAATATATGTGGTACTTGAGCATTTGTGTGCGTGAGTGTGTGATTCAGGATACTTTTTATTTTATGTGTATGTATATAGTGTTGTGATTATAAAATGGTTGTGTTCTGGACGATTCTATAAGTCGTGTTTAGACACCAGGTAGTTTTCTAGAGAGCAGTAAAGTCTTATGACCCATGCGATTGTGTTACGCAATTAATGTAATACTAAGTACTTAATAAATACTACTACTACTACTACTACTACTAATAATAATAATAATAATAATACTAGGGGAAAGGTCCCTAATTTGAACCGCCTCTTAAATTGAACCGCTCCGATAGTATCCAAACTATTCTACAGATGGCACCATAATCCTAGCAGAAGGTAGTGTGTACACTATGAATGCTTGGAGTTTTTGAGTTTGCATTCTGAGCTGTGGTTTCAGTTTTATGAAGTGTTTTGTGTTTTTGGTGCTTCAGAAGTAATATTTGACTAATCTAGCTAAGCTTATAGGACCAATTGGGTAAGTTTGGGATGATCTATATATGTATATATATAATACATTAAATGTTATTAAGTGTTTATTTAGCAACAATATTCCTGCATACGTTTTTTCAAGCAACGTCTCTCCTTGTCACATAGATGCTAAAGCTTCCAGAATGGCATGGCTCGTAAATTGAACCACTGTTTCAACCCTATATTGAACTTCTAGGATTGCTCAACTGCGAATAGTATATCTTGTGAATAAATATCGATATAATATGTAAGTTAAAAATAATTATGCTAAAACAGTGGAGGACATGAATATGTGAATTGTGAATTGTCTGAAATGGACATGATCCAGTGTATGAGTTGCAGGATATGACTTCACCAAAAGGTGCAAAAGTTAGTGCCCAGAAGAAAGTGTTTTATTGTGAAGACTGTGTACAATTGGACTCTTTTGTATGAGAGTAAAAATTAGTAAAAACTCTACATTTGCAAATAATACCTATTCCAAAAACCAAATGACTGCCATTATATAAAAATTCAAAATGTTCAATGAAATTGCTATTCTTATCAGAATTTTGGATTCTACTTTTGTTGCTGATAGCATATTTGTTTTGAATGCACAATAAAATATGAGTATTTTGTATTAATAAAAATACTTTTAAACTTAAAAGTATGTGGTTCATTTTAAGACACGGGTGGTTCAATTTAAGGATCACGTTCCTAATTTGAATCGATTTACACCATATCACTTTTTAAATGTTATTTAATTGATAATTGTATTAAGTTTAAATTTTGTTGAGGATATTTATAGCGCAAGGATTTGTCACTTTAACGCTTATGTTTCTGAAAATTTTGATTTGAAATTATAATTATTATTTACTATTTAGGCTTAAGTGGTACAATATAGGGACCTTTCCCCTGCTACTACTACTACTACTACTACTACTACTACATTTTATGGACTCGCCCACGAAATTAGCGCAATCATCTATTTCAGAAACGCCACCATTTGCAGGTTTTTCATTTTCTGCAGTTACTTTTTATCAGTGGAAAATGTGATTTATTTCGGAGTTTTGTTACTAAGGACTCCCTTTCTTTAGTGTGTTTTCTATTTTCTTTTTGTCGCTCCATTGAGGTACTAGTCGGCCACGATATGAGCAAGTTTGGAGGAGGGCGTCACTGTTTTTGTTGACCATGTGTCAACAAGGCTAAGGATCAGAGGGGGGCGATGGCCAAGGCGATAGAGGAATATACAGTGGCACAATGAACGTAGTACTAAATTTGCAGGCCTCAGCCTCGCTAGTAAGTACAACTTGGAACGCGGGTGTTTTCTTTACCCCATTCCCGACCTACTTGTTCCGTAACGGTTAAGTTCCTCTTCCCACCGCACGCACTCATATTGTGGCCGACTAGTACACACGCTCAATTGACATGATACCAATAAGACGGAGTATTCAACTTTTGAAATTAAAATCTTTTGCTAGTGCATATAATTAGTTCTCATGGTCAAAATAAGGTCTTTTTCACACTTTTCACGACATTGTTGATGTAGTAGTCCTATACTCACTCTTGCGCTCACTATCCAAATAGATCAGAATGACACAGGAACAGAGGAAAGCGGTTTGAATTGATATTCCCGTTGACCAGTAAATTCAAGTAACAATGAAGAGAGTAATTCTAACCACTCCTTTATTCTATTATTCCGCGCGGTATCTTTATTTTGGTCAGTGCAGGATTATAGAATTCACGTCATATTTCTCATTTCTTCCAAAACTCCAAGAAAACTATTTTTTCCTTGAATTTAAAACAAGTTGCACGATGCGCGGCCTAAGCATGAGAAAATGCGGTATCTTGAGCCTTTGGGGCCCCTTCGCTTGTACCCCCCACATTGCGGGGACTGCGGGGGCGGTTGCTACACCAGTGAATTCTTCTTGTAAAATACATAAACTGCCAAACGTTGAAACGAAAACCAATGACAATCGCATGTTTTGTTGTGTTCTCAACACACATAATGTTAA
Source organism: Deroplatys truncata (assembly GCA_030765065.1). NCBI lineage: Eukaryota > Metazoa > Arthropoda > Insecta > Mantodea > Mantidae > Deroplatys > Deroplatys truncata. The sequence goes on from CM060979.1 coordinate 166,871,248, forward strand.
TGTTTATAATAATTATTGTTATGCACATACGTATGTTACATAATGAAAATTTATTGCTATTGCCATGTATATATGTTAAAAAGTATTCAAAGTTACTAACATATCAATGAATACTTTTCGAAGAAAATGGACCACATAATTTTTTAAGAGAATTGTAAGTATTAAAATAATAATAATAGGCAATTGAAGTGTTCATAAAGAAAAGTAATATAATACAAAAGGAAACATTATGTTGAAAAAGGTCGTCTCAAGCGGAAATCGATTAGGGTATGATCATTCCAAAGCTAAATGTATACTTAATAGCACTGAAAAAAATGTAATGTGTAAAGAAATTTAATTTAAATAGAATAGAAAGAAATTGAAACATTTACATAGATTCATATGAAGAGAAGGACGATAAAACAATGTAATTAGAAATGTAAATATCGAATTTAAGGTAATAAGTGTTATAAAACGTAAATAATCTACTTAATTTGTGATGAAGGCGTATTATAAATGCGGTAAGAAAACGTTAAGTATTGGCCCGAAAATAAGCCACACTTGGTGCAAATTTAAACGGCAAAATGTGGGGTTACACAATACTATTTTGGATTTTTACAACGTTTGCTGTTAAAAATCGATGCTCATTTGCAACAATACGGCTAGCGTCTTGAGCCGAAGCTGGTGGCATTTTATTACGCAACAATGCAAATATTTACCGGCGTTTTGTCGTTAACATTGTGCATGTTGTTAGGTTAGTCTCTATCTAATGCGCTGGATGGCAGCGAGGGGAGAATGAAGACAGTTGTGAGGGCGAGAGTGACGACAGTGATAACGCAACATATGAAAATGTTTTTGGTACCAATGTGATGTACCTTATGCTAGGAAAAATGTTTATCTACTTTAGTTATGTAATATGGATTTTACAATACTCAAGAAAGAAAGAAAGAAAGAAAGAAAGAAAGAAAGAAAAAACATTGTAAACCTATTCACTATCTAACTAGTTTTGTAATTGTACCTCATCACGCAACAAGTTTCGTAATGAAGCTTCTATTACGCAACGATTTTCGTAATGTACCTAACTCTTATCACGAAACTGGTTGCGTATTGCGAACCATACATAAATAATAAAGTATTATTTATTAATAATAATCAGTCGGGATTTATTAGTATTTGAACTATCTATAACAGAATTAGCTGCGTTTGCAATATCTTCATCAGAACTCATTTTCCAAAGTTTATTTAACTCACCTAGTACTCATGTTCTGTTTTAAACAGAAACCTAACAAACAAATCGTCTATCAAACCATGCATCGCCCACTACACACACGTATCAACTGTGTATATTTTTGTGTACTGTCAGTGATTCCTAATATGTACTACATCTGAAATAAAAATGTAATTTACTAAAGTAAATAAAACATTATATTACTTAATTAAAGTAGATAAAACGTTGCACATACACATATCGTAACTACATATTACAATACTGGATTGGTTATCAAACTCGGCCTGCTGCCTCGTTTGTCAATCTTCCAATCTCATATTGTAATATGGTATGTTACGATATAAATTAATATTGCACACATTAAGTGCGTGTAAGAGGACAGCCAGAAATGGGAACGGGGTAGGAAATTACGTGATTCCTCACCTTTCCATTTCTGTCTATCCTCTCACACATTTCAAGCGTCACCATCAAGTTCTACCTCGCCTACCTCTCGGACATACTGCTCTTTCCCATTCCTACCTTCTGTCCCATGTGCAACTATTATCATTCTCCACTTAGAGTCGCTCACATTCTCATCAGCTGCCGTTTCTACAATGATGCAAGGACTAAATGCAAAATGCTAACAACCATCTTAACCGCCCTTGGTGATCCGGCGTTCTCCAAGAATGTGCTGAACCTTGTTAATGTAACACAATTTTATAAAGAATTGTAAAAGTTATTGTAGTTGCGATTCGACTGTGGTTAAAGCGACATTAAATAAATAAATTAAAAAAATAAACATTCTTGCCTCAATCTAGATGCGGGGGAAGTATTGCATTCCACTAAAAAATTTGATATCGACATTTCACCGGAAATACATTTTTTGAGACCTCCTGAATCCAAAAAATGTATTTTTGGAAACATATCCGTGTGTGTGTGTGTGTGTGTGTGTGTGTGTCTGTCTATCTGTGAACAGCATAATTCAGAAACGAACAGTCGGATAAACACCAAACTTGGTATTTAGGTTCAATATCTTCCAGAGATGCGACACGAAGGTTTTCAAGAAAATCCCCCCACCCCAGATTACCCTTTTCATGAAACATTTTTCGAAAATTTTAATTTTCTAAAAATGGCTCTAACGATTTTGATTAAAATATCATATATTTAAGGTACTTTCATGGCAAATAAAATGTATATCTTGAATTTTCTGGGAATATCTTCAAAAGTATTCTTCATTGTGAACCACTTTTGCATAACTGGTAAACCATAAGAGATAGACAAACGTTTACTCCACAAAAAACGTAGATCGCGTTAAAATACACAATTTATGTTATATACATTTTTTTGTTGAGTAAACCATTTTCGAGATATTGCTTGATATTCCCTTAAATTTTCCAATACTTATACTTTTTCTCAATTTTTTTGTCCTGGTAATGCAAAGAGAATTGAATACTCCACATAGAAACCGCTCTTAAAATATTTGACTATAGCTTAAAGTCTACCAATTCCCCTTGCATCTACAAGAAAATTAGCAATAAGGTTAACGTCTCGATATCTCGATTAACATGAAGCATATGGAGAACAAGCGTTTGTAAAAATAGTTTTACAAGAGTAGAGAAAGTCATGTGAGTGTAAAACATCAAATTTTTTTAAACCTATTTTCCCCTTTAATTTTAAGGGTACGATTTATATGGCAAGACTGCTTATTTTCGGGCTGAAACAGTATTAATTTGAAATAGGAAACATTAATAAAATAGGAGAAGAACCGTCAAAAACGCCATAGGCGAGGTGAGGCGACACATCGCAGAAGAAAATAAAATACACAGATTATGACGTTCTACGAGAATAGTAGGGAAAACAGTTTGCCCGTGAGGTAGAACTAGTTCCGCGTTGGTTAATGAGTTATAGTGGGAAAGATTCCGTGGAAGAGTGCAGAAATAATACTACAATTAAGTAGGAAGAAAATAAATTTTGCATATAGGAGAGAATTATACATTTAGAAGTCTCTGAGCTCAGTTATCGCTAAGAATTAAGTCTTGAATTCCGCCCCCTACCGATTATATAGCTTCACCGTCGTAGAATATAGAAATAGTAAATCTATTATTGAAGTAATTTCGCTTTATAATAACCGGTAGAATAGAGCTATAGTGTCATCCCGATTAATTGATAAAATTGTATATACACTTGAACAGTTATATAACAGTTATATATCAAGAGAAACATTAAAAATAATACAAATGTTATTTAAATTTTATTGTGATTTTATTACTGTTTTAAAAATCCTTTTTCTGAGAACTACTTCAAATATATTATTATTATTATTATTATTATTATTATTAATGTAATTATTATTTACTCACTTTTTGCTGCAAGCATGAGAGAAGAATTAAATGAGACAACATTCCGAACAAGTTAAAATCCCAGGAGATAACTTTCAATCCTATTTATGTATATTGATAAACAAAAGCTGTACCACTTGCATTGTTTTCGAGACCACTAGCATAAAACATGTCACTGAATCAAAGCAATACTTTTGAACTTTACCCTTTTCTGTAGAGCAAGGGTGGCGAAAATGTCTTTCTCTCTCGAGTCATCAAATATGCAACACACACTACACCACTCAACAGCAAATGGAAAACAAATGAATAGAGGGCTAGAAAAAGAGTTGCACCTGCGAGTTACAGTTCCTCGCGAGTCGCGGTTTCGCCACCACTGCTGTAGAGTATGGTTACATGCAGTTTATCTTTCAGCTTGATTGAGCTCTTTTAAAATGATAAACACTTTTACTTTCCTAAATCACATTTCAGTGTTGCCACACATCTATTCCAATTTTCTCCATCCTTAAAACCTGCCCTTCTCTTGCACTCATTTCTGAAATTATCTTTGATGCTTCGATGGTCTAGGATACTTATATAAGAACACTTTTCTTTGTTTCGTTGTTCTACACTTTCTATTACATTTTTATATTTATTAATTCTTTGAAAGCTTTTTCTTCTTTAGTTGCGCCTAATGTTCCCGTGAGAGAAGAACTTTGAAGACGGTAAGTAGGATCAAAATAAGGACCTAATTCTGCTGTGCATACTAAAACTTAGTCTTTTTTGCAGTTTAATGCTCTAATCCAAAGACATATTAGGCTATAATACTTGATTATAATAAAACAAAATAAAGAATTTATGGAGAAATTTCTTAAAAAGAAGGAAGTTTTGGTTTTCTGTTTTCCATAAACTAGCAAGTTGATAATTTCTAGTTATTTCAGTACAAAATGTTTGAAATTAAGTTGTGTGCTTATTATTTATACGTGTAAACACATTTCACAAAGATTCATTCAGAACATGAAGGTGCTGAAATATTAAGAATAATCTGACAACAAGGTTTCTTGGTGCTATAAAATGTTACAGAAATGTCATTCCTCTAATATGCCTAGAAACGATTCTGAATAAATAGAATTTCTGTATTCCGTTTTTCCGTTTTAAGACCATGGGACACTTTTAGAATATCCTGCCAGTGCGAAATGTCACAATCGAAGAGTCATTCGAAAAACAGTTGTGCAAGTCTTGCATATTTTCTTCAAAGGAGGACGAATTTCTGTCACTTTGAAATAAAATTTACAAAGTTATTATTTTCTTTGCAGGTTGCGTACTGGGTAATTAAGTTATCGTCGGAGATATTTATTTTATATTGGACTATAATGAGTTTGATATTTATGTATGTTACTTTTGGGGTTTGTTGATTCGTCAATATTTTGAGTAATTAGGCGTCGACTACTTCAGTCCTAGTGGGTCGAGCAATACTCTCACCAGAGCGTGGTACGGATAGAGAAAGTTTAGTTACAGTAACATACAAATAATAAGATCTGCGGTACACTTTCACAAAATCACCTTTCACTTTTATTCATATAAACAACCTGCAGTCAGCACTACAAAACACTGTTTCACATATAAATGCTGATGGTTGAAACTCTAAGTTACTTTCGAATTGTCATGATGCCTTAATTTCCAACATGTGCAGTCAACTATTGAATTTTCTAAGTTCGTTAGCTAACTCACTGCTACTACATATTCATCTCATGGACTAGTTCTGTTGTGTATTTTCACGCTGTAGTGGTTTTATTAATCTGTCTACATTTCGGCGGAACTTATTTATTCTGAGTTCACTACCTTAACTATCAAGGCATTACACGTCTGCACCATAAGACTTCGCCAGCACAACTAACTCATTGGCTACTAGCAGAGCACTGTTTTTCTGTAACTTATTGGGTTTTCACTTACACGTGACTATATTCAAAGTTCTGACGTTAGCAACGTTCTCTGCTGTTGAATGTTAAAGAACTTTCTCGAAGCATCTTTTCTATTGTACTCCCACTCCACTTCTCCTGGGGTTTACTTTTATGGCTGTCGTCTTTGCACAACTTGTTGCCTTTCTAGCATCCAGCTTCAACTTTTATAAATTGCACAAAAATTATTTCCAATAATATACTGTACACACTATATTTTACATACATAATTACATAGAGGAGAGCTATTATTTTATTACAATGATATAAATATTATCGTCATGATAATTATAATTGCTTTAGGCCAGAAATACTGCCACAATTATTTTATCGTTTAAAAACCATTTCGGTTAGAAACCACGAAACAATGTATTAATGTATTGTTAATCAAATCTATTCTCATTAGCAACAGTGTTTGAAATTATAATGAGCAATTGTATCCCGGAAAAATATTTGAAGCTCTTAGATTATTACTTATGCATTGAGAAGTTTTCTTCTTGGGTACTGTAATATGTTCTAGGTTTATTTGCTATACATGCATTGAAATCTCCCTTATGTTATCGCCATATAATAATATTACTAAATTCACGCATCTCTGTTCTTTAACCGAGGTGTAAATATCCACCGCTATAGTAAAATTTGTTTCCTTTCTCTACTGCTCAGCTGTGGCAGGTAATGGAGGTATTGTATTCCACTGAAAGGTCCTGTATCGAGATTTCACCAGAGATACATGCTTATTACTATTTTGTTCTTTTTTATTTTTTCAAAAATGCTCAACAATTTTGATAAAAAACAGCAAATGTTTAAGATATTTGATTTACAATAAAACATACACCCGTGAACAAACAAAAAGTCATTCCCAGATTCCATGTACCGATCGCAGGGCTTCGTGTATCTTCGTAAGAGGTGTGCTCACAACGCACATGCACGAACTGTAGTTGGTTTGTCCTTGTGAGCGCAATGGTGTGTCTCGATGGTGATGCTTATAAGTTACTGAAAACATCGCACAACTACTTTCGTTGGCCGAGAGGTTACGAAGGCACTGCTTGCGCTCATGAGTTCCCCAGTTCAAGTATCGCATTATTATTATTATTATTATTATTATTATTATTATTATTATTATTATTATTGTGTTGTTAATTTTATGACTGGGTGTGTAGAACATAATACTGCATTAATATAACATCAGCATTTTAAGTTTCAGGCATATTGTAACACTATATATATAACTATATATACAAATTGTAACCGTGCCTCCTTGGTAGGCCCCACTACGTTGATGATGGTTGCAGTATTAAGTACCTGTAGGTCGTCTTGATGCCCGTACTCTCGTGACGTATCTTGAAGTTCTCGTCGACTGGAATATCATGATCGTGTATCTGTATTTTGTGTGTTAGTATGTTGTCATTATTATTTTATAATTGTACCACGGCTGCTGCATTTGTGTCGGAGAGCATTTGTGTCTTGTCAGCGTTGGGTATGGAGAACGTTAAAAACATTTTGCACACACGTATTCTCTTAACTATTTCACTTACATTTTAGATAAACCACATGTAAATATTCACAATTCACTATCATCATTGTTATGTTAAAATATGTATAACTGGTAGACTTTAAATACGTAGTTTTAGCGTCTATTAAGAGACGAGTTTATACACTGCCTTCCTGCTTGAAGACTGACAAGCTTCTGTTAGCGTTCCCTTCAAACGTTTTCTTAACGTACACTGCGTGATCAAAAGTATCCGGACACCTGGCTGAAAATGACGTACAAATTCGTGGCGCCTTCCATCGGTAATGCTGGAAGTCAATATCGTGTTGGCCCACCCTTAGCCTTGATGACAGCGTTCACTCTCGCAGGCATACTTTCAATCAGGTGCTGGAAGGTTTCTTGGGGAATGGCAGCCCATTCTTCACGGAGTACAGAACTGAGGAGAGGTATCGATTTAGGTCGGTGAGGCCTGGCACGCAGCCGGAGTTCCAAAACATTCCAAAGGTGTTCTATAGGATTCAAGTCAGGACTCTGTGCAGGCCATTCCATTACAGGGATGTTATTGTCGTGTAACCACTCCGCCACAGCCCGTGCAGTATGAACAGGTGCTCGATCGTGTTGAAAGATGCAATCGCCATCCCCGAATTGCTCTACAACAGTGGGAAGTAAGAAGATGCTTAAAATATCAATGTAGGTCTGCGCTGTGATCGCGCCACCAAAACAACACGGTGGCAAGCCCCTTTCAGGAAAAATACAACCACACCATAACACCACCACCAAATTTCACTGTTGGCACTACACACGCTGGCGGATGACGTTCACCATACCCACACCCCGCCTTCGGATCGCCACCTTGTACACCGTGATTAGTCACTCCACACAACGTTTTGCCACTGTTCAATCGTGTAATATTGACGCTCCCTACACCAAGAAGCGAGGCGTCGTTTGGCATTTTCCTGCGTGGTGAGGTTTCTCACCTCACGCCTAACTGTCATAGTACTTGGAGTGGATCCTGATGCAGTTTGGAAATCCTGTGTGAAGGTCTGTATAGATGTCTGCCTATTACTCTTTACGACCCTCTTCAAATGTCGACGGTCTCTGTCAGTCAACAGACGAGGTTGGTCTGTACGCTTTTATCCTGTACATGTCCCTTCACGTTTCCACTTCACTATCACATCAAAAAAGTGGACCTAGGGATGTGGAAATCTCGCGTACAGACTTCTGACAGAAGTGGCACCCAAGCACCTGACCACATTTGAAGTCCGCGAGTTCCACGGAGCGTCCCATTCTGCTGTTTCACGATGTCTAATGACTACTGAGGTCACGGATAATGAATACCAGGCAGTAGGTGGCAGCACAATGCACCGAAGATGAAAAACGTATGTTTTTGGGGGTGTCCGGTTACTTTTGATCACATAGTGTATTCGAATTATAGGCATGTATTAATGCACCTGATTTGTGCTACTAACCAATAACATCCCATAACACACACACACATACACAAATATACTTCCATCGTCTTAATTATGAATCCAAGGTTCGTTACATGCTTACGTACATACTACTGCATTTCTCCTAATTTTATTATACTGGTTATATAGCTAGCACTGGCCTTTCCCTCTTATATTATATTTTATCTGTTATAACATTGCATACTTATTCTCTACCATATGTACATTATGAATATATGTGTTTTAACATCATCTTAATTACACTAGTCTGCGTTTTCACACTTTTTGCCAGATGATTTCTTAAAAGTAGGTGTTCTTGACTCAAGTTTTTATGCAGATTCCAGAAATAACTTGTTTTTCTATCAGGTCTGATTTTTACACAAAATAAGAAGTAATGTTTTGACAATTTTAGTAATGAATCTATAAAAGTATTCAAATACCATTTCACACAAGGTAAGTTTTATTCAAGAAACATTTTAAGAACTTCCCTAATTTATCTCATGACTACATTTTAACAAAACAAGAAACCACAGTGTTTCATTTACTTTTTATCAAACTTTCTCTTCTTTGACTTCTTAGCAGATCCTTGAAGATAACTAACTGTCCCTCTCCAACATCCAGCAGTAATCGGCCATCATAGTTTCATTCCATCTCCCCTGGTATCTCCTCCCATTTCTTTAATATCTTGGTGAAAACGTTCACCCTGCTCTTCACTATAATGTCCCAGATTTTCTGGAAAGTAGTCGATATGTGAATGCATAAAATGCACCTTTACACGCTAGTTACAACCCATCTTCTGGTAATTTTCCAACATTGTTTCGACAATGGCCTTGTAATTAGGATCTTTGTTATTGCCTAAGAAGTTTTCAGTTACTGATCGGAAGGCCGTTCATGCTTCAATTTCTCTCTCATTCACTGTCTTCTCAAAATCTTCATCGTTCACAAATTTCTTTATTTGAGGACCAACAAAAATTCCAGCCTTAATTTGTCTTCTGTAATGAAGGGAAATTTCTTGGAAAGGTACTTTAAGCAGGGTCCATTCTGTGGTAGAGCCCTTATTAATTGCTTCATCAAGCCCAATTTTATATGTAGTGGCGGAAGCAATATCATTTGTCTCTCTACAAGCTGTTCGTGCAGGGTGTTTTTAGTTCCATGCAACAAGTTTTTCCACTGTGGCCATACTTTCACACCCCAATGTCTTTGCTTTGCCCGACTGTCCCATTCGCACAGAAAACAAAGCATTTTTGTGAACCAAGCTTGTTGTCCTAATAGTATTCCAATAACTTTGAAATTACCGCAGAAACGCCATTTGTGTTGGATACTAGTTATAAGTATCTTCATGTTTTCAACTGTCTCTTACATTTGAACTGAATGTGCGACAGGAATGGACCCACACATTCCCATTATTCAGTAACACGCCTTTCAGGATCCTCTTTGATGAATCTATAAAACGTCTCCACTGAGTAGGATCTCAATGTCATAAAAGTGAATTAACTCGTTTATGTTATTGCAGTAAACCAAGGACCCGATCTGTGAGAAAAAGGGAACTAGCTCTTGTTCTCTGTGTCTGTACCATGAGTAGGTACAGACACAGTTCCTGGTTCCTGGTTCCAGAAGATTGTTATCTTTAAGACGGGAGCCTAGTAACCCTGCAGATTCCTTAGAAAAATTTAAATCACGTACTAGATCATTTAGTTCGCTCTGAGGGAATAGTTGTGGAGTCACGTCGTATCAGGGCGACAGACATCATCAGAATCGTCTTCGGTGATTGCATGAGGTTCACGTTCAACACCATCTTCTTCCAAGTTCTCTAAAACAGCTGGAGGAAGAGGAACAGGCAGATCTTCTCCGTGTGGAACTGGCCTGATGGCTGAAGGAATACTTGGATACACAATGTATTTCTTATTTTTTGAATTGCACCCCTAAACATTAATTAAACAGAAATAACAGTATTTATGATGGTCTTTAGGCTCCCTCCACACCATAGGAATTGCAAATGGCATGCATGATTTCTTTCCTTTTATCCACAATCTTAATTTCTCAACACAATAGTGGCAAACTGTCTTTGGAGCCCAAGCCTTGTCTTGGTCACCAAGTTTCATTTTAAAATAAGCATGGTACAATTAATTCAAAAAGTCCGAACAACAATGCCTAAATTACAAATAGCAACTAACATCTACAGGTGTAACAACCTGAAGTCTTAAAAGTCTGTATTGGGAAATTTCTCTCCAAGAAGTGATAAATTTCCCTACAACAATGCTCTTCTACTGGTTCAACTCTATATTACTTTCTCTACTACGTATAGTAAGCAGGGGAAGTATTGCATTCCACCCAAAAATTCAATACCGAGATTTCACAGGAAATACATGTTTTGAGGCCCCTGAATCAAAAAAGAGACTTTTTGGGAACATATCCGTGTGTGTGTCTGTGAGCAGCATAACTCAGAAACGAACAGTCGGATAAACACCCAACTTGGTATTTAGGTTCAGTATCCTCCAGAGAAGCGATACGAAGGTTTTCAAGAAAATCCTCCGACCTCAGATTACCCTTAACATGGATCATTTTTCGAAAATTTTGATTTTCTCAAAAATGGATCTAACGATTTGGATTAAAATATCATATATTTGGGATACTTTCATGACAAATAATATGTATATCTTGAATTTTCTGGGAATGTCTCCAAAAGTGCTCTTCATTGTGAACGACTTTTGTATAACTGGTAAACCATAAAAGATAGACACAATTTTACTACACCAAAACTGTAAATCGCGTTAAAATACACAATTTATGTCATATACATTTTTACTTTCTCTACTACGTACAGTAAGTAGGGTAAGTATTGTATTCCACCCAAAAATTCGATACCGAGATTTCACCGGAAAAACATGTTTTGAGATCCCCTGAATCCCAAAAAAGCATTTTTGGAAACATGTCGGTGTGTGAACAGCATAACTCATAAACAAACAGTCGGATAAACACCAAACTTGGTATTTAGGTTCAGTATCTTCCAGAGATGCGACACAAAGGTTTTCAAGAAAATCCCCCATCCCAAATTACCCTTTACATGGAACATTTTTGGAAAATTTTAATTTTTTCAAAAATGGCTCTAACGATTTTGATTAAAATATCGCATGTTTAAGATATTTTCATAACACATAATACGTATATCTTGAATGTTCTGGGAATGTCTCCAAAAGTATTCTTGAACGACTTTTGCATAACTGGTAAACCATAAGAGATCAACAAAATTTCACTACACCAAAACTGTAGACCGCGTTAGAATACACAATTTATGTGATATACATTTTTACATTCTCTACTACGTACAGTAAGTAGGGGAAGTATTGTATTCCACCCAAAAATTCGATACCGAGATTTCACCGGAAATACATGTTTTGAGATCCCCTGAATCCAGAAAAAAGCATTTTTGGAAGCATTTCCGTGTGTGTGTCTGTGTGTCGGTGTGTCTGTCTGTCTGTCTGTGAACAGCATAACTCATAAACGAACAGTCGGATAAACACCAAACTTGGTATTTAGGTTCAGTATCTTCCAGAGATGCGACACAAAGGTTTTCAAGAAAATCCCCCATCCCAAATTACCCTTTACATGGAACATTTTTGGAAAATTTTAATTTTCTCAAAAATGGCTCTAACGATTTTGATTAAAATATCATATGTTTAAGATATTTTTATGACAAATAATATGTATATCTTGAATTTTCTGGGAATGTCTCCAAAAGTTTTCTTCATTTGAACAACTTTTGCATAACTGGTAAACTATAAGAGATAGACAAATGTTTACTACACAAAAATGTGGATCGCGTTAAAATACACAATTTATGTCATATGCATTTTTTTTGTTCAGTGAACCATTTTTGAGATATTGCTTGTTATTCCCTTAAATTTTTCAATAATTATTTTCTCAAATGGGAATTCGTTATTCATTTCTTTGTCTTGGATATGCAAAGAGTATTAATCAGTGGCAAAGGGAATGGTGCTGCAACTAGCAACCAGCTATTAAGAGATGTGTATGTGCTTAAAGGCTACTGTATTTCTATATTGCCCTTGTATATATAAATTCCCCTTAAATCTGCAAGAAAATTAGCAATAAGATAGACTCTGCAAATGTTTATCTCGATTAACATGAAATAGATGGAGAATAAGCGTTTGTAAAAATAGTTTGTACAAGAGTAGAGAAAGTCATGTGAGTGTAACACATCATAATTTTTTTTGTTAAGTGAACCATTTTCGAGATATCGCTTGTTATTCCCTTAAATTTTCCAATATTTTTTCTCAAATGGGAACTCTTTATTCAGTTTTTACTTTCTCTACTACGTATAGTAAGTAGGGGAACAATTGTATTCCACCAAAAATTCGATACCTAGATTTCACCGGATATATATGTTTTGAGATCCCCTGAATCCACAAAAAGCATTTTTTGGAAACATGTCCGTGTGTGTGTCTGTGTACAGCATAAACCAGAAACGAACAGTGGGATAAACACCAAATAGGTATTTAGTTTCAGTATCTTCCAGAGTTGCGACACGAAGGGTTTCAAGAAAATCCCCCCACCCCAGATTAACCTTTTCATGTAACATTTTTTGATAATTTTAATTTTTTCAAAATTGGCTCTAACGATTTTGATTAAAATATCATATGTTTAAAATATTTTCATGACAAATGAAATGTACATCTCGAATTTTCTGGGAATGTCTCCAAAATTATTCTTCATTGTGAACGACTTTTGTATAACTGGTAAACCATAAGAGATAGACAAAATTTTACTACACAGAAAACGTAGATCGTGTTAAAGTACACAATTTATGACATATACATTTTTTTGTTGAGTGAACCGTTTTCGAGATATTGCTTGTTATTCCTTAAGTTTTCCGATGCTTATACTTTTTCTCAAATGGGAATTTGTTATTCATTTTTTTATCCTGGTAATGCAAAGAAAATGGAATACTCCACATAGCAACCAGCTCTTAAAATATTTGACTATTGCGTAAAGGCCCACCAAAAAATTAGCAATAAGATTAGCATCTCGATATCTCGATTAATATGAAGCAAATGGAGAACAAGCGTTTGTAAAAATAGTTTGTACAAGAGTAGAGAAAGGTCATGTGAGTGTAACACATCAGATTTTTTTTAAGTGAAAATGCGAAAAATTTTTACTTGATAGTAAAAGAACTAAAAACAGTTCTGAAATCAGCATAAAAACGTGAGTCAGAATCACTTATTAGTTTTCAGTCATCCGACATCATGCAGACTAGTGTTATTATACGTACTATATTATCAAAGAAAATACATAACACGCAAAACTTAGAACAAAATATTAAATAAAGAAACTATTAATGTGTTGATGCTGAGAAGCTATGGTTTAGATATCTTATTACATTAATGAGATTGTATTAGTTTGTCCGTGGCTAGTACTATATGTTTCTTCAAAATAAACTATTATCTTCTAAAACTAAGAGACTAAACCAAATTAGATCGGGTGTATGAAAACTGAGCACGTGTAACCTCCCTCAATTTTCGGATCCCTGCAGTGACGTGGACGAGAAGCTACAGCATCCCAGGCTTCTTGAGTTTGTACCCAGAAGCCATCTTTTGCAGGGATCGAGCGCAGCTCCCTTTTCCGCTCAGCCCACACATTTTCATTCATTCATTCATTCATTATCTGCTTACCTTCCTCTTATGTAGGACTTACACCCCCCATGACTTACAAGCGGGTGCCTGGGGTCAGAGGCCCGTCGAGGAGCAGACACTCATGGATCAGACAGAGCATCCAGGATGGGTGATCAGCCCGATGCCTGGTATGGGATGAAGGAAGTAGATGAAACGAAATGTTGGTGAAATGGATGAAAGGAAAGGTGATGATGGAGCAGTTGGTGCTATGAATGGAAATGGCGGGGGAAACCGGAGAACCCGGAGAAAACCCGCCCAGACGCCGCTTCGTCCACCACAAATCCCACATGCAGGTCCCTGGGATTGAACGCGGGCCGCCTCGGTGGGAGGCGAGCGGTCTAACCACTCGGCCACGGCGCCGCCCCACACATTTTCAATAGGTTCATGGAGGCCAGTCTATCACTCTGATATCCTGCCTCTACGAGAACCAATTTGAAATCGTTCGGTATATGTGTACAGGATGAGTACCTTGTATGAATTCAACAATTCCATTAGGATTTTCGTTCTCACAGAAGGAAACAAAATATTCTCAAGTATTACCGTGTATTGCACGGCACTGTTCAGTGTATCGTCAAGCTGCCACAGCACACCTAGATCTCCCTTGATATCCAACAAGGTACAGATATGCTTGTGAAGGCACGTATTTTGCATCGTAATAACTATTCTATTATGAACTTTACCAAATGCCGTGTATGCAATGGAGTATGTCGAAAATAAATATAGAACATGTATTAGTAAAATATTATTAACACAAAAAGTCTGATGTGTTGCACTCACATGACTTTCTCTACTCTTGTACAAACTATTTTTACAAACGCTTATTCTCCATATGCTTCATGTTAATCGATATGTTAATCTTATTGCTAATTTTATTGTAGGTGCAAGGGGAATATGGTTGGCTTCAAGCGATAGTCAAATATTTTATGAGCTGCTTGCTATGTGGCGCATTCCATTCTCTTTGCATGTCCAGGACATAAAAAAATGAATAACGAATTCCCATTTGAGAAAAAGTATAAGTATTGGAAAAGTTTAGGGAATAACAAGCAATATCTTGAAAATGGTTCACTCAATAAAAACATGTATATGACAGAGATTGTGTATTTTAACGCCATCTACATTTTTTGTGTGGTAAAATTTTGTCTATCTCTTATGGTTTACCAGTTATGCAAAATTCGTTCACAATGAAGAATACTTTTGTAGACATTCCCAGAAAATTCGAGATATACATTTCATTTGTCATGAAAGTATCTTAAATATATGATATTTTAATCAAAACCGTTAGAGCCATTTCTGAGAAAATTAAATTTTTCGAAAGATGTTCCATGCAAAGGGTAATCTGGGGTGGGGGGATTTTCTTGAAAACCTTCGTGTCGCATCTCTGGAAGATACTGAACCTAAATACTAAGTTTGGTGTTTATCCTACTGTTCGTTTCTGAGCTATGCTGTTCACAGACACACAGACAGACAGACAGACACACACACGGACATGTTTCCAAAAATGTTTTTTTTTTATTCAGGGGGTCTCAAAACATATATTTCCGGTGAAATCTTCGTATCGATTTTTTGGGTGGAATAGAATACTTTCCCTACTTACTATACGTAGTAGAGAAAGTAAAAAGTGTTTGCTACATGCGAGAAGCATATCTGCGAACTTAACTACAGAAGTACCCTACACTTTGTCACAGCGCTGCACAGCAGACGCATGGAAGGTAGTATGTTTAGTAATGCCGCACAACACTTGCTGCACGGCTACACAACTGTATTGCGTATGGTGTAAACAAGGCGCTGTGTCAGGTAGGACTTAGAAAAAATTGGTGCTCAAGGCATGACTCATTTTTTTTTGTCCACGTGTTTACGTGATAAATTTTCTGTTAAAGTATGTGAAGTCTTCTACATTATGCATGAATTTTGTATAATTTGCATAAATGGTAATACAAAAACATACGGCACGAAAAATGCAACATTCATTAAAAAACACATTTATCAAGAAAGTGCTTGTGATATCAACCGTTTCCTAGATACTTTTTTAAATTTACTAACACTTTATCATACATTTTTACTTTCTCTTTCACGAACCTAGTAGGCAGAGGAAGTATTGCATTCCACCCAAATATTTCAGAGATTTCACTGGAAATACGTGTTATGACGCCCTCTGAATAAAATTAAAAAAACATTTTTACTTTCTCTACTGCATACCTAGTAGGTAGAGAAGGTAATGCATTCAATTCAGAAATTAGATACCGAGATTTCACGGGAAGTGCCTGTTTTGAAGCCCATTGAATACAAGAAAAGCCTTTTTAGAAAAAAGGTCCATGCGTATGTCTGCCGTCTGCCCGCGCGTGTGTGTGTGTGTGTGTGTGTGTGTGTGTGGGTGTGTGTGGGTGTCGGTGTGTGTGTGTGTCTGTGAATAGAATAGCTTAAAAACGAAAACTCGGATCAACATCAAACTTGGAATTTAAGTTCAGTACCTTTCAAAGATGCGACACAAAAGTGTTCAAGAAAATCCCCCTACCGCAAACTAACTTTACGTGGACCATTTTTCGAAATGTTTGATTTTCTAAAACATGGCCCTAAAATTTTGCTAAAACATCGTATATTAAAGTTTTTACATGAAAAATAACGGTATATCTTGAATTTTATGGGAATAACCTTTGAAGTGCTCTTCATCCCGATGGAATTTTTGTATAATCTCGTATAACTGGTTAACGTTAAGCGATAGACGAAGATGCACTACACCAAAAATGTGGAAGTCTTTAAAACACACAATTTATTTCAAACACCTTTTTTGTGGCAGAAGCCATTTCTAAGATATCCATTATTAATGGTTCGAATTGTTCAATACTTAGTCATTTGTTTAAGTCGTGTCAATATTCGGTTATTTCTTGCGATTTCATGGAAAGAGTATGGAATTTTAAGACTGGTATATAGCGTCCAGTTTTTAAACATTTGACTATCACTGTTCCCTTTATATCTATAACGAAACGTGTAATTTTGCTATTTATGCAAAAGTTTATCTCGATTAAAATGAAGTAGATCCAAAAATAAATGTTCGTAAGAATAGTTTGTATAGACACTAATAAGAGATAGACGGTAAAAAATCATGTGAATGTAATACATAAGATTTTTTAAGAGTTAAGTTAGCATTGTTTTCTTTTCCCCGATGTCGTTCAGAGAGTGGAATTGCAGAACTAGCATATAGCCACCCGCTTTTTAAGAATTTATCATCACTTCAGCTTCCTTATACATGGGTTGCGAAATGGATAAGGAAACTATTTCTGCAAAATATTACCTCGATTAACATGAATAGATAGAAAAAAAAAAGTCCTATGAAATACATTCTCACGGCTTTCTGTTCCAATGGCAAACATACACACATATATTCGTTGTATATTATGGTATTCATATAAATAACAATACCTCGAACCACCTTACCTTACAGTATGTTTACTTAGGAATCGTGTCCCATTAAGCATTAAGTGCTTAGCTCACTGCCTGTGGCCGAGAGGTCAGCATTCTGTCTTCTTAACCCAGACGTCACTGGGAGGTTCAATTTATATTTAACTATAGCTAGAATTATTCTCTATCGCCCAGGTTCTGGAGAACGAATGTGTTTACACCGCATATGAATAATAATAATAATAATAATAATAATAATAATAATAATAATAATAATAATAATGTGTTACATTCGCTATTTCTTACGAAAGTTTATTTTTCTATCTACTTCATTTAAATCGAGCTAAACCTTTCCAGAAATATTTCATTACACATTTTGTTAGGATACAAATGCAATAGCGATAGTCAAATGTTTAAGAACTGGACGCTATACTCTGGCCATAAAATTCTATACTGTTTCCATGCAATCGCGAGAAACAACTGAAAATCGGCGGGACTTAAAAAGAATGAAGTATTAAACATATCGAACCATTAATAAGGGATATCTCGAAAATTACTCATGTCACACAACAGTTATTTTGAATAAATTGTGTTTTAGAGAGATCTGCATTTTTTGTGCAGTTCATTTTCGTGTATTGCTTAACGTTTACCAGTTATATAGGATTATACAAAATTCCTTCCTAATGAAGAGGACTTCACAGGCTATTCTCAGAAAATTCAAGATATACATTTTATTTTTCATTAAATATCTTTAATAATTGGTATTTTAATCAAAATTGTTAGTAATTTTTTAGAAAATAAGAAATTTCGAAAAATGTTCTATGTAAATGGTACTTTGTCGTGGGGGGATTTTCTAGAAAATCTTCATGTCATATCTTTAGAAGATACTGAATCTGAATACGAACTTTGGTATTTATCCGCCTTTTTGTTTTTGAGTAATTTATACAAGCACACACACGTACCCTTTTATAAAAATGTTTTTTTTTATTCAAGGGCCAAGAAATCACGGTATAAAATTTGTGGGTAGAACGCAATACCTTCTCTATCTACTAGATGAAAAAGTAAGGACCTTTATTTAATGATAAAACTGGCAGAAAATAGCGGCAGCACACTTTTGTCCCGACATTATGAACTTCTGATTACTTGTGACTTCATTTCCTTCTCTGATCCCCCTCAAACTCGCACCAAAAAGCTCGACTCTCAGGCCTACACGTTTCACTGCAGCTTTGGAGACGCCAGGGAGCAAAGATAACATCTAAAATGAGATAATAAATATACGTTAATAGCATCCATGTAAAAACGTCATATCTATGCATTAAAATAATGCTATAGATACGCGAGAAGAATACTGGGTATGAATTAACGTCCAAAAGGAACTTAAATATTTACATGTGATCACAAGCTTTTAGAAGCACAGAGATAACTTTTTAAATTAGTGTAGGAATAACAGCGTTTTAATAATGAAAAACCGTATACCACGTATGAGATTTAAAGATAAGCCTCATTAATAAACTCTAGGAATAGGTTACGGATGTTAAAAAGAAGAGTAATATTAGGTGCGTTCGCTGTCGCAGCTGCTAGCTCGCATTGTTCGCCCGTTTGTATTTCTCATAAAGCCCTATATAATCAAAATGTTGTGTATAAATGTTGTATTAAAACACTTGAGGTCGACGTTATTGAAACAGATTTAACTAATTACTTGTAAGACCTACAGACCGAAACAATTTTGAGGTGTAATTCACCCCATCTTCAGCTGAAGGTCATGTCCTTTCAGCAACCTTTGTTCAATAATCTTCAGAAACGTTATGAACAGCATATGGCACTTGATGGTAGACATTCTGTACTAACGCCATTAACTAACAGTTCAGGGTCGTTTGTTTTGCCGCATGCTGTATTTGACTACTAACACAGATAATTTGAGCTTAAATAATTGCACTTTCTTACACCCGGCCATCTCCTTTGACAAAAACTCCGATAATTGCAAAGAGCATTGACGAAATAAAAAACAAGTTTGAAATTTACTTTAGTTTTTTCTGCAGGCGGTTCCAAATGGTTCTCTACTACGTATAGTAAGTAGGGGAAGTATTCCATTCCAACCAAAAATTCGATACCGAGATTTCACAGGAAATGCATGTTTTGAGGTGCACTGAATGCATATAAAGCATTTTTGAAAACATGTCCAAAGAAAAGAAAAACAGCGTTTTTAGAAAAAGGTTTGTGGGAGTGTGTGTGAACAGCATAACTCAAAAGCTAAAAGTGGGTTAAATACCAATTTAAGTTCAGTATCTTCCAAAGATGTGTCTCTATTTCACGGCCGGATATATGCTGTTGGGAGAGTGTAGAAAGAGCCGCTACGTGCTCTATCTTGCCTATGGAATAGGATGGGGTGAGCCCAGGTTAAATAATCGGTGGTACACTATGCCTGGATGATGACGGAGAAGGTGGATATGATACTTGTTTTGTAAATTTTCAAAAAATATTACTACACTCACTTTTTACTTTCTCTACTACCTATAGTAAATACAGGAAGTATTGCGTTCCACCAAAAAATTCCATACCAAGATTTCACCGGCAATATATATTTTGAGGCGCCCTGAATCCAAATAATGCATTTTTGGAAACATGTCCGTGTGTGTGTCTGTAAGCAGCATAGCTCAAGAACAAAAAGTTAGATAAATACTAAAGTTGGTATTTGAATTTCGTATCTTTCAAGGATGTGACATTAAAATTTTCAAGAAAATCCCCCCACCTCAGGCTACCATTTACAGAAAACATTTTTCGAAAATGGTATATTCTCAAAAATGGCTAACGATTTTGATTGAAATATAATATGTATAAGGTACTTTTATAGAAAATTAAATGTATATTATGAATTTTCTAAGAATTTCCTCAAAAGTCCTCTTCATTCTGAATGACTTTTGCATAACTGGTACACCGTAAGATAGACAAGATTTTACTACTCAAAATGTATAGATCTCGTTAAAACACACAATTAATATACATTTTTTTGTCGATTGAACCGTTTTCGAGATATTCCTTGTTATTTGTTTGAATTTTCCAACATTTATATTTTTTCTCAAATGGGAATTCGTTATTTGTTTTTTTTTATGTTCTGAAAATACAGAGAGAATGGAATGCTTCACATAGCAACCAGCTCTTAAAAGAGTTGACTATCGCTTAAAGCCCTCCATATTCCCCTTGCACCTACAAGAGAATTAGCAATAAGAAGATTCTACAAATGTTCATCTCGATTGGCATGAAGTAGGTGCAGAATAAGTGTTTGTAAAAATAGTTTGTACAAGAGTAAAGAAAGGCATGTAAGTGCAACACATCAGATTTTTTAAGTAATATTGCATTTGGGGTTTATTGTAATATGCCACTTACATTATTTAAAATAAATTACGTAAATAACAATTTAAACTCTAACTAATAAACACAGAGCTGGTGACTTTTTTGTAAAAAGGGGTGTGGCACTTGCAGTTCTGAGATATTTAAATTTTAAATGCATCTAAAGGTTGAAAAACAAAATATCCTTGAAACATGTTTCATATGCCTAATCTATCAAATAAAAATGTTAGGAAAAAATCAGTTTTTCGACAGAACTCAGCCAATATCTCCTCCCCTTAAGTCAAACCTGCTTCTTGCTGAATCGCTTAGATTGTACCAGAGGGTTTGCCTGCATCTTTTCCCGAGATATCATTTACTGTAATTTTAGGATATTTCGCATGCCATCCGCTACTGTATTTAAAACTAGGATCCTGTTTTCAAGATAATGAAACACACTCCGCTAATTACAATTCTCTGAACTGCGTTCGGATGAATCATCCACGTCCCTGAAGGATGGTGACTGTGCTCCAACGCTTGTCTAACAATGAAACTAGAAAAGTAGGCACAGAGGTTAATTACGTGAAAATAACATTACATAAAACACACATACGAGTTAGTTGAGATAAGAAACGTGTAGCATCATCGTTAGGAACACGCAAAGCTCGTGGCACGCACGTCATAAACGATTTAAACAGATAAGCCATAATATGACATGGGTCGGGAAACGCTCCGCTGTATTCTTAACACAACAGCTGTCGTTCGGACAACCGTGCTTTCGAAAGTGAAATTCTTGTGCCCACCCAACTCCGACATGCAATTTGTACAGGGGAGAGGAAGTCCGTGTGACTAAATACAAACAAAATTAACTTGCAGATGTATACCTTATCTGCATCTTGTACATTTTGTGGAAAAAACGTAAGAAGGCGTGTTTGAGACTTGCTCCAAACTGTTGTTCCACTACCAAGATTCAAAACTTCTCCAAAGATTATCATAGGATTGCTGAGCTAATCCATGAACATTAGTTAGACATATAAATTCGTGCAAATATTCAGGGTGGACCATTTAAGTTGAGACTGTACCATATCTACAAAACTAAGCGTTGTCTTGAATAAAAGTTACTTCATTTTATGTGAGAAAATAAACGCAGTTAGTCGTGTTTTATTTTGAGGACGTTGAGATGGACATTTTAGGATCAATGTAGTTTTTTTTAATGAAACCTACCTTTTTTATATAGTTTTCTCACTCCTTATAAAGAACTAAACAACATTTGTATAAAACACTTTGCAATTGTTCTTACACCAAGTAAATAACAACGAAAATTCTGAATGGCTGTGTAGGAAGAGCGCAACCAATGATTGGACCATCCACGGATGGTCGTTTTAACTTGCCTTTCGTAATTTGGAACATCTTTTATTTTGTTTTTTTATTCTTCATCACAAAATAAATAACTTTTTATAAACTATTTTCTAATGAGAAACCAACATAAAAATTTTTAAAATGTTAAGTGACCCTAAATGACCATCATAAAGCGCTTCAGACAAAACACGACTGCTGGCATTTACTTTCTCCCAGTAATATCAAGCAACTTTTATTCAAGACATTTTTACTTTCTCTATTACGTATAGTAAGTAGGGGAAGTATTGTATTCCACCCAAAAATTCGATACCGAGATTTCGCCGAAAATACATGTTTTGAGACCCCCTGAATCCAAAAAAAGCATTTTTGGAAACATGTCCGTGTGTGTGTGTGTGTCTGTGAACAGCATAACTCAGAAACGAACTGTCGGATAAACACCAAACTTGGTGTTTAGGTTCAGTATCTTCCAGAGATGCGACACGAAGGTTTTCAACAAAATTTCCCCACCCCAGATTACCCTTTACATGGAACATTTTTCGAAAATTTTAATTTTCTCAAAAATGGCTCTAACGATTTTGATTAAAATATCATATGTTTAAGATATTTTTATGACAAATAAAATGTATATCTTGAATTTCCTGGGAATGTCTCCAAAAGTATTCTTCATTGTGAACGACTTTTGCATAACTGGTAAACCATAAGAGATAGACAAAATTTTACTATACAAAAATGTAGATCGCGTTAAAATACACAATTTATATCATATACTTTTTTGTTGAGTGAACCATTTTCGAGATATTGCTTGTTATTCCCTTAAATTTTTCAATACTTATTTTCTCAGATGGGAATTCGTTATTCATTTTTTGTCTTGGATATGCACAGAGTATTAATCTGTGGGAAAGGGAATGGTGCTGCACCTAGCAACCAGCTATTAAGAGATATGTATGTGCTTAAAGGCTACTATATTTCCAAATTGCCCTTGTAAATATATATTCCCCTTACATCTACAAGAAAATTAGCAATAAGATAGAGTCTGCAAATGCTTATCATATTAACATGAAGTAGATGGAGAATAGGCGTTTGTATAAATAGTTTGTACAAGAGTAGAGAAAGTCATGTGAGTGTAACACATCAGATTTTTTTTCTGTAACGTTTAGTTTTGGAGATATTGTACAGTCTCAACTTAAATGGTCCATCCTGTATACTTTAACAGCTGCTATGAAAGTGCAGTATACTACTTCTCCTTCAAAGAATTATCGTCTGCTTTGTAGGACTTAGCCCTCCCCCCAAGGACTTATAAGCAAATGCTCTGGGCCAGTAGACTGTCTAGGAGCAAACTCTGAATCATAGCATCTCCAGAATGGGTGATCAGTCCAATGCCTTGCATGGCGGTGAAGAAGAAGGAAATGGAATTATAGGAAAATTCGCAGATCAAATTATCTTACCCAGCATTCCCCTCCACCGTAGAAATCCGCAAAAAACCTTCGGTCAGGTTTGACCCGGGACCTCCGAATGCGGCCACAGATGTTACCGCCTGAACCTTCCCGTCCGATGAAGTGCAGACTAGCTTATCTAAAATGATTACATACTTTATAAATCCTACGATAAATCTATCCAATGAATATATTAATTTGAATTATCTACTGCCCTCTCTCCCTGTACTTTTTACGAAATTACTATAGCTTGTCTCAACCTTAAAGGCCAGTATGGAGGTAAATAGGATATCTCTGTCTCTATCTAACGCATGCATGTTACCATTAGCTTCGTCCTTTTTTAATATTGCGCTGTCGCCAAGTTGCTAATAACACGATGTAAATATTCACTTATTATAAATTTCAGCTTTGGACACATTATCCTATGCAGAAAATTTTTCTCTATAGGATTATAGCAGTCTTTTATAGATTTCTTTGAGCACACATTCCTAAAGAAAACGAGGTTTTCAGAAAAAGTACCATATTTGCTGTTTCTATGCTTATCAGGCAGTAACTAATAAACTAAAGGGCAGAACGTAACAATATATTTTTATTGCTAGAGTAAACTTGAATACTGATACCTGCCCAGTTTGAATTCTCTACCTTTAATCACATGAAATTTACAACTTTTTAAATTAGACATTTTTGGAAAATTCTATACTTATGCCGTAGAAAAATCAAGTAAAGAGAAACATTTTTATTGGGTTTACAACGGAGACAAAGCGAGAGAAAATGTTGAGGAGGGTTGGGGATAGTTTTTAAAAGAAGCCGGAATTCTCTAACTTCTTTCATTAATTGTGCATGACAAGCAAATGTCAGCCTTCTATTCAGCTAGCAGTCCAGGCACGAGGCAGAAGGCAGGTTAACATCAGTTGTAAGGACCTGGGTACGTTAAACACTGTGAAGTGTTGTGCAGGTTATTTATTTTAAAATTTACGTAAATATTAATACTTATGAAGGAAAAAGTTAAGAAGAAACGAAATTTTAGTAAACTAAGAAGAAATTCAATGTAACAGTTAAGATGTTAGATTATTCAAATAAAATAAGTGTTAGTAAGCCAAAAAAGAAACGGTTAAGGCTACCGGGTATTCAGAAAAAATAGCATAAAGAAGGTAAAAATGCAACAACCTCTAAGAACGTTATCCAAAATGAAAGTAAAAAGTGTAGCTAGGTTAACTCGGTGTAATGGAAAAGCGCAAAGCGAATGCAGCGCATCCTTCATTCTTTGTTGTTAGAAATCATTCCACCCACGTTGAATGTAATCTTGTCAAAAGTAAGGAGTGATGATAAAGTGAGCTAAAGTGCAGATGAAAATTAAATCTGTTATAATAGCCTTAAATAGCAATGCAGATATATAATTATTTGATTCACAAGATGACATTAAATTGTAGACCAGTAGCAGCTGGACGCCAAATGTTGCGAGCGTACACTGGCTTCCATTTGTTTTCCCCGCAGCTTTGGCAGGCATTCTACTGGACTTCACAGGTAAGTATGTATAGCAAGGAGGAGGTGTATGTATCTGTTTACTTTTTCGTGCATACAGTGGCGTCCTGTTTTACGTGCACAGTTCTCGATTATTCACATACGAATATATAACTTTGAGCAATAGCTTTACTCTTCATCACTTATATTAACAATGTTAAAATAATATACAATAAATAAAACCATTTTTTTTGCAGAATACATCTACGAAGAATAGTTTTAATGGCAACATAATGTAACATTATACTTTTTACTCTCAAAGAGGACACATTTACCAGACATTATTGTAGTCATCTGTCCAATCTAAATATACAACTAAATAAAAGAGTGTTTCGTACAATTTCTCCATGAAAAAGTATTTTTGTTGACAATACAATGTAATACAAGTAAATTAAGCGTCTTACTCTCAAAGACGACACATTTACTAGCCATTATTTTATTAGTCTGTCTAATCTCCATTCTTGTCCAATACTATTTAGTCCCTTAGATATCTAATCTCTTAGGTGGTGTAAGAGCTCTGGCTCTAAACGCAAATATTCTCACATTTCATGACAGTGTTCCCAGAGGGCGACGAGTGATTCAGTGCCTAGGCGGCTAATACAGGTATTGGATAAAAATGGAGAGTGGACGGATTATTAAAATAATGTCTAGTAAATGTGTCCCATTTGACAGTACAAAGTATATAATTCAGTTTTACATTATGTTGACATTAAAATACCTTTTCATGGAGAAATTGTGCAAAACAGGGTTTTATTTAGTTAAACACGGTTATTATATGTAAGTGCTGATGAGCAAAGCGGTTGCTCAAATTTGTATATTCATATGAGAGTAATAGAATTGTGCAATAAAACTGGACACCACTGCATGCGCGAAAATGTAGACACACGTACCTGCTCCTTGCTATACATACTTACCCATGAAGGTCAGTAGAAACATCGCAAAGCTACATAAATGGTAGCCAGTGCACGCATACAGTACATGTGGCAACAGTGCGCACCATTTAACCTGTAGTGTCTTTAAGGCGTGAGACGCGATATAGCAGAAATACACGGGGTGGGGGCTCTGACGGTCTTAGTGAAAGATAAATTTATCAAATGTTTGTGTATTTACACTTAAACGTATTAAGACGATTAAATATTTTTGGTGTGCGATTCTTTAAAACTGTTCACCTCATCTTCATTGTGCCGAATTTCTCATTCATACTAAAAATCCTCTTAGATTAGTTCCCATCCAGCGTTTTCCAATTCCCCATTAGGCTAAGTAGTATTTAACGCTCGTTCTTACTACATGTGGCACTACATGCGGTGAACACTGAAAACTAGGGCTGCGACATCGGAGTCGCTACGTGGAGGAAAGCATAAAGAATAGGAAGGTAAGACATTGATCCCGTGCGGTACAATCTATACAAGAAGAATTATGCACATTTACTTTATTTATGCAATATTATTTATAACATATACAGCTGACTTATATAGCTGAAATGTATTTATTAAATCATTAATGCAAAACGCTACGTCACAATGTGCACATGGATAAGATTTTATATCAGTTTATTACAGTGAATTACAACCCGCAACTTTGTATCCTGTAGTTTATACAACGGAATATCGGCAGAAATAAATGCCGCGCATAGTTCTTCATTAAACTTTGATTTGATGCAGGCGACTCGTGCTGTTACAGTTTATCCCCACAGTTTACAATACAACGTTGTATGTTTCTGTGTCGACATGTCTTCGCACATTACTCGAATTACTATGCGCAGAAGCAATTGTGCTATTGCACGGTTTGCAATAAAGATTTTCATTAATAATAGAGGAAACATTTCCCCATATTCCAATATATAGTTTTGCAACGTTGTTTACTTTCTTACCCTTAGCTTGGTAGCATAAACACTGTGCGGGGATAAACTTGACTCAATAATACAGGTAATCCCCTCGCTGTAAACAGGCGATTACAGGACGCCTCTAAACAAACCTAACGACTCCGATGTCGCAGGGGTACTGTGACACATGCAATAAAATGATAACTTGGAAAGAAAATTTGGTAAGTAGTTCCAGGCCTAGGTTTAGGGCACTTCCCCTGCAAATGAGGATTGATGAAATACTGGCAGAATTTGAACTGTAGATCTCCCGCTCACGAGTGCGTGTTTTAACGACCTCGGCCACCCGTGTCAATCCCCCCTCCACATTAGGGGTGTTTTTCGGCACAGACGCATTCGTGCTGAATATCCCCAAAATTGTTCCCGCCGAGCATTTTCCAACCATTCTCATGGAGATAATTTGATTTATATTTTTGTTTCGCAAAATTATTGAGAAAACAGGTACCTTCGTGTTCAGAAATCTCAACGTGGTTCCCAGTGAACGCCTCAATTTACTTTGATAGCATCCCCACAATATTTTTACACTTTTCCTAAAGAATATTATATGTGTCTAATTTACTTTTCATACTGCAAATCCTTAAAGGTCTCCATCGAACAATTCAATAAGGAGGTCTTTTTGCATTACGGTGCCTAAAAGAATGAAGGGAGCTACGTTTATCCTCTCCTTTAAGGATATTAAGAAAGCGGGCTCATTTGCGCTGAGAACCCTCAAAATTTTCTCCGCCGTCCGTTTTCCACACCTATTCCATTTGGGAGGTTTTCCCTTACCACACACATAGTATTTTTATTCTTGTTCTAAAAAATATATGTGCTATATTTTATCGAAATAGTGCAAGGTTATACGAACCAATAAGGTACACACATACACGCGTACATAGACTTTTATATTATATTTTATTTATATAGACATGTGTATATAGATTGCGCAATTATATAAAATATTTTAATGATAAATCCTCCCTTTTACTCTTTACAACTGAATTATTTCCTAAAGTCTTGTAATATTTCTAATAGGTGACGTAAAGCCCTCCGATATTCACGGAAATGGCTTTGAAATTTCGGCAGATACAGTTATTTCCCTTAAGCTCCTTCCGACTGTCTTATAAATTAAAAAAATTTATGCAGATTATTAGTATCTTTTAGAGGTAAAAAAATTATCGGAATGGCCAAGTAGTTTTTAAACAATCACAGCAGCAGACTTTTAACCTCCTGTACCTTCTCTATTTGACTCCATAGTTATTTAAAAGCATAAAGGCTCCACAGTCTTCACAGATTACAGAAATCCTGATTTCAATATTGAACGTAATAGGTGAGAAACGGGTGAATATGGAAATTCCTTAAGCAGCGTTACCAGTTTAAACATTTTGAAACTGGTACAGTCTATAACCATTGAAAGAAATAATTTTGTTAATTGCTTATTGTAAGCATAGGTTGAATAATTTCTTATGTATCGCTGACATCATTTTCTCTCTTTCTGGAATTATTTAGAATGGTAATGAACTTATTACAACATCCCGAAGAAATCTAGGAAAGTTTCTTACATATATCCGTAGGATTAGAGACAAATCTTACTCTGAAATGTTAGCCTAAATCCTGCACAAATCCTATGCAGTATTTGAATAAAATGTCAATTAAAGAAATAAGTATCACCTACATATCTGAGCCTTATAACAGAATTTGCTTTGTTAAACATGTTTTGTTTTTTCAAATGCTAAATCATGCCTATTTAGGTATCTTATTTCAAATGAAGTATCTACTGCTTTTGTCTTATTATGACGCATGTTTACTTTCTCTACTACTTACTTATATAAGCAGAGGTACAATTGTGTTCTACCGGAAAAACTGGATATCGAGATTTCGCCAGAAATATTTTTTAAGGTCAACTATAGCCCCCTCCCAAAAAAAGGGGAAAAGAAGAGGACAAATGACATTTCTGGCTTTTAGCGCGTGTGTTAAAAACACAAATCAAAAGCAAAATATTGGAGAAA
This sequence comes from Deroplatys truncata, assembly GCA_030765065.1. Taxonomy (NCBI): domain Eukaryota; kingdom Metazoa; phylum Arthropoda; class Insecta; order Mantodea; family Mantidae; genus Deroplatys; species Deroplatys truncata. The sequence continues at coordinate 166,900,234 of CM060979.1, forward strand.
TATCACACTTGATATTTAAGTTCAGTATCTTCCAAAGAAGTGACATATGAGGCAGTATTTTATATCGCAATAATGTAAATGCCAGAGTGATTGTAGTGTAAATAAGCATTATTTAATGACATTGATTTGAGATGTTTGTTAATTGTAAGCATTGTTAGGAAATAAGTTTACACGGCCTCACTGAAACTGACAATAAGAGCGAGCAACAATGAGCGAGGGGGCGAGTTGTTAATTAATTAGAAGAGGCAAGCAAATGACGTCAAATTAGCGCGCTTTTCTGTAGAAATGGAGGGAATTTCTTCCCTAGAGCATATGTGTTCGTAATTTTGATTGGATATAAAAATAGACGCTAATGTTGGCGCGTTTTATTAACCAATAGCAGCTCACTTATAATGTTTAGGCATATTAGGGTGAGGGAGTATAAAAAGCTAAAGCCAGAGGCAAGTATTGTCCAGTTCAACAAGATCATTCACGCATTACACGTCGCTCAGTTTGACAGAATAATTCACAAGGCAAACGTCGTTCAGTCCAACAGAATCATACAAAGGTTATACGTCGCACAGTTTAAGAGAATCGTTCACGCGTTATACGTCGCGCAATTCTACAAAATCTCTCGCGTTGTAAAGTTAGTTATAAATGTGAAATACGTGAATTAATAATGTGCAGCAAATAAGTGATTATAGTGATATTAGAAAATATAACAGTTTCAGTTGGGCGTGTATCAAGAGTCAGTATGTGAAATTAATTAATTGTGACGTTAATAAAATTGTAAAAACAAATTCTTTTATAAGTGTTATCTTTCAGTAACAAATCCTTTCCATTTACACACCCTGTTCAGGAGATATGCTCGACTGAGTAATAATAATAGCTAGCCGGAGCACAATGAATCCAAAAACTCAAAGTAGTAAAACAATAACAGGCACCGAGCAATAGATAACACGAAGTGACCACGACAAATTGGCTCCCATACGTTGTGCTGATAAACATGAAGCATCTTCCAACTACAAATATAATCTACTTCACATAAAGATTTAAAAAATACCAAACTAGCATACTACGTGAGAACATTCTCGTTATTTTTCATTTTTTCAAAACTGGCTCAAACTGTTTTGATTAAAATTCCATAAATTGCCAGATAATTACATGACTAAGAAAATATATATTTTGAATTTTCTGCCCTGTGAAGTTCTCTTCATTCCGACAAAAAACTTTGTGCAGTTTTGTATAACTGGTTATTACTATACAACAAATGTGCTTGGCAGAACAGAATGAAGTTCAGCTCATCTGTTGCCGGGTCATAGTGGCATAGGGGGAAATGGAAAAAGCTGATGAATTTGCAGGACAAGGAGCAGCTTCACAATTTATTGGGCCAAAGTCGGCTCTGGAATATCCCGATGTTTAGCAAGAGAGGTTATTAAGAACTGATCCAAAGTAGAACATTATAAAATCTGGCTTAAAACTCCAGGAAACAAAAATGGTAAACTATTTATTAGAAAACCATGTAAGAAAATAGCTGAAATCTTACTTAAATGTAACAGACTTCAGCTGAGAATAATAGCTGCATTTCTCACAGGACATCTTAACACGATGGGAGTGTTTCAGGGAAACTTAGATTGCAGATTGTGCAAGAAAGAAGCTGAAATAGCCCAGCACATTATATGCTTCTGAGAGGCCTTGACTCACATAAGCTATATTGCTTTTGGGAAACTGTTTTTAGACCCAGAAGAATTTGAAACCATATCAGCCCATATTCAACCCAAGGCGGAAGTGCATCCGGAGCAATGACGGAAAATTGTATCCTATAAGATAGGACAAGACAGGACACAACAAATGTCGAGATATTTAACAAAGTTTATATCAATGTTTTTTATGACTTTAGTCATTTCTGAGACATCGTTATTATGGCTTGAAATCCTTTTTGAAGTGGCCACAGGGGCTCACCTTGGTGAGTACGGAAGTGGCGACCCCGAGCCACCCAGTGTGTGCAGATATAACCAGTCCACCCTGTCTCCTGGGGTCAGAAATAAGGATACCTGGTTCTCCAGGTTGGGGGTTAAGCATGGGGCTTTGTAAAAACCTTGTTAAGAAGTGTGGTTTGTTGTTGGCAACCTGGAATGTTCAAACTATGCTATGACCTGGAAAAATGAAAGAAGTGGCAAATAACCCTTAAGGTATTGGCTAGACAGTAGTGTTGCAAGAAAAAAGTTGGAGTGGAAAAGGAAGAATAGATAAACAGGATTACACATTATTGTATTGTGGATCAACTGAGCCAGGACTACACAAGGTAGGTTTTATTATCGCAAAGAGATAAAGAGCCTAATAGAGTTGGGCCCAGTTAATGAAGGATTTTAAAATAGACTTAAGGTCCAATTTCGAAATGTGACTATACTTTCTGTGTAGGCATCTGTGAAGGAAAGGACGAGTTGACAGGGAAGAGTTTTCGTGAGAGTTTGGAAGGAGAGTGTGGTAAGGAGTTTCTGGATACGTTGATGTTCTTGGGTGATTATGGTTTTGGAGTGGCGGGGAGGCAAGTGTTACTTGAGCTAGTGTCGAGGTTGGTGCCTTGCATGGACAGTTTGTGACTGGAATTAATTGGATTATTAAGGCAGGAAGTTTCTCGTGTGTTATTGTTTTTTATAACTGTGTAGAATTGCATTGTACGTTTACATTTGCTCAGGGTTAGTTCTTATTTGCCATATTCTGTGAGATTTCTATTGCTTAAATTTTGCATTTGTTGATTTCCTGTTTCTAGTTTTGTAATCCTGGTGTTTCTCTCTGTGAATGCTCAGACTGTATTGGTTTTGTACCAGAATGTGATTATCTATATAACCAGAGCTGCTTCTGTAATCTAACTTGTCTTGTACTTGTTTTGTTTTTATTGTATTGATGTACTCATTTGAATAAATTTATAGCCAGAGAGTGGTCGCAGTTTTGCGCCAGCCACTCAAATTACTACTACTACTACTACTACTACTACTACTACTACTACTACTACTACTACTACTACTACTACTACTACCACCACTACTGCTACTACTACTACTACTTTTTGAAGTGTTGCTTCAGCTCCCGTGTACCGTTAGTACCTACAACGAGGTGTAAAATGAAACGATTTCTGCAAATGTTTATCCTGATTAATATTAAAGTAGATAGAAAATAAGTGGTAGTGGTTGGAGAAAGTCAGATCAGTGTAGGTAATTAGATTTATTTTTTAACCATAAAATACGCTTCCTATGAAATGGTATCAAAATTATTTTCCTCTTCTCGGAAATCATATGTCATTTATAGCACCAGTGTATCTTTTACTTCTTTAAATGCTAGTCATTTGTAGAGCATATTGATGGGGAAGTAGTATCTTGATAAAGTTCTGTTTAACATTTTCATCATTTTGACTGGAGAGTTACAAAGTCATTGCATTAAATACATAAAAATAATAAAGTGTAATGTTCATACACATTATACATTTAGTAATGTCACCAAGTTTTTCTTTTAGAATCGTGCATAGGTTGTAAAATTTGCAACCTATGCACAAAATTGCATTGAACTGCATTAAAATAGAAAGAGAAATTTTTCAAATGTCTTCTTCGTTTTGGTAATACAATGTAAATATGTTATGGAAGAATTTGTATAAACTTTCCTAACAGCAGCGTGTTTAATTTCATCTTTAGAGCTGAGATTCTTTTCATGAGTGTAGAAGAAAGCTTATGTTTCTTTTTTTAAAAAGTATCGCATTTCACCGTAAATGTTATACATATCGAAACACAAATACAAATGCTGGGATTTCTAAATAACAGAAAAAGGTTTGTTTATAATTGATTTCATTTGTTATTGAAGAGAGAGAAAAGTACATTGTTCAAAATTTTAAGGTTTGATTTAATATTTAAAACAGACATTATCCGAAGATACAAGGCCAATATTACGAAAGAATATCTTTAACCACATCCAAATGCTTATTTAAACGCAATTAAAACTTGAGTAAAATTCATACTGAGATTTTGACATGATCAAGTGAAACGCATTAACATTAATTTTATGCAAAATGTACAAAGTTCTCTTTTTTAATGCTGAATTTTATGTACCTATTTGGGTAGAAGAGAGATATGGATTTCAGCAGTAAATCATAATAAAATGTGTAATATATGTATTTATTATTTTCTCTAAACATTCACCGTTGTGAAGAATTTAACATTTTCCGGATTGAAGCTACTGCCACTGAAAATGTTCGTGTAAAGGTAACTAGGCAGTTTTTTATATGTCTTTCGGGTGTTCCAAAACCAGGAATGGATTTTCCTAGTAATTTTATCATAAATCTTTTAGATACGCTTCCAATTTCTAAGTAGTTTATATTACATGTAACAGAATGTCAGGACAACGCTAATACTTTCAAAGCGATTATAAAACAACTTTTCTTAAAATGCTTGTGTTTAAATAGTCGCCAACAAACGCATGGGTTACCATGCAATATCACAATACGACTAATGAATAAAAATTATCGATGAATGAATACACAGATATATAAATTGAATGGAAAAACACGTAGCACTTATTAACAAAAAACGTAGCAGGATAACGGCAATGCATCAAAAAGCAGAAAAAAAAGGTTCAGATCGAGAACTATAAAGATTTTTGTTTGTGCATGTTTACAGTATGTTTTCTAGTTCAGCTCGAAAATACCAAATTCTATTTAGATTATAACATTTTTACTTTCTCTACTACGTATAGTAAGTAGGGGAAGTATTGTATTCCACCCAAAAATTCGATGCTGAGATTTCACCGGAAATATATGTTTTGAGACACCCTGAATCCAAAAAAAAGCATTTTTGGAAACATGTCCGTGTGTGTGTGTGTGTGTGTGTGTGTGTGTGTCTGTGAACAACATAACTCAGAATCGAACAGTCGGATAAACACCAAACTTGGTATTTAGGTTCAGTATCTTCCAGAGATGCGACACGAAGGTTTTCAAGAAAATCCCCCCATCCCAGATTACACTTTGCATGGAACATCTTTCGAAAATTTTAATTTTCTCAGAAATAGCTCTAACGATTTTGATTAAAATGTCATGTATTTAAGATACTTTCATAACAAATAAAATCTATATCTTGAATTTTCTGGGAATGTCTCCAAAAGTATTATTCATTGTGAACGCGTTTTGTATAACTGGTAAACCATAAGAGATAGACAAAATTTTACTACACAAAAAATGTAGATCCCGTTAAAATACACAATTTATGTCATATACATTTATTTGTTGGGTGAACCATTTTCGAGATATTGCTTGTTATTCCCTTAAATTTTCCAATACTTATACTTTTTCTCAAATTCGTTATTCATTTTTACTTTCTCTACTACGTATAGTAAGTAGGGGAAGTATTGCATTCCACCCAATAATTCGATACCGAGATTTCACCGGAAATATATGTTTTGAGACCTCCTGAATCCAAAAAAAGCATTTTTGGAAACATGTCCGTGTGTGTGTCTGTGTGTGTGTGTGTGTGTGTGTCTGTGTGTCTGTGTGTGTGTGTGTGTGTCTGTGTGTCTGTGTGTGTGTGTGTGTCTGTGAACAGCATAACTCAAAAACTAACAGTCGGATAAACACCAAACGTGGTATTTACGTTCAGTATCTTCCAGAGATGCGACACGAAGATTTTCAAGAAAATCCCCTCACCCCAGACTACCCTTTACATGGAACATTTTTCGAAAAGTTTAATTTTCTCAAAAATGACTCTAACGATTTTGATGAAAATATCATATGTTTAAGATAATGTCATGAGAAATGAAATGTATATCTCGAAATTTCTGGGAATGTCTCCAAAAGTATTCTTCATTATGAACGACTTTTGCATAACTGGTAAACCATAAGAGATAGACAAAATTTTACTACACAAAAAATGTAGATCCCGTTAAAATACACAACTTATATTATATACATTTTTTTTGTTGAGTGAACCGTTTTCGAGATATTGCTTGTTATTTCCTTAAATTTTCCAATACTTGTACTTTTTCTCAAATTCGTTATTCATTTTTTTATGTCCTGGACATGCAAAGAGAATGGAATGCGCCACATAGCAACCAGCGATAAAATATTTGACTATCGCTTAAAAGCTACCATATTCTCCTTGCATCTACAAGAAAATTACAAATAAGATTGACATCTCGATATCTCGATTAATATGAAGCATATGGAGAATAGGCGTTTGTAAAAATAGATTGTACAAGAGTAGAGAAAGTCATGTGAGTGTAACACATCAGATTTTTTTTGTCCTGGTAATACAAAGAGAATTGAATGCTCCACATAGCAACCAGCTCTTAAAATATTTGACTATCGCTTAAAGCCTACCAATTCCCCTTGCATCTACAAGAAAATTAGCAATAAGATTAACATCTCGATTAACATGAAGCATATGGAGAATAAGCGTTTGTAAAAACAGTTTGTACAAGAGTAGAGAAAGTCATGTGAGTGTAACACATCAGATTTTTTCTGGAAGTTACCTTTTGTTTCAGCTCGTCAGATGTATACGATTTATCAGCTGTCGTACATATTCCGTTGTTATATCTAACAAACGGAAGCAATTTTAAGCCCGGAGATAGTAAATGTCGTTTTGAAAGTGCAGTTCCTTCGTACAATGACAAGGCCGCAGATCGCGAGAATGCGTGCTCAAAGACCTCGGCTAGGTCGGTATCTCATATCCAAACAGATTTAAAATGTTGCAAGTATTTTTAACTCGGGCTTTTAATCATAATAGAGTTGGTTTGAATATAATAATTTCACTTTCTTTCTTAAACTTACATCTGAGCAACTCCTGCAGTAAGTGTTAAAGAAATAAAACGAATTTAAAATTTAATTTTCACAATTTTTTGCGTGCGCTATCAAACAGCTCATAAAAACAACAGCTAAAATTTTCCAAAAACGTTTCTAACGGGAAGAACTGCGAGGTCTTCATTTAATCTCCTAGCTACATTTTATAAATTAAAACTCCCCCAAATATACACAGTATGAAATGTTTTTCTTACATCTGTTAAAAACATTTTTTCACCTTGGAAAGAATATATTATCTTCTTTTTAGAAAACACTAGACGTGAATCGCTTTTATAACCTACACTATCATTATTTTCGAATATGTAGGGAGAAATTTGGGTCTGTAGCGCCGATTTTTAGTCTTACACTAATGCATACCATTTACTCTATATTTATATCGTCATTTTAATATCGCAACGTCGTATCACCTTATTTTGGCTGCATTTCTAATGCTATAACACTGAATGACAGCATATGTGCAGAATATTTTTGCCGCTAAATACGGAATTGTTCTTTACTTTTTCTACTACGTTTTTACAGAGTAAGTACTGTATTTCACTCAAAACTTCGATATCGTTTTGAGCCCTCTGAACCCAAAACCAATTTAGAAAAATGTCTGTGTGACTGTGTATGTCCGTGAACAGCATAACTCAAAAATGAAAATCCGATAAATATCGAAGTTGGTGTATTCAGTATCTTCCAAAATGCAACCCGTAGATTTTGAAAAAATTATCCCAATTCTAACTACACATTACATGGAGATTTATTTGATATTCTTTTATTTTCTAGAAAATGGTTCTAACGATTTTGATTAAAATACTCATAAGTTTAAGATATTTACATCAAAATTGAAATGTATGTCTTAAATTTTCCGGGAATATCTTGTGAAATCTTCACTCTAACTGATTTCTGCATAATTGGTAAACCTTAAGTGATAGATAAAGTTTTAGTACACAAAAAATGTAGATCTAGTTGAAGTACACAACTTCTCAATTTTTTTTTGAGAAGTTAATTTTTTCCAAGAAATTTCTTGCTATTGATTTGAGGTTTCAAATACTTAACTTTTCTCAACTGGAAAGTTACCATTCCTTTCTTCTTTTTCTTTTTCTTCTTCTTCTTTTTTTTCTTCTTCTTCTTCTTCTTCTTCTTGTGGTCATGAAAAGAGCATTGCATTTCAAAGCTATTACATAGAGACACGCTGTCTAAACATCTGATTATCGCTCTACCTAATGTATAATGCAACGAAATGTGTAAATGTGAATTTAAAATGTATCTGGATTAATAAGAACCAGATAGAAGACTTTTAGAAGTATGGTTTGTAAACGAGTTAGTAGAGAAAGTTTCGTCGTCCATTTAGCTATTTTTTATTACCTGGTGAATGTTGTCCGTTACCTCGGCTACTCATTGAGGATCCTGCTGTGTGGGTTCAAATACCTATTGTAATTATTTTTGTGGTAGAAACATGTTTTCGTTAATCACCAGGGTGTAATACGTGAAGGTTCAACTGGCTAACAAAATAACTGTAAACGACACAGCGTATAAAATTCAACACACATTTTCTTTTTATTGTTTTGAGTGGTGCCAGGAAACCTACAACCAACCTTTCACGTTGTGTGTTAAACATAGTCACGGTAACACTTCGACTTCCACCAGCGCATAACTTAATCACTTGTCTAATACGATTTAGTTTAGTTACTTTCTTCGGGAATTTCTTATCACTTTTAGAATATATTACTCTCACGACTAGGTTCAAAACTGAGTTACATTCTTAAAGTAATTCCGGCGCGAAAATTTTGCATCCAGGAGCACAGGTTCCTCCCGCTTTCGAAGTCCAAAACTGCATTCTATAGGTCATATGTAATAACAAAGAGCTTGCAGTAGAGGAGATGTTTCGCAGTAGCTAAGAAGAACAAGTACTCGTAGCTCTTAAGGTATACATTTTAGAGAGAATGTATACTGGACATTTTTTCTTGTTTTGGTCCTTACTACCACCTCTCAAAATATGGAATACTTTTTTTTTAACATCCTGTATAATATAGGTATTTCTGTAAAGGTTTCGAAATATGTCAAAAAAATACGCTTTCGTAAGGATATAAGTAGCTTGTATAACCACTAATAAACGATTGAGAGTAAAGAAAGTCATATGAATGTAACATCAGATTTGTAGGTATGTAAACAAAATACTGAGTAGGCAGCTGTTCCCGTAGTTACATCCAGTGTCGGTGTAATACTTAAAATAAAGGAGATTGATGCATATATTGTCAGCAGTACGGTAACATTATTCGAGCAATTGGTGTTGAATATTTTATATAAAAATGTAAGCCTTTCAGAAACATTAAATATAGTTTATCTAAGAGGTAAGTAACATCAGTTCGGAAGTCTTATGAAACATGTTGTTTTCATTACGCATATAATTTTATTCTTTATTTGTTTATATGTTCCTTTATTTTGGAACATTTAGAAACGTTTAAAAACACTTTGAATTCTGTTTATGGTTGTAGTTATTGTACTCGTTATTGCAATCGGGTTTATTATTAAGTATTTAGCATCGCTGCCATAGTTTCTAAATCTATCCGCTAGAGCTTTGTCGCGCAGTGGAAAATAACAATTATGCTTAAGAAATTATTTAATATTTAGTAATGCATAATTGTTGATATTCACACTATAAAAGTTTGGAACAATATCTAACAAAGGTCAGTAACAACCTATAACCTATAAATCTATTTATATTAATAACGTCCAAAAGTATATACAATACAAAATCCGGTTCGCCTCCGTGGTTTGCGGGCAGCGTGTCTGCCTCAAATTCAAAAGATCCCGAGTTTGAATCTCGACTAAGACGAGTTGCCCACATGATGTTCTTTTTCCGGGTCTTTTGATTATCCTTAAAACATGAATGTCAGATAACTTTATGCTTTATGGGCCCCAGACTCATCTGAGTCAAACAAAAATAACTAGCCCAACATATTCTTACCGGTTTCCAAAGAATACACAATGTCACGGCGGTGACATAACATAAGGTTATGATCTCGTAGAGCTGCCATAAATGTGTAGTATCTTTACAAAATGGTGTCTGGCGCAGTGGGCTAGAGCATGGTGCTCTGGTTTCCAGCCACAGAATGAGCCCGGGTTCGATCCCACCCATGGGGTTGCGGAATTTTAAGTCTCGGATATAGGAGCGGTGCCCATCAGCATCATGAGGAAAGTGAGGAGCTAGCCCCGGAGGCTAACACTGTAGCTGGGGGATGTGTGGCTACATCACCTCTCTGTATGATCGTCCACTCTGCCGTGCGTGAGGTTGGCAGTCGGGTTGGTAGGTCTAGGCTATTCATGGGCTGTACCGCCATGGGATTATTTTTTTTAAATGATAGGTGTGAAACTTAAAACAATATCTAATCAACCCATGTTACACGTCTACACAGATTACATGAACAACATATTCTGTAGCAGTTCTGTAATAAGAATAATGTGTTATGTGCGAGATCAAATACTTTTTTATGATTAAGATAATTATGTGTTCTTCTGGAGGCATGAATGGCGTTGTTTCAAATGAAAAACACGTATTTTAAAGACACCTGGAATTATATTTTTAAATAATCAAAACTAATCTAAGATACTAAACTTAGCTGGATAGCAGCTCAAGTGTATTAGGGCCTACCGCAAGACCACTATTTTCAAAGTGCAATATGTACAGTCGGATGAAAAAAAAAACAAAATCTGCCAATATGAGGAACGGGGGATTAAGTTGACAATCAATAATTAACATACCTCTGCCGCGCCCTATTTCCACCCCTTGTTCGGTTACAGAGGTTCGAACCAATAAGAACATACTCATTCAGGGGATAGTATGGATAAAACCAATTAGAGGATAGCTCACCTAAGGCAGACCAGAGCGCAAATGATGAGATTCTGCCAACATTCAAGAATGGAAAATACTGAAAGTAACCATAAGCATCGGCACTTTTTTGCACTCGACTGTATAGAAGGCAGAACTGAGAGGTGACTTTCATTGACAATGTCGAGCTTTCTCTCCTATGGCCTATGTCGAAGGGACCTCTAGGTGCACAAAGAGACTGTTCCAAATCTCCTAGTATGAGAAAAACCTCATGCTTGTACCAGATTGGACCACGGGTCTCCTTTTACATAAGAGGCAACGCTACTGCCCACTGCAATTACTTTGCCGAATTAACTCTACGAGTTTTGTGATTAACATAAAGTATACAGACATTTTCTGTGTACTATTATTTATTTTTATCCCACTTTTACAAACTGTTTTTATAAAAGCTTATTTTTTTCTCTGATACTTACGAATAGCATTACATCCAAAAACTCTATACCGAGATTTCACCTGAAATACACTTTGAGACTCCCTGAATCCCCTCTAAAAAAAGCAGGTTTAGAAAGAGGTCCGCGCGTGTTTTCCGTATTCACTCAAACTATCCTTTACGTTAAATATTTTAAGTTAGTTTTGATTTTTACTTTCTGTACTACGTATAGTATGCAGGGGAAGTATTGCTTCCATCCAAAAATTCGATATTAAGATTTCATCAGAAATACATGTAGATGCCCTGAATTCAAATAAAGCATTTTTGGAAACAGCCGTGGGTGTGTCTGTCTGTATGTCTGTGTGACTGTGACAGCATAGCTCAAAAACGAAATTGGATAAATACCAAACTAGGCATTTGAGTTTAGTATCTTCCAAGGATGCAGATTTTCAAGAAAATACCCTCACACCAGACCACTCTTTACATGGATCATTTTTCGAAAATTTTTATTTTCTCCAAAATAACTCCAACGATTTTTATTAAAATATTATATGTGTAAGATATTTTTACGGCAGATAAAATGTATATCTTGAATTTCCTGGGAATGTCGCCAAAAATCCTCTTTATTCTGAAAGACTTTCGCATAACTGATAAACCGTAAGAGATAGACAAACTTTTACTACACAGAAAGTGTAGATCTCGTTAAAACGCACAATTTATGTCATATGAATTTTATTGTCGAGTAAACCATTTCCGAGACATTCCTTATTGTTTTTCTAATACACTTTTTCTCAAATGGGAATTCCATATTCGTTTTTTATGTCCTGGACATGCAAAGAGAATGGAATACTCCACATAGCAACCAGCTCTTAAAATATTTGACTATCGCTTAAAGCCTACCATATTCCCCTTGCATCTACAAGAAAATTAACAATAAGGTAGAGTCTGCAAATGTTTATCTCGATTAACATGAAGTAGATGGATAATAAGCGTTTGTAAAAAGTTTGTATAAGAGTAGAGAAAGTCATGTGAGTGAAACACATTAATTTTTTTCAAAAATAGATCAAACGATTTTGAAATGGTTAGGACATTTATGACAAATGAAACGTTTTTCTTAAATTTTTTGCAAATAACCTGTCCTCTTCATTTTAAATGACTTGTGTGTAATTGCTAAACCGTAAGAGATAGACATAGTCTTACTAAACAAAAATATGTATATCTTGTTAAAACAAACAAGTTATGTTAAACAATTTTTCTTTGGAGTTAACCATTTTCGAGATATTCTTTGTTATTGGTTTGAATATTCCAATACTTCTACTTTTAACAATGGAAAGACACTATTGGTTATTTTTTTCTCGTTGCTGTGCAAAGAGCATGTAATTTCAGAGACATCATATAGCAATATCCTCTTCAAAATTCTGACTATCGCTTCGCCGTTTTCTTTTTACTTATCATTTTTATTTTATTTTTATAATTTCCTTTTATTCCTTCAAGGAAATGCATAAATGTGAATTGAAAGTTTAGCTGGACTAAGAAGAAATTGAATAAGGTTTTTGTAAGAATTGTCTGAGACGAGTGAGCAGTGGAAGTCATATGAATGCAGTAGTACGCCCGCTTTTTTCTATCTATTTCATATTAGTGGAGCTAGTAATCACAGTTTCACTACATATTCCGTAGCAGACTCAAGGGGACACAGGAAAATGAATAAAAGTCAAATTCTTAAAATGTGGATTTCAAAAGTCACATTACATCTAAGTAGCACGGAGAGGAGAGAGTGAGTGAGAGTGTGCGAAAAAGTAGGAGGGATAGTGAATAGGGAGGGAATGGGAGAGAGGTAGATAGGAAAAGATGGAAGAAAATTAGAGAGGGAGAGAAAGTTAAACAGATGGGAATAAACTACGCATCTAATGCAATAAAGCAAGAAGTGCTCATCTGTGTGGTGTGGGGATAGCATGTGGGTCTAAATTTCAACTAATCCCAAGTTGAAAGCTCGGTTGGAAACAGTTACCGGATATTTTTTTTTCAGAGCTTTCCCTCATCTTCAGATAGCAAGAGTCGGGTAACTCTAGTTTTACGAGTCTAATGCTCGTAAACTAAATCATTTCATTGATTCACCGTCCGATATGAATGAACCTCAAAGCGATCTGAGCTGTAGGTTCTACCAGTACGTGTATGTAAATATAGCTTTCTTTAGTTGTGAACTTAACGCATCCTTATAATTGGCGAAACAGTTCTAGACATGTGAAAATCTTAATGGCAGCTATGAAGCGAGTTACTTACCAGATCAGGAGGTGACCGGTCGCCTGCTTGCTGGAGCAGTGTCAAATATCCGCGCACCGGTTATGCACTGCACTGTACTGCAGTGATAAACTTATAGTTATATGCAGTATATTTAAATCTAGCGCTGTAAAAAGCGCTTAATATAAAAACATTATTTATCATCTCATCTAATTCCTCACACCTGACAGCCCTTCCTCTTCTGCGGAAACACTCACATCATTGCTTTCATCGCTGCTGTCACTACTTTCTGCATCATTATCCTGGATGAGAATTATTTCTGTTTGATTTTCTACAATTCCATCTTTTTCTAAATAATGATTCTCAATTTGTTCTACATGTCGACATACATTTTCCCATTCTAGCCCTCCAATTTCTGCAAATCGCTGGCGACATCTCAGCATCTTTTAATTTAAAAGTGATATTTCTGCATGCCCCCATTTTTTTACCTCAGCCCAGATAATTGGATTGGGTTTAGATCTGGGTGATACAGTAGCAGTCTAAGTACATTATGACCACGTTTTATTAATATCTGGACAAGTACAGGGTTATTCAAAAGGAAGGAACAGACTTTAAATATTTATTTCTAGTGAAGGACAATAGATAGCGACACATCATTGAATAGAGGAAAGTTCAAAGTTTTAAGCCTCACCTATTAGTTCCATTCAGTGCCTACAACGGCGCTGTGTTTGTTTAAGAGAAAATGGCAACACCACAGGAAAAGTCGTTTTGTGTGCTGCATTATGCAAAGAGTGAATCCATTGTTTCATTGCAGCGTGTATTTCATTGTAAGATCAACAACGAGCCGCCCCGAAATAAAAAAATTGCAGTTGATACAATAAATTCGTAGAAGATGGTTGCGTATGCAAACGGAAAAGCACTGGTCGTCCTCGCGTAACAAATGGTGCTCATTTTGAACATACAAAACATAATTTTGACTTTTTCTGAGACTTGTAGCACCACCTTGAAGTATCTTTCAGCTTGATGAGCAATCTGCTTATTATTGGCACAGTTTATTCTTCCATATAGAAATTGTGAATCGGGCGCCGAATACGCATTTGTCGAAATCGTCTATTTCCGTAACACGTTCAGGGACCTAATGTTACTTCCCAGGTGTGTCAAATGGTACTCCTTCATCCATGTGTTTTTTCTTATCTTTGAGAACTCTGGAAACGGAACTCAATGAAACACCAGTTGCGTTGGCTACTCTTTACCTTACCACTGAACTTTGAGAACGCAGGAGCCATGGTTATAAATGTTACAAATATAAAATAAGCACTATTTAGGGACTGCTCTCTTTGAAATTACAATCAGATGCGGAACACTTTCTATGCAGAATGTATGTGTTAGGCACTGTGAGTAAGCAAAGGTATTATATCACTTTCGTTGATTAAGCTAAACATAAACCATTCCTAGGCTGTAGTGGCAATCAACGTCACGATTCCAGAAGTATTGCATCAGCTATATAAGCATTACAATAAACTTTATAAATGTGTTCTCTAAAATAATAAATGTGTTTAAATGCTACTAAAACCGTCTAAAATAATACCTATTCTTTTTAGAAAATGATATTAAATACAGATAAATATTTAAATTTATCTGTATATTTATGTATATATGCACAGAGTTTGTCATATTATTATACAAATTTAAATGATAAACAAACTTGTGTAGAACAAATTAAAAAGAGATACCTGCTTACAAATGTTTAACCTATTACTTTTTGACCGTCTCATTCCTAAAATAAAAGCTATAAGACAGATAATCTATCAAAGTCACCGAAACTCGATAAAGGATACTACAATGCTTTCCCTTCACACTGTGATCACTGCATGGCGGCTTGCGCGCCGGTCGCCACAGCTTGGACTCCTATCAAAACTGTTATAATATCCCCACACCGCCTCACGTTCTTATTTTTACAGTTACAACTACAATGATAATAACACTCACTTTATCATAAGAAATGTTGGAAATGTTGTCCTTTTATATCCTCATATTTCTGGCATCTTTTCGGAAAAGTTTTATTCACAATGGAGAATTCAATATCCGAGATTAACTTAATTTCTCACCTTTTTTTGGGGGGGGGGGATAGCGTAACTCAAAAATGAAAACTCGGATAAATGCTACACTTGCTATTTAAATTAAATATCTTCCAAAGCTGCGACACAAAGATTTTCAATAAATTTCCCCCGCCTCAGACTTTACATATAAGAATTTCGAAATTGTTTATTTTCTCTAAAACGGCTCAAACGATGTTGATTAAAATTCTATATATTATGTATAGTTATAAATAAAATGTACATCTTAAGTTTTCTGAGAATAGCCTTTGAAGACCTCTCCAAATGGGAATATCTTAGTGTAATCTTGTATAACGGTAAACGTTAAGCGATAGACGACAGCGTACTATCGAAACATATAGATCTGTTTAAAGCCGTCCTTATTTCAAATAACCCTTTTTGTGGTATAAGCCATTTCCAAGATATCTGTTAATAATGGTTCGAATTGTTCAATACTTTGTCATTCTTTTAAAGTCCTGTCTTTTGGACAATCGCTATCCCCTTTATATATAAAATAAAATGTGTACTATAGCGATTTCTGAAGCGTTTTTCTTTATTAAAATAAAAGATACGAAAAAATAAGCTTTCATAAGGATATTTTGTATACCCACTAATAAACTTAGAGCGCGTGAATGTAACAAATCCGATTGTTTAGATAATCACAGTAGGTAAAAGTTTAGAACTTTACATCTTCCCATTTTACTATTGTTATTTGAAATAAATTGTGCGTTTTAAATAGATCTTCAATTTTTGTGCAGTACGTTTTCGTCTATCGCTTACCAGTTTACCAGTTATACAAGGTTATACAAAATTCCTTTCGAATGAAGAGGACTTCACAGGCTGTTCCCAGAAAATTCAATGTATAAATTTTATTTTCCATGTAAATATCTTTAATATATGGTATTTTAATAAAAATCTTTAGAGCCGGTTTATAGAAAAGCAAAAGATTAAAAAAATCTTCCATATAAAGGGTAGTTGGAATGGGAGGATTTTCTTGAAAATTTTTGTGCTGCATCTTCGGAAGATATTGAACTTAAATACCAAGTTTGGTATTTATCTGACTTTTTGTTTTTGAGTTATGCTGCTCACACACTCACACCACGGACCTTTTACTAAAAATGCTTTTTAGATTCAGGGGGTCTCAAAACATGTACTTTCCATAAAATCCCGGTATCGAATTTTTGGGTACTAGGTACATACAGAGAAACTAAAGAGGTGCGTGTGTGTGTTTGTTTTAGCAAAATGTCGGATAAACAACAAACGTGGTAGTTAAAATCGTACCTTCTAAAGATACGAAACAAAGATTTTCAAGAAAATCCCCACTCTAAACTACCCTTTGCTTGGAACATTTTTAGAAATTTTTGAATTTCCCAAAAGTGTCTATCACTTTGATTAAAATAGTATAATTAAGATATCTACATGGTTAATAAAATGCATATCTTTAAATTTCTGAGAGTAGTCCTTGACGTGCTCTTCACTCGGAAGGATTATTGTATAGTTTTGTCTAACTGGTAAATTAAGAGATAGACAAAAAACATACATCCCAAAAACTGCAGAACTGATTGCAAAGAACTCTTTTTTTGCAGGAACCATCTTCGAATTATGCATTTTTGCATATTAATTTGCATTTTTAATACCTTGTTATATTTAAAGTCCTGCACAATTCAGTTATTACTCGCAATGTCATAGAAAGAGTATGAAATTTCAAGTCGAGCTATAGTGACCTGCTTTTAAACATCAGACTATCGATTCGATTTCCTCAATCTCCCCTTGTATCTCCAAGGAAATGTGTAATGAAATAATTTCTGTAAAGGTGTATCTCGATTAACATGAGAGAGATAGAAAAAGAAAAAGGATTTGATGCGTTACACTCACATGACTTTCTCTACTCTACAAACTATTTTTACAAATGCTTATTCTCCATTTACTTCCATCTCCATCTTATTGCTAATTTTCTTGTAGTTGCAAGGGGACCATGGTAGGCTTTAAGCGATAGTCAAATATTTTAAGAACTGTTGCTATATGGAGTATTCCATTCTCTTTGCATGTCCACGACATAAAAAAACGAATAACGAATTCCCATTTGAGAAAATGAATAAGTATTGGAAAACCCAAACAAATAACACTCCACAAAAAAAAATATATAGGAGATAAATTGTGTGTTTTAACGAGCTCTACATTTGTTGTGTAGAAAAGTTTGTCTAGCTATTGCGGTTTACCAGTTATGCAAAACCATTCAGAAAGAAGAGCACTTTTGGGGACATTCGCAGAAAATTCAAAATATACATCTGATTTGCCATAAAAACATCTTAAATATATGATATTTTAATCAAAATCGTTAGAGCCACTTTTGAGAAAATCAAAATATTTTATAAATGTTCCATGTAAAGGGTAGTCTGGGTGGGGGGATTTTGTTGAAAATCTTCGTGTCGTACCCTTGGAGAACACTAAACCCAAATACCAAGTTTGGTATTTATCCGACGTTTCGTACATGTTTCCAAAAATGCTCTATTTGGATTCAGGGCACGTCAAAACATGTATTTCCGGTGAAATCTCGGCAGGAATTTTTGGGTGGAATGCAATACTTCCCCTACTAACGTAGTAGAGAAAGTAATAAACGATAGTTGGTTGGGAAAGGAATGTAGATGTAGTACGTCAGATTTTTTTGCGAAAGAAAGAAAAAAATAAACAAAAGACAAAGAAAATATAAAATGGCTGAATTACCTCTGGGAAATACAAGAAACAAAAACGAGCTCTATATGTGATCAACTCAGTCTATGGTCATTACACATTCCTAGCCGCAGATGTAACTGACCTTATCTTTAGCACTAGTTGCCGTTAGCTGTTTAATTTTGTGTTTGTATGCAACAGCTACTATAAATCTTACTGAGTACTCGTGGCTTGAAGTTCTAGCACTTGCTGTAATCGCCCAATAAGGATCAGTGCACGCGTTTCCTGGAAGTTAATTAATTGAATCAATAAAATCGGCTCTTCCTTATGACGTAATAATGGGTGGCGTGTGGCCGGAAGGACGGCACATGTTTACCCAATGATTTACAGTCAATTATATGCAGCAGTCCCTTATCTCCCCTAGCAACCAAAACTCTTCATGTTTGACTACAGTGAGCTTTAGCCACCGTTTACCCCTCTATTTTCTCCCTTCTGGTTGCCCTCCATCTCATCCCCTTGTTGCCATTTAAGTACAGCTCCATTCTGAAAAAAATGTTATCCCTGTTCGAGGGTTCTCCCTCAAGCTTTTAACCGCGATATTCAATTCCAGTCTGGGATGTGATTTATCATTCAACTTGCAATGTACCTACCTACCGTGATGGGGAATTTCTTGCGCTGTAATTGTATGAAGATCAGCGTCGCTACATATTTATTACTTGTCGAGTATAATAAGTCGTTTTATAAGATTTCACAGAGGAAAGGAAAGTTAAGTAGGCAATGTAGATGAGAGTAGACGTGAAAAAAATCTGATGCGTTACACTCACAAGACTTTCTCCATATGCTTCATGTTAATCGAGATATCGAGATGTTAATCTTATTGCTAATTTTCTTGTAGATGCAAGGGGAATTGGTAGGCTTTAAGCGATAGTCAAATATTTTAAGAGCTGGTTGCTATGACGAGTATTCCATTCTCTTTGTATTACCAGGACAAAAAAAATGAATAACGAATTCTCATTTGAGAAAAAGTAAGGTATTGCAAAATTTAAGGGAATGACAAGCAATATCTCGAAAATGGTTCACTCAACAAAAAAAAATGTATATGACATAAATTGCGTATTTTAACGCGATCTACAGTTTTTGTATAGTAAGAGTTTGTCTATCTCTTATGGTTTACCAGTTATGCAAAAGTCGTTCACAATAAAGAATACTTTTGGAGAATTCCCAAAAAAAATCGAGATATACATTTCATTTGTCATGAAAATATCTTAAGCATATGATATGTTAATCAATATCGTTAGAGCCGTTTTTGAGAAAATTAAAATTTTCGAAAAATTTTCCATGTAAAGGATAATCTGGTGTGGGGGGGATTTTCTTGAAAACCTTCGTGTCGCATCTCTGGAAGATACTGAACCTAAATACCAAGTTTGGTATTTATCCGACTGTTCGTTTCTGAGTTACGCTGTTCACAGACACACATGCGAATATGTTTTCAAAAATGCTTTATATGCATTCAGTGCACCTCAAAACATGTATTTTCTGTGAAAACTCGGTATTGCATTCCGCTACTTACTATACGTAGTAGAGAAAGTATTAAGAAGAAGGAGACCAAAAATTAAATCGTAAAACACTATAGAACGAATAGTACAAAATCAAAGAAAAACAATGGGTGAAATAAAAAGAATGTGTACGGATAGATACGAGGGCTGTCCCAGAAGTCTGGCGAATAGGGTGCATGAGGAAGCAATTCCAACTTCAACTCATTGATTTTGGCCATGGCGATGATGGATATATGTCTTGATGAAACAGAACCTTCTTTGTCGCTAAATGCGGGCGTTTTTGCCTGATTTCATCATTCGAACGTTGCACTAAGTTCGCATAATACTCACCATTGATTGCTTTTCCTTTCTGAAGATAATCAATGAAAATTATCCCACGCGCATCCCAAAAACCTGACGCCATGACCTTGCCTGCACATGGAACTGTCTTCGCCTTTCTTGGAGCCGATTCTCCCCTTTCAAACCAGTTTTGATACTTCCTTTGTCTCAGGTGTGAAGTGATGGACCCATCTTTCATCCATGGTTATGAATCAACGCAAAAACTCTGCTTTATTGCAGCGAAACATCGCCAAACACTCGACTGAAACATCCTCACGACGCTGCTTTGTTCCATTGTGAATAAACGGGGCACCCATCTTGCGCGCAGCTTTCTCTTGTCTAAACTTTCATTTAGTGTGCAATGTACAGCACGTTTTGAAATGCCTACGTTGTCTGCTAGCTCGCGCACTTTCAGATGCCAGTCATCCAATACCGTTTTGTGGATTTTCTTCACAATTTCGGGTGTGGTCACTTCATTTGGTCGACCACTGCGATGTTCATCTTGGCAGCTCGTGCGGCCTCGCTTAAACTCTGCCACCCAATATTTAACTGTTGTAAACGAAAGAGGAGACTACCCCAGAGTAGAATCTAGCTCAGCTTTAATATTAGTTGAACTAAGACCTTTCAAATGAAAGTATTGCTTCACATAACGATGACCAGTTTTATCTAGTTCATAAATTCGCTGAGAGACTTCACTATTAATGGCTGCCAAACAATTAACAAACAACGTAACATTTTCAAACTTAAGCTTTATAAGAATGGTACTTTCTAGCATAGTCATTTGTTTGAGACAACAACCGCTATCTATACGTCAGGTCGGGCAATGCTGGGACTGCTCTCGTATATACCTACAGAAGAGGTGAACCGGACGCCTGACAGCAAACGCGTTTGAAAAAGATAAGATTTCAAGAGTAAAAGAATGGAACATCTTAAAGAAGAAAAACCTGATTGCTGCATTCACGTGACTTTCTCCACTCACTCTTCTACAAACTATTCTTATAAAAGCTTATTCTTCGATCTACCTCTTGTTAATGAAAGAAGCTTTCGTTATATATTTATACTTGGTTGTAGAGGCAAAACGGATACATTAGGCTAAAGCCATAGACAAATTATTAAAAAGCGAGTCGTTAAGTGATGTCTTTGAAATTCCGTGCTCTTTGCATGACCACGAATAGGTATTTTATCGGAAAATTCAATGTATAGCTTTTATTTGCCTCGCAAACATCTTAAACATATAGTATTTTAATTAAAATCGTTAGTCATTTTTGAGAAAATAACAAATAAAGACAATTTTTTTTCATGTAACGAGTAGTCCAGGGTGGGGAGATGTTCTTTAAAATCTTCGTGTCGCATTCTTGGAAAACGATGTGTCTAAATACGAGTTTTTGGTGCTTAATTGAGTTTTCGTTTTTGAGTCATACACAGACACACACGTACATTCTAAAAATGCTTTTTTGGATTAAGTGGTATGAACTGTTTAGCTGGAATGCACCCTACTTACCATTGGTAAGTAATAGAGAAAGTAAAAAAAATCTGATGTGTTACACTCACATGACTTTCTCTACTCTTGTACAAAATATTTTTACAAACGCTTATTCTCCATATGCTTCATGTTACTTGAGATATCGAGATGTTAACCTTATTGCTAATTTTCTTGTAGATGCAAGGGGAATTGCTAGGCTTTAAGCGTTAATAAAATATTTCAAGAGCTGGTTGCTATGTGGAGTATTCCATTCTCTTTGCATTACCAGGACAAAAAAAATTAATAACGAATTTGAGAAAAAGTATAAATATTGGAAAATTTAAGGGAATAAGAAACAATATCTCGAAAATGTTTCACCCCCCCAAAAAATGTATATGCCATAAATTGTGTATTTTAACGCGATCTACATTTTTTGTGTAGTAAAATTTTGTCTATGACTTATCGTTTACCAGTTATGCAAAACTCGTTCACAATGAAGAATACTTTTGGAGACATTCCCAGAAAATTCGAGATATACATTTCATTTGTCATGAAAATATCTTAAACATATAATATTTTAATAAAAATCTTTAGAGCCATTTTTGCGAAAATTAAAATTTTCGAAAAATGTTTCATGTAAAGGTAATCTGGGGTGGGGGGATTTTTTTGAAAGCCTTCGTGTTGCATCTCTGGAAGATACTGACCCTAAATACTAAGTTTGGTGTTTATCCAACTGTTTGTTATGAGTTATGCTGTTCACACACACACACACACACACACACACACACACACACGGACATGTCTCCAAAAATGCTTTTTTTGGATTCAGGGTGTCTCAAAACATATATTTCCGGTGAAATCTGGGTATCGAATTTTTGGGTGGAATACAATACTTCCCCTACTTACTAAACGTAGTAGAGAAAGTAAAAAGAATATGCCATTTCGAGGTGCGTACTCCTTTCTTTCATCGAAAGCTTCTGAATATAACATCCTTAAGTAGGTGTCAACATTTAATTTTATGTGCGTTCAAATCTTGTATACTAATGAAATAAAGAATTGAAAAGATTAAAAAGTGTATTTATATAACATAACATTAAGGCAAACAATACGAAACAAGGCAAGGCAAGTAATTAAACTGTAATTGTACGTCTCTGGAAATATTCAGCGAAACATGAGGAGTGCTAAACAACATACTGGATATGGATAAACTAAATTTTAATTTTCTCGTCATTTTAATTATGTAACATTTCTAAAACTGCAAATTCAATTTGAGAAGTAGAAGTATTTGTATAAAGAATATTTTATTTCAGTCCTTCCAGGACTGTACTTTTCTTTTTTCACCCAGCTTCTTTTAGATAACACTAGATCTACAATTGGGGCAGGGGATAATGCTTTTTCAAAAGTTATTGATAGTTCTGTCCTTTCTGAACACTTTTATGGTATTTTTCTTGGAACCATTGGTCGTAAAGTTCAGCACTTGGAATACAATTAACATTTATTCCTGGTAAATAAAATAAAAAGCAAGTACACAAAAATGGTACTGTTTCGAATGCAGTCCATTTCTTACTTTTTTAAACTTAAAGTTCCCTTGTTTACCCAGTTTATTATTACTGTATTCTTTACCGCAATTGCACAACACACACAAACACCCATGCACATGGCGGGACTCAAACCCGCGACCCTCAGCTTGGCGGAGGGCCGAAGCTATACACTCCAGCGACCACGGCTACGAGGGCCGGCAGATGTTAAAGGCGGTGATTTTTATTACGTTGGATAAAATAGATATAATAATATTATTATTATTATTATTATTATTATTATTATTATTATTATTATCATCATCATCATCATCCTGTATCAACAATTGCCTCCAGAGCGGTGTTTCCAAAGTTTTTCTAAACGGGGGCCACATTAACCGTCAGAGAATGAAACGCGCTCTAAGCCTCATAAGTCTAAGATAGGAATAATAAACTTGTAGGCACGAGGCGCACAGGTCACATTAGTTTTCAAACACGGTATTTTATTGAACTAAAATCTACACTTTTATATTAATAACTATGCAATTGAATACTTAAGAAATGATTAGTGTTTCATTCATAGTCTCATGGCAATGTAAGTCACAGGCAATACATATTAACACCTGTTACATGAAGTATTTTTACGTTAATAGCAGTTCATATTCAACGAAAAGAATGAAACGGAGTTTTCTGTGCCATAATTGCAGACATTTGTGTTTCTAATTTTGTGCTGCCTGTCATCAAAACGGACTATCAGTCATAGCAGACCTATATCTTGATTTGACATGTTTCATTTTATAAAATGTCTTTACACGGATATACTTTGATGCGAACATTGATTTGGTCCTCGTGCAAAGCATTTCAAACGAGGAAAGGGGTCACTCTGCAGACATTTGTAAAAATCAACCAAATTATCTTCCTTGTAGTTCTCCTTCAGTAGGTCATTACACTGTATATGAATTAAAAATCTGAGCGTTTAATTTTATATAATCGTTAGAAATTCTCGAATAAAATTTTTTATTTATATTTTTTCAAGGTTGTAGGCAGATCAAACAAAAGCAGCTCGCGGGCCGGGTTCGCCCCAATCTCTGCTCTAGACTTACTATTAATCCGTGGTTCTCAGAAGGGAAGCGAGTCTGCCAGGATTCTCTAAATATGCTGCATGTAACGCCCACAATAACGTAATAATTATTGCGTCTAATTGAGCTATATCTCTAGGGTTTGATATCGTTTTGAAGGTTCACCAGGATACTAGGATCAGATGAGAACGTTTAATAAACCTATGGGTATCCACCATTGCAGCTCAGTGTTAACAGCCTCGGCACCGATAGGCCAATATCTGTGCTTAAGAGTTCCGACCATGGTACTGGATTCTTGAAGTTCGATTCAACTTTTCAAATGTATTGTTTTTCAAATGACACCACTTACATTTTATAGGTCATTTTGATCATAAATAGCTTGCTTACATACAGAAAATGGTATCAAGTACTTTTTAATATGATTTATGATGCTATATAAACACTTGTGTATTGTCAAGAAGTTAAACTAGTTAAACATTTAGAGATGTTTTTGTAGAATTGACCTATGTGATCCTCGCTCTGAGAGGTGGACAACGTGAAATAGGGAATGTCTGATATAGTGAAATGCGGTGGGGGCTTTGTGCCCCGAGGCCGCTACAGTAGCCGGGAAAGCTTATTAGGAACTCCAAAAACCGGATGAAGAGGCTGATCTGGTTCTCCAGGCTAGAGGTTGAGCGGGCTAGTGTCACACCCCGTAGAAATAAGTTCACTCGTAGTCTTCAAAGGATACAGTGAGAATATAAAGCTGGATGGTTACCTGGTTGGTGTGGGATGTAATGGTGCCTCTCGGTGAGATGCCCTGCAGCAACGTCTGTATAACAACGTGGCAAAGATATACAGGGTGTGTCTAAATTCCCTTTAAGACTTTGAGGACTTGTAGTGGGGACTAAGACGGTTAACTTTAGCATAGAAACTCATGCACGGAAACGTACCGTTTTCCCGCTACACTCAAAAGCTACCACAACACACATTGCTCTCTCCGACTCCTGTTGCTTGCCATTGGACCCATTTACAATAATGGCTCGATGTGACGACCATCGACTTCAACAAAGATATGTACCTCCGTACCATGTTGTGGTATACTCGATCACCAATTCCTAATCCTCCAGCATCCGCCGCTGCCATAAATCGTGCTAGAGATCCCACAGGGGTCTCCTAAATGAAGGATTGCATGTAACTCCACAGGCAGTAGTCAAGCGGGTTCAAGTCGGGAGAACGTGCAGTCGGGCCACCACGACTTATCCACCGTTGCCCAAATCGTTGGTCCAGATGGGATTGAACCCGGGCCGCCGGCTACGTTAGTTATGTAGTTGAATGATAACCATTATTTAACCTGTAGCGTCTCTCCACAATTTAGCCATCTTTTAAGAGAAATTTTCTATATCCGTTGATTTACTTTGGCAACTAGTAGGAATTCAAAAATTCGATACCGAGATTTCACCGGAAATATATGTTTTGAGACCCCCTAAATCCAAAAAAAGCATTTTTGGAAACATGTCCGTGTGTGTGTCTGTGTGTCTGTGTGTCTGTCTATGTGTGTGTGTGTGTCTGTCTGTGAACAGCGTAACTCAGAAACGAACAGTCGGATAAACACCAAACTTGGTATTTAGGTTCAGTATCTTCCAAGAATGCGACACGAAGGTTTTCAAGAAAATACCCCCACCCCAGATTACCCTTTACATGGAACATTTTTCGAAAATTTTAATTTTCTCAAAAACGGCTCTAACGATTTTGATTAAAATATCATATGTTTAAGATATTTTATGACAAATAAAATGTATATCTTGAATTTCCTGGGAATGTCTCCAAAAGTGTTCTTCATTCTGAACGACTTTTGCATAACTGGTAAACCATAAGAGATAGACAAAATTTTACTACACCAAAAATGTAGATCGCGTTAAAATAAACAATTTATGTCATATACATTTTTTTTTGTTGAGTGAACCATTTTCAAGATATTACTTGTTATTCCCTTAAATTTTTCAATACTTATTTTCTCGAATGGGAATTCGTTATTCATTTTTTTGTCTTGGATATTCAAAGAGTATTAATCTGTGGGAAAGGGAATGGTGCTGCACCTAGCAACCAGCTATTAAGAGATATGTATGTGCTTAAAGGCTACTGTATTTCTATATTGCCCTTGTAAATATATATTTCCCTTACATCTGCAAGAAAATTAGCAATAAGATAGAGTCTGCAAATGTTTATCTCATTAACATGAAGTAGATGGAGAATAAGCGTTTGTAGAAATAGTTTGTACAAGAGTAGAGAAAGTCATGTGAGTGAACACATCAGATTTTTTTATTTATGTTTTACTTATTAACCAATGTTGTGCAATAATTAATTACACATGAAATGAATTTAACATTACTTTCTGAAGTTGTGAAATTATAAGTAATAATATATAATTTGTTTGGCTATTTTCATGAAACTTTTATCTATTTCTCATTTGTTATTTTCTTAAAACAAGCGTAAGTAAACATTTTAACATAACAATTTACAATATTATTCTTGCCAAGGTATAGCCGGACGGACCCAATGATTAAAATTAGTCCGTAAAGTAAAATATATTTCAAATAAAGAACAGTAATTAAAAGAATGGAATACAGTAGCAACCTTAAGAGGGTGGCAAATTATTATACACCTAGAGACCTTATACTTCCAAGGAAAATATGGCAGGACCTTTGATGCCGAAATTGGGAATACTGTTATTCTAGGCAGGGCAGAAGAAAAAGAAGACATGGCAACTACATTTAATATCATATAATACGCAAGTAATACTTATCGGCGGCTTTTCATTTCAAACTTACTGCCTAAGGCAATGGTGTTAACTCGTAATCTCTTGTCGTTGAGCTTCTTGCACTTTTGGCTTTTTAATCACTAGATCACATACACATTCACGCTCTCATTCATACTTCCGGACTCTGCGGAGGAATAATCTTGGCTAGAGAAAAGTTCCCGGGACCCATCGCACAGCAAACTGTGCGAGAATCCAACATTATTGCATTAATCATAGCCTATTTTTCAGATTGACGCATCGATTGATTGGCTGATAATGGGGACTTCTATTGGAGTTACATCGACCTAAACCAGATCGAAAGCTGACACTTTCACTGTTTCCTAAAATCTGCTCCCTAAACAAGTTGCAGTGTATTGGTTCCAATGTCAGCATCCGTCCCTAAGTCTTCCCGAGTAACAGAAAGGGTAACTCTGTTTCTTCTTCTTCTTCCTCTGTTTAACCTCCTCTTATGTAAGTAGATGAAACGAAATGATGATGAAATGGATGAAAGGAAAGGTGATGATGGAGCAGTTGGTGGAATGAATGGCGAGGGAAACCGGAGAACCCGGAGAAAACCCGCCCAGACGCCGCTTTGTCCACCACAAATCCCACATGCGGGTCCCTGGGATTGAACCAGGGCCGCCTTGGTGAGAGGCGAGCGGTCTAACCACTCGGCCACGTTGCCGCCCCTAAGTGTGTTTCTTACCAGGAATGGTTAATCGAATGGGAGATGTGGGGGCAGTGTCCTTATTGGGTTGGCACATTCTACAAACTCCCACTTTGTATAGATGTTTTCTGAGGTGACAGTATTGAATAATTAGTGGAACTACTTTCTCTACTGCTCTCCTAATTATAAAAGTGTCATTTGACCAATATTAATACAATCATCCGAAACTAGAGCAGACACTGTAAGGACAAACAAATTAATGGAAGTAGCAGAAACGTAAACCCTAAGTGGGGATAATGAAACTTGAAAGAAACAGGAATGAAGATATTAAAGACAAATGCAGAATAAAGAATATTGTGGTATGGGGAGAGAAAAAAAGGGAAGAATAGAAGGATCATATTTCAAGAACAGTACCCAATAGAACTGTAAGGATGTCTAGAGATAAAATTCCAAAAGAGAAAAGAAGCTCAGGAAGACCAAAAAGAGAAACAAAATCTGTTGTGATACATTCATATGACTTTCTATATCCGCTATCGCTCATTAGTGGGCATACAAATTATTCTTATTCAAGATTATTTTTCTATCTAATAGATTTTAATCCAAATAAACCTTTGCAGAAATAGTTACATTACACATTAGTTATAGATACAAAGAAAACAGCGATAGTCAAATGTTTAAGAACTGGACGCTATATGCAAGCCTTAAAATTGCATATCGCGAGAAACAAGTGAAAGTCAAGAGAATGATCAAGAAATGAACACTTCGAACCTTTAATAACGGATATCTCAGAAACTGTTTAAGCCACACACACACACACACACACACACACATATACACACACACAAAATATCTGATGTGTTACACTCACATGACTTTCTCTACTCTTGTTCAAACGTTTTTGCAAACAATTATTCTTCATATGCTTCATGTTAATCGAGATATCGAGATGTTCATCCTATTGCTAATTTTCTAGTAGATGCAAGGGGAATTGACAGGCTTTAAGCGATAGTCAAATATTTTAAGAGCTAGCTGCTATGTGGAGTATTCCATTCTCTTTGCATTACCAGGACCAAAAAAATGAATAACGAATTGGAAAATTTAAGGGAATAGCAAGCAATATCTCGAAAATAGTTCACTCAACAAAAAAAATGTATATGACATAAATTGTGCATTTTAACGCGATCTACATTTTTATGTAGTAAAATTTTGTCTATCTCTTATGGTTTACCAGTTATGCAAAAGTCGTTCACAATGAAGAATACTTTTGGAGACATTCCCAGAAAATTCAACATTACATTTTATTTGTCATCAAAATATCTTAAATATATGATATTTTAATTAAAATCGTTAGAGCCGTTTTTGAGAAAATTAAAATTCTCAAAAAATGTTCCATGTAAAGGGTAATCTGGGGTGGGGCATTTTCTTGAAAACCTTCGTGTCGCATCTCCGGAAGATACTGAACCTAAATACCAAGTTTGGTGTTTATCCGACTGTTTCTTTTTGAGTTATGCTGTTCACAGACACACACACACACATACACGGACATGTTTCCAAAAATGCTTTTTTGGGGATTCAGGGGGTCTCAAAACATATATTTCAGGTGAAATCTCGGTATCGAATTTTTGGGTGGAATACAATTCTTCCCCTACTTACTATACGTAGTAGAGAAAGTAAAAAACTTACTGGAATTAATGGAATTAATTGTTCTTCACACAATCCGTGTGTTGGACAGGGTTAGAAAGGTAGAATCAGATGACTGAAAAATTTAGTGTCATAGCCGGGATTTGAACCATGGATCTCCCGGTCTCCATCCGGTTGCTGTAACCACTGAACTACATGGCAACTTGCCAGTAGTCCATTAAATTCCTCAACTGATTCGTATTTTACCCGGTACATATCTTTCATATGTGGTATTTTAATTAAACTCGTTAGCCAAATTTTATAAAATCAAACATTTCGAAAACTCCTCCATCTAAAGGGTAGTTAGGGGTTAAGGATTTGCTTGAAAATCTTCGTTTTGCATCTTTGGAAGATACTGAATCTAAATACCAAGTTTGGTATTTATCTCACTTTTCGTTTTTCAGTTATGGTGTTCACAGACACAGACACACACACACACACACACACACACACACACACACACACACATATGGACATGTTTCCAAAAGTGCTTTATTTGGATTCAGGAGGCCTCAAAACATGTACTTTTGGTGAAAACTCGATATCGAATTTTTAGTTGGAATACAATACTTCCCCTATTTAGTGTACGTAGTAGAGAAAGTAAAAATTGCGATTTATACTCTAGAAGAAACAGGCTAGTGGCCTATGTAGCGTATTTCAAGGAGGAGGAGAGGAATGAGTGTTTCTTGGACCTAATACCAATTTCCTACTAGACATTGTATAGGATAGGTTTGCCATGTTAGTTAATGTTTTTCACTACTCCATGTTCTACCAGTTTTAACATTTCATGGTGTCTTAGTGACGCATCTATAAACTTGAGCTTTAGGGTCTACTGGGACCTGAAGCATGATAATTCAAGGGCTTTCTATGTTTAACATTTATAGCAAACCACACTTCATTGTTTTTAATTATTTTCTGTTGTTATTATATAAACTAATTATACTTTTAATAGACCTTAGCCTGGTCTTAGGCAAGTTTTTACTTTCTCTACTACGTACAGTAAGTAGGGGAAGTATTGTATTCCACCCAAAAATTCGATACCGAGATTTCACCGGAAATACATGTTTTGAGACACCCTGAATCCAAAAAAAGCATTTTTGGAAACATATCCGTGTGTGTGTGTGTGTGTGTCTGTGTCTGTGAACAGCATAACTCAGAAACGAACAGTCGGATAAACACCAAACTTGGTATTTAGGTTCAGTATCTTCCAGAGATGCGACACGAAGGTTTTCAAGAAAATCCCCCCACCCCAGATTACCCTTTACATGGAAGATTTTTCGAAAAGTTTAATTTTCTCAAAAATGGCTCTAACGATTCTGATTAAAATATCATATGTTTAAGATATTTTCATGACAAATAAAATGTATATCTTGAATTTTCTGGGAATGTCACCAAAAGTATTCTCCATTGTGAACGACCTTTGCATAACTGGTAAACCATAAGAGATAGACAAAATTTTACTACACAAAAAATGTAGAACGCGTTAAAATACACAATTTATGTCATATACATTTTTTTTGTTGAGTGAACCTTTTTCTAAAATGGGAATTCGTTATTCATTTTTTGTCTTGGATATGCAAAGAGTTATAATCTGTGGCAAAGGGAATGGTGCTGCACCTAGCAACCAGCTATTAAGAGATATGTATGTGCTTAAAGGCTACTGTTTTTCTATATTGCCCTTGTAAATATATTTTCCCCTTACATCTACAAGAAAATTAGCAATAAGATAGACTCTCCAAATGTTTATCTCGATTAACATGAAGTAGATGGAGAATAAGCGTTTGTAAAAATAGTTTGTACAAGAGTAGAGAAAGTCATGTGAGTGTAACACATCAGATTTTTTAATATAGAGTCAACTGAAAAATTCAACGCCACAGCCGGTATTTGAACACGGTTCTCCCGCTCTCCATGCAGTTGCTCTAACCATTGAGCTATTGTGACAACATGCCGGTGGAACATTGAATTCCCCAATTGACTCAAGTAGTTTCCCAGACATACCTACTAAGGCATCTCCCTCGAGATGACAAACTTAGCGGCGACCTGCTTGTTGCAAGTACTTCAGTGCTGGGTGCATATATGATTATTAAGGGTTTTTAATTATTTTTGTGGTTATTATATAGATTAATTATACCTTTAATAGACCTTAGCCTGGTCTTAGGCTAAGACACTGACACAGTATAACGCAGCTGTTAAATTAGCCCTGGGGGGTGGTCATTCACCGCTAGTGCGCTGGTGGAACATACCGAGGTCACTGCAGTGCTACCGGCTAAGTATATATGTGATCTGTGGGCCGGTGATAAATCGAAAGCAAGGTATTTTAGCAAACAATAAGCAGTTTGCAAGTTCGATATAGCAAATTTTGATAAATATTCTACAGCTGTTGCTATTATTGTTATTATTATTGTTTAAACAATTATTTTCACTTTGCTTCTTTAAGTGCAAACTAAATTTTCGAACCGTCTTCCGAAATGTGAGCAAGTGAAGCAGAAGAGCAGCCATTTTGGAAACGAGAGAACAACTGCTTGACCTACGGTTCACATATTTTATCCACTTGCTGTAGAGAGGCCGCTGGAAATCTCTTTTCCTATTCTCTTGCTACAACAAAAGTGTAGCTGAGAGGCCAACAGCCATTAGTGCCACTTTCTGTAGCTTTAAATTGCAAAGGCTTCCAGCAAAATGTGTCTTTTTAGAGAGTGTGGCATTCGTTATGACGTTCATATACAAATTACCGTGAAGTGACATCCTCAGTGGTTGTGTACTTCATTGTTATTTAAGCCCTTTGCATGCAGTAGGTTTCTGTAAAAGCAGGTATTCCATGCGTAAGCTTTGACTCTGAGAAGTAAATAAAAAAAAAGTGTAGTTAAATGGAGGTGACGAGCACGGTTTTCAGACAGCACTAATGCATGCCACATTACATTTCCCACTCCCCTTTGTGTGGCTTTCAGAAGGCAATTCACGTTTACTGACACAAAAGCATTTTTACATTAAGATGTATTCAGAAGATATGTAACGTGTGATCTCATGTGTTGCTTACACAAAGGTGATCTCATATATTATGCACAGAATGAATTGTTATTCATTTATTATAATTATATCAACATTTTCCGGAATAATTCTTAATGGTTATTGTTTCTCAAGGAAGTAGTGGATGTAGTTTAATTATTCTCCTTTAAAGTTCAACTCACAGATGTAAAACTGTAAAGCTCTGATCTCGAAGTGAGTTTATCAGTTTGGGAAACCTTAAGGTATAACTGGGCTACAGTCTGAATATAAGGTAGAGGATGTAAAAATCGAAGGAGGGAGCCCCCGAGATAGGAGCAGAGCACCACACTTAGGCCAGTCGGCCCCTTGTGCTGTCACTGTGACCCCGGGAGAGACCCGAAGGGCAAACAGATCCAGATTACAGACGGGGTCCCTAATGCTTCTAATTGAACGCTTACAACGCCGCCTTAGCCCATTCTGTGGGGCCTCGAGATTCCGGGCATCTCCCAAAGGAGCTCCCGCCCGAAAACATCCAGAGGTGGGTTACAGCCCAGCAGTCCCTGGACGATGTCAGGATGAAACTTCCACATATATCACAAATTAAAACTCTTAATCTACAATAGTTCTTAGTGTCCCATTCTATATTGGGCGTGAAATACCGTAAATTTTGCTCAGAGGCTTCTTTATCAAGCTTGAGGTTTTTTTTACGTGCGTAAATCTACGACACAGGACTACCAGGTTTATTTTCCTTCCGAAAGAAGGCTTGTTAAGGATTTTTACGCCCAAAATAATCAATCGCCTTCCGCTGGGTTTCAACTCGCGATTTCGGAACCAGAGGCTAGCATGGTATCCCTAGACCACGAGAACGACACAGAGCGCATAGCCACCGTCCAGTGGCAACCTGCCTAACCCTGCCGCCTGGTCCTAAACCCTGAAACAAATGGCAAAGAAGATGGGTACAGGAAATGATGGGCAGGAGAGTCGTGGTAGAAGATGAACCACTCCTGCATTCGCCTGCAACCCGGAAAACTACGCAATACCCAAGGGTCAGAGTGGGCGTTTGCCGGGGATCGAACGGGGACTTCCCGAATGCGAGTCGCAAACGTTACCGTGGCGCCACCTCGCTCGGTTGTAGACGATGTAGCCTTACAGATGTCCTCAATGTACATCTTGTGGACAAAGAAAGCACAGAGAAATAATTCTGTGATGTTTGTTCAGAACGTGATTACAAACTCCTTTTGGAGGTATAAGCATTCTTTTATCAATTTCCAATCTAAAAAATCAGAAATCTGGTACGTATACAAACGTGAATAATTTCGTACATTAACAGGCTGTTTATTTACATTCATAGTTTCTAATTGTGTGATATATCTTGGAGAAGAATTTATTTGATGAGCCGTGCCCTTGAAGGCTCCTGCGCATTGACGCTGTGGGCTAGAGAGTGTAGCTCTGGTTCCTGGTCAGTGAATGCGATCGGGTTCAATCCCACCCATCGGAAAGCGAATTTTAAGTCCCGGTATAGGACCGGTGCCCACTTAGCATCATGAGGAAAGTGAGGAGCTACGGTAGGCATGATCCTAATCACCGAGGCCAACATTCTGGCTGGAGGATGCGTGATGCTGGCCACATCACCTCCCCGTATTGGTTGGATGACCGTCCACCTCTGCAATGCGTACGTGAGCGTGAAGCCGGCAGTCGGGTTGGCAGATTAAGGACATTCATAGGCTGTAGCGCTACGGGATTATTATTACCCATCCATTTGTATGACATTTTTAACATCTCGGGTTATAAGGGTGGCTTTGAAATTCTCTATCGGCTATGATTTTCACTCGTTTTATATTTGATATTGCTAGGTCTCTCGGGTTGCATTAGATTTCGTCTTAAGGAGACACTATGGTGACATTATTAACTCCTCTGTTTGTAAACGTGCACTAACAAAATGTTTACCAGAGGTACATCGCATTAGCACAGAAACACAATTTCATCTTTCAGCATTAAGCAGTTTTAGTTTTATAAACATTTTAATGAATTACTTTATCGCTTCATATAAAGAGCTCCTGGCGCCACAGTTCACAAAATTTTAATTAAAAGTTTTGGGTAGCTTCTTTTCGTATGTGGAATCAAAAGCTACTTTTGTTATTCATGCCAAAAGAATGGTGGGGAGCTAATTATTTTCAAATGTGAAGTTATTTATGTTTTGACAGAACCTAACATTTTATCATTTATATAGTTAATCCCTACTCTTTGATAAAGTGTACAATAAACACAGAAGTGAGTTTTGGTTATTATCTATTGATATGCTTTTAACTTTTTCTGATAAAAATTGTGGTGCCAGGGATGGTTTATAGACAAAAGAATGTTGCTGTTTTTCTCACGTAAGCATTTCTAATTTTATTACTATATACAAACCTACATGTTTGTGTACATATAGTGAGAGGAAACAAGGCATTTAGTTCTCGTCGAACTGCATCCTGCCACAAGACAGCCTCTATTTCACGGCCGGATATATGTTGTTGATGGAGCTTGGATATGCCTACCGTGTGCTCTCCCCCCTGTGGGTTTGGATGGGGAGGGCCCAGGTTAAATAATCGGTGGTATGGTATGCTTGGATGAGGGTGGTGGCAGATGTGAGACGTGTTTTATAAACTTTAGCTATTACGGCACAATAATGCATTTTCAACTTGAAATAGGCACATTGATGGTCAAATGAGGATGCACAGTGGCTTTAAAATTAAATTTTAGCGAAACCTGGGACGACAATATTTAAAGATCCTTAGACCGTCCTTAAAATGGCGCACCGCTGAATTCAGTAGTATTACTTCAAAGAGAAGTTATATATTATTTGTTAACATTAAAAACCGATTTTCGGATTTTGGGTTAAAAATCGCACATTTTCACAATAGTGTTCCTTAGAACATTAAAACACACGAACAATACGTACTTCCAGGCTATAGGGAGGATATGGAATAATAAATGAGGCTGAAGAAACATTTTCGTCCTCCAGCAAGAAATCGTAACCATAACATCTGGATTTGGGAATAGCCTGCTGGAGAATACTAGATCAAAAAGGGAGTCAAATTTAAGTTTCTTTTACCTGGCAACATCCAATATACAATGGTATATAAATGTGAACATGGGTACTTATAAACTTCATTAATCCAGTTTTGGAAATTGTCTTTATAACCGGTTGTTAAAAAAATCCTTGACGTATTCGCACCTCTTGATATTCTTTTTTTTTATTACCACTGACAACTATTTTACAGCATCTGCAGTACTGAGGATTTCTCTTTTTTACTTTTTCTATCACGTTCCTAATAGGTAGAGAAGGTAATGCACTCCACCCAAAAATTCGATACAAAGATTTCACAAGAAATGCATGTTTTAAAGCTCCCTGAACAAACACCATGTTTAGATAAAATTCCGCGTGTGTGTGTGTGTGTGTGTGTGTGCGCGCGCGCGCTTGCCTAAAATATTGAAAACAGCACCAAATTAAATAGTTATAAACAATTAATTTATAATTAGTGTAAAATGAGTTTGAAAATATGTTAATTCGATCACAATGAAGCAGTAGAAAATTTAACGTGCTGTAGATTGTTTAGTGAACAAAAATATTATATAGTGCATATGACAACTCTAAGTCAGGGGATTCGACGTTACTGATCTGCAACTGTGTGGGTAGGTCACTGTAAATTTGGTCGAAAAAGGAAAGGCATGCCAGTAGAGACGGAGGAGATTTATATGATATGGTATCCCAAGAGTGTAGTGAAATGAACTCCGTACTAAAATAACATGTGTAATTTTTCGATAAATCATTATTTTTATTTAGAAATTAAATATTAGATTATTTATTGAACACCCTATACTGTCGGCTTTAATTTATATTTTGTTATAGTTGGTCCTGTGCAGAATCAAAATGTAAAGAAAATATAGTGGCATTCAATATTTATGGCGACAGATATTAATTTTTGATTCTTTTTTTTAACAATGAACTGAAATTTGACTTTGGCTGTTATAGTCCCTATTGTACTATTTAGTCATTTTATAAATATAGAAGTATTGAAATGTATGACAAATAATACGGTTAACTAAAACTATACTGGTGTAAATAGTTGCGAAAGTACTTTTTGTTAAGCGTAACATTAAAATGCAAAACTGAAGAATACATTTTCAAAGAAAAGGAAAATATTTTCTATCCTTACATTAACAAATTTTAAATATTGGCCTCCGTTTGTAAATCTATACATTTATTATTCTTGGTTATGCAAATAATTATTCAAATGTTAGAGATAAAATTGTGATTATCCATTTAGCGTAATCCTATTGATGAAAATTGCAGTACTTAATAACCGCAAATTTCGTAAAATAGGGAAGTACTTTATAAACTTTGAATTTAATATCTCAAACAGTAAATAAGAAATACATACAGAGTTTGAAATGCTAAATGTGTACCTATGCTAAACACCCAGAATTGAAATGCAATAAATCTAAGAGTAAGCATGGAAAACATACAAATTTTGAAGTGCTAAAGGTGTACCTATGCTAAACACCAGAATTTAAATGCAATAAATCTAAGAGTAAGTATGGAAAATACACAAATTTTGAAGTGCTAAAGGTGTACTTATGCTAAACACCAGAATTTAAATGCAATAAATCTAAGAGTAAGTATGGAAAACACACAAATTTTGAAGTGCTAAAGGTGTATCTATGCTAAACACCAGAACTGAAATGCAATAAATCTAAGAGTAACTATGGAAAACACACAAATTTTGAAGTGCTAAAGGTGTACTTATGCTAAACACCAATATTTAAATGCAATAAATCTAAGAGTAGTATGGAAAACACACACATTTTGAAGTGCTAAAGGTGTACCTATGCTAAGCTCCCAGAATACAAATGCAATAAATCTAAGAGTAAGTATGGAAAACACACACATTTTGAAGTGCTAAAGGTGTACCTATGCTAAGCTCCCAGAATAGAAATGCAATAAATCTAAGAGTAAGTATGGAAAACACACACATTTTGAAGTGCTAAAGGTGTACCTATGCTAAGCTCCCAGAATACAAATGCAATAAATCTAAGAGTAAGTATGGAAAACATACAAATTTTGAAGTGCTAAAGGTGTACCTATGCTAAACACCAGAACTGAAATGCAATAAATCTAAGAGTAAGTACGGAAAACACACACATTTTGAAGTGCTAAAGGTGTACCTATGCCAAGCACCCAGAATTTAAATTTAATAGCTGGAAGAGAAAATATGAAAAGACGCAAATTTTGAAGTTCTAAAGGTGTAGGTGTAGGTCCTCTTTTCCCAGTAAGAAATAGCTCCTGACCCTTAACAATTAAGCTTTAAAATAAATGAAACGATATTCATGTAGTTTGATACCACGAAAGTGTAAATTATGATTTTGTTTAAAAATTTGTAGTAAATATTAATTTCTCAAAATTCTCTACAGTACTGAAGGAACACTAAGAGCAGTTGTCGATGTGGTTAAAATGGAAACTAGACACGAAATGCGCATGAAAGGAAATAGGTGAAGGCATATCAAACAAGCCTTCTCTTGGTAATAGATCGTGCTGGCCCGAGGAGTGGTTAGCTCTCCGCGGAAATAAGCTTAGAGTAGTGAATCACCTTTCGATGAACTGGGCAACTTCCTCATGCATATCTCATCGTGAGGAGGTGATATTGTCTCGGTTGCATATTGGCCACTGCAGTTTTACGCACGGTCATCTGATAAAGCGGGACCTGCACCTCTTTGTCCGCTATGAGCAAAGATCTGTCGGTCCGCCCGTCGTGTTGCTAGAGTGTATTCCTCTAGCACATCTTCGGGACTCTCTGCAACTGCCGGCCAGTCTTACAGAGGTCTTAGCGGACGATAAGCAAGCGGATGAGAGAGTTTTCAGGTTTGTGTGAGGGGTAACTTTTTAAATGCGGATTTAGTCTTATTCGTATCAGGTGTTTCGTACTTTTTGGTTTATTTTTATATATTAGTAATTTTTCTGACTTTTGAATTATTTTATATTGATATTTACCTCTCGCTTTTGTTAGGTTTTTTATATTAATCTTTATCTCTGGGTTTGCCATGATCTTTTGTACTAATTTTATCTCTGGCCTTTGCCATGATCTGTTTTACAAGGGCACTAATGAGATAGTAGTTGAACGCCCTTAAACAAAAATCATCATCATTGGTAATAGTATCTAATACTCGTATATCATATAGGCATATGTAGTGTAAAATGCAATGTTACATAACATCTTCCTAAGTTAATATCTAATTTTGTTTAAAATGGGCACTTAGGCCATTTGTAAATTTATACATTCAATCGATATTTTAACTCGAATATTTCTCGAGCATTGAATCAGCTTGTTGTTACTGAATTAACTAATAAATATTGAAATATATAGAAAATCTCGTTCAATATACCATTAGCCAATGACAGAGTATGCTAGTCAGTTAGCCAATCAAAGCCGCACTACACTGATAGTATTTCATGGCGCTGCACTTGTTTTTAACTTGTGTGAAAGCAGCGAGCGAGATCACGTAGGCTGTAACTACAATAATAGCAACTGAAAATGCCGCGCTTTCAAAGTCAAAATATTGGTAATGTAAAAGCAGCTGTAGATAATTTAACGCCAGTAAACACAAAGACGAACAGAAGTATGATGTGGAACCAATTTTCAGAATTCTGTACGGAGAGAAATTATAAAATTGATGGCTCAGTTAGCGGCAAAGAGATTGCTTCCATTCTACAGGTATAGCAAACATGGTTGGCGCTGAACTAGGTAAGTTCATAATAAGATTTTCGTGTGATTATCTAGCCCAGTAGCACTCGTGCTATTAGTTTTACATGATAGTTTAATTTCGGTTTCAAACTCGTGCACCTTTTCATAAGATAATTATTCGTTAACCTCAGTCAAGTAGTCGTAAAACTATCGGCACTAATGCTACTGCTGTTAATAGTACATAGTATTTTGTTCATAAACTAATAAGCGATAATATTTTTCTCGTATGTGCGTTTGTTTTATTTTTAGAAGTAGTCTTTCAATGACGTGTTATGCGCTTTCGATTGTCTTCTTGTTTGCTGAACTCGATGTTAATACTACCCAAAATACGGATTTTCATTTCTATCGTCGCTGCTATGGATTTTCTAGCAAGTGCTTGTTTTGAAGCAAATATGGCTACATTTGGAAACGAAAACATTAATAACTTAAAGCATTGAAAATTTGACACCTCCGAACACCAAGAAAAGTAGAACAACGGTTTGGAATCAGTTTACAGAATAGGTATGTGTGTGCTAAAGTAACAATTTGTAATAATGTAGTGTAAATATTAGTGTTTGGCTAGCGAAAATAAACAGGAAGGTGCAGAGAAATAACATTCTCTATTGGGAGTTAATGTGTTATTTTTGTTGATTATTCAAATAGCGCTTATCTATCTACAACCTCTGGTCTTATGGGAAAATATTGTAATATGTGTCCAAATTTGTGGGATTCTTGTTAAGTTATGTAGCCGAATTTTACATGCATTTGATAGCTTTCTTTGATCATTTAATTTCGCTTTTAAACTCGTGTTTCTTATCATGAAATAAATATATCATGTGCGTTCAAAATTATCGAAAACTATCAGCACTTGTATATTGCTGTTGACAGTACATCAAGAATCGGATTGTTTACTTAAGCCCCCGACGACCGGTATGTTTCAAAAGTTTTTAATGGGTTAAATAATACATTGAAGATGTTTTGGAGTGTCTTCATGGGGTAAAAGCTTAGGTTTGCCACAGTAAATGTCTGGTATGTGTCACGGCGGACCCGCCATGATCGCAAGGGAATAGGTTAGAGCTCGCCTGAGGTTTAATTCTCTGAAATCCAATATGGAATGGAAGAAGAAGCGGGGGGGGGATTTCGGCAGTGATCTAGGGAGTCCGGACATTGTACCGTACGCCCCCGGGAGGAAGGGATGAGGTGAAGGCAGACACCGGGCTGGAACCAGTAGTGACGGTACAGCAAATGACAGGGCCCCTAAAGCTTCCAAATATAAATGCTCCGGCAGACGGACAGACAGACCGCCCCACATAGGGTCCAACGTCCCCGCCGGGGGCGGTACCGCAACCGGCCGAAGACTCAGGGACGGAATAAGTTCACACAGATACTCCAACGCCGATACTTCCAACCTGAAACAGATCAAACGGGGTGAAGGATGATGAAATGGCTAATGGAGCGAAATGGAGTGCAGGAACTGTTTGGGGATGTAATCATCCTTCTTAGCATTCGCCTGGCAGCCCGGAAAACCCCCGAAAAACCTATGAGTCAGGAAGATTGGCCACTAGAATCGAACCCACGACCTTCCGAATGCGGGCCACAGACGCAACCGCTTGAACCATCCCGCTTGACAAATCCAATGTATTTTGCATTGAGATAACATTGCTTCCCAAATATATCCTGCACTGCGTATTCATGTGTGTCACTTTTTTCTGATCACCTGCATTTCCTGGCTATTAAGCTATAGGTTAGATAATTTCCAATAAAATGAACATCCCCTTGCTCATAATTCCAAGTAACCGGTTTTTTCAGATTGTAATGCTTTATAAAAGACTGCAAAATCTTGCTTAAAGTGTAAATGAAATTTATTTCACGCGAACCCAAACTCACTTTCTCTTAGAATGGTTATCATAACAAAGCAACAAATTTACTGACGATATTCTTTTTGTTTTTAAAATGTACAATATGTGATCAAAAATATCCGGACACCCCACAAACATACGTTTTTCATCTTAGGTGCATTGTGCTGCCATCTATTTCTGGTACTCATTATCCGCGACCTCAGCAGTCATTAGACATCGTGAAACAGCAGAATGGGACGCGTGGAACTCACGGACTTCGAACGTGGTCAGGTGATTGTGTGTCACTTGTGTCAGAAGTCTGTACCCGAGATTTCCCCCACTCCTAAACATCCTAGGTCCACTGTTTCTGATGTGATAGTGAAGTGGAAATTTGAAGGGACATGTACAGCACAAAAGCGAGCAGGCCGACCTCGTCTGTTGACTGACAGAGACCGCCGACATTTGAAGAGGGTCGTAAAGAGTAATAGGCATTACTGCCATTCCCCAAGAAACCTATCCAGATCATCATACAGGAATTCCAAACTGCATCAGGATCCACTCCAAGTACTATGACAGTTAGGCATGAGGTGAGAAACCTTGGATTCCATGTTCGAGCGGCTGCTCATAAGACACACATCGCGCAGGAAAATGCCAAACGACGCCTCGCTTGGTGTAAGGAGCGTTAGCATTACACG